>CM039718.1:14985889-16230667 GCA_022539455.1 Dendrobium nobile | reverse complement strand
GAGCAACTTTAATCTAATAATCCTATTTAGGACATATCAAAACCACACGACCTACCTCACACACTGTAGATGGTTTGCTAGGACAACCGACTCTAGTTTTAGGCTAGGCCGGTGTTTACTTTTTCGCTGTGTGCCGGGTTTTCGAGTTTTCATTGCATGCTGTTTGCTAGTTTAGACTTGATGTGTTTATTTACTTATCTGCTTACTATATTTTGCACTGTGGTTTGATTGTGCGTTAGACCTACCCATAGGCTAGGAACGAAATATATATATATTTGTGCAATCTTATGCAGGTGGCCATGCTCATATAAGAAGCTGAAAATTAAAGGGGGCAGTTAATAAAAAAATTATAACTCTTTGCACAGGTACCTGCCGCGCTTAAGACCCCCTTTAAATAAAAGAGCATGGCCAAGTGTGGCTAAAAATGCATTTCAATTTCTATATTATAACTGCTTGGGATTGAATATATAATTGTTGATTATTAGGATAACCTTGCAAAATCGAGTCTAGATTTTCATGTTTTAATTGAGATGTAAATTTGATTGTATAAAGGTTGTAATTGCTTAAAATGATTTGAATTTGGGATATTCGATCCAATTTGAATTCCAAAGAGGTGAAGACATCCCTAAAGGGGAGAGTCTTCTTTCATTTGGAAATTAAATTAGGATCTCTTTCAAATATCCAAAGAGGAAAGATAACACCCCGATTAAGGGGGAGTCTCTTTTCATTTGGGTATCCGGAACCGACGAATCAAGGTGTTTGTGAGAAGACGAAGAAATGGACAACGAGAAGAATCCCAAACTTCAAATTCAATTAATTTAGGATTAGAAATCCAGGTTGTAGTCAGTGGTGCCCGGCCACTTTACTTTACTGCCATTTCTGTGATGTAATAATAAGTGGCACTTGCCATATGGACATTCAATTTGATATATTTAATGTAGTTAATTTATTTAATTGATTGTGCATTAGAATTCCTGCCTTTTCTAGTCTTTTTATATGCATGTCGTCTTTGATTTAGTCTGGAATACGAATTTAGGCTCTTAGGGGTCTGTCAAAAAAAATTCTTCTATTTTAATTAAATAAAAATTTTAGGATAAGATAGTAACTCTAAACGGTCCTAAGAAGTAAGCTCGGACTCGCCGAGGGTTTTTCATGCATTCATATTATACTTTCTCAACCTTGTTAGGCATCTCCCCGCCTGCGGGTTCTGGCAGGCCACCTGACCTATGAGGGTGCCGATCTGTCAAGGGGATGTTATGCAATCTCTAGGATAAAACCTATTTTCTAAGCCAAAAATTTTTAAACTGCTACATATAAATTTTGCATTCAATCGAGTCAATTAGCATGCATCGTATTAGTAACAAATTTAAAAGAGTCTAATATTTAATTGCATCTATTTAGACATAATACCCAACATGAGTCTAAGGGGTCAATTAAGGACCTGCTCTAGATGTCGACCCCATTCCTTTATACTTTTCTAATTAACGTCCCTACCACTCTACAAAAGATCGGACTCATATTTTAAAATCGTTTAGGTGGTTTAGCTGGCTCCCCAATCCAGGCCGGGGTAAGACCAGATTCGCATTGCACTAACTAGGTTCGGGGCATTAACTTTTAGTGCCCAATTTAGACTTAGGTTCTGAGGCTGGCTCGGGCCATAAGACCTCAACTTCCGGGATTTGAATCCCACTTTCTAATAAAATTGACCATTAAATTAAATATATCTTTCCATCAAATTCAAGCCCAATACTTAGGATAAGCTGAGGTGTTTCTGAAGTAATTCAGAATCTCAAAGCACCTCCTACTTCTCCTCCTTTGACTTCTGAAAATAAGTGTTCAACATTGAACCAATCCCATTTGAAAATTCCTATCATCTCTCTCCTTTGATATCAAACTTTGAAAATCTTAAATAAAATTTACACCGCTATTTTAATCGAGAGTTTTCGTAAGAAATTTTAGTTTCCTACGATGTAATTAACTACGAGGGCTTGCGCTCGTAGGAGATTTAGAAACCCAGAACTTATTTTCAAAACCAATAAATTTTCAAAACCTCTAATTAATTTTCTTTGGAAAAATCAAACCCGACGATCATTATCATCATTTTCAAATGATCCATAATAATTGATATATTCTTTCTTCGGAGAGATATATCAATTATTATCGTGACTTCGATTATGAAATTAACGATCTTTTATCCGAATTAGAATAATCAAACAATTGGTTAAATTCCATTTTGATCCTCCGGGGTCGAATGTAATTCTCCCTTTGAGTTTGACTACGATAATTTGGATGAATTTAAAATTCTAAAATATGAACCCATTAGGGAACGATATGATCATCTTTCGAGGTGATATATTGTTCATAATGATGCGTTCAATTTCAAAATTTAAATATTTCCAAAAAAAATTAATTCTTTTTCAAAACTATATATACATAAATATATATTTTTCAATCAAAACAAATACATGTTCAAACCCTTAAGGGGCTTTTTTGTCAACCATAATTGGCTTGGTCAGTAAGGTCAAACCAATTCAGCTTAGGCCCAACGCACACCTAATGATATCTAGGAATACTAGGGGTTTTTATGGCATAGATTCATTAAGTCATGTTGCAGTTTAGAAAAAAACTTCAATTTTTCCCTCAAGTTGTACTTTGTTCAAGTGAGCTCATGATCAACTCTGGGTCAACCAAGGTCCACTAGTGCAATTTAGTGTTTAACATGTAATAAAAAAAATTATTAACATCTTTAAAGGTTTTAAGGAAGGTCCCAGAGTTGCACAAGGTGCATGGTCAAGTGTCACATGTTATACATATTTGAAAGTTTTTGAGCCTTTGAATTTTAATTGAGTTTTTTTGGGCTTAGAGGTCTATGATTGACCTCAAGTTTGGAGGGTTGACCCTAGAGACATACCTAATTAATATATAACTTACGGATCATGAATCATAGGTCATTTAACTTAAGTCTAAAGTGATTGAAAAATCACTCAAAGAGGGTTATGGAACATAAGTTTATGGCCTTGATTTTTTGTTTGAGATATTGGATTTGGTTTTGATTGATGAACCTAATGCAAATATGAGGTCAAGATTAGTATATTTCTTTTTTATGATATCAAAAGGGGGAGTAGGATGTTGTTTGATTTACTGGTTATTTTCACTGGTATAGTTATTTAATTCTATTTATTTACATAATTTTCCTTGTTTTTAGTTATGCATGAGTTGTAATTTTCCCTTTATCCAATAAAAGTCAATAAATAAATAATATATTAAGTGGGAGAAATTAGGAGAAAAAATAAAATTAACTTATAATTCAACCAACAATGTTTGGCATCATCAAAAAGTGAAAGATTGTTACAATCCAAGAGTTCGACCTTCTATTTTGATGAAAAAAAATATTATTGGTTGCCTATTCAATTTCATTTACTCTTTATATTATATATGTTACTTCTGTGTAATACTAACATTTTAGGTTTAGCATACACCAAAATTCAATAGAGAATAATAGCTCAAGATTAGATTTCATAGGTTAGACTTCTTTGATAAAGTATATAATTTTAATTTTTTTGAGTCATTATATGTAAAAAGGTTTATGTTAGCTTAGAAATCATGCACACATAGGGGGGTGAAATTAAAATTTTTTTAATTATTTTAAATATCATACTAAATGATGTAGATCATAGTGTATAATATTTACAAGCAAAAGTAATTACAACCTTTAAAATAAATGAAATAAAACTAAAATTAAAATGAACTAATCATAGTGTTCAATTAAAATCATACAGGATAATAAATTATAATTAAAGTTAGGCAATATTTTGAATTCTGAAAAATTAGTATATTTATATTATAAGAACAAATCATATTATATGATATTTTGATCTACCCTAAATGAATTTTGGCGATTAATCAATTGAATATGGGGTAAATATGATTTAAGATTGCACTATATGAATTAGATCATATTTGATTATCAAAATAAATGATTTTTGTCATCACAAACTTCATCCATAAAGTTTAAATAAGGTTGTAAAGCTTAGTTAAACTACCCACGACACACGAAATGGGGGATGATCTATTGTTTTAAAAATTACAGATTTGAAAAAACATAAAATCAAATTCAAAAGTACATTTAGAGGTTGATCTAACAATGCAGATGCAAATTATATAAAAACATAAATGCAATTTTTTCTTCTATTATGAATTTGTAAAAAATATAAATATGCAAAAAAAAACTAGTGATTATTATCTTTCATTTTTTCCGCACAAATATTAATCCAAAACAATCATAATGCATTCAAAACATATTTGCAAAAATATAACATGTATGAAACTAAAAATGTGAAAAATAAAATGCAAGAAGAAAAAGGAACAAGTACATAAAAAATTTTATAGTGGTTCGATCAAAACTTAACCTACGTCCACTCCCCATAGTCCTCCTATCTAGGTATTACACTAAACCATTAGTGACTCTCCTTTTACCCCCATAGCTAGGCAGAGAAGCCCTTACAAAATCTTTTCCACCAACCTAGTGCGGTACAATACTAAAATTCTTTTCACCCTCTTAGTGAGGTAGAGAATAGAAATCTTTTTCACCCTCCTGGTGAGGCATAGAACTGGGAGATCTTTGGCATCAAAGACTTTCTCCTTAAAGCCTCCCTCAAGATCAATGAAGAGACTTAGATGAACTTATGTAGAAGCATGCTTGGAGCAAGCTCATGAAATCCTCTCACAGTACTTCTCCCTCACACATTTCTTCCCCTTTCGCTCCAAACTTCAAGGTCTCTCAAGAAGAGAAAGCCCTCTCAAAGAACTCTCTTAAAAATTTTCCAACATGTAAATACTTATAAAAATAAAATAAGAATTATTTTAATACAAGCCTCTAAGAAAAAACACTATTTCTTAATTATGTTGTCATAGATCGTATAGTATGATCTGATGATCAAACAACATAATTAGCTCAATCAACCATTTAGTATGATACGATGGTTATTTCCTTGAGTATCAGTTTAAAGGTTTTTAACTGATCGTCTAGTATGATAGTAGAGTAGTATAGTATAATTAGTTTAATCAAATAACAAATCATCCTGGGTGACTAAATATCATTTTGGTCATCCCTCGATTCATACAATATGAATCTCATGTTATAGTCCATGACCCCTAGCATGAGATTTTGATGATGACAAATAATGTCGATTTGAATTATCTCATTTTTCATTAAATATTTTGAACTTTGCTCTTGTCTTTGAGTACTAATATTTCAGGGTAATAAGAAGACTCAAGACTAGGTAGAGTAGGATGTGAAGTCTGTAATGCTATAATTTTCATTTATTTCTTTTTTTTTTTCTTTTCTTGAGTTTGACCACAAAGTGTATGCACACTGAGCAACCATGCACATACACATGAGGAGATTTTTCTTTCAAAGGAAAAATTTTTATTTTCTTTAAATCATATTGTACAAATTTAGATCGTATTGTACGAACTACTGTGGCTCAACGGCTACCTATGAACTCATTGAACTGTACGATCATGATCGTACTATATGATGTTGTTCTAATTTGAAACCCTAGCTGTCAGATTAATTTTAGTAAGTTCTTTTATTCTAAATTTTGAACTGATCGTACTGTATGATCAAATCATACAGTATAAATATTTGAATACTTACTTAAATTAACCCCCATGATTAGTCAATTAAATCAAGTATTAATTACTGATTGGCCATCATATGTACGACATGGTTTGCACTGTATGATTAACTGAGGCTATTTTTGATCGTCCCGAACATCATACCGGACTATCCCTCGATTTTTGAACTAATTGTACTAGATGATGTGAACATCGTACTGGATAACCTTAAGCTTTTAACATATCATATTATATGTAGTGGATTGTATCATACGATGAACAGAGATGAGTTTTGGTCATCCTAGCATTTGTCCTATATGAATAGAAGGAAAATAACATATCATACTAGACGATGTTGTATCATTATGTACAATGTTGTTTAGAAAATTGCCTATTTGTACTCCTTCGTATCAAGATGAAGGCTATTTTGAATTGATCGTACTGTACGATCTTGGATCGTACTGTATAAATAGAAACGACTAAATTGAAAATTTAGGGTTTCTTGGAGCCTAATTTATATATGAAACTTCTGTCTTTTGAAATATCATATGAGATAGGAACGTGACAAGAAGGAGACTTCTTGAGATAGTTACTTGAGAATATTTTGGGTTTGTGAGAGAAAGGAGAAGGTGAGTTTGTGAGGGAGAAGAACTGTGAGGGGATCACACAGTTGCTCTAAGCCTACTGCATGCTTGTTCCTTCTGTGGCCCGAGAAGATCTTGTGGGAAGCTTTCTAAGGGGGAGATCCTTCAAGGTTCGTGTCCTCTAAGGTATTCTACCTTCTCCAAAAGGGAGAAAAATGAGAAGGTTTGTTGCCGTCACTAAGAGGGTGACATAGCATTTGATACTCCGCCACACCAGGGAAGGTGAAAGTGAGAGTTTGTAAACGCTTCTCTGCCTTGCTATGGCGGCAAAAGGAGATTTACTTTTGCGTAGTGAAATTTTTGGAGTGGACCCCGGGGAGTGGACGTAGGTCAAGAGACCGAATCACTATAAATCTTCTGGTGTGATTTTTCTATTTCCTGCACTTTACTTATGTTTTGCATTTTACATTTGTTATAATTGCTTGGTGGAAAGTCTATTCTAGATATTTTGTTATGTGATTAAAATTTCACCACTTACGTGCAATCATGTTTTAATCATTTGATTCCGCATCAAGTTAATTTTTTTTTTATTTAAAATTTAAAAATTAAAATAATAGAACTCCTATTTAGGATTGTTTCTTTATTATAAAAAATTTCCAATTCACCCCCCCCCCCCCCCCCTCTTGGCACAACTCGTACTTTTACCTCATGTTGTACATTATGATCATTAATCATAATTACTTTTAGGAATTACCTTAGGGAAGATTACAAAATATCATACATGATGATTTTAATTGTATTGCGTGAATAGACCAACTTTAAAATTTTGAAATATTGCCTAAAATAGGATTGGTGGTGGTATTTCCTGATTACAATTGATAGTCAAGAATGATGTGGTGTTTGTATTGTATGATAAGTTATATTTCAAAATAATAATTTTTATTTAAATAAATATTTTAATTAATTTCAATTTCAACAGATCGTACAGTATAATCAATGATCATATAGTATAATCTATAGGAAAATTAAAATATTTTATTTTTCACTCCCCCTATATATGTGTGTGCACAGTTGCTAAGCTAATATTCAGCTTTTTCATTATAGAGAATCAGGAAAAGAAAAAAGTACATAATCTTACAACCATCAATCCTAAACATTCCAATCTTGAGCCTTTGACTATGCTTAATATATTTTTGCACCTAAAATGTTAGTGTACATAAAAAATATATGCAAAAATAACATGTATAAAAAATAAAGTAAATGTAACTAATGTTTTTTATCATTAAAATAAAGGCTTGGGTTACCGGATTGTAATAATCTTCCTTTTTATGATGACAAATATTATTAGTTGAATTACAAGTTTTTTTTTTCTCCTAAGTTCTCCAACTTACTAAGTGACAGCTTAAAAATATGGAGAATAATAATCACTATTATTATTATTATTATTTTGTTGTTGTTGTTGTTGTTGTTGTTGTTGTGTAAATGAATAAGCACGAAAAAAAGTTGAATGTAAGATTAAGAAAATAGAACATACAACCCAATAACTTCTTACTAACCTTTTTAACATCACCAAAAAGGTGATCTAAAAACTAACACATACATAAAATAACCAAACAAAGAAAATCCAACTAGAAATAAGCCAAACAATAAGGGCAAATTATTGCGTCCGGTTACCTGACATGCGAACATCCAATCCGGACACGGCACTGAAATAACTAGATTGACAGGGGGGGAGGGATTGTGAAAACTTTGTAGCAATAATAAAAGACCTAATAAAGAGTTCTAATATTTTGGTATTTTTAAATTTTAGCAAGACAATTTAACTACTACGAAGGCAAATACTTGAACTCAACAAGCAACGATAAAATCCCCTTTTTTTCTCTTTCACAATTTTCACTACGCAAATAATATGAAAATCAAGTGCAAGCAAAAAAATAAAAAGCGATAAGGAAAAAGGACACTGAAATTTTATAGTGATTCGGTCAAACCATGACCTACGTCCACTCCCCGAAGTCCTCCGCTCCAAGAATTTCACTACAAACTATAGCTCTCCTTTTGGCCTCCTCGGCAAGGCGGAGAAGCCCTTACAATACTCCCTTTCACCAACCCAGCGTGGCGGAGTGTCAAGCACTATTTTCACCCTCCTAGCAAAGGCAGAGTACCTTCTCGTTTTTCTCCCTCCTGGAGAAGGCATAGTACCTTCGAGGTCACGGATGTAGAAGAGTCTCCTCCTCAGAGAGCCTCCCATAAGTTCTTCCCGGGCCACAGAAGGAGCAAGATGCAGCAAGAACAGAGCAACCATGTGATATCCCTCACCAAGCTCACATTCTCCTTCCTCTCTCAAACCCAAAAAAACTTCTCAAGAGCTCTCTTCCAAGGATTTCCTCTCTAATCATGTTATCCTCTTTTTGTCTCTTATCAAAAGATTACTAATTTTGATACATAAAACGGGCTCCAAAATCCCTAAAATTTTCAAAGTAGCCGTTACAATCGTATAGTATGATTTCACATCGTACAGTACGATATGTATAAATAGGCTTCGTCCTGGAATGAAGTTGTACGAACAGTTCAAAATCTAATCGTACGGTACGATACTAAATCGTACGATACGATCCTCAACACTACTGCTTGTACAGGACGATAGCCAGGATGATCAAATGTCATCTCTGTTCATCGTACGGTACGATCTACATCGTAGAGTACGAATGGTCAAAATTAAGGCATCGTCCAGGATGAATTCCGGGACGATCAAATGTCGTCTCTGTTCATCGTATGGTACGATCTACATCGTACAGTACGATGAAGAAAAAAATAAGGATCGTCCAGGACGATCTCTAGGATGATCAAAATTCGTCTCTATTCATCGTATAGTACGAACATATTCATACAGTATGATTATCAATCAGTAATTAGGCCTTGATTTATTCCACTTATCACGAGTTAATTTAAGTAAGTATTTAAAATAGATCGTACAGTATGAAGTGACTCGTACAGTACGAACGGTGGAGAATAACTTACTTAAGTTAATGTGACGGCTAGGGTTTTGGATTTGAAACACAACGTACAGTATGATAGTATTCCTACAGTACGATTTGTTCACAGATAACATTTTACAGTACATAAGATCATACAGTACGAAATATTGTCGTACAGTACGATTTCCAGAGAAAGAAAAACTATAATTTTTACATTTAAACCCCTCTCCCCTGTGTGTGAGCATGGTTGCTCGGACTTACATGCAATTTGTGGCCAGACTCAAACAAATAAAAAATAAAATAAATAACAAATTACATTGTCAGACTTATACTCCTAATCTAACCAGACTTAAGTCTTCCCGTTGTCCTCACTAGCTTGTGATCTTCCTGAAATGTTAGTAGTCACAGACAATAGCAAACCATAAATGATATTCAATGAAAAGTAGTTCAGGCAACATTATTTGTCATCATCAAAATCTCAAACTCAGGGTCATGGGTCGCAACAGCCACCTCACCCGGATGCGCTAGGCCCTGGTATTTTTGAGTCACATGGTGCATTTTTATTGGTGTCCGGACGAATCCGGACACCGGACACAATAATTTTACAACAATAAGTGAAAGCATAACACACAACGATATACACTACTTAGAAGTGAGACTTACATAAGGTGGTGGATGGAAATAATTATGGATCCTAGTAAATTGAAACTAAACAAGGCCATATTAGCCTCATGCTACAGCATTTGTTATGGAATGTGCGTATCAAGACATGTCTCCCATTAGACAAATCCGTCAATTAATGACCATAGTAATATTGCAAGAATGTAGATGCAGGTGATGGTGTGTACGCCTCTTCCGATGCTCCCCCTTCTCCCTCTTGCTTTGGGTATGCTGCATAACATCTCGCTCGATGTTTACCACTAAAGAGTACTTGGAAGAAGCTATCAAAGTAGTAAATTGTGAGGTGAAAAGGTGCTGCAAGATATGTCTAGCATTATTTTTTCTCAAGGTTATAGGTTATAAGATGTCCTAATTTTAGATTTTTCTTGCAATGGGTGATAAGTGTAAATAATATATTATTTTATGTGTTATATTTTCAGTAAAAATATGTTATTTTAGTTGTATTGTGTAGAAAAAATTTTAAAAAAGACAAAATTTTAAGTTGCATATAGCGCTGCAGCGTCGGATTAAACAACTATGTGGTGCCCTAAAAGGCACCGCCGAAGTGCCACAAAAAAGGACACTATAGTGTTGTTTTTTCTATCGAGAAGTGCCACAGCATCAAAATATCAACTTCGCAGCACCATGTTCATTGTCTTCTAGCACACCAGCGTCACAATCTATAATGCCTTGGCGCCAAAATTACTCTTTTGAAGCTGCATAGTTTGAAAGTTAGCAGTGCCACAGTGTAGCAGTTAAAACTTCCCAAGGACACAATCTATCAGCAAAACGATGCGACTGTTCACTAAGTAATTGATCCATGCCAGCAACCGCCACAGCGAAGATAGAATAATAGTGTAGTATAATTAGTTCATTTGTTGGGCATAGCGGCACCAATCTTTCAAGCGACATAGTGTCAAATGCGTACTTTGTATTTTCCTATAAATAATCACAATATTATATTTGTAAGAGAGTTCATTCACTTAGATAATTTTTGTATAATTCAGAGTGCCTCTCTAAATTCATAGGGTGACAACAAAGGGAATATAGGGAAATACTTGATGCCATCATTAGAGTTTTTGTCTTGTGTTTGCAAAAGCAATTCTATATGTAAAAAAAAAAAGGAGTGTAGAAGAGATCCAATGAACCATTCTTGTAATATCTTTCTCTTATATTCTCTTTCTATCATGTTATTAATAAAATGAGTTTACTTCAATTCGACTCTATATATGGCTAAATTTTCTAATTTTGAATTGATGATATAAATATCATATGTAGTACTAATGAGTTCTCTTATTCCTTAAATGATTAAAATAATATTTTTAATATTATTTGATCTTAATTTAATGCAAATATTGGCCATATGTGTAGTTGAAATAAATCTTAATATGGAGCATCAATTGAGGGAAACATACATACTAAGAATATTGAATTAGTATGTGTCATACCTAGGCATAGGGTATGAAATGTACTAAATTATTAAGGAGATGATATAACGGTAGGAAGTCGATTGACATACTTTGTTCCTACAAGCTAAATAGAGATTAAATAATGAATATGCTCTGAATAGCATCACAATTAAAAGATATTCATTAGAAAAAATATATTATTTATATTCATCAATCTAAAAATTATGTCTATATAGTATATTCATTATCTTTGATATATCAATAAAAAATTATCTAGATTGGGCAAGAATCTCGAGGGAAAATCAAGTTGTAAACTTCAAAAATTAAATCAGAGCCCATCTGAACTCCAATTTAAACAAACTTACAGTCGAGCTAAATGTCTAAAAAATATGAACTCAACGACACCAAATTCGACCCAATCTGAGCTCAAATGGATCCAAATCAAAGACCTGAAGCACATTTGGAAGGTTCAACCCATAATTTGGATTACCAAATAGTTTCTAAACGTGACATGCTTATAGTTGAATCAAACAGCTCGACGAGGCAAATCCAAAAAGCCATCGTCAAATTATGATATCATTAAGACATTCAAATGCCATTAAAATTGACCACGATCAAGAGATTCAATATCAATTTTCCATTCAAACCACTTCCAATTTATCCTTGATCTTCCTCCCATTTACTAGTCATATCACTCTAAAGAAACTATAAATAGACCCCTTATTCTTCATTGTGGGGTGGGCGCAAGGAGGGACCAAAGCAAGAAGAGAAGGAATAGAAGAAAGAGTTCACTTGCCACAAGACTCCTCCTCGACCACCTCTTAGCCACCAACCAATGCCAAACATCTATCAATCTCTGGATTTCTACTTGACGCCAGACTTCTGCCTGCACGCGTACTTGCGTCGTATTTCTATTTGACGCTGGACTTCTACCTGACACTGAACTTCTGTCCACCCAGACTCCTACACGATGGCAGACTTTTGCCCATCGCCGGACTATTCAAGTTGTCAGACTTTCATTCAACTTTTATCTGATGTCAAACTTCTACCCGACACTAGTTTTCTGCCCGCAGTCGAATTTGAGTTAGATTTCTACCCGATGTCAGACTTCTACCCGACATTAGACTTTTGTCCATTATCGGACTTCTACCCAACATCAAAATTTTTCTCATCGCCAAACTTTTGCCAGTCACCAGACTTTAGTCGAACTTCTGCCTAATGCTAGACTTCAACCCAATGCTGAACTTCTGTCTGTCGTCGAATTTTTGCCCATTGTTGAACTTTTGTTGGACCTCTATCTAACGCCGGACTTTGGTCCATCATAAAATTTCTACCCAACGCCAGACTTCTGTCCATCGCCGGACTTTCGACATCAGTCACCTGACAACATTCTTTATGACCTTCGTCACCCACCTAATACATTTTTTCTGACCTTCGTCACCCGCTGACTAACACAAAACTTCCACCCGACAACATTCCTTCTGACCTTCATTACTCATCGATTATGGCCCTTTCAATCTCCGTCCCTAGACAATGGTCATTATCACCTCCGTCACCCGCCAACTACAATCTTTTCGACCTCCATTGCCCACCGAATACAGTCCTTCTGAGCGCTTTTATCCACTAAATATGGTCCTTCCGACCAAACAAACAAGTTAATAGTGATTTTTCCTATTCCCACCAGGTAATGCACTCTATATAATGTATATTTATTACATCAAGCCAAAAGCCTTCCCCTAAAAAGGGCCTCATTTGTAATCAACGACAAATACTAGTTGATTCATTCAAATTAGGGCAGGCCCTATGGTTTTTCCCCTTTATAAGATTTTCCACGTATAAATCTTAGTTTCTCTTATGAATGTTGCAACCACTCTCTTATCTGATTATAAGACGCATTTTCGTACAAAGCTAAGATGTTAAACTTTATATTTCTCTACTACCGCAAATTTTTCATGACGCAATAGTTTGGCGGCATTTGTGGAAACCTGGTTCCCAATTGGGAGGGGGGGGAGGGGGGGGGGAGGGGGGGGGGCAATTTTTGATCCAACTTCAAAAGGTTGTTCATGTCAAAGTCCTGGCATTAGGTATATTTGCATCAATTTCATGGAAAATAATTGTCGACTAGGGGGCAACCTTGATTACAATCGTGATCAAGAAGATTCCTCCAACTCTTTCAATATCTAAGATTATATCTTGAGATCATAAAGCTTCAAGCAAATGCAACGATGCTTCTAATAAATTTCAAGCTTTATACAGTCCCTAGTTGGTCTTCTACTCATTGGGCAAAGTCTTAATCTCAATCTCAAAAAGGCAATAATGGTCTAAAGATAGACCTTTCTACACATTTTAATCGAGATACATGTGGCATTCGCCTACTCCCAATCAAGGAAAAATAAATCCCAGGGGGATTCGATTCTACCACTTCCATATATGTTAATGTTATCAAGCAGGGCTTTGACATATAACCTCGGATATGTCATATATTCTTGATGGATTCTCTCGATCTCTTCCACATATGTTAACATAATCGAGCAACGCTCTGACATTTAACCTCGAATAAGTCATACATCCTTGGTGGATTCTCTTTACCTCTTCCATATAGGTTAACGTCATCAAGTAGTGCTCTTACATACAATCTCGGATAGGTTATACATCCTTAATGGATTCTCTCAACCTCTTTCATATAGATTAATGTAATCGAGCAACATTCTGACATATAACCTTTGATATGTCATACATCTTTGGTGGATTCTCTCGACCTCTTCTATATAGGTTAACGTCATCGAGTAGTGCTCTGATATACAACCTTAGATAGGTCATACATCATTTGTGGATTCTCTCAACCTATTCCATATAGATTAATGGCATCTAGTAGTACTTTGATATATAACCTCGAAAAAGTCATACATCATTGGTGGATTCTCTCGACCTCTTCCATATATGTTAACGTCATCGAGTAGTGCTCTATCATACAATCTCGGATAGGTCATATGTCATTGATGGATTCTCTTGACCATCTCTATATAGGCTAACATCAATGAACAGTGCTCTAACATAGAACCTTGGATAGGTCATACATCATTCATTAATTCTCTCGACTTCTTCCATATAGGTTAACGTCATCGAGCAAAACTCATTTTAAATAAAAGAGGGGCACTAAAGCTTGATAGGGGATGTCACATACCTGAGACAATGGAATGCCTCTGTAGCAAAAAAAAAAACAGAATAAAAAAGAATGGAATGAGGAAAATTTTCCCTCTATATAAGAGGGACACTAAAATTTGATAGGAATTGCCGTCTATCTCAGATAATGGATTGTCTCTAATGTAAAATGAAGACCATATAAGAAAAAAGAATTCTCCAAAATTCTAACTTCTATACAAGAGAGGGGCACTAAATTAGAATAGGGGATGCCACCAACAAAAAATAGTGGAAAACCTTAACTGTAAGAAAGTTAGAGGGAGAATGGAGGGGAAGAAAATGAGCAATTTTTTCTTGGCCCCAAAGGGGGTATTTGAAGGACCAAAAGGGGGAAAAATCTCGAAGTACGGTGAAAATTTGCCTCCAAATTTTTTTAAAATTTTTAAAAATTATTCTATAATTTTTTAGAAATGTTTTGGGCCCAAACGTGGAATTTTTAATTCTAAAACTAAAAAATAAGTGTTAACTATTTAAAAATAAATAAATTTAGAAGAGGCAGGCAGCACTGTGCCGACACCTGCCAAATTGAGAAAAAAATAGAAAAATTGCAGCCATCATCTTGTCACCTGCCTCATTACCGCGCACCCCTAATGGGGTGCAACCTTTCAGCCAGCATCAATAAAGACCATTCCAGGAGCGGCTGTCGATTCGGCCTCCAATTCGAGTCCAGACCCAATTTTTTTGTAAGGGCAATCCAAATCGGGATCCAGTTTTGGTCCTTACGGAGCTCAATGGAGCTTCAATGATAAAATTTGAGACTATTTAAATTTTTGGAACATAATTTTTTTGACATTATTTTTTTATTCAAGTAATCTAAAATACTATAATATGTATTTTAGGACTTTTATAGCTTCGAAATCTGAAAATATGAGGCAACTGATATATCATCAAAAAATTATCGTGATCGGGCATGAATCTCGACGAAAAAATAAGTTGGAAACTTCAAAAATTAAATCGAAGACAATCTGGACTCCAATTTCAACAAACTAAAAGTCGAACTAAGTGTCTCAAAAATAAGAATCCAACGACACCAAATTCGACCCAATCCGAGCTCAACTGGGTCCAAATCAAATACCTAAAGCACATTTGAAAGGCCCAACCCATAATTTTGATTACCAAACAGTTTCCAAATGTGACATGCTTATAGTCAAATCGAGCGGCTTGACAAGACAAATCTAACAAGCCTAAGATCGCTAAATTATGAAATCATTAAGACATTCAAATGCCTAATAAGAGATCCATGATCAAGGGATTTAACATCGGTTGTTCATTCAAACCACTCCCTATTTACCCTTGATCTCCCTCCCATTTATTGGCCATGTCACTCTCAATTCTTTCTTCATTTTGGTGGTGGTGGGGGGGGGGGGGGGGGGGGGGATGGAGGGGGCCGAAGCAAGAAGAAAAGGGAGAAAAGTAAGAGTTATCTTGCCACCAGACTCCTCCTCGACAACCTCTCAACCACCGACCAACACCGGACTTTCGCTCGTCGTTAGATTTTTACCCAACGCCGGACTTCTGCCCACACCTAGACTTGTGTTGGATTTCTACATGACACTAGACATCTACCCGATGTTGGACTTATGTCCATTGTCAAACTTCCACTAGACGTTGGACTTCCACCCGACGCTGAACATCCACCCGTCACCAGACTTTCATTAGACTTCTACCTGATGCTGGCTTCTACGTGACACCAAGCTTCTACTCGTAGTCGGACTTGCGTCAGATTTCTACCTGATGTCGGACTTCTGTCCATCACCAGACTTCTACCCGACGTCGAGGTTTCGCTCGTCGCAGGACTTTTGCTAGACGTCGAACTTTCGTCGGGCTTCTACCAGACGCCAGACTTTTTTCCATTGTCAGACATAAGTCGAATCTTTATCTGACACCGAACTTTCGTCCATCGTTAAACTTCGACCTAACGCCAGACTTCTGCCAATCACCAAACTTTCGACATCCATCACTACACAATGGTCTTTATTACCTTCGTCGCCCGTCGACTGTGGTCTTTCCAGCATTCGTCACCCATCGATTAACACAGGACTTCCACCCGACAACATTCCTTTTGACCTCCATCATCCATCGATGTCTCCCGTCGCTAAATTGCATCTTGATGCGAATGTGTGGGACAAATCTATTATGCTATAATACTAGTAGATTCATTCAAACTGGGCCATGCCCTGTGATTTTTTCCCTTTTTAGAGTTTTTCACGTAAAAATTTTGATGTCTCTTATGAATATTACAAACTCTCTCTTATCTCATTACGTGTTGGTCCGTTCAAAGCTAATATATAAAAATTTATATTTCCACACTGCTCACCTTGGCCTGTTCGTTGAGAGCTTAGGCTTACAACTAAGAGGTCTTGGGTTCGAGTCCTTGTTTATGTGTTGTGTGCGTGAGTTTATCTTAAATAGCCTAAATGTCCCAATATTTAAAGGACATAAATATATACATATTTCTATACCACCGTGAATATTAAAGGACATAAATATATTATTTTTTTTTTATTTAAGTGATTGAATCTCTACAACATCCAATTTATTGAGTAGAATAACTGTTTGAATTTTAATGGACAGTATTAATGTTTATAAGTGAGCATACCTTCCTCGTGTAATCGATATCATGTATACTCTATCACTATATCACTTGATTCGGTATGTATACTTACATATATTCCTTTTTAATATCTGATTTAGTTTATAAATCATTTAAAAATTAAATTTTTTGCATCTCATATTAATTTCTTAGACTCGTTGCAAATGAATATAACATAGCATGAATCATCATAGCACATAATAATGCTATGCTGCACGCAGTCTAGCAAATGACAACAGGATATATATACTACATTAAGTAACATGCGAATGAAGTGGCGGCTGAATATTTTCATCACGCAAATGATCATATGAATAATTTAAATAAAAAAAACGTTAATTGAAAATTAATTTCCATGAACACAATTGTACTCCCCTGCGAACCCACATAGACACCTGCATAGAAATGATTTTTGACGGATGAAAACATAATCTGGAATTTATATTTCAGTGAACATAATTTTCTCATGTTGGAATTACACGCAAATTATAGCGAGATTAATTACAATATGAAGATAAGCCAAAGTCTGAAGATAAAATTTCAGCAAAGAATAGAAATTTTCCTACATCTTAATTAGCATATGAAGTGTACATACTAGACAAAACACATTCAAGAATTAAATTCGAGCAAATGAACAAACTTTCCTACTAAAATTAACCTTGCAGATTCACTTAAAACGAATAAAACATAGCGCTGAATTCCAGCAAATGCATGGTATTCATGGGCTGATCCCCACTAATGTACATGCCCATCCTAAAAAAAATTAATGGATTAGAGGGTAATTTTAGAATTATGCCCCCCTCAAAATAAATTTTTTCTCTAATATGACCCATCTGACATTTTTTGCCCATCCATCCAAAGCTTCGAACATTTCCTCTTCACAAATAAATAATAAAAAATTCCTCTTAAAATTTGATAGCATTATATTGATTAAATTTTCATAAAAATTTATTTTATTATTATTACAATTTGATGTTATTATTATTATTATTATTTTATTTTATGTTATTTTTATTACTATTGTTGTCATTGTCTAATTAATTAAAATTTTGCCCACTTTGAAACGAGATCCGCCCCTGATGGTATTCTTTCAATAAGGTTGACATAAATATAAGAATCCACTAAAAACTAATCGAATAGAATGTTGAAATTAAGTGCAAGCAAATACAACTATTTACCTTCGTTTAAACTTTTACTTGCAAAATACAGAAATCAAACTCGAAACGAAAAGTAGTCCAAAAATATACTCCAACAAACGCAATTTTTCAATTAAAATCGCTGGTCTCCCATATAATCAGCTCAACCCAATAGGAAAACCACCGGTTAGAAATTACTTCAACAAGAAACCGCATGATTCTCTTTTACTCAAAACCAACGTGCAAACCAACATGGAAACGCTTTGAAGCGAAAGAATATAATGCCACAAAATTACCTTGACACAATGAAAGATTTTTTCTCTGCTCAAAGACAATATGCAAGTTATGTAAGCTTGATTTGAAGAGAATAATAATAATAATAATATAAAACTATTTTAGCAAGCAAAAATTCTCCGTGAGAAATTAACATGCAAGCTGGTTTTAGTTCGTGATAATAACATACAATATGTCATGAGAATCTGATCCAAATTGTGTTATTGAAATGGTAATTTTTGCGTTTAAGAGATTATGCAATTCCATAACAACGAAATAGCGAGGATGTAATGAAAATGAAACATACAAGCTGAACTGGACTCGAGCTAGAGGTGGCTGTGAGGCAGCGTGACACGAGACGTGCGTGGTCACTTCCGTCCTTTCCTTCATTGAAGAGCGGGTTGTCATTGAGGCCTGCCCCAAGATGGTCACTTCTCGGTAGGTGTCCTTAGGTGAGTGGAGTCTTGCAGTTTTATTTATACAATATTTAAAGCATATAAATTTCATTTATAATATTATATTATTGACCTAGGTCTCAAATGTTCTAAGAAAATAATCAATACAAATGACTAATTTTGCTGCCTTCGAGTAATCACCAAAGAAAGCACCAAATGATACACAAGAAATCAAGCAATTCGGCAACTACAAATTTAGTTTCATGGAGGAATTAGGTAAAAAGAAAATGAAGGCAAAGATAAATATACAAACTCAAAGTCTTTCGGCAAATGTGGTGGGAAAATGTCATTGGTATTTACAGACCACTAGGAATATTTACAGACTTATTAAGTTTTGAAATATAAAAAACCAGAAGTACCGTCAACAGAAGCGAGAGGGGGAGTCTCACCATGCCATTAGCAGCTAAATGTTTTGATCAGGTCTCAAGAAGTTGTAGCATTCTAACTGCTTCATTTCCCCACCTGATACAGGGTCATACTCGCATCGGTAGAAGCTACAGAAACCAAGAAGAAAATGCAAAATATGCATTATTTTCCTTATAGCTAGAAAGGGCATTAACATGGAATCCTAAATGAGTATAACAACAGAATTAAATGCTAGAAATTTGTTTCATTTCTACAAACCGTCATGCAAGATGATTAATGAAACTTAAAAGGGTATGATGAAAGTATTATAGACTCAAAATTTGTTTTATCTCAACCAAATGTCAAGCATAATGATCAATGATGCAGAGGGCTACAAATCAAGCCTCTGGTGACAAAAAACAGAAAAAGAATGGCATATACCAACCTTCCATCCATGCCAAGAATGACAATAGTGTTCTTCTGATGGCCAAATGCAACAATATATTGGCTACCTTCGGGCAATCTAAATTGGGCTACGGACCATTCTGAATGGAAATATTTGGGTAATACACCTGCAAAAAAAAAGTTATGGTTGTATTAAATAGCAGCTGGATCTCGACAAATCCCAGTGTATAAAGCCATAAGGAATAAATCTCCAAATAGAAAACAAGGCAAAAATGGAAAAAAAGAGAACAAACATCTAGGGGTTGCATCTAGCATACCACCCTCAATATTTTTATTAATATATCTTATTATTGGTATACCAAACTAATCTATCAGCACTACAGGGATGTCATGTGGTTAGTTTTACCAAAACAAAGTGTAATTCCACTAAGCTAATTTACACAATTACCCTTAATTTACTAAAATTATGAAAAACACTCCCACAAACCAAATTTAGTCAGATCAAGTAGAATGTTAAATATCAAACTTAGCCCTTAGTTACATTTAAGTTACACCAAGAAAATCAAATAAAATTTCCATATTAAAAGTTCCACATACTGATTCATTGTTAAGGTCTGAGTCAACATTGTTCCCAAACCCATTCCCACATGAAATCGGTATATTAGCTGTGCATGAAAATAAGACAAACAACAGAACATACAACAATTCAAAGATGATAAAACCATGGTAGCCAATATGGGCACTGGCTGAGCATTTATAAGAAAAACATCGTATAGTCTGATTCAACAAAAAATTATCTGGTTTTTCCTTTAATTGATCTCTTGCACACGACAAGGAAATAGCACATCAAGCAGTTAATTAATGTAGGAAAATTTTGTTTCCGGGAGGCTTGAAAATAAATAGATAAACACAACGTTAGCTAGTTAGGACATGAATCTAGAGGCAAATGTTAAAAAGGATGTTCATTTTCCCCTCTCTCTTGATTGATTCTGTAAAATAAACTCATATTTTCAAAACATGAGAGAAAATAATTCTGATACATCTCCAAACAACGGCATATTGAAAGCAGAAAAACGAACAAAAAAAACAAAAACAAAGAAACAATAATGTTGGCAGGTCAACTATCTGCCTCTGAAGAAAAGGGGTACTACCACAAGCAATATACAAATTACAATATGAAGGAATCCTACCCTTAATGAAAGATAGTGACGAACTCACAGCAGGAACATTTGGTTCAGGAGCAGGACGCGGCTTATCATTTGCTGTTAAACCCAAATTAACCTTGAGGTTGAATACATGTATTGTTCCTTTGTCACTGGAAACTACTAACCACTGCATGTTAACAGAAAAGGCGAGGCTGTATATCTCTGCTCTGTCAGCACCTCTCCGCACCTGTTTACAATACCAAATATTAATTACAAAACTACTGTAACAGCAGCAGCAACAATAATAACATAAAAAAAAAAAACAATAATAACATCAAAACCACAACTGTTAAGGTCAGAAATGTTTGTGGTCCAGAACAAATTAAACATAGAAAACACAACAAATGCATTAACATTTTCACTGGAACAAAGCTATACTAGAGTACCGCTTGATGACACAAGTAGAATTTAACAGAAAGCATAGACTCACTGCATTCTTTATTTCTCAAAATGTAAATGATGTTGTTCATCCCAAATTTCAGCCAGCCCAAAAAACCATCAAGCTCAATCCTATCATATCCCTATTAAGGAATTTATACTATATGATGAAATCCATGATGATAAGATCCACGAAAGACCAAGATGATGCATATTCTCCATACTGTATGCTGTAAATCATAAAATGAAAGAATGAGTCAGATTCAGCTGTACACTAAGAGTAATTTTTGTGTCGCATATACTTTTGCTTAAGCATTGAGCTTAAGGACTCAACCCGATTTAAACCAGCTTAAAGAAAACAGAAATATTGATGTTCTAAAATATCTAACCAAGTATTATTAATTTCATTACATCTAACACACCAGGAAAAATTACCATGATTAAACGCAAAATCAATTAATGCAAGCTTGCTTTTTTTGTTGGGTGTTTTACCATTATTGTGAACAAGTGCCTCCAATGGGTGGTTGAAAGGAAAACGATAGTACCCATACATGCAGGGATTGCACGAGTAAATCCAACCCCAAAGTATAATATGTTCATCTCATGTAAGTATTTGAAAGAAGGGAACGAAAGCAAGCAGATAGATATTTTATGCATCCATCCTATATCTACATTAGGAAACCGTTGACCTTAAAACTTCTTGCAAAAAATTTGGTATGAAGCTTATGAATACATCATATAACAACAATATTAAGCCC
Organism: Dendrobium nobile; assembly: GCA_022539455.1. Lineage (NCBI taxonomy): Eukaryota > Viridiplantae > Streptophyta > Magnoliopsida > Asparagales > Orchidaceae > Dendrobium > Dendrobium nobile. The sequence goes on along the minus strand of CM039718.1, from coordinate 16,208,671 downwards.
TCATCCCACTTCATGGGGTCGGTCACATAAATCTTTTTTATCCATTGTATCCTATTAAGAGTTAAATTCTCATTTAAATTTAATTAAAAAAATCATTTCTAATATTTTCTAATCAAATCATTTTAAGTCTACCTCTATTTTTCTTAACATATGATCAATACATCTAATCTCCTAACCAGGTCATTGGAAGACCAACGTTTTAATGTCCAAATCATCTAAGGCAACTCTCTTATAATCTTATTTTCCATAGGAGTACTCCAACCTTTTCACATATATACTCGTTTCATATTGTCTTTATATGTCTTTAAGAGTAAAGTCACTCATCCTACCAATTAAATGTAGAAGATAATATATGGGTCAATTAACCAAACAACAAAAAATGCAATTAAAACAAAATTCATTAAGACCATTTAGGATTATATTTTCATATTCAATAATAAGCAATATTTTGGGCGATATTCAAAATAGATAGAGAATGTAAAAGATTTCCTTTTAAAGTTATCACATGAGTTATTCCCAAGGAGTTGAATTTGCTAAAACAAGGCTACTGGAATATGCTCATTTTTTTAATTAATTGCTGCAAAATCTTCATGGGTTGATATTAAACATAAAAATTAAAGAACTTTTATCAATTTGTTATTATAAGTATCAACTATCAATTTGGCAAATCTAAAAGAGGCGACAATAGTGTCTTTGGATAATACACTAAGTTTAAACAATTTTTTTAAAAAAACTATTTAGCTATGGAATTCTTGGTATCACTACATATTTCATTAAAGGCCTTTGGCAATAAACTATAAGCATGAATTAAACAATAATTTTTTAAAGATATTAAATGAGACCTTAAACATAACCTATGATGCATAGACACGACACGGCGACATGGATACAACACGACACGGCGACATGGATACAACACAACACGGAGACATGGACATGGCTTATATCAATTATTGTAAATACATGACACATACACGGGTTGAACATACTATTATATTTTTTATATTTTAAAAATAATGAATAAAAATTGAATAAATATAATATTAAAAATAATTTAGAATTAATAACTCAAATGATTATTATTAGGATGTCTAGAGCTAATGTCGATGTCGTATATCAGGGATCGAGAGGAGACAACAATGTTGTCGAGAGTCGGGCATCGATATTATGTAGTAATTATATTTTAAAAAAATTAAAAAAATATTTAAAATACATGTGTCCAATTTTTATTTAATATTTTTTAATCATAGACGCTCTCGGCATGTCTGACACGTGTCGAAGGCATGTCTTACACGGACACTGAACGCCTATTTGAGGAGAAGTGTTAGTGCATTATTTTTTATCAGAGACACTCTCGGCATATCCGACACGTGTTAGAGGCATGTCTTACAAGTGTTAGACACTGAACGCCTCTTTGAGGAGAAGTGTCAGTGCATTATATAAAATAACTCTATAGATTAAGAGATATTATAATTACTTTATTAGGACTCCTCACGATCCATTTATTATTATAAAAATTGTAGTATCATCTCCACTGAAGCATTACAACCACACATCCACAAAATCATATATGATTGAATTTTCTTCTTCCTCCCCCCCCCCCCCCCCCCCCCCCCCCCTCCACTCATAGATGTTTTAGCCATGCCTAGTGCCACGAAATGATTTAGAACTACGGCAGGGTCAAAATGCATTTTGTTCTTTATATTAAATAAGTATTGAAAGGCAGAATAATTCAAGGAGGGGCACATAGTGGGGAAGGTCCTTTTTAGGAGATGACTCATCGGGCTATTAGAGCAAGACTTCTCTGGTAAAAAGAACTTGAATAACTTGGTTTATTAAAGAAGCCATAGCTTGTGAATTTTCTTTTGATGCTAAACTAAATGCAAAATAACATGTAAGCATCAATAAGATTCTATATCAAATTTTATCTAGTATCTATCTTGGAACATATTCATAAGCCTAAACCTAAACTTGAGACTTTCAAAATTTGAGTCTTAAATAAAAATCAAATCCTTCTTAGCTTCAAATTTTGATAGGAAATGAATCTATTTTTGGATATAAAACTGAATTAATCATGATATTACACACAATGAACCAACAATGCAATTTGGTAACACCATTGTATTGCATGGTCGCCTTCTCAAACATTTTGACAAGTATCAACTAGGTCATGACAAGGGCATTCCTTCTCGAGAGCAAGATACCTCAAAACACTTGCCCAAGACCAGTAAAAGATCTCGCCCAAGAAAAACGACGAGCATTACTTCCCCACATCCAAAAAAGAGCTCGCTCTACACTGGATGACAAGGAAGTTCCTCATCAAGCAAATAGATTGCCACTCATCTCAATCAAATTCCCACTCCGGACACATCAGACTCAACTACAGGAGAGCGGCTACCTTAAAAATTTCACACTCGTTTCAACTACTACCACCAAGCTCAGAGACACTTCACCCCTGCAAACACATACGCTCACCTTTCACAACAAGGCGACCACAAGCCTCCTACACCAATCGACGACGACCTAATAAGATGATTCATCGACCACAATTCCATCTCATCTTACGACTCGCCCATACACTCGCCCTACACCTACTCACCTCTCTTGAGCTCACACGACGACAAACAACTTGCCCAACCAGTGACTTCAACCTCTTGCAACCAATCAAGAGGCAATACATGTCATAAATTAGCGTGTAGTATTTTATGGGTATTCATTGTATCTTGCCTTTTCTACTTTTCTCCATATAGCCTTTCCTATAGCCCTCAAAACCCTATAAATAAAGGGTGATGGAGTACAGTTTGGAACTTTTACACTCTTGAACCTTTTTTCCTTAGACATTCTCAAGATCTTTTGAGCTTATTGAGTCCTTGTATTTTTTTATTGAGATATTGGAGATTCTGCTAGTTTACTCTCCTCTCTATTCTCTCTACTCTCTCTACTCTCCATTCTCACAAGACAAATCTACTAGTAAAGTCAAGTATCATCCACCAGATAAATATGGATTAAATAGCAACTTCTAATAAATTATCTCCATGAATCAAACTAATATTTATTAAAAGAACTTCATGTATTCAGTAAAATTGAGTCAATATCTCAAAGAACTTATTCATGATGCCCACAATAAAGAAAATGTTTAAATTTCCATATGGTTGACTACATAATTCATGATGAGTAAATTTTACACTTCTTTATAGAGGTTCATCCATCCAAATAATAAACATGTGTACAGTTTGTCTATTATTAGAAAACAATTTGTGGAACCTAAACATCACTTTAAGTTTTCACAATCAATTCATCTAAGTTTTAGTTATAGTGTTTTCATTAGGACGTATACAATTGTTTTGACATTATATTTACTTGCATCGCATCATACTTTATCATCAATTAGTCATTTGTCTGATTTGCATAGAAGTATTTACAGGGAATTTAACTTCAATAATAACAATCATAAGTTTAAGAAAGATTTAAATTAGAGAAATGTAATATTCAAATCAATTGATAATGTAATTATACATCCCTAAAATATTTCTAAAACCAATCCCCAGGAAATTAATTACTAAATAATTATTCAAATGAATGCATACAAGCTCTAAACATCAAAAATATTGGTATTAATCCATCTTTGATACATTTGAGATTTTTTTTATTATGAAACATTTTTTCAATGTCTTGAATTCTTCTTTCTTTCAATCTCTCCCTTCATAATTTACATTAAACATATCATTTGGACAACTGTCAGACATTCATACTAATCCTATTTCTAAAACTATTCTTGGATAGGAATCATGTTCTACAATAGATGCTAGACACAGTAATATAAAATGCCTTGGGGTCCATATGATTCATTCATTAAAATCTAGGATGGGATAGGCAAATAAATGTCAATCCCTTTTGCTGTAAAATCAGCGAATGGATTTTATTTATTAAACAAGATAATGTAAAAATTAAAATTTTATATTTAAAAGAAATTTGAGAACTTATACAAACACTCTATAGTAAATGAAAGTCGCACCACAAAAAGAAAAATAATCTAGATCATATCAAATTTGACAAAACTTCAATCTCCCATACATATTAACCAATAAACAAGATAATAAAAAGTAATAGGACACAAATCTCCAAGTAGGGAATACAGGCCTCATGCTACTAGAACACTCCAAATTGTTAGCATCAAGAATTATGAAACACTCAAAATTTACACATCAATGCCAGATGAAAACTAAAATTTTTTCCATACAATGTTCTACATATTTTACATGCCTAAGGCATCCTCCTATATAAAACCTAAAACCACCAAAAATAAGAAATTCTTCAAAAACTTTTAAGATTCAATCAAACATTGTATGTTCCATCCCAGGATCAAACAATATGAAGCAACCTCTGTTTTACAATTTTTCTTTTTGTAAACAAACTAACAAAGGAATTTTATATGTAGGAAATAAAAAGCATGCAGACAAAGCTTTGCTAGAGATATAGAGAAACAAATAGGAAGAAGAATAAAGAAACTCATACATGAAAGTTAAAATCCCATAAGTGGAATAATGAGAAAATCATTGGAGAAAAGTCGCATCCCACTTGCTACAATACAAATAAATCAAAGCCACAAATGGCAATGGATTGTTGATTGTTATAGTCCCAAAAAATCAAAGCCCCGTAAAACAAATTGCAATAATTTAGGGAATCAAATATTGCATATGGAACCCCGCTCTCTTCGTCCTGAGAGATGGAAAACCAATAGCTTTTTGGCTATACCATGAAGGCAAATAAAAAGAAGCAATGTTAACTATTCTCATGACATATTAAACGGGTTGGTATACAAAGCCTAACATCCCAAGAAAATGTCACCAATAAAATAGCTATTTAAAACATGAATATATCCTAACAAGACAACATGTGCCAAAGTGATGTCTTGCCTTATTCAAGCCCCAAAAAGGCCAAGCCACTAGCACCCTAATATGTATGGTACGACCTTCAACCATAAATAACTAAACTACCATTTCAAAATGAATAAGGATTTCTAGAAGTTTTAAACTCCATTAAGTCAAAGACATCAAATTACCCATAAAGCATTCCCCCTTTATGGAAACAAATATTATCTATTGGAAATGGAAATTTCGGTAATTTCTCAGACATCTGTGGATATTATCAACAATAATAATGAATAAAACTATGCCAGCTATCACTAATAATCACATAGAAACACAAGTAATCTTAATATCTCTAGTAATAAATTAGAATTTTACCCATTCTAGCAATCTTCCTTGAGGAACTATCAGTTTTTTCCAACTATTTAAAGCCATTGGTTGCTTCAAGTACAATCTAGTATCCTCAAAGTGCCACATCAAGCATAGATGGCTTACGTATTTTAATTCTTTGAATAAATAATGTCTTAGATAATATTTACATTCATCATCCTTATCCTAAAAATTTGGAGCAGCTTTAAGAAACATTCTCCCCATATTATTGTTCAGTGAAAAATAAGAGGTCTTCTTTCTGATCTTTAATCTCTGCCTCTGCTTTCATAAGCCTTCCACATATAAATAATATCCATCCATCATACTGGAAGATCCTTCAGCCTGCTTTCTATATACCCAAATCATAAGTTTAGTTAACAATACAGTATCTTTCATAAATGTTACTCTAATCATCCATCTCCATAATAATTTTTCAATCCATCCTTATTTTACCATGAATTCACCTTAATATTCTTATTTCTACAAAATTCAACTAGGTATCAACAGCTTATTTATTGCCACACACACTCAAATCCATATAGAATAATTGGTCTAATTAAAAATTTTATAAAATTACCTTAAGACTATCAAATACCATCCCTTCCCTCTTGATCCTATAGCTAGCATGAGGATCCGTAGGAAGCTCACCTAGATCACGCAATCTCCTTCTTACATATTTGGGTGGCTGATTTATGAAGGATTATTATTAGTACAATTATGCATTATTTTGTAATTATTTGTTTCCTTATTAATATATCTAGTATAGATCTATAAATAGGGATAGTTTTGTGCAATAAAAAAATAAATCCTTTCTCCCCCTCCAATTCTTTGAATTTAGCATGCTATCAGAGCCTAAGGATGCATAATCCGCTTTCCCTACTGTCCCACCACCGGCCTACATTGTCGAAATTCTAAAGAATACTGATCCTTATGCTTCCTTCATGCATCCAAGATTGAGAGAGAGCGAGAGACAATGCTGTGAGTGACTCCCTACATAGGATCGAGAAGCAAGAAAGAATGAACTTGGGAGTTCATCTCTGCTTGCATGCATCCAAGACCTAAAGGGAAACGGAGTGAGGGAACTCTCGTGCAGGTCTACGACCGGGACGAGTAAGAGTGTGACACTTGCACTCATTCCTACAATCAGACCAGAGCGATCAGAAGCCTTGTGTGCGCCTATATTGGGTTGATCAAACAGGAGTCTGTCCAGGTGGAGTCAGACGACCTGAGGAGGAGATCTACATGCCGAGTGCTGAGCCGCTTGAGACGTATTTTTCTGCTATTGTCCCTAAAGCTTGCGGCAACCCTCAAAAAAATAATTTTTTTCAACTCTTATGCCTTCATCATCGGCCTTCCCTTGTTGTTATCCTATATATAACCAACGCTGCCTTCCTTTTTGCCCTACTTAATATAACCTTTATCGTTATCCTTTGTCGCCGCAATGTTTGAAGCAAAATCCTCCCAAAACATGGTTGTGGAATTTCATGACTGAAGAAATTAAGTGATACTCTCATGTTCCTATCTAGCGCAAATGGCATATGGGATACCGTTAGACAAACCTTTTCAAAAGCTCCGAATGTTGCTCAAATCTGCAAAATTAAGGTCAAGTGGGGAAGCACAAAATAAAGAAGCTAGTCGGTGACTGAATATGTCACTCTCCTTCAAGGCTTGTGACAAGAACTTGATCACTACAAATGCATAGAGACCAAGCGTGCAGAAGATGATGCAAGTTTTATTGAGAAAGATAGAGTGTATGACTTTTTTGCAGAATTAAATGCGGAGTTTGACCATGTTAGAGTTTAGATCCTTGTCACAGAGGAGACACCTTCACTAAATGAGACCATTTCCCTCATTTGTGCTGAGAAAAACTGACGAGGGGTGATACTGGAACTAAAGGCTGTTGAAGGTTTAATAATTGTGACAACCAAAGAGGTGCTATGAAAGGAGAGAGAAGAATTCTTCAAAACTTAAAGATAATAAAGACTCCATTTGGTGTCATTATTGCAAGAAAACAGGACACACGTAGGAGATCTACTGGATGTTACATGGAAAGCCCCCAAGGAATGAAATCAAATAAGTGGATAAAAGGAGACATCACAGGCTAACACTACAACAAGTCGGCCCAATCTAGAAAAACAATCCAGCTTCAAAGAGCTCAACAAAGAAGATATTGATTTACTAAAACACCTAGAATCACATGAAAAACCACCTACATTTTCTTCACTTGCACTTTCAAATAAATTTTCTATATCCATTAGATTGTCTCTATAAACATATGAAAGGTTTATGAAATGTTGACTCAGGAGCCACATATCACATACCACACTCCATTACTCACTTCATCAACACACTATTGGCCTAAGTTATAAGAAAATCATCACTGTTGATGGTTCTTTTACCACAGTGGCAGGACAACAAGACATGCCCTTATCTCCCTCTTTCATTCTCAAAAATATACTCATGTACCTCAATTATCCACAAACTTAATCTTCATATAAAAATTTACCAGTGACCATAATTGAGAAGTTCTATTTAAACCTACATGTTTATTTCAGGACTAATGATCGGGAAGGAAGATTGGACTTGCTAAGGAGAAAGATAGATTGTACTGTCTTGAAAAGCTAAATAAATCCACTATTACCAATAATAGCTATTCCATCTTATCCCTATATTATACAAAATTAATATCTGGCTTTATTAATTCAGATTGGTATATCATCTTTTGATATCTTTAAAAAAATATATCCAAAACTTTTTTATGAGCTGAAAAATGAATACTTTATTGTGAAACATGTGAGTTAGTCAAGCATAAACAAGTTTTTTTCTCAAACAAAAATTGAGAAATGTCATACTCCATTCTACCTTATTCATAGTTATATCTGGTGATAAATTTAGAGAATTGAAGAGGAAAAGCTTGATTTATTACATGATTTCTCCTCTATTTATAGATCTATATAAGATACCTTAATATGGAAACAAATAATTACAAAAAAAAATCTAATATAATTCTTCTTAAATCAGTAGCTTGAATATGAAAAGAGTTCTGGCGTGAGTCCTAAATCCCACAGATAGAGCACCGTAGTCCTAGGATTGGTTTGCTCTTGAAAGGCTGGATTTTGACGCTCCCCCTCAAGCTGGGAAGTATAGATCTGTCATTCCCAGCTTGGTTATCATTCTGAGAAAGACAACGTTATCCACTCTTTTGGTAAGGGTATCTGCAAGTTGATCTTTTGATGGTACATGATTTATACATACGAGTCCACTGTCCAATTTTTCTTTTATAAAATGTCGGTCAACTTCTATGTGCTTGGTCCTGTCATGTTGGACTGGATTGTGAGTTATGCTTATTGCTGATTTGATGTCACAATGTAGTTTTATGGGTTTGTACCATTTGATCTTCAGATCTTCCATAATTATTTTTATCCATAGGACCTCACATATTCCCAAGGTCATAGCTCTATATTCTGCTTCTGCACTGGATCTTGCCACCACTTTCTACTTCTTGCTTCTCTATGTGACTAGGTTTCCTCCCAGGAATGTGTAATACCCAAAAGTAGATCTTTTGTTAATTGGTGATCCTGCATAATCCGCATCGGTGTATGCCTCTAGGGTTATTTCTTGGTTTATTCTAAAGAGAATCCCTTTCCATGGGTTACTTTTAAGGTAGTACAGTATTCTATCTACTGCTTGCATATAAATCTGTTTTGAATTTTGCATAAACTGACTAACCATACTTACAGCAAATGCTATATCTGCTCTGGTGTGAGAATGGTAGATTAATTTTCCTACAAGTCTCTGATAGGCCCCTTTATCTACATCTAAATCTTCTCTTGCTTCCCCCAGTTTAAGATTAGGTTATACTGGTATCATTGCTGGTTTACAAGCTAGTTTACTTGTTTCTTTTAGAAGTTTGAGTATACCCTTTTTGCCATTAGTCTTGCTTTGTATGTTTCAAGTGTAATGTCAGCATCATATTTTACAGAGAACACCCATTTGCAGCCAATTGGTTTTTTCCCTTCGGAAGCTTGATGATTTCCCATGTATTGTTCTTTTCTAGAGCATGCATTTCATCTTTCATGGCATTTTTTCAATTTTCATTGGATAAGGCATCAGAAACATTATTAAGAACATGAATTTCTTCTAATGTAACCAGGAAGTTTTTATATGAGGATGAAAAGTTATAGAAGGAAATAAAGTTAGCTATGGGAAACAGGGGAGGTGAAGAGTTTGTATTTATCTTAATTTCAGGTGATGGTTCATATTCTTCGATCTGCTTCGGAGCATAGTCTGAGCCTGTATGCCTGGAATATATGTTCCCAAATCTAATGATAGTTTTTGTCTTTAGGTTTTCTATTTTTTATTTTAGGAAGATTGGTTTGTGGTTGAGGAAGGTCAAGAGGGGCAAGCTCACTTTACCTCATCTTCCTCAATTTCAGTCTCGCCCTGAAGATAAGGTTTGGAAGTAAGATGATAAGGTTTGATTAAAATAGTCTTTAACATTGTTAGAGCAAAATTTCTTTATTTTTAATTTGAATTGATTTTGGATTATGGTGTGAAAAATTGGAATGGTGCTAACATCGGATTTATTTTTGAGGAGGTAGATCCAAGACACTCGAGTGCAATCATCAATGAATGATACAAACTAACATGCCCCAGAGATATTTGGGATTTTTTAGGGTCTCCATATATCACTATGGATAAGATAGAAGGGGTTTTACATCTCTAATTTTTATTTAGGAAAGAGGTTCTTTTATGTTTAGCTAATTCACAGGTATCACAATGAAAATGTTTATTTTCTACTTGCTGAAAAAGTTTTGGATACATATATTTTAGGATATCAAAAGAGGAATGTCCTAATCTATAATGATGAAGCCATATAGGGGACCTCTTATCTTCTAGGGATAACATAGAGTAGCTGTTATAGATTTGTTTAGTTCTTCCAGGTAGTACAATCAATATCTCTCCTTAGTAAGTCAAATATTCTTCCCCAATCTCTGGTCCTGAAATAAACAATAAGTAGGGTTAAATAAGGCTTAAAAATTATAGTCACTGGTAAGTTTCTGAATTGATATTAGGTTTGTTGATAAATGTGGTACGTGAAACACATTTTTTAGGGTTAGGGAGGGAGATAAGATTATATCTCCTTGGCCAACAACCGTGGTAAGAGAATCATCAGCAGTGATGATCTTCTTATCACTTGGGCAATGAGTGTATAGCTTATGAAATGAGTAGGTAAGTGGGTCATATGGTTTGTGGCTCCTAAATTAATAATCCATAATTCCTTTAAATGATTTCTAGAGGCACTTAAATCAATGGAAATAGGAAACTTATCTGACAGTGCAAGAAAAGAAGATGCATTTGATTTTTCAAGAGATACCAGTAGTTGCATTAGTTTTTCAATATCTTCTTTATTGAATTCGCTGAAGTTGGACTGTATTTCTTGGTTGGGCTGACTTGTTGTATTGTTAGCATGGGATGTGTTGCTTGTTTTTCCTTTTTGATTCAACTCCTTACTTGGGGGTTCTCCATGTATTTTCCAACACGTTTCCTTTGTGTGTCTTGACTTCTTGCAATAGATGCACAAAAGAGAGTATTTGTCTTTGAATTTTACAAAGTCCTTGCCTTTCTCCTTCCATGGCGCTTCTCTGGTTATCATTACTGAGCTCTCAACGGCTTTTGGTTCCAGCATTACACTTCGTCGGCTTTCTTCAGCGCAGATGAGAGCAATTGTTTCATTTAATGATGGCGTCTCCTCTTTGTCGAGAATTTGGAATCTGACTTGATCAAATTCAGCATTTAATCCTACAAGAAAAATCATAAACTCTATATTTTTTAACAAAGTTCTTTAGGATCGCAGCATCTTCTAAACATATGATTTTTATGCATCTGTAGTGATCAAGTTCTTGCCATAGGTTTCGTAGAAGTGTGGCATACTCTGTCACGGTATTGCTTCCTTATTTTGTGCTCCCTACTTTGATTTTGATTTCAAAGATTTAAGCAGCATCCCGAGCTTTTGAGAATGTTGCCTGGCGGCATCACATATGTCCTTTGCAATGGAGAGAAACATAAATGTATCGCTAATTTCTGGAGTCATGGAATTCCACAATCATGACATAATCATGGAGTCCACTTCATCCCATGTCCAAAACTTAGGATCTCCTTTTGGTCCTCCTTCAAGGACGTGGTGTATTTTTCCTTTCCCTTTTAAGTAGGTCTTAACAAATTGAGACCATTTTAGATAGTTTTTCTCATTTAGGCAATAGGAAGGTTGCATGCTTTGGTGTTCACCCCATCCTTGGTGCACCATAGACTCAATTTGATCAATGCTTTGAGAGGAATAGATTTCTGACATTGTGATAGTAATAAAGACTATTCGTATGATGAAGGCTTCTCAGGAAGCTTGGCAATAAAGACCGAGAAAATATATATATATACTTTTTTATGTTTAATGAGAAAAAAAACCAAATGTACCAAACCGAGCCTTCAAAGGACTTGGATCAGGCAGCAGTTAGGATCGGATAAGGCCCGGGCCTTCGATTTCGTCCCGCGAATCACAGGAGTCTCTTGATCGGAGCTTCCGAGCGTCAGCAAACTATTCAAACGTCTTCTCCTGGCCTCTTCCGATAGTCCGGGCGATCGTCTTCGAACGGCTTTGTTTTTCGAGCATCCGAGCGGATGTCTACTCCCGAGCGTCTTCTTCCTAAGCTTGACCGAGAGTCGAGTTGTCCATCATGCGTCTAGAGGCCGCAGCGAGGCTCTGGCTTTGATTTTTGCTAGGCTCTGTTTGCTCCAGTAAGATTTCTTCCGATGGCTTCCTCTCTATTTTGTTCGTGGCTCTAATACCATGTTAAATTCAGAGAATTTGAGAGGAAAAGCTTGTTTTATTACATGATTTCTCCTCTATTTATAGATTTATACAAGATACCTTAATATAGAAACAAATAATTACAAAATAATTCTAATATAATCCTTCCTAAATCAGTAGCTTGAATATGGAAAGAGTTCTAGCATGAGTCTTGCGTCCCAGTATCCATTGGATTGGTTTGCTCTTAAAAGGCTGGATTTTGACATCTGGGGACTCTAAAAAATCCCTAATATCTAAGGGGCTCGATGCTTTACATCCTTCATTGACAACTGCACACAAGTCTCTAGAATTTTTATCCTCAAAAACAAATCCAATTTTAGCAATATCCTCCCCATTATTCACACTTATGTGGAACTAATTCAAGGTAGAAATCCAACAGTGCCAAAGATTATTTTAACCAAACCATATCCTCCTACTTTCAATATATATATATATATATATATCATTCATGAGTGTTCTTATATTCACACCCCACAACAAAACAGAATTGCAAAAAGAAAAAATGACCACCTTCTTACCACCACCCATGTACTTCTATTCCACCATAATCTATCCAAATTCTACTAGGGGGAAACCTTTCCGACTACTATATATCTCATAAACCGACAACCTTCAAAAACCTTGGGACTAAAAACACCAAGGGATAACTTCTCCTTTTTTTACTCTGAAATTTGAACTCATACAACCTCACAGCTAGAATCTTTGGGTGCACTTCCTATGTTCACCTTCACAACTAAAATAGATAAAAATTAGATCCAAAAGCACTCAAGTATATCTATGTTGGATATTCATCCACCCAAAGAGGTTAGAAGTGTTATCACCTCTCTACCAAGAAAACTCTTATATCTGTTGACATCACTTTTGACAAATAAAAATCCTATTTCACCAAACCTCATCTTCAAGGGGAGACTGAAACTGAAGAATATGAGGAGAGTGAGATTACCCCCCTTGACCTTCAAGCTCCACCTCAAACCAATAAACCTAAAACCAAAGTTAGGAAAATTAAGGACAAAGCTAAACACAAGATCATCTAAAAAAACCTCTCAAGTATCACGTAACCAACTTTGTATCCTTCCAAAATTTATCATCTTCATACAAAAATTTCCTGGTTACACTAAATGATATTCATATTCTTAACAATATTTCTGAGACCTTATCCGGTGAGAATTATATAAGTGACATGAAAGATGAAATAAAGACCCTAGAGAAATAATACCTAGGAGATCATCAGCCTAACAGCAGGAAAAAGACCAATTAGATGCAAATGAGTATTCTCTATGAAATACAAAAATGATATACTTGAAAGATACAAGGCAAAATTGGTAGCAAAATGATACACTCAAACCTATGACATTGATTACCCGAAAACTTTTGCACCTATAACCAAGACGAACACCGTTACAATCCTATTCACCCTAACAATTAATTATAATTGAAATATGGAACAGTGTTAGGACTTGAGAACCAAAATTAGCGAATAAAAAGTAAAATCCAGCAAACCAATAGATTTTTTTTATAAGAAAAGAAACATGAACAAGCAAGATATAATGGCCCTCTTTCGACAGGAGAATCTTCTCTCCCAAACTATAGACACTGCTATAATCCTTTACAAAAATAGTGGATAGCAAGAACAATCACAAGACTCTACCTAAAAAAAAATACAACCAAAATGCCTAATATAACTCTCCCTATTTTCCCCCAAAAACTTTCATTTAATCCATGTTTTTCCCCACATTCTCCTTTGATAAGTGATCCACTCCTTTAATTCTTTTCCCTTTCCAACATGGCAGGCCCCCCCTCCCTCACCAAGGCCCGCATCTTTGATCACCTGGCTTCCCTCGCCTATTTTTTGAGACGCCCGCCCAATGGGGTTGAGCTGACATTATTTTAGGTTGGCTATAGTAAATGGACCGATTAAGTCAGTCCATCAATACTACCCCCAAAAGTGTCACATTATCCTTATGGTGGAATGAAGGAACTATTATTGAATAATCTGGTGGGACTCTTCCTAAAGCACTCTTTCGACCTCCAATGGTTTGAACAACACCTCCATGTCATCCGTCAAAGTTGAGTAAAGTAAAGAGAACGAAATGTACTCTCCTATCACACATCGCAACTGGGGCACACAAAACACCGATGGATAGCAAACAACAATGGTAACTGTGGGCGATATGCCACAGCACTGATGCGTTCTAGTACCTCATAAGGACCAAAATAATGGGTCATAACTTATCATTCCTTCTCCGTGCCAAGGTTCTCTGTCTGTAGGGTGGAAGATTCAAGTAAACCATATCCCCAACATCAAATTGAATGTCTCTCCTTTGTGCATTTGCTTGCCTCTTCATAATTTATTGAGCTCTCAACAAATGCCCCTTCAGCTCCACAAAGATCCTATCTCTGTCATCCAAATACTGCTATATTAATGCCACCAATGTGTTGCCTTATCCATAATATATCAAGTAAGGCGGATCTCTTGCATATAACATTTTAAACGGTGTTGTCTGAGCTATCAAATGATAGAAAGTGTTATACCAATACTCTATCAATGCTAACCATTTTGCCCACAACTTTGTTGTATATGATTTAGAAGAGCCCTCAGAGACAGCTAAATACTTGTGCCTCTGACATATATCACAGCTAGCCACCATCTTCTCGACATCCTTCTACATACCCTCCCAATACAGCACTGTAGAAAGCCGACGATGCCTTTTTGACCTCAAATATCCCCAAAGCCGACCATATTTTGGGCCAGTTGTAGTGAATGGACCGACCCAACCGGTCGATCAAACAGATGGATGTCAAAAATACATTCTTGCACAGAAACTTGGAGGAAGAAATATTTATAAAAATTCTACCAAGTTTCAAGAAGACTTAAGGGAGTGACAAAGTGCGTAGGCTAAAAAAGGCTCTATATGAGCTAAAGCATTCATCTAAAGCTTGATTTGAAAGATTTTTCAAAGGTTATGATACACAATAGATATTTGCAAAGCTAAGGGGACCACGCATTGTTCTTCAAGTACTCAGACTCAATGAGAGTCACAATTTTGTTAGTTTATATGGATAACATCATCTTGGATGGGAATGATTAAAAGCAAAAAGAGATAATAAGGAAATGTCTTGCCAAAACATTTGAGATCTAAGAACTTGGTAGATTGAAATTTTCCAAGGAATTGAAGTGGCTCACTACAGTAGATGAATCTTCATTTCACAACAGAAATACATTACTGAACTTTTTAAAGAAACAAGTACATTAGCTTGTAAACTGGCACCAACACTAGTAGAACTAAATCTCAAATTGGGGGAAGCAAGAGATGATCCATACATAATAGATAAGAGAGCATACAAGAGACTTATGAGAAAATTGATCTACCTTGCCCACACAAGACCAGATATAGCCTTAGTTATAAGCATGGTCAGCTAGTTCATGTATAATTCAAAGCAGACTCACATGCAAGCAGTAGATAGAATATTGCACTACCTCAAGGGAAATCCAAGAAAGGGGATTCACTTCAGAAGAGAATGTGGAATAACCTCAAAAGCTTATAATAATGCAGATTATGCAGAATCACTAGAAGATAAACAAGCTACCTCGTGATAATGCACATTTATTGGAGGAAACCTAATTACATGGAGGAGCAAAATAAGAAATGTGGTGGCAAGATCTAGCACAGAAGCAGAGTTCAGCGCTATGGTCTTAGGTATGTGTGACCTACTATGGATCAAGATAATTAAAGAAAACCTAAGGATCAAGTGGATAGGATGCATAAAGCTACACTATGACAATAAAATAATAATCAGTACAGCTCACAATTTAGTTCAACATGACAGAACCAAGCACATAGAAATGGACAGACATTTCATAAAGGAGAAATTAGACAGTGGACTTATATGTATTTACCATGTCTCATCAAAAGATCAGTTTACATACATTCTTATCAAGGGACATGATAACTCTACTTTTTTTAGAGTAATTACCAAGTTGGGAATGATAGATCTATATTCCCCAACTTGAGGGGGAGTGTTAAACACCGTCAGCCATCCCAGTCATCCCTTCCCTCTTGATCCTATAGCCGGCATAGGGGTTTGTGGGAGGCTCACCAGATCACACCAATCTCCTTCCATATTTGGGTGGTTAATTTAGGAAGGATTATATTAGTACAATTATGAATTATTTTGTAATTATTTATTTTCTTATTAAGATATCATATATAGATCTATAACTAGGGATAGTTTCATGCAATAAAAAATAAAGCCTTTTTTCCCTCTCCAATTCTCTGAATTTAACAAAGACTTTGTGATCTTCTCTTATGACATTACACTCCCAAGGGACTTATCCAAATTACAAACCAAAACTTAATTCCATAAGTTGCATCATCATTAATATCTCCAATCTTTTATTTAGTACATACAAGATACTTAAACTCCTAGATCTTAATATCACTTGATCTTTTAAAAATATTAACCAAAGATTATTACTTTAACATCCACAAAAATTATATATTATGTAATTAAACTTTATTTTACTAATTCGAAGTCATTTATCATTAGAATGTTCTTTTGTAAAATTTATCTTAATTGTTCAAGGTTTTAAATTATATCAAAAGATATTGTACCATTAAATTTAATTTATCTACAAATAGCATACAATAAAATAGATATTTTTTAATATCTTTTGAACGTATCTCAATAACTAATAATAAAGTCTTAATGATGAACCTTCATACAATTATTATTGCTAAAAGCTATTTATTACTCGATTTTTATTTTTTATACTAGTCAATGCTTCGTTATGCATAACTTCAATAACTTAAAAACAATCTTTAGCATGCAATTCCTCCTCCGTGACAACAAATTCTTTTAGTACTCAATCAAATGCATTCTTAAGATCAATTAAACCATAGTTAAACCCTTTTGTTGCTCTTTATAGTTTTTCATTATATACCTTGGCACAAAAAATAATCTCCAAAGTATGTTGTGTTGGTATTAATCCAAATTTATTCTATCATATCAATGTGAATTTTTTAACCCTACATTCCAAAATCCTTTCTTAATACTTCATATATATGACACAGCTAACAATAAAGATAGACATATCACTTTTTTCCCCTAAAATTTAGACGGCAATGTTATTTTTACAACAAATACGATTAATCTTTACAGATTCACTAAAAAATCTTTATTAATCGAAACATTTAACATCTGCCTTAAGTCTACATATCTAAGTATATCTGAAAGACTGAAACAAACCTATAGCTTTACATATATGTTTTCTTTAAAGATAACTCAACTTTACTTTTTTTTAATCAATCTACATTTACTTCAAATTCAGCTCATTTTGATTATCTAAGAAGATTTATGCCTTAAACCCACAAGCAGTAATATCTCAATAATAGTGTTTTTCATCATTCGCTGATGCCTTGATCTAAAACTATGACATAATAACATTAACTCTTAATATAAATAACTTAAATGAAGTATCTATATCTTTTTTCTCTTTCCTTAGCGATTTAATATTATTCCATATCTCTTTTCTCAGTACTTAACCTCATATAAAAGATTAAAAACTATAAATTCTGCACAATAACAACCTTTATTGTAAAATGTTTTGCAGCCTTATAATGATTACCTGAATAGTTTTCACTATTTGTCATTCATTAAAGCACTGTTTTTCTTAATAACCTTGATACCTTCGCACTCTACCACCAATTTCCTGTACTTATTTAAAATCTTTTTCTAGACTATTCAAGAAACTCAATGGGCATTTTTAAAATGCAAATAGCCATCTTGCCTCACTTCAAACCTGGTTCAACTTTATAGTTCCAACTTGAATAATAATAGCTTATCTTGGAAAATTGATAAGTTCTCACTCAAAACGTTCCATCATCATATTCTAGAACAACAATTTCTTTTGATTACTTTTTTATGCTTATAAGATTTAGATCCATAGCTACTAATATATATTATATGATCAAACACTCTCCGGTAATCTTCTAGCAATCTCTGCAAAAATATTTTTCTTTTTGATTAAAAAAATGTACATACAATATTTTAGCTTCACTTTTAAAAGTAACATAATACCCATCTCATTTCCTAGAGTATATGATTTACAAGATAATATGCTAGTAAGGGTTGAGGTATAGCTTTTCATATGACATTATTATCTCATATCTCATATCTCATACCTACCATGAATCATGCCGCACACAACCTCCAAAGACAGTAGAACTAACATACTAATTAAGTCACATGAACAATTATTCTATTTCTTAAATAGACTTCATACTAGTTCATCTATTTTTTTCCTTCAAATACAACTTGAGTATAAGAACTAATCACATTAGTAATGAACTAATCAATAATTAATTTTATAGCAATCACCATATCAATAACCATAGGCACTCAAAAGTCTTTCAAATCTTCTTCACTCCAATCCTCATCCCAGTCCACAATATCTTTGAATTTTTAACCTTATGTTACTCTGAATAAATCTAATATTAACTTTCATATTACATAATAATGTGCAGCATTAAAAATATACAATAACTTCTGGCATGTCTCAGTATCAAACATTTTCCTTTTATTATCAACATTGCTTCAAACAATTTGGTTCACTCAATATCATAATTGCCACTGGTCTTATCCTAATTTTTTTAAGTTGGATTTATAAATACTGCAAAACAAGTATGGCAACAGTCCCTTATCCTTCAATTAAGTAAAAACATTCCAGGCACCAAGTTCATCAATCTCAAACAAAACACCCGTACCCACCACCTAAAAAAAAGTTTGCCACAACTATAGCAATCAGCACATAAATAAAAAGCCAAAGGAAAAATACTACCTCTTGAAGGAGTGTTCCATCCATGGTGCTGAAAATTCTAACCAGTGTTCCTTTGGTGCTGGCTGTGGCGATCAACCGCCCATCCTGTGAGAGTGCAAAGCATGCAATCCTAGAATCATGCGCCACGATGAACTTGGTCTTCTTCGACCCATAGTGCTCCACTCTCACCTGCCCTTTCTGCCCCCCTGGGCACACGAGCACCAACGACCCCTGCTGCTGAGAAACGGCACAAAGACCCTTAGGGTTTGGCACTGTCTCGATTTGATGAACAAGCTTGAGATCAGCGAAATTGTAGACGAAGATCTTGTGGTCAAGCACAACTACGATGCGATCCCGCCGCAGCCGGACGGCGCGAACCTCCGATCGAAAAGAGAGCTCGCCGATGCAGCGGCTTTGATGGTCGTCCCAAATCATCACTTTGTTCGGTTGGTAATAGGGCTGCCGACCGCCACCGACAAGGGCAAGTATGTTGCACCTGAACAGCATCTCAACGACGCCGATGCCACCGTCGTCGAAGTCGCGGCGGAAGATCTCGCGGAAGGGATCGCAGTTATAGATTCGAAAACCACGGTCGGTACCAGCGGTGAAACATCCATAGTCTTGGTTGAATGAGAGGTGGAGCAGCGTTGGAATTCCCACCTTGGCCGTATCAACAGAGGCTGGGGCTGTAGGCACAGCCACCGGCGCCGGGGATGTTGCCGCCACAATTGGAGAAGAGGGAGATAACGGGGAAGGAAGCACCGCAGTCGGCGCGGTGACTAAGGATGAAGGCTGCGATGTCTCATCCAGCATATCCTCCTCGTTCGGCCGTGCCTGAGAAGGAGAAAGATGGGGTTCCAGCGAAAGTGAATCGAGGCTAGAATCTTTGGGGTTTGGTGAATTCGGGTTTTGATCGGGATTATAGTTAGGGTTTCGGCATGGGGATGAAGGAGCAGGCGTATCGGCTGCCATGGATGAGTTCTGTTAAGAAATTCTTTGTTCTTTCTGGGAATAAAAAGGAGGGGTCAACTTTTAACCGTAGAGCACAAGATGTTTTTTTTTTTTTTTTTTTTTTTTTTTTTTTTTTTTTTTTGTCATGCGATAAATTATAAAAATATATATTACTTTAATTTATGATTTTTGAGCTTAGTTGAAAGTTTTGGCTATCAATTTAGATTTGAATCTCATTTATGTGATGTGTTGAATTTATCTTAATTAGCCTAAATGTACCAAAACAATTATAATTTTTTAGGATTAAATATCTCTAATTTTTCAAGCACTACGAAATAATAATAAATTTGCATAATATAAGTATTTTATTTTCAAGTTAATAGGTGCAAATGCAATCTTTAGAAGTGTTAAAATGGATCAACAAGTTGGGTTCAGGCCCGACTTGAAATTGACCAAACTCAGATCAGATCAACTCAAACTCAATCCATTAAATAAACGAGTCAAAAAATTAAACCTGAAACCGACTCGATAACACGTTTTAATTATATATATATATATATATTATATATATATATATATATATATATATATATATATATATATATATATATATATATATATGACATGAATCTCAAAGCAAAATCAAGTTGGAAACTTCAAAAATTAAATCGAAGATCATCTTAACTCCAATTTCTGCAATCTTATAGTAGAACTGAACGTCTCAAAAATACGAACCCAACGACACCAAATTTGACTCAATCCGAGCCCAAATGAGACCAAATCAAAGACCCGAAGTGCATTTGGATGGTTCAATCTATAATTTGAATTACCAAATAGTTTCCAAACGTGACATGCTTATAGTCGAATCAAGCTACTCAACGAGACGAATCCAACGAGCCTAAGATCGTCAAATTTTGATATAGTTAAGACATTTAAATGCCCTATAAATGGTCCACAATTAAGGGATTCAACGTCGATAGTCCATTCAAACCACTTCCAACTTACCCTTTATTTTTATCCTATATACTGACTATGCTACTCTCAGTAAATTATAAATAGACCCCCTCATTTCTCATGAGAGGAGACCCAAACATGACGAGAAAAGAAGGAATCAATGAAGAAAGAAGAGAAGGAAGAGAGCTCTCTTGCCACCAGACTACATGACCACCACCGGACTTTCACCTTGCAACCGACTGATGCCGGAGTTCTGGCCGACACCTGATTAATGTGGATTTCTGTTCGATCGTCAATAGAAGCCGGATTTTCGCCCGACCACCAAACGTCTCCTAATTTCTGTTGTAGTTTATGACCCTAAGTCTAAGATTTTCATGATGATAAATAATGTTGATTGAATTATCTTATTATTCATTGAATATTTTGAATGCTACTATTGTTTGTTAGTACAAATATTTCAGGAATATCACATACTACTCAAGACAACAAAAGACTCGAGATTTGGTAGAATAGGATGTGGAGTCTGTAACTTTATATTTTTTATTTTTTCTTTGTTTCTTGAGTCTAACCATAAAAAGTGTATGCAAACTGAGTAATCATGCACACACACAGGGAGAGTTTTTTTTTAAGGAAAAAAATTATTTTTTTTTGTAGATTGTATTGTACAATTTTAAATCATAATGTACGAAACATTGTGGCTCAACAGCTATCTTTTGTGAACTAGTCGTACTATACAATCACCATCATACTGTACGATTCATTTTCAATCAGTTGCCAGATTAATTTAAGCAAGTTTTTAAATCGTTGAATTTTGAATTGATCATACTATACGATCCCATCATACCATACAAAATATTTGAATACTTGCTAAAATTAACCCCCATAATTAGTCAATTAAATCGAGACTTTATTAATGATTGGTGATCATACTGTACGATAAACTGAGGCAATTTTTTGTCGTCCTGAAGATCGTACCGGACGAACCCTTAATTTTTGAACTAATCATACTGGATGATATATACATCATACCAGATGACCTGAAGATTTTAACTAATCATACTGTACAAGTTGGATCGTATCAGACGATGAACAAAGACAAATTTTGGTCGTCCCTATGTTCGTCCTGTATGAACAGAAGTAATATAGTATATCACACTGGATGATATTTGTATCATATTGTATGATGTATGTGAGAATTATTGCTTGTTTGTACTCCTTCATAACAGTATGAAACCTATTTTAAATTGATTGAGTGTACGATTTATGATCTTACTATATGAACAAAAATGACTAAATCGAAAATCTTAGGGTTTCTTATAGCCTGATATTTAAGTAATGATTTTGTCTTTTGAAGTAAGAGAGAGGAATGTTACAAAGAAAGTGAACTCTTGAGAGGGAGCTTTTTGAAGGGATTTAGGGCTTTTGATAGGAAGGAGAAAGTGAGTTTGTGAGGGAGGATTGTAAGGAGAGCACGCGGTTTCTCCAAGCCTGATGCACGCTTGCTCCTTCTAGGACCCGGGTAAATCTTATGGGAGCTCTCTAAGGGGGAGAGCCTTCAAGGTCAACATCCTCAAATGTCCTCTGCCTTCTCTAGGAGGGATAACAATGAGAAGGTCCGCTGCCATCATCGGAAGGGTGACATAGCATATGTCACTCCACTACACCTGGGAAGGTGAAAGTGAGGTTATGTAAAGGCTTCTCCACCTTGTTGTAGAGGCAGAAGGAGAATTACTTTTGAGTAGTGCAATTCTTAAAGTAGAGGACTCAAGGAGTGGATGTTGGCCAAGTGACTGAATCACAATAAATATTCTGGTGTGCTTTTTTCATTTACCATATTTTAATTTTTATTGCATTTAACGTTGCTATAACTGCTTTGTGAGAATTTGATTTTGGTAATTTATTGTGTGATTTAAAATTTCATCACCACTATTGCAATCATTTTTAATCACTAGCTTCCACTTTGAATTAGTTAAGTTATTTTTAAAAAATTACAAAAAACAATTAATTTAGGCTTCATTCTTTATTTCAAAAATTATCAATTCACCCCTACCTCTTGACGCATCTTGTACTTTTAATTGGTATTAGTGCGGGGTTTCAAAAATAGTGTTTTAGAAAACCTTGAAAAAATCGATCATGATACATTTTGGTAACCGTAATACCGTAATACTACGAAGGGTTATTCTATAACTCATTCGCCCTTGTTTGACAACATATCGTTTAATTTTTGTAATATTTGAATGCCTATATTTTTACATACTATAGACTATCGCATGTGAATGTTGGTATAAGAAGGTTATACTGCACCTTTAAAACTTCTGAATGATAGTAAAGCTCAAATAGCGTTTAGTGAATGGAGCAATATGGATAGGGATCTAATGCAATAAAATGCATAATGCTTGAATTGTTTCTTTTTTGTATAGAAGACTACATGAGAGTGTCCACCTATGCTACTGGTAAGGAGATATGGGATAGACTGTGTATCATGTACGAATGAACTAGTGATGTTAAATAGTCTATATTAAATATTTTATTACAAGATTACAAACTCTTCCACATGAAACCTAGCAAAATTATATCTGACTATACATTAGGTTCACCCAGATAGCGCCATGCTTGCATGCACTAGGTAGAGAGATTTCTAATTATGAAAAAGTTAATAAAGTTTTGAGATATTTACCAAGTTCTTATGATGCTAAAATCATTATAATTAATGAGTCCAAAAATTTAAACATTTATTTAATTGACAATTTGCTTGGGTCACTCATATTTTATTAGTAAGGAGTGAGTCAAAGGCAAAATGATGCAGTTGAGAAGAAGAAGGAGCCAATGGTGGCTCTAAAACCAAACAACTCAGAAAGTGAAAGTTCTGCAGCAATGGAAGATGACGATATAGCCTTGATGACCTGACAATTCAAGAATTTTCTAAAAATAAAACAAAGGTGTCATCAAAAAAATTAGAACAAAGGTAAAAGCTCAAAGAATACAAAAGTTTTATCTAACACAATTTGCTTTGAGTGCAAAAAACCAGGTCACCTCCAAGCTTATTTCCCTAAAGTAAAGAACCATCCAACTAAGGAGAAGGGCGAGGAGAAGCCAAAATATAAGAAAGGGAAACTGAAGAAACAGAAGGCATTTTGGGCTAACTCTACCTTAGAATCATTAGAAGAAGAAGCAGAGGAGTAGGTAACAAATTTATGTCTAATGGCTAATGATAATATTGATTCATCAGATCAAGGCGAGGTATGTCAACTTTCATATGAAGAACTATTGGTTATTTATGAAAAAATCTTTGATTCGTATAGAAAGTTAAAGAAAATGCATGCTAATCATAACATTGAATTTAGTACTTTACAAACTGAGCATGCTAATTTAGTTAAAGAACATTCTGATTTAGATAGAGATCACATGTTTTTGCTTGATGAGTTTGATGCATTAAATAAGAAGTATATTGAATTATCTGATACACATGATTTCTTGAAGACATCGCATATTGACTTAGAAAAAGGGTTTAAGAAATTAAGTTTTTAAATCTTTGAATTTTAAATTGATCATACAATATGAATATTTGAATACTTACTAAAATCAACCCCTATTATTATTCAATTAAATAAGGCTAAATTAATGATTGGTGATCGTACTATACGACCTAGTTTATACCGTATGATGAACCGATGCGGTTTTTCGGTCGTCCCAAAGATCGTACTAGACGAGCCTTAATTTTTGAACTAATCATACTAGACGATGTATACATCATACCAAAGGACCTAAAGATTTTAACTAACCGTACTATATGAGATGGATCATACTATATGATGAATAGAGACAATTTTTTGTCGTCCTAGCGTTCTTCGATATGAACAGAAGAAGAATAGTACATCATACTGGATGATATATGTATCATACTGTGTGATATATTTGAGAATTGTTGCATGTTCATACTCCTTCATACCAGGACGAAAGCTATTTTGAACCGATCATACTATACAATTTTTGATCATACTGTACGAATAAAAATGACTAAATTTAAAATCTTAGGGCTTCTTCAAGCCTGATATTTAAGTAATGCTTTTATCTTTTGAAGTAAGAGAGAGGAATATGACAAAGGAAGGGAACTCTTGACAGGGAGCTTCTTGAAGGAATTTAGGGCTTGTGAGAGGAAGGAGAAGGTGAGTTTGTGAGGGAGAAGAAGTGTGAGGGGATCACACGGTTGCTCCAAGACTACTGCACGCTTGATCCTCTTATGACCTGGGTAAATATTGTGGGAACCCTATAAGGGGGACAAACTTCAAGGTCAACATCCTCAAAGGTCATCTTCCTTCTCTAATAGGGAGAAAAATGAGAAGGTCCACTGCCTTCACTGTGAGGGTGACATAGCATCTGGCACTCGCCATACTGGGGAAGGTGAAAGTGAGGTTGTGTAAAGGCTTCTCTGCCATGTTATGGGGGTAAAAGGATACTTACTTTTGAACAGTGCAACTCCCACAGTGGAGGAGTTTGGGGAGTGCACATAGGTCAACTGACCGAACCAATATAAATCATATGGTGTGCTTTTTGCCATTTACCATATTTTATTTTTTGTTGCATTTAATATTGCTATAAGTACTTGCTGAGAATTTGATTTTGGTACTTCATTGTATGACTTAAAATTTCATCACCACTATTGCAATCATTTTTAATCACTAGCTTCCGCTTTGAATTAGTTAAGTTATTTTTTTAAAATTACAAAAAAATAGAACTCATGTTTAGGCTTTAAAAAATACAAATTCACCCTCCCTTTTGGCGCATCTCGTACTTTCAATTTTTGATTTCCTTGTGTAACTGAATTTCAATCTGGGAGGTGATTATTGTAATCAGATCGATCTCAATTTAAAGGATGAGTTAGTCACTTATAATCCAAGAAAACACTAGTGGAATCCTTTTAATTGGGCATGGCCCCATGGTTTTTCCGTTTTCCAGGGTTTCCACGTAAAAATTCTGGTGTTACATTTTTCTTTTGTTTATGTGCTTGATATTCATATAATGCTAAGATAAAAATTTTCTAACTCTGTCACCACGTATATTCTAGCACACTACAATTACCTCATTAATCATAGATTTTATGGTAATTGATTAAAAATAAGATGATCATACCAATATATAAAATAATTTAAGAAAAAAATTATTAAACGAGTTATTTCACATTAAAATTAGGTTGACGTGTTAGTTTGAACCCAACCCATTTAATAAATGGGTTGAAATACACAAATTGATCCCAACTCATTTATCAAATGAGCCAACCCGAACCCTAAGTTAGTTCTGTGAGTCGGCTCATTTTTCAAAACCCCTAACAATTTTGATCATGAAAATCATTTTTACTTTTGTGATAAATTATAAAACTCTACAAAAGCAAGCTTAGGACCCGAACCAACCATTTTTTTAGGGTAGGCAAACTCATTATTATTATTATTATTATTATTATTATTATTATTATTATTATTATTATTATTATTATTATTTGATATATCATAAAAAAATTTCCTCATAGGGTACAAATCTCAATAAAAACTCTAATTAGAAACTTCTGAAACTATATTTGGAGCCATCTGAACTCCAATTTCAACAAAACTTATATTTTAATTGATTGTCGCAAAGAGTCAAAACCTAACAAAACCAAAATTAGTCCAATCTGCACCAAAATGAGTCAAAATCTAGTGCCCAAAGCATGTTTGAATGTTTTAAAGCATAAATTGGATGATCAAAAGATATCCACATATAACATTCTTATAGTCAAATTGAATTGCTCGACAAGATGAATCCAATGAGCCCAGAACCATTGAATTTTAGCATCATTAATACACTAAAATTCTCAATAACTTGTCTATGATTAAGTGAAACATTATCGATCATCCATCAAAATCACTCCTAACATGCCTTTAATCTTCTCCTTATTTACTAGCCATGTCGTTCCAAAAAAAAATTATAAATAGATGCCTCATTCTTCACAAAGAGTGGAAAGGCAAAAAAGAAGAGGACCAAGGAAGAGAAATATGAGATCACTTTTTCCACCAAGTTTCTACTCGATCTCTACCCAGCCATTGACTACCATTGGACTTCTGTCTAGCCGCCAACCATTGCCAAACTTCTACCCAACCACTAATAGTCACTAGAATTCTACCTGGCCTCGACCGACGCTGGACTTTTGCCTGCCACCTACTATCCCCCGGACTTCTTCCCGGCCACCAGTGTCATTGGACTTCTTCCCGGCCACTAGCATCATTGGTCTTCTTCCAGACCACGAGCCATCGCCAGACTTCTGCCCTACCACTACCCATCTACAAACTTTTACACTACCACTATCCATCAATAGCCTTCTACCTGGACACCAAGCATTGCCAGACTTCTACTCATCCACCATCCTTCATTGTGCCTGTATCAGACCATCGACCATCATTTAACTTCTGCCCAACTATCAAACATTATTAAACTTTTTCTAGACCATCGGTCATCGCCAGACTTCTATCTAAACATTAACTATCATCAGACTTCTGTCCAACTCCCTAAATTATTATATTTTATCATCTATAAATTAAAGGGAAGGTCAAGTTTTATAACTTACTTAAATTTAGTTGAATAATTTTGATTGGGTGTGGCCCTATGGTTTTTCCCTTTTCTAAGATTTTTCACTTAAAAATTTTGGCATTTTATATTCTTTGTTTGTGTGCTAAATATTCGTGAAATTCTAAGACAAAAAATTTCCTTATTCTACTTCCACGTATATTTAAGTTAGCAAAAGTTTGGCATCATCTGTGGGAAATTCAATCCCACTATCTTATGCATTGCTTTAATGGTCAACAGGCATAACAATCGTAATATTGGAGCCCCCCGCTCCATCACATATAACCTAAGGAATTAGTTTTTGAATTAACAATGCTAGGTGTCTCCCTCTCTTTAGCCAATGGACAAAACACTACTAGGGAAGGAACAGTAGGACCATCCTTGGAAGATTACATCTCAAAAATGGAGGAATCTTAAAATGAGATCCTTTAAATTTTATAAGGACCCGACTACTAACACTAGCATAATAAGAGGAGATTCATCTCCATCGAGATCCAACTTTAGCTGAGGATGTTTTACTTTTACATCTTCATGTAGAGATTCCTCTTCCATAGTCAAGGGGTCAACCTTATTGACATAGTTATCTCTACCCGTCCTTCTCACCCGGGTCAGCCAGTCCCCACTCCTCTGAACATTCACGAGGACTTGGCTGGACCTTAAGTTATTGAAATACCATACAATGCTCTTCATCATAAATTATGATGATTAGTCTGAGAAGAGTTTCCAATGAGAGGTAAAGGGTAATCTCCTAATCACTGGGATTTTCAAAAGTTATCACACCTAATCTAAGCCATATGTAAACACCTCATTCTAATAAGCTTCAAAATTTTGAGCATATATTATTACAATGGCTTTTTGATCCCTACATGCAAATTAATTTTTATAGAACCATTATGCATATCCAATGAGACTCAAATGTACTTATCTGCCAATTTTTTCTAGCTACCCTCAAAGGCATACTCAAACATAATTCTATTTACTTCTAACTAGAACTATTCTCATGTTCATCAAGTTAGTAAAAAAATTCGTCAAACAATTTCATTTCAATTGGAGAATTATTAGGAATTCTTCTCACCTCTCAGGGATTCAAAAAAAATGAAAATGAATTTCTTAAAGAATTCCTTCAAAGATTTTCTAATAAGGCTAAATAAATTCTAGGGTAGATCCCAAATTACAAAGAGGAGTTTTCTTTGGAGGGCTTCATCCTAGCCCCTTTTACTTAATGCTCATATGAGACATAGTTTATTCATAAAATAACTTATTCCATCTTATGGAGTCACAAATCTTTACAATGAAGCCATAAATACTCATAAAAAGTAGTTTGAGCAAACTAAATAGAGTATCTCAGGAAATGTATTGATGTCATCTGAGATCAAGAGAATGTGAAGTGGCTGAATCCTTTAAAGCAAAATGTTAGAAATTAGGAGTAATACTACCACTTACGTTGTAGCCGTGGACACACTATTAAACCATGCAGACAACACAAGGATGAAATTGAGATACTAATCTTATAATGATGCTTATCCCGTTGGGGGATTTCTTTGATAATTCATTCAAAATCCATCTACCCAAAATGATGCTTATCCTGTTGGGGGGAGAATCAATTACAATAAAGAAAACCATAGAGCAACTATCAAATATTTGGTGAGATTTTAACCATCACGGGAGGCCCATTATTATCTAGTCAAATCTTAATTACAATAAGCAAAGAGCCAACATCAAAGAAACCTTGTACCCACCACTCCATTTCCTTTGACGACTTTGATATAGAGGTAGTAAATACCCCGAATCAAGATCTACTCTTGATTAATATAAGGATTGGTGACCCATAGTACAATATTAAGAGGATTTGGGTTGACAATAGGAGATCTATAGATGTCATATTTTACTCCTTTTCTTAGTATGGGCCTAGCTAGAGAGAAACTCCATCCCGCCATTTGTCCACTATAAAGGTTTCATTATTGACTTATACAGGTAAAAGGAATGATTAACCACCCAATCATACTTAGAGAATTTTCTTGACAGGTTACTCAATAAAGTTCATTATGGTAAAGTAAAAATCAGCCTATAATACTATCTTTTGGCGGCCCCTCTAGTTGATCCTTTGGATTGCTGCCTCAATCCCATACCTTAAATTGGACTTTCTTACCCAAGCAGGAATTGGGTTATATGCAAATATCAACAAGTAGCACAATCTTACTATCTTAAGTAGGCTCAACCATGCCCATATGTTATCCTAAGAATTGATGACTTCGATCTTCAAAATGAATATATTCCTTAGAGATATTCCCTCATGGAGGACCTTTCTTATATCTCTATTCAGACGAGTACCATTTGAGATTTTTATAGAATAGATAATTTCTCTTAAATAAAGAGAAGAAAAAGTAAGCAGATTTTTTATATAGAAATTAAGATATTTTCACATGGAGTCCAGTCAACATGCTTGGAATTGACCATAGAGTAATCATGCATTCCCTCAAAGTAAACAACCGTGCAAGCCAGTTATCCAAAAAAAATGAAATTTTGCACCAAATCACCAATAATCAATCAAATAGGAGGTTTATAAACTCATTAATGATTTGTTCTTATAAAGTTGGGTTTATACATGAAGTACACTATTCCACCTGGCTATAAAATGTAATCATGTTGTGAAAATCTAGTGGAGCTTAGTGAATGTGTGTGGACTAATGAACCTAATTAAAGCCTACCTGAAGGATAGTTTTTTGCTTCCTCGTATTGATCAATTGGTCAATACCACATACGAACATCAAATACTGAGCTTTATGGATGCCTACTCTAATTACAATTAAATAAATATGGATCATGTAGATAAGATGATAATATTTTTTTTGAATATATAAGTGTTATAATATTATCTTACTGTGCCATTCGATCTAAAAAATATAGGAACCAGACAACAGGACCTTATCAATAAAGTATTAAAAGAACTTAATGGGCACACAAAAGAAGTATATATTAATGATATGTAAGTAAAAGACTTAATAAATATAAATATATCCTGACTAGGAATAATGCCTTCACATGCTATGATGCTATAATATATGACTCAACCCTGATGAGTGTGCTTTTGGAGTTACTTCAGGAAAATTTTTTGAGTTTATGGTGACCCCCTAAGGGATTGAGGCCATTCTTGAAAAGATTAAGGCACTAAGAGATATGGTTCCCCTGTGAAAAATTAATGAAGATAATAGATTAAATAGAAGGATTATAGCACTATCTCATTTCTTGGCCCACTCGAGGGATAAATATCTACCCTTCTTTAAGATACTGAGAGGTACTCATAGCTCTGGGTTCCAATAGTCTGATAAATTCCAAAAAGATTTTGAACAACTATAAAAGTAATTGGCATCGCTACCACTACTTCTAAAACCAATATAGGGTAAAAAGTTATACATGTATCTTGTTGTTTCTACCTATGCAATCAGCTCGATCTTGGTTTGAGAGGAGAATATTGTACAACATCTCATTTATTATGTTAGTAAGATCTTATCTGAAATAGAGGGACATTATTCACTGGCAAACAAAGTGACATTAGAATTAGTCTACTTAGCCTAAAAATTACAACCATACTTCTAGGATCATAAAATTAGGGTCTACACAAACATACTATTTAAAAATATCCTTCAAAAACTAGAAATATTAGTTAGATTAGTAAAGTGTTCATTAAAACTATGAGAATTTAACATCCATTACTTTCCTAGTCCATATATCAAGTCTCAGTTTCTTACAAAATTTATGGTCGAGTGCACCATCCCCTTCTCTATCAAACCACCAACTACTTCTTCTACTTCCTATTGCTAGACATTATGTACCAATGGAGTGTTTGAGAGTTCTGGTGCAAGGGCTGGAATTTTATTGATCTCCTCACAACAAATTACACTTAAATATAGGCTCTGACTAAAGTTCCTAGCACAGAATAATGCTACCGAGTATGAGGCCCCCATTGCCAAATTATGGCTGGCCATACACTAAGAAGTACAAAACTTAGTGATTAACATAGATTTACAGTTGGTCATCTCCCTGGTGGAGGGAGAGTTTGATACCAAAACCAATAATTGGGCCAATACTACAATATAGAAAAGTCACTTTGTCCTAGATAAAAAAAGCATCAAATAATCTATATATCCTTTGAGAGAAGAACACACGACTAAATGCCCTCTCTAAGATGGCTACATGGATAACTGGAGACCACTTAAAGATAAAATGCATCAAAGAGACACACTTTCTAAGAATCTATAGTCATGGTCATACAATCTATTGACGAGCCCAGAGAGGCCTCTTGGATCAACCCTATCTTGGTCTTCATACAAGATTGTGTGCTACCTGAAAATTCTATAATTGTGACATGACTTCAAAGGAAGGAAGTAAGCTTCATTATTATTGGCAGAGAATTATATAAATGAGCCTTTGTTGGACCATACCTGAAATACCTTTTATCATTGGAAGCCAATTATGGGCTTCAGGATGTTCACTTGATAATATGTGGAGAACACTTGAGGGAAAGAGCACTAGACTTCAAAATTATGAGACAAGGATTTTACTGACTCATAATGAAGCAGGATGCTTGGGAATTTCACGGAGGTGGAATAACTATCAACTACATTCAAATCTCACACATTTTTTTGCCATATAACTTTCATCATTACAAAGCCCATGGCTTTTTCCTAATAAATAATTTATATTATGGGATATTTTCTTATAGCTATCGAATAATAATATTCATTATCCCATCTATAGATTACTTCACCAAAATAGGTGGGGTTCATAGGTGTAAATAATATATTATTTTATGTGTTATATTTTTAGTGAAAATATATTATTTTGGTTTTGTTGTGTAGGAAAAATTTAAAACTACAAAAAAAATTTGAGTTTCATGTAATATTGCAACATTAGATAAAATAACAGCACATCACCATCAATGTAACTGCTTAAGAAACACAATATTAATTTGGTAGTACCAACTTCTTTGATGTATAACAACATAACGTTAAAATGGTCAGCTTTGCAACACCATGATCACTGTCTTTAAGCACCGCAATGTTACAATCTATCATGCCTCGATGCCAAAGTTATGATTCTCGCACTGCAGCATTCAAAAATCAACAGTGTCGTGACATAGTTGTTGTAACTTTTAAAGGTCACTACCTACCACTGAATTAACATGACTGTTCATTATGTAATTGATATATGTCAGCTAGCACCATGGCAGTAGTGCAATGGTGTTTGTTTATTTATTAGGCGTAGTGGTGCTGACCTTTTTAAGCACCGTAACATCACCGCAACATCAGCTGCCTAGTTTTGTTTTCCTATAAATAGTCATTAAGTTATGTTTATAAGGGATTTTAGTCACTTTTATAATTTTAATACTTTTTAGAGTATTTTTTAGATCTCTCTTAGAGTCAAATCTTAGAGAGATTAGGAAAGTACAAGATACAATCATTAGAGTGTTTAGTTAGTGTTTGTTTAAGCTACTTTGTATGTTAAGGAGTGTAAATGAGATACATTAATCTTTCATGGTGATATCATTCTCTTATTTTTTCAATATTTTATAATTTCAATGGAAATGGAGTTTACTTTTCTTTTCTTCCATTTTTGGCTAATTCTTTAGTTTTCAATTGATGATGTAGAGAGTATATTAAGTATTAATATAAATTCTTATGTTCAATAGTTAAAATATGTTTTCAATATTATCCTTCTCTTTATTTAATGCACATAGTGGCCATATATGTAGTTAAAATTAAGTGTGATATATAGTTTCAATTGAGGAAGTAGTAACAACTTCAAAATTTGAAATAAAATGTTTGGAATCCTAGACATAGGATGTAAAACATGCTAGGTTCTTAAAGAGATGACATAACTATAGGAGGATAATAGATATCATTTCACCCTTACAAGCTTGATAGAGATCTAGGGATACATATACTCCGAATCACATTAAAAATAAGAATTTGATTAGGAATGATATACAATTTATAATCATCAGTCCAAAATATTTTATTTAAATATTGCCTCCATTATTTAACTATTTTTTAAGTGATTTAATCTCCACAAATAATAATTTTATTTTAGTAGGATAATATTACAATTAGAGTAAACAGTAGTAGTTGACTGCTAAAAAGCATACTTTCTCATGGGTTCGACACTACTTTATCACTTTATTACTTTATTCAGCACATTTAATTGCATATATTAAGTGGGGTTTATTATTTTGTTTGAAGGAAAATTTAAGCATTGTTTAGGGAAGAAAAAGCCTTAAGCTTTTTTATAATTCAAAATTACACTCCACCGTAGCACCCACATCAACTTTTTGGCACTGTTGTCGGGGAAGTATTTTATTTTTCTACAAAATTTTAACTATATTTCTGAATTAATTGAATAGTTAGACATACTTACATTTTTATTTTTGTTTCATTTTATTTTGGTTGTATGCTTTATAGTTATAGAAAGGAACTTTTGAGAGGAATAGTTATATCTTGCCGTCCAAGCTTTTTTGAGAGGAAAATTTTTGCCTCTTCGGAGACATATAATAAAATTGGCACGATATAGAGAAGATTAGCTAAAAAAATAAAAAAATAAAAATAAAAAATAAAAAAATAAAACAAAATTAAAAAAAATTTAAAAAAAGGAACTTTTGTCATTTTATCCTGAAATTGAGAGAACCCTTTCTAAAATTTGGAAAACTAAAAATATTTTGAAAATAGTTGAACCTTGGTTAAAAAAAATCATTGTAGTCCTCTTAAGTATTATACAAACCATTTAATAGATGAAATTCATCGAAGCATAAATATACCTACAATCCAAACTAATAATTTTGGTGGCAGTATGAAATGGAATAATGGCAAAAAATTTAGGAGTAAATTTGAACACTTATCAACAACCTATTATTAATCCTAGACTTATATATACTCTTGAGATTTAATCTAAGAAATCAAATTGAAAAAAAAAAAAAGTATTGGAGGATGCAATTATGTAGTTACCAATTAATACAAAATCAAGTTACTTCTATTAAAAATTTGGAACCTAGTTCAATTAGCTTACAATTTCAATAAGTAGTAGTCCTCTTGGATATTAACCTAGTAATACTGAAGTTAATATGATAGAAAAAGAAAAAGATTTTATTTGATGTCATTTAAAGAATGGAAACATTACACCACAACCAAAGTGAAATATCTAGGCAAGTCCAATTAAAGATTATAAACTTAGCACCGTGTGAGAGGCAACCTAGAATTAGGTGTAGTATGTTATTAAGTTTTGTTGAGGACTTTAAATTTAGTGTTGAAAGTGAGGCAATCATGTTTATAGTTTAGGTATGATAAGTAGGGATTTTTAGTTTTATTAATTATCATTTGTTGATTATAAAAAACATAAGAGAAGAGGGAGATCCGCAGTGCTGAGCTAGGGCTTTATCATTTTGAAATTTTAATTTTAAAGATTTCTCTCACTTGAAAATTATAAAAATGGAATATTTAGAAGTTTAATTCTAAATAATTTTTAGTTCTTAAGTATAGTGCTTTCTTCTTCTTCCTGGAAATTTAACATAAGCTATGGCTATAACTATGAAAAACATTCCTCCTCTATGATTAGAAGTGAAGAACATTTCAGAAATGAAGATTTCTTTTCTCTTCTCCACACATAGAGTTTTGCTATCCTTAATAATCTTCATAAGTTTAATAATGAAGTCATGAGGATACAAGAAGTGAAAAGGCATATATGAACAAAATGCATAAATGTGAAGTTTTAGATTATGAATTTCATCTGAATCAAGATGTTCTACTATTTTATTACTTCTCATGGAAAACTTAAATCTGGATGGGTTGGCCCATATTCTATTATTAAAATATATCTCAATGGTTCCATCAGCATTTAATATAAGAAAACCTTTCACCATTTTAAGGTCAATGGTCATAGATTGAAAAAATGTTATTAGATAAATAAGAAAATCTTTAATTTGGAGGAAAAGAGGATGTGTGTTTGTATCTTGATAGTACTTCATTTCTTTTAGAAGAAAATGCACTTATGTGAGTAATTGGTATATATAATGGGCATAACTTGATATGCTAAGATGGTGCCTAGTACACTAGTTATCCTGTAACCTGTGTTATGTTATATTATGTTATCTTATGTTATCACATATTTTTACACCTTTTATCATTTATATGAAAGCATGCATAGTTTTAATTATTATTTGTGTTTCTTTTTATTTATATTTTGTTGAAATTCCCCTCATGCTTACTATAATATTTTTGTATTTTGATTATTTAATTAATCTTAGTAAAAATGATAATTAAAAATTATGTAAAATTAGGATAATAATAAATCTCTAGATCATATTACAAATGAACACTATTTACACTTCATATAGTGTAAAAACTAATAATTAAATGATTTAGACCATTTAAGTTATTGCTTAAATTTAAAATTATAAGTTATACCATCATGTATTAATTTTTCAAATAAAGTGTAGATATGAATAGATTAAAATTAGAAATCATAAGCAATTCAAGTTTGAATTTGATTATCTTATTAAATCCTTACAATAAATTTATTAAGATTTTAAAAGGGTTCAAAGAAAAAATTTAAATTCAAAATTATTAACTATGTACTCCATATAAAAAAAGGAACTATGAAAATAGTCCTAAAATATAAGAAAAGAGAAGATGAGTACATTCAAATATTAGTATCAGTCAAAAACCTAGAATCTGATCACAATCATATACATGAATTCATAAAAAAAAACTTTTACAAATGATGGTGAACTAATGAAAATTTCAATTTTAACTATTAACTGTTGCAGATTTGGTTTCATGAATTATGGTTTTGATGATAGCAAACAATACGACTGCCTTTTCTCTACTGACTTTTCAGGACTCAAAGATCGGTCGGAAATTGGAATCAGCTCAAGATTGGGTAGATTAGGGTTGAGTCAGTCTTTAATTTTCTTTTTTCCCTTTCTTGAGTCAATTGTAAATGTTTGAAGTGACTGATGTTAAGTAACCCTACACACACACACACTTGAGAGATTTAGAATTTGTATTTTTACTCACATCGTCCCAGACGATATTTACATCGTTTTGGATGATCGAGTTCAAAACAGAAGTTCTAATCAGGATTTCTTAATTATGGCAGCCATAATTAACTGATCATCCTGGACGATACATTTATTGGACAGGACGATATGCTCAAAACAGAAAGAATTAGTCGTCATGATCAATTTAGGTATTCTGTATTTTTGGAAGTTGGCTAGGACGATAATGAGATTGGCCTGGACGATATGGTACAATTATGCCTAAATTGATCCGGCAATTAAGAATGATTGATACGATCACATCGTTCTGCACAATCTCAGGATCGGCCAGAACGATATATTCAAAAACCTTTAGTTGCTCCTGGCCGATCAGGATCGGACAACTCGAATTCAGGGCGATGCTCTGGACGGTTTTCCTCTGATTTGAACTAATCGGCCGGGACGATCGTAAGATTGGCATGGACTATCAAGCTAATTTTCAATCATCCAGATCATCTTCAGGGCGATGTTCTGGCCGATCGTCTGTGTTTTGAATGGATTGTACAGGAAGATATTATCATCGTCCTGGATGATAAAGTTGGCAACTTATAATTATTGAGCTCCTTTGAAGCTCTTCTATTTAGCCTCGGGACTAGTTTATAGGGCCTAACATCCCTAACGAACTTTCAAGTGGTATCAGAGCCAGGTTCATAAAAACTGAGTTTGAAAACTTTTTGAATTTTGTTCTATGGCTAACCTTAGTAATCGTAATACAACTGAAGGATATTCTATTACACGACCTCCCTTGTTTGATAACATTCCTTTTGATTTTTGGAAAACTCGCATGTCTACTTTTTTGCAATCAACTGAATATCGCATGTGGATGCTTATTAAACAAGGATATTCTCCACCTTCTCATGAAATTAACGGAATTAAAACTAAAGTTTGACTACCAATGAAAGATATTTAGCTCAATTGAATGAGAAGTATTTGAACTACTTTTTCTGTGCTTTAAAGTATGAGAATTACATGCGTGTTTCTACTTGCTATACTGGAAAGGACATTTGGGATATGCTGTGCATTACTTATGAAGGAACCAATGAAGTAAAACAATCTCGTTTGAATATTCTCTTGCATGACTTCGAACTTTTTTGTATGAAATCTTCTGAATCAATTTCTAATATGTATACACGGTTCACTCAAATTGTAACTTCAATGCATGCCTTAGGAAAAGAACTTTCAAACTATGAAAAGTTGAACAAGATTTTGAGATGCTTGCCTTCATTTTTTGATGCTAAAATTACTACAATCACTGAATCTAAGGATTTAAATACTTATTCGATTGATAACTTACTTGGCTCACTCATTGCTTATGAGCAAGGGGTGAATCAAAGAAATCTTGATGCAGGTGAGAAAAAGAAAGAGAAAATAGTGGCACTGAAGGTGCACAAATCAGACTCTGACTCTTCGGGGTCTGAAAGCGATGACTTTGCTTTAATCACAAGGAAATTCAAAAACTTTCTATGGAAGAAGCACAAGCATCATCAAAGTTAGAGAAAAGGTAAGGATAATAAATATCCTAAAGGATCATCTGATGTGGTTTATTATGAATGCAGGAAGCCAGGACACGTGAAAGCAGATTGCCCTACACTTAAGACGCACACAAGCAAGGAAAAGAGTGAGGAGAAATCCAAGTTTAGAAAAGATAAAAAGAGACTCCAAAAGGTATTTTGGGCGGATTCATCGGAGACAGAACCAGAAGATGAGACAATAAACTTGTGCTTAATGGCAAACGATAATCTTGATCAAGAAGAGGTATGTGAACTTTCCTATGATCAACTTCTTGAAGTTTCTGAAAAAATTCATGCATCATATAGGAAACTTAAGAAAACACATACTAACTTGAAATTGGAATTTTTGAATTTACAAAAAGAGCATGAAGTTATTCTCAAAGATCATTCTACGATTGATTCAAATCACATGTCTGTACTTGATGAATTTGATGAGTTAAACAAAAAGCATTGTGAATTAATTAAAGAGCATGAGTCACTAAAAGTCACACACATCTCACTGGAATCTGATTTTAAAAATTCTAAAGAGATGAAGAAAAATTTGAGGATTGATAATGATGCCTTAAAAAGTACTAACTTGAGGATTCAAAATGAATTGGATACATTTAAGAAAACTAGGATGACACCAACACTTAATCAAAAGCCAAAACCTAGGAAGAGGTATTATAACTCAAGCCATTTAAGGAATCCTTTTCCAGGTGTTAGATGCTTTTCATGTGGCATGCTAGGACACATCTCACATACTTGCACTGTTCACCATAGTACACATTGGGTGTGGAGACCAAAGGTGCATGATTTATAGCATACCACTCATGCATTGCATCCTACTTTTCATAACAAGGGACCCAAACCTATTTGGGTTCCTATATCTGACATTTGATAATTTTGTAGGTGGTCTCTCACAAAAGGCCTCGTGAGAGTATGTGGTACCTAGACAGTGGATGCTCTCGACATATGACTGGTGATGCCAATCAATTTGTTACGCTGGAGTCCAGAACTGGAGGTAAGGTTACTCTTGGAGACAACACCACCAAAAAGGTGGCAGGCTCAGGAATAATTGGTAATTCCAAGAACCTTATGATTAAAAATGTTTTGCTTGTAGATGGATTAAAGCACAACCTGCTCAGCATCAGTCAACTCTGTGACAAAGGCTTCATCGTGCAATTCTTTGCAAATTCATGCATTATAAGTTTAAGTAACAACACTATTTTGCAGGGAAAGAAGATCAACAACGTGTACATACTTGATTTAAATAACATTGAATGTACTGCATCATTTTGCTTAAAAATTATTGTTAATGATTCATGGTTATGGCACCGGAGACTATGTCATGCAAGTATGAAAACCCTTAGAAAAAGTGACCCAAAAAGACCTAGTTAAAGGTGTCCCAAAACTCAAGTTTTCAAAAGACCACCTTTGTGATGCCTGGCAACTAGGAAAGTAAGTCCACTCCACTTTTCACCCCACTAAGGATATTAGCACCTCTAGACCTTTAGAAGTCCTTCACATGGATTTATTTGGACCCATTAGCACTGCCAGCTTGGGAGGGAAAGTCTATGGTTTGGTGATTGTTGATGACTACTCGAGGTTCACTTGGACTAGATTTCTTTCACATAAACATGAGTCTTTTGAGGAGTTTAGAACATTTTCTACTTGGATTCAGAAGAAGCTAGGTTGTGAGATCTTGACCATTTATAGTCACCATGGGGGAGAGTTTGAGAATGAAAGAT
Source organism: Dendrobium nobile (assembly GCA_022539455.1). Lineage (NCBI taxonomy): Eukaryota > Viridiplantae > Streptophyta > Magnoliopsida > Asparagales > Orchidaceae > Dendrobium > Dendrobium nobile. The sequence goes on along the minus strand of CM039718.1, from coordinate 16,168,927 downwards.
TTGGAGATTTTTGTGAGGACAAGGGGATTAGCCACAACTTCTCAGCTCCTAGGACCCCTCAATAGAACGAGGTATCTGAAAGGAAGAACCAGACCTTGGTGGAAGCCGCTAGAGCCATGCTTGTTGAGTATTCACTTCCAAAATACTTTTGGGCTGAAGTGGTTAACACAGTTTGTTATGTGTTAAATAGGGTGAATGTTAGAGTCAAACTAGATAAGACACCCTATGAGATCCTTAAGGGTAGGACACCCAATCTTTCCCACCTTCATGTCTTTGGTTATAAGGTTTTCATTTACAATAATGGGAAGTCTCACTTGGACAAATTTGATCCTAAATCTGATGAAGGAGTGTTCTTGGGATATTCTAATGTTGGGAAGTCTTTTAGGGTGTTTAACAAGAGGACTTTGATGGTGGAAGAGACTACACAAGTAGTATTTGATGTGTCTGATCCTAAAAAGCCTGGAGTTGAGGATGATGATGATGTTGGAGAGGTTACCACTGGAGTAGAAAATTTGGAGAAGGGAGTAGGTCACCAAAACATTGAAGGAGTAGGAGATGTCACCCAAAGAGTAGAAAATATAGATCTGGAGGGAAGGGTTGGACAGTCTCACACCTTGCCTAGAGATTGGAGATACTCTACAAGTCACCCCAAGGATTTGATCTTAGGAGACCCTTCTGATGGAGTTAGGACTAGACATGGACTTAGGAAGGAGGTGAACCACTCTGCCTTTATCTCAATGATAGAACCCACCAACATAAACCAAGCCCTTACTGACGAGTTTTGGATTTTAGCCATGCAAGTGGAGTTGAATCAATTTGTTAGGAATGATGTTTGGGAGCTTGTAGAAAGACCTAAGGGACAAAGTGTAGTTGGAACAAAGTGGGTCTTTAAGAACAAGGTGAATGATTCTGGAGTAGTGGTTAGGAATAAAGCAAGATTAGTGGCTAAGAGGTATAACCAAATAGAAGGGATAGACTTTGAGGAGACTTTTGCCCCTGTAGCTAGATTGAAAGCCATTAGAGTGCTATTAACCTTTGCATGTTATAAAGAATTTAAGCTTTTTCAAATGGATGTTAAGAGTGCCTTTTTAAATGGGAAAATAAAAGAGGATGTGTTTGTAGAATAACCCCCGGGTTTTGAGAGCTCCCAATGTCCAAATCATGTTTTTAAATTAAAAAAGGCTTTGTATGGGTTAAAGCAGGCACCAAGAGCTTAGTATGAGAGGCTTAGCACATTTTTACTAGGAAGGGAGTTTGTTAAAGGGAGCATAGACACCACCCTTTTTCTTAGGAAAGTTGGAGATGATTTGCTCATTGTTCAGATTTATGTGGATGATATACTTTTTAGATCTTCTAATAAAAAACTTTGTGATGAGTTCTCTAAAATAATGAGTAGAGAGTTTCAGATGAGTTTGATGGGAGAGTTGTCCTGCTTTTTGGGGTTTAGCATAAAATAATTGGATGATGGAATCTTTTTAAATCAAACAACTTACATTTGACATTTTGAAGAAGTATGAGATGGATAAAGCTAACCCAATTAATACTCTCATGACTTCTAGTGTTCCGTTGGATAAGGACCCAAGTGGTAAGTCTGTTGATCAAAAGAAGTACAGAGGCACGATTGGATCCTTACTTTACCTAACTGCTAGCCGACCTGATATTATGTTTAGTGTTTTCCTTTGTGCTAGGTTTCAAGCTGACCCCAAGGAATCCCACCTGACTACTGTTAAGAGAATTTTTAGATACCTTTTGGGGACCCAAAGCTTAGGGATTTGGTATCCGAGGCACAGCACTTCGTTTGAGATTATTGGATTTTCTGACTCTGATTTTGCAGGATGCAAGATGGATAGAAAAAGCACTCCAGGAACTTGTCAATTTATAGGATAATCTTTGGTTTCATGGTCTAGTAGAAAGCAAAACTCTGTTGCAGTTTCCACTGCTAAAGCTGAGTACATTGCTCTTGGAAGTTGTGTGGCCCAAGTCCTTTGGTTGAAACAATAGGTATTGGATTTAGGATTACCTGTAGGCACCATCTCAATCTTTTGTGACAACACTAGTGCCATATGCATCTCTAAGAATCCTATCCAACATTCAAGGACTAAGCACATTGACATTAGGCATCACTTTATTAGAGATCATGTGACCAAGGGAGACATTGATTTACACCATGTGACAACTAAAAATCAACTGGTTGACATCTTTACTAAACCACTCGCCTTCAACACTTTCAGCTCTTTAAGGACCAGATTGGGTGTGATTGACATAAATGCATGAACTTGATCTTTCACTCACTTTCTTTTGCTTTTGATTTATTTCTTTTATTTACTTTTTGTTTTGCTCTTTGCTTTCTTTTCTTCTCTTTGCTTTACCTTTAATTTTTACTTGGTTTGTTTTACTTTATTTTTTCTTGAATTTGTTTTTCAAAATCATCGCTGAAATGATATCGTATGCCTTGTCCTTGCCTTTTGAAAGTTTGTGGTCAATGTATTACATCTCTTAATCTATTAGATGGTAAAAATATACCATTGATTGTGTCTCTTTCTCTAACCTATTTTAGTGGCACAGTTTTCTTTTCTAATCAAAAATCTATCTCAATTTAATGATTGTGTATGAAATTAAGATCTTTTCTAACCTTGCTAAAGCAAATCTATCTTATATTTATAATGATTAAAGTCTTTTTGTCACATCAAAATTCCTCGTTACTCTTGTCATTGGTTATTGATTCTATTTTGTGGATAGTTCTTCTCTATGTTAGAGAGAGAGAGCTCCTATTCTATAATATCTAGAAGATATACTCACAACTAAGGATCCTTTTTTAAGAGATTGTAAAAGAGAATAGAGCTTGCAAAAAAATAAAGGCCAATGATACCAACAAAAGATGCGCAATGACGCCAAAATTGAAAAAAAATATCAAAAAGCAAAAGATGCGCAAAGAACTATCAATTGACAAGAGGCATAAAATGAGCCCACCAAAAGCAAGCTCTCATCTCCTTTCAAATCTTTTAAAACTTAGAAGATTTCATGTATCAAAGGCTTGATTTCGAGTATTTTGTGATTGTGACAAATTTTACATTATTCTATAAGATATTTTTTTCTGAAATCAAGTAATGAATGGATTTCTTTTTTCATACCCAATTGAATTTTTGAGATTAGATCTTTGATTTCTAAAGACGATTCTACCCTAGGAGAAAGTCCGAGCTAAGGGTAACCATGATCGGATATTATACTGTTTTGTGGATTTTTTGATGTTGATTCTTTAGCTCATAAATTTTTAAAATCAATCACATGGAATACTTCATCTTGTTCATGCCTTGGTTATAAAAAAAAAGTTGTTTACTTTGTTTCTTGCTTTCGTCCTCCTTTTTGAGATGTTAAAAGGGGGAGTAGTAGGGTTGCATGTTAGTAGGGTTGTATGTTTGAACTTTTATTCTAAATTTTTATTCTACACTATTGTTTTTGAAATAATCGTTGGAGTGTTTGCCATCATCAAAAAGGGGGAGATTATTACAGATTTGGTTTCATGAATTATGGTTTTGATGATAACAAACAATATGACTGCCTTTTCTCTACTGACTTTTTAGGACTCAAAGATTGGACGTAAATCGGAATCAGCTCAAGACTGGATAGATTAGGATTGAGTCCGTCTGCAATTTTCTTTTTTCCCATTCTTGAGTCAATTGTAAATGTTTGAAGTGACTGATGTTAAGTAACCCTACACACACACACTTGAGAGATTTAGAATTTATGTTTTTACTCACATCATCCCGGGCGATATTTACATCGTATTGGACGATCGAGTTCAAAATAGAAATTCTAATCAGGATTTCTTAGTTAAGGCAGCCGTAATTAACTGATCGTCTTGGACGATAAATTTATCGGACAGGACGATATGCTCAAAATAGAAAGAAATAGCCGCCATGATCAATTTAGGTATTTTGTATTTTTGAAAATTGGCCAGGATGATCGTGAGATCGGCCTAGACAATATGGTACAATTATGCCTAAATTGATCCGACAATTAAGGATCATTAATACGATCACATCGTCCTGGACGATCTCAGGATTGTCCATAACGATATATTAAAAAATCCTTAGTTGCTCCTGGCCGATCAGGATCGGACAGCTCGAATTCGGGGCGATGCTCTGGACGATTTTCCTGTGATTTAAACTAATTGGCCGGGATGATCATGAGATCGGCCTGGACGATCAAGCCAATTTTCAATCGTCTAGATCATCTTCAAGGCGATGTTCTAGATGATCATCTGTGTTTTGAACGGATCATACAGAACAATATTATCATCATCCTGGACGATAAAGTCGACAACTTGCAATTATTGAGCTCCTTTGAAGCTCTTCTATTTAAGAGCTCTTGTTCAACATTTTTAGGAGATATTTTGGTTGCTGTCTTGACCTGAGAAACCCTAAAGGAGAGAGAGAGAGAGAGAGAGGATCTTATAAGGGGGAGCTTGTGAGGGAGTTCACAGGGGTTGCTCCAAGCATTGTTCCACTTCTTCTTCCCTAGAGTCTCTTGTCCTTGGAAGGGTTGGGAGGGGTAAGCTTCAGCAATCGATCGAGATTCTCTGCCTGCTTCAGGAGGAAGCAAAAGGAGTTGGGTTCTCTGCCTTGCCAGGTTTGGGAAAAAGGAGGTGTTTTGTAAAGGCTTCTCCGCCTAGCTATGGGGGCTAAAGGAGAGTCACGTTGGTAATGCAATACTTGGAGGGCGCCTCCGGGGAGTGGACATAGGTCAAGTTGACCAAACTACTATAAACCCTTGTGTTCTTTTTACTTCTTCCGCACTTTAATTTTCTGCACTTGTTTTTCCGTGGTGATTTTGGTTTGTGATATTTGTTCTTGGTTTTAAAGAATTTTTAAAAATACCAATTCACCCCCCCCCCCTCTTGGTTAACCTCGGGACTAGTTCATAGGGCCTAACATCCATAACGAACTTTCATTAACATATTTAATCATTAACCATATTATTCACTTTAAAATTTAAAAATTAATAATTAAATTTATAACTTGTGAATTTTAACTAAGCAATAGTAAGGATGATTGATTAGTGTAATTATTTGTATCTTTATAAACTAGAAATATAATCAAGTTCATTTTTGCTACTTCTAGATTGTGATGTAATACCCTATATTTTAATAATTTTAAATTGTCTTTTTTACTTTGGTTAATCATTTAGTCAAACTTACAATTTTTTTAATTGCTAGAAGATAAGTAAGATTTTAAGTTAAGGAGAATTTGATAAGTGTAAATAATGTATTATTTCATGGGTTATACTTTTAGTGAAAATATGTTGTTTTAGTTGTGTTGTGTAGGAAGAATACAAAAAGGCAAAATTTTTTGAGTCTCATATAGCTCCACAATATTGGATAAAATAATGCCACAGTGCCATCAATGATACCTCTAGAGTGTCACAATATTGACATGACGATGCCATTTTCATTTTTGGATAATGTTGCAACTTCAAAATGGCCATCTTTATAGTGTCATGCTGATTGTCTTCAGGTGCCCAAGGTCACAATCTATCACGCTACAGTGCCAAAATTACCATATAGCATTGCAGCATTCAAAAGCTAACAGTGTTGGGGCATAGCAATTGTAACTTCTAAAGGATGCAATTTCTCAACAAAATGATGTGACTGTTCACTAAGTAACTATTCCACATTAGCAAGCATCACATAGAAGATAAAATAGTGGCGCAATATCATTAGTTCATTTGTTGGGCGCAGCTGTGCCCACCTTTCAAGCACGACAACGCTAGTTGCCTATTTTGTGTTTTCCTATAAATATTCATTTTGTTATGTTTGTAAGGGATTTTTTTCACTTGTATAATTTCAATACTTTTCAGATTACCTTTTTAGATCTCTCTTAGAATCAATTCTCTAGGAGACTAAGTATTAGGTACAATCATTTGAGTATTTAATCAGTGTTTGCTTAATAATCTCTATATGTTAAGGAAGAGGGATTGTAAGGGAGATATATTGATCATTCCTGGTAATATCATTCTCTTGTATTTTCATTCTTCTATAATTTTCAATGGTAATGGGTTTTCTTATCTTTTCTTGCATGCATGGCTAATTCTTTAGTTTTGGATTGATGATATAGAGAACATATTAAGCATTAAAGAAAATTCTTATGCTCTAAAGTTAAAAGAATGTTTGAATATCATCATGTTCTTCATTTAATGTACATAGCGGCTATATGTGTATTTAAAACCGAGGAGGAATGCAAAAACAACTTGGAGTATTAAAATAATATATTTTCATGCCTAAGCATAGGATATAAAATATGCTAGATTATTTAGGAGATGATATAAGTACAGGAGATCAGCATATATCCTTTTCACCCTTAAAATCTTATACAAATCTAGGGATGCATATGCTCTGAATCATATTAAAAAATAAGAATTTCATTAGGAAATATATGAAATTTACATTCATGAATCAAAACACCTTAATTAAATATTGTATACATTATTTAATTCTTTTTATTTAATGATTAAATCTATAAAACCTATAATTTTATTTAAATCAGATAATTTTGTAATTAGCATAAATAGTAATAGTTTATTATTGAAAATTATTCTTCCTCGTGGGTTCGACACTCGACTATATCACTTTATTACTTAGTTTGATACATATGCTCGTGCATATGAAGTTAGGTTTGTTCTTTTATATAAAAAAAACATAATCATTGTTTAGGAGAGATATAACCTTAAGCATTTTTATAATTCAAAATTACACTCCACCTTAGCACCCACATCAGGAGGATGAACCCTTGGAAAAAAATCACAAAAACAAATACCAAATAATTTATAAGGAAGAATATAATATGTTATTTTATCAATCCTGCAAAGATCACCACTAACAATGAAACTCAATTCACTAGAAAGATCTTTACAATATTTTATAAGGATCTCCATATTTAAGTGGTGTATAAGGTGCTCATAGTTTATCTTTAAACAATGGATAGATGGTGGTACAAATCAAACTATACTAAAAGGATAGAAGACATGACTAGAAAATGCTAGGGGGGCAATGGGCTGATGAACTCCCAAATATCCTCTAGGCTTATCGTACCACTAGTAGAACTCCAATAGAGGAACACCATATAATCTTTACTTTTGCATCGAAGCCATCATTCTAGTAGACATTGGAGTTCGAAGCCTTAGAGTTCAGATTTATAACCTCAATAAAAATAAGAACAAGCTCAAAAAATTTTGGATCTCCTTCTAGAAGTAAGAATGGTGGCATCACTCAATTTTGTTTCATACCACCAAAGAATAGCTCATTACCATAATCAAAGTGGGAAGCCTCAATGTATCTCAATTGGAGACTTAGTTCTTCTTAGCATTGGGTAGCACAAAAAGCCCCCATAGTAGCAAACTTTCTCCCCTTTGGGAAGATCCTTGTATGTTGGCAGCCATAGTCCAGCTCAAAAATTTTAAGTTAAAGGATGCTGATGGAAAGATGCTTCCTCAAACTTGGAACATTAAAAAACTTTGAAAGTATTATCAGTAGATGATGATAGTAATACTTATGTTATGTCTTATATTTATTCTATGTTGTATTTTGTATAACTCTTGTATCCCTAAGTTTTACCAAAGTTTTGTTATCATAATTAATATAATATGGTGAAGTGTTATTTTCTCCTTACTAGCATTATATTAATTTTAAAAAAAGATCATAAAGATAATCTAAAGTAAACAACAAAATCTAATCTTTACTTTTGATTCAAGAAACATACAATTTTCATTGTATCTCAATCCTAGGATGATCAATCCTAGGGAGATTTGATATGATTTCTTCGAAATAGGTTAATTTCATTAATCAATATTTTAACTAACAAGCTTGAGTAGGACAAACATCTTAGGAGGATGTTTATCACGCTCGCTTAGGCTGAGTGAGTTCACTGAAATATTTTGATCATCTAACTTGAAATGAAATAAAAATCATTAATAACTCTTTTTTTATCATAAAAAGATCACATTCATTATCTATGAACATAAATATCTAATATATATATAACAATCACTAAGTAGAGAAAATGATACAACTAGTTGTATTGAAATACCACACAATCTCGATGATCTCATCATCATTAGAAAATACTTTACTCAACTTATTTTCAATATCATCATCATCATCTGAATCTCAAAGGAAATCATCAGAAACCTGATTGGTTGTCAACCCTTTCGATCTCAACTTCAATTTTGCATCATATTATATGATCTCCCTTCAGGAAGCCTTGGATAAAACATTTTACAATATACTATTACACCGAGGCCTTCAATTCTATGATGTTTATCTTATTACAAGTCTCGTGAATGTAATTGTGAATTATTCTTTTGAAGGCTATAGACCTCTTAAAATCTTCTATGGCTTTGGAGATCCTGATCTAGATTTAGCTTTTGATTGGGAAATTTTATTCTTAGCTATAAGATTTTGAAATCTCTTATTTTCATCCTCGAGGGTTGATATATGCTCTCTAGAATTTTTTGGTCCTTCAAATGCTAATTAATCATTGTTAGTGCCTCCACTAATTTAATATGGAGCCGGACAATCTATTGATTATACAAAGAAGCAGAAGTCATCAAGGTGGCCAATTAGAATCAGCATTCTGCCAACTGATCATTCACTTCCCTTATCTCATTGATCTTATAATTATACTTTTAGTTATACTTTCCTTAAAGATATTTGATCTACATGAATTCTTTATTTCAAACATTCAAGGGTGGAATAAGTTCAACTTCAAGATCCATTCACCATAACAATATAAATAATAAGTTGATGTCTATAAGTTACATGTTCTTATACATGTATAAAATGAAAAACTAAAAAGAAATTGCTACTCACCAAGTCATCGTCTCAGCGATGACCGACATATTAATGATTCGACACATCTTTTGAATATGTAGCTTGGAAGGAGAGGAAATGTTGGGACCTTTACTAGTGCTTTCTAAAGTCTGACATAACTTGTTCTTCTTGGATAAGGATTAGGGATCATCATCACTCACCAATCACTTAAAGACAACCATTGAAGTTTGGGAAGATAGTTTCTGAACTTTTATTATTTTCTTCAACAGGATTGCAATAGACCTCCCCACATGTATAAATAATTCAGCTTTGAACCAATATTCTTCATTTACATATTTGTCCATCAAGAATGTTGAGTATCTTTAAAATGCCTTTTATTTTGATATAAAAAGGAACGTGTAAATCTTTCATCTTCCCTCATTTCACTAAAACAATCAAGTTATTCTTCACAAATAAAAATGTGCTGGCCCAACTCTTTGATGGAAATTAGGAGTGAATATCCAACCATTTGGATTTAAGTGTAATGTTGCCTTATGTGTTGTATGTGAATTAGCTCATCCAAGAAAAGCAATTTTGGCAAAAAAACTACAACATGATTTCTAAAAAGAATGATATATTCCATAATGATTGACATAGATTAGTATAAAAATTGTGATAGACTCACTACACATGTCATTAAAATGTTAACTAACTCTAGAGGAGGTAGAAATTATAGCCTCATTTACAAATTAATCTCATAAATAGTTAGGTATCTTGGAGGGATCTTCTAGGAGCCATTACTATGAGACCATGGGGAAAATAAAACTTCTTGTGAAAACTAATTAAAGAATCATTGGAAATTATTGTCATGACATCCTTAGCTTTAGCCTCCTTATAGGATGTCTTCTCACCATCATTTTATGCAGTAGAATATAAATCTCCTTTGGTCATTGGAACATTTAGAGAGAGGTGATCACCCATTAAAACTTCTGTTTAAAAAAAGTCACTACAGTTATATAGGGGGTGCTACTTATCTAAAATAGTGGAAAGCATCTTGTATTGGAAGGGATCTGAGGTGGAAGAAAGTTGAGTGAGGAATATGTTCCTTTTGCATATAGTGTGGCTAGAATTTGATAGGGATACCACCTATTAAAGACAACAGAGAGCCTTAAATGTTAGAATGATTGGGGGGGGGGGGGGGAAGGATATACGCTAGGAAGCTTGGGCATGCAAGGAAAGCTGACTCGTGTATGGCCCTAGCACATAGATAAGCCTTAATGGGTTAGTGGGCTGGCTGCCTAGGCAGGCCAGTGCGCGTGTAGCTTAGGCATATGGGCAGGCAGTGGTCTCACCAGGGGAGGGCAGTGGCCAGTGGCCGGTTGGGTGGCTCGACTGCCAAATCTCTTCATAGCTTAATTTTTTGGCAAATATAGTGTAATTCAGACATTTTTGGGGTCAACATATTCATTTTTGGATGTTTCTGACTCAATTTTTTTAGTTTCATAACCCATTAAAGCCTTTACAATCATTTTTGAATAATATTTAAAGTTTTGGTGCATAAGTTTTCAAATTGTTTTGCTTTAATAGATGTGCAAACTATAGGGCATGCTAAATTTATAATTAGGATATTTTACTCGGTTCATAGCCCCAATGGGAGGTCCACGTCATATGAGGATTGGTTGCACCTCATAATTATCCAAATTTATAATTGTTTAATTAAAATTGTTTGAAATGCTATAACATATATTTTTGGACTCTATAGGTTTCGATGTCTAAACATAGGGAGCAACTGATATATCATGATAAATTATTAAGATATGGCACAAATCTCAAAGCAAATTTTAATTTAAAGCTTTCAAAATTAAATTGTAAACCATCCAAACTCTTATTTTATTAACCTTATAATTGAAATGACCTTCTCAAAGAGACATGCCTAATGACATCAAAATTAGTCCTATTTGAACCTAAATGGGTCTAAATCAAGGGCCTGAAGTATAGTTAAAAGCTTCAAAGCATAAATTAGATGGTTAAATGATTTCCAAATATAGCATTCTTAAAGTCAAATCAAGCGGCTCAATAAGATGAATCCAAAGAGCATAAGATCTTTGAATTTGGACAACATTAAAGCACTCAAATGCTCATTAAATGGTCTATAATTAAGGGAATCAATATTAGTCATGCACAAAAATACTCCCAACATGCCCTTGATCTTCTCCTTATTTACTATCCATGCCACTCTAAAACTATAAATAGATCTCTTATGTTTATTAAGGGGGGAGGAAAAAAAAGAAGAGAAAAAAGGAAGATAAATCTGATATCTCTCTTGCCACCAAGCTTCTTCTTAACCACCGTAAAGCCACCGAACATCGCCAGACTTCTACCTAGACACATACCATTGTCAGACTTCTTCTTGACCATTAACCATCATCAGACTTTTGCTCGGCCATCAATCATCATCAAATTTCTACTCGGCCATCGATTATCACTAGATTTTTGTCCACTCAATAATTGTTGTTAGACTTCTGCCTAGCCATAAATCGAATCCAGACTTTTGTCTGGCAATTAATTATCATCAAACTTTTACTAGGCCACTTACTATTGCAAAACTTTTGCCCAGCCACTGACCATCGTTTGATTTATTTTCAACTATTGATGGTTGTCGTACTTCTGTTAGGCCACCGACAGTTGCTGAACTTCTATCCATCCATATACCATCATTAAAATTTTACTATTCACCGACCATCGTAGGGCTTTTGCTTTGCTACCAACCATCACTAAACTTTTTTATGGCCAATAAACATCATGTGACTTCTGCCTGACCACCAGCTATTGCTGAACTTATACCTAAGCAACAACCACACCAGTCTTGTGCTCTACCACCCAGCATTACTAGGCCTTTTCTCGACCACCTGCCATTGTTAAACTTCTCCTTGGATACCGTCCATCACTAAACATCTTCCCAAGCACTAACTGTCTCTAGCTATCTATCAGACGACCAGCCATTGCCAGACTTTTGCTTAGCCACAACTATTATCCTCATCTTTGTATGAGTTCATTAGGGCCAATTCTATTTTCAATAAAAATCCAAATCTATTCCAAATCTTGAATCCCAAATATAATCACAAGACTAATGGCCCAGGTCCTAAACTCTTTTTTGGTTGATTTTTTTATCTTCTTGAAATCCAATCAATTAACCCCATAATCAGTATCTATCAATTGCAAATTAATTAGGCTTTTACCTTGGGTCAACCATCCAAATTTGAGCTCAATTTAAGGTCTATATCGTCAAAAAATTGATTTCTAAAGGATTTAAAACCTTCAAATATTTACAGCCTAAGCCATTGGACTTTCCATTTAGTGGAAATTAACCTTGGGATCTTTCCCAAAACCTTTAAACATGTTCATGACCTATAATATTGTATGTTGACGTAAACTACACTTTGCTAGATCTAGTTAAACCTAGAATTGCGCGAGGTGTTAAAATGACCAAGATGCCTTTTAAGGGGATTTTTAAACTTTTCCCCAAAATTCAACATGACTCAACCACATCAAACCTTGAAACCTCTTCTAGTGCATCCTAAACATCATGAGGAATGCATTAGATTCAAGCCCACACTTTGGTCTGACCTAATTGACCAAGTAAACCATTATTAACCAAAATGACCCTAAAGGGTTTATACACCCATTCCAATCCAAATGAACTCCTGTTGGCATAGGACCACTTCCATTAGTTTCCATTGATCAATTCAAACTTATTGAGCTTATACTCAACCATTGGTTTGACTAGTTGACCAAGTCAACTATAGTTGGCCAAATTACCCTTTAAGTCTCCAAACTTGCATTTCAACCCAAATGACCTCCTTATCACTTGGGATTATTCTCATTAAACTCAAATGGTTAATCTAAACTCAATGGAACCAACACTTGACCCTAGGTCAACTTAGTTGACTAAGTCAACAAAGTTTGACCAATAACTCATACATATCTATCCCTTTCAAACCACTTGACTAAGCCTTTCTCAAACCATTCAAACCCATGAAATGACTCATTAGGTCCCAAGGAGATCTCTCTTGAAGGCCCAAGCCTTATGTCCACTTAGGTTAGCCACATGGCTTGACTCAAATGTCCAAAGAGGGATCTCCATGCGCTAAATCTCAATCTAATCCAAATTAAATCAAACTAATGGTTACATTGAGTCCCCTTGACCTAATGCACCTACCATAGTTGACCTAACCCTTGGGTCAACTTAGGTTGGGAATTAGGCCAAGTCAAAGTGGTCAAAACCACTATGGGTTGAGCCATTTCCCATCCTAGTCTTCCCCATGCCTAACCCACACTTCCATTAGGTGGCCTTAGGTCCAACACACCTAGCCTAAGTCAGCCCAACCAAACACTTATGCTAGCCCAAAGTGGTCAAAAATCACTTTGACCTAAGCCATCTTCCACCATAGACCTGAATAGACCCAATTAATACTTGCATTAGATAGGACTTCACTCAACACACCTCCCATATAAAACCCAGCCCTTAACTTGACCTAGGTTGCATCCATGTTGACCAAATATGTACAAGTTTAGGTCAACCAGAGCCATTTCCAAGAATTAGGCTTCACCTTACCTAGTTAACCTTATAGCTCGAATCACCAGACTGCTAGTCGACTATTCACCTCATCCTGGCCCGATTAGTGGCCAGCCATGGCCAGAGTAAGTGGATTGGAGCTTCAATGTTCCCCTCATCCTCAAGCCTTATTTAAGGCATTCCAGACTCTTAGCTCATAGCTTTGAGCTAACTTGGTTTAAAGAGGATGCCTCCCTAATTGGCAGTCATTTGGCTATCCACCAGCATAATCTTGACTATTTGAGCACATGATAAAGGTTTGAATAGGGCATTCCTACCCAGATACACTCATTCGCATCAAGATAATCTAAAAACTTCCCTAGCAATGCTCCACAAGTTTTCCTCTCTTGTTCGCCTACTATACAGACCTTTTCGGCCTGATTCAAGCATACTCTGGCAAAAACTTATCACCTCCTACTCAAAGTCATACCTCCGGTGATCCTTTGGCCATGATGTATAAAGGAGAAGTGTTTGTCTCCTTCTCCTTAAGCCTCTTGATAGAAAAAGCCATTAATTGGAGCTTTTAATGAGGTGAAACTCCATTCCCGAACTCCCTGGTTATGTAGTCCAGTCAAGTGTGATGGAAACTTATAATCTAATGGATTTCCATCATTGGATGGGAAGTTTTGTCATCCTGATCCTTCCCATGAAGTTTAGTGCAATTCATTAGCGGAATCACTTGGATCATGACAAAAAATCTCTACGACTTTGGAAGATAATGGGAGGTTGAACACATAATTATGTCTGTTAATCTTAATTAATAGTGCGTATTAGATCCCACAGTTCTAAAGTCCATTTAATCATAACTGCTCGATCAATAATATGAAGACATAATCATCAGTGTTAATGATTGGATGCCTAATCAGATCATGCCCATGTGTAAAAGCACTGCTAACCGTGTAATATCGGTTTAATTAAATCTCAAAATCATGAGAAAATAAAAAAAATTAAAAACTCCTCACACACTTAACCAAATTAGGGGATCTTAGGCTTGTTGGAAAGATCTTAAAGAGTTCTTCAAAAGCTCTATGGTCTTAGTATGTGAGTTTGTGTGAAGCTCAATTAATTTTAGTAGTTATGCTAGGGGTATTTTAGACATTTCTCTTAAAATTGAACCCATAACTACCTAAAACTTTGGGGAATTGAATTTGGGCATGTCTCTGATATATCAAATTTTCTCCCTCTTATTTGAATTTTTTCAGGGAATGTTTGGTTTAATTTGAACTTAGGGGTCATGATTTCACCACTAAATTCAAATTAACTTAATGATCTTTCTAATGAGAGTTAGGGTCTGATTTTTGGGGTGTTAATTATGCTTGGTATAAGGGTTAGTTAGCTCCTAATTGCACCCCAATCCTAGGTCTAGGCATCCCCCTTTGAAATTTTTAATGTAACCTTATAGTTATCTTAGGTGGTTTAGTTAACCACCTTAAGGTATTCATCATGGGCCAAAATCTAGCGGGAAGCCTTGAGATCAGATGAACTCATGGCTCAAGTTTAATTAGAATTAGTGCCCACTAGGTGCACCATTTAGGAGACCCAAATCTAACCCTTAAAATTGACTTAGTACCTTAATTAATTCATTTTTAATATATGTTAAATCCTAATAATTCATATAATCTATCAAATGGACCAAAATTCAACCCTCTATCCATGAAAAATAAAGCCACTTAATCTGACCTTTAATTTAGGTTTAATTTAATATTCAATAAAAATAATGTTTAATTAATTTAATTAATTAAATTATTTAAAATTTTTAAAAAAACATTGAACACTTGGAAACATTCCCTAGGTTTTCTCTGATAGTTGTGGGTGATTTCAAGGAGTTTGGGGTTTATTTGGATTAGAATCCCTAAACCCCCTCTAATTGAATGATTCAAAATTCATTTAATTAAACAAACTTTAAAAAATCATAAATAATTAAAAAAAAATACAATTTAACCAAACTCAATTTCATTCAACTCCACTTAGAATCTAGTATTTTCTAAAAATTTCAAACCTTCAAAATTCAATCAAAGTCAAATTAACAAATTTATGGTCAACTGTCGTCCAAATTTAGGTCAAAACTAAAAAAAATTATAACTTAATGTAGAATATTACAAATTTAGAAAACTTAGAGTTTAATTATTCATCTAAAGATATATTCTTTTGAAAAAATATATTAAAACTTTATAGTTCACTTTAATTTAAAAATTTAAATTTTGACCGATAATTTATTGAGTTAAAAAAATTGAATTTGATTTAAAATTCGGTACAACAACAACATCAAGTATTTATCCCACTACGTGGGGTCACCTACATGAATCCTTTTCCTCCATTGTGTCCTATTAAAAGTCAAATTCTCATCTAAATCTAATAAAGAAAGGTCATTCCTAATATTTTCTATCCTAAAATTTCAAAAAATTCTAATTTAATTATTCAAACTAGTAATTAGTCAATTGACTTAAAATTGGTGAACCCTTAACTCTTAATAAATGAAATCACTTAATTAGTTACAAATGGTAACCAAAGCCTATGATGCAATCAGCTTTGTCCCAAGGAAGGTGAAATAAAGTTCATGGCACTAGTGTAAATAAAGGTAGTAATTAATTAACAATTAAAATGCAGCTCTAAAATTAGCAACAAGTCATTAATACTTAAACTTGTTGAAACCCATTCACTATGAATTAGGTTGTTAGACCTAAGTTAATGTCCCAAGGCTAACCAAGAGGGGTGAATTGGTAATTTAAAAATTATACTTCTACTCTTGGATTTTTAGAAAACCTTTTTAATTATTAATGCAAGTTAAATTTAAAGTTTAAAAATAAACTTTTCAACCAGAGTAAACAACTTGCAATTAAATTAAATGCGGAATAAAAATAAGAAAGAACACACCAGATGTATAGTGGTTTGGTCAAACCTTGACCTACGTCCACTCTCCGGAGGCATCCTCCGAGTATTGCACTAATACCACAAAGTGACTCTCCTTTTTCCCCCACAGCAAGGCGGAGAAGTCTGTACAAAATCACTTTCACCTTCCCTGGTGCGGCGGAGGAGCCGGGTCCTTTGACACCAAAGAGATCTTCTTCTTCCCAAAACTTCCCTCAAGACGACCCTTGAATCCAATGGTACTGAGGTGCAAGTTCGCCGCAGCAACCTTGTGAATATCCCCTCCACACTCCCTTGAAATCCCCTCCAAGGATTTTCTCCCTCTCAAACTCCACCCTTTCCTCTCTCCCTTTCAAGTTCTCTCTTCTAGTTTTCTCCAAAAGAACGAAGACACAATGACTGCCAAAGATACACCTTGTCATCCTTTTACACTCTCCAAGTGTCAGCAGAGAACTGGACCAATGTTGTTGAATTTCACTTGAGAGCCTTCAAAGGAGATGGGCAGAAACAAAGAGATCTTAGCTATAAGTAACCTTGTGAATCCCTCACAAACCCCTCACTTGATCTCTCACTCTTCAGTCATATAATCTCTCCCAAACACTCACACTCAATGATCCTTATCAAGAGAAAACAACTCCTAAGGCATTTGTAATAGTTTCTAGGACTCCTTATATAGAAAGGACAAGAAAAACCATCCAAAAAATTGGTTATTTCAAGTTTTTCTGCGTAGTGGATAGTCCCGTACGAACCTGAGTTAGTCCCGTACGAACTGTGGAAAAACTGTCCTCTACGACCCATTTGTGAATCAGTACGAACTAAATTCATCCTGGGGCAAAATATGTTCTATTACAAACCTGTTTTTGGATTATGATTTTGATGATAGCAAACAAATCTTGTTTCACTACAACTACCGTTTTCTCTATTGACTTTTCAGGACCCAATGATCGGATGAAAATCAGAATCAGCTATAGATTGGGTAGATTAGGGTTGAGTCAGTCTGTAATCTTCTTTTTTCCTTTTCTTGAGTCAATTGTAAATGTTTGAAGTGACTGATGCTAAGTAACCCTACACACATACGTGAGAGATTTAGAATCTCTATTTTTGCTCACATCAGCCAGGACGATATCCTTATCGGCCTGGACGATCGAGTTTAAAACAAAAGTTCTAAACATGATTTCTTGTTAAGGCAGCCGTAATTAACTGATCGGCCTGGATGATACTTGTATCGGCCAGGACCATAGGCTCAAAATAGAAAGAAATTACCGCCATAAATAATTAAGGTATTCTGTACTTTTGGTAATCGGCCAGGACAATATTCAAAATTATGCCTTAATTGATCAGACAATCAAGGAGGTAATTAAGGATGATTGATATGATCATATCATCCTGGACGATCGCAAGATCGGCCAGGATGATCTATTCTAAAATCCTTAGTTGCTCCTAGATGATAAATATCGGCCAGTACAAATTCAGGGCGTTGTGCTGGACGATTTGGATCGGACAGCTTGAATTCAGGGCGATGCTCTAGATGATTTTCCTCTGATTTGAACTGATCGGCCAGGATGATCGTGAGATCGTTCTGGACGATCAAGCCAATTTTCAATCATCCAATTTGCATTCAGGGCGATGCACTGGCCGATCTCATTGGATTTGTACTGATCGGTTAGGATGATTTCTATATCGTCCTGGATGATAAAGTTGGCAACTTGCAATTAATGAGCTCCTTTAAAGCTTTTCTATTTAAGAGCTCTTGTTCAATGTTTTTGAACATCCTTGGCTGCTTTCTTGACCTGAGGGGATTCACAAGGGTTGCTCCAAGCATTGTTCCATTTCTTCTTCCCTAGAGTCTCTTATCCTTGGAAGGGTTGGGAGAGGTAAGTTCCAGCAAGAGATCGAGATTCTCTGCCTGCTTCAGGAGGAAGCAAAAGGAGGAAGGTTCTCTGCCTTGCCGAGTGTGGCAAAAAGAGGTGTTTGTAAAAGCTTCTCCGCCTAGCTATGGGGGCTAAAGGAGAGTCACGATTATAGTGTAATACTCGGAGGGTGCCTCTGGGGAGAGGACGTAGGTCGAGTTGACCGAACCACTATAAACCCTTGTGTTCTTATTTTTTTACTGTTTCCGCATTCATTATCTTCCGCACTTATTTTTTGTGGTGATTTGATTTGTATTCGTGCTTTGCTTAGAGAAAATTTTTAAATACCAATTCACCCCCCTCTTGGTTAGCCTTGGGCAAGTTCTATAGGGCTTAACATCCCTCACAAACTTTTAAGTGGTATCAGAGCCAGGTTCATAAAAACTAAGTTTGAAAACTTTTTGAATTTTTGATCTATGGCTAACTTTGGGAATCGTTATACACCGGAAGGGTACTCTATTACCCGACCACCTCTGTTTGATAATATCCCATTTGATTTTTGGAAAACTTGCATGTCTACGTTTTTACAATCTACTGATTATCGCATGTGGATGCTTGTTACGGATAGTTATACACCTCCAACTGGTAAACTTAACAGCATTACTGTTCCACTTCCTTTTACTGAATGGACTTTAGATGATAGAGATTTGGCTCAATTAAATGAAAAATGTCTTAATTGTTTTTTCTGTGCTTTAAAATCAGAAGACTATATGCATGTTTCCACTTATAAAACTGGTAATGAAATTTGGGATAAATTGTGTATCACTTATGAATGCACTAATGAAGTTAAACAATCCCGTTTGAACATTCTCTTGCATGACTATAAACTTTTTTGTATGAAACCTCATGAATCAATTTCTGAAATGTATACAAGATTTACTCAGATTGTTACTTCTTTGCATGCCTTAGGAAGAGAACTTTCGAACTTTGAAAAAGTAAACAAGATTTTACGATACTTGCCTTTCTCTATTGATGCTAAAATCACTATTATAACTGAATCTAAGGATTTGAACACGTATTCGATTGACAACTTACTTGGCTCACTCATTGCTTACAAGCAAAGGGTGAATCAATGAAATCTTGATGCATGTGAGAAGAATAAAGAGAAAACGGTGGCACTAAAGGCACACAAATATGACTCCGATTCTTCCGGGTCTGAGAGTGATGAAGTTGCCTTCATCTCAAGGCAATTCAGAAACTTTCTAAGGAAGAAGCAAAAGCATCATTGGAGAAAAGATAAGGATAACAAATATTCTAAAAGATCTTGTGATGTTGTTTGTTATGAATGCAGGAAACCTGGACATGTGAAAGCCTATTGTTTTACACTTCAAGATCACTCAAGCAAAGAAATGGAAAAGGGTGAGGAGAAATCCAAGTTCAGGAAGGACAAGAAAAAGGTTCAAAAAGCATTCTGGGCAGAATCTGCATCAGATTCCTCTGAGATTAAACCTGAGGAAGAGATAACAAACCTGTGCTTAATAGGGGAAGATCATCTTGAGCAAAGCAATGATGAAGAGGTATGTAAACCAACTTATGATCAATTGTTTGAAATTTGTGAGAAAATTCATGCATCATACAAAAAACTCAAGAAGACTCATGCTAGTTTAAAGTTAGAGCTTTTGAATTTACAAAAAGAATATGAAATTATTCTCAAAGATCATTCTACGATTGATTCAAATCACATGGCTCTACTTGATGAATTTGATGATTTAAACAAAAAGCATTTGGAATTAATTGATGAGTATGATGCATTAAAAGTTTCACACACCTCACTTAAATATGATTTTAAGAAATCTAAGGAGATAGAAAAAGATTTGAGGGTTGATAATGATGTCTTAAAAAATAATAACTTGAGGCTTAAAAATAATTTGGACTCACTTAAGGGAAATTGGAAGACTCCCACTTTGAATCCAAAGCCAAAACCTAGGAAGACGCATTATAACCCAAGTCAGTTAAGAAATCATTTTCCTGAAGTTAGATGTTTTTCATGTGGCATGCTAGGACACATCTCACACACTTGCACTGTTCACCGTAGTACACACTAGGTGTGGAGACCAAAATTGCATAATTCATAACATAGCACACATGCATTACACTCTATTTTTTATGAGAAGGGACCCAAACCTATTTGGGTTCCTAAGTCTGACAGCTGTTGATTCTTGCAGGATTGCTCTCACCAAAGACTTCATGAGAGCATATGATACTTGGACAAACGGAGGCTCGCAACTCATAACTGCTTAAATTTCCTGCTTAAACAAATCTTTGAATTGCATTTTAAGTATTGCTATGTTTTGTTTTTGTGATAGTTTTTGTTTAGTTGTTCTAGTCATTTTTACTTTTGTTTTCTTTATGATGATTTTCCTTGTTCTTAAACTTTGGAGATTTATGGACAATGATTAGCATTTCTAAATCAGTTAGAGGGAGAAAACACCATTGATGGTTTCCCTCCCTCTAAGCTCTTTTGGTGATATAATTTTCTTTTCTAAAACAAAAGGTCTATCTCATTTTAACAAATGATTTTTGAAATTAAGATCTTTTTTTCTTCTTGTTACAATAGTCTATCTTATATATATGATCCAAAGTTCTTATATATCCTTTAAGTTCATTAAAATCTTGCCATTGCACTTATCATATGATTTTGATTTTCATTTTGTGGCTTGTTCTTCTCTATATTAGAAAGAAAGACCCACTTCTCTAATATCTAGAAGATATAATCACAACTAAGAACTTTTTTAAACAATTTGTTAAAGAGTTTTTAGCTTGCAAAAAATTAAAAAGGGAAGAGGCCAATGACGTCAAATTGAAAAGAAAACTATATACACAAAAGTGTATTAAAAATCAAAAGATGATCAAAGAGCCAATCAAAGTGACAAGAGGCATAAAATAAGCCCACTAAATGCAAGCTATCCTCTCTTTTCAAAATTTTTTAAACTTAGAAGGACTCATGGGTTATTTGATATTTTCAAAGGCTTGATTTCAAATTCTATGAAAGAGACAAATTACTTTGGTATACTATTTTATAAGATATTTTGTTTGTAACCAAGTTTTGAACGGATCTTTTTTTCATTCAATTTATTCTGAGTTAGACCTCTTGTTTTCAAAAGACAATTTTTATCTTGGAAGAAGTCCGAGGTAGGATAATCAGGATCGGATTTTCTACCGTTTTCAGATTGTGACATTGTTAACTCATTGATCTTTCAAATCTTTAAAATTTAATTACTTGAGAAATTTGTCATATTCTTGCTTTGCTAAAAAATAAAAAAATAACAAAAAAATTAGAAACCAAAAACTTCATTTCTTTTTTTTTTGTGTTTGTTTTTTTGTTTGTTTTCATTTTCGTTTAGGGTTTTCTCTGATCATCTCATCTTTCCTTGATTTTCAAATTCTTGTCACATCGTCCTGGAAGATAGGACAATTTGTCTTCAAATTCCTTCTATTGAACCTTTTTCTGAGCTTTATGTAACTCATCGTCCCGGACGATCCCTTATCATCCTGGCCGATATGATTGAACTCTATTACAATCTTTTTTGATCGTCTTGGCTGATACCATTTTCATCCTGGCTGATGCATTTGTGGTCATCGTCCTGGCCAATACACTAGATTGTCCTAGACGATCCACGTGTCAGTACGTTTAAATCCTTAAAATCAGCCCCGGACGATCCATTGTTGGTCAATCGTTCTGGCCGATCCACTGTTCGTCCTGGACGATACACGTGGCACAGATTTAAAATGTTTTAACTTCGGCCGGTACGATTAATTATTGTGCATCATCCTGGATGATACATCTAATCGGCCCGGACGATCTACTTTTCCAATGGTCGTCCGGCTTGACTCCTCGGGACGATCGCCTGTGTCTAACCGTCCTGGCCAATATCTGATCGTCCCGACCGATCGGACCGCCTTTTTGACCAATCGGCCTGTACGCAATAATTGAACCAAATCGTCTTGGATGATTCTGCAATCGTCTTAGACGAGATGGCCGTTTCTTTAAATACAGGCCATTCCAGCCATTGTTTTCACCTCAACCTACTTCTTCTCTTGTGTTTACTTACTGATTTCTTGCTATGGCTGGTGGGAAGCGAGTCTGACAAGCTTCTGGAAGTTCTTCGAGGGCCACTCTGGACCCTCAATTCAGGGAAGTGGAGGATCAAACAGCTTACCATCGTTACAAAGAATGTGACATCACCATTTCTAGAACCATCAATCTTGCCCACCTTTTATATCCGGTAATGGATCTTTTTGCTCACACTTCTCTCTATTTCATTCTTACCATCGCTGTTCCTTTTTCCTCAGAACTTATGTTAGAATTTTATGCAAATTTTTGTATAAATTCTACTTTCACAGCCCTGACCTCCTATGTAAATCGACGCCCGGTCGAGATCACATATCAGGACTGTGCTGAACTATTGCAGCTATCCACCACTGGGGATAAACTGCATATAATTGTTTCAGATCCTGATTTAGACTGGTTCACGGCAAACCATTTTCTTCGCCAAACCAACACACCCTTTTATGTTGGAGAGACTAGCTCTTTAGTCAAAGATGCTATGACAATTCAGCATGTCCTTCACACCTCTATTATTCCAAAAGCTGGGGACTGAATCCACATCACTCCTCTACTTTCTCTGACTACCTTTTTCATCATAGCCTGGAGAGAATTTAATGCTACTGATCTAATCTTTCGATACAATGATCATTTAACAACTATTCGTGATCCAGGCCATAGGAGGAAACCCAACCTTGCTTTAGGACATCTCATAGCCTATATTCTTGAAACCAAATATAATCTTCAATATCCTGCTCATCTTGACCTTCAGCCTCCTTGCTACTCAAACAGCTCTTTCAATATCCTTCACAGTACTCGTCTCCACCCAAGGGATGGGGAACCTTAGGGGGCCGAGGAGGAGGAGGCTCCCGCTCCCATTCCTGATCCTACTCCTCTTCACCAGCACTCAGAGTTTGACCAGTTAGTGGAGAGATTTGATCATTGGGAGACCCGTTTTGACGCTTATGTTGCTGCACAAGAGCAGCAATATTCTGAGGACATGGCTCACTACGAGCAGCACCGCACAGAGGACTTAGCCCGTTTTGACAACTACATTACTCACCAGTTGCAGCAGCACGACCAAGACATAGCCTGGTTCAATGCTCAGTTTACTACGCTAGTTGGCTACTTTCAGCAGGCTCCACCACCTCCACCTCCATCTGATGATCAGGATCCCTCATTCTTTTAGTTTTAGTTCTTTTTTTAGATTGCTTTCATTTTATGTTTTTTTTTAGTTGGTTGCTTTAGTTAGAAGTTTCCTCCTCCTTTTTGAGATG
This sequence comes from Dendrobium nobile, assembly GCA_022539455.1. NCBI lineage: Eukaryota > Viridiplantae > Streptophyta > Magnoliopsida > Asparagales > Orchidaceae > Dendrobium > Dendrobium nobile. The sequence continues at coordinate 16,145,409 of CM039718.1, read as the reverse complement.
TCAAAAGGGGGAGTAGAATGTTTGTACTTGTTTAGTATGTTTGTACTTGTTTTGGCATGTTTGTACTTGTTATGGTAAAAAAATTAAAAGCCTGTTTAGTTTTTGCATTACTGTTTTAGAATTTATTTTTGATATGTTTGCCATCATCAAAAAGAGGGAGATTATTACAAACCTGTTTTTGGATTATGATTTTGATGATAGCAAATAAATCTTGTTTCACTACAACTGCCGTTTTCTCTATTGACTTTTTAGGACCCAAAGATCGGACAAAAATCAGAATCAGCTACAGATTGGGTAGATTAGGGTTGAGTCAGTCTGTAATCTTCTTTTTTCCTTTTCTTGAGTCAATTGTAAATATTTGAAGTGACTAATGTTAAGTAACCCTACACACACATGAGCGATTTAGAATCTCTATTTTTACTCACATCGGCCAGGACGATATCCTTATCGGCCTGGAGGATCGAGTTTTAAATAGAAGTTTTAAACAGGATTTCTTATTAAGGTGGATGTAATTAACTGATCGGTCTGGATGATACTTGTATCGGCCAGGACGATAGGCTCAAAATAGAAAGAAATTGTCTCCATAAATAATTAAGGTATTATGTACTTTTGGTAATCGGCCAGGATGATCTCTGATCGGCCTGGATGATATTCACAATTATGCCTTAATTGATCAGACAATAAATGAGGTAATTAAGGATGATTGATATGATCATATCATCCTGGACGATCGTAAGATCGGTCGGGATGATCTATTCTAAAATCCTTAGTTGCTCCTAGACGATAAATATCGGCCAGTACAAATTCAGGGCGATGTGCTGGACGATCTGGATCGGACAGCTTGAATTCAGGGCGATGCTCTGGACGATTTTTCTTTGATTTGAACTGATCGGCCGGGACGATCAAGCTAATTTTCAATCATCCAGTTTGCATTCAAGGCGATGCTCTGGCTGATCTCATTGGATTTGTACTGATTGGCCCGGATGATTTCCATATCGTCATGGACGATAAAGTCGACAACTTGCAATTAATGAGCTCCTTTAAAGATGTTCTATTTAAGAGCTCTTTTTTGATGTTTTTGAACATCCTTGGCTGCTATCTTGACTTGAGAAAACCTAAAGGAGATAGATAGAGAGAGGGATAGAGAGAGAGAGAGAGGATCTTATGAGGGGGAGCTTGTGAGGGGATTCACAAGGGTTTCTCCAAGCATTGTTTCACTTCTTCTTCTTTAGAGTCTCTTGTCCTTGGAAGGGTTGGGAGAGGTAAGTTCCAGCAAGTGATCGAGATTCTCTGCCTGCTTCAGGAGGAAGCAAAAGGAGGAAGGTTCTCTACCTTGCCGGGTGTGGCAAAAAGAGGTGTTTGTAAGGCTAGGGGGCTAAAGGAGAGTCACGATTGTAGTGCAATACTCGGAGGGCGCCTCCGGGGAGTGGACGTAGGTCGAGTTGACCGAACCACTATAAACCCTTGTGTTCTTATTTTTTTATTGCTTTCGCATTCATTATCTTCCGCACTTATTTTTTGTGGTGATTTGGTTTGTATTCGTGCTTTACTTAGAGAAATTTTTTAAATACCAATTCACCCCCCTCTTGGTTAGCCTTAGGCTAGTTCTATAGGGCTTAATATCCCTAACGAACTTTCATGTACGTCCTGGGACAAAATTATTTCATCCTGGGATGAAAAGTTATATCAAAGGTCGGTTCCAAAAACTGCAGAACGTTGCCAGAAACTGCCATAGTCGGTTCCCTTCGTCCTGGGACGAATTTAGTTCGTCCTGGAAAAATTTTTCCAGGGAGCAACTCGTCCTGGCATAAATACACTTAATCCTGAACGAGATTTCTCAAGAGGGCAATTCGTCATAGGACGAATATACTTCGTCCTGGACGATCATGACTTAGAAAATTTTTTCTTCAGTTCCTGTTCGTTCCATTGCTCTTACAAGGAGATAACTTACCTGATCGTCCTGTACGAACTAGGTTCGTCCCGTAGAATCAGTACAAATTTTGTAAGATCTCCTTAAGTGTGTGTGTTTATTCACTCAATTACAATCACTCCCTCTCAATTCAAAGAACAATTAAAGGCTTCAATTTATAAAGGATTGCATGCTGAATTTGATTTGAAGTCTTCGTAGTTTGGAGTTCAATTTTCCTGAAATATTAGTACACACAAGAGCAAAAATAAATATTCCAAAAAGTGTTAGGAGATAACTACACATAAAATAATAATATTTAGAATCATCAAAACTATATAAGTTGCAAGAATGTAAAATATGTAAATAGTAACTCTCTTAACAATCTCCCCCTTTTTGATGATGGCAAAATAATTATTGTTTGTATAATTTTAAATTCTAAGAATCTCCTAAACTCCCCCTGAATTGATGAACACATGAAAATAGGAGGTAATTGAATTCAATTTCTTTTTTCAAAAATTTTAAACAACACAAAATAACACAAAAGAAAAAACAAAAACAATCAAACACACATACAAAAACATATGATAAAACAAATAAAAAATACAAAAATACACAAGACAAAACAACACAAAAGACAAAACAAAAACAATCAAACACACATACGAAAACATACGATAAAATAAATAAAAAGTACAAAAATACACGACATAAATACATAAGACACAACAAACAATTTCTCCCCCTTTTTGACAACATCAAAAAGTGAAGAAGAAAAAATCTAGAAATGTAAGCAGACATATAAAAATCTTTTGAAAATTTAACCTTTAAAGTGATTGACATAAAGTATGCAAATAAAATTAAAACATTAGGCAAATCATAAAATTTATAGAATTTAAGAAGATATATAATATATAAACTAAAAAGAATTTATCAAAATATGAGTCTATTTAGACATTTAAGATAGAGAAAATCATTGTAATAATGATGATATAAAAATTTTATATTTCAAATTTCAATATGTAATATAAATATAGATAAGATCAATTTGAATTAAGAGATTAAAAAATTAAGGAATAAAATAAGTACCACATGTGGCGCTTTGCGCATCTTTTTGAAATTTATGGCACATTTTTGTGCATCTTTTTATTTTTTGGTCTGATGATTCAGAAGCTAGATCTGCTCAGGAGATTTTTTGTTTTTCATTATTATCCCTTTTTATAATATGCTTAGGTTTACTTTTTTCTTTAGCATGAAGAGTTCTCAAATTAGAGCACTGACTTTTTAGATGTTCAGATTTCCTACATTCAAAGCAAATAATATTTGAAGAAATCTGAACATTCTTACCATTTTTACCTTTATTCCACTTTTGTTGATGCTTATGCTTGTGCTTTAGTGGACTTTTCAAATTGCTTGTTAAGTCATCACTTTCCTCACCAACTAAGTCACTTTTCTCTATGTCTTCAGCTTTTAGCATTATTGTTTGACCTGCATCCAAAAGTCTTTGACCCAAACATTGCTCGTATGCAATGAGTGAGCCAATCAAATTATAAATAGAATATTCATTCAAATTTTTTGATTCACAAATAGCAACAACTTTGGCATCAAACTTGTCAAGTAAACAACATAGAATTTTATTGACTATTTCAAAGTTTGAAAATTCTTTACCTAAAGCAAGCAATGATGTTACAATTTGAATAAACCTAGTAACATGTCTAAGATCATCTCATAAGGTTTCATGCTAAAGAGTTTATAGTCATGCATAAAAAAATTCAAGTTAGATTGCTTGACTTCACTAGTACCTTCATATGTAATGCATAAACTGTCCCAAATTTCCTTGCCGGTAGTACATGTAAAGATTCTCATATAATCTTTAGAATTTAAAGCATAGAATAAACAATTCATACATTTAACATTTAATTCAGCATAAATTTGTTCTACTTTACTCCATTCAGAAAAAGGGGTCTTAGTTTTGAATACATCTATAATACGTGACGGTACAGAATAACCACTTTAAATCATATGCCACATTCGATAATCTATTGATTGCAAGAAAGTAGACATTCAAATTTTCCAAAAATCAAAAGAATTATTTTCAAATAAAGGTGGTCTAACAATCGAATATCCTTCTAATAATTTACGATTTCTAAAATTAGCCATACTCATTTTTCAAAAAGTAGTCTAAACTTATTATTTTGAAACAAAGCTCTGATACCACTTGTTGAAACTCGTTCACTATTAATTAGGTTGTTAGACCTATGTTAATGTCCCAAGGCTAACCAAGAGGGGGGTAAATTGGTAATTTAAAAATTATACTTCTACTCTTGGATTTTTAGAAAACCTTTTTAATTATTAATGCAAGTTAAATTTAAAGTTTAAAAATAAACTTTTCAACCAGAGTAAATAACTTGCAATTAAATTAAATACGGAAGAAAAATAAGAAAGAACACACCAAATGTACAGTGGTTCGGTCAAACCTTGACCTACATCCACTCCTTGGAGACATCCTCCGAGTATTACACTAATACCACAAAGTGACTCTCCTTTTGCCCCCACAGCAAGGCGGAGAAGCCTGTACAAAATCACTTTCACCTTCCCTGGTGCGGCGGAGGAGCCGGGTCCTTTAACACCAAAGAGATCTTCTTCTTCCCAAAACTTCCCTCAAGACGACCCTTGAATCCAATGGTACTGAGGTGCAAGTTCGCCGCAGCAACCTTGTGAATATCCCCTCCACACTCCCTTGAAATCCCCTCCAAGGATTTTCTCCCTCTCAAACTCCACCCTTTCCTCTCTCCCTTTCAAGTTCTCTCTTCTAGTTTTCTCCAAAAGAACGAAGACACAATGACTGCCAAAGATACACCTTGTCATCCTTTTACACTCTCCAAGTGTCAGCAGAGAACTGGACCAATGTTGTTGAATTTCACTTGAGAGCCTTCAAAGGAGATGGGCAGAAACAAAGAGATCTTAGCTATAAGTAACCTTGTGAATCCCTCACAAACCCCTCACTTGATCTCTCACTCTTCAGTCATATAATCTCTCCCAAACACTCACACTCAATGATCCTTATCAAGAGAAAATAACTCCTAAGGCATTTGTAATAGTTTCTAGGACTCCTTATATAGAAAGGACAAGAAAAACCATCCGAAAAATTGGTTATTTCAAGTTTTTCTGCGTAGTGGATAGTCCCGTACGAACCTGAGTTAGTCCCGTACGAACTGTGGAAAAACTGTCCTGTACAAACCATTTGTGAATCAGTACGAACTAAATTCATCCTGGGATGAAAAGTTATATTAAAGGTCAGTTCTAAAAACTGCAGAACGTTGCCAGAAACTGCCATAGTCGGTTCCCTTCGTCCTGGGATGAATTCAGTTCATCCTGGATGAAATTTTTCTAGAGAGCAACTCGACCTGGCACGAATACACTTCATCCTGAACGAGATTTCTCCAGAGAGCAATTCGTCATAAGATGAATATACTTCGTCCTAAACGATCAGGACTTAGAAAAATTTTTCTTCAGTTCCTGTTCGTTCCATTGCTCTTACGAGGAGATAACTGACCTGATCGTCCTGTACGAACTAGGTTCGTCCCGTACAATCAATACAAAATTTGTAAGATCTCCTTAAGTGTGTATGTGTGTTTATTCACTCAATTACAATCACTCTTTCTCAATTCAAAGAATAATTAAAGGCTTCAATTTACAAATGATTGCATGCTGAATTTGATTTGAAGTCTTCGTAGTTTGGAGTTCGATTTTTCTGAAATGTTAGTATACACAAGAGCAAAAACAAATATTCAAAAAAGTTTTAGGAGATAACTACACATAAAATAATAATATTTGGAATCATCAAAACTATACAAGTTGCAAGAATGTAAACATGCAAATAGCAGCTCTCTTAACAAAACTCAACTTTGAAATCCCTTAAGCCTTTCTACCAATCAAAACACTAGATAACTTTAACAAAATACATAATCTAGGATATATCCAAAGCCACACAGCGTTCTATACACACTTTAGATGGTTTACTAGGACAACTGACTCTAGTTTTTGGCTAGGTTGATGTTTACTTATCTACTATTGTGTGCCAGGTTTTCTAAGTTTTTCACTACATGCTGGTTAAAAATTGATTGATTGCTCTGGTTGATGTATTTATTTATTTAATGTAATATGTTAATTAATTTGATGAGCGTTATATTACCCTTAGGTTTGGAATAATTTAGTTACTTATAGACTTTTTTATAGGTGGAAACACTCATAAAGGGATATAAATTAAGGGGCCAAATTAGTAATTTAACTGACATATTTTTCTGGAGCTAAAAAGTGTTATGTTCCCCTTAAAATTAAAAGAGTGTGGTCAGGTGTGGCTGGAAATTTAATTTTAATGCATGTATTTATAACTGCTATGGATGTGTTTTTAATTTTTGATTATTTAGGATAATCGTGTAAGGAGTTTAGATTTTTATTTTAAATTTAATGTAATTTAATTGAGTTGTAACCAAGTTGGGAAAGTGAGTCTTTCAACTAGGGATACTACATCTAACTAGGAATCCAAAGAGGATAGAACATCCCTCAGGAGAGAGTTCTCTTCCATTTGGAGGTCCAAGTTATGATGATTTCAATATCCAAAGAGAAAAGAAAATATTCCTTTAAGGGAGAGTTTCTTTTTAATTGGATATCCATACCTCATGAATATAAGGAGTTCGTGGAAGAGGAGGAGAAGAAGAAGCAAAGATAGATAGTACCGCACTCAAAGTAACTTACGTTAGTCTTAGGATTAGAATTCAGGTTATTAGTAGTGATACCTGACCACTTAAATTTTTTTAATTCTCGGTTGTAATAAAAAGGTATTTACCTATAAACATTTATTTAGTAATTAATTTAATTGATTGAGTGACTGATTTATTTTATTTATGCATAGGATTACCTTCTTTTCCTAGTTTCTTTTCTTATATGGCAATTTTTATTTATCCTTGATACATAGACGCTCATGAGAGTGTGAATAAGTTGTTTTCTTTTTAAAATCTAAATAAAATATCTAGGCTTACATAGAAAATCTAACAATCTAAGATGTAAGATAGGAATCTCCACTCTAGATGTCGACCCTAGCTCCTCAAAACTTAATGAACGTCCCTATAACTCTTTTATAAAAAGACCAAACTCATGGTTTTAAATCTCCTAGGTGGTTAGTTGGCTCTCCAATCTAGGTAGGGGTAACTCTAGGTTTTACACTACATTAGCTAGGTTTAGGTTACTATCATCCAATGCCCAAAATAGATTTAGGATCTGGGGTAGACTAAAAATCTTAAGACCACAACCTCTAGGAATTTAATCCTAAGTTTTTAATAAATCAATGAACTCAATTTAAAACTTCTCTCAATCAAAACATAAAACCCAACACATAGAATAGGTTGAAGAACTTCTGAATCATTTCAAAATATTAAAGTCCTTCCTACCCTTCCTCCCTTGATCTCTAAATTAAGTGCTAAAACTCATTTTTATCTTAGTTGAGGTTCCAAACTCACATTTTTTGAAATTACTACTTGAAAAACTCAAGATAAATTTTTGCTATTATTCTAATTGAGAGTATTCGTAGGGAATTCAACCTCCTTATGATGTCATTAACTATGATAGCTTGCACTCATATAAAATGTAGAGCCCACATAATATTTTCAAAACTTATTTTCAAAACTTAATTAGTCTTCTTTTGTAAAAAACTAAAATCAATGATGATCATTATCGTTGTGTTTGGATGACCAATGACATATAATATTTTCTTCCATCAGGAAGATATATCATTTATCATAGTGATTTTAAATATGAAAAAAATGATGTTTCATCCATGTTATAATAGTTAAATATAGGTAGAACCTCATTCTAACCTTTCGGGGTCATATGTTGTTTTTCTTTAGATTTTGTTTTTATAATCGGGGTGAAATTTTTAGCTTAATTATCTGAACGCATTAGAGAATGATATATTTTACTCTCGAGGTAATATATCATTTATAATGACATGTTTTACATTGAGACTAAAATTTTGAATTAATTTTCCCAAAGAAAACTAAACTTTTCAAAACCTCTTCTTCAAACTTTCACATAATAAACAAAAAAAATGGCACATCCGGTGGGATTGAATTTCTCTCTCCATCTTTAATAATAGTGTAAATTTTATTGTATCGGTAGTATTGACTACCTTTTCTTCCGTTAGTCACTTTTTCCATTTCTTTCTTGGGTGAGGTCAACCAACATAAAAAAGGCATGTCAAAAGAGAGGTGAGAAACCTCTACCCGAACCAAACTTTGACATTTTGGCCACAAAGTTAATTGGTGGAGACAAAGAGTTATGTAAAAATATTAGGACTTTTATATCATTTTTATAAACCTACATTATTGAGTTTAACTCAATATGTTGAGTTTAAAATTTGAACGAGGTTTTTTCAATTTCAATCTTAAGTTCAGGTTCATTTTTAAATCTTAAGTTAAAATTAGGCTTTAAAAATTCATTCCTAAGTTACTCATTGCGTTAAAAGGGCCAAACAAAATTTTCAAAATTTTACATATCAATTTTGTAAATCATATATTGAGCAAATTTCAACATTTTGGGTTTCAAAGTTTCAAGAAAATTTCTCGATTTTAGAATTCTTGTTCTTTTTAAAAATCCTTCAAAATTTGCAATAACAAGGATGACTGATTGGGAAAACTATTATGACTTTTTCAAATTAGAATTAAGACTTTGTTCATTTTAACTTACTTTTATACAGTATTGTATTATCCTATATTTTAGTAATTTCAAATTTCAAATTTTTTTGGTTAAGTGATTAATGGGTGAAAGTTATTATTGCTTTAGGCCAAGCAATAATTTAAGTTGGGGTAATTTTTGTATGTGTAACTATATATTTTTTTATTGTGTTTGAATTTCAATGAAAATATATTATTTTAGTTGTGTGTGTACATAAAACATTCATAAATGGCAGAAAACCATTAGTGATATGTAGCACCACGGTTCCAAGTTATATCACATCATAGTACTGAGATTAATAACCATAAGGCATCTATTTTTTTAATGTTACAACATTATTCTATGTTTGCAAGTACCATTATAGTACCATAGTTATCATCACGCCGTTACACAACATCGTTGTGTCAAAATTCAGTATTGTATGGTCTAGAATCTTGAGAAAATAAGTGCTGCAATGCCATACCTTTTAAAACTACAATGTTGGATTCACCATTTCAGCATCATGGCCCTCAAACTTCTAGAGCACCATGGCAGAGTAGTTAACAACATGAGGATCGTTGTTGACTCAACAAAAAGATGCACCATTTTTATAAGTAACCATGCCTTATCAGCCAATACCGTAGCAGAGCAGACTTTACAGTGTCGTATTACTAGTTAATATACCATAGTGCCTCCTCATCGAGCATAGCAGTACTTTAACCTATCCCTTTACTTACTATAAATAGTTTTTTAGTTATTTTGTTTAGAAAGTTTTATCTTGTGTGAAATCCTATATTTATTAGTACTTATGTAGACTATGGTTTTTTAATGAATGTATTGATGTTATCCATATCTCAAGTTTTTTATTTAATGTATATAAGGGCCGTGTGTGTATTTAAAATAGAGTGTGATGTATTGCCTCAATGGAGGAATGGTGGAACAACTAGGAATATTAAAATGGAATGTTGGCATGCTTAGACATAGGATGTTTGATTATTTTAGGTTTTATGGACATAGATAAACATTAAAATATGGGTTGTTAGACTAACCTGAACTATAAGTGCACACCAAGAGTGGGTGGGGGGGGGGGGGGGGGGGGGGATATGCTACTTCCAGTTAGCAAAAAAATTATCCTCTTTGAAATATTATGATTTAGTGGACAAAAATATGACAACACTGATCACATAAAACATTATTTTGATTTAAATAAAAGAAAATTATTTTTGTCATTTTTTATCTTTGTTTTTTTCTTATTTTTTTCTTTGGGAGAAAAATCAAAATATTCACATAATGCAAAGGAAAGCTCATAAATCACATATTAACTATAATTAGGTTTCCTTATATATATATATATATATAATACCTTCCCAAATGATAGGCTAATGCCTCACTTTTGATTTTAGAAGAGAATCCTTCTATTTATTTTTTATGATCATGCATGATATTATGAAAATTCAATTTACCTCGAGGGACAAAAAGGATATTCACCAATTATTTTAATCATAAAATTATGTCAATGAATACATATATTTTCATAATCAAAACTACATAATGAATATTGAATTCATCCTTAAGGATAGAAGGAATATTCAACCATCATTTCAATTATGAAAATATATTAATGATTTTTTTTCTAATTAAACTATATAAGAAATATTCAATTCATCCATAAGGATAAAAGAAATATTCACTAATTATTTAATTATGAAATTACATTCATCTATTTATTCCCATAATTAAATATATAAAAGATAATTGACTCACCACAAAAGGTAAATAAAAATATATTTATCTTTTGATTATGAAATTAAACATAATATTTGAAGAAATGGTCCATGTCCACTAATTTTCCACTTAAATTAGAAAACAACTAAGATAAGTTTTATTTTCTTATGGGTTCTAAACTACCTATAGGGGCAAGTCCTTATGATTAATTACATGACCCAAGATAATACTCTTGATTAAAGTGAAGAATAAATAATTTTTTTTTAAAAAAATCATATAGATTCAAAGAAATGATTAAACTATTTTTTATTTTGATTTACATGCTTTAGATTATAAATTCTGGAATTGAATTTGGAATTTATATTTGAATATGGTAAGGAAAGATGTGAAAATAAAGAGGTGTATACAATTTAAAATTACACTTACCCAGAGTGAGCTGCCAGCTAATTATCCTAAACAGAAATAATCATTGTATGTATAAAGGATTTTGTAAGTTCTATCATAAGAATCAAGGAGTTATGATTCAAAAAAATTAAATTAGATGTTCTATATATATATAATTCTAAATTGATTAAATTATTTGACTTTAAATTTTTCCCCTAATCTTTGGTGCAAGGACTAGAGTATTATTGGAACCAAGTGGGTCTTTAAAAATAAGATGAATGACACTAGTAAAGTGGTTATGAATATGGTCAGGTTGGTTTATAAGGGGTGTAATCAAATAGAGGGAATCGAATATGAAGAAACATTCAACCTTATAGCTAGGCTAGAATCCATTAGAGTTTTGCTAGCTTTTACTTATTTTAGAGGCTTTAAATTATATCAAATTGATGTTAAGAGTGCATTTCTAAATTTGAATATTAAGAAAGATGTCTATGTAGAGCAAACCCTTGATCTAAGAATTCATAATTTCCCAATTTTGTGTTCAAATTAAATAAGGCTTTATATGGATTAAAGGAAGCACCTAAAAAGTGGTTTGAAAGACTTAGCTCCTTCCTCATCAAAAGATTATTTTTTAAGGGCAGTGTAATTACCACCATGTTTCTAAGAAAGATAGGAGAAGATTTGCTCACTATTAAATTTATTTGGATGACATATTATTTAGATCAACTAATAAAAATCTTTGTGATGAATTTTCAAAAATAATGAGTGAAGAATTGAGATGAGTATGATGGGAGAGATTACTTTCTTCTTGGATTTATTATGAATAAAAGCAATGATTGAACTTTTATTAGTCAGGGAAAAAAGCTTAAGGATATTTTGAAGAAATATGACATGGTAAATGCTACTAAAATAAGTACACCTATGAGCTATATCATTTTATTGATAAGGATCTAAGTGAAAAATCTATATATTAGAAGAAACATAGGGGGATTATAGGATCTCTATTGTATTTAACTTCTAGCAGACTTGAAATTATGTTTAATGTTTATATTTGTGATAGATTTGAAGCTAATCCTAAGGAGTCCCATATGATTATTATTAAGAATCTGGTATCCTAGACATAGCTAATCCTTTAAATCATAGGATATTATAATTCATACTTTGTAGGATGTAGGATTTATATAAAAAGTACTTCGGAAATAATAAAGATAGAAAAAACACATAAATTTTAGTGGTTCGATCCAACAAGACCTATGTCCACTCCTTGAAGACTCCATTTTCTGGTATTGTACTATACCAAAGTGACTCTTCTTTTGCTACCACAATAAGGCAGAGAAGCCCTTAAAATTAACCTCTCCTTTGCCAATCCCTAGTGTGATAGAGTACCATTATCCTTTCACACCCTCCAAGTGCCGGCAGAGTACTATTATCCTTTCACACCCTCCAAGTGTCGGCAGAGTATTGTCATCCTTTCACACCCTTCTAGTATTGATAGAGAACCATCATCCTTTTACACCCTCCAGGTGTCGACAGTGTATCAGTGCTCCTTTAAAAAGATTCTTCCAAGAGTCTTCAAGAAAGTAGGGAAGAACTTTGAAGAACAAGAAAGAGATATTAACCGTTTTGTCAACCTTGTGAATCGCCTCACAATTCCCTCTTTAAAAATTTCTCACTCTCCAATCACAAGAAACTCTCCCAAACACTCTCCAAGTACACTCTCAAAATAAATTCATAGTAGGAGTTCTTAGACAGTCATTTTTAAGAACTCTTATATATGAATGACACAAAAAAATATCTAAAACTAAAAAATTTAATTTGTCCATCTTGGATCGTACAGTATGATTACACATCATACATACAATCAGTTTAAAAATTTCTTGTATGATCCTGTACAAACTAATTTCATACTTTCGCAGTCATATATATGAACTGCCATCATACAATACAATTAGTTCAAAATTAAACCAATTTTTTTAGTACGATTCTACACGAATGCATTTTGTACTCTAGATGGAGTAATGTATAAACCCAATATTATATAGTGTGATCACTTTTAGCCAAATCATGCTTCATTTGGTACAAAAATGGACGAGTCCATTTTATATTCTGGACATTGTCTATACGAACCCAAGTTTATATAATATGAACAGTTTAAAAAATTTATCTGTCGTATGGATGAACTGGTATGCACCCATTTCATACTCTGTGATGTCATTTGTTCAAACCTATGATCATACAATATAATTAGTTTCAAAAAATTTAAAGTTCATTTGGGATGAACTGGTGCGTATGTATTTCATACTCTAGATGTCGTCTATATGAATGTAACTTCGTACAATATGAATAGGACTTAGAAAATTTTTTCCTTGGCATAATTTAATCAACTCTGTTCTAGAGGAACACTTAGGTCAAATTATTCTGTATGATCGATGATCGTATAATATGATTGGTTTAAAAAAATATAAGTTTTTAAACTCCCCTAGTGTGGGTGTGTGAGTACGGTTACCCAATTATAATCATACTCGCTTAGACTCAATAAAAATATAAAATGTATAGATTTCAATTATACTAAACCCTAATCTATTCTATCTTGAAGTCTTCAATAGTATGGAGTATAACTTCCCTGTAATGTTAGTACACATAAAAAACACAAATAATATTTCTAATATATGTTAAGAGATATAGTAATTAAAACAATAAGATTTTGGAATCATAAAAATCACACATGATATAAAAACATAGTTATAAAAACTAAGTTGCAAAAATCTCCCCCTTTTTTATGATGGCAAAATAATTATTTTTTTACTTAACATTTAAAACAAATTTTCTCCTTAGCTACCCCTAAAAGAATGACTAATTTAAATAAGGGATTCCCTTAAAGATAAAAAAAATACAAATTATATAAAAACATAGTTATGAAAACTAAGTTGCAACATTTTTCCTTATCAGACCAGGTATTTCAAAGATTTTCAAAATCCTTCATTTGCGAATCTCCAACCGTGGCTGTTGATGGTGAAAGAGGGTCATCGGCCATCCCCTGATGAATGGAATACCTCAAACCCAGATTCTGCCGTGCGTCCAACTTCGTTGGATACAAAAGTTAGATTTTCTTTCAATCGCAACAGTTCTCGTAACTCTTATTTCAACTTTACTCCTCTAATTATTTGAGAAGGTTGCTCTGGTTTTAATCGAAAGTATTTTCCTGATGGATTGAAAGGGGAAGAAATGGTTTTAGATTCTTGTTTGGATCATAATTCTTTATTTTCTAAATAGAATTTTTAATAATCTAATTCTATTTTGAATGATATTATAGATTTTCCTCATATATCCAGTTATTTTGATGCATCTTCTTCTTATTTTTTGGGTTTTACTTTAATAGGGAATAATTGTTTGGAGAAAGGGAATGATGGTGAGAAAAATTTTGTTGTTGATGGAGAAGATAAAAATCCTAATTCCAATTTGATTGGAGTTCGTAATTCAACTCCTGATTTGGAAAATGTTAATGTTTGGATTAAAAAACCACATAATAAAATAAATCTGAAGGAATTTTCTAATGATAATATGGATGCGGATGTGGTTAAACTTGATATGGAGAAAGTAAGTGCCAATGCTCAAGTTTTGAGGAATTCCTTGGTTGTTAAAGTTCTTAGTAAAAAATTGCCATTTTCCATTTCTAATATTGAATTAAGATGACAATGAAGTAAATTTGGTGGTTTTCATATAACCTCGCTTGGGTTAGATTGGATTTTGTGCTTGTTTCATTCATCTGAAGCTATGGAGAAATTTCTTAATAGAGGTCCCTAGTATGTTGGGGTTTTCATCATTGGAATAGAAAAATGGCCACCTATTTTTTCTCTTATTTCTATGGATGGAATTTCTTCACCCATTTGGGCTTGACTTTAGCATTTACCTCTTCATTTTTTGGATGAAGTTAATATTACAAAAATCATTTCTAAAATTAGAACCCCATTGTTATTAGACGGCAACATGTTTAAATGGGGTAGAAGGGAATTTGCTAGAGCTTGTGTTCTGGTAAAATTGAATACTAAGCTACATTGTGGAATTTGGATTGAAGGTTTGGGTGGTAAATTTTTTCAAAAAATTGAATATGAGAATTTATCTGTTCCTTGTTTCAAGTGTGAAAGGATTGGACATAAAGATTCTGTGTGTCCTAATGTTTCAACTGGTCTGAATTCTAATATGGAAATTCCTAAGCCTTCACATGTTAATGAGACCTCGTATGGTCCTTGGATGCATGTGAAGTTCAGAAATAAGAAGAGGAAAAAAATGGTTTTTCAAAATAAATTAAATGATGTGAAGAATCTGAATATCAAAGAAATATAAATGAATAAAAGGTTAATAAAGAGCATTTGGTTTTGCTTGATAATATTTCTGAAGAGAATATGGATGCCTTATTTAATAAGTTGATATCAGATATTGGAAAGAATAATAATTTCATTGTATTATCTATTGAGGGAGAAGGTAAAGAAGATGCTGAATTTTAGCTAAAGGGATCAATGAGGAAGTTCTGGTCAATGAAGAATCTATTAAAGAAGATTTGAATCAAGATGAGATAATTGGTATGAAACCTAGCAGCAATTCCGATACTTTCCAGGTTGGTTTATTAGTTGATAATGATATCAACATTGCAAATAGCTTAAAGGAAAATAGTACGACTTATATGGATAATCTGGTTGTTGATGTTACTACTAAAAATATTGCTATTCCTACAGAAACTTTCATTGATATTGGAAGGTTATGTGGAGTAATGTCTGATTCTAAACCAGAGGTTGTTACTCCATCATCTGTTGTTAATTTAAATTTTAGAAAGTCTACGATTGTGAAGGATAAAGCTTTTGTTAATAAGGATGGCAATTCTTCCAATTCTAAACATTATTTTTTTAAATAACTTCAATCATTGGGTCCGTTGGAAGATATAGAAGAAGGAATGTAGATTCTAGATTTAAGAATTATAAAGGGAGCATTTTCCCGTCAGCTCATTGATATGCTTATTTTTTATTCTGTTGGCAAGTTGGCAAGAAGCAGGGTGGAGTTTTCTCCGTGGTGCTTAATGGTTGAGCTTTTGTTCAGGAATTATGTAAGATATCTCGCTATGAGTAATGTCCTCAACCTTCGGTATATGTATATCTCTATTTCAGTGGATGGGATACTTTTTCTTATGGATTCAATGGATGGCATTCGTTTATTTCAGAGAAGCCTATTTGAAGATTTCTTAGGCAATTTTTGGACTTCTGATGTTCTATTTATTTACTTTCTAGTTTACTGTTGTTGTTGTTTTTATTTTGTTTTTTTTTTATATTTGTTTTACGAAATTATAGTAATTTTTTAAGGGATCGGTACTAGTTCTTATTTTTTAGCTAGTTTGGAATTTTGGGATGCTAACCAACCTTTTAGGTTGTTTAATATTTGGTATCCCCTCCACCCCAAGGGTTTTAAAATAGGAAGTAGTGGGTCTCATTTCAATTATAATAGTTTTATTTTAACAAATATGCTCTTCAATAAGGTTCCTTTTCCTTTTGGATTCGGAACTCTTAGTTTTATTTTCTTTCTAGTTTGTATTAGGGATTTCTTTTCTTTCGTTTAATGCAATTTGCATTTCTAAAAAAAAAAAAAAGTTTTCCTTATTATCAAACTTTGTGGGTATATTTTACAAAGATCTATGTAGAAAGAAAATTTTTTAATGAATAAACATTATGGAGAGAAATTCACCCCTCAATAAATTTATATATCTTATTTGAAAATTTTAGTCTTCACTTTAATTGAGAGTATTATCTTAGGAGATGTAATTAGCTATAGGGGCTCATCCATATTGGGAGTTTAGAATCCAGAATTAAAATAAACCATACCTTAGCTCTTTGCTAAGGTAACGGAAAAATTTATGAACGCAAACCTTAGCTTTAAACATTAGTTTAATTTCATAAGCAAAAGATAAGTGAATATTCTTTTTTTCTTCTAGGGGTAATTTGAATATATTTTATTATGATGATTTTATCTTTATAAATAAGTAATAAATAAATATTCCCTTTTATACTTATGAATAAATTGAATATTCCTTATATAGTTTGATTATGAAATTTATTTCATTAACATACTTTTGTAATTGAAACACTAAATTAAGGATGAATTGAATATTCCTTATGCAATTTTGATAATGAAAATATAATCATTGATTTAGCTTCATGTTTAAAATGATAAGTGAATATTCGTTTATTCTCTAGGATGAATAAAATGGTATGTTTGATTATGAAAATAAATTAAATGTTTCTCTTCTCAAATCAGTATTGAGACTTTAGTCTATCCTTTATGATGTTATAATGTCAATCAATGCAAATTTGACTAAAGAAACCAAATTTCAAAGCAAATCATGTGTGTGGAAACAAAAAAAATTTGTCCACATCCTCTATACATATTTGCACTTTGATAAATTATTTAAACAAAATAAAATGATAATTAAAAATTATGTTAAATTATGATAATAATGAAATCTTTGAAGTTATTTTGAATGAACATTGCATTATAATTGATAATTTGAAAACATAAAATTAACTAATCTAGATAATTTAGACCATTGCCTTAATTTTGAATTCAGAAACTATACATTAGCTCATTTACATCTGAATTGAAAAATGGATAATTAAGTTTAGGGATTAGATATGAGTAGCTTAAATAAGGAGAATCATAGTAAACTTGAAATTGGAACTGATGATCTTTTTATATTCTTATATTAATTTGATAAGATTGCAAGAGGGTGAAAGAAAAAATTGACATTCAAAATTATTAAGTATGTACTTCACAAATAGTATAGATAATGAAAATATGAAAAACTAAAAGAAAATATTTTAAAAAGAAAAAGATGAGTGCATTAAAAAATTAGTATTTAGTAGTAGCTTAAATTCAACAATATCCTACTACTTAAATAAAAAAGGATAAAATTAGTAACATAGTACATGTGATAGTGCACTAATAAAATTCCTATTTAACTATGAGTACAACTAGTCCTTAGGTTATACTATTCAATTTAATATTCAAAAGTCAATTTTATATTTGAAAACATAGTGAACATATTCAAAATAAACAATAGAAAGGATGACTAATTGGGATAACTATTATGACTTTTTCAAATTAGAATTATGACTTTGTTCATTTCAAATTACTTATAGACTATGTTATATAATCCTATATTGTTGTAATTTAAATTATCAATCTTTTTTGTTATTAAGTGGTTAATGGGTGAAAGTTATTATTACATAAGGCCCAACAAGAGTTTGAGTTGGTGGAATTTGTTAAGACTAAGTTTTTTATTATTTATTGTGTTTTAATTTCAATGAAGATGTATTAGTTTTGTTGTGTTTGCACAAAAAATATTAATAAATATATGAAAAAAATAAGTGATAAGTAGCACCATAGTGCCAACTTATATCACACCACAACACAAGATTAATCACCCCGAGGAATCTATTTTAGACATGGCATCACCAGACTTCCCTATTTGTAAGTGCTATATAGTAGTACCTTAGTCTATTTCATGATGTTGCGTAGAATCGTTGTGGCAAAATTCAGCACTATAGTGCTAGGGTTCTCAAGAAAATGAGTGTCGTAGTGCCATGCCTTTCAACGCTACAGTGCCAATTTTCCATTCGAGTGCCATGGCCCTCAAAATTTAGGGGTAACATGGAGGAGCAATTATCAACCTGAGGAGACATACCGACTCAAAAAAAAGATGCACCATTTTAATAAGTAACCATGCAATGTCATCCAGTGTTTTAGTGGAGTAGAAATTACAGTACCGAGATTTATTTATTCAAACTTGTCCCAATGCAACCTTGTCAAGAGACACAAGATTTATTTATTCAAACTTATGATTTAAAATCTAAACTTTATCAATATGAATTAAATAATAAGTATATTAAAAAGGCACAATACCCTACTAAGATTAGTGAATCCATTCTCCGAGGTTAGATGTTACACATGTTGCATAGTATGACACATAGCCACAGTTACACTAAACACCATAGAATACATCTTATGTGGAGGCCTAAAACATTTGTATAGCATAGCTTGCATCTCAATCATTACTTTAAGTGTAAGGTGGAACCTAAACTCTCTTCGATTCCCAAATCTAACCAATAAATGATTTTGTAGTGATGCTCTCATAAAATACCTAGTGATAAAATGTGGTACATGAATAACAAATTTTTAAGACATATAATAGGAGAATGAAGCAATTCATCACCATGGAGACCATGGAAGGTTGCATGGTAACACTAAATGATAACACCACAAGGAAAGTAATGGGCTCAAGTTAGATTAGAAATTAAAAAAAAAAAAAATTATTAAAAAATATTCTTTTATTAGATGGATTAAAACATAATTTTCTTAGTATTAGTTGGTGTTGTGATAAGGGCTTTGAGAAAAAATTTCTATCTACTAAATTATTAATTAGTTTGAATGGAAAAATGGTTTTAAAAGAAAAAAAGGGTAAATAATGTATGCATATTTGATATATCTTGAATTAATAATTGAAATACTCTCTATTCTAAGTCTATTACTGATTAATCATGGCTATGACATAGGTGACTATGCCATGTAAGCATTAAAAACCTTAGGAAGATAACTCAGAAAGACCTAGTTAGAGGCATACAAAAGTTAGACTTTTATAAGGACTACCTATATGTTGCCTAACATTTAGAGAAACAATTTAAGTCATCTTTTCATTCCATTAAGGATATCAACACCACTAGACCACTAGAAATCTTGCAATTGGATTTGTTTATTAAGTTAGTACAGTCAGCTAGGTGAAAAACTTTTGGATATGTGATTATTGATGATTACTCTATGTTCACTTAGGTTAGATTATTAAGTCATAAAAATGAGTTATTTGAGGAATTTAGAGTGTTCTCTACTTGGATACAAAGAAAGCTAGGGCTTATGATTTCCATAATCCATTGTGATCATGATGGAGAATTTGAAAATGAGAAATTTGAATACTTTTGTAAAGAGTTTGAAATTGAACATATTTTCTCTACTATTTTATCCCCTCAGTTAGATTGGATAGTTGATAGAAAGAATAAAATTTTAGTGGAGGCTACTATGGAAATGTTAGCTTAATACTCTCTCCCGAGATATTTTTGGGAAAAATAGTGATTACCGCTTGTTATGTTTTAATTAGGGTGAATATTTGATCAAAATTAAATAAGACACCTTATGAATTGCTTAAGAGTATGACACCTAATCTTTCACATTTTCATGTTTTTTGGTGTAAATACTTTATCCTTATCAATGGAAAGTATCCTATAGGATTGTTTGTTCTTAAGTGTGATGGAGGAGTCTTCTTAGGTTCCTTTATAGGTAAAGCTTAAATGATATTTAATAAGAGGACCTTAGTTGTATAGGAGACCACTCATGTTGTGTCTAATGAATCTGATAAAGTTGCTGAGCCTAGTTTAGAAAAAGATGAAGAGATATGCGTTTAGTTATCATAGGGAGTTCATCTTAGGAGAACCTTATGTAGTAGTTAAAACTAAGCATGGACTTTGGAAGGAGATTAGTCATTGTGCCTTTATCTTTATGGTAAAACCCATAAATTTAGATCAAGCCTTATTTGATGAATTCTAGAATCTAGTTATGCATAAAGTGTTAAACCAATTTGTTGGGAATGATGTTTGGGTGTTGACTAGCAGACCTAAGGGCCAGATTTTTGTAGCTACCAAATGGTTATTAAAAAAATAAATTGAATAATTATGGAGTAGTGGTCAGGAATAAAGTAAG
Organism: Dendrobium nobile; assembly: GCA_022539455.1. Lineage (NCBI taxonomy): Eukaryota > Viridiplantae > Streptophyta > Magnoliopsida > Asparagales > Orchidaceae > Dendrobium > Dendrobium nobile. The sequence continues at coordinate 16,124,894 of CM039718.1, read as the reverse complement.
TTTAGTGACTAAGAGGTACTATCAAATAAAATGTATATATTTTGAGGAGTTCATTGCCCCTATAGCTATATTAGAATCCATTAGAGTACTATTAACTTTTGTGTGCTTTAAAGGCTTAAGTTCTATTAAATGGATGTAAAAGTACTTTTATAAATAGGGTTAGCAAGGAATATATTTTTTTAGAATAACATGCAGAATTATAAAATTCATTCTTTCCCAACCATGTGTATAAAATTGAAAAGACTTTTTATGGTTTGAAGAAAGCAGCTAGGGCATGGTCTCCAAGATAGATCTTTATCAAGGGTAGTATATATACCACCTTGTTCTTTATGAAAGTAGGAGATGATCTACTCATTATTCAGATATAGGTGGATGATATATTATTTGGATTGATAAATAAAAATCTTTGTAACGATTTTAAAAAACTATGAGTAGAGAGTTTGAAATGAAAATGATGTGAGAGGTATCTTATTTTCTTAGATTTAGGTAGAAGTAGAGGGAAGATGGTACATTTCTCAATCAGAGTAAGTATTTTAATGAAATCTAAAGAAATATGATATGGAAGGTGTTAAAGCAATAAATAAACCAATGCACTCAAGAATTCAATTAGATAAGGACGAGGATGGAAAATTAAAAGATTAGAAAAGTATAGGGGGATAATAGGATCAATTTTGTATTTAACTGCTAATAGACCATATATAATATCTAGTGTTTATTTATATGTTATATTCCAAGCCAATCTAAAAGAATTCCATATGATTGTAGTTAAGAGAATACTTAGATACCTTTTAGGCACCATAAACTTAGGTATCTAGTATCCCTAACACAACTCTTCATTTAAATTTTTAGGAAGTTTGACTAAATTTTCTTAGGGTGTAGAAATGAAAAGAAAAAATCACTTCTGGGACTTATCAATTAATTGGGTAATCATGAGTTTCCTTGTCTCATAGAAAAAAAAATTTAGTATCCCTATCTACCACTGAGGTAGAATACACAATGGTAGGAAGTTATGTTGCTCATTTCTTATGGCCAAAGGAACAAAATCTTGACTTTGGACTTTCTATAGGCACAACACCAATCATGTGACAACACTAGTGCTATCTACATTTCCAAAAATATAATTCAACATTCATGCTTAAAACATATATATATTAAACGTCATTTCATTAGAGATCATGTAACCAAGCGAGACAATAGACTGTATGTTGTAGCTAAAAAAAATTAATTTGTAGACATTTTCACAAAACCCTTAAATTTTGACAACATTAGCACTCTTAGAACTAAACTAGGTGTGATTGATATTAATGCTTAAAATAAAATGATTTATGGATATGATTATAATTTATGTGGTTAATTTCTTAATCTATTTATTTCTGTTTATGTTTGTATATGGATTTTATATTTATTATATATTTATTTGTTTGTAAAATTTGCTTGTATGATTTTTTCTTGATCATCACATAAATCACTTTTTTCACTCATCATAATGTACGATACTCTTTGTTTAGTACAATCTTAACAAATATCCATATATATACTATTCAAATAATCCAACAGCCAAAATTCATTAAAATAATGGTCATCGTACTGTACAAACACACCCTTTTGTACCATATGATCTTGTGTCAGTGCAATTAAAAATTTAATTTGGCTTGTGCAATATTTTATTACCCATCATACTACATGAATACATGTTCATACTATATGAAACATTTAATCAAAAATCATGTAGGCCAACCCTTCAAAATAAGGGTTTTTATGAAGATTATCCAGTACGATTCCGATCATACTATATGATTTGACTAAAATTTGAACTAATCAATTGGAGGGAATTAAATTCATCTGATTGTACTGTATAAATTTGCATCATACTATATGATTTGCTCTAGCCTATATATGGAAGGGAATTCTAAGGCTTTGAATCATAATAATTAATCTTCTTCGATTTCTCTTAGCCTATTATCCTTAATTTTCACATGGCCTATGGAAAATGTGCTAAAAGTGTAGTAGCAAGTTCATCTTGATGTTTTTGATGACCATTTTATCACTTCTAGAGATGAAAAAGTATATCAACATTTCAAGGCTGTAACTATCACTCCCTCTCGAGTTCTTAATTAGTATGTGTTAAACTATCAGGTTTTATATCTCTTTGTAGGCACTACTTTGCAATTTCTCCTCACATTAGTCTTCCCATTCATTTTTGAACTTCTTTTCAATTTTTTTGCTAGCTTAATAGTAAATTTTGAGAGCATAACACTCCAATCATATGTTTATTAACACATAGTAGCCACTGCATATCAAGATTTTGATGAGATTTTACATCTCTCCAGCACTGGTGAATGGGCTCACGCAATTTTGTCTACACCTAATAATAATTGGTTGGGGGAACTCTTGTTGAGGATCTCAACCTACACTTATCTAGCTTCTTAATATTATTTGTAACATTAAAGTATAATGGTGTTAGTGATGATGTTATTAGGCTTCAATTACTTTCATTTTCACTAAGGACAAAGCTAAAACATGGTTGAATTCCATGCCACCAGGCTCTATAACTACTTGGAATGAGTTGACAAATAAATTCCTAGCTAAATATTTCCCACCTTGCAAAACTGCTAAGCTTTAAGTGATATTATATCTTTTCCCCAATTTGAAGGAGAGTTAATTTATGAAGGTTAGGAGATATTTAAGAAAATGCTTTGGAATTTCCCTCACCATGCTTTAACAAATTGGTTGGTTATTCAAACTTTCTATAATGGGCTAGTAAGATCCCTTAGGTCAATAATTGATGCACTAGCTAGAGGATCTTTAATGTCTAAGCTATTTGATGAAGCTTATGCATTAATTAAGGAAATGTTAATAAATAATTTTCCTTGTCCTTCTGATATGATGAATCCTAAGAGAGTAGCCATAGTTTATGAGTTTAATGACTTATCTATTTTGACTACTCAAGTAGTTGCCATATCTAAAAAGATGAATAGTTTTGTAGTTAGTTCAGGAATAAGATCACCTAAATTGGAGGAGCATGATTTGATTTCTATGGGTGCTTGTAGTTCTCAAGGGGTTGAGAATGTTAATATCATTGGAAGAAAAAATAATCCCTAATTTAATACTTACAATCTAAGTTGGAGGAATAGCCTTAACTTTAGTTGGTCTAGTAGAAATGATTGTAGTAATAATTAGAAAAATATTGGGCAATCAAATCAAGAAGGAATTTAGAATAATCCTTAGAAATCTATAGAAAACCCTACACTTTCTTATGTTCCAGGTTTTAATCAACATAATCAATACACAGATAGTAAAAGGCAGGGCTGAGCACTGAGCGCTGAGCGCCAGGGCTTAGAGCACCATAATGTTTGCTTGCCAAGTGTCAAGGAATTTTAATTGGGTTTTGCTGCGTTGAAGTATCAAGAAAATTGGCATTGTATAATATAGAAGAAATATTTACTTGAGCACCACAACACTACTTGTACTCATATAGTGCTTCAACACTAATCCATGTAGTGCCACAATGCCAAATTGATATTTACTACAACATTGATGTATAGTATTCAATGCTATTGTATGGTGCAATATTGAATGTAAATTATATAATTTTTATTTTGTTTGAATTTTAATGAAAATGTGTTATTTTAGTGTGTTTATATAGAGAATGTTTAAAAATGATTAAAAATTACAAGCGATAAGCATTACTATAATGCCTACCTATATCACGCTGCAACATCTAGATCAATCAAATAAATGCACCAATTTCTATCATTATTGTGCCAGTCTTGTCTATTTGAAAGAACCATAGCGGTACCATGGTTAGTGATTTGGTACACTATGCCTCTATGCCAAAATTTAGCACTACATCATTGGGTATCTCATGAAAATGAGTGCCATAATGCCATAACTTTCAATGCTTCAGCACTAGATTCCCCATTCAATTGCTATAGTGCTCCAACTTCTAGAGTACTATGAAAGAACAATTATTAATGTGAGGAGCCACATTAAGTTAGTAAGATGATGTGTTATTTTAATCAATAAAGGTACCATGTCAGCCAGCACCACAGCGGATTAGACTTTATACTATCGGGGCTCTATTTTTTTTTCACCACCGTGGTGCCATCTTATACAGTGTCTTAGTGTTTGAACCCATTCCTACACTTACTATATATAGTTTTTTAGTTCTTTTATTGAGAAAGTCTTATATTTGTAAGTGTGTTTCTTTAATGCCCCTTAGAGTAAAGTCGAAGGGAGGCTAGAGAAGTGCAAAACACCTTTTTGTTGAGATTTTAGTCTATTTATGTAAGAAACTATATGATTGATTAAAGAAGAAATGTGGAGAAGATCATCTGAACCTCCTGGTGATAAATGTTTACTACTTCTCTTGTATGTTTTCTTCCAATAAATAAAATAAAGATGAGTTTGATTATTATTTCTTCCATTATGGCAAATTCTCTATGTTTGGGCTAATGTTGTAAAAAGCATAGAATGTACTAATATCAACTATTTTTATTTAATGAATGTACTAATGTTTTTAATATCTCATGTTCTATAATTAATGCATACAATGACCATGTGTATAGTTAAAATCTAGTGTGATGCATTACCTCAATGGAGAAATGCTAGAATAATTAAGAATATTAAAATGAAATGTTGGAGTGTTTTGACATAGGATGTTTGAATAATCTATGTTTTATGGAATAGAAAAACTATAGGAAGTCCATAAACCTTTATTTTCACCCCTACAAGCTTGATAGAGATATAGAGATGCATTTACTCTAGTCCACATCTATAATTAAGAGTCACATTACAAAGGTTATGTTATATACATTCATTACTCCAAAACACTTTATTTTTTTATGTATTAACTTTCTTTGCAAGTTTTTCTTTCAGAGATAAAAACTCAAAAACTTACTTTTTTCTTTAGTAGGATATGTCATTTATTTGAAGTTGTATTAGTAGTTAAGTTGCAATTAAGAAAAATACTTCATCGTGGGTTCTACACTCTACTCTATAAATATATTACTTGATTCAACATATATACTTATATATTTTAGTGGGCTTAAATATATTTTATATCCAAGAAAATCTAAGAATTTTTAAAACTCAGCAAGTCAAATTCTAGCTCATACTATTAGCATCTACCTGTCGCCCCATCAAGTTTTGGCACCATTATTGGGGCATAATCATTTATAATACAAAGTTATCTATATTATTGAAACAAGTGTATTTTTATACCTACTTGTATCCTATATCATTATGCTATTTCATTATTTAGTTTATGATTTTTATTTTTTTATTTTTATTATTTGATTTGTAAATCAAATAAGGTGCCTTGATTGTTTGATCCATTTACCCTTCCAAAATTTTAAAAACAATTAAAAAAGTTTTTAAAATTAGTTAAACTTATACAAGATTAGGATCATTCTAGACCTCATAGAGAATATGCTAATCCTTTAGTATAAGGAATCAATCAGAGTATCAATATACCTACTATCGAGGCCAATAATTTAGAATTGAAATTGGCCATAATTTAAATAATTCAAATTTTCTAGTTTAGGGGAACTCCTATTGAAGATCCTAACTTTTACATAGCTAATTTCTAGGTAGTATGTGAAATATTTAAGTATAATATTGTTAGTGATGATGCCATTAGTCTAAAATTGTTCCAATTTTGATACAGGATGTGAACAAATATTTTATATTTTTGGTTTTGTAGGTTTGTTAAATGTTTTACATCATTTTATTAAATTTACTAGAATTTAATGAAGTTAACCCTAATGAAGGGTTGAATTAATTAATCATTATTTTGATGCCAAATAGTGTCAAATCAAAGTATATTTAATCATAAATATAATATATGCCTTTAAACAATATGGGCTTATTTATTAAAATCCAAAATAAGTTAAAATTAATATATACAAAATAAAAAAATTTATTTATGATATCACCTAAAAAGAATACTTTGAATATTTTATATAAAGTGAAAAAAAGTTTATTTAAGTATAACCTTCCCTAAATAGCGAGTGCTTTTTTTCCAAATTTAGGAAAAATAGAATTTTGTGGGGCTAAATTTGTTAAAGAAGCTTTCTTAATTCTTAAAATTATAATTTTAAGATTGGGCAAGAAAGTTTGATAAGGATGTTAAGCCTAAATGAACTTGTCCTTAGGCTCACCAAGAAGGGGGTGAATTAGTGTTTTTAAAAATGAATTGCTTAATTTAAAAATAATAATAATATTTTTTTCATTTTTGATATTTGAAAAAGGTTTTACAATTTTCACTTAATGTAGAAGCGAATGACTTTACTGAAACATGTAAGCAACTATGATGATATTCTAACTAGTATATTGAAGTTTTGAATATGATATTCACCAAGAAGTTATAATATAATTAAAATATAAGAAAATAAAAAAAATGAGAATAAAAATCTGAACAAAGAGAAAAGATATTATAGTGGGTTGGTCAAATAATGACCAACATCCACTCTCCAGATTCCTTCCTTATGAGTATTGCATTATTACTATAGTTTCTCTCCTTTTTCCCCCACAATAAGGTGGAGAAGCCCTTACATAAATCACTTCCACCAAACCTAGTTTGGCGGAGAGCCTGAAGCTTTGTTACCCTCTAGGTCATGCAGCATACCTTCAATCTTTTCCATCCTGAAGTAAGTAGAGGACCTTGGACTCTTCTTTCACCTCCTGGTAATGGCAGAGAACCACGTCCTTGAGCTGAATAATTTCTCCCTAAAGAAACTAAGGAAACCCATACAAGCATTTGGGGGAATAAGGCAAGACACTTACTTGAAGCAACTGTGTGATCCCCACGCACTACTTCTCCCTTATACACAAGCACTCCCTCTTCTTCCCAAAGCTCTGCTAGATCTTCTTCTAAAAGATCTCTTTTAAGAGCATTCAGTAACCAAAGACTTTAAATATATCACTTGAGAGAGATTAAATACAATGATTCATAAAGAACCCTAAATTCAATTATGGTGACTCTAATCATACAGTACGATCCTGGATCATCCAATACAATTAGTATTAAGCACTCCTATTAGTACTATACAAAGAGCCAAATGTTGTATAATCAATTTGAAGAATTGAGCTGATCATCCAAGATAATTTAGAGCATCATCCAGTATGATTAGTTCAAACAACTTAGATTATAACCCTGTATGATTAGCGATGATAACTTATCATCCCATGCAATAATCAGGTCTTACAGTACGATTGGTCAAATCATCCTATATGATATGGCTAGATCAATTAATTTAAAATTTTTCCCTAAGCATAGGAATAATTTAGGGAAGATTTAAATACATCATACAATATGATACCGATCGAATAGTAAGATTAGTACAAAATTTGTATTTTAAAATATTATCTAAGTGAGATTGGTGGCTAGGATCTTGATTTAAATTTATAGTCTTGTATGATCTCATTTGTATAGTATAATTAGCTCAAATTGCATTAATTATAATAATTAACCATTTTAATTATTTTTTTATTAGTTAATCATACAGTGTGATATAGAATGTATAATATGATTAGTTAAGAAAATTTTAACTTTTGATATATTAACTTACTCACTCCCTTGAGTGTATGTGTGTATGATTAACAAACGTACTATCCACCAAATACATGATTTGCCTCAAGAAAATTAAAAAATACATAAGAATTGAAAATATATACTTTTCATGTCATACTTAATCCTAGTCTACCCAATCTTAAGCTGATTAAAATTGCAAGTGTACAGTTAACCTAAAATGTTAATGCATAGGAAAAAGTAGATATGTAATAATAACAGTTAATAAGAGATGACATCGTAAGGAGTCCAATAATGTTTGTTATCATTAAAATTATATATCCTAGTTTCAGATTTGCAATAATCTCCCTTTTTAATGATGACAAACATTATTGGTAAAAAACTCATATATATTTTTGCTATTTCCTAAACTTTCCATTACTAGGTGAATCTTTAAAAAAATAGAGAGTGTTTTTTTGTTTGTTTGTTTTTTTTTTTTAAAGAAAATAAAGCATAAAGAAAAAACACACAAGTAATAGGAAATGAAAATAATAAAATAGTGAATTAATAATTCCAATATAGAGTACATCCTACTAACAATGAACTACTCCCCTTTTTAACTTCACAAAAGGAAGAAACTGCTAAATAAAGATGCTAAAGAGAAACACACACATTACAAAGCAGAGAAATAAAAATAATATAGACACAATGACTAAAAATACATAGCTAGCTAAAAGTAAGAAGGATCCTTATCATATGGAGCAGGTGGTGGTGGTTGCTAAAGGAATCAATGGGTTGAAGAAAATTACTCTCCAAGTCAAGCCATGTTATAATCGTGATATTGTCGCTACTATGCTATGTCATTATCAAACCAAGCCATATCATTGTGATGTTGTTGCTACTTCTTTTCTATGTAGGTGTCAAAGAAAGCCTCCTACTGGTCAAACCTTTAAACTAGCATATCTTCTTGAGATTACTAGTGGATAGGTATTGGTGCTGGTGCTTATCCTCCCCTTGCCTTTTTTGGCTAGATCTCCGTATAGTGAACATTACGGCATTGAGTGCTATGAAGGATGTGGAAGGAGCAATTGGAATATAAAATTAGATGGTGGTTGGATGGTGTAGGGAATTAGAAATTGTATTTGGATTCAAGGATGAAAAAAATTATATTACCTAAGGCAAGATTTCGCTTTCTTTTATGTATCAAATATCGAATGCAGATGAGATTCTGAAGATATCAAAAGATTATATTGACTACATTGAAATCTATTTTAGCCATTATAAAGGAGTAGTCATAAATGTAAAAGGTGTGATGTTATTTTGATCTGTAGCTTTTGGAACTATTGAATTGTGAAGGATATGTAGGATGATTCTAGCATCTTGCACTAAGGTATTGACATGGGGAATGTGGTATCTAATATTTGATTCCCTAAGGGTAGTAATTGCAAGGCTCCAATCATAGTTAGTATTTGAAGCTATAAGGTGAACATTTTTTCCAATTATGGAAAGGTGGATGAATTCATGAAAATATAGGTAATTTCAATAGGCCTCTTATTAACGTAAGATTGTAGGGTAGTACCCTCACTTTTAAATTGGAGACTAGCAAAAAATTTAAAAATAAGTTTAGTGTTGAACGGGTAAAAAAGTGTGATAATAAACTAAAGGGTGGTGTGAGTAGAGAGAGAGAGAGAGAGAGAGAGAGAGAGAGAGAGAGAGAGAGAGAGAGAGAGAGAGAGAGAGAGAGAGAGAGAGAGAAGAGATAGAGAGAGAGAGAGTAATTGGTAGTTTAAAACTTTCTAGTTTATAATCTAGGAAGACATGATTATTTACTAATTGTAAGCTTCTTCATTAGCATATTTGGCAATTTAAGTATCTACAGGACGTCGAGAACAGCTTACGACCACAGCTCATTAACACATCCCCCCAGCCATTTCAAAGGAAAAGATCTTTAGGGAGGAGGTAAGAAGAGTGAAATTGATTGAGTGAAGAAAAGCTTTGAATTTTCTATCTTTAAATTGAATGCCAATATTGTACATTATAGTAATGAGACCGTATAATATGATAGAGTGCATTCAAAAATTTTCCATCCGATCTATCAAAAAAGGTGGTCTTATCATACAGTACAATCAAAATCAAATTGGAAAAGTAGAGATAAGATGTTTTTCTCGAGGGGTTCTCCTAGAAGATCATTGACTGGTCAGGTCATCCTATATAAAAAATAATTCATACAGTATGAAATAATATTAATTATCATACTAATCAAATTCAATTTGTCCAATGTCCATTGCCATGTGTATCGTGTAATATGATGTGAAAAAATGATAAAGTAGTGTGTTATGGTCTGGAAGGCTTCAAAAAAAAAAAAAAACCAATTCATAAAAAATAATAACAACAAAACACAAAAAAAAGAAAGACACAATTTTTTTTTTTCAATTTTCAAAATTTCCGTCATAAAAACAAAAGCAACGATCATAAAAAAAATTCAAAAGAAAGACAAATAAATAATTTTTTTAATAAAATTTTTAAATCATCTTGATTCAAGCATGAATATATATAACACCTAGTCTAATACTTAAGGTTCTAAAGGTTTCAAAACTTAGGGCTTTTGTAAATATATATGCCAATTAATTTTTAGTTGCTACAAGATGTAGCTTTATGACCCCTTTTGTAACATTGTCTCTAGTGAAATAGTGCCTACTGTCTATGTTTTTGGTCCTTGAATGTTGGATTGGATTCGTTGATATGTAAATGGTGCTATTATTATCACACATTATTTTAATGGTACCTACAGGTAGTCCAAGTTCTAAGATTTATTATTTAGCCACAGGACTTATACAACACAACTCCCTATAGCTATATGTTTTGCTTCAGCAGTAGATAGGGCTACATAGTTTTATTTAATGCTCGACTAGGAGACCATAAATTATCCTATGAATTGACATGTTCCAGTGGTGCTTTTTCAATCAATCCTATCACTTGCAAAGTCTGAATAAGAATACCCTTTGATCTCAAAAGAAGTATTATGTCTATGATACCAAATTATTAAGTTTTGCGTTCCAAGAAGATATTTAAGAATTCTTTTAATAGCACTTATATAAGAATCTTTGGGATTAACTTAAAATTTAGCACAAAGACAAACACTAAACATGATATCAATTCTACTAGAAGTCAAGTGAAGGAGTGATCCAATTATTCCTTTATAATTCTTTTGATCAACTGATTTTCTATTTGGGTCCTTGTCTAACAAAATAAGCTCATAGAGTGTTTATTGCCTTAGCATTATCCAGTTTATATTTTTTAAGGATGTTCTTAAAGCATTTTGATTAACTAAGGAATGTTCCATCATCCTTCTGTATCATACTAAATCCAAGAATATAATTTAGTTCTCCCATCATGCTTATTTCAAAGTCCTCATAAATATTTTTTTAGAATTTATCACAATTATTTTTATTTGTGGATCCAAGCATTTTATGATTAAGATAGATTTTAACTATGAGTAGGTCTTCTCATACTTTATTTAGGAATAGGGTGTTATCTACACTACCCTTAACAAACACTCTATTTAGAAGGATTCTGCTTAGCTTTTTAAATCAGGCTCTAGGTACTTGCTTCAACTCATATAAAGCCTGCTTTAGTTTGAATACATGATTAAGAAATTTATAGTTCTCAAAACTTGGGGGTTACTCAACATATACATCCTCTTTAATTACCCTTTCCTTCTATTAAGATCCATTTAATATAGCTTAAATCCTTCAAAGTAAGGAAAGATTAAGAGCACTCTAATGGATTCCAGTCTAGATACTAGGGTAAAGTCTCTTTAAAGACAATTCCTTCAATCTGATTGTACCCATTAGCTACTAATCTTGCCTTATTTCTCACTACTATATAAGAGTCATTCATTATGTTCTTAAAAAACTTATTTGGTTCCTATAATACTCTAGTCTTTAGTTCTACTCACCAAATCCCAAACATTATTCCGAACAATTTAATTTTACTCTTCTTGCATTATCAAGATCAAGAATTAACCAGATAAGGCAAAATCTGTGTTGGCGGGTTTTATCATGGAGATAAATGCAGAATGACTAACCTCCTTCCTAAGTCCATGCCTAGTTCTAACACCTTTAGATGGGTCTCCTATGATCAATTCTTTAGGATGACTAGATTGGTATTTCCATTCTCTAAGAAGGGAGTCATGAGGTTCTGCTCTATCTCCTATGTCAATGGCTTCTACCCCTTGAATTACCTCTACTTCTTCTGCTTCTAGTTTAGATTCAAAGTTCCTATCTAATTCATCAAACGTAACATGGGTAGACTCATCTACTACTAAGATCCTCTTATTGAAGATTCTACAGGCCTTCCTTACAGATGAATAACCTTTGAAGACTCCTTCATTAGACTTGGGATCAAATTTTTCTAAGGATAATTTACCCTTGATCTTGATAAAACATTTACATCCAAAGAAATGTAAGTAAGAAATTTTGGGTGTCCTACCCTTAAGAAGTTCATAATATGTCTTATTTAACTTAAATCTAACATTCACCCTATTCAAAATATAACAAATAATATTTAGTGCTTTTTCCCAAAAGTGACTAAGGAGAGAATATTTAGCTAGTATGGCCATAATAGCTTCTACCAAAGTTTATTTTTCTTGTAAGCTATTTCATTTTGCTAAACGGTCTTAGGGACAGAGAAGTTATTTTCTATCCCAAGCTATTGACAAAAAGATTCAAACCTATCAATTTCAAGCTCTCCACCATGATCGCTATGAATGGTTGAAATTTCACACACTAATTTTCTTTGTGTACAGGTGGTGAAGGTTTTAAGTCCTCAAATGATTCCACTTTTATATGTTTGGAATCTAACTCAAGTGAATCTAGTATAGTCATTTACTATTACAAATCCATATAATTTCCCTTCTAGGCTGGCTGTACTAACTAGTCTAAATAGGTCCACATGAAGAAATTTTAGTGGTCTAAAGGTTTTGATACCTTTGAGAATGAAATGAAAACCTAACTTGTTTTCTTAGTTGACAGACATTGCATAGGTGATCCTTAGTGAATTCTAATTTAGGTATGCCTATAATTAGATTTTACTAGGTATTGTTCCTAAGGGACTTCATGCTTGCATGACATTGTCTCCTATTCTATCGCAAGGATTCATCAATTTTAGTTTTCAAACATAGGTAATTGGAATATTTAATGTAGTTTAAGTCAAGCATATAAATGTTATTACCCACTTTCCTTTTAAAAATAATTTACTATTTAAGCTAATTGTGAATTTTGTCGATAAAATTTGTTTATTAAAACCCTTGTCACATAATTAACTAATGAACCGTAGGTTATGCTTTAGGCCATCAAATAATAAAACATTTTCAATAATAATTTTTTTTGATTTTCTAATTATACCTGAGCCAACCACTCCCCTAGTGCGACCTTTCCTATTGAGCTGGCCTCTAGTGTGATGAACTACTTCAAATCACTAGTTATGTGCCTCGAGAATCCACTGTCCAGGTACCACATGTTAAGATAGTTGCTATTTGCATGCTTTACATTTTTGCAACTTATGAAGTTTTGATGATTTCAAACATTATTGTTCAAATGTGTAGTTATCTCCTAACATTTTTTAGAAGAATTGTATTTGCTCTTGTGTGTACTGACATTTCAGGAAAAACGAACTCCAGACTACGAAGACTTCAAATTAAATTCAGCATGAGATACTGTGTAAAATTTGAAGTTTGCACTTTTCTTCGAAATCAAATTGAAAGGGAGTGATTGTACACACACACATAAGGAGATCATATAAAATTTATACTGATCGTACGGGACAATATCCGTTCGTACTGGACGATCAGACAGTTATCTCCTACAGAGCATATGGAACGAATAGGAACTTGCTCGAAATTTTTTTTTTAAGTCCTATTCGTCCAGGAAGAAATTAATTATTGTCCAGGACGATTGGTTCACCGTAAAATATTTTCGTCCAGACGAATTTAAATTATCATCCGTGGCGACTGGTTCTCTGGAAAGATTTCGTCCGGACAAAATTAAAAATCGTCCAGGACGATCGGGTCTCTGGAAAATTTTCGTCCAGGCTAAATTAAATTATCGTCTGTTGCGATTGGTCCTCTGGAAAATTTTCGTCCAGACGAAGTCAAGAATCGTCCAGGACGATCGGTCCTCTGTAAAAATTTCGTCCAGACGAATAAATTTTCGTCCAAACGATTAACCGACTTAGGACAGTTTTCAGCAGTTTCTAGAACCGACCTTGTAATAATCGTTCGTACTGGACGAACCTAGTTTGTACAGGACGATCAGCTGTACGAAGACATTTCTTACACATATTCAAATAGGGTCATTTCAGATCGTTTAAGTAAAATCGTTCAGGACGATCCACGATCGTACGCGACGATCCACTGCGTACAGAATTGAAAACTTGCAGTTTTTGGGCGGTTTTTCTTGTCTTTTGTATAAATAGTCCAAATTAGACTGCCACCCAATCTTTTTGTCATTTGATCTTCATGCCTCTTGAGAGAATAGCCAAGGAGAGAGTGGAAGGGAGCATTCAAGGGAGGATTCCTACCACTGGAGCGAGAAGGCTTCACTTGGAGTTCAAAGGTAAGAGTCTCTACTTGTGAATTGGGATTACTTCACTATTTTCCTTCTTCCTTCTAGAATCTTGTGAGAAGATTTGTCAAGGAGATCCGGTTCTCTGCCGACACTTGGAGAGTGTGAACAGCCGAAGGGTTCTCTGCCTACACTTGGAGAGTGTGAACAGCCGAAGGGTTCTCTGCCCACACTTGGAGAGTGTAAACAGCTGAAGGGTTCTCTGCCCACACTAGGAGAGTGTGAAAGGACGACGGTTCTCTACCAACACTGGGGATAGTGTGAAAGGACGGACGGTTCTCTGCCAACACTGGGGATTGTGTAAAAGGACGGACGGTTCTCTGCCGCACCGGGGAGTGGTGAAAAGAGTGTGTTGTAAAGGCTTCTCCGCCTTGCTGTGGGTGCAAAAGGAGAGTCATTATTGGTATTAGTGCAATACTCAGAGGGTGCCTCTGGGGAGTGGATGTAGGTATGGTTATAGACCGAACCACTATAAATCTGGTGTCATTTACTTTACTATTTTTACGTTTCCGCACTTTATATTTCAGTTTTTAAAAAAACTCTGTGGTTGAAAAACATTTTTCTACAAAATTTAAAAGAAATTTTATTTCGGTTCAATAATTTTCTAAAGGGGACTTAAATCTTTTAAACTACCAATTCACCCCCTCTTGGTAGCCTTGGGACATTCACTTAGGCTTAACAACCTAATTACTAGACACAACAAGTGGTATCAGAGCATCGTTTCAAAATCATAAGTTTAAACTACTTTTTGATTAACGTAGATGGCTACTTTCGGAAACTGAAACACACCTGAGGGTTACTCTATCACTAGACCTCCACTGTTTGACAATATTCCTTTTGATTTTTGGAAAACACGCATGTCTACTTTGTTACAGTCACTTGATTATCGCATGTGGATACTAGTCCAGGATGGCTACACAAAACCAACTAGATTAGTTGATGGAGTTATGGTAGAAATACCTTTTACAGATTGGACTGTAGAAGAACGTGACTTAACACAATTAAATGCCAAATGTTTAAATAGTTTCTTTTGTGCTTTAAAATCTGAAGAATACATGCGGGTTTCCACTTGCAAAAGCGGAAAGGACATATGGGATAGACTTTGTATAACTTATGAAGGGACAAATGAGGTTAAACAATCAAGGCTCAATATCTTGTTACATGACTATGAATTGTTTCGCATGAAACCTAATGAATCTATTTCCGACATGTACACAAGATTTACACAAATTGTCACTTCTTTGCATGCACTTGGTAGGGAATTAACTAATGCTGAAATGGTTAATAAGATTCTTCGTTGTTTACCTACTGCTTATGATGCAAAAATTACTGCAATTACAGAGTCTAAAGATTTAAACATTTATTCTATTGACAATCTTCTTGGTTCACTCATTGCTTATGAGCAAGGAGTAAGTCAAAGGAAGATTGATGCAGGAGAACCACGAAAGGAGAAGAATATAGCACTAAAAGTGGAAGAGTCAGAGAGTGAACACTCACAACCTGAGGATGAAGATGATATTGCACTGATGACTAGACAATTCAGAAGCATTTTAAAGAGGAAGCAGAAGAGACGCCAGCAATGGAATAGAGATAAGTTTAACAGAAATGGCAAGATTTCTAATGAAGTGATTTGTTATGAATGCAGAAAACCAGGTCATATCAAGACTGATTGCCCAAAACTCAAAGCCACTCCTGGTAAGGAGAAGGTGGAGGAGAAACCTATGGTAAAGAAGTGCAAGAAGAAGTTTCAAAGAGCTTTCTGGGCGGACTCAGCTTCAGACTCACCTGAGACAAAAAAAGAAGAAGAAGTCACTAATCTTTGCTTGATGGCAGACAATGTGGATCACTCAGATCAAGAAGAGGTATGTGACTTAACCTATGATGAATTATTTGAAGTTTTTGAACACATGCATGATGCATATAGGAAAATGAAAAAGATGCATGCTAGTGTTAGCTTAGAACTGGAAGAACTCAAGAAGGAACATGAAATCCTTAAGAAAGATCATGCATTAATAGATGACAACCACATGAAACTACTTGATGAATATGATGACTTGAATAAGAATTTTGAAAATCTAAAATCATCCTATGGAGAACTTGAAAGAGATTTTAAAAATTTTAAGGATGAATCTGAGAGCAAAGCATATAGAATCAATTATACCAATCAAATTTTGGAAGATATGAATTCATTTTACAAACTAACTATAAGAGCTCTCGAGGATAATAGGAAACCCCCCAAACTTGAAGATTTTACAAATCCTAAATATTATCCTAAATTCATGAAATCCCTTAGAAGACAATCACATGGAAGAAAACTTAGGAATATTTTTTCTAATGTTAAATGTAATAATTGTGGATTTTTGGGATATATAGCTCACACCTGTACCTTGATGATGAAATCAAATTTGGTGTGGAGACCTAAGATGCATAAACCTAGACATATCATACATGCATCTGATTATAAATTGCTAAAAGGTGAACCCAACAGGTCTAACATTTGATGTTTTTGTAGGATTGTTCTCACACAAGACCTCGTGGGAGCATATGGTACCTGGATAGCAGATGTTCAAAGCATATGACTGGAGACACTGCACAATTCATATCGCTAGAAGTCAGGAATGGAGGCAAGGTTATGTTGCAAACTATTTTCATGGCTTATGTTTTGATGATTGACAAACACTATCTCTCTTGGACTACTTGTTGCTTCTAACTTTTCAGGAATCGAAGATCGGACGATCAAGAGGAAGCCAAGTTCAGGATCGCGTAGGTTTAGGGTTGAGTCAATCTGTAATTTTATTTTTCACCTTTTGAGTCTACTTGTAATAATCAAAAAGACTGATGCTAAGTAACCCTTCACACACACACTTGAGAGGCTTAGAAATTCTGTTTTTACCCACATCGGCCCGGCCGATATTTATATCGTCCGGGACGATCAGCTTAAAACAGAAAGTCTAATTAAGGATTCTTAATTAAGGCAGCCAACATTAACATATAGGCCTTGACGATACGTGTATCGGCCAGGACGATAAGCTCAAAATAGAAAGAGATAGCCGCCTTAGACAGTTTAGGCATACTGAATTTTAAATTATCGTCCAGGACGATTCCAGGATTGGTCTTGACGAAATTACCAAATTATGCCTTAATTGATCAGGAAATCAAGGGAGTAATTAAGAATGATTGATACGATCATATCGGCCAGGACGATCGTAAGATCGGCCTGGACGATCAAGCCAAATTTCAATTGGCCAGGAATGTTCCCAGGGCTGTGCTCAGGACGATTTACCTCTGATTTGAACTAATCGGCCAGGACGATCATGAGATCGGCCTGGACGATCAAGCCAAATTTCAATCGTCCAGGACTGTTCCCAGGGCTGTGCTCTGGCCGATCTTCCTTTATTTGTACTAATCGTCCAGGCCGATGTCCATATCGGCCGGGACGATAAAGTCGGCTACTTGCAATTAATGAGCTCCTCTTGAGCTCTTCTATTTAAAGAGCTCTTCTTCAACGTTTTGAAGAGACCTTTGGCTGCTGCCTTGACCTGAGAAGACCTTGAGGAGAGAAAGAGAGAGAGGGAGAGAGAGAGGATCTTGTGAGGGGGAGCTTGTGAGGGGATTCACAAGCGTTGCTCAAGGATCGCTCTGCTTGTCTTTCGTCTGGAGTTTCTCGTTTGTGGAAGGGTCGGTAGAGGTAAGGAGTTTTGCTTTTGGTTGTGGTTCTCTGCCAGCTTCAGGAGGAAGCAAAAGGAGGTAGGTTCTCTGCCTTGCCGGGTGGCAAAAAGGAGTTTCTTGTGAGGGCTTCTCCGCCTAGCTGTGGGGGCTAAAGGAGAGTCACGTTTTGTAGTGCAATACTTGGAGGGTGCCTCCAAGGAGTGGACGTAGGTCTAGTCGACCGAACCACTATAAATCTTGTGTTCTTATTTTTGCTTCCGCACTTTTAAGTTCCGCATTTGGTTTGGTGGTGTGATTTGGTTTGTGAATTTATTTCTTTGTCTCAAGAATTTTTAAAATACCAATTCACCCCCCCTCTTGGTTAGCTTGGGACTAAGTTCATAGGGCTTAACATCCCGAACGAACTTTCAAGTGGTATCAGAGCGGGATTCAAAAAATTAAGTTTGAAAACTTTTTGAATTTGATCCATGGCTAACATAGGAAATAGAAACACTACTGAAGGTTATTCGATTACACGACCTCCTCTATTTGACAACTTACCTTTTGATATTTGGAAAACCCGCATGTCAACATTTTTACAATCTACTGATTATCGCATGTGGATGCTTATTCAAGAAGGTTATTCTCCACCTTCTCATGAAATTAATGGTATTAAAACTGAAGTTGCTTTTACTGAATGGACTTTCGATGAACGTGATTTGGCTCAGTTAAATGCAAAATGTTTGAACTATTTTTTCTGTGCTTTGAAATCTGAAGATTACATGTGTGTTTCAACTTGCAAAACTGGTAAAGAGATTTGGGATAAATTATGCATCACCTATGAAGGTACTAATGAAGTTAAGCAAACCCGTTTGAACTTTCTCTTGCATGACTACGAACTTTTTCGTATGAAACCTCATGAATCGATTTCTGACATGTACACTAGGTTTACTCAGATTGTTACTTCATTGCATGCACTAGGAAAAGAGCTTTCGAATTATGAAAAAGTTAACAAGATTTTGAGATGCTTGCCTTCGTCTTATGATGCAAAAATAACTGCAATCACTGAATCAAAAGATTTGAATACTTATTCCATTGATAACTTACTTGGGTCACTCATTGCTTACGAGCAAGGTGTGAATCAAAGAAATCTTGATGCAGGTGAGAAGAAAAAGGAGAAAACAATCGCACTGAAGGCGCACAAATCGGATTCTGAATCTTTCAGGTCTGAAAGCGATGAAATTGCCTTCATCACAAAGCAATTCAAAAGCTTTCTAATGAAGAAACAAAAGCATCATCAAAGTTGGAGAAAAGGTAAGGATCATAAACATATTAAAGAATCTTCTGATGTTGTTTATTTTGAATGCAGGAAGCCTGGACATGTGAGAACTGACTGCCCTACACTTAGAGATCAATCAAGCAAAGGAAGAAGAGAGAAGAAAGATAAGTCTAGGGAGGACAAGAAGAAAAACTAAAGGAGCTTTTTGGCAGAATCTGGTACTGACTCCTCTGAGACTGAATCAGAGGAAGAAACTACAAACTTGTGTTTCATGGGAAAAGACCAAAGCGATCAAGAAGAGGTATGTGAACTTTCCTACGATCAACTTCTTGAAGTTTCAGAAAAAATTCATGCATCATATAGAAAACTAAAGAAAACTCATGCTAGCTTGAAACTAGAATTTTTAAATCTACAAAAAGAGCATGAAATTTTGATTAAAGATCATCAAACAATTGATTCAAATCACATGACTTTACTTGATGAATTTGATGAATTAAATAAAAATCATGATGAGTTAGTTGAAGAACTTGATGCATTAAAAATATCACACACATCACTTGAATCAGATTTTAAGAAGTCTAAGGAGAAAGAGAAAAATTTGAGGATTGAAAATGAAGTTTTAAAAAACACAATTTTGAAAATTCAAAATGATTTAGAAGCATATAAGAAAAATCGGATGACTTCTACTTTTGATCAATTGCCAAAACCTAGGAAGAGGCATTATAACTCAAATCATTTAAGAAATCCCTTTCCTGGAGTTAGATGTTTTTCATGTGGCATGCTAGGACATATTTCACACACTTGCACAATTCACCATAGTACACATTGGGTGTGGAGACCTAAGGTGCATAATCCACAGCATACCACACATGCATTGCATTCTTCTCTTCATAAGAAGGAACCCAAACCTGCTTGGGCTCCTAAAACTAACGTTTCATAATTTTTGCAGGAAGGCTCTCACAAAAGACCTCGTGAGAGTATGTGGTACCTGGACAGTGGATGCTCTCGACATATGACTGGTGACGCTAGCCAGTTTGTTGTACTCGAGTCCAGGACTGGAGGCAAGGTTACCCTTGGAGACAACACCACCAGGAAGGTGGTAGGAGCAGATATAATTGGTAATTCCAAGAACCTTATGATTGAAAATGTTTTGCTTGTAGATGGATTAAAGCACAACTTGCTCATCATCAGTCAATTCTGTGACAAAGGCTTCATCGTACAATTCTTTGCGGATTCATGCATTGTAAGTTTAAGTAACAACACTATTTTGCAGGGAAAGAGGATCAAAAACGTCTACATGCTTGATTTAAATAACATTGAATGTGCTGCTTCTTTTTGCTTAAAAACTGTGATTGATGATTCTTGGTTGTGGCACAGGAGGCTTTGTCATGCAAGTATGAAAACCCTTAGGAAAGTGACCCAAAAAGACCTAGTTAGAGGTGTCCCCAAACTTAAGTTTACAAAAGACCACCTTTGTGATGCCTGTCAACTAGGAAAGCAAGTCCACTCCATGTTTCACCCCATCAAGGACATTAGCACCTCTAGACCTTTAGAAGTCCTTCACATGGATTTATTTGGACCCATTAGCACGGCTAGTTTGGGAGAGAAAGTCTATGGGTTTGTGATTGTTGACGACTACTCAAGGTTCACTTGGACTAGATTTCTTTCACATAAAAATGAGTCTTTTGAGGAGTTTAGAACATTTTCTACTTGGATTCAGAAGAAGCTAGGTTGTGAGATTTTGACCATCCATAGTGATCATGGGGAGATAAAAGAAGATGTGTTTGTAGAACAACCTCCAGGTTTTGAGAGCTCCCAATTTTCAAATCATGTGTTTAAATTAAAAAAGGCATTGTATGGTTTAAAGCAGGCACTAAGAGCTTGGTATGAGAGGCTTAGCACATTCTTACTAGAGAGGGAGTTTGTCAAGGGAAGTGTAGACACCACCCTTTTTCTTAAGAGAGTTGGAGATGATTTACTCATTGTTCAGATTTATGTGGATGATATACTCTTTGGATCTTCTAATAAAAATTTGTGTGATAATTTTTCTAAAACAATGAGTAGAGAGTTTGAGATGAGTTTGATGGGAGAGTTGTCCTACTTTTTGGGGTTTAGCATAAAACAATTGGAGGATGGAACTTTTCTAAATCAAACAAAATACATAAAGGACATTTTGAAGAAATATGAGATGGACAAAGCCAAGCCAATTAACACTCCCATGACTTCTAGTGCTCCATTGGATAAGGACCCAAGTGGTAAGTCTGTTGATCAGAAGAAGTATAGAGGCATGATTGGATCTTTACTTTACTTTACTGCGAGCCGACCTGACATCATGTTTAGTGTTTGCCTTTGTGCTAGGTTTCAGGCTGACCCTAAGGAGTCCCACTTGACTACTGTTAAGAGAATTTTTAGATATCTTTTGGGGACACAAGGATTAGGGATTTGGTACCCTAGACATAGCACTTCTTTTGAGATTATTGGTTTTTCTGACTCTGATTTTGCAGGATGCAAGGTGGATAGAAAGAGCACTTCTGGAACTTGTCAATTCATTGGACAATCTTTGGTCTCTTGGTCTAGTAGGAAGCAAAACTCTGTTGCTCTTTCCACTGTTGAAGCTGAATACATTGCTCTTGGAAGTTGTGTGGCCCAAGTCCTTTGGTTGAAACAACAGGTATTGGATTTAGGATTACATGTAAGTACCATCTCAATCTTTTGTGACAATACTAGTGTCATATGCATCTCTAAGAATCCTATCCAACATTCAAGGACTAAACACATTGACATTAGGCATCACTTCATTAGAGATCATGTGACTAAGGGAGACATTGAGTTACACCATGTGACAACTGAAAATCAACTAGCAGACATCTTTACTAAACCACTGGCCTTCGATACTTTCAGCTCTTTAAGGACCAGGTTGGGTGTGATTGACATAAATGCATGAAACTTTTTACTTTCTTTTATTTTTCTTTCTTTTACTTTTGTTTCCTGTTTTGGTGTTTTAGTTCTTTTTGTGTGTTTTATTTTTTTTTCTTTTGTCTTTTTTACTTAGTTTTCAAAATCATGGCTAATATGGTATTATATTCCTTGTCCTTGCTTTTGGGAATTTGTAGTCAATATGCTTTTATCTACTCAATCTCTTAGATGGTAGAAATATTTTGTGATTGTGTCTCTTTCTCTAACCTATTTTAGTGGCATAGTTATCTTCTTTAATCAAAAATCTCTCTCAAGTTAAAAATTGTTTATGGAATTGAGATCTTTTCTTAAACTTGCTTCAAAAACTCCATCTTATACTTATAATGTTTAAAGTTTTTTTTTCACATCAAAATTGCTTGTTACTCTTGTCCTTGATTATTGATTCTGCTTGTGATAACTCTTCCTTTGGTTAGAGAGAGTGCTCCTATTCTCTAATATATGAGAAGATCTATTCACAACTTTGTCTTTAAAAGATCATAAAAGAGACTATAGCTTGCAAAAAGAAAAAAAAAATGGCCAATGATGCCAATAAAAGATGTGCAAAGCGCCAAATTGAAAAATATAGAATACACAAAGTGTATCAAAAGATGCGCAGTGCGCCAACCAATTGTCAAGAGGCATAAAATGAGCCCACTCCAAAACAAGCTACTCTCTCTTTTTAAATCTTTTAGAACTTAGAAGTGTTGGTTATCAAAGACTTGACTTCGATTAAATTGCGATTGTGATAAATTTACTCTACCTCATTATTGTATGAAGATAGTTTTTCTTAAGCCAAGTGATAAGTAAAATCTTTTTTTTCTCATAACCAATTAATTTTTTGAGTTAGGTCATTGATTTCAAAAGACAATTCTACCCTAAAAAATGTCTGAGCTAAGGGTAGCCATGATCGGATATTCTAACTCTATAGATTGATGAGCTTATTAACACATTAACTCACAAATTTTTGAATCAATCACATGGAATGCTATATCATGTTCATGCCTTGATTAAATAAAATAAAAAAAAAAAAGAAAAAAAAAGAAGGGGTCTCTTCGCTCTACTTTCTTGAATCCTCCTTTTTGATATGTCAAAAGGGGGAGAAGTTTATGAGGTCCTTTTTACATCAATCCTGAATTTTTTTTCATCTGTTTTCGTAGTGATTTGCCATCATCAAAAAGGGGGAGATTGTTGCAAACTATTTTCATGGCTTATGTTTTGATGATTGACAAACACTATCTCTCTTGGACTACTTGTTGCTTCTAACTTTTCAGGAATCGAAGATCGGACGATCAAGAGGAAGCCAAGTCCAGGATCGCATAGGTTTAGGGTTGAGTCAATCTGTAATTTTATTTTTCACCTTTTGAGTCTACTTGTAATAATCAAAAAGACTGATGCTAAGTAACCCTTCACACACACACTTGAGAGGCTTAGAAATTCTGTTTTTACCCACATCGGCCCGGCCGATATTTATATCGTCCGGGACGATCAGCTTAAAACAGAAAGTCTAATTAAGGATTCTTAATTAAGGCAACCGACATTAACATATCGGCCTGGACGATACGTGTATCGGCCAGGACGATAAGCTCAAAATAGAAAGAGATAGCCGCCTTAGACAGTTTAGGCATACTGAATTTTAAATTATCGTCCAGGACGATTCCAGGATCGGCCTGGACGAAATTACCAAATTATGCCTTAATTGATCAGGAAATCAAGGGAGTAATTAAGGATGATTGATACGATCATATCGGCCAAGACGATCGTAAGATCGGCCTGGACGATCAAGCCAAATTTCAATCGGCCAGGACTGTTCCCAGGGCTGTGCTCAGGACGATTTACCTCTGATTTGAACTAATCGGCCAGGACGATCGTGAGATCGGCCTGGATGATCAAGCCAAATTTCAATCGTCCAGGACTGTTCCCAGGGCTGTGCTCTGGCCGATCTTCCTTTATTTGTACTAATCGGCCAGGTCGATGTCCATATCGACCGGGACGATAAAGTCGGCTACTTGCAATTAATGAGCTCCTCTTGAGCTCTTCTATTTAAAGAGCTCTTCTTCAACGTTTTGAAGAGACCTTTGGCTGCTGCCTTGACCTGAGAAGACCTTGAGGAGAGAAAGAGAGAGAGGGAGAGAGAGAGGATCTTGTGAGGGGGAGCTTGTGAGGGGATTCACAAGGGTTGCTCAAGGATCACTCTGCTTGTCTTTCGTCTGGAGTTTCTCGTCCGTGGAAGGGTCGGTAGAGGTAAGGAGTTTTGCTTTTGGTTGTGGTTCTCTGCCAGCTTCAGGAGGAAGCAAAAGGAGGTAGGTTCTCTGCCTTGCCGGGGTGGCAAAAAGGAGTTTCTTGTGAGGGCTTCTCCGCCTAGCTGTGGGCGCTAAAGGAGAGTCACGTTTTGTAGTGCAATACTTGGAGGGTGCCTCCAAGGAGTGGACGT
This sequence comes from Dendrobium nobile, assembly GCA_022539455.1. NCBI lineage: Eukaryota > Viridiplantae > Streptophyta > Magnoliopsida > Asparagales > Orchidaceae > Dendrobium > Dendrobium nobile. Next base: position 16,100,448 of record CM039718.1, on the reverse strand, counting down.
AGGTCTAGTCGACCGAACCACTATAAATCTTGTGTTCTTATTTTTGCTTCCGCACTTTTAAATTCCGCATTTGGTTTGGTGGTGTGATTTGGTTTGTGAATTTATTTCTTTGTCTCAAGAATTTTTAAAATACCAATTCACCCCCCCTCTTGGTTAGCTTGGGACTAAGTTCATAGGGCTTAACATCCCGAACGAACTTTCAGGTTACACTTGGAGATAATTCCACAAAGAAAGTGGTTGGATCTGGTATGATTGGTAATTTCAAAAACTTTTTTATAGACAATGTATTATTGGTTGAAGGCTTAAAGCATAATTTGTTAAGTATAAGTCAGCTATGTGATAAGGGATATAATGTGAAATTTTTACCTACTAGCTACATATTAAGCCTAAATGGGAAAGAAGTTTTAAATGGAAAAAGGGTAAACAATATTTACATGCTAGATTTGAATTCATTTCATACTCCTATTGCTTTCTATTTAAAAACTGTTTCTGATGAATCTTGGCTTTGGCATAGGAGACTTTGTCATTCTAGTATGAAAAATCTTAGGAGAATTACCCAAAAGAATTTAGTAAGAGGTATACCAAAACTAGACTTTACTAAGGACCACCTTTGTGATGCATGTCAATTAGGAAAACAAGTGAAGTCCTCTTTTAAGTCCAATAATGATCTTAGAACTAGTAAACCATTAAAAATTCTTCACATGGATCTTTTTGGACCAGTAGGAACTGTAAGTCTAGGAGGGAAGGTATACGGATTTGTTATTGTGGATGATTTCTCAAGATTCACTTGGGTTAGATTTCTCTTTCATAAAAGTGAATCATTTGAGAAATTCAGAAATTTTTCAACTTGGATACAGAGAAAACTAGGATGTGAAATAATATCTTTACAAAGTGATCATGGAGGAGAATTTGAAAATGAAAGATTTGAAAATTTTTGTAAAGAAAAAGGAATTGATCACAATTTTTCTGCACCTATAACCCCTCAACAAAATGGGGTAGTTGAAAGGAAAAATAGAACATTAATAGAAGCCGCCAGAGCAATGTTGGCAGAATACTCACTTCCTAGATATTTTTGGGCTAAGGCGGTTAGCACTGCATGTTATGTTCTGAATAGGGTGAATGTGAGATCGAATTTAAATAAAACACCCTATGAGTTACTAAAAGGTAGAACACCAAATTTGTCTCATTTGCATGTTTTTGGTTGTGTTCATTCATAACAATGAAAAATCTTCCTTAGGAAAATTTGATCAAAAATCAGATGAAGGAATTTTTGTTGGATATTCAAGTGTTGGAAAATCTTATAGGGTATTCAACAAAATAACTTTAGTTATTGAAGAAACCACACATGTTGTATTTGATGAATCTGGAAATTTAGAAGAGCCAAATATTGTTGAAGAAGAAATTGAGGAAAACTCTCAAAAGATTGATAGATTAAATTTGGAAGAAAATGTGGAAGAAAATTTGGAAAGAGAAAACCCTTTGCCTAGAGATTTGAGATTTTCTAAAAACCACCCAAGAGAATTGATTATAGGAGAACCTAGTGAGGGTGTTAGAACTTGGCGTGGATTAAATAAGGAAGTCAATCATTCAGCCTTTATTTCAACCATAGAACCCACTAATATTAATCAGGTACTTTCTGATGAATTTTGGATATTTGCCATGCAAGAAGAGTTAAATCAATTTGTAAGAAATAAAGTTTGGGAATTAACTACAAGGCCAAAAGATCAAAGTGTTGTTGGAACTAAGTGGGTGTTCAAAAATAAAATGAATGGCTCAGGAGTAGTCATTAGAAATAAGGCTAGATTAGTTGCTAAGGGGTATAATCAAATTGAAGGAATTGATTTTGAGGAGACCTTTACCTCTGTAGTAAGACTTGAAGCAATTAGGGTTTTACGTGCCTTTGCATGTTTTAAAAGTTTTAAACTGTTTCAAATGGATGTCAAAAGTGCCTTTTTGAATGGTGTTATTGAAGAAGATATTTTTGTAGAACAATCTCCAGGATTTGAAAATTCAAAATACCCAAATCATGTTTTTAAGTTAAAAAAGGCATTATATGGATTGAAACAAGCACCTAGGGCTTGGTATGAGAGATTGAGCACTTTCCTACTTGAAAGATCTTTTGAAAAAGGAAGTGTGGATACAACTCTCTTCTTAAAGAAATTTGGAAAGGAAATACTCATTGTTCAAATTTATGTGGATGATATCATCTTTGGATCTTCAAATAAAAATCTTTGTGATGATTTTTCTAATACAATGAGTAGTGAATTTGAAATGAGTCTAATGGGAGATTTAAATTACTTTCTAGGTTTTAGCATCAAGCAACTTGAGGAAGGGACATTTCTTAGTCAAACTAAATATATTAAGGACATCCTCAAGAAATATGAAATGGACAATGCTAAACCTGTTAGTACACCAATGAGTTCCTCAGTTCAGTTGGATAAGGACCTTAAGGGAAAATCTGTTGATCAAAAGAAATATAGAGGGATTATTGGATCTTTGCTTTACTTGACTGCTAGCCGACCAGATATTATGTTCAGTGTTTGCTTATGTGCTAGATTTCAATCAGATACAAAAGAATCACATTTGACAGCAGTGAAAAGGATTTTAAGATACTTACTAGGAACTCAAAACTTAAGAATTTGGTATCCTAAGTTTAGCTCTTCATTTGAAATTATTGGTTATTCAGATTCTGACTTTGCAGGCTGTAGAGTGGATAGGAAAAGCACTTCTGGAACATGTCAATTCATTGGAAATTCATTAGTTTCTTGGTCCAGTAGAAAATAAAATTCAGTAGCCCTATCTACTGCAGAAGCAGAATACATTGCATTAGAAAGTTGTGTGGCATAAGTACTTTGGTTAAAACAACAGTTGATTGATTTAGGATTATCTATAGGCACTATTCCAATTTATTGTGACAATACTAGTGCTATTTGCATTTCCAAAAATCCTATTCAACATTCTAGAACCAAACACATTGATATAAGACATCATTTCATAAGGGATCATGTATCCAAAGGAGAAATTGAACTCACACATGTTTCAACTGAAAATTAACTTGCAGACATTTTTACAAAACCTTTAGCCCTTGATACCTTCAGTACTTTAAGAACAAGGCTTGGTGTTATTGATTTAAATGCCTAAACAAAATGTCTTTGCAACATTGATATTTATGTTTATGTTTTGTTTTTGATTTTGTGAAATTTTGTGTGTTTTGAATGAATTTGTTTTTGAGTCTATGGTTTTGCTTTATGTTTTCTGTGTTTTTGAATGTTTAGTTTGATTTTCTTAAATTAAAATTCAAAATTTAAAAATTGGAGGAAATCGTCCGGGACGACTTTTGTTTCGTACTGGACAATGTGAGAAAAATTGGTTTGCGCGAACTTTAACCGTTTTGAGAGCAGTTTTTAATTAGATCATCTGTACGATCTGACGATCATTCAGGACGAAATTTTTCTTTTTCTCAAACGTCGAGACGATTGAATGCAGCGGTTGAGTGGATAAGACAGTTTTAAATATGGATTTCGTCTGTACGAATTTTTGGTTCGTCCAGATGAACAGATGTCGTTTCATTGTAGGGGAAGGTTTTCAAGAGACAGGAAAATAAGTTACTTTTGGATCGTCTGTACGAAATTATTTCGTCTGTACGAACGGTCAAGTCAAAAAGCCTGTACGAAGGGACGCATCGTAAGTTGTGTTGATTACGAAAATCCGTTACATTTTGGACGAAATGGATCGTTTGTACGAAATATTTTCGTCCAGACGAACGATGATTTTCGTCCAGGACGAACTGTTTTCGTCCAGGACGAACGTATCGTTTTTCTTTAAATATGAAGGCTTTCTAACTCAACAATCACACTTCCAAACTTCTCTTTCAATCCCTTTCTACTTCAAATTGTCAATGGCCTCCTCAAGCAAGAGACAAAAGGTGTTAGTGAAGAAGCCCAATAGGAATGCCTCAGAAAACTTCCTGTCTAAGGCGAATGAGGAATCCTTTCCTCATTTTGCATCCGCCAAAATAACTCCCTCTCGCATTTTAATCCAAAGCGAGATAAATTTTAAGGTAATGCACCTTTTTGCCTCAACCCAATTTCATTTCATACTTTCTCTCGTCCACTTCTACAACAAGCAAACCTTCCATTATTTCCTAGCAAACATGAGTTTTAACTCCGACCACTCTTGCATAAGTTCCTTTGTCTTCAAACAAAAAGTGGAAATCACTAAGCATGACATTGGAGCCTTTTTGAACTTAAGAACTAAAGGATATAGAGCCCACACCCTAATGAGTGAAAACACTTTCAAATGGTATGATGTCAATAGGGTAATTAGAAAAAGTGGCCTAACCTATCATGTTGCTAGAGTATCCGGTATGACCAAGAATGCCCGTATCATCCAGCATATCCTTCGTTCTTCAATCATTCCTAAAGCTGGTGATAGGATCAATATTACCCCTCCTTTCTGTTCTAACCTTTTTAATTATGGATTGTCACCCAATCGACGAAGCCCAACTTATCATAGATCACATCTATGGGCTTTCAGAAATAGGACATGCAGATTAGAAAAGAAAAAGGAATATCTCTTTAGGACACTTAGTTACCTACATCTTGAAAAAGAAGTATAACTTAGTGCATCCTGATGAAGAGTATGAAGAGCCAATTTATTATAATGATGCTTCCTTCAGATTACTTTTCAAGGAGGAAAAGGAAAAAGAAAAAGCACATGGCAGTGCCTCAGAAGAAGAAGAAGAAGAAGAAGGAGTACAAACCTCTGCACCTCAGTCAGATTATCAGAATCTGATTGAAAGATTTGATAGATTAGAGACTCATGTTGATCAAAGGTTTGATCAATTTGATGCTCAACTTATGCAGCAACAACAAGACATTGGTATCATTAGAAATGAAGTACATGAAATCAATACCAATATAATGTTGATGGCCTCCTACTTCAACCTTTTTGGCGGCATTCCTCCTCCTCCTCCACCAGAACAGTAGAGATGATTTTCTTTATGTTTGCTGTACTCGTGTTTGTTTCATGTTTTGTTGTGTCAGTGTTTATGTTAAATGTTTATTTTTATGTGTCTTTTCTTTTAAGTTAAGTGTATGTTCTTAAATGTTTTTAGATATTATGAAATGTGTAATCCTTTCATTAATATCAATGCATGTAGTTCTTGTTTCAAATTTGATTTGTTTTTGAAATGTGGTTAATTTTTATGAATTTCATTAGTATTATTTAATCTTTATAGTGCTTAAATTAGATTGTAATTTGATATTATCTACATTAGAAAATCTAGTCTTTCTAAATTTAAAAGTTGTTTATAACTTGTTATAATTAGAACTTTTAAATTCATGTCTATTCATTTAGACTACATAAAAGTTAATATTATTATTGCAATTTAGATGTTTTCTTATTTTGTATTCCTTGCTCAAATAATATTTATGCACTTAGAAATATTTGAAATTTTAGATTATTGATTTTGGAAAGAATTGGTCTCAATTACTCTTGAAAATTGTACAAAAAGTACAAAAAATCAAAAGGAATGCGCAAATGTTCGCAAATATGAAAAAGAGGCACAAAATCAGCCCAATATCAAAAGATGCACAAAAATGTGCCCAAAATTTTGAAAAAGATGCGCAAAGCGCCACATGTGGTAATTCTCTTCTTTCCAAATTCTTTCAATCTCTTAATTCAAATTGATCTTATGTTCATTTATATTCTATTGAACTTTGAAATATTGAATTTTTCTTCATCTCTCTTGTAATGATTTTCTATATTGGAATGTCTAAATTGAATCATGTCTTTGATAAATTCTTCTTACTTACAATGTTATATCACTTTTTAAATTTCATGAATTTCTATGATTGACCTAATGTTTTTAGTTTAAAATTGCATACCTTGTGTCAATCACCATTTAGATTAAATCTTCAAATGAATTTCATACAATTACTTACATTTCTCATCTTTTTCTTCTTCACTTTTTGTTGTTGTCAAAAAGGGGGAGAAATCATTGTGTTTGTATGTTTTGTTCGTGTCTCTAGTTTATTTTTTTTGAAAAACTTATTTTTTTTCAAAAACAAAATTTTTTTGTGTTTTATTTTATGGTTCAAAATGCCTCCTTATTTTCATGTATTCATCAATTCAGGGGGAGTTTAGGAGATAGGAGATTTTTTTAAATTGAAACCATACAAACAATAATTGTTTTGCCATCATCAAAAAGGGGGAGATTGTTAAGATAGTTGCTATTTGCATGCTTTACATTTTTGCAACTTATGAAGTTTTGATGATTCCAAACATTATTGTTCAAATGTGTAGTTATCTCCTAACATTTTTTAGAAGAATTGTATTTGTTCTTATGTGTACTGAGATTTCAGGAAAAATGAACTCCAGACTACGAAGACTTCAAATTAAATTCAGCATGAGATACTGTGTAAAATTTGAAGCTTGCACTTTTCTTAGAAATCAATTTGAAAGGGAGTGATTGTACACACACACATAAGGAGATCATGTAAAATTTATACTGATCGTACGGGACGATATCCCTTTGTACTGGACGATCAGACAGTTATCTTTTATAGAGCATACGGAACGAATAGGAACTTGCTCGAAAAAATTTTTCTAAGTCCTATTCGTCCAGGAAGAAATTAATTATCGTCCAGGATGATTGGTTCACTGTAAAATTTTCGTTCAGATGAATTTAAATTATCGTCCATGGCGACTGGTTCATTGGAAAGATTTCGTCTGGACGAAATTAAAAATCGTCCAGAACGATCGGGTCTCTGGAAAATTTTCGTCCAGACGAAATTAAATTATCGTCCGTGGCGATTGGTCCTCTGGAAAATTTTCATCCAGACGAAGTCAAGAATCGTCCAGGACGATCGGTCCTCTGTAAAAATTTCGTCCAGACGAATAAATTTTCATCCAAACGATTAACCGACTTAGGACAGTTTTCAGCAGTTTCTAGAACCAACCTTGTAATAACCGATCGTACTGGACGAACCTAGTTCGTACAGGACGATCAGCTGTATGAAGACATTTCGTATACATATTCAAATAGGGTCGTTTCAGATCGTTTAAGTAAAATCGTCCAGGACGATCCACGATCGTACGGGACGATCCACTGCGTACAGAATTGAAAACTTGCAGTTTTTGGGCGGTTTTTCTTGTCTTTTGTATAAATAGTCCAAATTAGACTGCCACCCAATCTTTTTGTCATTTGATCTTCGTGCCTCTTGAGAGAATAGCCAAGGAGAGAGTGGAAGAGAGCATTCAAGGGAGGATTCCTACCACTGGAGCGAGAAGGCTTCACTTACAGTTCAAAGGTAAGAGTCTCTACTTGTGAATTGGGATTACTTCACTCTTTTCCTTCTTCCTTCTAGATTCTTGTGAGAAGATCTGTCAAGCAGATCCGGTTCTCTACCGACACTTGGAAAGTGTGAACAGCCGAAGGGTTCTCTGCCTACACTTGGAGAGTGTGAACAACCGAAGGGTTCTCTGCCCACACTTGGAGAGTGTAAACAGCTGAAGGGTTCTCTGCCCACACTAGGAGAGTGTGAAAGGACGACGGTTCTCTGCCAACACTGGGGATAGTGTGAAAGGATGGATGATTCTCTGCCAACACTGGGGATTGTGTAAAAGGACGGACGGTTCTCTTCCGCACCGGGGATTGTGTAAAAGGACGGACGGTTCTCTGCCGCACCGGGGAGTGGTGAAAAGAGTGTGTTGTAAAGTCTTCTTCGCCTTGCTGTGGGTGCAAAAAGAGAGTCACTATTGGTATTAGTGCAATACTCAGAGGGTGCCTCTGGGGAGTGGATGTAGGTCTGGTTATAGACCGAACCACTATAAATCTGGTGTCATTTACTTTACTGTTTTTACGTTTTCGCACTTTATATTTCAGTTTTTAAAAAAACTCTGTGGTTGAAAAACATTTTTCTACAAAATTTAAAAGAAATTTTATTTCGGTTCAATAATTTTCTAAAGGGGACTTAAATCTTTTAAACTACCAATTCACCCCCCTCTTGGTAGCCTTGGGACATTCACTTAGGCTTAACAACCTAATTACTAGACTCAACACCACATGCTCTTACTAGGTCATTTGTGAGAGCTTCCCTCCACTTGATCAGAATGATCAAGATTACCATCTACCATAAGTCACAGATTGGTTACCTCCTCTTCAAGTTCTATTTCTAATAAATCTAAACCAGAGTTTGTATAAAATGGCTTATGAGTCCGTTGCTTTCCCTTTCTAAACTTTATTGCTTTTTCACCCTTCTCCTTTATTAGGTGTGATTTTAGGTTGGGGTAATCCATCTTCAGGTGGCCGGACTTCCTACATTCAAAATAAATAATATCAAAAGAATCCTTAGAATTCTTATTATATTTACCATTATTCCACTGCTGATGATACTTTTATTTTCTTCTTAGGAAGCTTTTAAATTGTTTATCATCAGTGATAAGTCATACTCTCCTTCAACTGTAGAGCTGTCACTTTTTAACTCAACTGGTTTTAGTGCTACCACTTTGTCCATCTTCTTATCTCCTATATCATGGAATCTTTGACTCACACCTTACTTATAGGCAAATAGTTAGTCTAATAAGTTATCTATAGAATAAATGTTAAGACTATTTAATTCACAAATGGCAATAACCTTCGCTTCATAGTTACTATGAAAACATTTAAGAATTTTGTTTACTTTTTAAGAGTTAGAAGGTTCTCTTCCTAAAGCATGCTAAAATTTTGCAACATAAGTAATCCTAGCTTACATGTCTGAAATGGTTTTGCTATGTTCATGCAAAAGAGTTCATAATCTTGGAATATAATGTTTAACCTAGATTGTTTAACTTTATTTTTTTTTTTTGAGAAAATTCATTTTACATTAAAATAAAAGAAACATATTAAAAACTACTAGGTGATAGAAAAACTATCACAATCTTCCTTTAACAAAGAAAGAAATAAGGAGGAACCTTATTATAACTAAGATCATCCAAAAAAAAAAAAAAACAAGTATAGCAAAGTTAGCACAAAATTCGGCTAACTTATTACAATTTCTATGAGAAAAATGAAATAAAAATTTTCCAAAATCTTTCAAGAAAGAAAAGTCTTCCACCATGTCATTGTCATTTTTGCAAAATGCTTCATTAACCAAGCTTTAAAGATACCTGATATACGATACATAATTTTTCCCAGATTTCTTCACCAGTTGTATATGCAGAGATTCTCATATATTCTTCTAACTTAAGAGTAAAAAAAATAATTGGAATACTTTGAATTCAATTAAGCTAAGTCTCTATTCTCATTGCTCTATTTATAAAATGATAACTTAGCTTTAATGCTATTAATAAAATAAGATGGTACAGAAAAACCCTATTATACTAAAAATCACAGGCAAAAATTAATAGATTGTAAGAAAGAAAACATGCGCATTTTTTAGAGATCAAATGATATGTTGTGAAACAAAGGTGGACAAGTAATAGAGTATCTTTATGTGGGGTTCCATGGATCATTTTCCTCTAGGTTTTCTAAAACACTATTTTTGAGTAACGCTCTGATACCTTTTAATAGTTTGATAAGGATGCTAAGGCTAAGTGAAATTATCCCTAGGCACACAAAGATGGGGGAGGGGGGGGGGGGGGATGAATTGGTGATTTTAAAAAGTAGTTGCTTAATTTAAAAATAAAGACAATATTTTTAGATTGTTTAATATTTGAAAAATATGTTACAATTTTCACTTAGTTTGGAAGCAAACAAATTTAACAACACATTTAAGCAATGATGATGATATTCTAACTAGTAGAATGAAGCATTGAGTAAGATATTCAATAAGTAGTTATAATAGAATTAGAATGTAAGATAATAAAAATGTGAGCATAAAAAATAGAACAAGCACACCAGAGATTTATAGTGGTTTGATAAAAAATGACCTACGTCCACTCCCCGAGTCCTACTCTCTGAGTATTGCACTATCACTATAGTGTCTCTCCTTTTACCCCCATAGTAAGGTAGACATGCCCTTACACAAATCACTTCCAAGCGGAGAGCTAAAAGCTTTATTACCTTCCAGGTGAGGATAGCGACCTTCAAAATTTTTCTCCCTCATAGAGAAGGCAGAGAACCTTGGACCCCTTTATCATCCTCCTAGTGATGGTAGAGAACTAAGTCCACGAGCTTAAGAATTTCTCCCCATAGCAACCCAAAAAACCCATATAGATAATTGGAGGAATGAGGCAAGACACTTGCTTTGAGTGACCATGTGATCCGCTCACACTACTTCTTTCTCACATACAAGCACTCCGCCTTCTTTCCAAAGCTCTGTTAATTCTTCTTCTCAAAGCTCCCTCTCTAAAACACTAAGTAGCCAAAGACTTTAAACAAGTCACATGAGAGAGATTAAATACAAAGACTCACAAAAAGCCTTAAATTAAAATTCAATGACTCAAATCATATAATATAATCCTACATCATCCAGTATGATTTATGTAAAGTACTCGTATTAGTACTATACGAAGAGCTAGATGTTGTATGATCAGTTCAAATAATTGAGCTGATCATCCAGGACAATTTAGAGCATCATCCTGTCCAAATTGTTCAAATGACTTAGATTATCATTATGTATGATTGGCGACAGTAAATTTTCTTCCCATATAGAAATCAATTCATACAATTTTATTGGTCAAATCATCCTATTTGATCTGACTTGATCAATTAATCCAAAAATTTTCCCTAATCACAAGATTAATTAATTTAAGATTTAATTACATCATACAATATGATGTAGATCAAATCATATGATTAGTAAAAAATTGAATTTCAAAGTATTGCCTAAAATTCGATTGGGAACTAGGATCTTGATTTAAATTGATTGTCCTATACAATCTCCATGGTAGATTATGATTAGTTATACTTGTATTAATTATCATAATAAGCCATTTTTAATATTTTTTTGATTAACTGATCAAACAATATGATATGAATTGTACAATATGATTAGTTCTAAAAACTTCAACTTCTGATATTGTCACTAACTCATTCCCTTAAGTGTGTGTGTGTGCATGGTTAACAGGCTTAGTATCCACCAAATATATGATTTAACAGAAGATAAGTAAAAATACATAAGAATTGAAAATAAAGACTTTTCACGACATACTTAACCCTTATATACCCAATCATGAGAGGATCAAACTTGTAAGGGTACGGTGGACCTAACATGTTAGTGCATAGGAAGGGCATGTATGTAATAATAGTAGTTAAGAAGAGATAGCTTAGTAAGGGAACTAAAAATGTTTATTTATCATCAAAATCATTGAACTTGGGTTAAGATTTGTAATAGGGCATGAGTAAGCCGCTCAAGCTAGCTATATTACATGTTCAATAGCACCATTTAAGAGATTTATTTTTAAGTTATATGCTTAGGAAGAGCCTAAATTTATTTTTTTATTGGGTGTATTGATTTCAAAAATACTATTAACTTTTTCATTAGGGCTTAAAAATAGCATTGCGATATTAAAAATTATTTTAAAGTCATCATCCTTAAAAGATAAATTATATGGTAAATAAAAACTTATAATTGAGAACATTTTCTCTTAATTTTCTTCTTACATGTTACATACAACTTTGATCTCTTAGTTTTCCTATTTTGAAATTATTGTATAAGTATTTCAGTATGAATACCATTAAATATGTCTTTTTTTTAAAATATTAATAATTAGTTTGTATCATGTTCATTTTTTAATTTTTATTTTAATGTAATTTTTTATATCTAATTTAAATTTGAAAACAAGTAAAAAAAATTATAGTGAAGCATCTAATTTAAACTTACATGACATGAAATTTATTTATATTTAAATATATTAAAAAAAAATTATAGTCATAGTATACATTTTTTTACTTTAATCAAAGATTGTAATACCCATACCAATTCGCTAGAGTCCAATTTATTCTTTTCACTTACAGAGAAGTACAAAAAAAAGAGAGAGCGAGAGAAAAATGGAGAAATATATAAAGGTAGAGAAGGTGAGAGAAAAAGATAGCAATAAAGAGAGAGAGCCATGTAGAGAGGGGGAGAGAAAGTATCTTTAAAAAAATTGAAATAAATTTATAAATAGAATTCTAAAATTAGAAGAAGTAGGAGTGTTTGATATAGATTTTGTAATAAGAGTCTCCAAGCACTTATGGTCGAAGATCCAAAAGGTGATAAATCAATAGTTGCTATCATAGAGAGAGGGAGAGAGTAACACCTGCTAATGTGTGTAGTCACAATCTAAGAGAGAGAAAATCCTACACATGTGAGAAATCACTAATTAGAGAGAGAGAGAGAGAGAGAGAGAGAGAGAGAGAGAGAGAGAGAGACCTACATGTGCGAGAAGCCTCTAATTCGAGAGAGGGTGTCAAGGCCCCCACTAATGGTTATAGGTTTTAGTAATATACAAGAAGTTAAATATAAAGGATCTTAGAAATGAAGGTGTTATGTTGTAACTAAAGCAAATGCAGAGTAATTTTTAGGAGATTGGAATTTCATACTTAATTCTTTTAGAACATATTTTAAATTCATCTAATTTAGATGAATTTCAAGTACAATACATATGTGAAGCACCTTACCATGCCTCAATCCCCACTAGCCACTATCGACCACCACCACCATGGTCATCTCCACTATCATTGTTGACCATCACTACCTCCATCACCGACATTAGCCATTTTTGCCTCTGCTTGCTACCTTTGTAGGTTATCTATGCTTATCTTCACCACTTGTCATCACCATTTGGCCTCATCGCACACCATCTATCATTACCATCATTCCACATTTTCAACTGCCTTTGGTGCAAATGCCTCCTGAACAAAGAAAAAATGTTGGTTTATTTATACAAGCAACAAACATAGAAAATTAAACTCTTGATATTTTTTAAGCAACCAAAAAACCCATAACTTTTCAAATACAAATTTTACCTTACGTTGAATTTTGAATATATATACTTTTGTAGAACTTGTAACCTAATAACCCCTAGGTAAATTTTTTATAAAATTTTATATTTAGGAAGAGTGTGATTAAATTTCAATATTGAATGGTATAATATAAAACATTTAAATATTTTTTACATTTTTAAAAATAATGTTTAAAGCATATTTATAGGAAAAAAACTACAAATTTGAATTATTTTTTTATGATCGAATAGGCCATAAAAACAACATAACATATCAAAAGTTATAAATCATGTTCTACAATAGATTGAATCTATTCACCACCTCCTCAGTCATTAAGAATATGTGGGATTTTTTAGAGAGAGAAGCTGTGGGATTTTCTAGAGAGAGAAACATATTTTTCAAAAGATCAAATTGGTGCGTCATCTTGATTTTTTGATGATGGAGAATGATCACCGATCATCGTCTGAGATTGTGTCAAGTATAGAATGGAAATTACAAACTTGAGTCTCGTCTATCCATCAACAAGGCTTTTTTAAATCTTCTCCTCTAGCATTTGCTAGAATGTCTTCCATGGGCAGAGAATCTAGAATGAATGGTATTCATTTGAATATCAATAAAGGTAAACCTTTAACTATTAATGAAGGGGGACTGTTAAAAACCAAAAAGGTTTTTCAAGATATTGGGAAAGGAAAGAAAGTCATATTCGATGAAGAACTTAAATTGTCATATAAGTAGGAGATCTAAATATTTGCTTTGGATCTGCGATGCTGGCAGATCAGAAAGAAGATGTTGTGAGTACTGGAATGGTTCGTGATATAAGCATTCAGGATTCAGGGGAATTATCAAATAAAGTAGGCATTATTGATGAAGACTACGGAGGTATTGCTGCAATGGTTCCTGATGGAATTGATAAGAATAAGGATACTAAAGATTTGGATGTAGTTTGGCAACATGTATATGGTGAACATGATTCATGCAAACATAAGGTAGAAGAAGCTGAAAGCTCAAAGTGTACTAGAACTGAAGGCAATGATATACTAAACATTTGGCATAAGAAATCTAATAAAAGAATTACTGATTTGGATATTGGTAATTGCCTGATGGAAGATGGGGAAAATATAAACCTATATGATGAAAATGTGATGGAGAATACAAAGAAGCTTCAAAATTCTCTGGTTATTAAAGTATTTGGGGACAATATACCGGCTTATTTTATCTATTTGAAAATCAAGAGACAATGGTCGTATTTAGGGAAATTCAACCTTAAATGGCTTGGGAAAGGATGGATTATGTGTTTTCTTGATGATGAGGAAGCATTGGAATTGGTCCTTTCTAATGGAACTTGGTTTATAATGGGTCAGATAATTGGGTTGGAGAAGTGGTCTACTTCATTTTCTCTAGATTCATTAAAGGGGTTAACTGCACCAATTTCGATTAGAATGCCAAGCTTGCCGTTGCATTGCTGGGATGATATTAATGTATGTAGGATTGCTTCAAAAATTGGCAAGAATTATTTAATAGATGATAATAAGTTCCAATGGGGGAAGAGAGAGTTCGCAAGGATTTGTGTGCATATTCAACTTGGAAACAAACTACTGCTTGAAGTCTGGGTGGAAGGAAGTTCGAGCAGATTCTTCCAAAGAATTGAGTATGAGAGAATCCCAAATATTTGTTTTAATTGTGGTAATATTGGCTACTTTTTTAACTTTTGTCCAGAAGTGGATTTACGACCAAATCTAGAAGGTTTAAAAAATACTAAAAAAAGGAGAAAATAAATCAATTCAGGGAGGTAATAGTTCTTATAAAAGTTTTAAGGAAACTATGGGAGAAATGTCTAAGGAGATAAACTCTAATTATGGGCCTTCGATACATGTCAACTATGGAAAGGAAAAGACTTTCAACCAAAGGATTCCTGCCATTCATAAAATTAAAATTACTGTGAAGGAATATGTGCTTAAGCATGTTGAAGATAAGAAGAATGAATCTATTACAAATGTAATATCTGTTACTATTTAAGATGGAATTTCATCCAAGGAAGATAATGCTGTTGGATCTAATCCAATTGAGAATACTTTAGAGTAGGATTTTTCTGTTGATTTTGATAAAATGTTTTCCCATATAGGCGTGAACAAATTTTTTGTGTTATCTGAATTACTGGAGGAAGGAGAATTGAGCCCTGTTATTAATAACAAATGTGAAGATCAGGTGAATTCGAGAGAAGTTGAAGAAATTACAGATGGAAAAAATCATAATCATGAACGAATCAGTTCGCCAATTCTTCATACAGAAGCTGTTAAGGTGGAGGGAAAACATGAAGAAAGCTCAGTTATCAACAAAGTTAAATTAGCTAATGAGTTGAAAAGTCTTGGACCTATTAAATTATTATCAAGGAGTAGAAAGAAAGATGGAGATCGTAATGAAAGGGTGGGGATCTATTCCCCTTTGATTATTCAATGAGTTCAATTATGTTTTGGAGTTATAGAGGAGCTAGGAAAAAATAAGTTTCTCTATATCTAAAAGAGATAGTAAAAGATAATGGTGTTTTTTTATGGGGTTGCTTGAGACAAAAATTTCCAATATCAGTAGGTAAGATGTTAATAATCTTATTGGTGATTCTTGAGATTTCTTTCAGATTCCTTTAGAAGGAATGTCTGGAGGAATTCTCATCCTTTGGCAAAGTAAGATTGCTTACTTTTCTATTGTGAATTATTCTCAATAAGTGGTGATAGGGGATCTTATGATTGTTAATAAAGGAGTTTGGAGGATAGCTTCAGTTTATGGTAGCAAGGAGGTGGTTCATAGGAGATTACTTTGGGAGAAATTAGATGATTTTCATACCAATAGTATTCCTATTGTTAAAAGAGGGGACTTAAATTGTTTTTTATCTAAAGAAAATAAAAGCGGAGTAAAGTTATTTTGAGTCTCTCTTGCTTCTAAAGAAATGAAATCCTTCATCATGAATAATGATCTTCATGAGATTTGTTTTGTTGGGCCAAAATTTACGTGGTGCAATAATAAGGTTGGAGGTGCTCGCATCTTGGAAAGACTTGAGAGATGTTTTTTAAATATGGATGCATTGAATTCTTCAAAAAAGATAGTGGTGAGACATCTAGCTAGAGTGGCATCGGATCATAGTCCTATGGATCATAGATTAAAATCGTAGAAGATCATTAGATTTGAGGAAGTTTGGGCTTTCTATCCAGCATCTGAAGCTATTATTAAATCAGCTTGGAGAATTAAAATAGGAGGTGATTGTGCTAAATTGTTGAATAAAAAGTTTACTAGATCCTTAAAAAGTTTATTTTTTTGGAGTAGAGCAAAGCATAAGAACTATTTGGTTCAAAAAGATGAGCTTACAAAAATTGTATTGGAGCTTCAATTAGAATAGGCCGAGGTTGGATGGCTCTCGAAGGAGGAAAGATGGACTCTAAATTCTAATGTGAATGAACTTAAATCAATCTTGGCACGGTTATGTACCTGGTGGAAGCGAAGAGCCAAGGTAAAGTGGCTATCTGATGGTGATACTAACTCAAAATATTTTCTCTCATTTGCTTCAACTAGAAGAAATTGCAATTGGATTTAAAAAATCAAGGATAGCTCCAGGGTGGTAGTTGAAGATTAAGAACAAATTGAAGACATTTTATTGCAATTTTTTGAAGGAAAATGTAAGGATAGATTCTATAATTTGGAAGGATGGACAAATCCTTTTTGTTCTATAATTTGGAAGGTCTTTCATATCGAGGTGAACACCTCACCTGGGAATGACGGTATAAGCTGTTCCTTTTTGAAATATTATTAGAACATTATCAAATATGATTTTTGGAATGGAATAAATCTTTTTTTTTCAAATTGGGAACAATGAATGAAGGATGAAATGAAACATTAATTATTCTAATTCCTAAAGTGGAAAATCCATCTACTCCAAGCCAATTCAGACCAATTAGTCTTTACAGGACTATATATAAAGTGATAGTGAAGATACTCTTAAACAGGATGAAACCAGTTATTCATAAGCTAATATATATATAGAGCAAGCAACCTTCATTAACGGAAGGTCTCTTGAGGATCATATTCTTATTACTCGGGAGGTTTTTCAAAAGTTCAGGTTTTCCAAATCATCCAATAGACTTGTTTCTTTCAAAATTGACATGGAACAAGCTTATGATAGCATGTGCTGGATGATTTTAGAGAAAGTATTAGAGCTATTTGGTTTTTCTTAGAAATTTTCTGTTTGGATTATGGAATGTGTTGTTGACCAAAAAATTTCCTTATTTATCAATGGAACTCTTTCCAAATGGATTAAAGCTAGGAATGGATTTCGATAAGGATGTCGCTTATCTCCACACCTCTTCATTATTTGCTCTAAATGTCATTCTAATGTGTTCAAACGTAAAGAAAGTTCTATGGGAATTCAGATTAAGCATAATGGTTCAAGAATTACTCATCTTCTTTTTGCATATAACATTCTAATTTTCTCAGAAGCAAAGATAAAAGATGTGAAGGAAATTAAAAATATTTTATCTGATTTTTGTGGTTGGACAGGACAAAAATTTAATGTAGGAAAAACAACCATTCTTTTTAGGAATCATGTAAGGATGAAGAAGATAAGATATATTGAAAGGATTATGGGCTTTAAGGTGGTGAAGGAATTCAAATATCTTGGTATTAAAGTGGCATTGAAGAGATTAGCGGCTGAAGACTATCAATTTATCATTGATAAGACAAAGAGGTCAATTTATATTTGGGGTTCTAAACCCTTATCATTGGCAGGGAATTTCTCTCTCATTAAAACTATGTTTCCTTATATACCGACTTTCTATTGCTCTCTTTCTCTTGTTCCTAAAAGTGTGTTGAAGGAATTAGATAAAATTTATAGAAAATTTTGTTGGGACAAAAAGGATGGTAATCTCGATCTCCATTATGTGAGTTGGTATAACCTCTATAAACTGGCTTGTTGGGGAGGGAGAGGTCTTCGTTCATTCTTGCATATATTTGGACCATTGAGAGCCAAGTTGGCTTGGAAAATCATCCATAATGAAGAGTCATTACTGTTCAAGATGCTGGGAGATAAATTCAATATTCAAAGTGGTGGAATCAGTGGAAGAAAAGGGAGCTCATCTTTCAAAATCATTGCTAATAGTTTGAATTATTTAAATAAAGTTGTAAGGTGGAAGGTAAGATCTGGGAGCACCATTTGAGTTTCCAATGATATTTGAATTTTAGACAAGAGTCCTAACTTATGACCGACGTATATGGATATTCCTTATCAACTAGATATGATAGTGGACAAGCTTATTTTTGACGGTAGATGGAATATAGAAAAATTAAAATCTCTATTTGGAGAAGAGCTGGTTTACTTAATTTGTAAAATTCAAATCCAGGTGGAAGATGAGTTAGAACTTATACAATTTAAATCATGTCTTCTAATTTTCGCTTTAGCTTATAAAGCTTTGATCAAGGAAGAAGAGTCTTACATATATTGGGAAAGCTTAAGGAAATGTAAATTGAGACCTCGAGTGGAAGTGTTTTGGTGGCATATTTTTAATAATGCTATTCCTAGTTTCTATTTCCTTTTTAAAAGAATAATTCAAGAAGAGTTTAGGTTCCCAAAAGGATGCAATATAAGAGAAGGCGTAGACCATATCACGGTCAGATGTACTAAGCTGGCCCAAGTGGTGAATTTTCTTAACAAATGGGGATTTGGATTCCCTATTTTTGAATCATTTCAACAGTGTTGGAGTTGGATGGAATTAGGTGCATAAAATAAAATATTCATGGTTAACATTTACTGTAATGCTATTTGTCTTTTTGGGCATTCAAGAAACTAGTTTCTTCATGGAGGAAAAGATGTAAGTGTATTGGTAATTGCATTAAATTCTGTTAGCTATGATTCAGTATCTTTTATGGGAGATAGCAAGGAATCGGGCCACTAGGGTATTAATCAGTCTAATAGACTATGTAATCGTTGGTACCCCCCTCCACTCGAATGGATCAAAATTAATGTGGATGCATCTTTGTCAAAGTCTTATAAATGAGGAGTTGGAGGTATTATATGAGATTGTAGAGGAAGATTTCTTTTAGCCTATAAATTCACTTGTATTCATTGGGGCATTTCATTTCTTGAGCTATTGGTGGTACATATGCTTAAAGATATAAAAAAAAGATTGGATGGAAGGCTTCAAAGGTATAATCATTGAAAGAGATAACAACAACATAATCAGATTTTTAAAAAATCTAAGAGGTAATTGGAAGGATGAGCTTACTTTCTTAAAAGGCTTTAATTTTATTGTTTTCAATTGTATTAATAGAGAATGTAACAAGATAGCAAACTTATGTGCTAATTATGCTCTCTTTAGTAGTTTTTGTTGGAATGAATTAGCTTCAAATAAGATTCATCCTCTCTTTAATCAATTGTTAAAGGAGTAATCGGTCTATGGTTCTAGTATGTAATAGTTTTTATTTTAGTTAATGCAAGTTATTTGCTTTTCTCAAAAAAAAAAGTTTTTAGAGAATTTCCCCTACCAAATATAGATACTATATGATTTATTTTATTCTTGACATAATCTACTTTATTAGATCTTATGATTAATTATATCACAAGAAGTAATCTCCTATAATAAGACAAATTAGGGCTTAGCTTTTAATCCACTAAATGAGCTCAAAATGTCCTAAATTTAAATAGAAAACATTTACTAAGCTGATTATAATTTCATGAAATTTTGATTCAATTGGAGTTAATTTAAATTTTTAATAATTTAATAATCATGGACTTTACATTTATATGATCATCTTCAAAGGTGTTCTGGTTGGTAGCAATTATGTTGTAATAGGGTATTCACTCTCAGGACCAAATCCCCCAAAGTGTTGAGATAGTTGCAGCTTAGTTTTTTTATTATTGATAGTCTTGCAACATATATGTTTTTGATGATTCAAAGAATTATTATTTTATAACAATTTCTCCAAACATATCTTGGATGCATTGTTTTGTTATTTGTGTGTACTAACATTTAAAAAAAATCATATTTCATATTGTTGAAGATTTAGATTAAATTAGGGTTTATTGTAAATGAAGTTTAAAATTTTCATTTTATTGAGTCTGAGAGAGTGTGATTGTAATTGAGTAACTGTGCACACACACACTGGAGGATTGTTTAAAATTTGAAATTTTTTAAACTAATCATACTTTATGAAGTCATTTTGTATGGGACAATTTGTTCAATTATTTTCCCGTATGAGCAGTCAAACAAACTGGTGGTAGAAAATTTCATAGTTTTCTGAACTGATCGTACTGTATGATATCTTATTCGTACAGACAATGTCCAGAGTATGAATTTGAGGGGTCCCTTTTCATCCCGACAAATCTCAGAGTTGTCTGAACTGATCATACTGTATGATATCCTATTCGTATAGATGACGTCCAGAGTATGAATTTGATGGGTCCCTTTCATCCCGACGAACTTGAAAATTTTTGAACAGATCATGCTGTATGATATCCCATTCGTAAAGATGATGTCCAGAGTACGAAAATGTGGGGTACCTTTTCATCCCGATGAAGTTGAAAAATTTTATAATTGTTCTTACAGTATGAACTTGGTTTGTACTAGACAATTATCATTTATGAAAATATTTTGTACAAATTCACAAAGCTTCATATGCAATAGTTTTTGAACTTTTTGTATGTATGGAAATAAAATCGTGCTGTACAATTGTATAGTCTCAAAATGGAAAATTTTAGTTTTCTGGATAGTTTTTCGTGTCTTTCATATAAAAGGTCCTTAGAAACTAACATGAAAAGGTTGTTCTTCATGATTTTTTTAAGGGCAAGTGAAAGAGTGATTGAGGGAGAATGTTTGAGAGAGAGTTCTTATAAGTAGAGTGTGAAAAGATCATAAGGTTACTCAAAGGTAAGAATCTCTTTTGGTTTTTAGTTATTACTCTTCCTTTCTTCCTTCTAGTTGCTCAAGAGAAGATCTTTGAAGAAGATTCAATACTCTGCTGACACTTAGAGAGTGTGAACAGACGATGGTTCTCTACTGACACTATGAGAGTATGAATAGACAACAATTCTCTGCTGACACTTGGAGAGTGTGAATAGATGACTATTCTCTACCGACACTTGGAGGGTATGAAAGGACAACATTTCTCTACCACATCAAGGATTAGTGGAAGAGAGGAATTATAAAGGCTTCTTCACCTTTCTGTGGGAGTTAAAGGAGAGTAACTTTGATAATAGTGCATTACCCGAAGAGGGATTCTTCGGGGAGTGGATGTAGGTCGTGTTTGATTGAACCGCTCTAAATTTTTATGTCATTTTATTTTCCACATTTTTATTTTCTGCAATTTTGTTATTGTGGTTAAAAAGCTCATTTTAAAAAGATAATCAAATTTGGAAATTTGTTAAGATGGTTTTCTATTAAAAAAAAATCTAAGAGAATTTTTAAATTATCAATTTACCTCCCTCTTGGTTAGCCTTAGGACAATTACTTAGGTTTAACAACTTATAAGTAATCAACAAGTGGTATCAATGCTTTGTTTAAAAATTATAAGTTTAGATTAGTTTTTGAAAATGATAATGACTACTTTTGGAAACTAAAACACACCTGAAGGGTATTCAATCACTAGACCTCTGTTATTTAATAATATCTCTTTTGATTTTTGGAAAACGCGTATGTCTATATTTCTTCATTCACTTGACTATCACATGTGGATTTTAGTTTAAGAAGGGTATACTAGGCTAGGTAGACATATAGATGGTATTAGAGTTGAAACACCTTTTGCTAACTGGAATGTAGAAGAATGTGACTTCGAACAACAAAATGAAAAATGTTTAAATAGTTTCTTTTATGCACTTAAGTCTGAAGATTACATGCGAGTTTCTACTTGCAAAAGTGGAAAGGATATTTGAGATAGGCTTTATATTACATATGAAGGGACTAATGAAGTAATGCAATCTAGATTGAATATCTTGTTACATGACTATGAATTATTTTGCATGAAATCCAAAGAATCCATTTCTGACATGTACACAAGACCTACTGAAATCGTCACTTCTTTGCATGTATTAGGCAGGGAACTAATGAATATTAAAATGGTTAATAAAATTCTTTATTATTTTCCTACTACTTATAATGTTAAAATAACTTCTATTACAAAGTCTAAGAACTTAAATATTTATTATATTAATAATCTTTTTGGATCACTAATTACTTACGAGAAAGCAATGAGTCAAATGAAGATTGATGTAGGAGAACAGTGAAAGGAGAAGAACATATCACTGAATGTGGATGAATCGAAGAGTGATCAGTCACAACCTAAGGATGAGGACGACATTTCCTTGATGACAAAGCAATTCAGGAGTTTTCTTAAAAGGAAGCAAATGATATGCCAATAATGGAATAAAGGTAAGTTTCACAAAAATGTTAAGATTTCTAATGATGTGATTTGTTATGAATGCTAGAAACCTGGACATATAAAAATGGATTGCCCTAATCTTAAATCCACTCCTAGCAAGGAGAAGATAGAGGAGAAAGAAAATATGAAGAAGGGCAAGAAGAGATTTCAGAGAGCTTTCTGAGCGGACTTAGCTTCAGATTCGTTAGAAATGGAAAAGGAAGCAGAAGTCACCAACTTGTGCTTAATGGTTGATAATCTTGATCAGTTAGATTAAGAAGAGGTATGTGACTTAACCTATAATGAGTTGCTTAAAGTTTCTAAAAGAATGCGTACTGCATATAAAAACATAAGAAAATGCATGCTAGATTAAACTTAGAATTGCAAAAGTTATAAAAGGAGCATGAAACCATTAGGAAAGATCACACACCGATTGACAATAACTAATGTGTTTACTTGATGAATTTGATGATTTAAATAAGAAAAATGTTCTTCTAAAATCATCCTACACTTAACTAGAAAAATAATTTACTTTTAAGGATGAATCTAAAAATATGAAGCACTATCTAAAATATAATATTAATGTATTTGAAGATGTAAACATATTTCTTAAAATTAAAGTGCAAGCTCTCAAGGAAAATAGGAAACCCCCTATACTTGAAGATTTTACTAACCCTATTTTGAAGGCAAAAATCTTAAAACCTAGGAAGAGAGATTTATTATCGAAAATTGAAATACACTTTTCTTCGAGTTAAGTGTTTTACTTGTGGGATGATTGGACATATTTCACACACTTGTACTTTACATAGAAAAACTCATTTAGTGTGGAGATCTAAGATATATAAGATAAGTCATATCATACATGCATCTAGTTTAATTTTTCTAAGAGGTGATACCAAACTTGTTTGGGTTCCCAAGGCTAATGTTTGATTATTTTGTAGGTACACTCTCATATAAGACCTCATGAGAGCATTTGGTACCTGGATAATGGTTGCTTGAAGCATATGATTAGAGACACTACATGGTTCATATCATTGGAAATTAGGATTGGAGGCAAGGTTACACTGGGAAATAATACCACTAGAAAAGTGGTTGGCACTGGTATGATCAGAAACTTGAATAACTTTTTCTTTGAGAATATATTACTTATAGAAGTCTTAAAGCATAATTTGTTAAGTATTAGCCAGCTATGTGACAAAGGATATAGCATTAAATTTTTTTCTCACTAGGTGCATATTAAGCTTAAATGAAAATAATGTATTACATGGAACCAGGGTAAATAATGTTTATCTATATTGAATTTTATTAAAACTCCTAATGCTTTTTTTTAAAAAACAATTTTTGATAAATATTGGTTATGGCATAGGAGACTTTGTCACGCTAACATGAAAAACTTTAGGAAAATTACCCAAAAGGAACTGGTTAGAGGTATACCAATACTAGACTATACTAAGGATTACCTTTATGATGCATGTTAACTAGGAAAATAGGTGAATTCCTCATTTCATTCAATCAAGGATCTTAAAACTAGCAAACCATTGGAGATTATTTATATGAATATTTTTGGACCAGTTATCACTTTGGGTCTAGGAGGGAAGGTATACGGATTTATGATAGTTGATGATTTCTCAAGATTCATATGGGTTAAATTTTTATTTCATAAGAGTGAATTATTTGAAGAGTTTAGAATTTTTTGACTTGGTTTCAGAGGAAATTAGGATGTAAAATTTTAATTATTCAAAGTGATCATGGAGGTGTATTCAAAAATGAAAAATTTAAGGATTTTTGCAAAGAATATGTAATTGATCATAATTTTTCTGCACCATAGGCCCCTCAGTAGAATGGGGTAGTAAAAAAAAAAGAGCAGAACATTAATTGAAGATGCTAGAGCCATATTGGCAGAATATTCACTTCCTAAATATTTTTGATCTGAAGCAGTTAGTACTACATGTTATGTTCTGAATAGGATGAATATTAGGGCAAAATTAAATAAAACACCCTATGAGCTTCTTAAAGGGAGAACACCTAATTTGTCACATTTGCATGTTTTATGTAAGGTGTTCATTCATAATAATAAAAAATCTCCTTTAGTAAAATTTGATCCAAAATTAGATGAAGGAATTTTTCTTGGATACTTTAGTGTTAAAAAATCATATAGAGTATTTAACAAAAAAACTTTTGGTAGTTAAGGAGACCACACATGTTGTATTTGATGAATCTGGAATTTTGGAAGAGCCAAGTTTAGAAGAAGATGATATAAAAATACTTCCTAAATGACTGAGAAGATTAATTTGGATGAAAATTTGGAACAATAAAATCCTTTGCCTGGAGAATTGACATTTTCTAAAAACCACCCTAAGGAATTAATTTTAGGTGAACCTAGTGAGGGTGTTAGGACTTGGCATGGACTTAGCAAAAAAGTCAACCATTATGTCTTTATTTCAATGATATAACCCATAAATATTAATTAAGCACTTTTGAATGAATTTTTGATTTGGCTATGCAAGAAGAATTAAATCAGTTTGTAAGGAATGATGTTTGGGAATTGATTGTAAGGCCAAAAGATCAAAGTATAGTTGGAACTAAGTTTGTATTTAAAAGTAAAATGAATGACACAGGAGTTATTGTTAGAAATAATGCTAGATTTATGGTTAAGGGGTAATATTAAATTGAAGGAATTGATTTTGAGGAGTCTTTTTCCCCTGCAACAAGACTTGAAGCAATTATGGATTTGTTAGCCTTTATCTATTTTAGAGGATTTAAATTATTTCAAATAGATACTAAAAATACCTTTTTGAATTGAGTAATTCAAGAGGATGTTTATGTTGAATAACCTCCTGATTTTAAAAGTTCTAAATTCTATAATCATATGTATAAATTGAAGAAGGCATTATATAGATTGAAACCGGCATCTAAGGATTGGTATGAGAGGTTAAACAATTTTCTACTAGAGAGATATTTTGTAAAAGGAAGTGTGGACACCAGTCTCTTTTTGAAGAAATTAGCAAACGATATACTCATTGTTCAAATTTATGTTGATGATATCATTTTTAGATCTACAAATAAAAATTTTTATTATAATTTTTCTAAAATAATGAGTAGTGAATTTGAGATGATCTTAATGAGAGATTTAAGTTATTTTTTTATTTTATCATTAAGCAAATTGAGGAGGAAATATTTTTTAGTCAGGCAAAGTATGTTAAGTGTTGATTCTTATTGAATTTTAATTAGATTATTACACCTAAACTAATGTCCTAAGGCTAACCAAGAGGGAGGGGTGAATTGGTAATTTAAAAAATTAACCTTCTTGGATTTTAAAAGTGAAATCGATTAATGATTCGTAACAGGTTGATTTTAAAATTTTTTTAAAAAAAATTTCAACCACGAAAAAATAAACTTACAGTATGTAAATAAGTAGCGAAAATAAAAAAACATAAATGTTTATAGTGGTTCGATCAAACATGACCTACATCCACTCCTTGAAGCCTCCCACTTTAGGTATTACACTATTACCAAAGTGACTCTCCTTTTACTCCCACAGTAATGTGGAGAAGCCTTTACATGACTCTCTTCCACTAATCCCCGGTGAGGCAGAGAATTATCATCCTTTCACAACCTCCAAGTATTGGCAGAGAACCTTCATCCTTTTACACCCTCCAAGTGTAAGCAGAGAACCTTCATCCTTTCACACCCTCCAAGTGTAGGAATAGAACCTTCGGATATTCACACTCTCCAAGTGTCGGCAGAGAACTGAATCTTCTTAAAAGATCTTCATACGAGTAATCTAGAAAGATAAGAGAAAGAGGAAAGAAACACAAAACATACTCAGAGATCCATACCCTTGAGTAACCTTATGAATCCTTCACGCTCCACTAGGAAGAAATCTCTCTCAAATACTCTCTCACATTCTCTCCTTAAATTGCCCTTTACAAATCAGAAAGACCAGATGACAAAAAGATTAAGTGTCAATTTTTAGTGGACCTTTTATAGAAAAGACACGACAAACCATCAAGAAAACTAAAATTTTCAAATTTAACCATCCACGATCCTACCATATGATTATATTTCATACAAACAAATAATTCAAAAACTATTGCATATGAATCCATTATGAATTGATATGAAATCATTTCGTACCTGATTATTGTCTGGTATGAATTGGGTTTATCTGATACGAACATAAAAAATTCTAAAGTTAGTATGTACAAATCATCAGGATGAAATGAACGAGAATAGAAATAGAGCCCTTCATCCTGGTATGACCGAAAAAAAATCATGCGTACAATCTTTATTCGAGGATGAACCAGATGCCATAATCCTGGTATGATCAAAAAATATAATTCATATGAACTTTGTTTGAGGATGAACTAGAGGTCATCATCCTGATACGATAAAAAAATATCATCCGTACGAACTTCATTCAAGGACGAACCAGAGGGCATCTTCATGGTATAATAGAAAATATCATTTATGCGAGCTTCATTTGAGGATGAACCAGAGGTCATCGTCCTGGTACGAATGAAAAATATCATCCATATGATCTTTACTTAGAAAAATTTTGGTCATTTATGTTCGCTTCATTGCTTGTTAGGGAAAATATATGACCAGATCGTCTCGTACGCACTAGTTTTCTACTATATGATCACTTTAAAAATATGAATTTTAAAACTCTCCCCTGATGTGTGTGTTCTCAGTTACTCAAATACAATCACACTCTCTTAGACTCAATAAAATGAAAAATATAGACTTCAATTTACAATACAGTTTAAATTGATCTTGATTTGAAGTCTTCAGCAATCGGAGTATAATTTCCCTAAAATATAAGTACACACAAGAGCAAAAACAATTCTTCCAAAATATATTAGGAGAAATAATAATCAAATCAATAATATTTGGAATCATCAAGAACATACAAGTTGTAAGAATATCAAATATGCAAAACTAAATAGCAACTATCTCAACAATCTCCCCCTTTTTGATAATGACAAAATAATTATTGTTTGAATAAACCCTTAATCATAAATTTTTCCTTAACTCCCCATAAATGAATAAGCATGTGAATATTAGAGAATTTATATTTAGAAGAAATCAATCCATTTTTTTTATTTTTTTAAAATCATAAAACACACAAAACACAAACACGAACAAAGCAAAAAATCACATGCAAACAAATAATATTTCTCCCCCTTTTTTACAACAACAAAAAGAGAAGAATAAAAAACAATATAAATGTAAGAAGTCATTATTAGAAGCCTTTGATAATTGATCCTGAAAAAGATTGAGTTATAAATGCATTAAAAATTTTTATGGTCTTTAGAGAAAAATAAAAATTTATAACATTAAAATTAAGATATAACATAGACAAGTTAAATATATCAAGGTCATGAAAGATTCTAGACAATTAGATAAGGAGAATCATTGCAAAGGTGATGAAATGAAAATTAATTTAGGTCAATTTCCAATATAAAATATAATTGAATATTATATTGATTTGAAATTGTAGATTAAAAGATAGAGGAAAGAACATATACTTGTGGTGACATGGCACTTCTTTTCAATAGTTGTGATACACTTTGTGCATCTTTTTTTATATTTGGGCTAATTTGGTGCCTCTTTTCTATTTGTGAACCATTACGCATTCTTTCAATTTTTGTACATTTATACATTTCTCAAAATTTTAATTGATCTTTCCAAAATCTAATCTAAAAGATCAAATTTTTCTTAGTACAAATATACTTATATTAAAAAGAGAAATAAAAAATAATAAGACATCAAAATTGCAATAATAATGTTAAAATTTTATATGCCTAAAAAGAACATGAATTTGATAGTCTTAACTTAATCGAGTTATAAATTAACTTATATTTATAAAAAATTAGATTTTTTAATGAAACTGATTATTGTATTACTGATCATATTATACCATTTTTTAGATTGATTAAGTCAGGATAATCATTAAAAAGTTACAATTTTCAAGATTATAGAGAGAGAAGCTAGAGGAGGGTTTTCTAGAGAGAGAAGCTGTGCGGCAGTTAAGAATTTTCATTTTCAAAATTCTATTTTTTCGCTGGTTTGGTGGGATTTTCCCGATGTTGGATGAGGCGACGACTGCTACTGATGGTCACTGGAGATCAATCGCCGATCGAAGTTCAGACTATACTATCAATTTGATATCAAATTTGTTTTGTCCGTTGAAAATCTGAGAACCAACCTCCATTCCAGTGAAAGTTTCTACTCCTGTAATTGGAAAGGGAAAACAAATTCTGGAAGAAGATCTACTTCCTTCAACTCTGAAGGACAAGATTGTTAAAGATGACTCGTCTACCTCTGGATTGAAAATCTGTGTTAATGATTTGGGAATAATTTGCCTAAAATCTCTGCTTTGAATCAGTCTGTTTCCAGCATAATGGAAGATAACCTGGAAACTATTTGTGGAAATGTGAACGAAGATGGTTATTTAAATATTGCTCAAAATTGCAAAATAGTTGATGCTGGAAATCCTATTTTTAATCCTTGGAGTAAGAAGCCTAACATTAAGGTCATTCCCTCTAATGTTCAGAACTTCAAATCAGATGATGGAGTGGCTATTAAATTAATTGATTCCAAAGTCAAGGCGAATGCTGTGTGTTTACAATTCTCTGTGGTGGTCAAAGTTTTCAGAAAAGAGGTTCCATTCTATGTGGTGGCTGCGAAACTTTGTCGGCAATGGAAACAATTTGGAAAGTTTCAAATAACCACTCTTGGCCTTGGTTGGGTGTTTTGCTCATTTCTATCATTGGATGCGGTAGAAAGAGTACTTGAAGGGGGACCTTGGTTCGTTAATGGTCACATAGTTGGAATTGATAAATGGTGTCCATAATTTTCACCATCTTCGTTGAAGGGTCTAACCTCTCCTATTTGGGTTAGAATGCCTCATCTACCTTTGCTTTATTGCGATGAGGATAATGTGGCAAGAATTGCATCTATGATTGGTACTCCTTTGTGGATTGATGGCAACATGTTTCAATGGAATAAGAGAGAATATGCAAGAGTTTGTGTTCGCATTCCTCTTGATAAAAAATTTTCTCTTGGAATTTGGGTGGATGGTCTTGATGGCCATTTCTTTCAAAAAGTAGAATATGAAAGAATTTCTACTTTATGCTTCAACTGTGGGATGATCGGACACTCGGATAATGAGTGTAAGATGACCTGTAATGCAAGTTCTTCCAAAGACACTCTTCCTCAAGACAATCTGGTTCAACAGAACTGTTTTCAGATGGTAACAAGGATAATGTTGAAGACTGTTCTTATGGTCCTTGGATTTTAGTGGATAATTTGAAAAAGAAGGAATTCATTAATAACAGGAACAAAGGTTTGAAGTTTGACAACATATAGAAGCCAGTGTCTAGTACTATCAAAATCTATAAACTTGTCATTAAAAATCCTGTTACTGCTGCGATTGTTGTGGAATTTGGAATGGAAAATTGCAGGGAGAAAGATGGAAATTTTTTGTATGGAAATATTGCTGATGCATCCAATTTCCAATTGGAATCAAATTGTTCTGATCTGGGTAGAGCTATTCAGGGTGTAAAAGGGACAACAATTGCTAATAAATTTGAAATTCTGAAGAACCTGGAGGATGATCTGCTGGTGGAGACGGCTCCAGTTTTACCTGTTAACAATGAGTTGGAAGAGGGTGAAATTATTTCTGCTAATCTGAACGGGAATTCAGAATTTAGAGCTAACAAAAGAGATGGTGATTCTTCTAAGTTGAAATTTAAACTTTAAAAGGAGCTTAAATCTTTGGGAAATCATAATTTCTTAAT
The DNA here is from genome assembly GCA_022539455.1 of Dendrobium nobile. Classification (NCBI taxonomy): domain Eukaryota; kingdom Viridiplantae; phylum Streptophyta; class Magnoliopsida; order Asparagales; family Orchidaceae; genus Dendrobium; species Dendrobium nobile. The sequence continues at coordinate 16,070,343 of CM039718.1, read as the reverse complement.
GAAGAACAATAAGGAGTCAAGCAGAAGAATTAGGAAGTGGAGCAATCCCATTTCTAATACCAAATGTCTTCAATAACGTTTTGGAACTGTAGGGGGGCCAGGAAGAAAGAAGCCTCCCATTACTTGAAGTAGATTGTTAAAGACTTTGATATTATTTTTGTGGGATTATTGGAAACAAAAATCACTTCTATTTCTAAAGTAGAAGTTGGACATTTGATTGGCAACAATTGGGAATTTTTTATAGTTCTCTCTATTGGTCTTTCAGGAGGTATGATGATTCTTTGGAAATCTTTATTTGCTTCCTTCAATGTATTGAAAAATTCTTCTCAAACTGTGATTGGTGAATTGATTCTATCAAATAAGAAGAAGTGATTAGTAGCTTCGGTTTATGGTAGCAATGACATGTGCAGAAGAAGGATTTTATGGAAAGATTTGAGTTCTTTTTCTAAAACAGAACTCCCCTTTATCATAGGAGGAGATTTTAATTGTCTTTTATCTCAAAATGATAAAATGGGAGGTAAGAAGTTTGTGTTAAGCCAGGTTGCACAAGATATGAGTGCTTTTATGAACCAATGTGATTTCCATGATGTAGGGGTAATTGGTCCAAAATATACTTGGTGTAATAACAAGAAAGTAGGAGCTCGTATCCTTGAAAGATTGGACCGTTGCTTGTTGAATTCTTCTACATTAGATGCTATCCAAATCTTGGTGGTTCGTCACCTTACTAGAATTGCTTCAGACCATTGTCCGATAGTAATTATTATTTCCTCCAATCAGGTGAAAAAAAATAAATTTATGAAGTTTGAAGATACCTGGATTTCGTTCCCTGTAGCATACAGGATTGTGGCTAACTCATGGAGCAAGAAGACCGGTGGGGAAGCTTTCCAATGCCTTAATTTTAAATTTAAAAGAGCTTTGAGGGTGGTTTATTTCTGGAGTAAGTCTAAAAACATTGAACTTAACTCTTTGAAAGAGCAGCTTAAGAAAGAAATTTCTGAGTTACAGGAAGAAGAGGTGGCAAATGGTGGACTTTCAGATGTTAATTTAGCATTACTTAGAGCTAAAGATTTTGAGTTTAACTCAACTCTTGGAAGACTTAATACATGGTGGAAACAAAGAGCAAAGGTTAAATGGGCTAAGGAAGGAGATTCAAACACAAAGGTTTTTCAAGCTTATGTGTCTGCTAGACATAGTGGGAACTGGATTCATCAAATCAAAGATTCTGATGGTTTGTTAGTTGAAGATCAGAAATTGATTGAACACACTTTCTTTCAGTTTTTCAAGGAAAAATGGAAGTTCCGGCATTGCAATTTAAACAATTGGCCTAATCCTTCTTATGTAATGGGTAGTGAAGAAAAAGATTTGTTGTCAGCCGTCTTTACTAAAGAAGAACTGGATCTTGTTATCAACAATTTGGAAGACAATATCTCACACGGAGTGGATGGTATTTCCTATACCTTTATTAAATCTTATTGGAAAATTATTATGGTTGATATGTGGAATGCCATTTGTCTTTTCTTTAATTCTGGAAGTATGTGTGATGATTGGAAAAAGACTTTAGTTATTCTTCTTCCTAAGAATAACAATCCAGTGTATCCTACTCACTATAGACCCATTAGCCTTTGTCTTTCCATCTATAAGATTGTGGCTAAATTGTTGTTAAACAGAATGAAGATTTTCTTCCCTAAAATCATTTCTGAAGAACAAGCGGCCTTTGTTAAAGGTCGTTCTTTGTCCAATCATATTCTTCTAGATCAAGAGATTTTCAACAAATTAAAATTTTCTAAAGCTAAAAAGGGTTTGATGGCTATTAAAATTGATATGAAACAAGCTTATGATAGCATGAGTTGGTCAACTTTGAAGCAAGTTCTTTCTATTTTCGGTTTTCCTATTGGCTTTAGTAATTTGCTCTTGCAATGCATTCAAAAACTGACGTTTTCAATTATGGTGAACGGATACAATTCTGATTGGATTGAAGGAGAAAGTGGGTTTAGATAAGGATGTCCCTTATCTCCATATCTTTTTATCTTGTGCTTTCAATTATTATCGGATGCTTTCTCACAAAGAGGGAAGAATATTGGCATTAAGATCTCCACTAATGCTGATAGGATTAATCATTTGCAGTATGCAGATGACATTATTGTTTTTTCAGAAGCTAATATTAAAAGTGCAAAGAAAGTGAAGAGAATTCTGAAGAATTATGAAAGGTGGTCCGGCCAATCTATTAATTACCAAAAATCAGCTTTATTATTTGGGAAAGCTGTTAGAACAAGAAGGAAAAATGTTATTTCCAGATTTCTGAATTTTAAAGTGGTAAATGAGATGAACTATCTTGGCATTAAGATAGCATTGAGGAGGCTGGTTTTTGTAGATTTTCAAAACTTATTGGAAAAGGTTTCTAGTAAGTTGAACATGTGGGGTAGCAAATTTCTTTCTTTTGCTAGGAAGCTAACTCTACTTAAATATGTTTTATTCTCCCTCACCACTTTTGTTTCTTCCCACTCTCTTGTCTCTATGGTGGTTTTAAATGATATTGATAAAATGGGAAGAGATTTTTTGAGGCAAAAACAAGGAGGGGAACTTGGACTTCATTATGTAGCTTGGGATGTGATTTGTAAGCCCAAATATATGGTGGTCAAGGAGTCATTTCTTCTTCTCAAAGTGTTGGCCCTTTGAGAGCTAAATTTGCGTGGAACTTCATAAAAAATCCTTCAACTCTTCTTAATAGATCCGTAATTACCAAGTATGGAAAAGATATTTGGAATTATGGAGTTAACAGCTCTTCTTCTTCAACTTGGAAAATTCTGTTAAATGGAGCTAGTCATCTTAAACATATGGTGAGATGGAATATTTCCAATGGTTTAAGCATTAATATATATGGAGATGACTGGATGTTAGACAAAAAATTTGTAAATTGGCCTACTTTCATTGCTTGTTTAGACCAAAACTTGGTGAATCTTAATCAGTTTATTGTTGGAGATGGCTGGAATATCCATAAATTGAAGGAAATCTTTGGTCAGCAGTTAGTGGACATTATTACCAAAATTCCAATTAATGCTAATAATGGTGAAGATCAATTAGAACTGATGTATAAACATTAGGGTAAGACATTATCAGCCTTGATAATGAGAAATAATTTTGTTAATTCTGAAGAAGACGTTAACTGGAAATGGATTAAGAAGGTTCACCTACAGCCTCGGGTTGAAGCTTTCTGGTGGAAGATTAAGTTAAGAGCTATTCCTACTAATGATTTCCTATTTTATAGAAGGATTTCGGATTGGAATGGAAGCCCGAGAGGTTGTTTACGTATTGAAGATACAGCTCATGTTACTTCAACATGTGCATACTTGATTAAAGTTTTAAAGCTACTTATCTCTTGGGGATTTCAGTTGTCAATTAACTGTAATCTGGAGGATACTCACAGGAATTTGAGCGGACTTGCCAGCTCAAATCCTTTTTTGGGAAATCTATATTGCTCTGCTGCATTCTTCACTTGGAAAAGTAGGAATATGTTGATTCATGATAGTAAAGAAAATGGAATTGTGTCCATTGCTGCAAACTCTATATGCTATGCCATTTCTTCCTTTAAGCTTAGTATTTATTCGGACTACTGGGGTACTAACTGGCTGAATAAGCTGTCTTCTTTTTGGTATCCTCCTCCTCCCGAATGGATCAAGCTCAATGTTGATGCTTCATTATCTAATAATTATGAAGATGGAATCGGAGGAGTTATTAGAGACTGTAAAGGAAGATTTTTACGTGCTTATGGATCATCTTGCTTACATTGGGATATTTCACAACTGGAATTGTATTCTATTCTTTCATTGAAGAATTTCTTACAAGGATGAATGCTTGAAGCTAAAGGTATTATCATAGAAGGTGATAACTACAATGTTATCAATCTCATTCGTAATTTGGTAAATAAAGGGGAGTTCAAAGTGGATCTCGGCAAAGGTATTGATTTATCTTTTCTTAAAGAGTGTAATCAAATCTTATTTCATTGTATAGATAGAAATGGTAATAAGTTAGCCGATTGTTGTGTTAACATTACTCGGACTATAGATTTCTTTTGGGATGATTTGTCTTGTGATAGTATTCCTCCTCATTTTATTTCTTTATTAAAGGAGGAAAGTGATAGAATATCTATCAATTAACTTTTGAAATTGCTTTTCTTTTCCAATAAATAAGATATATATATCTTCTCAAAAAAAAAGCAAAAACAAAAAAAAAATGTTAGGATAATCATATAGGCTGACAAACATTTTTAATAGAGACCAAAATCAACTATAATAAGGTAAGACAATTTTTATTAATATAAAGATAAAGATAATACAATAAAGTTAAGATGATATAAATTCAACTACAAACGTCACATCATCAAATATAAAATAAAAAATAAAAGACAATCACATAAATAACAGAAGTCGTCACATCATATCACTAAGCACAACAAAGATAATCACATAAGAAGCACATCTATCATTCTGAGGGTCCCTGGTCAAGTGGAAGTGGATGGTTGAAGATATTAAAATAGCTATTCATCATAGCCACATTGGTGTTTACTGATTCGAACTGACTTCAAATCCAACCTATATCCTCCTGGTATTGAGCATCCTGCTGGTGAAGGTGAGTCTGAATTTGATCAAAGCACTGATCAAAATGACTCTCAAGTTTGTCAAAATGCTGGACCATCTCTTGAAAGTCTGGTCTATGAGCAGGAGTAGGTACAAGAGCAGGTGCTCTCCTTTCTCCCTCAGAATCCTCACTTCCATCATCTCTCCCAAAAATAGCTCAGAATGAAGCATCAGTAAAGTAGATAGGCATTTCTAGATAAGGATCATGACGAACTAAATTGTACTTCTTCTTAGAATATAGGTCACCAGGTGTCTTAAGGCAATGTTTTTCTTTCTCTTATGAGAGACATGACCAATTTTAGAAAGCCCATAAATATAGTCAATAATGAGTTCGGGTTCATCTATAGGTTGACTTGTCATTATAAGATAGGTGACACCAGAAAGAAGATGAGTAATATTGATACGGTCACCAGCTTTAGGAATTATAGAGGTTCTAAGACATGTTGGATGATCCTAACATTTAGGTTCAGAGTGGGTACCTTAGGCAAATGACATACTTCTCTAATCCCTCAAATCACTCTGTTTATTTCAGTCCAGTTATAATCAAAAGCAGAGGAAAAAGTGCCGGCTCTAATTCCTTCAATCCTTAAATTCAAAAATGCCCCCAAATCTTCTTTTGTAATTTCTACCCACTTCTTCAAAACATAAGATCTAATCCTAGTTTGATCAGTGCTAAAGGTCATATAGGCAAGGAAGTAGTGAAAAGTGTCCTTATTGTAGGAGTGAATCAGAGTGAGGATAAAAGCGAATTGGGTGGAGGCGAAAAAAGGCATTACTTGGATGTTTATGTTTTCTTGAAGAAGAACTCTAGAAGGTTTGATTTTGGCATACACAAACTAAGGAAATGATTCCTCGTTACTTATGGAAAGAAAGTTGTCTTCATCATTCCTATAAGATGGACCCTTGGTAAGTCTACCCTCTTGCTAGAGCTTGCCATTGAAAGATTAGAAGATGAGAAGGTCTGAAAGGCTATTGAAGTGAATGAGATTTGAGTTCTAAATCCCTTCTATTTAAAGAAAAATGACCTTTTATACGTACGAAAAGAGGTTCGTACAATATGATGTTTGTGTTTGTAAGTACAAAAATAAAGTTCGTATGTACGAATGAATGTATTCAAAATGAAATGACTTTTCATAATCATACAAGTTATTTTGCATCCTTTCGTACAGACTTTTTGACCATATAATGGTACAGACGAACAGGTGTTCATCCGGGATGATCAGTTATTTAAGATTATTTTTATGATAGTTTGAATCATCCCCCCACATCAAATTCCATGTGTTTGTATGTATGAACTCCAGGTTCGTACGTACAATCGATTTAAATAACTGATTATGCCCGTATAACCATCTACATGCGTACATACGAATGAATACATATTATTCGAATGATCTGGGTATCATATAGATGAATTGTATTAAAAAAACATATATACTCAATCTATCCTACCTAATGATCGATACGCTATAGAATTCATTCGATACGAAAGGAATTTCATACATTATAAATAAAACTCTTAGAAAAATTCATACAATCAATAAAAAACATGAAATTCGATGTGAATACATTTTAAAATCACACAAAAAAATGTACATAAAAATAAAAAAACATAAAATACACAAACACACATATCAAGTTTACAAAAAAATTTAATAAAGTATTCAGGTCAATCACACCAAGCCTTGTTCTTAATATGCTAAAGGTATCAAAGGCTAGGGGTTTTGTAAAAATGTCTGCAAGTTGATTTTCAGTTGAAACATGATTTAGTTCAATTTATCCTTTAGATACATGATCTCTTATGAAATGATGCCTTATGTCAATATATTTGGTTATAGAATGTTGAATAGGATTTTTTGAAAAGTAAATGGCATTAGTGTTATCACAATAAATTGGAATAGTGCCTATTATAAATCCTAAGTCAATCTACTATTATTTCAACTAAAGAAGTTATGCCACACAACTTCCTAAGGCAATGTGTTCAGCTTCAGCCGTAGATAGGGCTACGGAATTCTATTTTCTAATGGATCAAGAAATTAAAGAATTTTCAATAAATTGATAAGTTCCAGATGTACTTTTTCTATCAACTCTATAACCTATAAAGTCTAAATCTGAATATCCAATTATTTCAAATGAAGAGCTGAACATAGGATACCAAATCCCTAAGTTCTGAGTTCCCAAGAGATACCTCAAAATCCTTTTCAATGTTGTCAAATGTGATTCTTTTGGATCTGATTGAAATCTAGGATATAAATAAACACTAAACATATTATCTGGTCTACTAGTAGTTAAGTAAAGCAAAGATCTAATAATCTCTCTAAATTCCTTTTGATCAATAGATTTTCCCTTTGGGTCCTTATCCAATTGAACTGAGGAACTCATAGATGTACTGACAAGTTTAGCATTATCCATTTCAAATTTTTTGAGAATTTCCTTAACATACTTCAACTTTTTTTTTTAGAAATGCTAAGTGGCAATTAAAGGAAAAAAGAACAACCTAGATACAAACTAAGAAGAGACTAACCATCTATCACACTCAACATACTTCAATTGACTAAGAAATATACCCTCCTCAATTTGCTTAATGCTAAAGCCTAAAAAGTAACTCAAATCTCTCATTAGACTCATTTCAAATTCACTACTCATTATTTTAGAAAAATTATCATAAGGATTTTTATTTGTAGATCCAAAGATGATATCATCAACATAAATTTGTATAATGAGTATATCCTCTCCTAATTTATTCAAAAAAAGAGTTGTGTTCCACTTCCTTTTCAAACGATCTTTCAAGTAAGAAGGTGCTTAACCTCTCATACCAAGCCCTAGGTGTCTATTTCAATCCATACAATGTATTTTTCAATTTATAAACATGATTTGGGAATTTTGAATTTTCAAAACCTAGAGGTTGTTCAACATAAACATCCTCTTGAATCACTCCATTTAAAAAGGCACTTTTAACATCCATTTGAAGTAATTTAAATCCTTTAAAATAGGCAAAGATTAATAAAACTCTAATTGCTTTATGTCTAGCTACAGGGGCAAAAATCTCCTCAAAATCAATACCTTCAATCTGATTATACCCCTTAGTTACCAATCTAGCATTATTTCTAATAACAACTCCTGAGTCATTCATTTTGCTCTTAAATATCCACTTAATTCTAACTGTACTTTAAGCTTTTGGCCTTGCAATTAATTCTCAAACTTCATTTCTTACAAATTGATTTAATTCTTCTTGCATTGCCAAAATCCAAAATTCATATAAAAGTGCTTGATCAATATTTATGGGTTCTATTATATAAATAAATACATAATGATTGACTTCTTTGCTTAGTCCATGCCTAGTTCTAACACCCTCACCAGGTTTATCTAAAATCAATTCCTTAGGGTGGTTTTTAGAAAATCTCAATTCTCTAGGCATCGGGTTTTCTAACTCCAAATTTTCATCCAAATTTATTTTCTCAATCTTTTGGAAGTTTATTTCTATCTCATCCTCTTCAACATTTAGCTCTTCCAAAATTCTAGATTCATCAAATACAACATGTGTGGTCTCCTCAACTAGCAAACTTCTTTTGTTAAATACTCTATAAGATTTTTCAACACTAGAGTATCCAAGAAAAATTCCTTCATCTAATTTTGGATCAAATTTTCCTATGGTAGATTTTCTATTATTGTGTATGAACATCTTACATCCAAAAACATTCAAATGTGATAAATTAGGTGTTCTCCCCTTAAGTAGCTCATAGGATGTTATATTCAAATTTGATCTGATATTCATCATATTTAGAATATAACATGTAGTGCTAACCGCTTCAACCCAAAAATATTTAGAAAGTTAATATTCTGCCAACATGGCTCGAGCAGCTTCTATTAATATTCTATTCTTCTTTTGGACAACCCCATTCTACTGTGGGGTTCTAGGTGCTGAAAAATTGTGATCAATTCCTTTCTCTTTATAAAATTCCTCAAATTTTTTCAGTTTTAAATTCACCGCCATGATTACTTTGAATTATCAAACTCTCACATCTTAGTTTCCTCTGAATCCAAGTCGAAAAATTTATAAACTCCTCAAATGATTCATTCTTATGATATAAGAATTTAACCCAAGTGAATCTTGAAAAATCATTCACTATCATAAATTCATATACCTTCCCTCCTAAACTTACTATTTCTACCAGTCCTAAAAGATCCATATATAAAATCTCCAAAGACTTACTCGTTATAAGATCCTTATTGGACTGAAAAGAGGACTTCACCTATTTTACTAATTTATATACATCGCAAAGGTGATCTTTAGTAAAGTCTAGTTTTGGTATACCTCTTACTAAGTTTCTTTTGGATAATTCTCTTAAGGTTTTTCATGCTAGAGTGATGAAGTCTCCTATGCCAAAGCCATGATTCATCAGAAATAGTTTTCAAATAAAAAGCAGTAAGAGTTTTGATACAATTTAATTTTAACATATAAATATTATTTACCTTTTTCAATACAAAATATCATTACCATTTAGGCTTAATATGCATCTAGTAGGAAAAAAGTTAACGCTATAACCTTTATCACATAGATGACTAATACTCAAAAGATTATGTTTTAAGCTTTCAATTAGTTGCATATTTTTAAAAAAAAATAGTTTTAAAGTTTCCTATCATACTTGATCCAACCACCTTTCTAGTGGTGTTATCTCTAAGTGCAACCCTGCCTCCACTTCTAGCTTCCAATGATATAAACTGCTTAGTGTCTCCAGTTATATTCTTTAAGCAACCGCTGTCCAGGAACCAAATGCTCTCAAGAGGCCTTGTATGAGAGCATTCTTATAAAATCATCAAATGTTAGACCTGGGAACCCAAACTAGTTTGGGTTCACCTTTTGGCAATTTAAAAATAGATGCATGTATAATATGTCTAGGTTTATGCATCTTAGGTCTCAATACTAAATGAGTTTTTCTATATAAAGTACATGTGTGTAAAATATGACCAATCATGCCACAAGTGTAATATTTAATTCTAGGAAATAGATTTCTCAATCATTTGTAACTACTTTGATTCTTCCTAGATTGTAATAATTTTTGCTTCAAAATAGGATTTGTAAAATCTTCAAGTGTTGGGGGTTTCATATTTTTCTCGAGAGCTTGTACTTTCAATTTAAAAAATGTATTCATATCTTCTAGAATATTCTTACTATAGTTCAAATGATATTTTTTACTCTATGATTCATCCTTAAAATCTTTGAATTCTTTCTCCAATTGAGCATATGATGTTTTCAAAATTTCATTCTCCTTATTCAAGTTATCGAATTCATTAAGTAAGCTCATATGGTTATTATCAATTGATGCATGATCTTTCTTAAGAATTTTGTGCTCTCTATGTAGTTCTTGTAATTCCAAATTTAGACTTGCATGTATTTTCTTTAACTTCCTATTTGCATCATATATTCTTTCAAAAAATTCTAAAAGTTCAGCATAGGTTAAGTTACATACCTCTTCTTGATATGATTGATCAAGACTATTGACCATCAAGCACAAATTGGTGACTTTCTCCTCCTTTTCAGTTTTTGATGAGTCTGAAGCTGAGTCCACCAGAAAAGCTCTTGAGAATCTCTTCTTGTCCTTCTTTGCTTTTGGTTTCTCCTCTGCCTTCTCCTTGATAGTACTGGCCTTAAGATTTGGGCAGTCATATTTTACATGTCTGGGTTTCCTACATTCATAGCAAATCACATCATTTGAAACCTTGACATTCTTATAGAATTTACCTCTATTCCACTATTGGCGTCTCTTCTTCTTCCTCTTTAGAAAGTTCCTAAATTGCTAGTCATTAATGTAATGTTATCCTCATCCTCAGGTTGTGATAGATCACTCTCTGACTCCTCCACTGTTAGTGCTATATTCTTCTCCTTTCGTGGTTCTCCTTCATTAATTTTTCTTTGACTCACTCCTTTCTCATAAGCAATTAGTGATCCAAGGAGAATGTCAATAGAGTAAACATTTAATTCTTTAGACTTGGTAATTGCAGTTATTTTTGCATCATATATAGTAGGCAAATAATGAAGTTTCTTATTAACCATTTCAGCATTCGTTAATTCCCTACCTAGTGCATGCAAAGAAGTGACTATATGTGTGAGTCTTGTGTACATGTCAAAAATATATTTATTGGATTTCATGTGAAATAATTCATAGTCATGTAACAAGATATTAAGTCTATATTACTTAACTTTGTTAGTCCCTTCATATGTTATACAAAGTCTATCCTATATGTTAATTCCACTTTTACAAGTGGAAACTCACATGTAGTCTTCTGACTTAAGTGTATAAAAGAAGTTGTTTAAACATTTAGAGTTAAGTTGTGCTAAGTCACATTGTCCTACAGTCCATTCCGCAAAGGGTGTTTCAACTCTAATGTCATCAACTAATCTAGTTGGATATGTATACCCTTCTTGTACTAAGATCCACAAACAATAATTTAAAGACTATAAAAATGTAGACATGCGTGTTTTTCAAAAATTAAAAGGGATGTTATCAAATAAAGGTGGTCTAATGATCGAATACCCTTCAGGTGTGTTTCGGTTTCCAAATGTTGCCATGCTCCTTAATCAAAAAGTAGTCTAAACTTATGAAATTAAAAAAAAGCTATGATACCACTTGTTCATTCTTGTTGAATCTTAATTAGGTTGTTAGACCTAAACTAATGTCCCAAGACTAACCAAGCGGGGGGGGGGGGGGGATGAATTGGGAATTTAAAAAATTAACCTTCTTGGATTTTAAAAGTGAAATCGATTAATGATTTGTAGCAAGTTGATCTTAAAAAATTTTTAAAAAAATTTTCAACCATGAAAAAATAAACTTGTAATATATAAATAAGCAACAAAAATAGAAAGACACAAGGGTTTATAGTGGCTCGATCAAACACGACCTACATCCACTCCCTGAAGCCTCCCACTTCAGGTATTACACAATTACCAAAGTGACTCTCTTTTTGCTCCCACAGCAAGACAGAGAAGCACTTACAAAACTCTCTTCCACCAATCCCTAGTGAGATAGAGAACTGTCATCCTTTCACACCCACCAAGTGTAGGCAGAGAACCTTCATCCTTACACACCCTCCAAGTGTAGGCAGAGAACCTTCGGCTATTTACACTCTCTAAGTGTCAGTAAATAACATGATCTTCTTGAAAGATCTTCGCACAAGTAATCTAGAAAGATAAGAGAAAGAGTGAACAAACACAAAACACACTTAGAGATCCTTACCCGTGAGAAACCTTGTGAACCCTTCACGCTCCACTAGGAAGAAATCTATCTCAAACACTCTCTTGCACTCTCTCCTTTAATTTTCCTTTACAAATCATGAAAACCAGATGACAAAATGGTTAAGTGTCAATTTTTAGTGGACCTTTTATAGAAAAAACACAAAAAATCATCCAGAAAATTGAATTGTTCAAATTTGACCGTCAACGATCGTACCGTATGATTATATTTTGTATGTACGAATAGTTCAAAAATTATTGCGTACGAACCCATTATGAATTGGTATAAAATCATTTTGTACCTGATCATTTTTCGATACAAACTGAGTTCATTTGGTATGAATAGAAAAAATTTCAAAGTTTGTATATACGAACCATCAGGATGAAATGAACGAGAATAGAAATAGAGCCCTTCGCCCTGGTACGATAAAAAATATCATCCATATAATATTCGTTTGAGAATGAATTAGAGGCCATCATCCTGGTATGATAAAAAATATCATCCGTACGAACTTTGTTTAAGGACAAACCGGAGGTCATCGCCTCGATATAATAAAAAATTAATGTCCCTACTAACTTCGATCGAGGACAAACTCGAGGGAATTTTTTAAAAATAATTTTTCAAATATGGTAAAATAAACTTTAAACATATAAATAAGCAACAAAAATATAAGACATAAAGGTTTATTGTGGTTTGGTCAAACATGACCTACATCCACTCCCTAAAGCCTCCCACTTCAGGTATTGCACTATTACCAAAGTGACTCTTCTTTTGTTCCCACAATAAAGCGAAGAAGCCTATATAAAACTCTATTCCACCAATCTTCAATGCGGTAGAGAACCGTCATCCTTTAACACCCTCGAAGTGTAGACAGAGAACCTTCATCCTTTCACACCCTCTAAGTGTAGGCAGAGAACCTTTATCCTTTCACACCCTCTAAGTGTAGGCAAAGAGCCTTCAGCTATTCACACTCTCTAAGTGTCGACAGAGAATTGGATCTTCTTGAAAGATCTTCACATGAGCAATCTAGAAAGACAAGAGAAAGAGTGAAGAAATACAAAACACACTCAGAGATCCTTACCCTTGAGTAACCTTGTGAACCCTTCATGCTCCACTAGGAAGAAATCTCTCTCAAACACTCTCTCATACTCTCTCCTTCAATTGCACTTTATAAATCATGAAGACAAGATGACAAAAAGATTAAGTGTCAGTTTTTAGTGGACCTTTTATAGAAAAGATATGAAAAACCATCCAGAAAACTGAATTATTCAAATTTAACCATGCATGATCGTATTTTGTATGTACAAATAGTTCAAAAACTATTGCATATTAACCCATTATGAATTGGTATAAAATCATTTTGTACTCGATCATCATCCGGTACGAATTGTGTTCATCCGGTATGAACAAAAAACTTTCAAAGTTAGTATATACGAACTGTAAATATGAAATGAATGAGAACAGAAATAGAGCCCTTTGTTCCGGTATGATCAAAAAATATCATCCGTATGATCTTCATTCAAGGACGAACCAAAGGCCATTCTCTCGGTATGATAAAAAATGTCATCCATATGAACTTTGTTTGAGGATGAACTAGTGGTCATCATCCTGGTATGATCAAAAAATATCATTCGTACGAACTTTGTTCGAGGAAAAAGCAGAGGGCATCACCCTGGTATGATAAAAAATATTGTTCATACGAACTTCATTTGAGGATGAACCAGAGGTCACCATCTTAGTATAAATGAAAAATATCGTATGTATTATCTTTACTTAGAAAAAATTTGGTCATTTCTGTTTGCTCCATTACTCATTAGGAAAAATATATACCTGATTATCCCGTACGAACTAGTTTCATACTATATGATCAGTTTAAAAATATGAATTTTAAAACTCCCCCCCAGTATGTGTGTACTCAGTTACTCAATTACAATCATACTCTCTCAAACTCAATGAAATGAAAAATACTGACTTCAATTTATAATACGAGTTTCAATTTGATCAAAATGAGTCTCTAGAAGATCAAATCTGTGAACCAAATCTTGATAATTTGGTTCTCCAGCAGGTATAGGTGGAGGTGCTCCCATTTCCTCCTCTGAGTCACTAATAAAATGTTGTTCATGTTAATCATCTTTATTAAAGATGGCTCAAAAAGATCCATCATTATAGTAGAGAGGCTCTTCTAGATCTTGATCTAGATGGACTAGATCATATTTCTTCTCCAAAATGTATGTCACATGATGTCCTAAGGCAATATATTTCTTTCTTTTATGGGAGACATGGCCAATATCAAAAAGTCCATAAATGCAGTCAATGATTAGTTGGGCTTCATCTATAGTTTGGCTAGTCATGATCAGATAAGTCACAGTATAAAGAAGAGGTGTGATAGGTGTGATATTTACTCGATCACCAGCTTTAGGTATGATGGAGGTGCGAAGGATATGCTAGATGATACGAGCATTGAGATTAAGAGTGGCTACCTTAGGTAAATGACCTACTCCTCTACATCCTCTAATTACTTGATTTATTGTTGTCCAGTCAAAGTCAGAGGAAGAGGTCCAAGTATGGGCTCTAATCCCTTGAGTCCTTAAGTTTAAAAATATTCCCAAATCCTCTTTTGTTGTCTCTATTTTCTTCTTAAAAACATAAGACCTAATCACAAAATGGTAAGAGTTAAAGGACATGGTTGCAAGAAAGTATTGGAAGGTCTCCTTATTGTAGAAATGGATAAGAGTGAGAATGAGGCCAAACTGGGTGGAAGCAAAAAGGTTCATTACCTTAAAGTTCAGTTATTCTTGAAAAAGAACTCTCGAGGGAATGATTTTGGCTGAAGAAAACCTAGGGAAGGACTCCTCATTTGCTTTGGACAGGAAGCTTTCACTTAAGTTTTTAGGAGGACCCTTTGCGAGTACCTTTGCCTGCCTAACTCTCTTGCTCGAACTAGCCATGGATGAGATCTAAGGGAATAGAAGATTGAAAGGGATTTTAGAAGTGATGAAATTTTAGTTCAAAACCCTTCAATTTAAAGAAAAAATGAGTTTTCATACAAACAAAAATAATTTTGTCCCATATGAATTTGGGTTCGTACGTACGAAAAATATCTCATATGGACGAACTAATGAGTCCAAAAATGAAATGACTTTTCGTAAGCACATAAGTTATGAAGCATCCTTTCGTACAGACTTTTGGCCAAACGATCGTACAGACGAACAGGTGTTCATCCCGGATGATCAGACATTTAAGATTATTTTTATGGCAATTTGAACAGTCCCCCATATTTAATCGCCACGTGTTCGTATGTACGAACCAAAAGTTCATACGTACGATCATGAATAATGAAACTGAACTTATCTGTTTAACTATCTACATTCGTACATACGATTAAATATACATCATCCGGATGATCGTGACAATCGTACAGACAAATAGTAAAATTAAAACTAAAAAATTATATGTAAACCGTTCAAATCTGATAGTTAATACACTACATAATTTGTCCCGTATGAAATAAATTTCATACATATGATTATCACTCAATTTTAAAGTAAACATTCAAAAATCTAGATGTGAAAATTTTTCAAAAACAAATACAAACACAAAAAAACGATTGAAGAATACAGAAAATCACAAAATCAAAAAGGCACACAACACACTAACAAAAAAACACACATCAATGTTGTAGAATCACTTTAATTAAGCATTCAAATCGATCACACCAAGCCTTGTTCTTAATGTACTGAAAGTATCAAAGGCTAGTGATTTTGTAAAAATGTCTACAAGTTGATTTTCTGTTGAAACATGAATGAGTTTAATTTCTCCTTTGGATACATGATCCCTTATGAAATGATGACTGATATTTATATGTTTGGTTCTTGAATGTTGAATAGGATTTTTAGAAATGCAAATAGCACTAGTGTTATCACAATTAATGGGAATAGTGCCTGTAGTTAATCCTAAATCAATCATTTATTATTTCAATCAAAGTACTTATGCCACACAACTTCCTAATGCAATGTATTCAGCTTCAACAGTAGATAGGGCTACTGAATTTTATTTTTTACTAGATCAAGAGACTAAAGAATTTCCAATAAACTAACATGTTCCAGAAGTACTCTTTCTATCAACCCTATAACCTGCAAAGTCAGAATCTAAATAACCAATTATTTCAAATGAAGAGCTAAACTTAGTATATCAAATTCCTAAGTTATGAGTTCCTAATAGATATCTTAAAATCTTTTTTACTGCTATCAAATGTGATTCTTTTGGATCTGATTGAAATCTAGCACAGAAACAAACACTAAATATGATATCGGGCTGTCTAGCTATCATGTAAAGCCAAGATCCAATTATCCCTCTAAATTTCTTTTGATCAACAGATATTCCCTTAGGGTCCTTATCCAACTGAACTGAGGAACTCATTGGTGTACTAACAGGTTTAGCATTGTCCATTTCATACTTTTTGAGGATGTCCTTGAGTGACTAAGAAATGTACCCTCCTCAATTTGCTTAATGCTAAAGCCTAGAATGTAACTTAAATCTCTCATTAGACTCATATCAAATTCACTACTCATTATTTTAAAAAAATCATCACAAAGATTTTTATTTGAAGATTCAAAGATGATGTCCATACATAGATTTGTACAATGAGTATATCCTCTCCAAATTTCTTCAAAAAGAGAGTTGTATCCACACTTCCATTTTTAAATGATCTTTTAAGTAGGAATGTGCTCAATCTCTCATACCAAGCCCTAGGTGCTTGTTTTAATCCATATAATGCCTTTTTCAGTTTGAAAATATGATTTGGGTGTTTAGAATTTTCAAAGCTTGGAGGTTGTTCTTCAAAAATGTCCTCTTGAGTTACCCCATTTAAAAAGGCACTTTTAACATCCATTTGGTACAATTTAAATCCTCTAAAATAGACATAGGCTAACAAAACCTTAATTGCTTCAAGTCTAGCTATAGGGGCAAAACTCTCCTCAAAATCAATTCCTTCAACCTGATTAAACCCCTTAGCTACCAATCTAGCCTTATTTCTAATGACTACTCCTGAGTCATTCATTTTGTTCTTGAATACCCACTTAGTTCCTATTACACTTTGATTCTTTGGCCTTGCAATTAATTCCCAAACTTCATTTCTTACGAATTGATTTAACCCTTCTTATATATCCAAGATCCAAAATTCATCCAAAAGTGTTTGATTAATATTTGTGGGTTTTATAGTTGAAATAAAGGCTGAGTGATTGACTTCTTTGTTTAATCCACGCCTAACCCAAACACCCTCACTAGGTTCACCTATAATCAATTCCTTTGGGTGGTTCTTAGAAAATCTTAAATCTCTAGGCAACGAGTTTTCTATCTCTCCAGATTTTCTTCCAAATTTATTTTCTCAAATTTTTGGGAGTTAATTTCTATCTCATCTTCTTCAATATTTGGCTCATCCAAAATTCCAGATTCATCAAATACAACATGTGCGGTCTCCTCAATTACCAAAGTTCTTTTATTGAATACTCTATAAGATTTTCTAACACTTGAGTATCCAATAAAAATACCTTCATCTAATTTTGGATCCAATTTTACTTAGGCAGATTTTCCATTATTATAAATAAACACTTTACATCCAAAAACAAGCAAATGTGACAAATTAGGTGTTCTTCCCTTTAGCAACTCATAGGGTGTTTTATTTAATTTTGATCTAACATTCACCCTATTCAGAACATAACATGCAGTACTAACCACCTCAGCCCAAAAATATTTAGGAAGTGAGTATTCTGCTAACATGGCTCGAGCGGCTTCTATTAATGTTTTATTTTTCCTTTGGACTACCCCATTCTATTGAGGGGTTCTAGGTGTAAAAAAATTATAATCAATTCCTTTCTCCTTATAAATATCCTCAAATTTTTCATTCTCAAACTCTCCTCCATGATCACTTTGAATAGTCATAATTTCATATTCTAGCTTCCTTTGAATCCAAGTCAAAAATTTTCTAAATTCCTCAAATGATTCACTCTTATGATATAGAAATCTAATCCATGTGAATCTAGAGTTATCATCCACAATCACAAATCCATATACCTTCCCTCCTAGGCTTACAGTTCCAACTAGTCCAAAAAGATCCATATGAAAAATCTCCAATGGTTTACTAGTTCTAAGATCCTTACAGTACTGAAAAGATGTCTTCACCTATTTTCCTAATTAACATGCATCACAAAGGTGGTCCTTAGTAAAGTCTAGTTTTGGTATACCTCTCACTAAGTTCTTTTGGGTAATTCTCCTAAGGTTTTTCAAGCTAGAGTGACAAAGTCTCCTATGCCAAAGCCATGATTCATCAAAAATAGTTTTTAAACAAAAAGCAGTAGGAGTTTTAATACAATTCAAGTCTAGCATATACACGTTATTTACCCTTATACCATTTAAATATCATTATCAATTAGGCTTAATATGCAGCTAGTAGGAAAAATTTTTACATAGTATCCTTTATCACATAGCTAGTTAATACTTAATAAATTATGCTTTAAGCCTTCTACCAATAACACATTTTCAATAAAAAAAGTTTTTAAGAATTCTAATATACCCGGTCCAACCACCTTCCTTTTTGTGTTATCTCCAAGTGTAACCTTGCCTCCACTCCTGGCTTCCAGTGATATGAATTGTGTAGTATCTCCAGTCATATGCTTTGAGCATTCACTGTCCAGGTACCATATGCTCTCATGAGGTCTTGTGTGAGAGCAATCCTACAAAATTATCAAATGTTAAACCTGGGAACCCAAACAAGTTTGAGTTATCCTTTTGAAAAATTATAATTAGATGCATGTATGATATGTCTAGGTTTATGCATCTTAGGTCTCCACACCAAATAAGTTTTCTTCTTCAAAGTACAGGTGTGAGCTATATGTCCAAACAATCCACAATTATCACATTTGACTCCTCGAAAGGGGTTTCTTAATCTTCTAAAATTTCTCTGTCTATTTAAGGAATGCATAAATTTAGGATACAAAATAGGATTTTTAAAGTCTTCAAGTCTTGGGGGTATCCTATTTTCCTCGAGAGCTTTTATCTTTAATTTATTAAATGAATTCACTTCTTTCAATATACGATTCATATAATTAATCCTATAGATTTTGCTCTCATATTCATCCTTAAAATTTTTAAATTCTTTTTCAAGTTCCGCATATGATGATTTTAAACTTTCATGGTTCTTATTCAAATCATCAAACTCATCAAGCAATTTTATGCGGTTGTCATCAATTAAAGCATGATCTTTTCTAAGGATTTCATGTTCTTTTTGTAATTCCTGAAATTCTAAATTCAGACTAGTATGCATTTTCTTCAACTTTTTATATGCATCATGTATGTGTTCAAAAACTTCAAAAAGTTCATTATAAGTCAGGTCACATACATCTTCTTGATCTGACTGATCAAGATCATCGACCATTAAGCATAGATTATTGACTTCCTCTTCATTTTCAGTCTCTGATGAGTCTAAAGCTGAGTCCACTTAAAAAGCTCTTTGGAATTTCTTCTTGCCCTTCTTCACAATTGGTTTCTCCTCTACCTTCTCTTTGCTAGAAGTGGCTTTGTATTTTGGGCAGCCTAACTTAATATGTCCAGATTTCCTACACTCATAGCAAATAACATCATTTGAAACATTGAAATTTTTTATTAAATTTACCTTGATTCCATTGCTGGTGTCTCTTTTGCTTCCTCTTTAGAAAGCTTCTAAACTATCTAGTCATTAGTGCGATGTCGTCTTCATCCTCAGGTTGTGAGAGTTCTCTTTCTATCTCCTCCACTTTCAGTGCAATGTTATTTTCCCTTCGTGGTTCACCTGCATCAATCTTTCTTTAACTCACACCTTGCTCAAAAGCAATTAGTGATTCAAGAAAATTGCCAATAGAGTAAATATTCAAATCTTTAAACTCTGTAATTGCAGTTATTTTAGCATCATAAGTAGTAGGAAAACAACGAAGTATCTTATTAACCATTTCAGCATTCATTGGTTCCCTACCCAATGCATATAAAGAGGTGACTATTTGTGTGAATCTTATGTACATGTCAGAAATGGATTCATTTGGTTTCATGCGAAACAATTCATATTCATGCAACAAGATATTAAGTCTAGATTGTTTAACTTCATTAGTCCCCTCATAAGTTATATAAAGTCTATCCCATATTTCCTTTCCACTCTTGCAAGTGAAAACCGGCATGTAATCTTCTGATTTAAGAGCTTAAAAGAAACTATTCAAGTATTTGGCATTTAGTTGTGCTAAGTCACGTTCTTCTACTGTCCAGTCCATAAAAGGTGTTTCAACTCTAACTCCGTCAACTAGTCTAGTTGGTTTTGTATACCCTTCCTGAACTAAGATCCACATACAGTAATCAAGTGACTATAAAAATGTAGACATGCGTGTTTTCAAAAAATCAAAAGGAATATTATCGAATAATGGAGGTCTAGTTATAGAGTAACCCTCAAGTGTATTTCGGTTTCCAAATGTAGCCATGTACGTTAATCAAAAAGTAGCCTAAACTTATGATTTTGAAACAAAGCTCTAATACCACTTGTTGAAACTTGTTCAATATGAATTAGGTTGTTAGACCTAAGCTTATATCCTAGCTGCTAACCAAGAGAGGGGGTTAATTGGTAATTTCAAAAAATTTCTTCTTTAATTTTTAAACCGATGAAAACTTTAACGATTTTTTGTAAAAAGATTTTTTAACCACAGATCAATAGAAAAAGTAAAGTAAAAAAGAAAAGTAGCAAAAAATAAAAAGATAAAAGATTTATAGTGGTTCGGTCAAACACGACCTACATCCACTCCCCGAAGGCACCCTTTGAGTATTGCACTAATACCAATAGTACTCTCCTTTTGCCCCCACAGCAAAGCGGAGAAGCCTTCACAAAACTCTCTTTCACCACTACCCAGTGCGGCAAAGAACCATCGTCCATTTACACCCTCCAAATATAGGCAGAGTACCTCCCGCTGTTCACAATCTTCAAGTGTAAGTAGAGAACCTTCCCGCTGTTCACACTCTCCAACTGTAGGTAGAGAACCTTCCCGCTGTTCACACTCTCCAAGTGTAGGCAGAGAACCTTTCATCTTTTAACACTTCACCAAGTGTCGGCAGAGAACTGAATCTCTTTGAAAGATCTTCTTAAAACAAATATAGAAGGACAAGAGAAAAGAGTGAAGTAATCATAATTCATAAAGTTGAGATCCTTACCTTTGAGTACCAAGTGAATCCTTCATGCTCCAATGGTAAGAACTCTCCTTCAAATACTCTCCCTCACTCACACCTTCACACTTCTTTCAGTATGCATGAAGACTAAAGTCCAAAAAGATTACAAGACAGTTTTATGTGAACCTTATATAGGAAAGACATGAAAAACTATCCAAAAACTGCTAATTTTCAATTCTGTACGCACTCAATCGTCCCGTACGATTGTAATTTTGTCCTGTACAAATAGTGTAAAAACTATTACGTACGAACCCAACGTATATTGGTACGAGATAACTTCATACCCGATCATCGTCCCGTACGAACTAAGTTCGTTTAGTACGAACAATTATATCAAGTGTTCATTTGGATGAAACTATAAGATGATCCAAACTTTTAAGGAATAGAGGACTTCGTACTGAGTTGAATATAGGAGTTCTTCTAGATGATTAGTTCAAGTCATGTGTCCAAAGGACATCATCCTGGGATGAATAGGGTGAATCGTTTGGACGATTTGTTCAATTCAAGGATCCAGAGGACATCATCCTGGGATGAATGGGGTGAATTGTCTGGACGATCTATTCAATTTAAGGATCCTGAGGACATCATCCTGGGATGAATGGTATTCTTCGTCTAGACGATTAGTTCAAGTCGTGTCCATAGGACATCATCTTGGGACGAATGGTATACTTTGTTTGGATGAATAGTTCAAAGTGAGATTCTAAAGGAAATTATCCTGGGATGAATAGAGAAATTTGTCTAGACGATCAGGACTTAGAAAATTTTTCTCACTTCTTATTCGTTCCATTCCTCTCCGAGGGGTATAACTAACCTAATCGTCCTGTACGAACATGGTTCGTACCGTACGATCAATATAAGAAATTTTGATTTTTAAAGATCTCCCTAAGTGTGTGTGTGTGTGTGTGTATGCTAAGTTACTCAATTACAATCACACTCTCTCAAACTCAATAAATTGAAAAATACATACTTCAATTTACAAACTATCTTATGCTGAATTTGATTTGAAGTCTTCATTAGTCTGCAGTTCGATTATCCTGAAATATTAGTCCACACAAAAGCAAAAACAATTCTTCCAAAAAAGTGTTAGGAGAAAATAATAATTAGAATAATAATATTTGGAATCATCAAAGTTAAACAAGTTGCAAGAAATGTAAAACATGAAAAAGCTAAGTAGCAACTCTCTTAACACCATCAAATTCATACTCTGGATGTCGTCTGTATAAAAAGCCTTTTGTATAGTACAATAAGTACTTAGAAAATTTTTCTCCTCTCATTCATTTAACTATTCGTAAGAGAGTATAATTGAATAAATCATTCTGTACAAAGTGAATTCATACAATACGATTAGTTTTAAAAAATTTACAAATTTTAAACACCCCCCTAATATGTGTTTGCGTAGTTACTCAATTACAATCAATCCCTCTATGACTCAATAAAATTAAAAATATAGACTACATTTATAATGAACCTTAATCTATTCTAATTTGAGGTCTTCAATAATCTAGAGTATGATTTTTCTAAAATGTTAGTACACACAAATAATAAAAGTAATACATCTAAAATATATTAAGAGAACTAGTAATTAAAATAATAATATTTGAAATCATCAAAAACATAAATGTTGCATGCATTTCAATAATCGATGAATTAAGTTGCAACAATCTCAATAATCTCCCCTTTTTTATGATGGCAAAATAATTATTGTTTGAGTTAATATGTATATCTTAAATTTCTTCTTTGTACCCCCTAAAAGAATAAACATGTGAATATAGAGTGTTTCCATGAAGAGCACACCAAATTTTTTTATTATTTTTATTTTAAAAACATACAAACACAAATAAGAAAATCCAAAAAACACAAACATAAATAAATAAAATCAAATAAAAACCAAACACAAACAAACACAAACAAATAACACAAAATAATATTATTACTCCCCTTTTTGACAACAACAAAAAGGGAAGAAGACTAAAATTTGAAAAGAAACTAGTCAAATTAGAAATCAAAAGAATTGACTAAGAAAGTTTCTTTAAATTAATTGCAATTACAATATTAATTTCAAACTAAAATAGAAAAATTCAAAAAAGTAAAATAATTTAAATCCAATTTTAATGATCAATTTCAAAGGATTTCTCATAAAGGAATACTATCATTTCAAAAACTAAGAATAAAAGTAACATCACAAAACATGATATTTTTTATTGATATCAACTAAAAGATCAGATATATCAAATCCATTGATACCAACTAATATAACATCTGAATATAATAACATCAACACAAACCTAAACCAAAACAAGCACTACTGAAAGCAATAAATAAAGACATCATCACATCATCACATCATAAGCAAAGGACTTATAGAAATAATATTAGGGAAGTACAACTAAAATTTAGAGCGGCCCTAGTCTGGAGGAGGAGGCTGGTTAAAGATTGATAAATAGTTATTCATCATAGCTACATTCATGTTCATCAAGTCAAACTAACCTTGGATCCACCCCATATCTTCTTGGTATCTTGCATCCTGCAGGTTTAGATGAGTCTAAATTTGATCAAAATGAGTCTCTAACTAATCAAATTGCTGGACCATCTCCTGAAAGTAATTATGATCAGGTCCCTGAGCAGGTGCAGGTGCTCCCCTTCTCCATTAGTATCATCACTAAAACTCTCATTTCTCCCAAAAAGAGATCAAAGGAGGCATCGGTGAAGAAGATTGGCATTTTAGTGGGAGGATCAGGATGAATTATGATGTACTTCTTTTTCAAAATATAGGTCACTAACTATCCTAGATGTTTGAATTAGTTACAACTTAGTTTTTTATTATTGATATTCTTGTAACATGTATATTTTTGATGATTCCCAAATATTATTATTTTGATTAAAAATTCTCCTAACATATTTTAGAAGTATTATTTTGTTATTTGTGTGTACTAACATTTCAGGGAAATCATACTCTAGATTGTTGAAGACTTCAAATCAGATCATATTAGAGTTTATTATAAATGAAGTCCGCATTTTTTATTTTTTGAGCCTGAGAGAGTATGATTGTAATTAAGTAACCGTACACACACTGGGGAGTATTTAAAATTGCAATTTTTTAAACTAATTGTATTATACAAACTAGTTTTATATGGGATGATGTGTTCATTTATTTTCCCCTTCGAGTAGACAAACAAACTACAGGTAGAAAATTTTTTAAAGTGTAGATTGTACTGTATAAAGCCTTCTTCATATATATGCCACCCATAGTGCTAATTGAACGGGTCCCTTTTCATCAAAATGAATTTGAGAATTTTTCTGAATGGATCATACTGTACGATGTCGTCATCGTACATACGCCATCCATAGTACGAATTGGACGGGTCCCTTTTTGCCCAAAGAAATTTGAGAAATTTTTGAATGGATCATACCTTATGATATCATCATCATACATATGCCATCTAGAGTACAAATTAGATGGGTCCCTTTTCATCTAGATGGATTCGAGAATTTTCTAAATGGATCATACCGTACAAGGTCATCATCGTATGTATGCCATCCAGAGTTTGAATTTGATGGATCCCTTTTCATCCAGATGAACTCTAAAAAATTTCTAAACTGATCATATCATATGATGTCGTCATCATACGTATGCAATTCAAAGTATTAAATTATGTGATTTCTTTTCATCCCAATAAAGATGAAGAATTTTCTAACTATTTGTATAGTACAAATTAGATTTATCCTGGATGATCAGCATATACGAACTCAATTTGTACACATTCGTAAGAGGTTTGTAAATAATATTTTTTGAACTATTTGTACATACGAACATACAATCATAATGTATGATCGTACTTGCTCAAAATGGAAAAATTCAATTTTTTGGACAATTTTTTGTGTCTTTGATATAAAAGGTCCTTTAAAACGGATGTGAAAGAGTACTTCTTCATGAATTTTCAAGAGTAAGTGAAAGAGAGACTGTGGGAGAGTGTTTGAGAGAGACTTCTTGAAAGTGGAGTGTGAAGGGTTCACAAGGTTACTCAAAGGTAAGGATCCCTTTGTGTTTTTTGGGGATTACTCTTTCTTTCTTCTTTCTAGTTGTTGGGAGAAGATCTTTGAAGAAGATCTTGTACTCTGCAAACACTTGGAGGGTGTGAATAGACGACGATACTCTGCTGATACTTGGAGGGTGTGAACAGACAACGATACTCTACTGACACTTAATAGATGATGGTTCTCTACCGCACCAGGGATTGGTGGAAGAGAGGATTTATAAAAGCTTCTCCACCTTAGTGTGGGGGTGAAAAGAAAGATACTTTGATAATAGTGTAATACCTGAAGAGGGAGTCTTCAAGGAGTGGATGTAGGTCATATTTGACCGAACCACTATAAATCTTTGTGTCTTTTATTATCCATAATTTATTTTCTACAATTTCATTATTATGGTTTAAAAGTTTTTTTCAAAAAGATAATCACCTTTAAAAATTAACAAAAATAGTTTTTTAATAAAAATCTAAGAGAATTTTTAAAATTATCAATTCACCCCCCCCCCCCCCCCCCCTCTTGGTTAGCCTTGGGATAATAGCTTAGGTCTAACAACCTATATGAAATCAACAAGTTGTATAAGAGCTTTATTTTAAAATCATAAGTTAAAACTACTTTTTGAAAAATAATGAGAATGGCTACTTTTGGAAACCAAAACACCCCTGAAGGGTATTCGGTCACAACATATCCATTATTTGACAATATCCCTTTTGATTTTTTGAAAACATGCATGTCTATATTTTTGCAGTCACTTGATTATCGTATGTGGATCTTAGTTCAAGAAGGGTATACTAGGCCAACTAGAATAGTATATGGCATTAGAATTAAAATACCCTTTACTGACTAGACTGTAGAAGAATGTGACTTAGCACAATTAAATGTAAAATATTTAAATAGTTTCTTTAGTGTACTTAAATCAGAAGATTACATGGGAGTTTCCACTTACAAAAGTGGAAAGGACATATGAGATAAGCTTTGTATTTTTATGAAGGGACTAATGAAGTAAAGTAATCTAGATTAAATATCTAGTTACATGTTTATGAATTATTTCACATGAAATCCAATAAATCTATTTCTGAAATTTACATAAAATTTACTCAAATAGTCACTTCTTTGCATGCAATAGGTAGAGAGTTAACAAATGCTAAAATGGTCAATAAAAATATTCATTGTTTGCCTATTACTTACGATACTAAAATGAATGTGATTACAAAGTTTAAAGATTTAAATATTTACTCTATTGATAATCTTCTTGGATCACTGATTACTTAAGAGCAAGGAGTGAGTCAAAGGAAGATTGATATAGGAGAATAGAGAAAGAAGAAGAATATAGCACTAAAAGTAGATGATTCAGAGAGTGATCTATCATAACTTGAGGAATGAGGATAGCATTACCTTAATGATAAGGTAATTCAAGAGTTCTCTTAAAAGAAAGTAGAAGAGACGCCAGTAGTGGAACAAAGGTAAGATCCACAAAAATGTTAAGATTTCTAATGATATGATTTGTTATGAATGCAGGAAACTTGGACATATAAAATCAGAATAGCAAAATCTTAAAGCCACTCCTAGCAAGGATTAAGTAGAGGAGAAATAAAATGTGAAGAAGGGAAAGAATAGATTTCAGAGAGCTTTTTGGACAGACTCAGCTTAAGATTTATCAAAAATAGAAGAGGAGGAAGAAGTCACCAACCTTTGTTTAATGCTGATAATATTGATCAGTCGGATCAAGAAGAGATATATGACTTAACCTATAATGAGTTGCTAGATGTTTCTAAAAGAATACATGATGCATATAAAAAACTTAAGAAAATATATGCTAGACTAAACCTAGAATTGCAATAGTTGCAAAAAGAGCATGACATCCTTAGGAAAGATCACACACTGATAGAGAATAACCACATGATCTTACTTAATGAATTTGATGATTTGAATAAGCAAAATGAATTACTAAAATCATCCTACACTAAATTGGAAAATGATTATAAGAATTTTAAGGATGAATCTACAAATAATATGTATCATTTAAAATATGATATTAATGTGTTAGGAGATGTAAACATATTTCTTAAGTTGAAAGTAAAAGCTCTTGAAGAAAATAGAACACCCCCTACACTTAAAGATTATACTAATCCTATTTTGAGGAGTTTAGAGGTTTTTTGACATGGATTCAGAGGAAACTAGGATGTGAAACTTTAACTATTCAAAGTGATCATGGAGGTGAAATTGAAAATGAAAGATTTGAGAATTTTTATATGGAGAAAGGAATTGATCATAATTTTTCTTCACTTAGGACCCCTCAGCATAATGGGGTAGTCAAAAGAAAGAATAGAATATTAATTGAAGCCGCTAGAGTTATGTTGGATGAATATTCCTTTCTAAATATTTTTGGGCTGAAATAGTTAGTACTGCATGTTATATTCTGAATAGGGTGAACATTAAATTGAAATTAATTAAAACACCCAATGAGCTTCTTAAAAGAAGAACACCTAATTTATTATATTTATATGTTTTTGGATGTAAGATGTTCATAGATAATAATAAAAAATCTTCTTTAGGAAAATTTGATCCAAAATTGGATGAAAGAATTTTCTTGGATAATCTATTATTGGAAAATCATATAGAATATTTAATAAAAGAACTTTGGTAGTTGAGGAGTCCACATATGTTATATTCAATGAATCTGGCATTTTGGAAGAGCCAAGTTTGGAGATGATGATATAGAAAATAACTCCTGAAAGATTGAGAAGATTAATTTGGAAGAAATTTGAAGATAGAAAACCCTTTGCCTAGAGATATGAAATTTTCTAAAAATTACCCAAAGGAAATGATTTTAGGTGAACCAAGTGAGGGTGTTAGGACTAGGCATAGACTTAGCAAAGAAGTCAATCATTCTTTTTTTATTTCAATAATAGAACCCACAAATATAAATCAACCACTTTCAGATGAATTTTGGATTTTGGTAATACAAGAAGAATTACATCAGTTTATAAGGAATTATATTTGAGAATTAATTGCAAGGCTAAAGGATCAAAGTGTAGTTGGAATTAAGTGGATATTTAAATTAAAATGAATGGCTTGGGAGTTGTTGTTAGAAATAAGACTAGATTGGTGGCTAAGGGGTATAATCAAATTGAAGTGATTAATTTTGAGGAGACTTTTGCCCCTGTAGCAAGACTTGAAGCAATTAGGATTTTGTTAACCTTTGCCTATTTTAGAAGATTTAAATTGAATCAAATGGATGTTAAGAATGCCTTTTTGAATGGAGTGATTTAAGAGGATGTCTATATTGAACCTCCAGATTTTAAAAATTCAAAATTCCTTAATCATATTTTTAAATTAAAAAATACATTATATGGATTAAAACATATACCTAAGGCTTGGTATGAGAGATTAAGTACTTTCCTATTAGAGAGATCTTTTAAAAAGGAAGTGTGAACACCACTCTCTTTTTGGAGAAATTGGAAGATGATATACTCATTGTTTAGATTTATGTTGATGATATCATTTTTGGATCTTCTAAAAAAAATTTTGTGATGCTTTTTTCAAAATAATGAGTAGTGAATTTGAGATGAGCCTAATGTGAGATCTTAGTTATTTTCTTAGTTTTAGCATTAAGCAAATTGAGGATGGAATATTTCTTAGTCAGTCGAAGTATATTAAGAACATCCTCAAGAAGTATGAAATGGATAATGCTAAACCAGTTAGTACACCTATGAGTTCTTCAGTTCAGTTGGATAAGGACCCAAAGGGAAAAACTATTGATCAAAAGAAATTGAGAGGAATTATTGGATCTTTACTTTATTTGATAGCTAGCAGACCATATATTATGTTCAGTGTTTATTTATGCACTATATTTTAATCAGATCCAAAAGAATCACATTTGATAGCATTAAAAAGGATTTTGAGATATCTCTTGGGAACATATAACTTAGGAATTTAATATCTTAAGTATAGCTCTTCATTTTAAATTTTTGGATATTCAAATTCAGAATTTGTAGATTATAGGGTTGATGGAAAGAGTACATTTGAAACTTGTCAATTTATAAGAAATTCTTTAATTTTTTGGTCCCGTAGAAAAAAGAATTTTGTAGCCTTATCTACTACTGAAGTAGAATATATTGTCATAAGAAGTTATGTGGCACAAGTTCTTTGGTTGAAATAATAGTTAGTTGATTTAGGATTTTTAATAGGCACTATACAAATTTATTGTTATAATACTAATGTGATTTGTATTTCAAAGAATTCTATACAACATTCTATAACCAAACATATAGGCATAAGGCATCCTTTCATTAGTGATCATTTATCCAAAGGAGAAATTGAATTGAACCATGTTTCAACTGAAAATTAACTTGTAAACATTTTTACAAAAATATTAACCTTTGGTACTTTTAGCACATTAAGAACAAGGCTAGGTGTGATCGATCTTAATGCTTAGATAAAGTCTTCCACAAACTTGATATATTTTCATGTGTATTTTTTCTATTTTTTGTTTGTTTATGTTTTTGTTTGTCTATGTGTGTTTTTAGATTTTGGTTTTGTTGTTTTGTGATTTGTTTGATTTGGACATGTATCATGTATCAAAAGTTCTTTTTTTGGTTTTTTGTGCTAAATTTTCTAAGTATTATATTCATCTTGTACGAAATTATTTTCATACTATATGAATTCTATAGCATGACTGTTGTTTCAGAGGTGATTGCATAAAAAGTTTAATTTTCTCATATATATCATACTGTACAAAACTGTTATATCCCGTATGATATGTATTCATTTGTTTGTATGCATGTAGATGGTTATCCGTGTAGAATCAGTTATTATAACCGATTGTACGTACGAAATTTGATTTCATACATACGAACCACGTGTCATTCTCTATGGGGGCGAACCTAATCATCATTAAAATAATCTTAAATAACTTATCATCTTAAATGAACACCTCTCTGTCTGTATGATTGAATGGTCAAAAATCCTGTACAAAAGGATGCTTCGTAACTTGTGTGATTATGAAGAGTCGTTTCATTTAAAACGTTTTTATTCATCCATACAAAAAAAATTTATCCCGTATGAACTCACGATCATATGTACAAACCTATTTTTGTACTATACGAAGGGTCATTTTTCTTTAATTAGGAGGGATTTAGAATTTATTTTCATTCACTTCAACAACCACCTTGAATCCTTCTCAATTTAGGAATGTCAAGTTCTAGCAAGTACGGTAGAGCTTCTAAACGGTCATCTTCCAGGAGTGGGGATGAAAACTTTCAATCTAGAAGTAATGAGGATTCCTTCTATAGGTTTATAGCTTCCAAAATCACTCCCTTAGACTACTGATACAAGAAGATATCCATTTTTAAGTAATGCCTCTTCTTTCCTCAACACAATTAGCCTTTATTTTGACTATAATTCATTCTTATCATAAAGATACCTTTCACTATTTCTTGGCAAATATGATTTTTAGTGAGGAAGAGAGTAGGATAAAATCATATGTCCAAAACGAACAGGGAGAAATCACTAAGAAAGTTCTAGGAACTTTTCTGCACCTAAGGACTCAAGGGACCAGAGCATACACTATAACCTCTAAATCTGATAATGATTTGTTTGAAATAAACAAAAATCTTAGAGGGTTACTCAAGTTGGTCACTTGGCAAGAGTTTATAGTTTAAATCAAAATGCAAGAATCATCCACCATGTTCTAAGAACCTCAATAATTCCTAAAGCTTGTGATCGTATAAACATAACTCCTCTTCTATCCATTTTAACCTATTTGATCAAAACTGGATAACCAATTGATGAAGCCCAACTTATTCTAGATTACATTCATAACCTTTTTGATATTAGGTTTCCTTCTCATATGAGAAAGAAAAATATTACTCTAGGACACTTAGTGGCATATATCTTAAAAAAGAAGTACAACATTTTTCATCCTGAGATTCCCACCGAAATGTTAATCTACTTCACCGATGCCTCTTTTCAATCTCTTTTTAGGAGGAATGAGCATTCTAATGAGGATGCTGAGGAAGAAGGAGGAAAACCTACACCTGCTTAGGGATATGACTGTCAAGAGATGGTCCTGCATTTTGACTGGATGGAGAGTTACTTTGATCAATATTTTGATCAAATTTAGACTCGCTTAAACCAGGAAGATACATAGTACCAATAAGACATGGGGTGGATCTGAGATCAATTTGACTCGATAAACATAAATATAGTAATGATGAATAGCAATTTCTTAGTCTTCAACCAGCCTCCTCCTCCAAACTAGGGAACTTCAGAGTTTTAGTTATATTTCTTTATAGTTATTGTTGCCAATTCTGTCCAGATGTGATGATTTCATTATTTATGTCTTTCTGTTGTACTTGTCTTTGTTTAGTTTGATGTTCATATTCTAATGTTTTTAATGTTATGATAGTTGATATCACTAGTCTTAATTTATCCAATCCTTATTTGATATCAATAAAAGATGTCTTCTTTTGATTTTTTATTTCTTGTATGAAATTTGAGTTTGTATATATGATAAATCAATTTTTAATTGATCTAAAAGTGTTATAAATTAACATGCATTACAAAATTAATTTCATTATAAATTCTAATTTTTCAAAAATTTTAAGTTAACTTATAACTCGATCATGTTAAGGATATCAATCTCATGATCTTTTTAGGCAAACATAATTTGAATATTATTATTTCAATTTTGATATCTTATTATTTTTTATTTCTCTTTTCAATATAATTATCTTTATAATTAGAGAAATTTTATTTTAGATTATTTATTTTTGAAAGATCAATTATAAAAAAATATATATCAAAAAGAAAATGCACAATGTGTATAAAAATTGAAAGAATGCGCAATGGTTCACAAAATTAAAAAAGAGGCACAAAATTAGCCTAAATATAAAAAGATGCACAAAGTATGCCCCAAATATTTGAAAAGATGAGCAATGTCGCCAATTTAGTATGTTCTTTTCTCTATCATTTAATCTTTATTTCAAATCAATCTAACTTTCAATTTTAATTTATTTTGAAAATTGAAATTAACTAATCTTCATTTTGTCACTTTTGTAATAATTCTCATTATCCAATTGTCTAGAATACTTCATGGCCTTGATCAATCTTTTTTTTATCTCATGTTATGCTTTAATTTAAATCTTTTGAATCTTTCTTTGTCATCTAATGATAATTTGTAGAGAGAGTTGCTATTTGCATGTTTTACATTCTTGCAACTTGTATTATTTTGAAGATTTCAAATATTATTGTTTTATATATCTCCTAATACTTTTTGGAAGATTTGTTTTTGCTCTAGTGTGTACTAACATTTCAGGAAAATCAACTCCAAGCTATGAAGACTTCAAATCAAATTTAGCAAATATTCATTTGTAAATTATAAGTTTTGAATTGAGTGGGAGTGATTATAATTGAGTGAAAAATTACAACACACACACTTGGGGAATAATTTTTGTGAACTGATAGTACAAGACGAACCTAGTTCGTACAGGACGATCATGTTAATCAACCCCTCAGCAGAGCAATGGATCGAACAGGCAGGGAGAAAATTTTTCTAAGTCCTAATCATCCAGGACGAATTTAACATTCATCCCGGGACGAACGTCTTGGGATTCTCACTTTGTACTGTTCATTCAGACAAAATGCATGGTTCATCTCTGGATGAAACTCTCTATATAAAATCGTACAGGACAAAATTAACCTTCGTCTCTTGATAAAATTCTCTGTATAAAATCATACAGGATAAAATTAACCTTCGTCTCTGGACGAAACTCTCTGTATAAAATCATACAGGACAAAATTAACCTTCGTCTCTAGACGAAACTCTCTGTATAAAATCATCCAGGATGAAATTAACCTTCGTCTCTGAATGAAGCTCTCTGTATAAAATCATCCAGGATGAAACTTGTTCATCCCAAGACGAACTGAACCGACTTACCTCAGTTGGTTACGTCCTATAGGGATTTTGGAACCGACCTATGGAATAACCGTTTCGTACCGGACGAACCTAGTTCATACGGAACGATTAGCGTGTACGAACATAATTCGTACCAATATACATCAGGATCATTTCTAACACTTTAAGTAAAATCGTCCGGGATGATCCATGATCGTACTAGACGATCCACTACGTACAGAATTGAAAACTTGCAGTTTTTTTATCTTTTGTATATATAGTCCAAATTAGACTGCCACCAAATCTTTTTACTCATTGATCTACGTGTCTATTAGAAGAAGATTCAAGGAGAGAGTGAGAGAAAGCATTCAAAGAATGATTTCTACCACTAGAGCGTGAAGGCTTCGCTTGGTGTTCAAAGGTAAGATTACCTACTTGTGATTTGAGATTACTTCACTCTTTTTCTTTCTTCCTTCTAGATTTCTTGTGAGGAGATCTGTCAAGGAGATCCAATTCTCTGCCGACACTTAGAGAGTGTGAACAGACGAAGGGTTCTCTGCCCACACTAGGAGAGTGTGAAAGGACGACGGTTCTCTACCGCACCGGGTAGTGGTGAAAAGAGTGTTTTGTAAAGGCTTCTCCGCCTTACTTTGGGTGCAAAATGAGAGATACTATTGGTATTAGTGCAATACTCAGAGGGTGCCTCTGGGGAGTGGATGTAGGTCTGGTTTAGTCCAAACCACTATAAATCTTGTGTCGTTTATTTCATTGCTTTTTATTTTCTGCATTTTTCTATTTAAAAAATTATGGTTGAAAAACTTTTTATAAAAATTCATTAAAGTTTTTTTTTCGGTTAAACTCATTTAAAAGAGAGATAATTTTTAAAATACCAATTCACCCCCGGCTTGGTAGCCTTGGGACATTAGCTTAGGTTTAACAACCTAGTCACTAGACTCAACAAGTGGTATCAGAGCGTCGTTTCAAAATCATAAGTTTAAACTACTTTTTGATTAACGTAGATGGCTACATTTGGAAACCGAAATACACCTGAGGGTTACTCTATTACTAGACCTCCATGTTGCAAATCTATTTTTTCATGGCTTGTATTTTGATGATTGACAAACACTACTTCTCTTGGACTACTTGTTGCTTCTAACTTTTCAGGAATCGAAGACCGGACAATCATGAAGAAGCCAAGTTCAAAATTGCGTAGGTTTAGGGTTGAGTCAGTCTGTACTTTTGTTTTTCTCTTTTTGATTCTATTTGTAATGGTCAAAGAGACTAATGCTAGGTAACCCTTCACACACACACTTGAGGGGCTTAGAATTTTTGCTTTTGCCCACATCGGCCCGGCCGATATTTATATCGTCCGGGACGATCAGCTTAAAACAGAAAATCTAAGTAAGGATTCCTAATTAAGACAGCCGTCATTAACATATCGGCTTGGACGATACATGTATCGGCCAGGACGATAAGCTCAAAACGGAAAGAAGTAGCCGCCATAGTCAATTAAGGTATACTGTAATTTTAAATTATCGGCCGGGACGATCCACGTATCGGCCTGGATGAAATTACCAAATTATGCCTTAATTGATCAGGAAATCAAGGGAGTAATTAAGGATGATTGATACGATCATATCGTCCTGGACAATCGCAAGATCGTCCAGGACGATCTAGTCAAAAACCTTAAGTTACTTCAGGACGATCAATATCGGCCAGCTCAAAAACAGAGCGATGTTCAGGATGATTTTCCTCTGAATTGAACGGATCGGCCGAGATGATTGTGATATCGGCCCGGACGATCAAGCCAAATTTAAATCGTCTAGGACTGTTCCCAGGACGATGCTCTGGCCGATCTAATAGGATTTGTACTAATCGTTCAGGACGATCGTGAGATTGGCCGGGACGATCAAGCCAATTTTCAATCGTCCAGGACTGTTCCCAGGGCGATGCCCAGGCCGATCTTTTGTGATTTGTACTAATCGGCCAGGCCGATGTCCATATCGGCCTGGACGATATTGTCGGCAACTTGCAATTAATGAGCTCCTTTGATGCTCTTCTATTTAAGAGCTCTTGTTCAACGTTTTAAAAGACCTTTGGCGGCTACCTTGACCTGACAAGACCTTGAGGATAGAAAGAGAGAGAGGGAGAGAGAGAGGATCTTGTGAGGGGGAGCTTGTGAGGGGATTCACAAGGGTTGCTTCAAGGATCGCTCTGCTTGTCTTTCGTCTGGAGTTTCTCATCCGTGGAAGGGTCAGTAGAGGTAAGGAGTTTGCTTCTGGTTGTGGTTCTCTGCCAGCTTCTGGAGTAA
The DNA here is from genome assembly GCA_022539455.1 of Dendrobium nobile. Lineage (NCBI taxonomy): Eukaryota > Viridiplantae > Streptophyta > Magnoliopsida > Asparagales > Orchidaceae > Dendrobium > Dendrobium nobile. Next base: position 16,035,012 of record CM039718.1, on the reverse strand, counting down.
GCAAAAGGAGGTAGGTTCTCTACCTTGCCGGGGTGGCAAAAAGGAGGTTCTTGAGAGGGCTTCTCCGCCTAGCTGTGGGGGCTAAAGGAGAGTCACGTTTTGATGGAGGGTGCCTCTAAGGAGTGGACGTAGGTCGAGTCGACCGAACCACTATAAATCTCTGTCTTCTTTTTCTTGCTTCCGCACTTTTTAAATTCCGCATTTTATTTCTGTGGTGTGATTTGGTTTATGCAATTTTCTTTCTTTTAGAAAAGATTTTTTAAAATACCAATTCACCCCCCCTCTTGGTTAGCTTGGGACTAAGTTCATAGGGCTTAACATCCCGAACGAACTTTCAAGTGGTATCAGAGCCGTTTTCATAAAATAAGTTTTTAAAAGCTTTTGAATTTTTGATCCATGGCTAACATTGGGAATCGTAACACTACGGAAGGGTATTCCATTACCCGACCTCCCCTGTTCGATAACCTACCTTTTGATTTTTGGAAAACTCGCATGTCAACGTTTTTACAATCTACTGATTATCACATGTGGATGCTTATTCAAGAAGGTTATTCTCCACCTTCTCGTGAAATTAATGGTGTTAAAACTGAAGTTGCTTTTACTGAATGGACTTTTGAAGAACGTGATTTAGCTCAATTAAATGCGAAATGTTTGAACTATTTTTTCTGTGCTTTGAAATCTGAGGATTACATGCGTGTCTCAATTTGCAAAACCGGTAAAGAGATTTGGGATAAATTGTGCATCACCTATGAAGGTACCAATGAAGTCAAACAATCCCGTTTAAACATTCTCTTGCATGACTACGAACTTTTTCGTATGAAACCTCATGAATCAATTTCTGACATGTACACTAGGTTTACTCAGATTGTTACTTCATTGCATGCACTAGGAAAAGAACTTTCAAATTATGAAAAAGTTAACAAGATTTTAAGATGCTTGCCTTCGTCTTATGATGTAAAAATCACTGTAATCACTGAATCTAAAGATTTGAACACCTATTCCATTGATAACTTACTTGGCTCACTCATTGCTTACAAGCAAGGGGTGAATCAAAGAAATCTTGATGCAGGTGAGAAGAAAAAGGAGAAAACAATCGCACTGAAGGCGCACAAATTGGATTCTGAATCTTTCGGGTCTGAAAGCGATGAAATTGCCTTCATCACAAGGCAATTCAAAAGCTTTCTAAGGAAGAAACAAAAGCATCATCAAAGTTGGAGAAAAGGTAATGATCATAAACATGTTAAAGGATCTTCTGATGTTGTTTGTTTTGAATGCAGGAAGCCTGGACATGTAAGAACTGATTGCCCTACGCTTAGAGATCAATCAAGCAAAGGAAAAGGTGAGGAGAAAGCTAAAAAGGACAAGAAGAAAAACCAAAAGAGCTTTTGGGCAGAATCTGGTACTGACTCCTCTGAGACTGAACCAAAGGAAGAAACTACAAACTTGTGTCTCATGGGAAAAGATCAAAATGATCAAGAAGAGGTATGTGAACTTTCCTACGATCAACTTCTTGAAGTTTCAGAAACAATTCATGCATCATATAGGAATTTAAAGAAAACTCATGCTAGCTTGAAATTAGAATTCTTAAATCTACAAAAGGAGCATGAAATTTTGATTAAGGACCATCAAACAATTGATTCAAATCACATGACTTTACTTGATAAATTTGATGAGTTAAATAAAAAACATGGTGAGTTAGTTGAAGAACTTGATGCATTAAAAATATCATACACATCACTTGAATCTGATTTTAAGAAGTCTAAGGAGAGAGAAAATTTTGAGGATTGAAAATGAAGTTTTAGAAAGCACAAATTTGAAGTTTCAAAATGATTTAGAAGCATATAAGAAAACTAGGATGACATCTACTTTTGATCAATTGCCAAAACCTAGGAAGAGGCATTATAACTCAAATCACCTAAGAAATCCCTTTCCTGGAATTAGATGTTTTTCATGTGGCATGCTAGGACACATCTCACACACTTGCACGATTCACCATAGTACACATTGGGTGTGGAGACCTAAGGTGCATGATCCACAGCATACCACACATGCATTGCATTCCTCTCTTCATAAGAAGGAACCCAAACCTGCTTGGGTTCCTAAATCTAACATTTGATGATTTTGCAGGAGGGCTCTCACAAAAGACCTCGTGAGAGTATGTGGTACCTGGACAGTGGATGCTCTCGACATATGACTGGTGATGCTAGCCAGTTTGTTGTACTAGAGTCCAGGACTGGAGGCAAGGTTACTCTTGGAGACAACACCACCAGGAAAGTGGTAGGAGCAGGTATAATTGGTAATTCCAAGAACCTTATGATTGAAAATGTTTTGCTTGTAGATGAATTGAAGCACAACTTGCTCAGCATCAGTCAATTCTGTGACAAAGGCTTCATCATGCAATTCTTTGCGGATTCATGCATTGTAAGTTTGAGTAACAACACTATTTTGCAGGGAAAGAGGATCAACAATGTCTACATGCTTGATTTAAATAACATTGAATGTGCTGCTTCTTTTTGCTTAAAAACTGTGATTGATGATTCTTGGTTGTGGCACAGGAGACTTTGTCATGCAAGTATGAAAACCCTTAGGAAAGTGACCCAAAAAGACCTAGTTAGAGGTGTCCCCAAACTTATGTTTACAAAAGACCACCTTTGTGATGCCTGTCAACTAGGAAAGCAAGTCCACTCCACTTTTCACCTTATTAAGGACATTAGCACCTCTAGACCTTTAGAAGTTCTTCACATGGATTTGTTTGGACCCATTAGCACGGCTAGTTTGGGAGGGAAAGTCTATGGTTTTGTGATTGTTGATGATTACTCGAGGTTCACTTGGACTAAATTTCTTTCACATAAAAATGAGCCTTTTGAGGAATTTAAAACATTTTCTACTTGGATTCAAAAGAAGCTAGGTTGTGAGATTTTGACCATCCATAGTGATCATGGGGGAGAGTTTGAAAATGAAAGGTTTGGAGATTTTTGTGAAGACAAAGGGATTAGTCACAATTTTTCAGCCCCTAGGACCCCTCAGCAAAATGGGGTAGCTAAAAGGAAGAACCGGACCTTGGTGGAAGCCGCTAGAGCCATGCTTGCTGAGTATTCATTTCCAAAATACTTTTGGGCTGAAGTGGTTAACACAACTTGTTATGTGTTGAATAGGGTGAATGTTAGAGCCAAATTAGAGAAGACACCCTATGAGATCCTTAAGGGTAGGACACCCAATCTTTCCCACCTTCATGTCTTTGGTTGTAAGGTTTTCATTCACAACAATGGGAAATCTCACTTGGGAAAATTTGATCTTAAATCTGATGAGGGAGTATTCTTGGGATATTCTAGTGTTGGGAAGTCTTTTAGGGTGTTTAACAAGAGAACTTGGGAAAGGGGAGTGAGCACCTAAGTAATGAAGGAGTAGAAGGAGTCACCCAAGGAGTAGAGAACTTTGTTGAATGGGGAGAAACTTCACACACTTTGCCTAGAGATTGGAGATATTCTACAAGTCATCCCAAGGATTTGATCTTAGGAGACCCTTCTAGTGGAGTTAAGACTAGACATGGACTTAGGAAGGAGGTGAACCACTCTGCCTTTATTTCTTGACTGAACCCACCACCATTAATCAAGCCCTTTCTGATGAGTTTTGGATTTTAGCAATGCAAGAAGAGTTGAATCAATTTGTTAGGAATGATGTTTGGGAACTTGTGGAAAGACCTAAGGGACAAAGTGTAGTTGGGACAAAGTGGGTCTTTAAGAACAAAGTGAATGATTCAGGAGTGGTGGTGAGGAATAAAGCAAGATTGGTGGCTAAGGGGTACAATCAAATAGAAGGGATAGACTTTGAGGAGACTTTTGCCCCTGTAGCTAGATTGGAAGCCATTAGAGTGCTATTAGCCTTTGCCTGTTATAAAGGATTTAAGCTTTTTCAAATGGATGTCAAGAGTGCCTTTTTAAATGGGAAGATAAAAGAAGATGTGTTTGTAGAACAACCTCCAGGTTTTGAGAGCTCCCAATTTCCAAATCATGTGTTTAATATGAAAAAGGCATTGTATGGTTTAAAACAGGCACCAAGAGCTTGGTATGAGAGGCTTAGCACATTCTTACTAGAGAGGGAGTTTGTCAAGGGAAGTGTAGACACCACCCTTTTTCTTAGGAGAGATGGAGATGATTTACTTATTGTTCAGATTTATGTGGATGATATACTTTTTGGATCTTCTAATAAAAATTTGTGTGATGATTTTTCTAAAACAATGAGTAGAGAGTTTGAGATGAGTTTGATGGGAGAATTGTCCTACTTTTTGGGATTTAGCATAAAACAATTGGAGGATGAAACTTTTCTAAATCAAACAAAATACATAAAGGACATTTTGAAGAAATATGAGATGGACAAAGCCAAACCAATTAACACTCCCATGACTTCTAGTGCTCCATTGGACAAGGACCCAAGTGGTAAGTCTGTTGATCAAAAGAAGTATAGAGGCATGATTGGATCTTTGCTTTACTTGACTGCGAGCCGACCTGACATCATGTTTAGTGTTTGCCTTTGTGCTAGGTTTCAGGCTGACCCTAAGGAATCCCACATAACTGCTGTTAAGAGGATTTTTAGATACCTTTTAGGGACACAAGGATTAGGGATTTGGTACCTTAGACATAGCACTTCTTTTGAGATTATTGGTTTTTCTGACTCTAATTTTGCAGGATGCAAGGTGGATAGAAAGAGCACTTCTGGAACTTGTCAATTCATTGGACAATCTTTGGTCTCTTGGTCTAGTAGGAAGCAAAACTCTATTGCTCTTTCCACTGCTGAAGCTGAATACATTGCTCTTGGAAGTTGTGTGGCCCAAGTGCTTTGGTTGAAACAACAGGTATTGGATTTAGGATTACATGTAAGTACCATCTCAATCTTTTGTGACAATACTAGTGCCATATGCATCTCTAAGAATCCTATCCAACATTCAAGGACTAAACACATTGACATTAGGCATCACTTCATTAGAGATCATGTGACTAAGGGAGACATTGAGTTACACCATGTGACAACTGAAAATCAACTGGCAGACATCTTTACTAAACCACTGGCCTTCTATACTTTCAGCTCTTTAAGGACCAGGTTGGGTGTGATTGACATTAATGCATGAAACTTTTTCTTCCATTTGCTTTTCTTTTGCTTTTTATTTTTCTTTTGTTCTTGTTTCCTTTTTTGTGTGTTTTATTTTTCCCTTTTGTCTCTCTTTACTTAGTTTTCAAAATCATCGCAAATATGATACTATATTCCTTGTCCTTGCCTTTGGAAATTTGAAGTCAATATGTTTCTATCTACTCAATCTCTTAGATGGTAGAAATATTTTGTGATTGTGTCTCTTTCTCTATCCTATTTTAGTGGCATAGTTTTCTTTTTTAATCAAAAATCTATCTCAAGTTAAAGATTGGTTATGGAATTGAAATCTTTTCTTAAGCTTGCTTAAACAAATCTATCTTATACTTATAATGTTTAAAGTCTTTTTGTCACATCAAGATTTCTCGTTACTCTTATCCTTGATTATTAATTCTGCTTGTGGTAACTCTTCCTTATGTTAGAGAGAGTGCTCCTATTCTCTAATATCTGAGAAGATATATTCACAACTTTGTTTTTTAAAAGGTTATAAAAGAGAATATAGCTTGCAAAAACAACAAAATTTGGCCAATGATGCCAACAAAAGATGCGCAAAGACGCCAAAAATTAAAAAAAAAATCTAGAAAATGATGCGCAAAGCGCCATGAAATTGACAAGAGGCATAAAATGAGCCCACTCAAAAGCAAGCTATTCTTCCTTTTTAAATCTTTTAAAACTTAGAAGTGTTGGTTTTCAAAGGCTTGACTTTGACTATTTTGCGATTGTGACAAATTTACTTTACTTCATTATTTTATAAAGATATTTTTTTTTAAGCCAAGTAATGGATGGTTTTCTTTTTCTCATATCCAATTAATTTCTTGAGTTAAGTCATTGATTTCAAAAGACGATTCTACCCTAAGAGAACGTCTGAGCTAAGGGTAACCATGATCGGATATTCTACTATTCTATAGATTGATGAGCTTATTAACACATTAACTCACAAATTTTTAAATCAATCACATGGAATACTATAACATGTTCATGCCTTGGTTAAAAAAAAAAAATAGATGAGGGATCTCTTTTGCTTTGCTTGTACCCTCCTTTTTGATATGTCATAAGGGGGAGAAGTTTATGAGGTTCTTTTTTCATCAAATCCTGAATTTTTTCCTGTTTTTTGTAGTGTTTTGCCATCATCAAAAAGGGGTAGATTGTTGCAAATCTATTTTTTCATGGCTTGTATTTTGATGATTGACAAACACTACTTTTCTTGGACTACTTATTGCTTCTAACTTTTCAGGAATCGAAGACCGAACAATCATGAAGAAGCCAAGTTCAGAATTGCGTAGGTTTAGGGTTGAGTCAGTCTGTACTTTTGTTTTTCTCTTTTTGAGTCTACTTGTAATGGTCAAAGAGACTGATGCTAGGTAACCCTTCACACACACACTTGAGGGGCTTAGAATTTCTGCTTTTGCCCACATCGGCCCGGCCGATATTTATATCGTCCGGGACGATCAGCTTAAAATAGAAATTATATGGATTAAAACAAGCACCTAGGGCTTGGTATGAGAGGTTGAGCACCTTCCTACTTGAAAAATCTTTTGAAAAAGGAAGTGTGGATACAACTCTTTTTTTGAAGAAATTTGGAAAATATATACTCATTGTTCAAATTTATATGGATGATATCATTTTTTATTCTTCAAATAAAAATCTTTGTGATGATTTTTCTAAAATAATGAGTAGTGAATTTGAAATGAGTCTAATGGGAGACTTAAATTACTTTCTAGGTTTTAGCATTAAGAAACTTGAGGAAGGTACATTTCTTAGCCAATCTAAATATGTTAAGGACATCATCAAAAAATATGAAATGGACAATGCTAAACCTGTTAGTACACCAATGAGTTCCTCAGTTCAGTTGGATAAGGATCTTAAGGGAAAATCTATTGATCAAAAGAAATTTAGAGGGATTATTGGATCTTTACTTTACTTGACTGCTAGTCGACCCGATATCTTGTTTAGTGTTTTCTTGTATGCTAGATTTCAATCAGATCTAAAAGAGTCACATTTGACAGCAGTGAAAAGGATTTTAAGATATTTGCTAGGAACTCAGAACTTAGGAATTTGGTATCCTATGTTTAGCTTTTCATTTAAAATTATTGGTTATTCAGATTCTGAATTTGCAGGCTGTAGGGTGGATAAGAAAAGCACTTCTGGAACATGTCAATTCATTGGAAATTCATTAGTTTTATGGTCCAATAGAAAACAAAATTCAGTGCCCCTATCTACTACAGAAGCTGAATACATTACTTTAGGAAGTTATGTGGCACAAGTTCTTTGGTTAAAACAACAGTTGATTGATTTAGGATTGTCTATAGGCACTATATCAATTTATTGTGATAATACTAGTGCTATCTGCAATTCTAAAAATCCTATTCAACATTCAAGAAGCAAACACATTGACATAAGGCATCATTTCATAAGGGATCATGTATCCAAGGGAGAAATTGAACTTACCCATGTTTCAACTGAAAATCAACTTGCAAACATTTTTTACAAAACCTTTAGCCTTTGATACTTTTAGTACATTAAGAATAAGGCTTAGAGTGATTGATTTAAATGCTTAAATAAAAATGTTTTTCTGCAACATTGATATTTTTGTTTTGTGTTCATTATGTTTTCTAGTTTGTTTATGTGATATTTTCTTCTTAAAAACATATGTGTTTAAGTATTGTCTTATTTGTTTTTATTCATTTTTGTTTTGAGTTGAAAATGTTAATTTGTAGTCATCATCATCCGGGACGAAAATGCTTCGTACGGGACGATTTGTGTAATATGACAAACTGTGTGATTTCGAACCGTTTTAAGAGCAGTTTTTAATGTAATTCGTCTGTACGATCGTCATGATCGTCTGGGACAAAATTTTTCAAACGACGGGACAAGTGAATGCAGCAGTTGAATGGATAAGATAGTGTTTAATATGAACTTCATCCGTACGAACCATTGGTTCTTCCAAACGAACACATGTCGGTTCATAGCGGGGGACGATTTCTAACTGCCATAAAAAAGAATTAAATTCCTGATCGTCCGGACGAACACGTGTTCGTCGGTACGATCGTTTTGGTCAAAAGCCTGTACGAAAGGACTCTTCGTAAGTTGTGTGTTTACAAAAAGCCGTTTCTTTTTTGACTCATTCGTTCGTCCATACAAAATTTTTTCGTACGGGACGAACGAAAATTTTGTCTGGTACGAACAGTCATTTTTTCCTTAAATTGATGGAATTTTATACTGAACAGTCACATTCACACATCTCTTTCAAACCTTTCTTCTCTCAAGATCTTTCAATGGCAAGTTCTTGCAAGCGTCAAAAGTCTTTGACTAAGGATCCACCAAGAAACACTTCTGAGAATTTCCTTTTTAAAGCCAATGAAGAATCCTATGCTAGGTTTGTCTCCGTGAAAATCACCCCATCTAGAGTACTCCTACAGGAAGAATTAACTTTTAAGGTAACGCACTTATTTACCTCTACTCAATTTGGCTTAATCCTCACCCTAGTACACTTCTACAACAAGGAAACCTTTCATTAATTTTTAGCGAACATGTCTTTCAACTCCGACCATTCTGTCATCAGTTCCTTTATTTTTAAAAATAAAGTTGAAATCACCAAGGCTGGCCTTGGTATCTTCCTGAACTTAAGGACTGAAGGATTAAGAGCACACACCTTAACCTCCACAAATTTTAATTGGACTGAAGTAAATCAAATGATTAGAGGAGTAAACTTTAAGGATCATTTAAATAAGGTAGCAACTTTAGTTCGTGATGCCCGTATCATCCAGCACGTACTTAGAACTTCCATTATACCTAAAGCTAGTGATAGAGTCAATATCACACCTCTTCTTTCTATTGTTACCTTCTTGATAATGACCAGACAACCTATAAATGAGGCCCAACTCCTAATTGACTACATTTATGGCCTTTCTAAAATTGGTCATGTTGATCATAAAAGAAAGAAAAACATAGCCTTAGGACATCTGATTGCCTATATTTTGGAAAAGAAATATAATTTGATTCATCTAGAACAAGATTTTGAAGAACCTCTCTACTACAATGATGCATCCTTTAGAGCTATCTTCCATAAGGAAGAGCCTAGAAAAACACATGTTGTTCTAAGTGAAACAGAAGAAGAAGCTGAACCTACATCTGCTACTGAACCAAATTATTAGAATTTGGTTCAAAGATTTGACAATATAGAGGCACATTTTGATCAAAGGTTTGATCAAATTGAAACTAATTTATAGTAGCAGGATATTCAGAACAATCAAGATATGGGATTTATGTGTGATCAGGTAAATAACATAAATACCAACATGCTTATGATGAGTAGTTACTTCAACTTCTTTGGTGCAACACAACCACCTCCTCCAGATCAAGGTCCATCAGAATGATTGTTGTGTTTGTTCTATGTTTCTTTGTAGTTTATGTGTTTGTTATGTGTTTATGTGGTTTATGTGTTTGTTATTTTTCTTTTAAATTGTTGTATTTTCCTTGTTTTAGTTGTGTTATTATTGATATCTTGAACTTCAAATTGTAATAGCTTCATTCGATATCAATATATGTTCCAATATTTTGTTGTTTAATGTTTTAGAAATGTGTGTTAGATTTTATGACATTCATTTTTTTTTAATCTTAATAGTGTTTTATTCTAAATTGTAAATTAAAATTAATTTCATTAGAAAATATAATTATTCTAAATTTAAGAGATGCTTATAACTTGATATTATTAGAATTTTTAATTCCATGTCTCTTATTTAGATTATATTATCTTTAATATTATTATTGCAATTTAGATGTTTTCTTATTTTTGTATTTCTCTTTTCAAATAGTATTTATGCACTTAGAAAAATTTTAAATTTTATATTATTGATTTTGGAAAGAATTCAATTACTCTTAAAAATTGTACAAATGTACAAAAATCAAAAGGAATGTGCAAAAATTTGCAATGACAAAAAGAGGCACAAAATAAACTCAAAGTAAAAAGATGCACAAAAATGTGCGATAAAAATTGAATAAGATGCGCAAAGTGCCACATGTGGTAGTTACTTCTTTCTGGACTCTTTTAATCTCTTAATTCAAATTGATCTTATGTTCATTTATAATTGACATTGAAATTTGAAATATAAAATTTTTATTCATCCTTAGTGTAATAATTTTCTTTATCTTAATGTCTAAATTGACACATGCCTTTGATAAATTCTTTTTATTCTCTATGTTATATCACTTCTTAAATTATATGAAATTTTTATGATTTTTCTAATGTTTTAATTTTATTTGCATACCTTAATTAAATCACTTTCAAGATTAAAATATCAAATGAATTTCATACTTCTGCTTACATTTCTAGCCTTCTTTTCTTCTTCACTTTTTGCTGTTGTCAAAAAGGGGGAGAAATTGTTTGTTTGTTTTGTTTTTGATTTGTTTTTGATAGTCCTGATAGTCCAGGGACGATCATATCAATCAACCCCTCCACAGAGCAATGGATCGAACAGGTAGGGAGAAAATTTTCCTAAGTCCTAATCGTCCAGGACGAATTTAACATTCGTCCCGGGATGAACGTCTCAGGATTCTCACTTTGTACTGTTCATCCAGACGAAATGCATTGTTCATCTCTGGATGAAACTCTCTGTATAAAATTGTACATGACGAAATTAACCTTCATCTCTGGACGAAACTCTCTGTATAAAATCGTACAGGACGAAATTAACCTTCATCTCTGAACGAAACTCTTTATATAAAATCGTCCAGGATGAAACTTGTTCATCCCAGGACGAACCGAATCGACTTACCTCAGTTGGTTACGTCCTGCAGGGATTTTGGAACCGACCTATGGAATAACCATTTCATACCGGACGAACCTAGTTTGAACGGAACGATTAGCATGTACGAACATAATTCGTACCAATATATATCAGGATCATTTCCGATACTTTAAGTAAAATCGTTCGGGACGATCCACGATCGTACGGGATGATCCACTAAATACATAATCTAAAACTTATTGTTTTCGGGCAGTTTTTCTTGTCTTTTGTATATATAGTCCAAATTAGATTGCCACCAAATCTTTTTGCTCATTGATCTACGTGCATATTGGAAGAAGAGTCAAGGAAAGAGTGAGAGAAAGCATTCAAAGAAGGATTTCTACCACTGAAGCATGAAGGCTTCGCTTGGTGTTCAAAGGTAAGATTTCCTACTTGTGATTTGAGATTACTTCACTCTTTTTCTTTCTTCCTTCTAGATTTCTTGTGAGGAGATCTACCAAGGAGATCCGATTCTCTGCTGACACTTAGAGAGTGTGAACAGACGAAGGGTTCTCTACCCACACTAGGAGAGTGTGAAAGGTCGAAGGGTTCTCTGCCCACACTAGGAGAGTGTGAAAGGATGAAGGGTTCTCTGCCCACACTAGGAGAGTGTGAAAGGATGATGGTTCTCTGCCGCACTGGGTGGTGGTGAAAAGAGTGTTTTGTAAAGGCTTCTCCGCCTTGCTTTGGGTGCAAAAGGAGAGACACTATTGGTATTAGTGCAATACTCAGAGGGTGCCTCTGGGGAGTGGATGTAGGTCTGGTTTAGACCGAACCACTATAAATCTTGTGTCGTTTATTTCATTGCTTTTTATTTTTTGCATTTTTCTGTTTAAAAAATTGTGGTTGAAAAACTTTTTATAAAAATTCATTAAAGTTTATTTTCGCTTAAACTCATTTAAAAGAGGGATAATTTTTAAAATACCAATTCACCCCCCTCTTGGTAATCTTGGGACATTAAGTTAGGTTTAACAACCTATTCACTAGACTCAACATAATTAACTTTTTTATTGCATCTCTACTTCAATCTCTTTCATGATCAATCATTAACATTTCTCATATGACTTCTTTCATTTCAATATTCATTTTCCTGTTTTGTTGTTGTCAAAAGGGGGGGTAATATTGTTTTGTGTTATTTTTCTTTTGTAATTTCTTGTGTTTGTATTTTGTTTTTGTGGTGTTTTTGTTTGTATTTTTATTTTTTTTGTTATTTGAGTTTTGTATATTATTAAAAAAAAGATTTTTGATTTTTGTGTTCTTCAAGGAATTCCCCTATGTTCACATATTTATTCTTTTAGGGGGAGCTAAGGAGAAATTTAGGGTATTCAATTTTACTCAAATAATAATTATTTTACCATCATCAAAAAGGGGAGATTGTTTGAGTTAGTTGCAATAGTTTTTCAATTGTTGAAATTCTTGCTACATGTATGTTTTTAATGATTCTCAAATATTTTTATTTTGATTATAATTTCTCCTAACATATTTTAGAAGTATTTTTTTGTTGTTTGTGTGTACTAACATTTCAGGGAAATCGTACTCCAAATTATTGAAGACTTCAAATGAGACTAGATTAGGGTTTATTATAAATGAAGTCTGTATTTTTATTTTTATTAAGTTTGAGAGAGTGTGATTATAATTGAGTAATTATGCACACACACACACTAGGGGAGTGTTTAAAATTGTAATTTTTAAACTAATTGTTCAATACAAATTAGCTTCATATGGGATGAAAAGTTCATTTATTTTTCCCTTCAAGTAGACAAATGAACTGTAGGTAAAAAATTTTTCTAAGTGCGGATCATACTGTGCGAAGCCTTTTTTGTACGTACATCACCCATAGTAAGAATTGGACGGGTCCCTTTTGTCCAGATAAATTTGAGAATTTTCAGGATATGAAGAGAAAGTAGAGAGAGAACGTCTGAGGAAATGAAGAGGGAGAAATAGGATTTTTTTCAAATTTTGTTCTTTGTAGGTTTAGTGAAATTTGGATGGCTACGGATTCTCGCTGGCATCCCATGGCCGGAGGTTTTCAAATTGATCGTCGAACTAGTTCTAAGCCTCCATCAACTGCGGTCAAATCTTATTTATCTTCTCCACTAGCTTTTAGTGATGGAAGGGTGAGCCTGAACCATGTGAACAATTCTAGAGGAAGAGTCATAAGCTTGGTAATTAATGAAGGTGGATTTGTTGCGAAGAAGGAACCAGAAGTTATGGGAAAAGGCAAGGTTATTTTAATGGAAGAGAAAGCCAAGAAAATCAAATTTGGTGTAGATTTGTTGATAAATGAAGGTTTCTAAGCATCTCCATCCAATATGCTGCCTAATGAGAAGATCATTCCTTTTAATGGAAATACTGATATGGAGCAAGCAAATAAGGATTTATCAAGCACTAAAGAATTCACGGTTTTGTTTGAAGAAATTACTAGGATTCAAGAAGAAGGTTCAAAAGCTGAAGGTTCTACTCATGTTTCTGAGATGCAAAATACAGGAAGTAAGAGAGGTAGAATCAGCTGAAAATAACGGTGGCATGGATGCCGGTCTAATTCCTGAATGAATCACTGATGCTGAGCAATCTAATGTTTGGAGGAAGAGAGAACACAATCCGGTTGCAGAACTGGAATTGGGAGAATTCATAGCAGAAGATGGAATGAATGTGAAGTTACATGAAAAGAATGAAATAGAAAATGCCAAGAGATTAAATAACTCTTTGGTAATTAAAATTTTTGGAGGAGAAGCACCATTGTCAGTCATTAGCTCGGAGCTTAGGAGGTAATGGTCACAATATGGTAAATTTCATCTTACCATGCTCAGCATGGGATGGATTTTCTGTTCGTTTCAAGAACCACAGAATTTGGAATCTGTCCTTACTAACGGATCGTGGTTTGTTAATGGTAAATAACTAGGATGGACAAATGGTCCAAAAGCTTCTCTCCAACATCTCTAAAAGGCTTAACTTCACCAATTTGGATTAGACTTCCAAATCTACCTTTGCACAGTTGGGATAACATAAATATTTGTAGAATCGCTTCTATGGTTGGAAAACCAATCTTACTGGATGGAAATATGTTCCAATGGGGAAGAAGAGAATTCGGAAGGGTGTGTGTTTGAATCAGATGAGACATGAAGCTCCCAGTCAGTGTTTGGGTAGAAGGAATTTCTGATAAATTTTTCCAGAAAATAGAATATGAATGCATTCCAAACTTTTGCTTCAAATGTGGATTAATCGGGCATGGTCAGGATGTATGCAAAGAAGTGTAAACTACTTCAAAAACCCAAGAGAAGAATGGTGTTTTGGCTATCTCAGTAGCAATTAATGATATACAAGACAAAGGAGATGAAGGAGATAGCAATGAAGAAACTAAATATGGACCTTGGCTCATAACAAATCGTGGAAGGAAGAAAACTGTTAGTTTTCTCAAAAAAGATATTCAAAGGCCTTTGATGAGGAAGGTGTGGAAAAAATCAGAAGACAAAATTAAAGCTGAGAAGGAAGAAAGTATAAAAGAAAAATTGGGTATGGTAATAACAGAAGAGCCTAGTAAAAGCGATAACTGTGCAATTTCTGTCAACACTACTTTGGCTTAGCATACCAAAGCAGCAGACATAAATAATAACAATTCTACTCCAATTATTAAAAACAAATTCAATGTTCTTAGTGAGCTAATTGAAGATGGGGAAATAATTCAAGTGATTGATATCAATTCTCTAGCAAAGAAGGCACCTCTGTATGAGAAAATAGAGGAAAATCTGAGCAAGGGGGATGTTTCTACAGAAATCAACATAGGAGAGGATTCCATCTTTGTTAAGAAGAAGAAATCTAAGCAATTAAAGGATCATGGTCCAATTAGCAACAACATAAGGAGAAGAAGAACGGAGTTAGAAGCAAAAGGCACTATGGGAACTTCCCCCACAAGTCTTCGACCATGAATTCTTTGGCTTTCTAGAACAGTAGAGGAGCAAGGAAGAAAGGAGCTTCTCTATACATAAAGGAGTTTGTTAAATTGCATAATGTAGTGTTTTTGGGTTTATTGGAAACAAAAATTTCTTCTTTCAATATTGAAGAAGCAAAGAAGCAGTTGGGAGATGGCTAGAAATATGTATTGGTGCCTTCGGTTGGACTCTCAAGAGTAAATATTGCCTTGTGGAATTCTTACTTGGCTTATTTTTCAAACTTGGTTCTACTTCTCAATGTATCATAGGAGATTTATCCATTTATGGCAAAGATAAATGGAGAGTGGCTTCAGTATATAGAAGTAATGACTTGCTCAAAAGGAGGGAGCTTTGGGAATTATTGGGAATGTACTCTTTGGAAGAATATCCTATGGTGATAGGTGGAGACTTTAATTGTCTCACTTCCAAGGTAGACAAAAGAGGCGGAAGGAATTTTCATTTTTCACAAGGTCCTAAAGATTATGGAGGCTTTCTTCACCAACAATGACTATCATGAGATAGGATTTATTGGCCCTCGGTTCACATGGTGCAACAACAAAATCGGTGTAGCTCGGATCTTGGAAAGACTTAACAGGTGCTTCCTTAACTCTATGGCTTTGAATTCTTCCTCACACTTAGTTTTGAGACACCTTGCTAGAATCTCTTCAGACCATAGTCCAATTATTCTACATATCAATTCCCCTGATGCTTCAATAAGAAGAAGTATCAAATTTGAGGATGTATGGGCATCCTACCCAGCCTCATTATCTGTGGTGAAAAAGGAATGGAACAAGAACTACAAGGGTAGTCCTCATATTCTGAATTCCAAATTCAAAAGATCTTTAAAATCCTTTTTTTATTGGAGTCAAGCTAAATTGAAGGATCTCAATTTGCTCAAAGAATGTCTTTTGGAAGACACTTTAAAGCTTCATATTTCTGAATCTGATAAAGGTTGGCTTACTGATGAGGAGAGCTGGATGTTAAAAGCCAAGACAAATGAATTTAATGTTACTTTAGCTCGACTAAATGGTTGGTGGAAACAAAGGGCCAAAACAAAATGGTTAACTGATGGTGACTGTAACACTAGATTCTATCATTCTTTTGCAAGTGCTAGAATGAGTTTAAACAGAATTGTCAAAATTAAAAATGAATATGGCACGGTGGTGGAAGAAGCAAATCAGATTGAATATGTAACATGGCAATTCTATAAATCAACATGGAGACAGAGGCAATGTATTACTGAAGGGTGGCCAAAACCTGGAACCATATTGAAGAATGAAGACAAAAATCTGCTATCCAGAGAATTTTTAGTGGAAGAAATTGAACTCGTCCTCAACCAATTTGGAGGGAATATTGCTCCTGGTTGCGATGGCATCACATACTCATTCATCCAAAGTTACTGGAAAATCATTAAAGGTGATTTTATGAATGTTATAAACCATTTCCTATGTCATGGAGAGATGGACAAGGTTTGGAAAAGTACTTTGATTGTTCTCATTCCAAAGGTTTCAAATCCTATGTTGCCGTCCAACTACAGGACCATAAGCTTATGTAATTCTTTTTATAAGGAGGCTGCAAAAGTAATCTTGAACAGATTGATTCAGGTGATTCCTCCTCTTATTTCAGATGAACAAGCTGCCTTTATTAAAGGCAGATCTATATCCGATCATGTAATGATAGCTCAAGAATTGTTTCACAAGCTCAGATTTTCCAAGGCAGCTAAAGGGATGGTGTCTTACAAAGTAGACATGGAGCAAGCATATGACTCAATAAGTTGGGTTACACTTATGAAAGTTTTGGATTATTTTGAATTCCCGCCCAAGTTATCAAAGCTAATAATGGAATGTGTTGTGAATCCAAGATTTTCTATCATCATAAATGGCAAGTTATCTGAATGGATAAAAGCTGATAGTGGATTTCGTCCGGGATGTCCATTGTCTCCTTTACTGTTCATTCTTTGTTCTCAACTACTATCGAATGCTTTTGCTCAATCTTCAGTTGGTATTACCACAAGCATGAATGGTCTTCGTATTTCCCATTTACTTTATGCAGATGACATCCTCATCTTCTCGAAAGCCTCCAAGAAAGCTGCTTGTGAAGTCAAGAACATTCTTTCAAATTATGGTAAATGGACCGGCCAATCCATTAACACAGAAAAATCTGCAATGATTTTTGGGAAGAATGTAAATAGAAGAAGGAAGAAAACTATTTCAAGAATTGTGGGCCTTAAACAAGTTAAGGAGCTTTTCTATTTGGGTATAAAATTAGCTTTGAGAAGATTGGTAGCAAGTGACTTATATTTTATCATTGAGAAGACACTTAAAAGGCTTAATTAATGGGGAAGTAAGGTGTTATCCTTGGCTGGAAAACTTACTCTAATCAAATAAGTAATCCTAGCACTTCCGAATTTCTACAGGACTCAATCATTGGTTAATATCCAAATTCTTAAAGAGGTTGAAAAATTATGCAGAGGATTCCTTTGGAATAAATCTTGCGGCAAGATGGGAATGCACTACATCAACTGGGAGGATTTATGCAAACCCAAAAGCATTGGTGGTGGGGGTTTGTTCTCTTCTACTTCTAGAGTGGCTCCTCTTAGAGCTAGAATCACTTGGAGATATCTTTTTAACAGCAACTCTCTGTTACATAAATTAATGGCTCCAAAATATGGAACGAGAGTGGGTAATGAAGATGTCAAGAAGAATTCCACTTCTTCTTGGAAAATAATATGTGATGGAGGAAGAGTTCTTTATCCTTTCTTAAAATGGAGTATAGCTGATGGATCAGCGGTTGATGTCTTCGAAGACAAGTGGATCTTGGATAGAAGAATTGACAAATGGCAAACCTTTATTGTACCATAAACTGATGGAGAATTTAAATTAAGTAGATTTATTGAAGAAAGGAGATGGAAAGTTACTGATTTGAAGCAGGTCTTTGGAAGTGATATGGTGAATCTTATACTTAAGATCAAAATCAATGAAGAACAAATTGAAGATGTGAGAGAGCTATTATAACAAAATTCTGGAAAGATAATTATAGGGATGATCATTGAATCCTTGTATCAACATCAAGAGGTCCTCAGGTGGAATAAATGGATTAAGAAGGTGAAAGTTATTCCAAGGGTGCAAGTTTTCTATTGGAGGCTGTTCAAAAATGCTTTGCCATCATAGCAGTTCCTTGCTCATAGGAGATTACAAGAAGATGATACTTGTCCAAGATGTGCAAAGGGTATAGAAGATGAAGAACATATCCTATTCAAATGCATAAAATTAAGAAAGGTGGTTTCTTTGCTGAACATTTGGGGATTTCAAATGCCTACATTTGGAAGTTTTAAAGATTGCTGTAATTGGCTCGACACAACATCTAAGGTTAATGGTATGTTTATTAATCTTTATTATAATATTGTGTACCTATCATGGAAAGCTAGGAACAAAATGCTACATGATGGAATTGTTGAAAGTGTAAATTCCATAGCAGCTAATGCAATTAGCTTGTCATCCTTTTCTAAATTGATTTTTAACTTAAGTCCGGAAATAGGGGATGTTAACCAGTCATATTGGTTGTCTAATACTTGGCATCCCCCTCCACCCTGTTGGTTAAAGATCAATGTAGATGCTTCTCTTTGTTCTTCATATAGAGCAGGCATTAGTGGAGTAGTAAGGGACTGCAAAGGGAGATTCTTGATGGCCTTTGGCAAATCTCACACTCATTGGGATATTTATCAATTGGAACTTCTTTCTATTAAATCCTTGAAAGAGGTGATCAAGGATTGGATGTTGAAGTATAAAGGAGCAATCATACAAAGCGATAATTCAAATGTCATTAAGACTATCCATAGCGCTATGAATCAAGGATTCAAGGGGATGGAAGAATTGGAATTCTTAAAGGGGTTTAATAATGTAATTTTCAAATGCATAAAGAGGGAGGGGAATAAGCTAGCTGATTTGTGTGCTAGCTATGCTATTTTTAGTAATTTTATTTGGGAAGACTTATGCCTGGATAGGGTTCCTCCTTCATTTGTTAAAATCATGAAGGAGGAATCTACTTTGCAGTTGTTTTTGTTTCCTACTTTTTTTCCTTTATTAATAGAAGATTTTGCTTCTTTCAAAAAAAAAAAAGAATTTGAGAATTTTCTGAATGGATCACACCGTATGATGTCATCATCGTATGTACGTCATCTAGAGTATAAATTGGATGGGTCCCTTTTCATCCAGAAGAATTTGAGAATTTTTTGAATTGATCGTATCGGAAGATGTTGTCATCATATGTATTCCATCCATAGTACAAATTGGATGGGCCCTTTTCATCTAGATGAATTTGAGAATTTTCTGAATGGATCTTACCATATGATGTTGTCATCATATGTACGCCATCTAGAGTAAGAATTGGATGGGTCCCTTTTCATCTAGATGAACTCTAAAAAATTTTGAACTGATCATCCAATATAATGTCATCGTCATACGTACGCCATCCAGAGTACAAAATTATGGGAACTCTTTTCATCCTGACAAAGATGAAAAAATTTCTAACTATTCGTACAGTATTAATAGGATTCATACTGGATGATCAGCGTCTACAAACTCTTTTCATATATATTCACAAAAGGTTCATATGTAATAGTTTTTGAACTATTTATACGTGCAAACATACGATCGTACTGTATGAATGTACTCGATCAAAATGAAAAGTTTCAGTTTTTTAGACAATTTTTTGTGTCTTTGATATAAAAGGTCTATTGAAACTGATGTGAAAGAGTACTTCTTCATGAATTTTCAATAGCAAGTGAAAAAGAGAGTGTGGGAGAGTATTTAAGAGAGATTTCTTACAAGTGGAGTGTGAAGGGTTCACAAGGTTACTCAAAGGTAAGGATATCTTTGTATTTTTTGGTGATTACTCTTCCTTTCTTCTTTCTAGTTACTCGTGAGAAGATCTTTGAAGAAGATCCAATACTCTACCGACACTTGGAGGGTATGAACAGATGACGGTACTATGCCGACACTTAGAGGGTGTGAATAGATGATGGTACACTGTTGACACTTAGAGAGTTTAAACAGACAACGATTCTCTGTCAACACTTGGAGAGTGTGAAAGGACGACAGTTCTCTGCTGCACCAGGGATTGGTGGAAGAGAGGATTTGTAAAGACATCTCTGCCTTATTATGGGGGTAAAAGGAGAGACACTTTGGTAATAGTGTAATACCTGAATAGGGCAGGGAGTGGATGTAGGTCGTGTTTAACCGAACCACTATAAATCTTTGTCTTTTATTTTCCACAATTTATTTTCTACAACTTTGTTGTCATTATTAAAAAGCTTTTTCAAAAAGATAATCACTTTTGAAGATTAACAAAAAATAGTTTTCTAACTAAAATCTAAGAGAATTTTTTAAAATTACCAATTCACCCTCCCCCACCCCCTCTTGGTTAGCCTTGGGATAATAGCTTAGGTTTAACAACCTATACGGAATCAACACTAGAGCAATATTTTTCTTCTTCTTATGATGAGGAAGCCCAATTTTAGAAAGGTTATGAATGTAATCCAAGATGAGTTAGGCCTCATCAATAGGTTATCCAGTCATGATTAAATTGGTAACGATGGACAGAAGAGGAGTCATATTTATGCGATCACCAGCCTTAGGAATGATTGAAATTTTTATAACATACAGGATGACCCTGGCATTTTGATTCAAAGTGTAGACTTTAGCTAAGTGACATACTTAAGTGATACCTCTAAGATTTTTATTTATCTCAGACCAATGATAGTCATATTTAGAGGTCAAGTTGTGTGCTCTAGTCCAACTAGTCCTTCAGTGAAGAAAGGTGTCTAGATCTTCCTTAGTGATTTCCACCTATTTTTTTTTTACAAAAGAAGTTATCCTTCTTTCATCCTCACTGAACCTCATATTATTTAGGAAATAATGAAAAGTCTCTCTATGATAAGTATAGATCAAAGTCAGAATGAAGGAGAGCTGGGTTGAAGCAAATAGAGGCATAACTGAAAAGTGGATTTCATCTTGAATCAAAAGTCTTGAAGGAGTGATTTTTGTGGCTATATACCTATAGAAAGAATCCTCATTACCTCTAGAAAAGAAGTTTTCGTCCCCACCCCTGGATGATGATCCCTTAGAAACTTGAGAATGCTTGCAAGAACTTGCCATTCCTAAGTTGGAGCCTCTAGAAGGATTAAGGAAGAGTTTAGAAGTGAATGGAAATGAATTCAAAAGCCCTAAAATTTAAAGAAAAATGACCCATCGTACAGTACAAAAATGGCTTAATATGTACGATCTTGATATCGTATGGGACAAAAAAATTTTAATATGGATGAATGATAGCATCTAAAACAAAATGACTTTTCATAAACACACAATTTATGAGGTGTCCTTTCATACAGACTTTTGACTATATGATCGTACAGACGAATAGGTGTTCATATGGGAGAATCAATTATTTGAGATCATTTTAACGATGGTTAAGTTCTTCCCCCATAGAAAATAACACGTGGATTATATATATATGAAATACAATTTCATATGTACGATCAGTTATAATAATTGGTTCTACCTGGATAACCATCTACATGCATACATACAAAACTATACAGATCGTATGGGACGATCTATATGAAAATCCAAATTTTATGCACTCAACTCCAAAACAATCATAAACAAGCTACATAACTTGTACAGTGTAAAAATAAATTTGTATAATATGAATATAACACTTAGAAAATATAGTATGAAAACTAAAAACAAAACTTTTGGTAGGTGATACATGTCCAAATAAAATAAAGCGCAAAAAAAATCAAAAATCAAAAAATACACACAAACAAAAATATTAACAAACTAAAATAGTAAAGATAAATCAAAACACACATTACAATCATATTATCTTTGTAGAAAATTCTATCTATGAATTAAGATTAATGACACCTAACCTTGTCCTTAAGGTGCTAAATGTGTCAAAGGCTAGAGGTCTTATAAAAATATCTACAAATTGATTTTCAATTGAAATATGATTCAATTCAATTTCTCCTTTGGCTACATGATCCCTAATAAAATGATGTATTATGTTTATATGTTTGGTTCTAAAATTTTGAATAGGATTCTTTGAAAAGCAAATGACACTAGTATTATCATAATAAATTGAAATTATGCCTACTGTAAATCCTAAATCAATCCATTATTATTTTAATCAAAGAACTTGTGCCACATAACTTCCTAAGGCAATATATTCAGCTTTAGTAGTAGATTGGGCTACAGAATTCTGTTTCCTATTGGACCAAGAAACTAATGAATTTCCTATAAATTGATATATTCCATATGTACACTTTCTAACAACCCTACAACATGCAAAGTCTGAATCAGAATATCTAATAATCTCAAATGAAGAGTTATACCTAGGATACCAAATTCTTAAGTTTTGAGTTTCTAAAAGATTTCTCAAAATCATTTTTACTATTGCCAAATATAATTCTTTTGGATCTGATTGAAATCTAGCATACAAACAAATATTAAGCATAATGTATGGTCTACTAGCTGTCAAATAAATCAAAGATCCAATAATTCCTTTAAATTTCTTTTGATCAATATATTTTCCCTTTAAGACTTTATTCAACTGAACTGAGGAACTCATTGGTGTACTTACTGGTTTAGTATTGTCCATTTTATACTTTTTGAGGATGTCCTTAATGTATTTTAACTGACTAAGAAAAGTTCCTTCCTTATTTTACTTAATGATAAAACCAAGAAAATAACTAAGATCTTCTATTAAGCTCATCTCAAATTCACTACTCATTATTTTAGAAAAATCATCAAAAAAATTTATTTGAAGATTCAAAAATAATATCATCAATATAAATCTGAACAATGAGTATATCATCTCCTAATTTCTTCAAAAAAAAGAGTGATGTCCACACTTCCTTTTACAAAAGATTTTTTTAATAGAAAAGCTCTTAACCTCTTATACCAAGCCCTAAGTTCATATTGCAATCCATATAATACCTTTTTCAATTTATACATATGTTTAGGGAATTTAGAATTTTTAAAACCTGAAAGTTATTCAATATAAACATCCTCTTATATCACTCCATTTAAAAAGTCATTTTTAATATTCATTTGAAATAATTTAAATCCTCTAAAATAGGCAAAGGCTAATAAAATCCTAATTACTTCAAGTCTTTTTATAGGAGTAAAAGTCTTCTCAAAATTAATTCTTTCAATTTGATTATACCCCTTAGCCACCAATCTAACCTTATTTCTAACAATAACTCCTGAGTCATTCATTTTGTTTTTAAATACCCACTTAATTCTAACTACACTTTGATCATTTGGCCTTACAATTAATTCCCAAATATCATTTCTTACAAATTGATTTAACTCTTCTTGCATGGCCAAAATCCAAAATTCATCCAAAAGTGTTTGATTAACATTTTTGGGTTCTATCATTGAAATAAAGTTAGAATGGTTGACCTCTTTGCTAAGTCCATGCCTAGTCCTAACACCCTCACTAGGTTCACCTAGAACAAATTTCTTAGGGTGGTTTTTAGAAAATTTTAGTTCTCTAGGCAAATGATTTTCTTTTTCTAAATTATCTTCAAAGTTTATCATTTCAATCCTTTGGGAGTTATTTTTTATATCATCCTCTTCCAAAGTTAGCTCTTCCAAAATACCATATCTATTAAATATAACATGTGTGGTTTCCTCAACTACCAAAGTTCTTTTGTTAAAAAAACTATATCATTTTCCAATACTAGAGAATCCAAAAAAGATTCCTTCATCTGATTTTAGATCAAATTTTTCTAAAGGAGATTTTCCATTATTATGTATGAACGCCTTGCATCCAAAAATATATAAATGTGATAAATTAGGTGTTCTCCCCATTAAGAAGCTCATAGGGTGTTTTATTCAGTTTTGATCTAATATTCACCCTATTCAGAACATAATATGTAGTACTAACCGTTTCAACCTAAAAAATATTTAGGAAGTGAATATTCTGACAAAATGGCTCTAGAAACTTTGATTAATATTATGTTCTTTCTTTTGACTAATATATTCTACTAAGGGGTCCTAGGTGTAAAAAAATTATAATCAATTCCATGTTCTTTATAAAAATTCTCAAATTTTTTATTTTCAAACTCACCTCCATGATCACTTTAAATTATTAAAATTTCACATCCTAATTTCCTCTGAATCAAAGTCAAAAAATATTTAAATTCATCAAATAATTCACTATTATGAAATAAAAATTTAACCCATGTTATTCTAGAGAAATCATTAATTATCACAAAACTGTATACCTTTCCTTTTAGACTTACAATACTAGTAGTCCAAAAAGATTTATATGAATTATTTCCAATGGTTTGCTAGTTCAAAGATCCTTAATGGAATGAAATGAGGACATCACCTATTTTCCTAGTTGACATGCATCACAAAGGTGATCCTTAGTAAAGTCTAGTTTTGGTATACCTCTAACCAGATCCTTTTGGATAATTTTCCTAAGATTTTTTATGCTAACGTGACAAAGTCTCATTTGCCATAACTAAGATTCATCAGAAGTTATTTTTAAACAAAAAGCATTAGGAGTTTCAATACAGTTCAAATCTAGTATATAAACATTATTTACCCTTGTTCCATAAAATACATCATTTTCATTTAGGCTTAATAAACAACTAGTGAAAAAAAATTTAATACTATAACCCTTGTCATATAGCTGGCTAATACTTAATAAATTATGCTTTAAGCCTTCTACAAGTAGAACATTCTAAATGAAAAAGTTATTCAAGTTTCTGATCATACATGTGCTAACCACTTTTCTAGTGGTATTATCTCCCAGTGTAACCTTTTCTCCATTTCTGACTTCTAG
Organism: Dendrobium nobile; assembly: GCA_022539455.1. NCBI lineage: Eukaryota > Viridiplantae > Streptophyta > Magnoliopsida > Asparagales > Orchidaceae > Dendrobium > Dendrobium nobile. Next base: position 16,010,297 of record CM039718.1, on the reverse strand, counting down.
TGATATGAATTATTTAGTATCTCCAGTCATATGCTTCGAGCAACCACTGGTTAATACTTAATAAATTATGCTTTAAGCCTTCTACAAGTAGAACATTCTAAATGAAAAAGTTATTCAAGTTTCTGATCATACATGTGCTAACCACTTTTCTAGTGATATTATCTCCCAGTGTAACCTTTTCTCCATTTCTGACTTCTAGTGATATGAATTATTTAGTATCTCCAGTCATATGCTTCGAGAAACCACTGTCCAGGTACCAAATGCTCTCACGAGATCTTGTTTGAGAGCTTTCCAACAAAATAATCAAATGTTAGACTTGGGAACCCAAACAAGTTTGGGTTCTCCTCTTGGAAAAATTAAACTATATACATGTATGATATGACTTATTTTATGTATCTTAGGTCTCCACACTAAATGAGTTTTTCTATGTAAGGTACAAGTGTGTGAAATAAGTTCGATCATCCTATGAGTAAAATACTTAACTTCATGAAAAGGATTTTTTACTCTCTGATAATAAATTTGTTTCTTCATTGGTTTTAAGATTTTTTACATCAAAAAAGGATTAATAAAATCTTCAAGTATATAGAGTGTCATATTTTTTTCAAGAGCTTTCACCTTAGTTCTAAGAAATGAATTAGCATCTTCTAACACATTAATATCATATTTTAAATAATGTTCTTTACTTTCATATTCATCCTTAAAATTTTTAAATTCTTTTTGCAATTCAATATAGGATGATTTTAGTAATTCATTTTGCTTATTTAAATCATCAAATTCATCTTGCAAGCTCATGTAGTTTCTTTCAATCTGTGTGTGATCTTTTTTTAAGGGTTTCATGCTCTTTTTGTAATTCTTGCAATTCTAAATTCAATCTAGCATGCATTTTCTTAAGTTTACTATATGCAATATGAATTCTTTCAAAAACTTCAAGCAATTCATCATAGGTTAAGTCATATACCTCTTTTTGATCAAAATTATTAGCCATTAAGCATAAGTTTGTGACTTCTTCTTTTTCTTTTTTTGATGAATCTGAAGCTGAGTCTAACCAAAAATCTCTCTGAAATCTTTTCTTGCCCTTCCTCGCATTTGCTTTCTCCTCTACCTTCTCCTTGCTTGGAGATGCTTTGAGATTAGAGAAATCTATTTTTATATGTCTAGGTTTCCTATATTTATAATAAATCACATTATTAGAAACCTTGACATTTTTGTGGAACTTACATTTATTCCACTACTGGCGTCTCCTTTGCTTCTTTTTAAGAAAACTTCTGAATTGCCTTATCATCAAGGCAATGTCATCCTCATTCTTAGGTTGTGACCAATCACTCTTCGAGTCATCATCTTTTAGTGCTATGTTCTTTGTTCTCATGCATCAATCTTTCTTTGACTCACTCCTTACAAGTAAGCAATTAGTGATCCAAGAAGACTATTAGTAGAATAAACATTTAAGTCCTTAAACTCTATAATAGTAGTTATTTTAGCATCATAAGTAGTAGGCAAACAACGAAGAATTTTATCAACCATTTCAGTATTCATTAGTTCCCTACCTAATGCATGCAAAGAAGTAACTATTTGAGTGGATCTTGTGTACATGTTAGAAATGGATTCATTATGTTTTATGCAAAATAATTCATAATCATATAATAAGATATTTAATTTAGATTTCTTTATTTCATTAGTCCATTCATATGTAATATAGAGCCTATCCCAAATGTCATTTCCACTTTTATAAGTGGAAACCCATATGTAATCTTCAGACTTAAGTGCTCAAAAGAAACTATTTAATTATTTAGCATTTAATTATGATAAGTCACATTCTTCTACAATCCTATCAGCAAATGATATTTCAACTCTAATGTCATCAACAAGTCTAGTTGGCCTAGTATACCCTTCCTGAACTAAAATCCATATGTGATAATAAAGCAATTGAAGAAATATAGATATACATATTTTCCAAAAAAAAATTTGAAAGAGATATTATCAAATAACAGTGGTCTAGTCATTGAATACACTTTAGGTGTGTTTCAATTTTCAAAATTAGCCATTATCAATTTTAAAAAGTTGCCTAAACTTATAGTTTTGAAATAAAGCTCTGATACCACTTAATGATTTCATATAGGTTGTTAAACATACGTAATTGTCCCAAAGCTATGGGAGGGGAACTAGTAATTTAAAATTTTCTTGGATTATTTAATAAAAAATTGATTTAATAAATTTCCAAATTTAATTATCTTTTTGAAATTAGCTTTTCAACCACAATAATAAAATTACAAAAAATAAAAACATAAAAAATAAAATGACACAAAGATTTATAGTGGTTCGGTCAAACACGACATATATCCACTCCCTGAAGACTTCATCTTCATGTATTACACTATTACTAAAGTGACTCTCCCTTTACCCCCACAGCAAGGTGGAGAAGCCTTTATAATTCCTCTCTTTCATCAATCCCTGGTGCGGTAGAGAACCGTTATCCTTTTACACTCTCCAAGTGTCGGCAGAGAACCATCGTCTATTCACACTCTCCAAGTGTCGGCAGAGATTTATCATCCTTTCACACTCTCCAAGTGTCAGAAAAGGACCGTCATACTTTCCCACCCTCCAATTATCGGTAAAGAAACATTATCTCTTCAGACCCTCCAAGTGTAGGAAGAAAACTATCATCCTTTCACACCCTCCAGTGTCGACAGAGTATTGGATCTTATTCAAAGATCTTCTCTCGAGCAACTAGAAAGAAGAAAGAAGAGTAGTAACCAAAAATACAAAGAGATCATTACCTTTGAGTAACCTTATGAACCCTTCATACTTCACTTGCAAGAAATCTCTTTGAAACACTCTCCTAAATACACTCTTTCACTTGCTCTTGAAAAATCATAAAGAATAATCATTTTCACGTTAGTTTCTGTGGAAATTATATATGAAAGATGCAAAAAAATCATCTGAAAAACTGACATTTTCAATTTTGACCATGTACGATCATACTTTATGATCGTATTTTGTGCGAACGAATAGTTCAAAAACTGTTGCTTACAAACCTGTGTGAATCTATATAAAATATTTTCATACATGATGATTGTCCAGTACAAACCATGTTCGTACTATATGAACAGTTAAAAAAATTTTCAACTTGATCAGGACAAAAAGGTACCCCACGTTTCATACTATGGACGTCGTATGTATGAATAAGAAATCGTACAGTATAATTCATTTAAAAAAATTTTGGTTTTCATTAGGATAAAAAGGGACCCATCCAATTCGTACTATGGACGTCATCCATATGAATAGAATATTGTACAGTACAATCAGTTTAGAAACTCTAGGATCAATCAGGACGAAAAGGGACCCATCCAATTTGTACATTAGACATCATTAGTATGAAGATCCCTTCATACAGTACAATCGGTACTTAGAAAAATTATCTCCTCTCATTCATTTAACTACTCGTAGGAGAGTTTAACTAAACAAATAGTCTAGTACAAAGTGAATTCATACAGTACGATTAGTTTAAAATTTTTTACAAATTTTAAACACTCCGCCAGTGTGTGTGCAGAGTTACTCAATTACAATCACACTCTCTCAAACTCAATAAAATAAAAAATATAGACTCCATTTATAATGAACTCTAATCTATTTTGATTTGAAGTCTTTAATAATTTGGAGTATGATTTCTCTGAAATGTTAATACACACAAACAACAAAAGCAATACATTCAAAATATGTTATGAGTGATTGTAATTAAAATAATAATATTTAGAATCATCAAAAACATACATGTTACATGAATTTCAACAATCAAAGAACTAAGTTGCAACAATCTCAACATGACTTGATTCCTAAAATCATTTCCAAAGAGAAAGCAACATTTTTTAAGGGACGTTCTATATTGGAGCATGTATTGAAAGTTGAAGAAGCTTTTCATAAATTCATATTTTCCAAATCTTCAAAAGATTTGGTTTCTTTAAAAATTGATATAGAGCAAGCTTATGGTAGTATGGGGTGGTCCACTTTGGAGAAAGTTTCAAAGTATTTGGGCTTTCCCGTTAAATTTTCAAGGCTTATCATGGAATGTGAGGAGGATCTTAGTTTTTCAATTTTGATTAATGGGAATTTTTCAAAATGGATCGAGGCTTGGAGTGGGTTCCGGCAATGTTGCCCCTTATCCCCATTCTTATTTATTCTTTGCTTTCAATTGTTATTAATTGCACTGGCTCAAACAGTTGATAATATTATGATAAAAATTAGCTCAAATATTTTGAGAATATCCCATTTGTTATATGTAGATGATATTGTGAACTTTTTTTATGCTAGTATTAAAATGGTGAAGGTGGTCAGGAGTATCTTGTTGGACTTTTATAGGTTGTATGGCCAAAGTATAAATTATCAAAAATTTGTTGTGGTCTTTGGGAAATCGATGAAAAAGAGGAAGAAAAGAGTTATATTTAGGTTGGTGGGTCTTAGAACGGTTAGGAGATGAACTATTTGGGGGTGAAGATCTCTTTAAGGAGACTAGTAGGGGTTGACTTCAACTATATTCTAGAGAATTCTATGAGGTCAATGCTTGGGGAAATAAATTTATTTCTTTGGCGGGGAAATTTATTCTTCTTAAATCAGTCATTTTATCGCTTCAAATTTTTCAATGTACTCACTTGCTTATTCCTAAGGGTATTCTTTTTGAAATTAACAAATTGTGCATAAATTTTATTTGTTATAAGAAGGATGGAAAGAATGGCCTTCATTATGTGAGTTGGGATGTCTTGTGTAAGCCAGTTAATATGGGTGGAAGGGGTTTTCATTCTTGTGTGAGCAAGGTGGGCCCTTTAAGGGCCAAATTGGCTCGAAATTTACTTAATGGTTTGGGTCCCCTGTTATGCAAGATTTTGGAAGCTAGATATGGTTCTCGTAATTGGAATTTTGAGATAAAGAAGGTTTCATCACCTTCATGGAAGATTGTTTTGCATTGGGCTAAAGCTCTTACTCCCATTGTTAGGTGGAAGTTGCGTCTGGTAATTCAATTAATGTATTCAAAGATTTTTGGACATTGGATAAATTTCTTAATAGATGGCCAATATTTATTTCTACTCAAGGGAGTGCTGATATAAAAGTGGAAAAGTTCATTTTAAATGGTAACTAGAGTAAGGATGAATTCAGGATTTATTTTGGTGAAGATTTGGTTGTGCTAATCTATAATATTCATATTTTTCCTAATCTACCTAAAGATCAACTGGAACTGATACAGCTAAGATTAGGTAAAATTATCTATGCTCTTGCTTCTGAGCTCTCAGATTTTCATATGGGCGAATCAATTTTGGAATTAGATTAAGAAGGTAAAGCTGATTCCACATTTGGAAAATTTTTTATGGTGGTTATTTCATGATGCAACTCCAATTTTTATTTGCTAAAGTATAGAAGATTAATGGAAGATAATTCTTTTATTAGAGGTTTTTTGGAGTTGGAAAATCTAGAACATGTGGTTGTGAGATGCTCGAAACTAATTCAAGTGATTCAAGTTCTGAATAAGTGGGGTTTTGCCTTACCAATTTATGTTTCATTTGATGAATGTTGCTTTTAGTTGTAACAATGTGCTTCTAAGAAATGTTGTTTGGTTAAGGTTTACTACAATGCTATTTTTCTTTCATTGAAGTCTAGGTATAAAGGTGTTTATGGTGGTATTGAAGATAGCATCTTGTATTACGACCATCACTATTAATTTTGCCTCAATCTTGGATTTTTTTGGAGGTGGTCTTGTAAAGTCGGGCATCTGGGGTGGTAATCAGCCGGATAGGTTGTTGATGAATTGTTGGCACCCTCCTCCCCCTGATTGGATCAAAGTGAATGTTAATGCTTCCTTACTATAGTCGTATAAGGCTGCTGGTTGGGGGTTTTAGGGATCACAAAGGAATGTTTTTATTGGCTTTTGGATTCAAAGGCGTGTATTGGGATGCATCTCGGTTGGAGCTCTCAAAAATTCAATCCTTGAACTTGATAATGTAAAATTGGACTTTGGAATATAAAGGAATTATAATTGAAGGTGATAATGCTAATGTCATCAAGTTTCTTCGTAGTATGATAAAAAAGCCAGGTGGTGAGATGGTTGGTAATTGGGTGGAAGAGGTTGCTTTTCTTAAATATTTTAAGCATGTTATTTTTAATTGTGTGTACATGGATTGTAATAAATTAGCTAATCATTGTACTAACCTTGCTATTAGTAATAATTTTGTTTGAGATGACATTAGTTTTGGTATTATTCGTCCTTCTTTTCTTAATTTGTTAAAGGAGGAATGTGACCTTATTGTTAGTTTGTAATAGCCTCTTATTTTAATGTTATTATTTTTGTATCTTTAAAAAAAAAATCATAACTTGCATTGAAGGTTGCTATTATTCTATTATTGAGAATGGGAAAAGTAATGGTTTCTTCATGTCTTCACATGGTTTAAAACAGGGTGACCCTATTTTTCAAGCTTTATTTATTATTATTGTGAAATACTTTTTTAGAGGCATTGTTAATCTTTATGATAATCACCCCAATCATAACTATGGGACCATGGTTGATTTTATAATTTCTCACTTAAGCTTCACTGATGATTTTATTATTTGTACCAATGGTTCCTTGAATATGATTAGCATTCTCAAGAGATTTCTTCATAAGTTTGAAAACATTAGTGGTCTTTCTCTCAATAATAATAAGAGTTGTTTAATTTTATTCCTAGTAAGTTGTCTCATGAGCGCACTAACAATATTCAAGGCATTACTGGTTTTATTCATAATTTATTACTTATTAAATATTTGGGTGCGCCTCTTTTAAAGGTACAAGAATTTCTTTCTTTTTTTATAATCTTATTTCTTCTATTCAAAGGCATTTGACTTCTTAGGAATTTATCATACTCTCCTTTGGGGGTAGACTTATTCTCATTAGGATTGTTTTATGTTCCTTACCTATCTACATGTTTCAAACCCTTGACCCTATTATTGTAGTTTGAAACCAGTTGGAAAGATTGTTTAATAAATTCTTTTGGAAGGGTACCAATAATTAATACATAATGCTTTTCTCTTATTTGGAGTAAGTATTATGTGGTGATGGAAGAAGGGGGTTTGAGTTGCAATAATATGAGTGACTTAGATCATGCTTTTTCTATTAAATTGTGGTTTTAATTCCATACCAAACAAATCCTTTGGGCTAAATTTAGGATGGTTAAATATTGTATTGGTAAATATCCTTACATCTATTTTTATAATAAAGGTGACTCTAAAATGTTGAAAAGATTATGTAATATTAAATGGGAAACTGGGGAAATTATTCAATGGGGTCTTGGTTATGGCAACATTTTCTTTTGGCATGGCCACTAGTTATTTTCATCCTCCATTGATATTATGCTCAATACTAACACTACTTTAATTAAAGTGAGCTCTTTTAGTAATGATAATAATTAGGACTACAAAAAGATTGGTGAGCTTCTTCTAGAGGTTGTTATTACTTTTTTTTCTTAATTCCCCATTAAATGTAGATATTGATGAATGTTTGTTATTTAAAACTTCCAACATTGATACTTTTACATTTAAAGAGACTTGGAATTCTTTTAGAATTAACAACTCAATTTCCTTGGTATATTCTATGACTTTTATTATTATCTTTATTTGGATAATAATGCATAAGTTAATTCCTACATATGATAAGTTAAAGGGTAGAGGTTTTATTTTACCTTCTAGATGTCAATGTTGTTCCCATGAGGAGAATGTGCAAAATATATTTATTTTTGGCCCTATTGCTACTAAAGTTTTGATTCATTTTGATGATATTTTTAGAACTTATCACTTTAATGGTACTAACATAATTATTGACATGCTCAATAAGTGGTTTATCCATTCTAAAGGTCATATCAAGAATGTGCTCTCTATTCTAGTTTTGTGATTCTTATGCTAGTGAGAGATGACTCTTTTTTTAACAATATCAGCAAGAACCATTAGCTTATTATTAATAAAATCAAAGATAAGGTGTTGAAGTTTCTTAATGCCAATCTTTTGGGGGCTAAAAACTTTAAAGGAGTTTCTTTTATGGCTTATAATTTTGGTATCTCTATGAATGTTAACCATTTTATTGATGAGCCTAGGGTGGTTTTTTGGATCAAGCCTGCTATGCTTACTTATAAATTTAATATTGATGGCTCCATCAAAAGCTCTAGTTTTGGATGTGCTCGTATTATTAGGGACTCTTCTAGTAATACTATTATGGCTTATGTTGGCCCTTTGCGTAGCAGCTCTGTTATTTATGATGAACTATCATCTATCTTATATGGGTTGAGACTCTATCCTTCATTTTGTATTTTTAACCATTTGATTGAGTTTGATGCTATTTATTGCTTACACTATCTAAAGGATTCTAATGTTAATATTTGTAGCCCTTATTTGTTCTATCTCATTAGGGAAATTTAATATATTATAATCATTTTTAACTTCAATCTAACCCATTTTCTTAGGGAAGCTAATACTTATGCTGATTGGTTTGCTAATTATGGTTGTTCTTTGAGTTTCCTTATGGATCTTGACTACTCACGTTGCCTGCTATCTTAAAAGGTTTCATAAGGTCTGATAAAATGGGTTTTCCCTGTGTTCAGTTATAGTTATTTGTTGGCCTGTTGGGAGTGGGAGTGGCTTAGTTTTTCTCTTGTTTTTTTTTTTTTTCACTGTTATCGTTATGTTTTCTTTATTGCATTAGTATCTTTTCTTACTCTTTTCTAGTTGGTATGGTTGGGTTGAATTAGGATATGATCATAATTCTTTGGATTATGAAATAAATATTGATTGGTACTCATTTATTCTTATTCTGGAGTTTATGGGATGTTCTATTATGGTCCTATTTTCCTGTACTAGATTCTATTCTGTAGGGACTATTTTCTTGGGTGGTCGATGTGGACTATGATTTTGTGGCTAACATTACCCGGATAATTATTTTTGTCCCTTTTTTGCATGAAGAGTGGTTAGGTATTCCTTCTTGCTTTCTTTCCCTTTTGGAGTGCTGGGAGAGGGTCTCTTGTTGCTTTCTGGTTATGAAGTTTTTCTCCTATTTCTTCTCGGTCTGTTTTGAACCATTCGTCATCTACAGGGTTTCTTTGAGATGAATGTGTTGGTTTTGAATTAGATTTGAGCGGCAGTCAAATTTATATAATGATTGCAAAACATATAATATACTCCTGACCTGGATTTTCCCATCCCTCTTCATTTGTTTTGTCTCTCTAGTTTTTTTCCTTATATGTCCCCTTCCGTTTTTTTTTTAGGCTTATTTATTGGAATTACCCATTTGTTTTTGGTTGGCTTGTTGAGATTGATAGTTCTGCTAATAATTTTTTCTCTACATTGTCATTTCTGGTTTGATGTGTACAATAGGTTACAGGAATGGTTGGAGTTAAGGCTTTTGGTTTTGTATTATAGTTATCTTGGGAATTGGAACTCTAATTTTATGTTTTTAGTTATGGAAGGGATTTATTTCTCTTCTTTGGTAGGGGTTTGTCTTATGCTAGGTCCAGGTCTATTGTTATTGTTGATTTGAAGGTTGCAGTTATTTTTCCCCAGTTTATTTTTCCAGCTGCTAGTCTTGGCCTTGGGATCTGTAGCTTTATTTTTTCTCTATTGTTGCAACTCCTTTCAGTATGCACACTATGAATGCTCATCAAGTTCATTTCATTTATTGTTATTTGGATATTATGATTTTTTGTATGGTTACTTGTGTTATCTTGCCTTCTCGGGTTTTGAAGCTTATTGGTTTTTGGTCAGGTGCTTGCACATTTTTCCCTTTTCTTTTGTTATTGCTCCATCATGTCTGGTATGGCTGCAAGTTCATAAATCTTTTGATGGAGGGGCACATTTATAATTGTTGTTGTCGTTACTATTACTTGTTAACTAATGTTATCTATTATTTTATTCTGTTGGTTCTCTCACATCTCATTTTGTAAGTTCTTTTTTTGTTGCAGATCTTGGTTATGCATCTAATTGTAGGAGGTTTTCATTTTTGGCAGGATGATTTTGTTGAAAGCTCTATGGTGGATCTCTAGGTTTTGGGCGTTGCCTCCTGGCCTCCCTAGAATTTTTCATAGGCTTTTTATGGCTTGTACTTAGAAGGGATTTTGAGCTCTAGGATTTTTTTTATTTTATCTAGCTCTTCTTAGCATTAACGGGCTCGAAATCCCTCTTAAGGACATGTGTGTTGCAACTCATGAATCAAGATTGACATTGTGATTTTTTATGACAACAAAATATTATTATTATGATTTTATTATTTCTCATAGCATATATTAAATATTTTTGTTTGTACTTATATTTCAGAGAAAGAATATACTATTTCAAAATGTTGAAGACTTAAAGATAGGGTATAATAGGATTTCATGTAATAGAGTTTGTATATCTCTATTTTTATTTCTTGAGTCTAAGCAAGTGTGGCTGTAATTGGGTAATCGTGCACACACACACATGGGGTGATTAATAGAAATAATTTTAAGTCTGACCTTATTATATGCTATCTAATCGAACTAAACGATTTGACATATTTTTCCTCCAAAATGCAGTTAACCAAATCATGGCTTAAATTTTTTAACTATTCGTATTGTACGATGTCAAGTCGTACAGATGACTCACAGAGTATGAAAATAGGTTCGAACTAGAAAGTACCAAGCGAACACATTTATTTTTTGAACTACAGCATGATCTGCATTCGTATAGACCATTGATAGAGTATGAAATTAGGTTTGTGCCAGATAATATCAAATGAACACATTTATTTTTTAAACTATCCATACAGTATGATTTACATTCATACATATGATTAATAGTGTATGAAATTAAGTTCATCAAGTTCATACCAAACAAAGCCCTTATTTTTTGAACAATTCGTACCAGAAAATTCACAATCGTATAATACGAATGTATGATGGTTCTCTTGAAAATTTCAATTTTTGGATGGTTTTTTATGTGTTTTCTATATGCGAGATCCAAAAAATGTTTTAATTATCTTTTGCCTACGAATTTCTCTTGAGAGTGGCCATTGAGAGTGTGTTTGGGAGAAATTTTGAGAGTGAAGAGTGAGATATCTAGTAGGGGGAGTTGTGAGAGATTCACAAGGTTGCCCAAAGTGAGGATGTCTTTGTCTTCTTCAATTTTCTACCCATTTTCTTTGGAGGATCTTTGGAGAAGATCTTCAATATTGGATCAAGATACTCTGCCTTCACCAGGAGGGTGAAAAAGGACATGATGGTACACCTCCTTCACCATGAGGGTGAAAAAGATGTGACGGTATGCTGCCATCACTTGGAGAGTGTAAAAGGCGACGGATCTCTATTACACCGGATTGGTAGAAAAGCATTTGTTAGGGCTTCTCCGCTTTGCTGTGGAGGCAAAAGGAGAGTCACTATTATTTAGTGCAATATCTGGAGAAGGATTCTCTATGGAGTGCATGTAGGTCAAGTTGGATCAAACCACTATAAAATTTGGTTCTTTTCTATTATTTTTTATTTTTTCCTGCATTTTTATTTTCTACATTTTAAATTTTGTGGTTAAAAAATTCTGTGATAGTCATTTCTTTAAACAACTGCATATTTTAGGATCAGTGATTTAATTTTCTAAGATATCTAAAAAGATTTTCAAAAATCCAAGAAATTTTTTAAGACTACTTTTTGAAAAGCGATCATGGCTAATCTTAGAAAAGTGGAATACTGCTGAATTATTTTGATCACTTGACCAAATTTATTTGATAACATTCCTTTTTATTTTTAGAAAATTCGTGTGTCTACTTTTCTACAATCAGTTGATTTTTGCATGTGGATTTTAGTACATGAAGGTTATACTAGACCTGCTAGAATTGTTAATGACATTAGAATCAAAACACCATTTAGTGATTGGACTTTAGAAGAAAGAGAATTAGCATAGTTAAATGCAAAATGTTTAAATAGTTTTTTCTATGCTTTAAAATTTGAGAATTCATATGTGTTTCTACATGCAAAACTTGAAAAAATAATCTTTTATAGACTCTGCATAACTTATATCCTCAACATTATTAACTTCTATAAAAAATTTAAAATTTCATTATTTTATATGATTCCTATATTCTATAGCTTGTGGATATTCGTCAATCACATATGACTCCTCCTTCGAGTAGGATTCAAAATATATATGTATTATAGGCACCTTTACTCACATATTTTACTTTTTTTTTTCTTCTTTTATGTAATTTTTTATATCATTTACCTCTTCATCTAGATCATTAATCCATTTACGAACATATTTGTGAGGGAGGAGCAGCTGACCAATGAACTTATTGTTCAAGACTGGAATGTTTTTCTTTTTATTTTTCCTTTTCTTTTTCTTTTCTTTGCTTCCACTTCAACCAATTTGAATTTATAGGGAAGACATTTTGCTTCTTAGGCAGATGGTATGAAATGACTTTTTGTATATATCAACTTCACTAATTAAAAATTGTTGCAAGTAAACTTTAATGCATTGCTTTGCTCCCTTGCAAGAGTATTTGATATGATATTCATGAAACTAATGTCTATTTAGGAGAGCATTAAAAGAAGTTTTGAAATTTATTATAATGAATTTGGCTTCAGTTTTCATGTTTCCAATTTTTAAAAGCAGGGCTTTTAAACCTAAGCCCTCTTGCCCTTTTCATTAAACCCTCATAACATCATTTTATCATAAATGAGTTAACAAGCATCCACTTTCAAGTATGTAAGATTTCTAAGAGTCATAATATCTAACGATGCATCCAGATCAATAAGAACACTAGACAATTTGAAATTATCTATGTTCACAAAAATAAATATTGGATGATTATGCTTTGTAGTTCTCAAGAGAAAATCTTCATTCGAGAATGTGATCCCTAAAATTTTCTTGAAATGTTGGTTCGATTGCAAAATATAATAGAATTAGTTCATCCTAAAATGAAATAATTGGCTTAATTTGCTGAAAATTTTAAACATAGCACTAATGGGAGGCAACCCACTTGTGATTATTTTATGGAGCCTTAAAGCACTAGTTATCATGTATTTGTGTATTATTTTATATCACATATTTTACGTATTTCTATCATTCATATGAAAATATTTGTTTGTTGTGTTTGTTTGTGTTATTATTTACAATGTATTAAATTTCCCTTATACTTAAATTTTAATATTATTTTTTATTAATATCTCTGCATTCTAATTATCTAACTAACCTTAATAAAAATAATAATTAAAAATTATATAAAATTATGATAATGATAAAATTCTATATCATAGTTTAAATGAACATTGCTTTATACTCCAAATATTAGAAAAAACTAAATATTAACTAATTTAAATCATTTAAGTTATTGACTTAACTAGAATTTATAAATTATTTATTTACACATTGATCTCTAATTGAAGATGATTAGTTAAGGATAAAGATTAGATGTGAGTAAATTAAAATTGAAAATCATAAAGCAAACCAAATTTGAATTAGTAAACCTACTAAATCCTTATAATAACATTATTAAGATAGTAAAAAGATGATAAGCAAAATTGATATTCAAAATTATTAACTATGTACTATAAAAAATAAAATAAAAAAATAAGCTTAAAAAAGAATTATAAAAAAGTTAAGAATTAAATAAAAAAAGAGTACATGCAAATATTGGTATCAATTAAAAACTTAGAATCTGACAGCAATCTCATACTAAAATTCACAACAAGCAAGATGGAAAAAACTGATACAAATAATTGTGAACTAATGAAAATTCAATTTTAATTACAAGCACATCTAATCTTTAATGGACATTATTCAATTTAAAATTCAATAGTCAATGAATATTTTCATAACAAGTAACTTCTAATTAAGCATTGCTAAGACTGATTCGTTAGGATATTTATTAGTATTTTCCAAACTAAAATTATAACCATGTTCATTTTCACTATTGCTATATTCTGATGTATTATCTAATATTTTAGTAATTTAAAATTGTCAATTTTTACTATGGCTATTTAATTAAGCAAAATTAGTATTTTCTTAAGGACAAGCAAGGGTTTAAGATGGGGAGAATTTGATAAGCGTAAATTACGTTATATTTTTCTTAGTTTAAATATGTTATTTTGATTATTTGTGTGCAAGAAAAACTTAAAAATGACAAAAAAAAATCTAAAGTAGAGCAAAATGTCATGGTATCCAACAAGTCCACGCCACAGCGCTATCTTTGACACCACCGAGGAGACACACATGGACATGGAAGCATCGTGTTCACTGTCTTCAAGAGTCGTGGTGGCACAATCTATCATGTCTTAGCGCCAAATCTACCATCAAGCATCGTAGCATTTGAAATTCATCAGCACCACAACGTAGCAATTGTAACTTCCAAGGGACATGATTTACCAACAAAGCAACACGACTGTTCACTAAGTAACCATTCCACATCAACAAGCACAATGGCGGTACGTGTAAGAAGTTCCAACGCCAAAGCGTTAATTCATTTTAAGGGTGTTGTGGTGCCACTCTTTCAAGAGCCACAGCACCACCTGTAATTTTTGTATTATCCTATAAATAATAGTGATGTTATGTTTGTAAGGGAGCTTGATCACTTATCTAATTTTAGTACTTTTTAGAGAAATACTAGATATAATCATTAAAGTGTTTAATCAATATTTATTTGAGCCACTATGTATATTAAGGAATATATAGGATATACATTGATCCTCCATGGAGATATCACTCTTTTGTATTTTTATTCTTCCATGATTTCAATGAAAATGAATTTGCTTATTTTTCATTTCATGTCTGGCTAATTCTTTAGTTTTGAATTAATGATGTAGAGAACATATTAAGTATTAATGAAGATTCTTGTGCTATAAAGTTAAATTATGTTTTCTATATTTTTCCACACTTTATTTAATACACAAGTGATCATATATATAATTAAAACCTAATGTGATGTATAATCTCGACGGAGAAATGCAAGAATAATTAGGAATATTGAAATATGTTTGCATACCTAAACATAGGATATAAAATATGTCAAATTTTTAAGGAGATGATATCACTATAGATGATCAATAAATATCATTTTCACTCCTACAAGCTCAAAATATCTAAGAATACATATACTTTGAATCACATTTACAATATAAATTTCTTTATGAAAGATATTTAATTTAGAATGGGCGTTGGACGTTGCAATGCCTTCGCTAGCAATCGAATATTTGGGACTACAACGAGAGAGCCGCGTTCAAAAAGGCCACGGCAATTAGTCAAAAAGGATGCCGCTTCAAAAACAGTTTGCAAATAAAATTATTTATAAACAAGTCCATACAGCAACAAGAAGTTAAGAAAATCTAATCATTCTGCAAACTCTCAAACACTGCAACCTCTGAGGAAAAATTCAGCAAAAAACCTACGAAATCAACGTATATTATTTTTTTCGCTTACGTTTAAGAGAAGGCATGGCGCTCAAGAAATTTTCGGCTGAACCATCGCCCCTATTCCGCTCCCGACCCAAATTTTCAAACAGTAGCAGATTTTCATAAGCAACTTCCTGATGTTCTTTCCAAGAATCACGTTGGCCACTATTTCCGGGATTGGACTTCAGAGCAATGCTATGGTCATTAAGCTCACCTTGAAAGCTTTCAGCTGCAGCTGGCACATCAGGATCGCCTTCATCCATGCAGAATCCTCCAGTAACAAGAAAGTTGCAACCATTTCCATCCTCCATGGGCCCTTGACTGTCACCATCATTTTGCTCAAATGAATGCTTCCATCCAATAGGAGAAGGCAATGGCTGTTCCTCCTGAATCTCATTCTCTTCCACGCAGAAACCACCCGCATTATGTAGGTGATCTTGTGATATCTTCTCTTTGAAACTGTCAGCATTAATGCCAAATGTATTGGTTTTCAGTACCACTTCATCATGCTCTAATGCGGCTTCATTGGAAGCTTTATCTGGAGCATGAAGCTCATTAATTTCGGCAGTGTCTTCAGCATAGTTAACTTGCTTCCGGTGACGGGTTGACTGCAAGAGATAAAAAGACCCAAAAGGAAGCATTTAGTGCATATGAGAAGGTGATTTATTTGTGCATGAAAATTTTAGTTCTGGAGGGATTTGAATAGGAAGATCCAACAAAATGCAAAAACTTCTAACACAGATTATCTATGTAAACAAAAACACAATAAAAATGGAAGAGAACTAAATGGTAGGTGCCAACTCGCATCCTAACTTAGCATCTTTTTTTAGATATCAATTAAGTAAACGGAGGACAAAAGCATCAACAAAGGAAGGACAGAAAAATTTCAGAGCCAAAACATACCCTACGCATTTCTGGCATAGACACTACATTCATGCCGGACCTGTGCATTTCATCATCAGAAGATTCTGTCAACCTCTCATTCAAATGAGCACCTCCTTTGCATTTACTGCGCCGACTTTCTCTTGCTATTCCTAATACTTTTCCTCTTCCTCTTACCCTTGCATTAACGATCTGTGCCCTTTCAACATTTACTCCACCTCGCTTTAAGGATTCTTCGGACACAAGTGAGGAAGTTTGACTCATAGCTTTAATTCCAGATTTGTTAGCAGGTTTTCTTTCACTCGTTGTAGGCCTATCATTATCATTCTTAAGCTCTGATTGTTCATTATTGCGAAGGGTGATCCCACTTTTTTTTTGGGAGCTGGATCCGCCATCAGCAATATCAGTTAACCCTGACAAACTAGTCCCAGTAATACCTTTCAAAGCCTTCTTAATACGTTGACTACGTATTTTTGCAAACCT
The DNA here is from genome assembly GCA_022539455.1 of Dendrobium nobile. Lineage (NCBI taxonomy): Eukaryota > Viridiplantae > Streptophyta > Magnoliopsida > Asparagales > Orchidaceae > Dendrobium > Dendrobium nobile. The sequence continues at coordinate 15,993,543 of CM039718.1, read as the reverse complement.
TTCATTAAATGAGTAGAATGCTTCCATCCTGAGCTGAGTCTGCCCAATGCAAGAAATAAAATGTTTGTACCAATAATGCAACCCCAGGTCTAATCAAGCAAGGCAAACTTCACATGCCAGAACATGACTAGAATATGTATCATAAATTTTACAGTAGATTTAAGAAAAGTAAAACAAAACCTCATGCTTGTTGTACTCCTTCAAAACAGGTACAAGCAGATCATCTGCCTTCTGATTAGGCCAACCAAACTTTTCCCAGCATATCCTATAAAAAAAAAATTAGCATAGAATACAGATTCCCTGTCCAACTACAATAAAATCCCCAAAAAATTAATCAGACAAAACAGCTAGAAACTTTTACAAGCCAACCCTAAATATTGGACCTTTAAAGTATCACGGTAGCAGTAGACATGTTGAGGAATTAGATGGGTTGTTTGTCATAAAAATAATTATATTAGGGAGATATGATCTGATATGCCAAGACATTGATTTTTCACATGAATGTACCTCATCATTTTTGGGAGGATGCTTTATCACCGTATGCTATCTCATCAGTTGTATCTCATCACCTTTCCTTAATCACATCTCACTCACCACCACGCTTTATTTCACAGTCCAGTTGTCTTTGCATCAAAAACTTTTAGCTATAACTATTTTTATTCGTGTGTTTAACTAATAAGTCAAACTCTCTCCTCATACTATTAATGAATCTTCCTCATGTGCTCTTGCACTCAAAAACAGTATTGATGGCTATATACTTCAATCAATGTAACCTTCAATGAAAGTATACTTTTTTACTCCCTACTTCATACCAAATTCATCCTCATTGTTAGTTACTTATCTTCCGAAAAAGTCCCTTACCTACCTTTACATCTCTACACTTATACTTTCAACAATCTCCTAACATCCATCCACAGCAAGACATCCTATCACAGTATTATATTCAACTAGATATCCACAAACAAATGAGCCCTCAAACCTACATTTATATATTGCACTCACAAAAGACAAAAATGACATACTATTCTATTGAATCCAAATTTGTCTGTGGATGACACTCAACCTTACTAGCAGGTGAACTCCATGAGAGATGACATGAAACTTATATGACAATAGAGAGAATAAGTTGCTAAAAAAATTGTAAAATACTCTTAAAGCTCGAAACCTCACTCTGTTGAAAGCAGTAAAAGATATAAATGATGTAAAAAAGATTTGAAAATGTAAATAATAGAATATGCTTATTTTCACCTCTTATTTATAGGGATCCAAGGGCTACAAGAAAGACTATATCAAAAGAATAAAAAAATATATTAACTTAAGTGACTTTCAGCATAGACTGCCATAGAAATATGTCGGCTCACAACTGACTAGAGTGAGGGGCATTGAACAGCTCTTGATGATCAGCCTCTAGGACTAGTTTAATAGTGCCTGTCGATGAGGCTCGGGCAAATTTGTCAACGAGTACGGATATGAAAGGGCTTGCAATTAAAGAGCTGGTTGAGGTTACCGACAACTTATGTTAAAGACCTTGGATTACATTAGAAAGAAGGTGAGTGAGTTATAGCTATGAGAAAGAAGAGATCTAAGACAGATGATTTTTATAAGGCGAGCTGAGGGCCCTGTGAGTAGGCATTTTTCTATAGTTGAGCTTAGTATGAGTGAGGATTCCCACTCTGAGAAAGAGCAATTGATCATGGCGGTTGTATTCATACATAGCGGGTGATGTGTTGCTTGCTTGATGAATGAAATTAAACTGCTACTCAATGAGGGACAACTTCCCTTGATAGGTCCAAGTGAGCAGTGTCTATTAATCATTTTGGTAAGTTCTCTTTTGTGATATAGACTAGTAACTTGCTTGACTGTCAGGCGAATCCCATAGTGGACCCCACTAGGGAACTTGTTCTTTCATCATAATCTGCCAACTACCTGAATGCATATATGAGTATACATTTAGTTCCCCGACTCACTTGACCCTTAGATGATGAGTGATGAAAAGGAAAAGAGAATAAGAAATGTCAAGTATTTTAAAGGGCCACCAAACGACTAATAAAAAAGTAAATGTGAGTTTACTACCTTGTTTACTCTAGCCTCAATATTAGTGTTTACTGATGTGACACCATCTCATTTGCAACCTCTACAAAAAGTGGCTCAACAATTGGATGATTTTTTACTTTTTGAAATCTCCAAAAGGTGGTGTTGTTTGACCAAGGAGTGCCAAGTATTTAATAAAAATAAGGGTACTACATAGCTCAGTCGAGTGTCAAGAAAGAAAATAAGGCGGCATTTTTCCTAGGCAAGGTTGAAGAGCTCAAGGCTGTGTGAAATTACTCTCCGGCGAGTAAAGAGGCTAGAGAAGGCGGACAAACAGTCCAAGGGACAAATAAACAGGTCGTCACTCGTGTTGGAAAGAAGATGAAGATTGAAATTAGCGTGGCAGTGGCAACGACTATCCAACCTACGAGAATTGTGGCAACTGGCGAACCCATTGTTATAGGAGTTAGGGAAGGGCAAGTCGTGAGGGTCGACCTCTCTTCTAACTCAAATGGGGTTTCCTCTTAATATGAGGATATCGAGGCAAATATCTATGTCGTGACGAGTTCTGACATCGACTTAAGAGGTGGCCTCCACTGTGGTTGGAACAACCACTAGATAGTTTAGCAAGCACCTCTAGTAGGTGTAGGTAAGGAAAAAACAAAGGTTTAAATAGTTGAAGCAAGGCTTGTCAGGTAGAAAGGTGACTAATATGAGAGAGCCTATAAATTGTATTGTTGTCAAGCAAGTTGTTAGAAAACCCGTCGAGCGAATCAAAGCAGACGGCTTTAAAGTAGTGGGCGCTTGGGATGTTGTACATGAAGGTGATTGTCCTGTGTGACCCGCTCCAAGAGATTCCCTTGAGTTTTTAGATAAAGACTTCTCTATTATTGATTATTCAATGTCAATTATAGGAGCACCGCCTGCACAAGATGTCCATATTGCCAAGCCTTCAGTCGTAGCAGAGCTTGCTGGGACCAACGAGCAAGAAAAGGGAAAGAAGGCCGAGCAGGGCACAACAATGCCTAATGAGGAAATTGAGCATGAGTACAAGGCTTGGAATCATAAGATCTAGCACACACTATCCATAGGTCGATCCGATGATATCATTCCTCCGCAAAAGTCGACCACGCTAGAAGAGGTGGCAAGGCCACTTAAGGTTTTGGAGAAAACGATGTGCCTCCAAAACATGGTGGGCAAGGCGGATAGCTCACATGGAGAAACAGCCTTGGCCCTAAAGTTGGTCGAGGAGATGAGGAAGGAACTTCATCCATGCAACCAGAGAATAGGAGCAGCTACACCCAAATAAAGGCAAACACCTTCGTAAAGAGTGGGCAGTTTACAATGGGCTATATAGAGAACTTGGGGACAGTATCGACAGAGATGGCGGATGACCCCGTATGTAAAGTCTTTCATAGTGGTTAGTAGCATAGCACCACTTTTTTCTTCAGCTGTATTTTTAGTTTTCTTCTATTGATTAATCCTATGTATAGTTCATGTATAATAACAATTTCATGTCTGGCTGATTTTTTACTTTGTGTGTATTCTCATGATCTCATCTCTATGTAGCAAATACTTAGTTCCTGCCACATAAGGGCTAGTACTTCATTTTCTATAGTCATCAATGTGAAGTGCTTAATCACTATTATTAAGACGAGAAGTTATTGTGTATTTTGAATGACAAATGAAATACTTAAGCTATTTTTCAATATTAGTATTTTGCATTATTGTGACAAGTTAGTCATGTTAGCTAGTGACGAGTTGTGTGTATGGTTGACATAATTTATCGTAGTTCAGGGGCCTCGCGTTTGATCGAATTCACTATGGGTCGAGTGCCAAGTGAACTTCAGGCGAGTTCGCGTTGGCTACTATTGGCAACTACTTACCAGTGCGAGTACACAAATAGCAACCAAATTATAGGCAATGATGTTGAGGTAAGGCGTGATCTACATATTTAATGCTATGTGATTAGTTCCTTGATATTCGTGCTACTTTTTCTCTATAAATGCCTCTCAGTAGGGTCCACACATGTGAGAGTTAATACAAATTTCCTTTCTGACCTCCCTTCTCCCAATAGTGTTCACTATAAGTTATGGCTATATTGCACAAATGTGCTGAAATTTTCGATGAATATGCCACCACACAGTCCTCGCGAGTCTCATAGAGATGCCGACCATATATACATTGCCTATTGCTTTTCTAATGACAATCTGCCCATGTGAATGCCTAAAGAGGGTGAGTGTATAAACCTGCTCTACATAGAGGAACTTTGCCGCAAGTTTATTAAAATTTTAACTTTCTACATAGTCATACCCGCACAGATCCTACAAAACTTTGAGGCGAGTGAGAACTCATTGATTTCTTACATCCACGAGCAAAAACTATCGTGGTTGTTGAACCTATTATGCCTCGTCTTGCTATCAAAGCCATTAAGGACAACAGAGTTAAAATTTCCTCTACTGTGATGAAGACCATAGAACTAGCAAACAAGATATGCAACTAGAAGTAGACCTGTCAACAATTGATCCGACCAGAAAACCCGATCCGAAACCGACCCGAAATTCTCGGGTTCGGGTCGACCCGGTTAAATAACGGGTCAGGTTAGGGTATGGAATTTAGACCCATTTAGCTATTCGGGTCGGGTCCGGGTTAACCCGGAAACCCGATAGTAACCCGAATTGACCCGCGACTTCAACAATTTAGGGCGTCTGTCGAGCGACGAGCGGGGTCATAACTCATTTGTTCTCGACTTCTCGTCTCGCTCCGTCTCCTGAGTACTGGCTTCTGTTTAGGTTTTCCGATTCTCTCTGTATCGTCTCCGCCTCTCAGTCTCCTCTCCGCCTCTCAGTCTCGTCGGCACTCGGCACGACGGCGTCTACGCTTACGCTTCACACATTCCCTAATCTATTTCACTGTTTGTACCTCATTTCTCATTTCTATTAGTATTTTTTGATAGTTTAGCTTTAGAAGATGAAGACATGAAGGTTTTGATTTTGATATTTTGTGTTCTTCATTTTATCATATTTTGTGATCTTCAATCCCGTATTCCGGTGAATTCTATTTCTCTGCTAGGGTTTATTTCGGGCCTTTCGCCTTTCGGCTAGGGTTATAAAAATTTGTGCAAATATGAAATATTGTTGGCAAATGGCAACGGTGTTTAAGTTTAACTGTTTAAGTGATTAAGCAACATATTGATTTTTCTCTACTCTCTAGCTTTGAGTTCTTGAGGCAGTTAGCCGGTTAGGGAATCTTGTATTTTTTTTTTTCCATTTCTGTTTTGGTTATTAACTTATCATTTACAGTTTTTTGCATTTTTTGTGATGCAGTTATGGCATCAATGCATCATGATCATGTAGTATTGTTATATTGTAGTTAACTATTAAGTGTTAAGTAGTTTTTTTCATTTTTGTGATGTCTTCTTATATTTCTGATAGATGGAGGGCTCTAATACCATTGCTGATGATGTTTTTATTGATGAAATTGAAGAAGTTGGGCCATCTGAAAATGTGGTAGAGTTAGAGCCATGTAACATTCAATGTAATGAAGGAGGTGAAGTTGCTAATGCTAGGAAGCGGAGAAGAGTGACATCGGTTGTTTGAGGTTACTTTGAGATGTTGCCTAAGCCAAAAGATGGTAAGCAAAGGTGTAAATGCAAGAAATGTGGTGTGACATATTTCTGTGATAGCAAAAATGGCACTGCAAATCTAAGACGACACATGGAAAATTGTAAAAAAAGAAATATGCGTGATATTGGGCAATTCATTTTACAAACAAACTCTGAATCCTCCATTTCTATGACTGATAGTAAGTTTGATCAGTCAGAATTTCGTGACTTGTTTATTGCATGTATCATTATGCATGACTTGCCATTTCAGTGTGTTGAGTGGGTTGGAGTTCGAGCTCTTCTAACGTATCTTCGTCGGGACTTACAGTTGTTTTCAAGAAATATCGCACAAACTGATTGCATGAAATTATTTAGTAAAGAGAAGAGTAATATACGTTCACAGTTAGCAAAATTGACAAGTAGAGTGTGCTTAACTTCAGACCTTTGGACTTCTATTAATACAGATGGTTTTATTTGTTTGACAATGCATTTTATAGATAACGATTGGCATTTGCAAAAAAAGATTATAAGCTTTTGTTTGATGCCACCCCTCATGATGGCATTTCATTGTTTGAAAAGTTACAGTCTTTGATTATGGAGTGGAAAATTGATACCAAACTTTTTAGCATTACTTTGGATAATGCGTCAGCAAACAATACCTCAGTTGAATTTTTAAGAAATCGTTTATGTTTACGTGGTGCTTTGCTTTGAGATGGTGAGTTCTTTCATATTCGTTGTACTGCACATATTGTGAATCTCATAGTTCAAGATGGTTTGAAGGAGGTTAATTCATCAGTAATTAAAATCCGAGAGAGCATTAAGTATGTTAAAAGCTCTCAAGTGAGGAAGCAAAAGTTTGTTGATTGTATCAAACAAAGCTGTCTAGAAGGGAAGAGAGGCTTGCGACAAGATGTTCCAACTAGATGGAACTCCACTTTCATCATGTTGGATAGTGCTATTTACTATCGACGAGCTTTTCAGCATTTAGAATTGGGTGTTTCAAATTATAAGAATTGCCCAACTAGTGTTGAGTGGGATAAAGTTGAATCTATTTGGCAATTCTTGGCCCCTTTCTACGAGATCACTTGTGTTATATCTGGAACAAAGTACCCAACATCTAATTTGTACTTTCCTTGCATTTCTACTGCTTATGCATCTTTGAAACATGAACTCTTAAGTGGACATGAATACATCAAAAAAATGGCAGCAGGAATGATAGTCAAATTTGAGAAGTATTGGTCTGGATTTTCTGTTATACTTGCTATAGCTGTCATTTTAGATCTACGGTACAAATTTGCTTTTGTTGAATGGTGCTATAGAAAACTATATGAAGGTGATTATGAACAAGAAGTAATGAAGGTTAGAGAAAAGTTATTTTCTCTATTTGGAAACTATAATTCAACAAGTAATGAATTATCAGGACAACATACACGTACATCCCGAAATGCTGAAGTTGGAACATCAAGAAGTACATCTACAAGTATAGTTAAGTCACAATTTATTCAGGTATTAAGTTATTCTCTTCTTTCTACTTAATTCTTCATTGAAACATTTTATGTTGTTTTTAAAACATTAACTTCCAAACAGGATTTTTCAGTCATTTCATTCGGAGATTGGAATGCCTCGGAAATCAGAGTTAGAATTATATTTGGATGAGCCAAATCTAGATGCGGAGATTGATTTAGATATTTTGCAGTTCTGGAAGGGCAATCAATATAGGTTTCCTGCTATATCTGCTATGGCTAGTGATGTTTTGTGCATTCCTATAAGTACAGTGGCATCAGAAAGTAGTTTCAATTCTAGCGGTAGAATACTAGATCAATATCGAAGTTCTCTTAAGCATGACATTGTTGAGGCACTAGTCTGTTCGAAGGATTGGTTGTATGCGGAATAGGGTGCTTTATTCTTCAACCTTCTTAAGTTCTTTTCAGCTTACGGTTTCTGTTTTAATAGTTTTACTTTCTATAGCTCATATTCCTATTTTTTAATTGTAGTAGATCATGACACAGAACTAGATGCAGTTACGGATGATATCCTTGATTTACATGTCACCCAAACTGATGCAGAAATGACTGAAAGTTTATTTATTCGATGATTCTAGTTTAACATTTTAATTATATCCAGTTAACTGTTAAACTGTTAATGAGTTAATCTGTGGTTCTGTATTTCTGTTAATACAGTGATTCTAGACTTCTAGTTTATTTCACTAGTTGTGGTTCACTGGTTCTGTATTTCTATTATTATGCTGTCGTTCATATGTGGACCTGTGGTTGTGATTCTAGACTTCTAGTTTATTTCGAGGTTGTCGTTCATTTGCTGATAATCATTTTTAGAATTTTTACATTTCTCTCATTCTATACATTATGTTATTATACTGCTGTCATTCATTTGTTTTCTCGGGCCTGAGGGCTGAGGCTGCTCACTGTTGTAGCCTGTAAGTCTGTAACCCGTTGCATTATGGTTGAGGCTTTGTGAGGGACTTTGCTAGCTGGTGTTTACTGCTTAGTTCAGTTTATGGCTGCTTCTGCTTGGTTCAGTTCTCGGGCCTGAGGGCTGAGGGCCAGAGGCTTAGTGTCATTGCATCTGAACAGTTGGTTCAAAATTCTGTTTAGTGAAGTTGTTAGCTTCTGTTCTCGGGCCTGAGGAGTGAGGACTTTGGACTTTGGTTCAAAATTCTGTAAGGCTGCTTCTGTTTAAGTCTGTAACCTGTTGGGCGTTGGCCGTTGCTATCGGATTTTGGAAGTTGAAAATTGCAATGAAGCGATGATGAATAACCTTCTAAGATGTAAGTTAAAGTGGGAATCTTATAAGTGCAAGTTCTTATCATCTTATGTACTATTACAATTTACAACCAAGTGACAATTTTTATTAACTTAGAATAGCAGATACTATCTTGCAATCTTATTCGAAGAACAGATATTAAGTTAATATAAATTGTCACTTAGGATGGTAATTTGTCAATATGACAATATTGATTAAACTTACATCGTACATCGCATTGATCTCATTATGAGGTTAAATGATTAATGAATCTGAAGGTTTAATCTGAGCAGAGCAATATATTTTTTTACATATTTGTCTATTTGAGTTTGCAAACTATATAATTGATTTTATTGCAGGTCATTGCAGATTTGAAGCTGTTATTTCGAGGAGACGAGGGGAGCATGAGCATTTAAGTATTTCTCTTACAAGCTGTTATTTCGAGGAGCAATTCGAGATTTCGAGGAGCATTTGAGCATTTCAATATATAAATGTATAATTGTATAAATAATTATTCTGAATTGAGATTGAGGTTGTAAATTTGAATTTTGAATGTTGAAATTTTGTAAATAAGTATTTCTTTAAAATTGAATTGAGTTTGTAATTTTGTAACTAAAACAAATGTGTAAATGATGGGTTGTAATTTGACAATTTGTAAATTAGTATTTCTCTAAATATATAATTGCTATTTTGCAGTTTGTTGTTTGCACTTTAGCTCTTTTTTTTCCTTAAATTATAATTAAAATTACTGTATATACGGTTAACCGGGTCGGGTCGGGTTGACCCGAAACCGAGACGGGTCAGTTTTGGGTTTCGAAAATCGTCCCGTTTATAAAACCGGGTCGGGTTGACCCGAACCCGAATAAATCCGGGTCAGTTATGGGTCGGGTCGTGTTCGACCCGTAACCCGAAATTGACAGGTCTAACTAGAAGGCAAAGTATTTCATTATGAGGAGGCTGGTTGAGTGGGAAGTGTAGACTATCCTAGTCCCCTTTCCCAAGAGCAAGATAGCCATTCCACCATTGACTAAAGAGAAGGAGCAAATGATGAAGGTGATCAACTGCTACACATTGATCACCCTACACCACATCTCTTACCACAATCTATATAAAACCTTCCTATGGTGAATGTTCCTACTTGCTTTTAGACATAAGAAATTTTTTCAAGTTTTTAAATAGTACTAATATATTTTTTTTGTATAGATGGTGTCTTATGGTTGGACTTCCCCACCAGCATATCGATGTTGAAGCATCTGGGGGAGTTGTCTCACCCATGTGAGGAGGGGGTGGCCAAGAGGACTCAATTGCATGTGGCAGCTCCCATCCGCTCGAAGACTTCAATCCCTAAGAAGTTAATTGAAGCAAAGAAAAAGTCATAGGCACTGAATAAAGAGAAAGCTGCGTCCTCAACGATCAAGGCTTCGAAAGCACTTTCATGAAAAAAAAAAGACATCGATAGACAAGGCTAAGCAGGCTAGTTGCCCAGTGCCCTTGGCTGAGGTGCCGGCAAGGGCAAAGGGGAGAATGTAGTAATGGAGTCGATTGATGACGATGATCTGCCCCGAGCTTCCTCCTCGAAGGAAACTAGGTACATAACAAGTGAAGTTGGCAAACCCGTCCCTCCAAGAGGCACTATCACTAAGGCCAGGCCATCTTGAAGTAGCTCGAGGAGTACTTGAGGGCGCTTCTAAATATGAGCTCGGCATCCTAGCGATGAATTCGTTGGGGCATACATGGCACTCAACCTTCGTTCTAGTCCATAACCACCAGCCTGAGCAATGAAGGAGGGCAGCTTCAAGAAGGCCTATGACATCACCCAAAGATGCGTAGAGGACGAGCAAGATGTAAAGCTGACTGCTGAGGACCAAGTCAAGGAATTGGAGTACGACCTTGCTAGGACATCTGAGTCCCTTAAGGCAACGATAGAGAAAGAGAAGTCACAGAAGGAGGTGGCACTAATAGGAAAGGAGCTCGTCGAAGCTAAATTTGCCACGGCAACCATCGAGTTTAAGGCGTCTAAGAAAGAGTATGCCACCTTCTATTCAAGGAAATGTGATGATCACTTGGGCAAGTGATACAAATCAGGGCTCGAGTACTACCTGAGAAAACTCATCTCCATGGGCAAGCTCAAACATCGCTATTAGTACTCAAGAGCCTTCGTTGGAGAGGCCTCGGAGAGTGAAGAGAGTGGTGGTACGAATGCAACTAGAAATTGAATCACACTTACCCATCTTATATAAGATTTTCTTTTTTTTTGTTTCCCCCAAGGGGCGAATTGTATATACAAAGCAGATTAATGAAATAAAATGTTTTGTTCTTACTTTATTTACGCTTTTGCTTGTCTATTTGCGTATTCTCCGAAATGCCTCTAAATTTTGGGCTCAACAGTATTGGTATGCCACCTTCTAATCAAGGAAATATGATGATCACTTGGGCAAGTGATACAAATCAGGGCTCATGTACTACTTGAGAAAACTCATCTCCGTGGGCAAGCTCGAACATCGCTATAAGTACTTAAGCGCCTTCTTTGGAGAGGCCTCGGAGAGTGAAGAGAGTGATAGTGTGAATGCAACTAGAAATTGAATCGCACTTACCAATCTTATATAAGATTTTTTTTTTTTTTTTTTTGTTTACCCCAAGAGGCGAATTGTATATACAAAGCAGATTAATGAAATGAAATTTGTTGTTCTTACTTTATTTACGCTTTTGCTTGTCTATTTATGTATTCTCTGAAATGTCTCTAAATTTTGGGCTCAACAGTATTGGTATGTTAGGTAGTCGATAGCCAGCGTAAAACTTGTAGAATAATCATGACATGAATCCTTTACTCTGCAGTGATCAATTGCCTTAAAATCTTTTAACAAATACATAACTGGGCGGCAACATAAATAATAAGCTAACTCATTTTAATTTGAGTAGAGCTTTCAAATAAGTAAATTTTAAGGGGAACTTGGCAATTAGTAAAGTGTAACTTGCCAAACTTGAGTTCGACGTTATGATAATTGAGATTTGTTTTGGAGTGGGAGCACTTGAACTCGGCGTGATTTCCTTAATACCTGAACTCAACGGCTTGGTAAGTGATCTTAGCATAAAAACAAGAGTACCTAGCAAGTTAGGATGTTATAAGATTAATATGAAATTTTGATGGAAAATCTTCTAAGTTGTAAGCTTGGTGACACCTACTATATATTTTTTAGAGTGAACTTATCTCTGATATACTTTAGTGTAAGAGATTGATGCGAAGTTGTCGTAGATGGGTCGTGCAATATGCTAGACTTTAGTCTTCATGGGGATAATCAACTAAACTCTCCTCTATACAGTACTCATGTACTACATATTACAAATCTTGTTACAAAAGGAGGTAATTGGCCTATATGGTTGTTCATAGTTTTAGTGTTCAACTCGTTGTTGCCTTTAGTGGACTATACCTTATGCTAAACTTTGTAGTCTTCGTAGTCATAAATACTTACACTCACTAGTTATAGGAGACTCGTGCGCTACTCATCATAAATATTATAGCAAATGGGTGAGTCGGTGTATAGGGCTAAGCCAATTCTCATAAGGACTCAGTACCATGTGTTTGATGATATGCAACTATAGAAAATAGAGCGACTTAGCTATTCCTGCTTTTGATTAGTGCTATAATTCTCTTTGAGAGTTGGGCTATTTGCTCTCTCTCCAATCTCTTTCCATTTCTTCTTTTTTAACGAGCTAGCTAGTGGAGTGGATTATGGAATTTGAAGGCGGCTCACCAGAGTGACTTAGCAGGGAATAAGGAGGCGACCATGCTTGAAAAAAGACTTTCCTTCCTCCAAGGCTTTGACATGCTTGTAGATCTTTGTGTTTGGGGAGCTCGACTCTCTTATAAGTAGTAGTCTAAATCACGAATTAGCATGAACCAAGACGAGTACTTAGTTGGCTCTCTTCTCAATTGGTCATCTCCGTTATTGCAGAACCGAGTGACTGGGATTAGTATGTTTTCATTCAAATGATTGGAAATAAGCTTAAAATTGTGGGTGAGTCATCTAATAACTCGGAGAGTATAAGGTCATCATAGGATCCTATTGCCTAAGTTTCTTATGCAAGTTTCTTGAGCAGTAGAATAGGGTGTGCACTAAATGGGCAAGTTCCCTTGCTTTAGCCTCAAGGATACGCGAGTTCCCCTAGTGTTAACTTCTTATAGCGGCAAGTTCCTCAAGCTTTTACTTCAAGAAGCTAAAACTTTTATGTTACAGACTTGCTTATACTAGAACTAACTCATACAGATATTGCAAAAGAAATGAAAAATAGAAGAGAATTCTTATTATGTTTGAGAAAACTTTTTTAAAAAGTACAAAAGGACTCCCCAATATGGGTAAAACTTCTTCATGTCATTAGCGTTGCACCGCTTAGGTACATCTTTTCCCAAATGCATCTGTAGCTTATAAACACTCAGACCAACTTGTCTCTCGATGATGTATGGTCCTTCCCATGTGGATGCCAACTTGCCAAGGACTGATTAGGGAGCAACAATTACTACTTTTTTTAGAACTAAATCACCCATCTGGAAAGCCCTCTCTCTGACATGCAAGTTATAGTATTTAGCCATCATCCTCTTCACCTCTTTTTTGCCCGAGGGAAACCTATGCTCTAAGTTACTCTTAAGAGATCAACAGCAATCTCCAATTCTAATAAATTTCTTGCATCGCACTCCCAGGGCACATTTTCTTCATAATTGGCATCGGCAACAACTCGCTAGCTATGCAATATGAGCTCCTCAGGTAGGAATGCTTCAACGCCGTGGGGCAATGAGAATTGCATGTGACTAGTGGCTAAGGAGTTTGTCCTCCTTAATGCCTTATCAATTTTGTCATCCTTTTAGCAAATATTCTAATGCAACCATACCCTATCAATTTTGTTATCAGAGTGAGAGATTTTGAACCCTAGAAGGATTCTAGGCTTAACTGGCATGGATTGTTTGGAGCTCATTTGCAATCCTTGGTTTATCTTCATTCGAGTTGCGAAGCGCAATAATGTCATGTGTCATTTTTGGACATATTTGAACTATTTTATTTTAACTTTAAGGATCACCTCTATAAATAGAGGTTCATGGTCATATAATAATATATAGGAATTTAAATTATAATTCTTTGGATGGATTCTTCCTTCTCCCAATCTTTGTGCCAAACATTTTTTAATTGCTTCCTCTATTCTACTTTCAATTCATCTAGACTCTTCCTCTTTATTTTTAGCTTATTCAATCCATCACTGCACTATCATAATTCCACAACTTACATGCTTGCTCCTTTTCCTTAATCTATAGGGTTAAAGCTAGGGGTGTAAACAAGTCGAGTAGAACTAAAATTACTCATAGCTTGAGCTTGATAAATTAATTGAGTTGAGCTTGAGCTTGAGCTTATATGAGTTTGACTCAACTCATGAGCCATCTTGTTTATAACGAAAGAGAGAAAGGATTATCATTCAAACAATTATTTTAATAAAATTATTAAAATAATAAAAATAATATAAAAATTAAAATATATAAAAAAATAATATATAAACTTAAATATTTTTAATAGTTTTATGCTTAAACTTGTGAATCCTAATATATTTTTAACTATATCTTATATTAATATTTTGTTAAACAAGCTAGCTCATTAGCTAATGAGTCAAATGAAGACTAATCAAATTTGGCTTGTTAGCTCATCAAGCACGACTACCGAGCCATTTATTGAGTTGAGCTCAAGCCGGCTTATGAGTCAACTTGACTAACTTACACCTCTAGTTAAAGACCGTTTAAAAGATGGCAATAGCATAGTACATTGAAGTTATAATTTTTAATGCCATAGTTGATGTTCTGTAAATTTTACATAAATACATCATGGGATAATAATCACCACAAATGGTTGTGAGAGAGCAAATGCATGCAAACGAGAGCTACGAGCCACTAGTTGTTTTCAATTCTTGCGATGATAAGGCCATTACCACACTATGAGTGTCTAATCTAAAACTAAATTGCAATTTCGGCCACATAAAAATTATCTATTAAGCAAGGTTTACTATTTTAAAACATTTTAAAGGAAGATGAAAGCATCAAACATCTAAACAATCATTCAAAGCATCAAACATCTAAACAATCATTCATGTCAGCATAAAATATGTAAAGGTTTGCACCAACTCACTTGTGAAGTAAAGGCAAATCTGGTTTTCCCCATGCAAAAGGTTCAGTTGAATCATCTATTTGAGGAGAAGTATAAGCCGTAATTACTGATTCACTAGGAAATGATGGAGGAAAATGCCAGTTCTTGCTCACATTTCTCTGCAAGTTAACTTATAAGCTATTAGAAGCCTACTGGCTGGTAATCAACAGGTTAAAAAAACGTTTTTACAAGTAGCACTCACATGTTTATCCATGAAGGTCACTTTATTTTTAGTATCAGGAATAGTACTGTCAGATGATTGATCAGCCCCTAGAATACTTTCTTTGGATGCAGAACAAAGAATATTCGTGCCCATTCCATCTGTAGTGTTGCCATTTGTATTTGAAGATTTTTTATTTAAATTACCACTGTACTGAGAACCACATAAAATACTAAAATCTGGAGATTCAACCCACTCCTTAAATTTTAGAAGCCCATCTGGTTCGGGAAACCCATTGATAACTTCAATGGCATTTACAATTCCAATACCGCTGCAAAGTCAGATGTAGCCGATTTTAATAGCACTCTAAAGGCAACCACATAGATATCAAGTTAGATAAATTTCATCTAACATTTCAAAATGTCGCCAAGGCGTGCTAGAGAATATATAATATGCTGTTTATTTCCTCTACAATATAAGAAAAACTTGAAGACAATAAGGAAGGAAAGGCAGAACAGTAGTCTCAGCTTGAAGTGAGCCAGGACCAATCAAAAGTAAACTTCTTTTTCTTATCCGATCATTAATAATAAGATATTATGACACAAACCAAGCTCATAAAGAGATAAAAGTTGTATCATAAAAAGATAGGAAAACAAAATTATACAAAATTAGAAAGCTATTGCAGCTTACTTTCACAGCAAAACATAAGAACACTACCTAATTTTGAATATGATTGGATCAACAGATATTGTGAGTCGATTATATTAATATGACAGCTAAATTAGCAACAAAAATACCATCAAAGAGAGGCGGTTCAAGTGCACAAGAGCAGCAGTCTCCACACAATTTTGATCACTCAAAAGTTGATAATCATAAAGAATAGCTTACAAAAAATTTACATGCAACTAGCGATTCTCTGCTGAATATTCAAAATTATAATAACTGTTTTTCTAAATAAAACTATAGCTCTCCAAACATTTGATTCGTGATATTCATGAAAAATATTTCCCTGATTCCCAGAATAGTAAATAAAGGTCATGATAGCTTATTATAATTATTTTTAAATGAAGAAATCAGTTCATAATTTGCTCCATAGTCTATCAATATCCTGTGACTGGTGTGTTTCTTATGATCCTGCACATATCCCACTAGGTGAAGGGTTGGAACATGAACTAAGTGCTTTGGTAATGATGTCTCTGAGCGCCTAACCATACTTAAATCCAAACTTGGTAACTAGAACATTTGGCAGATTATATCACACAAATCACTAGGAAATAAAAGGGCGATGAATTTTGTTTCTCCTACATAAACCTTCAGTCCTTGGGATCAACTCCAACCTCAGTCAAGTTGATAATTATACTCTCACTATTGGTCTGCTATAACAGACTTCATTGAAACTACACTTTCAAAGCTGAAGCTGTCTTATGAGTCAGTATAACGACTAAATCTATAGTTTTCAAATTATGAACGACAAGCAAAATCAGCGAAAATTGCTACAAGGTCCTCTTCTTTGCCACATTCTCTGCATTGCAAGTAACACATATTCAAATCAGCCTTTTCATGAATAAATGAAATATATAATCACATTTTATTTAATCCTGTCTTCAATGATTGAGCTGAGAATTTCAGAAAGTTGTGATTATCAATGGAATGGGTCATTTGCAATACAAATTTTAGTTGTGCATGGATAAGCACGTATGTATTTGTGTAATGTCATCTGCCCCCACATGAACGGATCATGGAGAATCTTTAAAATTGAAATTTACAACAGCATATTGGCTGACGCATGCGATCTACACAGTTCTAGAATGTCAGCCTACATATGAAGGAACATTTAACATGGTTTAAATCACAAAATACTTGACAAAGGTTCACTATAAAGATTCAGCATTTACCTGACACCCTCAGTATAGTCACTACCAAGGAGCAATGCTATGCGAATCAATTTATCCCTGCTAAGGCCAAGCTCCTTCTCAATATCCTGACATAACGAAAGAGTGAGAAAAATAAAATAACATAGGCAGGTAAATATTTGTTAGAAACGTCAGCACTCAGCAAGGATGTTAACCTCTCATGAAAATCATCATGGTTAAAAAATGAAAAAACAAAAAGTCCAATAGGCCCGATTACAACAAGTAATTACTGAATTAAGACCAAAAAAATGTTGCTTAAATTTTTAAAGTCCAGTTATAAGCATCCATCAGATTAACAGCACAAAGAAAGAAAGAGAAATATAAAATTCCATGAAATGTAAGGCTCCTTTAGGACAAAGTATACCTTCATAAAATATGTTTCCACATACTTGCGATGATCAAAAATGTTCTTGTATACATTCCGACCTCCAAACAAAAACACGTCAGAGTCATCTGTTACGATGCCATCAACAAGGTTATTCATTTCCATATAAGCACATTGTGCTTCTGCTTCCATAGGTGCAATTATATATGGCAAACCAAACATTTGAAGGAGTTCCTAAAACATAGAAAATAGCATATTATCTTATTAGTTAATCCTCTTAAATAATAAAGAAAATATTAAAATATACATAGCAGGTCAAACAACAGAATATATGCATAGTCAACACAGATGTTATAAAAAAAAACAGAATATATGCATAGTCGATGTAAAGTTCACAATAATAATGAAAAGGATCAAATAATGCATTGGCGATGATACGTCGGCAGCCCTTGGGGGACCTAGTGAAACATTAATTCATTATGTGAGAAAAGCAATTAAGAAAGGGATTAATTATGAAGGATTTCGTAATTGAAATTCAAATTGGAGAGGTAAATATATTCGGAAAGGAGGGTTGATTTAGGAAGGGATTAATTATGAAGGATTTCCGGATCGAAATTTAAATTGGAGAGGGAAAATATTAGCAAGGGGGGGCTGATTTAGGAGGCAAGTAGGAGAAGCTTATTTAAGGCCAAGTTTAGAGTTTATTTTGTTTTATGCAGATTTTGATTTGGTTTTGTTGTAGCTTTTTCTTCAAGGGCTTCCTAGCGGCGTCTAGAGTGTTTGAGAGAGCCGATCTACCTCATGAATTATAGATCACCTATATCTTGCTTTCAAATAAAGTTATAATCCAAAATCAGTCATTATTATTAGTATTTCTGCAATTTTTTCATTGTTCGTTTACTATTTTTGTCTATAAGGCATATCATATGACAAGTTCAAAAATGATATACATTAAGAACTAACATATCAATATGCCAAATAATAACACTTCAAATTGAAAAACCTTTGAACACATCAGGTAATTTCCACACTACTAATATTGCTGGCTATTTGAAGTGTAGCAGAGAACAGAACCTATTTCAGAATGTTAAAAGGCAAGCAAACATGATTTACCATCATGGAACAGTTCAAAACCACATCTCAGAGAGAAAAGCTGCAACTGCATTCCTACTCTTTCTAGAAATAGGAAAAAAGTCATAACTAAACTACTGTATGAAGCAGATTACGATAAACAAATAATTTTGGAATATAAAGAGCCGCAAAACATGATCATCTAATTTAAGTTAAATAAACAAAAGAAATTAATCTAGAAGATTTGTCAATATGATAACTGTTCTTTGGCATCTACATTTAGTAAAAACAATTAGACCGATTAAACAATTACATGTATTCTGAAATAAAATGACAATATATTCAACACAAAAAAAAAACATATCAAAACTTACACGCATCAACATCACCTTTAAAGTGAACTTCTTACTCTACAAACTATATTAGCAAGCCTATTTGGGAAAATGCTGAAGATATGGTGAGTGTAACCTGACATTCAGCAAACATCTCACTGCTCACAGATTCCGCATTGCGTTCTAGTTTTCTCTGTTCATCTCCAAGAAATGCACGCTCCTGTTCAAGAAGAAAGATCTCGTCCTGCAAATTAGATTTTGATGCAGCAATCTTATCACCCTCTTGCATTGAAGCTTCTTCACTAAAACTCAACCCTTGAGCAGAATGCTTGTAAACTTCATTGTCTGCCATTTTTTGTAGTTCATCAACACTAGCTGCCCCTTTTTCTGTTGAATTTATTTTAGAAAAGTCAATGGCATGCATTGCACTAGAATCAGAGGTTATGCTAGACCTTATTCCTGAACTATAAGTCGAGAGGAAAGCCGCAGAATTACTCGGAGCATCAACAAGACCAATATCAAGTCTGATATATGGATTTTCAAAATTAATGTTAGGATAAATCTCAGGGGCATGACGGTCATCATCTTTGCCCAAATTAGGTTCATCAGCCACGAGCTTAGAATCAATCATGCATAGATTTTCCTGTGATGACAGATTTATGCTTTGCTCTCTATCCTGAATATCATGTGATGACCCTACATCATTGCTACAAACAGCTAAATTGTTTTTATCATCTTTCAGAGTTGATTCTCCATCAAACCGGCCTACAGGAACAGATGTAGAAAGTATCTCATCGGAAGAAACAATGATCTGATGGGCATTGCTTCCATGAAAGCATTCCTTTTCTTCAAGATCCATCAAAACACTTTGCAACTGATTCCTCTCTATTGGAAATTCAATATTTAGATCATTCTTCACTGATGTTAATGATTTTTTATCATCACCAGTTCTCCTCATATTTTCCACGATAGGAACCACGGATAAAGACTGCTTTGATTTAATATCCTCAAGACTTCTTCTTATTGCTTCCTTGAGATCAGCTTCTTCTTCCAGGAACCCTAGAGAAACTGCCTGCTCACTTTCTTCTGAATGAGAGACAAGGAAGCACCTTCCTCCCACAGAACTTCATCTTCTTCACAACCTTTACTTTCAACAAATGATGATTGATTATCATCACCTTTAAAGCTTACACTTTGTTCATCAACTGTTCCATACTCCCAAATGCCTTCTGGCTCGAAATCATCCATGTTTTTCTCCAAGGACAAGCTTTCATAAGATAATTCTGTTGCTTGATTTTCATTAACTAGATTCATGAAAAAATTGTCATCTATTGTTTTAGTTCCAATCTCATCTTCTGAAAAGGATATCTCGATTGCAGTTTTCTTTCCAGCAACTGTGGTTGATTTCACAGTATTTCTCTTAGTTTCCTCACATGTTCCCTCAACAGGTATTGATCTACTAATGTGGTGGCTATTTTTCTCATTGACAAAAGAGTGAATTGGAATGCCATCAGTTTGGGGGTGACATTCTGAAAAATCAGAAGCATCATTATAAGAAATCGGCTCAGTGATTTTATTAAAATCCTTATTAGGAAACACTTTCTCATGCTCTTTCATCATATCCAAGTTCCGTTGTAAATCTCGGGTCATACGAATACCAAGTCCCCTAACTCTGCTGACTCGGACTCGCCCCCTGTCATCCAAGTACGTTTCAACATCCTGAGACAATTCCCCAGCAACCGCATTTGAAGTAATGTCTCCACTAAATTTTGATGGGCTCATAAAAATTTGTCTCTTAGATGTATCTGAAGCAGTAGTCCTCATTTCTTGATTAACAATACCACCATTTTTCGCAGCACCAGTGGTAGCCAGCATCCTGATTTAAGAAAATACAAAAGAAGTATTTTTTTATGGTCAATTTGATTTTATAAGTACGAGGCCCGGGCCTATCAACTGAATTGTAATCCCACACTGAATGTAGCATGCAGCTAAAACTTAGAATGAAAGCAATAGAAAAAAAAAGCAGTAGTGAAAATAAATTATCCACAAAAATAGTAGGATATTTCATAATCCAACAAACTAAGATGCTCATAAGGAAATAAAGTTAATTTTTTGCTTACTCTTTGTCACCAGTAAAACATGAGGAAAATATGTATTCCCGGTTTGGTTCAGAAGCTATCCTAGATGTTTGCAAATCTCCAAAGCCCCGTCCAGAAGAACATTTCTGAACTTCATCTATCTCTCGGCGAAAAGCAACAGTTTTAAGATATGACTGTATTTGTAGTTCAGAAAACTTTGCAGGAACCTGACAATTGTTGAATTGACAAACCCATTTGTGTATCAGCAGGCACACTAATTTATAAGAAATAGTGTTACAAGTACATTAAAAAATTAATTTGTGACAACAAAATCTTTTTGCTTTTGACAGTAGCCTAAAGCAATGAAGATTTCGTACATGTGAAAGAGGTGCCCAAATTCCCAGTTACTAGTTGTTGAACTACAAACAAAGCATTTAAAAAAATTCTTCAGACACTATGAATGAACTTCATTTGGTAATCAGATTTAATATCCACCTCATGGTGAAGTAACAAACAAAAAAAATACGTCAACCCAATATATAGAAGGATGATGAACAAAGAAGAATGTAAGGAAAACCCTCATTACCATAATAAAATTAACCTGTACAACGAATCTAAAACAAGAAATCCCTCATTAACATAGTATAGCTACGCTAGTCATCCTTAAACAAGAATGTGATAAAAGCTCACATTAGCTGACAGAGGAGAGGGTTGGGGTGAGTAATAAGTTGACAGTCAACATCAGGTGTTATGTAACTGTATATAATTATTATTTCATTCTACGCATACAATAAGCTGCAACGGATCATGCATATGTCTTAACAAATCCTAAACAACACGTAGAAAAAACCAAGCTAAATACTGAGTACTACAGAAATTTCAACCAGAGGGTCAATGGTGTCAGGGGCAATAATTTCAACCAATACGTAGAAGGCATCAAGAGAATGAGAAGGTGCATGCCCTCTCCAAAACTTTAATATGACTTTATCTATAATATATTTTTGCTTACAAAAATATAATTATGCTAGACCGGTCCTTCCGGACCGGTCCAGCAGTCCAGGTGGACAGGCTCAAGTTTACAGTAGGCAAAACAAAGGTTCCACCCAACAGGGTCCGCCCCCCTCTCCTCCTTTGCCCAGATGCTATATGTAGAAGGTATTTATGGATTGTTTAGGAGGAAAATTTGAATTGAAGGGCTGTTTGGGTATTTTATTTTGATTTGCATGCTTTTAATAGATTGTTTTACACTAAGGTTGGGGGTTATGATTGATTTTGGCTGAAATTAGTTTGTGCTTAGAGAATTTGGGCTTCAACCGCCGGCTAGGGTTTGGGAGAGTCAGATCTTCCTCTCCAATTGAAGATTCTTGTATCTTGTTGCTTTTCATTATTATTTCCTACAATAAAAGTGATTTGTGGTTTGTTCTTCTTACAAATTTCATTTGTGGTTTGCTATTTTGGGTTGAAAACTCTCCTATTTCCTATCAAATTCTCATATAAATATTCACTTTGTACTCCCCTCTAAAATTTTAATGTTTAGGTTATAAGCTCCGATTTAAAATATTGATGATATTTTTAAAATAGTCAACTTATGCTATTGGTAAAAAACAATTCCTGGCTCTGCAACTAGGTGTCCTTTTTACTTGATTGTGAATTGGATTATGATGCACATTCAAAATGGGGCACAACAATTATCTTATATTTTGCATAGTAGGCTACATAATAAAATGCATCAAGTGCAAGGAATATACAAGTTGAATTCGTCACATGCAATAACAGAAAAAAGAAATTGAAAAAGAAATAAACAGAATTAATTTGCATAATCCTTTACTAATATCAGGCCATCACTTAAGATCCTAAATTGACAAAAATAAAGTGTTAATTCACTTACTTTCTTAATTTTTTGATACTTTTGTCTATTGTCAGCCATCAGCCTCTCCCGCATCTTAAAAGTAGAAAATAATTTAGAAAAAATTAAGAGAAAATCAGCAGAAGTTTAATGTCAAAAGAAGGGCTTCAAAAGGTCAGACAAACAGGCTATGTTTCATCAACATGTTACCTGATCAAGAGAGGTCCAACTGCATGGAAGGAGGTAGAGAAGCCAACACTGCAGGATCGATGTTCCCACTATTTACAGGCTGCACAATAAGATATTTAATATTTACAATGTAAAGATCAATTTATATAATCAAAACTCAGACGCAATCATATTCTTAAAGATTTTCAAAACTAGCCTAGGATAATTCAACTTTTATGCGGAAGAAAAACATTCACTAGAGAATGTTAAACTAGACATCAAAATCTTATAAAAGATGTAATATAGCATCATTTTTTTTTGCTAGGAAGTTTTTTTATGATATACACTTCCAATAAATACAACCAAAATTGCAAAGGAATAAAGCAAGTGCTGCAAAAAGGGAGACCTACATCTTCATAGCACTAGCTTCCATATGGACAAAGCAATAATAAAATGATAAAGCCTGAAAAATTATAAAGACAAACTTGCACAAAATGGTCCCTGGGATGGGCAAATATCTTCATAAGAACTTCAAATAAATGACCTAACTAGAAATTTTAAACATAAAATTCAACAAATAAATCCAATTCATTTTTGCACAAGGCCATAAGTTCAACATAACCAAATCATTAACAACTTGAATGCTATTTTAGTAAACTTCTTTGGTAATTTGCAATGCATAACCAACAAAGGTGCAATAACTAGAAATCAAATGAAAGTGAGGTGTGCAGACTGGTGAAGTCTGTTGGGGCAGGTGTTTAAGAGAGAACATGCATCTACAGAGCTAGAACTATATTAAACTAATTAAAAAATAAAAATAAAAAATAAAAAACATATTTTGCAGATGCCAAGGTACTAATTTTTTGGCTGCGGAAGATGTTTTTCTTTACTTTCTTTTCTTTCCATGGGAAGCAAGTAATACTAGATGTCGAATATCCACAATGATGGCTATCATGTTTGATTTTAAATACAAAATAGTTGATTACTTGAAGCAGTAGCACCATTTACGTCATGTGGGAGTGTGAATTTGACTCGGATAATTGATGATCATTCTCAAATATTGGATCAGTTATTTTCTCAAATCAAAATCAACAGCTATGCCATGCTCATAATGAACATGAATCCAATTCAAGTTGGCACGGGATTGAATGATAATGTATATGCATGCAAAGGCATTTATACAAATATATAGGAATAACTTTATATTGGTCTTAGAGTGATGTGTTTATGCATCAATGAATCAATATATGTATATATATATATATATATATAAAATATATATATTATATATATATATATTAATATATATATATATATATATATATATATATATATAGATGATTGTGTTTGTAGGTTGAAGTAAGAATTTGTTGTAAAGAACTAAAATTGAACCAATATTTTGATCCAATTTGACCTTGAATAGAATAAATAAAAAAAGCCAAACTTGGCCCAAATAAAAATACAATGGAAACACTCGATAGCCATATTTTGGTGAAGAATTTGCGTTGTGCTAATCTATTATATTCATATTTTTCCTAATCACCTAAAGATACAACTGGAAACTGATACAGAAACTAAGTTAGGTAAATTCATTCTATGCTCTTGCTTCTGAGCTCAGGTTTCTATGGGCTAATCCAATTTGGAATTAGATTAAGAAGGTAAAGCTGATTTCCACATTTGGTAAATTTTTATATGGTGTTATTTCATGTGATCAAACTCCAATTTTGATTTTGCTAATGTATTAGAAGATTAATGGAAAGATAATTATTTTTTCGAGTTGTTTTGGAGGTGGACAAATCTAGAACATTGGTGGTTGTGAGATGCTCGAAACTATCAAGTGATTCAAGTTCTGAATAAGTGGGTTTGGCCTTACCAATTTATGTTTCATTGATGAATGATTGGCTTTTAGTGTGTAACATTGTGCTTTAAGAATGTTGTTTGGGTAAGGTTTACTACAATGCTATTTTTCTTTCATCATGTCTAGGTATAAGGTGTTTAGGTGGTAATTGAAGATTGCATCTGTATTTACGACATCACTATTAATTTTGCCTCATATTTGGATTTTTTTTGGAGGTGGTCTGGTTAAAGTCGGGACATCTGGGTAGGTGGTAATCAGACCGGTAAGGTTGTTGTTCGATGTTGGCCTCCTCTCCACCGATTGGATCAAAGTGAATGTTTAATGCTTCTTTACTTAGTCGTTATAAGGGTGCTGGTTGGCGGGGTTGTTAGGGATCACAAAGGTATGTTTTTATTGCT
Organism: Dendrobium nobile; assembly: GCA_022539455.1. NCBI lineage: Eukaryota > Viridiplantae > Streptophyta > Magnoliopsida > Asparagales > Orchidaceae > Dendrobium > Dendrobium nobile. Next base: position 15,968,820 of record CM039718.1, on the reverse strand, counting down.
TTTGCATATCAAAGGTGTTGTATTGGGATGCATTCTCGGTTGGGGCTCTCAAAAATTCAATCCTTGAATTGATAATTGAAAATTGGACTTGGAATATAAAGGAATTATATTTATTGAAGGTGATATGCTAGATTGATTCATAAGTTTCTTCGTAGTTGATATAAAAAAGCCAGGTGGTGAGATGGTTGGTAAATTGGGTGGAAGATGGTTGTTTTCTTGAAATAGTTTAGCATGTTATTTTTTTATTGGTGTGTATCATGATTGTAATTAATATTAGCTTATCCTTTAGTTACTCACCTTGTATTAGTAATTATATTTGTTTAGATGATCATTAGTTTTGGTATTATTCGTCCTTATTTTCTTAATTTGTTAAAGGTAGGAATTTGACGTATTGGTAGTTTGTAATTAGCCCTCTTATTTATATGTTATTATTTTTGGATCTTTAAAAAAAAAAATCATAATTGCATTGGGTAGGTTGCTATTTTTCTATTATTGATGAGGGAAAAGTAATGGTTTCTTCTGTCTTCACATGGTTTTTAAACAGGGCTGACACTTTTTTCAAGCTTTATATTCATGTATTATTGTGAAAATACTTTTTTAGAGGCATTGTTTCTCTTTATGAAACTACCCCAAAATCATAACTTGCGGACCTGAGGTTGATTTTATATATATTTCACTTAAGCTTACTGATGATTTTATTATTTGTACCAATGGTTCCTTGAATATGATTAGCATCATCAAAGAGATTTCTTCATTTGTTTCGATAAACATTAGTGGTCTTTCCTCAATAATAATAAGAGTTGTTTAATTTTATTCTAGTAAAGTTGTTCTCATGGCGCACTAATCAAATTCAGGCAATTATGGTTTTATTCATAATTATATTACGTTATTAAATTATTGGTGTTGCGCCTCTTTTAATGGTAAAGAATTTCTTTTCTTTTTTTTATAATTCTTATTTGCATTCAATAGGCAATTGACTTCTTAGGAATTTATCATGGTCTCCATTTGGGGGTATTAGACTTATTTCATTTAGGATTGTTTCTGGTCCTTACCTATTACATGTTTCAAAACCTGACCTATTATGTGTAGTTTGAAACAGTTGGAAGATTGTTTAATTAAATTTTTTGGGAAGGGTACCAATAATTTTGACATAATGCATTTCTCTTATTTGGAGTAAGTATTATGTGGTGATGATGGAAAGCGTGGGGTTGAGTTGCATAATATGAGTGACTTAGATCCAGCTTTTTCTATTTAATTGTGGTTTTATTCCATTTCCAAACAAACCTTTGGGCCTAAATTTAGGATGAGTTAAATAATTGTATTGGTAATATCCTTAATCCTATTTCTTATAATAAGGAGGACTCTAAAATGTTGAAAAGATTATGTAATTTTAAATGGGATACTGGGGAACTTATTATCAAGGGGTCGGGTTATGGCAACATTTTCTTTTTGGCTTGGCCATCAGATTATTTTATCCTCCATTGATATTATGCTCAATAAACACTACTTTAATTAAAGTGAGCTCTTTTAGGTAATGATTAATAATTAGGACACAAAAAGATTGGTGAGCTTTTCTAGAGGTTGTTATTACTTTTTATTTTTTTTCTTAATTCCCAGTTAAATGATAGGATTTGTGATGTTTGTTATTTAAAACTTCTACATTGTATTTTACATGTTAAGGACTTGGAATATTTTTTAGAATTACACTAACACTTCCAAATTCCTTGGTTATATTCTATGATTTTATTATTATCTTTATTTGGATAATAATGCATAAGTTTTTCTAACATAGGTATAAGTTTAAAGGGTAGGGTTTATTTTACCTTATAGATGTCAATGTTGTTCCCATGAGGATGAATGTGCAAAATATATTTTTTTTGGCCCTATTGCCTACTAAAGTTTAGATTCATTTTGATGTATATTTTTAGAACTTAATCCTTTAATGTACTAACATTATATTGACATGCTCAATAAGTGGTTATCCTTTCTAAAGGTCATATCAAGATATGTGCTCTCTATTTCTGTTTTGTGATTTCTTATGCTTAGTGAGAGATGACTCTTTTTTAAACATATATCAGAAGGACCATTTAGCTTATTATTAATAAAATCAAAGGATAGGGGTTGAATGTTTAATGCCAATCTTTTGGGGCCTAAAAACTTTTAAAGGAGTTTCATTTTGGATTATAATTTTGGTATCTCTTATGAATGTTAACCATTTTATTGATGCAGCCTAGGGTGGTTTTTGGATCAAGCCTGGCATGCTTACTTATAAAATTTATATTTGATGGCTCCATCAAAAGCTCTAGTTTGGATGTTGCTCGGTATTTATTAGGGACTCCTCTTGAGTAATACTATTATGCTTATGTGGGCCCTTTTGCGTAGCAGCTCTATATTATTTATGGATGAAAACTATCATCTATCGTATATGGGTTGAGGACTTATCCTTCAGTTTTGTATTTTAAACCATTTGATTGACTTTGATGCTATCTTTTCTTACATATCTAAAGGATTCTAATGTTAATATTTGCTAGCCTTAATTGTTCTATCTTCATTAGGAAAATTTAATTATTATAATCATTTTTTAACTTCAATCTACCCATTTTCTTAGGGAAGCTATAACTTATGCTGATTCGGTTTGCAATTATATGGTTGTTCATTGAGTTTCCTTATGGATACTTGACTACTCAGCGTTTCCTGCTATCTTAAAAGGTTTCATACAGTTAGATAAAAATGGGTTTACCCTGTGTTCGTTATAGTTATTGTTGGCATGTTGGGAGTGGGGTGTGGCTTAGTTTTTCTCTTGTTTCTTTTTTTTTTTTTCACTGCCATCGTATATGTTTTCTTTATTGCATTAGTTCTTTTCTTACTTTTCTAGTTGATATGGTTAGGGTTGAATTAGATATGTATTCATAATTCTTTGGATTATGAAAATAATATTGTGTGGTACCTCATTTATTTCTTATTCTGGAGTTTATGGTGTTCTATTATGGTCCTATTTCCTGTACTATTTCTATTCTGTAGGGACTATTTTCTTGGGTGGTGTCGAGTGGACTATTGATTTTTGTGGCATTATATCATAGTTCAATTTTTTATTATTTCCCGGTATAATTATTTTGTCCCTTTTTGCTTGATGAGAGGTGGTTACGGTATGTCCTTCTTGGCTTTCTTTCCCTTTTGGAGGGCTGGGACAGGGTTCTTGACTGCTTTCTGGTTATGAGTTTTTCTCATATTTCTTCTCGGGTACTGTTTTGAAACCATTCGTCATTTACAGGGTTCTTTGAGATGAATGTGTTGGTTTGAATTAGATTTGACTCGGCAAGTCAAATTTATATAATGATTGCAAAAAATATAATATACTCATGACCTGGATTTTACCATCCATCTTTCATTTGTTTTTGTTCTCTGTTTTTTTTCCTTATATGTCCCCCTTCAGTTTTTTTTTTAGGCTATTTATTGGAATTACCCATATTGTTTTTGGTGCTTGTTGAGTTGATGTTCTGCTAATTAATTTTTTCTCTACTTGTCATTTCTGGTTTGATGTGTACAATAGGTTTCTAAGAATGTTGGAGTTAGGCTTTTGGTTTTGTATATAGTGTATCTTGGGAATTGACTCTAATTTTATGGTTTTTAGTTATGGAAGGGATTTTTTCTCTTCTTGTAGGGGTTTGTCTCCTCATGCTAGGGTCAGATCTATTGTATATTGTTGATTGAGAGGTGGCAGTATTTTTACCAGTGTATTTTTCCAGCTGCTAGTTGGCCTTGGTATCTGTAAGTTTATTTTTTCTCTATTGTGGCAACTCCTTTCAGTATGACACACTATGAATGTATCAAGTTCATTTTCATTTATTGTTATTGGGATATTTATGATTTTTGTATGGTTACTTGTTGTTATCTGTGCCCTTCTCGGGTTTTGTTGCCTTGATGGTTTTTGTAGGGTGCCTTGCACATTTTTCCCTTTTCTTTTGTTATTGCTCCAATCACTGTTGGTATGGCTGCAAGTTTCATATATCTTTTGATTGAGGGCCACATTTATAATTGTTGTTGTCGTTACTATTACTTGTTAACTAACTGTTATCTATTATTTTATTCTGTTGGTTCTCTCACATCTCTTTGTTAGTTGTGCTTATTTTGTTGCGATTCTTGGTATGCATTATTTGTAGGAGGTTTTCATTTTTGGCAGGATGAATTTTGTTTGGTGTAAAGATCTATGGGGATCTCTAGTTTTGGGGCGTTTGCTCCTGGGCCTCCTAGATATCTTTTTCATAGGCTTTTTATGCTTGTTACTTTGAAGGCATTTGAGCTCTAGGTATTTTTTTTATTTTATCTAGCTATTCTTAGCATTTACGGGCTCGATACCCTCTTAAGGGACAGTGTGTTGCAACTCATGAATCAAGATTGACTTGTGATATTTTTTTATGACATACAAAATATTTTATTTTGATTTTTTTATTTTCTCATAGCATATATTAATACTTTTTGTTTTGTACTTATATTTCAGAGAAAGATATACTATTTTCAAAATGTTGAAGACTTTAAGATAGGGTATAATAGGATTTATGTAATAGAGTTTGTTATATCATCTATTTTTATTTCTTGAGTCTAAGCAAGTGTGGCTGGTAATTGGGTTATCGTTGCACACACACAAATGGGTGTGATTAATAGAAATAATTTTAAGTCTGGACCCTTTTTATGCTATTAAGCGAACAAATACGATTGACATATTTTTCCTCTAAAATGCAGTTAACCCCTAAATCATGGCTTAAATTTTTTAACTATTCGTATTGTACGATGTCATGTCGTACAGATTAACTCACAGAGTATGAAAATGGTTCGATACTAGATAAAGTGTACCATAGCGCGAAAAACACATTTATTTTTTGAGACTACAGGCATGATCTGCATTAGTATACGCATTGATAGAAGTATGAAATTTGTTCTGTGCAGATAATATCGAATGACACATTTATTTTTTTATAACATCCATACAGTTGATTTAAATTCAAACATATGATTATAGGGTATGAATTTAAGTTCATCAAGTTCATACCACAAACAAGCCTTGTATTTTTGAACATTCGTACCAGAAAAAATTCACAATCGTACCAATACGATGTATGATGGGTTCTCTTGAAAAATTTCAATTTTTGGATGGTTTTTTATGTGTTTTCTATATGCGAGATCAAAAAATGTTTTAATTATCTCTTTTGCTATCAGAATTTCTCTTGAGAGTGGCCATTGAGTGTGGTTTGGAGAAATGTTGAGAGTGATGAGTGAGATTATCTGTTAGGGGAGTTGTGAGAGATTCACAAGGTTGCCCAAAGTGAGGATGTTTTGTCTTTTTCAACTTTTCTACCATTTTCTTGGAGGATCTTGAGAAGAAGATCTTCAATATTGGAGTCAAGACACTCTTCTTCACCAGGCAGGAGTGAAAAAAGGACATGATGGTACACCTCCTTCCCATGAGGAGTTGAAAAAGATGTGACGGTTGTATGCCATCACTTGAGATGTGTAAAAGGCGACGGATCTCTATTACACCGGTATTGGTAGAAAACATTTTGTTAGGGCTTCTCCGCTTTGCTGTGGAGGCCAAAAGGAGAGTCAATATTATTATGCAATATCTGGAGAAGGATTCTCTATGGAGTTGCTGTGTAGGTCAAGTTGGATCAAACACTATAAAATTTGGTTCTTTCTATTATTTTTTATTTTTTCCATGCATTTTTATTTTTTTACAATTTTATTTTGTGGTCTTATAAAATTCTGTGATTAGTCATTCTTTTACAACTGCATATTTTAGGATCTCAGTGATTTAATTTTCTCAGATATCTAATATAAAGATTTTCAAAATCCCATGAAATTTTTTAAGACTTCTTTGTGAAATAAGCGATCAATGGTAATTTAGAAAAGTGGAATACTGCTGATTATTTTTGATCACTTGACCAAAATTTATTGATAACATTCCTTTTTATTTTTATGAAAATTCGTTGAGTCTACTTTCTACAATCTATTGATTTGTGCATGTGAGATTTTAGTACGATGTAGGTTATACTAGACTGCTAGAATTGTTAAGTCATTAGTATCAAAACACAACATTTAGTGATTGGACTTTAGATTGAGAAAGAGATTAGCATAGTTAAATCGCATAATGTTTAAATAGTTTTTTTATGTTAATTTGCAGAATTCATATGTGTTTTCATCATGCAAAATTTGAAAAAATAAATACTTTTATAGGATCTGCATAACTTATTATCCTCAACATTATTTACTTCTATAAAAAATTTAAAATTCACTTATTTTTATGATTCCTTATTTCTATAGTTGTGGATATTCGTCAAATCTACATATGATCCTCCTTCGGTAGTAGGATTCAAATTTTTATATGTATTATGGCACCTTTACTCACATTATTTTTACTTTTTTTTTTTCTTCTTTTATGTATATTTTTATATCATTGACCTCTTCATCTAGATCTTTAATCCATTTTACGAACTATATTTGTGAGGGCGGAGCAGCTGACCAATGAACTTATTTGTTCAAGATGGAATGTTTTCTTTTTTATTTTCTTTTCTTTTCTTTTCTTTTGCGCTTCCTCTTCAACCAATTGATATTTATAGGGAAGACATTTTTCTTCTTAGGCAGTGGTTATGAAATGACTTTTGTATTATCAACTCACTAATAAAAATTGTTGCAGTAAACTTTATGCATTTGCTTTGCTCCCTTGCAGAGTATTTGATTCTGTATATTCATGAAACTATTGTCTATTTAGGAGAGCATTAAAAGAGTTTTGAAATTTATTTAATGAATGTTGGCTTAGTATTCTGTTCCAATAATTTTATTAAGCAGGGCCTTGTAAAACCTAAGCCCTCTTGCCCTTTTTTAAACCAATCAAACATCATTTTTACATAAATGAGTTAACAGATGCACCACGGTCAAGTATGTTAAGATTTCTTAGAGTCATATATATCTAACGAAGCATCCAGGATCTATCAAGAACACTAGACAATTTGGAAATTATCTTATGTTCACATAAAATAAATATTGAGATGATTATGTCTTTGTAGTTCTCAAGAGAAGGAAAATCTTCATTCGAGAATGTGATCCCCTAAAATTTCTTGAAATGTTGGTTCGACTGGCAAAAAAATATATAGAATTAGTTCATCTAAAATGAAATATGGCCTTAATTTGCTGAAATTTTATACCTTAGCACTATATGGGGGCAACCACTTGTGATTTTTTATGGAGCCTTTAAAGCACTAGTTATCATGTATTTGTGTTTATTCTTTTAGTCACTTATTTTACGTTGTTCTATCATTCAATGAAATTATCTTGTTTGTTGTGTTTGTTTGGTGTTTATTTTTTACAATGTATAAATTTCCCTTATACTTATAGTTTAATAATTATTTTTTTATTAATATCTGCCCTGCATTCTAATTATCTAACTAACCTTAAATAAAAATAATAATTTTAAAAATTATAGAAAATTATGATTATGATAAATTCTATATCATAGTTTTAAATGAAACATTGTTTTTATCCAAATATTAGAAAAAAACTAAATATTAACTATATTTAAATATTAATTATTAAGACTTAAACTAAATTTATATAATTATTTATTTACACATTGATCTTAATGAAATGTATAGTTAAGGGATAAGATTAGATGTGAGTAAATTAAAATTGAAAATCATAAAGCAAAACTAATGTTGATATTGTAAACCTATCTAAATCTTATAATAACATTATTATAAGATTGTAAAAATGATATAGCAAATTTGATATTCAAAATTATTAACTATTGTACTATAAAAATAAATAAAAAATATAGCTTAAAAAAGTATTATAAAAAATTAATGAATTAAATAAAATCAAAGAGATACATGCAAATATTGGTATCTATTAAAAACTTATAATCTGACAGCAATTCTACTAAAATTCACAACAAGCAGATGGAAAAAACTGATACAAAATAATTGTGACTAAGAAAATTCAATTTTAATTTACAAGCATCATCTATTTTTAATGGACAGTATTCAATTACAAATTCAATAGTCAATGGAATAGTTTCATAACATGTAACTTCAATTATAGATTCGCTAAAGTACTGAATTCGTTAGGATATTGTATTAGTATTTTTCCATAACTAAAATAAATAACCATGTTCAATTTTCAATATTGTCTATATTCTGATGTATTATTCTATTATTTACGTAATTTAAAAATTGTTCAATTTTTATATGGATATTTAATTAAGCAAAATTAGTATTGTCGTAAGGGACAAGCAAGGGTTTATGATGGGAGGAGAATTTGATAAGCGTAAATTACGTTATATTTTTCTTGTTTAAATATGTTATTTTGATTATTTGTCGTGCATGGAAAGAAAAACTTAAAAATGACAAAAAAAAAATCTAATAGTAGAGCAAAAATGTCAATGGTATCCAACAAGTCCACGCCACAGCGCTATCTTTGACACCACCGAGGATGACACACATGGACAATCGGAAGCATCGGTTCACTATGGTCAATCAAGTTGTGGGTGGCACCAATCTATCATGTCTTAGCGGCCAAATCTACATCAATGCATCTGTCAGCATTTGAAATTCATCAGGCACCACAACGTAGCATTTGAATTCCAAGGGGCATGATTGTACAACAAAGAAGAAACACGCTGTTCACTTAGTAATAACACATTCACATTCAACAAGCACAATGGCGGTTGTGAGAAGTTCCAACGCCCAAAGACGTTAATTCTTTATTTTAAGGGTGTTGTGGTGCCACTCTTTCAAGAGACAGCACACCTGTAATTTTTGTGCGTATCCTATAATATAGTGTTGTTATGTTTGTCAAGGGAGCTTGTCACTTATCTAATTTTTATTATAGTACTTTTTAGAGAAATCTAGATTTATAACTCTTAAAGTGTTTAATTCAGTATTTTATTTGGAGCCACTATGTATATTAGGAATTATTATAGGTTATACATTGATCCTCCATTGGAGTTATCACTCTTTTGTTTATTTGATTCTCCATGATTTCAATGAAATGAATTTGCTTATTTTCTCATTCTCATGTCTGGCTTAATTCTTTAGTTTTGAATTAATTGATGTAGAGAACAATATTAAGATTAATGCAGATTCTTGTGCGTAAATTTTAAATTTGTTTTCTTATTTTCCACACTTTTTTTAATTCACAAGTGATCATATTTTTAATTAAACTAATGTGATGTTATATAATCTCGCGGGAATGTAAAGAAATGCAAGAATAATTTAGGAATATTGAAATATGTTTGCATACCTACATATGGATATAAAATATGTCAAATTTTTAAGGAGATGATTTCACTATGAGACAATAAATTATCATTTTCACTCCTAACAAGTCAAAATTATCTAAGAATACATATACTTTGATTCACCATTTACAATATATATTTCTTTATGAAAGATATTTAATTTAGGATTGGGCGTTGGGACAGTTGCAATGCCTTCGCTTAGCAATCGATTATTTGGGACTACAACGAGAGAGCCGCTGTTCATAAAAGGCACGGCAATTAGTCAAAAAGGATGCGCTTCAAAAAACAGTTTGCAAATAAAATTATTTTTATAACAAGTCCATACAGCCAACGAAGAAGTAAGAAGATCTATATCATTCTGCAACTCTCAAACACTGCAACATACTGATGGAACATAATTCAGCAAAAAACCTACGAAATCAAGTATGATTATTTTTTTCCTTACGTTTAAAGAAGGCATGGCGCTCAGAAATTTTCGGCTGATACCATCGCCCTATTCGCTCCGAACCCAAAATTTCTCAAAAAACAGTAGCAGATTTTCATAAGCAACTTCTGATGTTCTTCCATGAATCACGATGGCCACTATTTCCGGGGATTGGACTTCAGGCAATGACTTGGTCATTAAAGCTCACCTTGAAAGGCTTTCAGCTGCAGCTGCATCATCAGGATCGCCTTCATCCATGCAGAATACCTCCAGTAACAAGAAAAGTTGCAACCATTTCCATCTCCATGGGGCTTGATGTCACCTCATTTTGCTCAAATGAAGGCTTCCTTCCAATTAGGAGAAGGGCAACTGGCTGTTTCCTGTGAATTACATTCTCTTCCACGCAGAGAAACCCCCCGACATTTTTAGGTGATCTTGTGATATCTCTTCTTTGAAACTCGCTGCATTAATGCCAATGTATTGGTTTTCAGTACCACTTCGTTCATGCGCTCTATAATGCCAGTTCGCTTCATTGGAAGCTTATCTGGAGCAGAATGCTCATTAATATTCGGCATTGTCTTCAGCATAGTTAATTCTTTACGGTGACGGGTGATCTGCAAGTAAGAAAAAACCACTAAAGGTAAGCATTTAGTGCTATGCGTGAAGGTGATTTATTTGTGCATGGAAAATTTTTTGTTATGGAGGGTTTGAATAGGAGATCAACAAATGCAAAAGACTTCTAACACAGATTATCTATGTAAACAAAAATCACAATAAAAATGGGAAAAGAGAACTTAAATTGGTAGGTTGCCACTCGCCATCCTAACTTGCATTTTTTTAGAATCAATTAAGTAATCCGAGAGGACCAAAGCATCAACAAAGGAGGACAGAAAATTTTAAGAGCCAAAAACATACACCTACGCATTTCTGGCATATACACTACATTCATGCCGACCTGTGCTTTCATCATCAGTAGATTCTGTAACCCTCTCATTCAAATGGCACCTCCTTTGCATTTACTGCGCCGACTTCTCTTGTTCTATTCCTAATCCTTTCTTCTCTTCCTCATTACTTTGTATTAACGATTCTGTGTGCCCTTTCAAAATTTACTCCATCTTCGCTTTAGGATTCTTCGGACACAAGTGAGGAAGTTTGATCTCATAGCTTTAATTCCGATTTTGTTTCAGCAGGTTTTATTTCACTCGTTGTTAGGGCTCTATCATTATATTCTCATAGTCTGATTGTTCATGTATTGCGGGGTTGATCCCACTTTTTTTTGGGAGCTGGATCCGCCTTCAGCAATATCGGTTTAACCCTGCAAACTAGTCCCAGTAATACTTTCAAGCTTCTTTAATATCGTTTTGACTACGTATTTTTGCAAAACCTTTCATTATAATGAGTAGGAATGCTTTCCATCCTGAGCTGAGTCTCGCCCAATGCAAGTAATTAAAATGTTTGGTTACCTAATATTGCAACCCCAAGTGTCTAATCAAGCAAGGCAAACTTCACATGCCAGACATGTACTAGATATTGTATCATAAATTTTACAGTAGATTAAGGAATAAGTAAAACAAAACCTCATGCTTGTTGTACTCCTTCAAAATCAGGTCAAGCAGATCATCGTGCTTCTGATTGGCCAACCAAACTTTTCCCAAGACATATCCTATATAATAAAAAATATTAGATAGATTAGATTTCCTGTCAACTACAATATAAATCCCCAAAAACTTATTCAGACAAAACAGCTAGAAATTCTTTTACAAGCCAACCCCTAAATATTGACCTTTAAAGTATCACGGTAGCAGTAGACTGTTGAGGGATTAGATGGTTGTTTGTCATATAAAATTATTATATTAGGGAGATTGGATCTGATATGCCAAGAATGATTTGTACATGATGACTCAGCTTTTTGGGGTGGATGCTTTTATCACCGTTGCTACTCTCATCTAGTTGTATCTCATCACCCTTTCCTGAATCACATGCTCACTCACCACCACGCTTTATGTTCACAGGTCCAGTTGTCTTTGCATCAAAAATAACTTTTAGCTAAGTAACTATTTTTATTCGTGTGTTTTAAACTAATAAGTCAACTATCTCTCTCATTCTATAGAGATCTTTCCATGTGATCTTGCACTCTAAAACAGTATTGTGGCTATATACTTCACATCAATGTAACTTCAATGAAAGAATAACTTTTTTACTCCTACTTCATACAAATTATCCTCATTGTTAGTTATTATCATTCCGAAAAAAAGTACCTTACCTACCTTTACATCTTACACTTAGATACTTTTCAACAATCTCCTAAATCCTCCCAGCAAGACATCCTATTCACAGTATTATATTCAACTGATATCCACCAAACAAATGGCTCAAACCTCAATTTATATATTGCACTCACAAAAGGACAAAAATGGACATTACTATTCTATGATCACATATTTGTCGTGGATGACACTATACCTTATAGCAGGTGATCTCATGAGATGATGACATGAAACTTATATTGACTAATTAAGTGGAATAAGTGCTAAAAAAATTGTAATATACTCTTAAGCTAGAAACCTCACTCTGTTGCAAGCAGTTTAAAAGTATATTAATATGTAAAAAAGATTTGAAAATGTAAATAATAGAATATTGTTATTTTCACCTTATTTATAGGATCCAAAGGGCTACAAGAAAGAACTATATCAAAGAATAAAAAAATATATTAACCTTAGTGACTTTCAGCATAGACTGCATATGAAATATGTCGGCTCATCAAACTGACTAGAGTGAGGGGCATGAACAGCTCTTGATGATCTAGCCTCTGGGATAGTTTAATAAGTGCCTGTCGATGAGGCTCGGGCAAATTTGTCAACGAGTACGGATATGAAAGGGCTTGCAATTAAAGAGCTGGTTGAAGTTACACAACATATGTTAAAGACCTTGGATTACATTGAAAGAAGGTGAGTGTAGTTATAGCTATGAGAAGATAGATCTAAAGACAGATGGATTTTTAAATGGCTGAGCTGATTGGGCCCTGTGAGTAAGGATTTTTCATATAGTTGAGCTTAAGTTTGATGAGGAATTCCCACTATGGGAAGAGCAATTGATCATGGCGGTTGTATTTCATACTTAGCGGGTGATGTGTTGCTTGCTTGAGTGAATGTAAATTAAATGGCTATCAATGGATGGACCAACTTCCCTTGGATAGGTCCAACGGTGAGCAGTGTCTATTAATCATTTTGGTATAGTTCTCTTTTGTGATTTAGACTAATAACTTGCTTGAATGTCAGGGAAATCACCTAGTGGACCCCACTAGGGAACTAGTTTCTTTCATCATAATTCGCCATTACTGAATGCATATAGGAGTATACATTTCTAGTCCCACGACTACTTTGACCCTTAGAGGATGTAGCTGATGAAAAGGAAAAAGAGATAAGGAAAATGTCAAGTATTTGAAAGTGCCACCAAACGACTAATTAAAAAAGTAAATTGAGTTACTACCTTGCTTTACCTCTAGCCTCAATATTAGTTGTTTACTGATGTGACACCTCTCTTTTGCAACCTCATACAAAAAAGTGGCTCATCAATTGGATGATTTTTTACTTTTGTTGAAATCTCCAAAAGGTGGTGTGTTTGACCAAGGAGTGGCTAGTTTTATGTAAAAAAATATGGGGATACATGGCTAGTCGAGATGTCAAGAAAGAAAATAAGGCGGCGAATTTTTCCTAGCAAGGTTGAAGAGCTCAAGGCTGTGGAAATATACTCTCCGGAAGTAAAAGTAGGCTAGAGAAGGCGGACAAAAGTCACGGGACAAATAAACAGGTCGTCACCCAGTGTTGAAAGAAAGTGAAGATTGAAATTAGCGTGGAGAGTGGCAACGACTAACCAACCTACGAGAATTGATGGCAACTGGCGAACCCGTTGTTATAGGATTAGGGAAGGGCATAGTCGTGAGGGTCGACCTCTCTTTCTAAGTCAAATGGGGTTTCCTTTAATATGAGGTTATCGAGGCAAATATCTATGTCGTGTACGAAGTTTGACAATGACTTAAGAGGTGGCTCCACAGTGGTTGGAACAACCACTAGATGTTTAGCAAGACCTCGTAGTAGGTGTAGGGTAAGGAAAAAACAAAGGTTTTAAATAGTATGGAATGCAAGGCTTGTCAGGTAGAAAGGGGGACTATATGAGATCAGCCACTATAAATTGTATCTTTTGTCAAGCAAGTTGTAGGAAAACCCGTCGAGGCGATTCAAAGACAGGACGGTCTTTAAAGTAGTGGGCCGCTTGGGTTCAATGTTGTTCATGAAGGTGACTGTTCCTGTGTGCACCGTCCAAGAGATTCTTGAGTTTTAGATAAAGACTTTCTCCTATTATGATTATTTCATGTCAATTATGGAGCACCGCCTGCACAAGATGGTCCATCATTGCCAAGCCTTCAGTCGTAGCAGAGCTTGCTGGGACAACGAAGCAAGAAAAGGGAAAGAAGGCGAGCAGAGGCTACAACAATGCCATAATGGGATAATTGAGCATGAGTACAGGCTTGGGGATATCATAGATTCGAGCACACACTATCCATAGGTCGTATCGATGATATCATTCCTCCGCAAAAGTCGACCACGCTCAGAAGACGGTGGCAAGGCCACTTAAGGTTTTGGAGAAAACGATTGTGCCTCAAAACATGGTGGGGCAAGGCGGGATAGCTCACATGGAGATCAGCATTGGCCTAAAGTTGGTCGAGGGATTGATGGAAGGAAACTTCATCCATGCAACCAGAGAATAGGAGCAGCTTGCACCAAATATAAGGCAAACTACTTCGTAATGTGTGGCAGAGTTACAATGGGCCAATAGAGACCATTGGGGAGGACAGTATCGACAGAGATGGCGGATTGACCCGTATTGTAAGAGTCTTTCATAGTGGGTTAGTAGCTAGGCACCACTTTTTTCTGCTGTATTTTTAGTTTTCTTCTTTTGATTAATCCCTATGTAATAGTTTCATGTATACATAACAAATTTTCATGTTGGCTGATTTTTTACTTTGTGTGTATTCTCATGATCTCATCTCTAATGTAGCAAACAAAATAAAGAAAAAAAACTTTAGTTCTGGCCAAAAGGGCTAGGTTACTTCTTTTTCTATATGCATCATGTGAAGTGCTTAAATCACTATTTTCAAGACGAGAAGTTTATTGTGTATTTTGAATGGACAATGAAAATACTTAAGCTATTTTTCAATATTAAGTATTTTGCATTATTGTGACAAGTTTGTCATGTTAGCTGTGACGAGTTGTGTGTTTGGATTGACCAATTAGTTATCGTAGTTCAGGGGCTCGAGTTTGATCGAATTGCACTAGGGGTCGAGTGCCAAGTGAACTTCAGGCGGGAGTTCGCGTGTGGCTACTATTGGCAACTATTACCTAGTGCGAGTACCTCAATAGCACATTTATAAGGACAATTGATGTTGAGGTTATGCGTGATCTATATATTTATTGCTATGTGATTGTTCCTTGATATTCGTGCTACTTTTTCTCTATAAATGCCTCTCAGTAGGGTCCCACACTATGTGAGTAGTTAATACAAATTTCCTTCTGACTCCCTTCTCCCCCCCCCCCCCAATAGTGTTACTATAGTTTTGGCTATATCTGCACAATTGTGCTGAAATTTTCGTATGCATATGCACCACACAGTCCTCGCGAGTCTCATAGAGTGGGCAGACCATATATACTTTGGCCGATTGCTTTTCTAATGACAATCTGCCCATGTGAAATGACTAAAGAGGGTAACGCTGTATATACCTGCTCTGACATAGAGGAAACTTTGACGCGCAGAGTTTATTAAATTTTAATTTCTACTTAGTCATACCAGCTACAGATCCTACAATATTTGAGGCGAGAAACTTGACTCATTGATTTCTTACATCCACGAGCAAAAACTATCGTGGTGTGTTGAACCTATTATGCCATCGTCTTTGCTATCAAAGCCATTAAGGACAAATCAGTTTATAAATTTCCTCTACTGTGGATGAAGACCACTAGAACTAGCAAACAAGATATGCATATAGAGTTAGCGTCAACCATGATCCGACCAGAAAAACCCGATCGAAAACCGACCCGAAATTTCGAGGTTCGGGTCTACGGTGTTAATAACGGGGTAAGGTTAGGGTAGGAGATATTTAGACCCATTAGCTTTTCGGGTCGGGTCCGGGTTAACCCGGAAACCCGATGATATAACCGAATTGACCCGCGTACTTCAACAATTTTGGGCGTCTTGATCGACGGCGCGAGCGGGGACATAACTCATTTGTTCTCTGACTTTCGTCTCGCTCCGTCTCCTGAGTACTTGCTTCTGTTTAGGTTTCCGATTCTCTCTGTAGTCTCCGCCTCTCAGTTCCTCTCTCGCCTCTCAGTCTCGTCGGGCACTCGGCACGCGGCTCTACGCTTACGCTTCACCCATGTCCCCTAATCTATTTCATGTTTGTATTCATTTCTCATTTCTATTAGTATTTTTTGATGTTTAGCTTTAGAGATTGAAGAACGTGAAGGTTTTTGATTTTGATATTTTGTCGTGTTCTCATTTTAGCATATTGTGTGATCTTCATCCCGTATTGATGGTGAATTCTATTTCTCTGCTTAGGGTTTTTTCGGGCCTTTCGCCTTTCGGCTAGGGTTATAAACAAATTTGTGCACAATATGAAATATTGTTGGCAAATTGGCAACGTGTTTGTTTAAGTTTAACTGTTTTTAAGTATTAAGCAACATTATTGATTTTTCTCTTTACTCTCTAGCTTGTGAGTTCTTGAGGCAGTATGCGGTAGGGAATTCTTGTATTTTTTTTTTTCCATTTCTGTTTTTGGTTATTTAACTTATCATTTCAGTTTTTTTCATTTCTGTGTGATGTGCTAGTATCAGGCATAATCTCTGATCATGTAGTATTGTTATATTGATGTTAACTATTAAGTTGTTAAGTAGTTTTTTTCATTTTTGTGATGTCTTCTATATATTTGATTGAGATGGAGGGCTTCGAATCCATTGCTTGATGATGTTTTTATTGATGAAATTGAAGAGTTGGGCTCCATCTGAAAAAGTGGTGTAGAGTTAGAGCCATAGCTAACATTTCAATGTAATGAAGAGGTGAAGTTGCTAATGCTGGAGGAAAGCAGAGAGTAGGTGACATCGCGTTGTTTGAGTTACTTTGAGATGTTGCCTAAGCCAAAAAAAAAGATGGTAAGCAAAGGCTTGGTAAATGAAGATTGTGGTGTGACATATTTCTGTGATAGCAAAATGGCACTGCAAATCTAAGACGACAAATGGAAATTGTAAAAAAAGAAATATGGTGATATTGGAGCAAACTCATTTTACAAACAAACTTCTGAATCCTCATTTCTATGACTGTATGTAAGGTTTGATCAGTCAGAAATTTCGTGAGCCTTTTTATTGACATGTAGCATTATGCATGGATCTTGCCATTTCAGTGGTTGATGTGGGTTGAGTTTCGAGCTCTTCTAACGATCTTTATCTGTGGGGCTTACAGTTGTTTTCAAGAATATCCACTAAACTGATTGCATGAATTTATTTAGTAAAGAGAAGACGTAATATCTCGTTCACAGTTAGCAAATGGACAAGTAGAGTGTGCGTAACTTAGACCCTTTGGATTCTATTATTACAGATGTTTTCTTTTGTTTGACCAATGCATTGTTTATAACGATTGGCATTTGCAAAAAAACGATATTATAGCTTTTGTTTGTGCCACCCCTTCATGATGGCATTTCATGTTTTGAAATTACAGTCTTTGTTAGGAGGTGGAAAATTGATTACCAACTTTTTAGCATTAACTTGGGAATTAATGCCGTCAGCAACCAATACTCGTTGAATTTTTAAGAAATCGTTTATGTTTACGTGGTGCTTGCTTTGAGAGTGAGTTGAGTTCTGTCATATTCGTTGTACTGCACATCATTGTGAATTCTCTAGTTCACAGATGGTTTTGAAGGAGGTTGTTCATCAGTTAATTAAAATCCGAGAGGCATTAATGTATGTTAATGCTCTCAAGTGAGGAAGAAAGTTTGTTGCATTGTATCAATACAAAATCTGTGTAGAGGGAAAGAGAGGCTTGCGACAGAGATGTGTCCAAAACTAAGGGAACTCACACTCCTTTCAGCTTAGTGTGGCTGGATAGTGCCATCACTGTTCACTTCGACGAGGCTCTATCATAAATCCAGCATTTAGAATGTGGCGTTGTTTCCAAATTATAGAATTGGGCGGCCCAACTAGTGTTGCATGAGGTCCATAAGTTGAATCTATTTGGCACATTTCTTGGACCCTTTCTACGTATCACTTGTGTTATTTTCTGACAAACGTACCCAATTCTAATTTGTACTTTCCTTGCTTTTACTGCTTAGCATCTTTGAAACATGACCTCTTAGTGGACATGAATACATCAAAAAAATGGCAGCAGGAAATGTATAGTCAAATTCTGAGAAGTTTGGTCGGATTTTCATCTATATTGCTTAGCTGTTCATTTTTAGATCACCGGTACAAATGTTGCTTTTGTTGAATGGTGCTATAGAAATAACTATATGAGAGGTGAATAAATTATGAACAAGAAGATAAATGAAGGTTAGTAGAGAAAAGTTATTTTCTATTTGTGAAACTCATTATCTAAGTAATGAATTTATCAGGACACATACACGTACATCCCGAAATGGCTGAAGTTGGAACATCAAGAAGTACAGTCTACAATGTATAGTTAAGTCATCAATTTACTTCAGGTATTAAGTTTTTTCTTCTTTCTACTTAATTCTTACATTTGAAACATTTTATGTGTTTTTAAAACAATTAACATTCCAAACAGGATTTTTTCGTCATATTCATTCGGAGTTTGGAATGCTCGGAAATCAGAGTTTGAATTATATTTGGTTGAGCCAAATCTAGATTGCGGAAGATTGTTTTAGGCTTAAATTTTTGCAGTTTGAGAATGGGCAATCAAATATAGGTTTCCTGCTTATCTGCTGTGGGCTAGTGTATGTTTTGTTGCATTCCTATAGTACAGTGGGGCATCAGAAAGTAGTTTAATTCTAGCGAGATAGAATACTAGATCAAATATCGAAGTTCTCTTAAGCATGAATTGTTTGAGGAACTGTCTTCGAAGGATTGGTTGTATGCGGATACAGGGGTGCTTATTCTGTCAACCTTCTTAAGTTCTTTTTCAGTTACGGTTTCTGTTTTTAATAGTTTTACTTTCTATAGCTCTTATTCCTGATTTTTAATTGTAGTGAGATCTATGACACAGAACTAGATGCAGTTAGGATGATATCCTTGATTTACATGTCACCCAAACTTGATGCAGAAATGACTAAAGTTTATTTTTCGTATGTTCGTTGTTTAACATTTTAATTATATCCAGTTTTAATGTAAACTGTTAATGGTTTAATCTGTGGTTCTGTAGTTCTGTTAATACAGGATTCAAGACTTCTAGTTTATTTCTACTAGTTGTGGTTACTGGTTCTGCTTATTTTTGTTTTATGCTGTCGTTCATATGTGTACTTGTGGTTGTGATCTTAGACTTCTTAGTTTATTTCGAGGTCTGTCGTTCATTTGATGATAATCATTTTGACTTTTTACATTTCTCTCATTTCTATACATTATGTTATTTTTTATATACTGCTGGTCATTCATTTGTTGTTTCTCGGGCCTCGAGGGCGTGGAGCGCTTGCTATGTTGTAGCCTGGAAGTTTGTAACGTTGCTTATATTTAAGACGAGTTGAGGGTTTGTGAGGGACTTTGCTAGCTGTTGCTTACTGCTTAGTTCAGTTTATGGCTGCTTCTGCTTGGTTCAGTTCTCGGGCCTAGGGGCTGAGGGCCAGAGGCCTTAGTGTCATTGCATCTGAACGTTGGTTAAATATTCTGTTTAGTGAAGTTGTTAGTTCTGTTCTCGGGCCTGAGGTGAGTGATGGACTTTGGACTTTGGTTCAAAATTCTGTAAGGTGCTTCTGTTTAAGTCTGTAACTGTGGGCGTTGGCCGTTTGCTATCGGATTTTGGATGTTGAATAATGCAATGAAGCCGATGTTCGCCAATAAACCTTCTAAGATGTAAGTTAAAGTGGGTATCTTATAAGTTGCAAGTTTCTTTCATTTATGTCTATTACAATTTACAACCAAGTGACACCTCTTTTTATCTACTTAGAATAGGCAGATACTATCTTATCAATCTATTTCGAAGAACTAGATATTAAGTTAATATAAATTGTCCACTTAGGATGGTATTTGTCAATATGCAATATGATTTAAACTTACATCGCGTACATTCGCATTGATTCATTATGAGGTATAATGATTAATGAATCGAAGGTTAATTGAGCAGAGCATATTATTTTTTACTTATTTGTTCTTATTGTAGTTTGCAACCTATATAATTGATATTACTTCCAGGTATGTGCAGATTTTGAAGCATGTTTTTCGAGGAGGAGAGGGGAGCATGAGCATTTAAGTATTTTCTTCAAAGCTGTTATTTCGAGGAAGGAAGCAATTCGAGATTTCGAGGAGCATTTGAGCAGTTCAATATAGTAAATGTATATATTGTATAAATAATTATTCTGAATTGAGATTGAGGTTGTAATTTGAATTTTGGAATGTTGAAATTTTTTGTAAATAAGTATTTCTTTAAAATTGAATTGAGTTTGTAATTTTGTTAACTAAAACAAATGTGTAAATGATGGGGTGTAATTGCAATAGGTAAATTTGTATTTCCTAAATATTAATTGCTATTTTGCAGTTTTGTTGTTTTGCACTTTAACTCTTTTTTTTTCCTTAAAATTATAATTAAAATTACTCGTAATATACATTAACCGGTCGGGTCGGGTTGACCTCGAAACCCAAGAGGGTCAGGTTTTGGGGTTTCGAAAATCGAACCCGTGTTATTAAAGCCGGGTCGGGTTGAACCCCGAACCCGATATAATATCGGGGTAAGTTATGGGTGGGTCGTGTTCGCACCCGTAACCGAATTGCAGGTGGGGAACTAGATGGCAAAGATATTTCATTATGAGGAGGCTGGTGTGGTTGAGTGGGAAGTGTTAGGACTATCCTAGGTCCCTTTCCCAAGAGGCAAGTATAGCCATTCCACCATTGACTTAAGAGTAGGAGGCAAATGATGAAGGTGATCAATGCTACACATTGATTACCCATACACCACTTCTCTTACCACAAATCTATATAAAACCTCCTATGGTGGAAAGTTCCTACTGCTTTTAGACATAAGAAATTTTTTCAAGTTTTAAATGTACTAATTATTTTTTTTGTATAGATTGTGTGTCTTAGGTGGTTCCCCACCAGCATACTCGAGTTGAAGCATCTGGGGTGAGTTGTCTCACACCCATGTGAGGAGGGTTCGGTGGCCAAGAGGATCTAATTTGCTGTGGCAGGCTCCCATCCGCTCGAAGACCTCAAGACTTCACCTAAGAAGTAATTGAAGCAATAGAAAAAGTGTCATAGGCACTGAATAAGAGAAAGCTGCGTCCGTCAACGATCAAGGCTTCGAAAGCACTTTCATGAAAAATAAAGACATTGATAGACAAGGCAAAGCGGCTAGTTGCCCAGTGCCTTGGCTGAAGGTGCCGGCAAGGGCAAAGGGTGTAGGAGAAGTTAGTAAATGGAGTCGATTGATGGCGATGATCTGCCCGAGCTTCTCCTCGAAGGAAAACTAGGTACATTAACAACGGTGAAGTTGGCCAAACCGTCCCTCCAAGCGGCACTATCACTAGGCCAGGCCATCTTGAGTAGCTCGAGGAGTACTTCGAGGGCGCTTCCTAAATATGAGATCGGCTATCCTAGCGATGAATTCGTTTGGGGATACATGGCACTCAACCTGTTTCTAGTCCATAACCTACCAGCCTGAGCAATGAGGAGAGGCAGCTTCAAGATAAGGCTATGACATCACCCAAAGATGACGTAGAGGACATGAGCAAGATTGTAAAGCTGATCTGCTGAGGACCAAGTCAAGGAATTGGAGAGTACGACCTTGTAGGACATCTGAGTCCTAAGGCACGATAGAGAAAGAGAGTCACAGAGGAAGGAGGTGGACATATAGGATAAGGAGCTAGTCGAAGCTAAATTTGCAACGGCAACCATCGAGTTTAAGGCGTTATAGGAAAGAGTACGCACCTTCTAATCTAAGGAAATGTGAGGATCACATGTGGGCAAGTGATACAAATCAGGGCTTCGAGTACTACCTGAGGAAAAACTCATCTCCTGGGCAGCTCAAAATCGTCTTATAAGTACTCAAGAGCCTCTACGTTGGGAGGCCTACGGAGAGTGAAAGAGGAGTGGTGTGGTACGAATGCAACTAGAATTGAATCACACTTCCATCTTATAATAGATTTTCTTTTTTCTTTGTTTCCCCCAAGGGGCGATTGTATATACCAAAGCGATAATGTAATAAAATGTTATGTTCTTACTGTTATTAGCTTTTGCTTGTCGCTATTTGCGTATTCCGAAATGCCTCTAAATTTTGGGCATCAACAGTATTGGTTATGCCACTTTAATCAGGAAATTGATTTGGATCTCACTTGGGCGAAGAGTGTACAAATCAGGGCTCATGTACTATTGAGAAAACTCATCTCCGGTGGGCAAGCTCGAACATCGCTATAAGTACTTAAGCGCCTTCTTTGGGAGCTCGGAGAGTGAGGATGTGATAGTGTGAATGCAACTAGAAATTGAATCGCACTTACCAATCTTATATAAGATTTTTTTTTTTTTTTTTTTGTTTACCCCAAGAGGCGAATTGTATATACAAATGCAGATTAATGAATGAAATTGTTGTTCTTACTTTATTTAGCGTTTTGCTGTCTATTTATGTATTTCTAGAATGTCTCTATAATTTGGGCTCAACAGATATTGTATGTTAGGTAGTCGATAGCCAGCGTAAAATCTGTAGAATAAATATGACATGAATTCTATACTCTGCTGTGATCAATTGCCTTATAAATTCTTTTATACAAATCATAACTGTGGCGGCAGCAGACTAAAAATAAGCTAACATCATTTTAATTTTGAGTAGAGTTTCTAAATAAGTAAATTTTAAGGGGAACTTGGCAATTAGGTAAAGTGTAACTTGCAAACTTGGAGTTCGACGTTTATGTATAATTGAGATTTGTTTTGGAGTGGGGCACCGACTTGAACTCGGGTGATTTCCTAATTACCTGAACTCATACGGCTTGGTAAGTGATCTTAGATAAAAAACAAGCAGTACCTAGCAAGTTAAGGATGTCTATAGATTAATATGAAATTTTTGATGGAAAATCTTCTAAGTTGTGTGCTTGGTGCCACCTTAACTATATATTTTTTTTTAGAGTGAACTTATATTCTGATTTACTTTAGTGTAGAGATTTGATGCGAAGTTGGTGTAGATTGGGTCGTGCAATATGTAGACTTTAGGTCTTCTGGGGATAATCAACAACTCTCCTTATACAGTTACTCATGTTACTACATTTCAAATCTAAATCTTGTACAAAGGAGGTAATTGGCCTATTTTGGTTGTTCATTGTTTAGTGTTCAATCTTGTTGCCTTTAGTGGACTATACCTATTGTCTAAACTTTGTAGTCTTCGTAGTATAAATACTTTCACTCACTAGGTATAGGAGATTCGGTGCTGCTACTATCATAAACTTATTTAGCAATGGGTGAGTCGGTGTATAGGGCTAAGACCAATTCTCATATGGATTAGTACATGTGTTTGATGATATGCAACTATGAAAAGAGCGAATCTTGCTATTCCTCTTATTTGCTTATAATCAGTCTCAATTTCTTGGTTGGGCTATTTGCTCTCTCTCCAAATCTCTATTCCATTTCTTCTTTTTATCGAGTAGCTAGTGGAGTGGATTATGAATTTGAAGGCGGTCTCACAGAGGTTGATTAGCAGGGATATAAAGGAGGCGACCTGCTTGAAAAAGACTTTCTTCCTCCGAAGGCTTGGACATGCTTGTTAGTTCTTTGTGTTTTGGAGGAGCTCGACTATGTATAAGTAGTAGTCTAATCACGAAATTTGCATGAACACGACTGAGTACTTAGTTGGCTATCTTTAATTGGTCATCTCCGTTTATTGCAGTACCGAGTGGACTGGGGATGTTAGTATTGTTTTCATTCCAAATTGATTGGAATAAGCTTTTAAAATTGTGGGTGAGTAGCTAAAACTCGGTGTGATAAGTCATTCATAGGATCCTAATGCCTAAGTTTACTTATGCAAGTGTCTTGAGCAGTTAGAATAGGGTGTGCACTAAATGGGGAATGTTCCCGTTGCTTTAGAAAAACCTCAAGGATACGCGAGTTCCACTAGCTGTAACTTCTTTTAGCGGCAAGTTCCATCAAGCTTTTACTTCAAGAGCTAAAACTTTTATGTTACAGACTTGCTTATACTGAACTAAGTCTATACAGATATTGCAAAAGAAATGAATAAATGAAGTGGATTCTTATTTATGTTTGAGAACTACTTTTTTATAAAGTACATTAGGACATCCCAAATATGGGTTAAAACTGTTTCTTGTCATTAGCGTTGCACCCAGCTTTGGTAATCTTTTCCCAAATGATTGTAGCTTATTAAACACTCAGACCAAATCTTGTCTCATCGATGTGATGTAATGGTCCTTTTCCCCCCCATGTGGATGCCATCTGCCAAGGGATGAATTAGGGAAGCAATCTTTACTACTTTTTTTTTAGAACTAAATTCACCCATCTGGAAGCCCTCATCTGAACATGCAAGTTATAGTATTTAGCCATTCATCCTTTCACCTCTGTTTTTGCCCTGAGGGAAACCTTTGCTCTAAGTACTCTTAAGAGAATCAAACAAGCAATCTCCAATTAATATAATTTTTGAATCGCACTCCGCAGGGACATTTTCTTCATATATTGGCATCGGCAACAAACTCGCTGGAGTATGCAATATGTAGCTCCTCAGGTAGGATGCTTCAACGCACCGTGGGGGCAATGGAAATTGCATGTGATTTGTGGCAAGGAGTTTGTCCTCCTTAATGCTTATCAATTTTTGTCATCCTTTTAGCAAATATTCTAATGGCATACCATTACCCTATCATTTTTGTTATATCAGATGAGAGATTTTGAACCCTAGAAGGATTCTAGGCTTAACTGGCATGGATTGTTTGGAGCTCATTTTGCAATCCTTGGTTTATCTTCATTCGAGTTGCGAAGGCTAATAATGTCATGGTCATTTTGGTAATATTTGAACTTATTTTTTTAACTTTAAGGATCACTCTATAAATTAGAGGTTTCATGGTTCATATAATAAGTTATAGGAAATTTAAATTATATTTCTTTGGGATGGAATTCTTCATTCTCCCAATCTTTGTGCCAAACATTTTTTAATTGCTTCCTCTATTCTTCTTTCAATTCATACTAGACTCATTCTCTTTATTTTTGCTTTTTCAATCCATCAGCCACTATATATTTCCAATAACTTAATGCTTTGCTCTCTTTTCCTTAATCTTTAGGGTTAAGTAGGGGTTTTAAACAAAGTCGAAGTAGTTAGATCTAAAATTACTCATAGCTTGTGCTTGATAATTATATGAGTTGAGCTTGAGCTTGAGTTATTTGAGTTTGACTCAACTCATGAGCCATCTTGTTTATAACGTAAGGAGAACTTAGGTTATTCATTCATACTTTATCTTTTAATAATAAATTAGTAAAATATAAAAATAATATAAAAATTAAAAATATATAAAAAACTAATATATAATACTTAAATATTTTTAATAGTGTTTATGCATAAACTGTGAATTTTCCTAATTATTTTAAATATATCTTATATTTAATATTTGTTAAACAAGTAACTCATTAGCTAATGAGTCCAATGAAAGACTAATCTCATTTGGCGTTAGTTTGCTCTTCAAGCAGACTGAGAGCCATTTATTGGAAGTTGAGCCTCAAAGCCGGCTATGACCTTATGAGTCAACTTGGTCTAACTTACACCTTAGTTTTAAAGACAGTTTAAAAGATTGGCAATAGCCATAGTATTACATTGTAAGTTATAATTTTTAATTGCCATAGGTGATGTTTGTAATTTTACTTAAATACATCATGGGATAATTAATCACTACAAATGGTTTGAGGAGAGCAATTATGCATGCAAAACGAGAGCTCGAGCACTAGTTGTTTCAATTCTGCATGATAAGGCCATTACCACATATGAGTGTCTAATCTAAAAACTAAATTGACAATTTCGGCCACATAAAAAATTATCTATTAAGCAAGGTTTACTATTTTAAACATTTTATAAGGAAGGATGAAAGCATCATCAAACATTAAACACATCATTCAAAAGCATCAAAATCTAAACAAATCATTCATGTCATGCATAAAATATGTAACAGGTTTGGCAAAAAACCCACTCACTTGTGTAGTAAAGGCAAATCTGGTTTTCCCCAGCTAAAAGGTTCGTTGATTCATCTATTTGAGGAGAGTATAAGCGTAATTATGATTCACGTAGGTAAATGATGGAGGAAAAATGCCAGTTCTTGCTCACATTTCTCTGCAAGGAATTTATTTAATGCTTTAGAAGCCTACTGGTGGTATCAACAGGGTTAAAAAAACGTTTTTACAGTGGCACTCACATGTTATTCATGACAGGGTCACTTTATTTTTAGTAATCAGGAATAGTACTGTAGATGATTGATCAGCCCCTAGATATACTTTCTTTGGATGCAGATCAAAGAATAATCGCATGACCATTCCAATCTAGTAGTGTTTGCCATTTGTATTTGAAGATTTTTTATTTAAATTAACCTACTGTTAGATGAACACATATAAATACTAAAATTGGAGATTACACCTACTCCTTAAATTTTGGAAAGCATATGGTCGGGGAACCCATTTGATAAGTTCAATGCATTGTACATTGCTATACGCTGCAAAGTCAGATGTAGCGATTTTTATAGCACTCTAAGGCAAACAATAGATATCATGTTAGATTATTATTTCTTCTTAACATTTCAAAAATGTCGCCAAGGCGTGTAGTAGAATATATAATATGCTGTTTTATTTCCTCTACATTAACAGAGAAAAACTTGAAACAATAAGGAAGGTAAGGCAGAACAGTAGTTCAGCTTGAAGTGAGCCAGGACCAATCAAAAAGTAAACTTCTTTTTCTTATGATCTTTAATAATAACGTATTATGACACAAACCAAGCTCATAAAGGAGATAAAAGTTGTATCATAAAAAAGATAGGAAAACAAAATTATACCAAAATTGAAAGTATTGCAGCTTACTTTCACAGCCAAAACATAGAAACCTACCTAATTTTGAATATGATTGGATCAAACAGATTTGTGATGTCGAATTATTAATATAAGCTAAATTAGCAACTAAATATACCATCTAAAGAGAGCGGTTCAAGTTGCACAAGAGCAAGCAGTCTCCACACAATTTTGATCACTCAAAGTTGATAATCATAAAGAATAGCTTACAAAAATATTACATGCAAACTAGCGATTCTTGTGAATATTCATAATTAAATAATTGTTTTTCTAATTAAAAACTTATAGCTCTCAAACATTTGATTACGTGATATTCATGAAAAATATTTCCCTGATTCCCAGAAATAGTAAATAATAAGGTCATGTGATAGCTTTATTATAATTATTTTTAAATGAAGGATTATCGTATCATAATTTGGACTCCATTGTCTATCAAGTATCCTGTGACTGGTGTGTTTCTTTATGATCCTGCACCCATATCCCACTAGGTGAAGGGTTGGGAACATGAACTAAGTGCTTTGGTATGTTGTCTCTGAGCGCCTAACCATACTTATAATCCCAAACTTGGTTAACTAGACATTTGGCAGATTATATCACACAAAATCACTAGGAAAAAGAAAAGGGCGATGAATTTTGTTTCTCCTACATAAACCTTCAGTACTTGGGACTCAATCCAACCTCAGTTCAAGTTGATAATTATACTCTCACTATTGGTTCTGATAACAGACTTCATTGAACTAACACTTTCAAAGCTGAAGCTGTCCTTAGAGTCAGTATAACGACTAATTCTATAGTTTTCAAATTATGCAACGACAAGCAAAATTCAGCGAAATTGCTACAAGGTCCTCTTCTTTGCCACTTTCTCTGCATTGCAATGTAAACACATATTCAAATTCGCCTTTTCATGAATAATGAAATATTATAATCACTTTTATTTATCTGGTCTTCAATGATTGAGCTGAGAATTTCAGAAAGTTGTGATTTATCAATGGAATGGGTCATTTGCAAATAACAAATTTTAGTTGTGCTATGGTTAAAGCACGTATGAATATTGGTAATGTCATCTGCCCCACATTGAACGGATCTGGAGAATCTTTAAAATTGAATTTACAACAGCATATGGCTGACGCAATGCGATCCTACACAGTTCTAGATGTCAGGCCTACTATGAAGGGAACATTTAACATGGTTTTAAATCACAATACTTGACAAAGGTTCACTTAAGATTCAGCATTTACCTGACACCCTCAGTTAGTCACTACCACGAGCTAATGCTATGGAAATCAATTTATCCCTGCTAAGGGCCAAGCTCCTTCTATAACCATGACACTAACGAAAGAGTGAGAAAATAAAAATAACATTGGAGGTAATATTTGTTTAGAAAACGTCAGCATCAGCAAGGATGTTAACCTCTCATGAAAATCTTCATGGTTAAAAAAATGAAAAAACAAAATAGTCCAATAGGCACGATTACAACAAAGTAATTACTGAATTAAGGAACTAAAAAAAAGTTTTTTTGATTGCCTTAAATTTTTAAAGTCCAGTATATAAGCATCCATAGATTAACTGAGACAAGAAAGGAAGAGAAATATAAAAATTACAGAACATGTAGGCTCCTTTAGGTACAAGTATACCTTCATAAAAATTTTTTTCCACATTACTTGCGATGATCAAAAATGTTCTTGTATACATTCCGACTCCAAAGCAAATACACCGTCAGAGGTCTTCTGTTTACGAGATGCCATCAACAAGGTTATTCATTCCATATAGCACATGGTGCTTCTGCTTCCATACGGTGCAATAATTATTATGGCAAAACCAAACATTTGAAAGGAGTTCCTAAAAATGAAATATAGCATATTATCTTATTAGTTAATCCTTTCTTAATCTAATTAAAGGACAAATATTAAAATAATACATAGCAGGTCAAACAACAGAATTATTGCATAGTCAACACAGATGTTTAAATAAAACAGAATATTGCATAGTCGATGTAAGTTACAATAATATGAAAAGGATCAAATAATGCATTGGCGATGATACGTCGGCAGCCCTTGGGGACTAGTGAAACATTAATTATTTGTGAGAAAAGCAATTATGAAAAGGAGATTAATTTGAAGGATTTTCGTAAATGAAATTCAAAATTGGAGTGGTAATTATATTCGGGAAAGGAGGGTTGATTTAGAGGGATTAAATATGTAAGGATTTCCGGATCGAAATTTAAATTGGAGAGGAGAAAATATTAGCAAGGGGGGGGCTGATTTAGGAGGCAAGTAGGAGGAGTCGCTTATTTAATGGCCAAGTTAGAGTTTATTTTTGTTTTATGAGATTTGATTTTGGTTTTGTGTAGCTTTTTCTTCAGGGCTTCTAGCGGCGGTTCTGAGTGTGTTTGAGGGAGCCGATCTACCTCATGAAATTATAGCGATCACCTTATATCTTCTTTATCCAAATAATTATAATCTCATATTCATCATTATTCATTAGAATTTCTGCAATTTTTTTCATTGTTCGTTTTACTATTTTTGTTATTAAGGCATATCATATGACAAGTTCAAAATGTATAACATTAATAACTAATATCAAATGCAAATAATAACACTTTTCAAAATTGAAAAACCTTTGAACCATCAGTAATTTCCACACTACATAGATAGTTGCTGGCTATTTTGAAGTGTAGCAGAACAGAACCTATTTCGAATGTAAAAGGCAAGCAACAATGATTACCATCATGGAACAGTTAAAACCACACTTCAGAGTGCAAAGCTGCACTGCATTCCTACTCTTTCTAGGATAATAGGAAAAAAGTCATAAATAAATATGTATGAAGCAGATTATCGTAAACTAATAATTTTGGAATTAAAGAGCCGCAAAACATGATCATTTATTTAAGTTAAATAACAAAAGAAATTATCTAGAAGATTTGTCAATAGATAATGTTCTTTGGATCTACATTTAGTATAAACAATTAGACCGATTAAACCAAATTACATGTATTCTGAAATAAATATGACATAGATATTCAATCACAAAAAAAAAACATATCAAAACTTACACGGCTACAACATCACCTTTAAAGTGACACTTCTTACTCTACAAAGCTATTATTAGCAAGCCTATTTGGGAAAATGTGAAGATATGGTGAGTGTGAATCTGACATTCAGAAACATCATCACTGCTCACAGATTCCGCATTGGCGGCTTCTAGTTTCTCTGTTCATCTCCAAGGGAAATGCACGTTCCTGTCAATGAGAAGATCTCGTCCTGCAAATTAGAATTTGATGCAGCAATCTTATCAACCTCTTGCATTGAAGCTTCTTCACAAAAACTCAACCTTGAGCAGATTGCTTGTAAACTTCATTGTCTGCCATTTTTTGTAGGTCTATCAACACTAGCTGACCCTTTTTCTGTTGATTTATTTTAGAAAAGTCAATGGCATGCATTGCAATTAGAATCAAGAGGTTATCGCTAGACCTTATTCCGAATATAAGTCGAGAGGAAAGCCCAGGATTACTCGGGCATCAACAAGACCAATATACAAGTCTGATATATGGATTTTCAAATTTAACTGTTAGGATAAAATCTAGGGGCTTCGAACGGTCTTCATCTTTGCCCAAATTAGGTTTCATCAGCCCCGCAGCTTAGAATCAATCAGCATAGATTTTCCTGTGGATGACGATTATGCTTTGCCTCATCCTGATATCATGTGATGAACCCGACATCATTGCTACAATACAGCTAAATTGTTGTTTATCATCTTTCAGGTTGATTCTCCATCAAACCGGCCATTACAGGAACAGATGTAGAAAAGTATGATCTATCGGTGAATGAAGAAACCAATGATTTGATGGGCATTGTTCCTGAAAGCATTCCTTTTCTTTCAAGATCCCTCAAAACACACTTTGCAAACTCGATTCCTCTCTATTGGAATATTCAATATTTTTGACATTCTTCACTGATGTTAATCGATGTTTTATCATTCACCAGTTTTTCTCTCATATTTTCCACGTAGGAACCACGGATAATGACTGTTTGATTTTAATATCCTCAAGATTCTTCTTATTGCTTCCTTTGAAGATCAGCTTCTTCTTCCAGGAACCCTAGTAGAAATTGCTGCTCATCTTTCTTCTGAATGAGAGGAAAGGAAGCACTTCCTCCCACAGAACTTCATCTTCTTCACCAACCTTTACTTTTCATACATTATGATGATTGATTATCATCACCTTTAAAGCTTACACTTTGTTCATCAACTGTTCCATACTCCCAAATGCCTGGCTCGAAATCATCCATGTTTTTCTTCAACGGACAGCTTTCATAAGATTAATTTCTGTTGCTTGGATTTTCATTAACAGATTCAATGAAAAAATTATCTATGGGTTTTTTTTTTAAGTTCCAATTCTCATCTTCTTGAAAAGGATATCTCGATTGCAGTTTTCTTTCCAGCAACTGTGGTTGATTTCAAGGATATTTTCTTATGTTTCCTCCATGTTACTCAACAGGTATGTGATTACTAATGTGGTGGCTATTGTTCTTCATGGATCAAAGAGTGAATTGGAATGACATCAGTTTGGGATGCGTGACATTCTGACAAAATCAGATGCTTCAAATTTAAAGTAATCGGCTCAGTGATTTATAAAATCTCCATTATTAGGAAACACTTTCTCTTGCTCTTTCTTCATATCCAAGTTCCGTTGTAAATCTCGGGTCATACGAATACCAAGCCCCTAACTCTGCTGACTCGGACCTCCGCCCACTGTCATCCAAGTACGTTTCAACATCCTGAGACAATTCCCAGCAACCGCCATTTGAATGTAATGTCTCCACTAATTTTGAGGGCTCATAAAAATTTGTCTCTTAGATGTATTGAAGCACGTAGTCCTCATTTCTTGATAACAATACCACCATTGTTTCGGCAGCACAGTGGTAGCCAGGCATCCTGTTTTAAGAAAATACAAAGAGAAGTATTTTTTTATGGTCAATTGATTTTATATAGTACGAGGCCCGGGCTCTTCATGATATTGTAAATCCACACACTGAATGTAGCATTGCAGCTAAAATTAGAATGAAGCAATAGAAAAAAAAATGCAGTAGTGAAAATAAATTATCACAAAAAATAGTAGGAGATTTCATATCATCAAAACTAACAGATGATAAGGAAATAAGTTTAATTTTTTGCTTACTCTTTGAGTCACCAGTTAAAACATGAGGAAATATGTTTCCCGGTTTGGATTAAGAAGTATCCTAGATGTTGAAATTCTCCAAAGCCCCGTCCAGAAGAACATTTCTGAACTTCATCTATCTCTCGGCGAGAAAAGCAACAGTTTTAACGAATGGACGTGTATTTGTAGTTCAGAAAACTATTGCACGGAAACTGTACATTGTTGAATTGACAAACCCATTTGTGTATCGCAGGCACACTAATTTATAGAATATGTGTTACAATACATTAAAAAATTTAATTTGTGACACAAATCTTTTTGCTTTTGACAGTAGGCCTAAAGCAATGAAGATTTCGTTCATGTGAAAGAGGGTGCCCAAAATTCCCAGTTAACTAGTTGTTGAATCTACAAACAAAGCCATTTTTAAAAAAATCTTCAGACACTTTGAATGACTTCATTTGGCTAATCAATTTTAATACCACCTCATGGTGAAGTAACAAAACAATATAAAAATACGTCAACCAATATATAGAAGGGATGATGAACAAAAGAGAATGTAAGGAAAACCTTCATTACCATAATAAAATTACTGTACAACGAAATCTCTAAAACAAGAAATCCATCATTAACATAGTATAGCCTACGCTAGTCTTCTTAAAACAAGAATGTTGAATAAAAAAAGCTCACCATTAGCTGACAGAGGAGAGGGTTGGCGGTGAGTAATAAGTTGACAGTCAACATCAGTGTGTTATGTAACTGTATATAATTATTATTTCATTCTACGATTACAATAAGGCTGCAACGGATCAAGCATATGTCTTAACAAATCCTAAACAACACGTAGAAAAAACCAAGTAAATACTGAGTACTACAGAATTTCAACCAGAGTGTCAATGTGTCAGGGGCAATATTTTTCAACCAATCGTAGAGGCATAAGAGAATGAGAAGGGGGCATGCCCTCTCCAAAACTTTTATATGACTTTATCTATAATATATTTTTGTCATCCTTTCACACCCTCCAGTGTCGACTGAGTTTTGGATCTTATTCCAAAGATCTTCTCTCGAGCAACGAGAAAGAAGAATAGAATAGATAACCAAAAATACAAAGAGATCATTATCCTTTGAAGTAACCTTATGAACCCTTCCCATATTCACTTGCAAGAAATCTCTTTGAAAAAACACTCTCCTAAATACACTCTTTCACTTGCTCTTGAAAATCATAAAGAATAATCATTTTCACGTTAGTTTCTGTGGAAATTATATATGAAAGATGCAAAAAAATCATCTGAAAAACTGACATTTTCAATTTTGACCATGTACGATCATACTTTATGATCGTATTTTGTGCGAACGAATAGTTCAAAAACTGTTGCTTACAAACCTGTGTGAATCTATATAAAATATTTTCATACATGATGATTGTCCAGTACAAATCATGTTCGTACTATATGAACAGTTAAAAAATTTTTCAACTTGATCAGGACAAAAAGGTACCCCACGTTTCATACTATGGACGTTGTATGTATGAATAAGAAATCGTACAGTATAATTCATTTAAAAAAATTTTGGTTTTCATCAGGATAAAAAGGGACCCATCCAATTCGTACTATGGACGTCATCCATATGAATAGAATATTGTACAGTACAATCAGTTTAGAAACTCTAGGATCAATCAGGACGAAAAGGGACCATCCAATTTGTACATTAGACATCATTAGTATGAAGATCCCTTCATACAGTACAATCGGTACTTAGAAAATTATCTCCTCTCATTCATTTAACTACTCGTAGGAGAGTTTAACTAAACAAAAGTCTAGTACAAAGTGAATTCATACAGTACGATTAGTTTAAAATTTTTTACAAATTTTAAACACTCCGCCGCAGTGTGTGTGCAGAGTTACTCAATTACAATCACACTCTCTCAAACTCAATAAAATAAAAAATATAGACTCCATTTATAATGAACTCTAATCTATTTTGATTTGAAGTCTTTAATAATTTGGAGTATGATTTCTCTGAAATGTTAATACACACAAACAACAAAAGCAATACATTCAAAATATGTTATGAGTGATTGTAATTAAAATAATAATATTTAGAATCATCAAAAAACATACATGTTACATGAATTTCAACAATCAAAGAACTAAGTTGCAACAATCTCAACATGACTTGATTCCTAAAATCATTTCCAAAGAGAAAGCAACATTTTTTAAGGGACGTTCTATATTGGAGCATGTATTGAAAGTTGAAGAAGCTTTTCATAAATTCATATTTTCCAAATCTTCAAAAGATTTGGTTTCTTTAAAAATTGATATAGAGCAAGCTTATGGTAGTATGGGGTGGTCCACTTTGGAGAAAGTTTCAAAGTATTTGGGCTTTCCCGTTAAATTTTCAAGGCTTATCATGGAATGTGAGGAGGATCTTAGTTTTTCAATTTTGATTAATGGGAATTTTTCAAAATGGATCGAGGCTTGGAGTGGGTTCCGGCAATGTTGCCCCTTATCCCCATTCTTATTTATTCTTTGCTTTCAATTGTTATTAATTGCACTGGCTCAAACAGTTGATAATATTATGATAAAAATTAGCTCAAATATTTGAGAATATCCCATTTGTTATATGTAGATGATATTGTGAACTTTTTTTATGCTAGTATTAAAATGGTGTGAAGGTGGTCAGGAGTATCTTGTTGGACTTTTATAGGTTGTATGGCCAAAGTATAAATTATCAAAAATTTGTTGTGGTCTTTGGGAAATCGATGAAAAAAGAGGAAGAAAAGAGTTATATTTAGGTTGGTGGGTCTTAGAACGGTTAGGAGATGAACTATTTGGGGGTGAAGATCTCTTTAAGGAGACTAGTAGGGGTTGACTTCAACTATATTCTAGAGAATTCTATGAGGTCAATGCTTGGGGAAATAAATTTATTTCTTTGGCGGGGGAAATTTATTCTTCTTAAATCAGTCATTTTATCGCTTCAAATTTTTCAATGTACTCACTTGCTTATTCCTAAGGGTATTCTTTTTGAAATTAACAAATTGTGCATAAATTTTATTTGTTATAAGAAGGATGAAAAAATGGCCTTCATTATGTGAGTTGGGATGTCTTGTGTAAGCCAGTTAATATGGGTGGAAGGGGTTTTCATTCTTGTGTGAGCAAGGTGGGCCCTTTAAGGGCCAAATTGGCTCGAAATTTACTTAATGGTTTGGGTCCCCTGTTATGCAAGATTTTGGAAGCTAGATATGGTTCTCGTAATTGGAATTTTGAGATAAAGAAGGTTTCATCACCTTCATGGAAGATTGTTTTGCATTGGGCTAAAGCTCTTACTCCCATTGTTAGGTGGAAGTTGCGTCTGGTAATTCAATTAATGTATTCAAAGATTTTTGGACATTGGATAAATTTCTTAATAGATGGCCAATATTTATTTCTACTCAAGGGAGTGCTGATATAAAAGTGGAAAAGTTCATTTTAAATGGTAACTAGAGTAAGGATGAATTCAGGATTTATTTTGGTGAAGATTTGGTTGTGCTAATCTATAATATTCATATTTTTCCTAATCTACCTAAAGATCAACTGGAACTGATACAGCTAAGATTAGGTAAAATTATCTATGCTCTTGCTTCTGAGCTCTCAGATTTTCATATGGGCGAATCAATTTTGGAATTAGATTAAGAAGGTAAAGCTGATTCCACATTTGGAAAATTTTTTATGGTGGTTATTTCATGATGCAACTCCAATTTTTATTTGCTAAAGTATAGAAGATTAATGGAAGATAATTCTTTTTTAGAGGTTTTTTGGAGTTGGAAAATCTAGAACATGTGGTTGTGAGATGCTCGAAACTAATTCAAGTGATTCAAGTTCTGAATAAGTGGGGTTTTGCCTTACCAATTTATGTTTCATTTGATGAATGTTGCTTTTAGTTGTAACAATGTGCTTCTAAGAAATGTTGTTTGGTTAAGGTTTACTACAATGCTATTTTTCTTTCATGAAGTCTAGGTATAAAGGTGTTTATGGTGGTATTGAAGATAGCATCTTGTATTACGACCATCACTATTAATTTTGCCTCAATCTTGGATTTTTTTGGAGGTGGTCTTGTAAAGTCGGGCATCTGGGGTGGTAATCAGCCGGATAGGTTGTTGATGAATTGTTGGCACCCTCCTCCCCTGATTGGATCAAAGTGAATGTTAATGCTTCCTTACTATAGTCGTATAAGGCTGCTGGTTGGGGGTTTTAGGGATCACAAAGGAATGTTTTTATTGGCTTTTGGATTCAAAGGCGTGTATTGGGATGCATCTCGGTTGGAGCTCTCAAAAATTCAATCCTTGAACTTGATAATGTAAAATTGGACTTTGGAATATAAAGGAATTATAATTGAAGGTGATAATGCTAATGTCATCAAGTTTCTTCGTAGTATGATATAAAAAAGCCAGGTGGTGAGATGGTTGGTAATTGGGTGGAAGAGGTTGCTTTTCTTAAATATTTTAAGCATGTTTTTTTTAATTGTGTGTACATGGATTGTAATAAATTAGCTAATCATTGTACTAACCTTGCTATTAGTAATAATTTTGTTTGAGATGACATTAGTTTTGGTATTATTCGTCCTTCTTTTCTTAATTTGTTAAAGGAGGAATGTGACCTTATTGTTAGTTTGTAATAGCCTCTTATTTTAATGTTATTATTTTTGTATCTTTAAAAAAAAAATCATAACTTGCATTGAAGGTTGCTATTATTCTATTATTGAGAATGGGAAAAGTAATGGTTTCTTCATGTCTTCACATGGTTTAAAACAGGGTGACCCTATTTTCAAGCTTTATTTATTATTATTGTGAAATACTTTTTTAGAGGCATTGTTAATCTTTATGATAATCACCCCAATCATAACTATGGGACCATGGTTGATTTTATAATTTCTCACTTAAGCTTCACTGATGATTTTATTATTTGTACCAATGGTTCCTTGAATATGATTAGCATTCTCAAGAGATTTCTTCATAAGTTTGAAAACATTAGTGGTCTTTCTCTCAATAATAATAAGAGTTGTTTAATTTTATTCCTAGTAAGTTGTCTCATGAGCGCACTAACAATATTCAAGGCATTACTGGTTTTATTCATAATTTATTACTTATTAAATATTTGGGTGCGCCTCTTTTAAAGTACAAGAATTTCTTTCTTTTTTTATAATCTTATTTCTTCTATTCAAAGGCATTTGACTTCTTAGGAATTTATCATACTCTCCTTTGGGGGTAGACTTATTCTCATTAGGATTGTTTTATGTTCCTTACCTATCTACATGTTTCAAACCCTTGACCCTATTATTGTAGTTTGAAACCAGTTGGAAAGATTGTTTAATAAATTCTTTTGGAAGGGTACCAATAATTAATACATAATGCTTTTCTCTTATTTGGAGTAAGTATTATGTGGTGATGGAAGAAGGGGGTTTGAGTTGCAATAATATGAGTGACTTAGATCATGCTTTTTCTATTAAATTGTGGTTTTAATTCCATACCAAACAAATCCTTTGGGCTAAATTTAGGATGGTTAAATATTGTATTGGTAAATATCCTTACATCTATTTTTATAATAAAGGTGACTCTAAAATGTTGAAAAGATTATGTAATATTAAATGGGAAACTGGGGAAATTATTCAATGGGGTCTTGGTTATGGCAACATTTTCTTTTGGCATGGCCACTAGTTATTTTCATCCTCCATTGATATTATGCTCAATACTAACACTACTTTAATTAAAGTGAGCTCTTTTAGTAATGATAATAATTAGGACTACAAAAAGATTGGTGAGCTTCTTCTAGAGGTTGTTATTACTTTTTTTTCTTAATTCCCCATTAAATGTAGATATTGATGAATGTTTGTTATTTAAAACTTCCAACATTGATACTTTTACATTTAAAGAGACTTGGAATTCTTTTAGAATTAACAACTCAATTTCCTTGGTATATTCTATGACTTTTATTATTATCTTTATTTGGATAATAATGCATAAGTTAATTCCTACATATGATAAGTTAAAGGGTAGAGGTTTTATTTTACCTTCTAGATGTCAATGTTGTTCCCATGAGGAGAATGTGCAAAATATATTTATTTTTGGCCCTATTGCTACTAAAGTTTTGATTCATTTTGATGATATTTTAGAACTTATCACTTTAATGGTACTAACATAATTATTGACATGCTCAATAAGTGGTTTATCCATTCTAAAGGTCATATCAAGAATGTGCTCTCTATTCTAGTTTTGTGATTCTTATGCTAGTGAGAGATGACTCTTTTTTTAACAATATCAGCAAGAACCATTAGCTTATTATTAATAAAATCAAAGATAAGGTGTTGAAGTTTCTTAATGCCAATCTTTTGGGGCTAAAAACTTTAAAGGAGTTTCTTTTATGGCTTATAATTTTGGTATCTCTATGAATGTTAACCATTTTATTGATGAGCCTAGGGTGGTTTTTTGGATCAAGCCTGCTATGCTTACTTATAAATTTAATATTGATGGCTCCATCAAAAGCTCTAGTTTTGGATGTGCTCGTATTATTAGGGACTCTTCTAGTAATACTATTATGGCTTATGTTGGCCCTTTGCGTAGCAGCTCTGTTATTTATGATGAACTATCATCTATCTTATATGGGTTGAGACTCTATCCTTCATTTTGTATTTTTAACCATTTGATTGACTTTGATGCTATTTATTGCTTACACTATCTAAAGGATTCTAATGTTAATATTTGTAGCCCTTATTTGTTCTATCTCATTAGGGAAATTTAATATATTATAATCATTTTTAACTTCAATCTAACCCATTTTCTTAGGGAAGCTAATACTTATGCTGATTGGTTTGCTAATTATGGTTGTTCTTTGAGTTTCCTTATGGATCTTGACTACTCACGTTTCCTGCTATCTTAAAAGGTTTCATAAGGTCTGATAAAATGGGTTTTCCCTGTGTTCAGTTATAGTTATTTGTTGGCCTGTTGGGAGTGGGAGTGGCTTAGTTTTTCTCTTGTTTTTTTTTTTTTTTTCACTGCCATCGTTATGTTTTCTTTATTGCATTAGTATCTTTTCTTACTCTTTTCTAGTTGATATGGTTGGGTTGAATTAGGATATGATCATAATTCTTTGGATTATGAAATAAATATTGATTGGTACTCATTTATTCTTATTCTGGAGTTTATGGGATGTTCTATTATGGTCCTATTTTCCTGTACTAGATTCTATTCTGTAGGGACTATTTTCTTGGGTGGTCGATGTGGACTATGATTTTGTGGCTAGCATTACCCGGATAATTATTTTTGTCCCTTTTTTGCATGAAGAGTGGTTAGGTATTCCTTCTTGCTTTCTTTCCCTTTTGGAGTGCTGGGACAGGGTCTCTTGTTGCTTTCTGGTTATGAAGTTTTTCTCCTATTTCTTCTCGGTCTGTTTTGAACCATTCGTCATCTACAGGGTTTCTTTGAGATGAATGTGTTGGTTTTGAATTAGATTTGAGCGGCAGTCAAATTTATATAATGATTGCAAAACATATAATATACTCCTGACCTGGATTTTCCCATCCCTCTTCATTTGTTTTGTCTCTCTAGTTTTTTTTCCTTATATGTCCCCTTCCGTTTTTTTTTTAGGCTTATTTATTGGAATTACCCATTTGTTTTTGGTTGGCTTGTTGAGATTGATAGTTCTGCTAATAATTTTTTCTCTACATTGTCATTTCTGGTTTGATGTGTACAATAGGTTACAGGAATGGTTGGAGTTAAGGCTTTTGGTTTTGTATTATAGTTATCTTGGGAATTGGAACTCTAATTTTATGTTTTTAGTTATGGAAGGGATTTATTTCTCTTCTTTGGTAGGGGTTTGTCTTATGCTAGGTCCAGGTCTATTGTTATTGTTGATTTGAAGGTTGCAGTTATTTTTCCCCAGTTTATTTTTCCAGCTGCTAGTCTTGGCCTTGGGATCTGTAGCTTTATTTTTTCTCTATTGTTGCAACTCCTTTCAGTATGCACACTATGAATGCTCATCAAGTTCATTTCATTTATTGTTATTTGGATATTATGATTTTTTGTATGGTTACTTGTGTTATCTTGCCTTCTCGGGTTTTGAAGCTTATTGGTTTTTGGTCAGGTGCTTGCACATTTTTCCCTTTTCTTTTGTTATTGCTCCATCATGTCTGGTATGGCTGCAAGTTCATAAATCTTTTGATGGAGGGGCACATTTATAATTGTTGTTGTCGTTACTATTACTTGTTAACTAATGTTATCTATTATTTTATTCTGTTGGTTCTCTCACATCTCATTTTGTAAGTTCTTTTTTTGTTGCAGATCTTGGTTATGCATCTAATTGTAGGAGGTTTTCATTTTTGGCAGGATGATTTTGTTGAAAGCTCTATGGTGGATCTCTAGGTTTTGGGCGTTGCCTCCTGGCCTCCCTAGAATTTTTCATAGGCTTTTTATGGCTTGTACTTAGAAGGGATTTTGAGCTCTAGGATTTTTTTTATTTTATCTAGCTCTTCTTAGCATTAACGGGCTCGAAATCCCTCTTAAGGACATGTGTGTTGCAACTCATGAATCAAGATTGACATTGTGATTTTTTATGACAACAAAATATTATTATTATGATTTTATTATTTCTCATAGCATATATTAAATATTTTTGTTTGTACTTATATTTCAGAGAAAGAATATACTATTTCAAAATGTTGAAGACTTAAAGATAGGGTATAATAGGATTTCATGTAATAGAGTTTGTATATCTCTATTTTTATTTCTTGAGTCTAAGCAAGTGTGGCTGTAATTGGGTAATCGTGCACACACACACATGGGGTGATTAATAGAAATAATTTTAAGTCTGACCTTATTATATGCTATCTAATCGAACTAAACGATTTGACATATTTTTCCTCCAAAATGCAGTTAACCAAATCATGGCTTAAATTTTTTAACTATTCGTATTGTACGATGTCAAGTCGTACAGATGACTCACAGAGTATGAAAATAGGTTCGAACTAGAAAGTACCAAGCGAACACATTTATTTTTTGAACTACAGCATGATCTGCATTCGTATAGACCATTGATAGAGTATGAAATTAGGTTTGTGCCAGATAATATCAAATGAACACATTTATTTTTTAAACTATCCATACAGTATGATTTACATTCATACATATGATTAATAGTGTATGAAATTAAGTTCATCAAGTTCATACCAAACAAAGCCCTTATTTTTTGAACAATTCGTACCAGAAAATTCACAATCGTATAATACGAATGTATGATGGTTCTCTTGAAAATTTCAATTTTTGGATGGTTTTTTATGTGTTTTCTATATGCGAGATCCAAAAAATGTTTTAATTATCTTTTGCCTACGAATTTCTCTTGAGAGTGGCCATTGAGAGTGTGTTTGGGAGAAATTTTGAGAGTGAAGAGTGAGATATCTAGTAGGGGGAGTTGTGAGAGATTCACAAGGTTGCCCAAAGTGAGGATGTCTTTGTCTTCTTCAATTTTCTACCCATTTTCTTTGGAGGATCTTTGGAGAAGATCTTCAATATTGGATCAAGATACTCTGCCTTCACCAGGAGGGTGAAAAAGGACATGATGGTACACCTCCTTCACCATGAGGGTGAAAAAGATGTGACGGTATGCTGCCATCACTTGGAGAGTGTAAAAGGCGACGGATCTCTATTACACCGGATTGGTAGAAAAGCATTTGTTAGGGCTTCTCCGCTTTGCTGTGGAGGCAAAAGGAGAGTCACTATTATTTAGTGCAATATCTGGAGAAGGATTCTCTATGGAGTGCATGTAGGTCAAGTTGGATCAAACCACTATAAAATTTGGTTCTTTTCTATTATTTTTTATTTTTTCCTGCATTTTTATTTTCTACATTTTAAATTTTGTGGTTAAAAAATTCTGTGATAGTCATTTCTTTAAACAACTGCATATTTTAGGATCAGTGATTTAATTTTCTAAGATATCTAAAAAGATTTTCAAAAATCCAAGAAATTTTTTAAGACTACTTTTTGAAAAGCGATCATGGCTAATCTTAGAAAAGTGGAATACTGCTGAATTATTTTGATCACTTGACCAAATTTATTTGATAACATTCCTTTTTATTTTTAGAAAATTCGTGTGTCTACTTTTCTACAATCAGTTGATTTTTGCATGTGGATTTTAGTACATGAAGGTTATACTAGACCTGCTAGA
Organism: Dendrobium nobile; assembly: GCA_022539455.1. Classification (NCBI taxonomy): domain Eukaryota; kingdom Viridiplantae; phylum Streptophyta; class Magnoliopsida; order Asparagales; family Orchidaceae; genus Dendrobium; species Dendrobium nobile. The sequence continues at coordinate 15,926,534 of CM039718.1, read as the reverse complement.
ATTGTTAATGACATTAGAATCAAAACACCATTTAGTGATTGGACTTTAGAAGAAAGAGAATTAGCATAGTTAAATGCAAAATGTTTAAATAGTTTTTTCTATGCTTTAAATTTGAGAATTCATATGTGTTTCTACATGCAAAACTTGAAAAAATAATCTTTTATAGACTCTGCATAACTTATATCCTCAACATTATTAACTTCTATAAAAAATTTAAAATTTCATTATTTTATATGATTCCTATATTCTATAGCTTGTGGATATTCGTCAATCACATATGACTCCTCCTTCGAGTAGGATTCAAAATATATATGTATTATAGGCACCTTTACTCACATATTTTACTTTTTTTTTTTCTTCTTTTATGTAATTTTTTATATCATTTACCTCTTCATCTAGATCATTAATCCATTTACGAACATATTTGTGAGGGAGGAGCAGCTGACCAATGAACTTATTGTTCAAGACTGGAATGTTTTTCTTTTTATTTTTCCTTTTCTTTTTCTTTTCTTTTGCTTCCACTTCAACCAATTTGAATTTATAGGGAAGACATTTTGCTTCTTAGGCAGATGGTATGAAATGACTTTTTGTATATATCAACTTCACTAATTAAAAATTGTTGCAAGTAAACTTTAATGCATTGCTTTGCTCCCTTGCAAGAGTATTTGATATGATATTCATGAAACTAATGTCTATTTAGGAGAGCATTAAAAGAAGTTTTGAAATTTATTATAATGAATTTGGCTTCAGTTTTCATGTTTCCAATTTTTAAAAGCAGGGCTTTTAAACCTAAGCCCTCTTGCCCTTTTCATTAAACCCTCATAACATCATTTTATCATAAATGAGTTAACAAGCATCCACTTTCAAGTATGTAAGATTTCTAAGAGTCATAATATCTAACGATGCATCCAGATCAATAAGAACACTAGACAATTTGAAATTATCTATGTTCACAAAAATAAATATTGGATGATTATGCTTTGTAGTTCTCAAGAGAAAATCTTCATTCGAGAATGTGATCCCTAAAATTTTCTTGAAATGTTGGTTCGATTGCAAAATATAATAGAATTAGTTCATCCTAAAATGAAATAATTGGCTTAATTTGCTGAAAATTTTAAACATAGCACTAATGGGAGGCAACCCACTTGTGATTATTTTATGGAGCCTTAAAGCACTAGTTATCATGTATTTGTGTATTATTTTATATCACATATTTTACGTATTTCTATCATTCATATGAAAATATTTGTTTGTTGTGTTTGTTTGTGTTATTATTTACAATGTATTAAATTTCCCTTATACTTAAATTTTAATATTATTTTTTATTAATATCTCTGCATTCTAATTATCTAACTAACCTTAATAAAAATAATAATTAAAAATTATATAAAATTATGATAATGATAAAATTCTATATCATAGTTTAAATGAACATTGCTTTATACTCCAAATATTAGAAAAAACTAAATATTAACTAATTTAAATCATTTAAGTTATTGACTTAACTAGAATTTATAAATTATTTATTTACACATTGATCTCTAATTGAAGATGATTAGTTAAGGATAAAGATTAGATGTGAGTAAATTAAAATTGAAAATCATAAAGCAAACCAAATTTGAATTAGTAAACCTACTAAATCCTTATAATAACATTATTAAGATAGTAAAAAGATGATAAGCAAAATTGATATTCAAAATTATTAACTATGTACTATAAAAAATAAAATAAAAAAATAAGCTTAAAAAAGAATTATAAAAAAGTTAAGAATTAAATAAAAAAAGAGTACATGCAAATATTGGTATCAATTAAAAACTTAGAATCTGACAGCAATCTCATACTAAAATTCACAACAAGCAAGATGGAAAAAACTGATACAAATAATTGTGAACTAATGAAAATTCAATTTTAATTACAAGCACATCTAATCTTTAATGGACATTATTCAATTTAAAATTCAATAGTCAATGAATATTTTCATAACAAGTAACTTCTAATTAAGCATTGCTAAGACTGATTCGTTAGGATATTTATTAGTATTTTCCAAACTAAAATTATAACCATGTTCATTTTCACTATTGCTATATTCTGATGTATTATCTAATATTTTAGTAATTTAAAATTGTCAATTTTTACTATGGCTATTTAATTAAGCAAAATTAGTATTTTCTTAAGGACAAGCAAGGGTTTAAGATGGGGAGAATTTGATAAGCGTAAATTACGTTATATTTTTCTTAGTTTAAATATGTTATTTTGATTATTTGTGTGCAAGAAAAACTTAAAAATGACAAAAAAAAATCTAAAGTAGAGCAAAATGTCATGGTATCCAACAAGTCCACGCCACAGCGCTATCTTTGACACCACCGAGGAGACACACATGGACATGGAAGCATCGTGTTCACTGTCTTCAAGAGTCGTGGTGGCACAATCTATCATGTCTTAGCGCCAAATCTACCATCAAGCATCGTAGCATTTGAAATTCATCAGCACCACAACGTAGCAATTGTAACTTCCAAGGGACATGATTTACCAACAAAGCAACACGACTGTTCACTAAGTAACCATTCCACATCAACAAGCACAATGGCGGTACGTGTAAGAAGTTCCAACGCCAAAGCGTTAATTCATTTTAAGGGTGTTGTGGTGCCACTCTTTCAAGAGCCACAGCACCACCTGTAATTTTTGTATTATCCTATAAATAATAGTGATGTTATGTTTGTAAGGGAGCTTGATCACTTATCTAATTTTAGTACTTTTTAGAGAAATACTAGATATAATCATTAAAGTGTTTAATCAATATTTATTTGAGCCACTATGTATATTAAGGAATATATAGGATATACATTGATCCTCCATGGAGATATCACTCTTTTGTATTTTTATTCTTCCATGATTTCAATGAAAATGAATTTGCTTATTTTTCATTTCATGTCTGGCTAATTCTTTAGTTTTGAATTAATGATGTAGAGAACATATTAAGTATTAATGAAGATTCTTGTGCTATAAAGTTAAATTATGTTTTCTATATTTTTCCACACTTTATTTAATACACAAGTGATCATATATATAATTAAAACCTAATGTGATGTATAATCTCGACGGAGAAATGCAAGAATAATTAGGAATATTGAAATATGTTTGCATACCTAAACATAGGATATAAAATATGTCAAATTTTTAAGGAGATGATATCACTATAGATGATCAATAAATATCATTTTCACTCCTACAAGCTCAAAATATCTAAGAATACATATACTTTGAATCACATTTACAATATAAATTTCTTTATGAAAGATATTTAATTTAGAATGGGCGTTGGACGTTGCAATGCCTTCGCTAGCAATCGAATATTTGGGACTACAACGAGAGAGCCGCGTTCAAAAAGGCCACGGCAATTAGTCAAAAAGGATGCCGCTTCAAAAACAGTTTGCAAATAAAATTATTTATAAACAAGTCCATACAGCAACAAGAAGTTAAGAAAATCTAATCATTCTGCAAACTCTCAAACACTGCAACCTCTGAGGAAAAATTCAGCAAAAAACCTACGAAATCAACGTATATTATTTTTTTCGCTTACGTTTAAGAGAAGGCATGGCGCTCAAGAAATTTTCGGCTGAACCATCGCCCCTATTCCGCTCCCGACCCAAATTTTCAAACAGTAGCAGATTTTCATAAGCAACTTCCTGATGTTCTTTCCAAGAATCACGTTGGCCACTATTTCCGGGATTGGACTTCAGAGCAATGCTATGGTCATTAAGCTCACCTTGAAAGCTTTCAGCTGCAGCTGGCACATCAGGATCGCCTTCATCCATGCAGAATCCTCCAGTAACAAGAAAGTTGCAACCATTTCCATCCTCCATGGGCCCTTGACTGTCACCATCATTTTGCTCAAATGAATGCTTCCATCCAATAGGAGAAGGCAATGGCTGTTCCTCCTGAATCTCATTCTCTTCCACGCAGAAACCACCCGCATTATGTAGGTGATCTTGTGATATCTTCTCTTTGAAACTGTCAGCATTAATGCCAAATGTATTGGTTTTCAGTACCACTTCATCATGCTCTAATGCGGCTTCATTGGAAGCTTTATCTGGAGCATGAAGCTCATTAATTTCGGCAGTGTCTTCAGCATAGTTAACTTGCTTCCGGTGACGGGTTGACTGCAAGAGATAAAAAGACCCAAAAGGAAGCATTTAGTGCATATGAGAAGGTGATTTATTTGTGCATGAAAATTTTAGTTCTGGAGGGATTTGAATAGGAAGATCCAACAAAATGCAAAAACTTCTAACACAGATTATCTATGTAAACAAAAACACAATAAAAATGGAAGAGAACTAAATGGTAGGTGCCAACTCGCATCCTAACTTAGCATCTTTTTTTAGATATCAATTAAGTAAACGGAGGACAAAAGCATCAACAAAGGAAGGACAGAAAAATTTCAGAGCCAAAACATACCCTACGCATTTCTGGCATAGACACTACATTCATGCCGGACCTGTGCATTTCATCATCAGAAGATTCTGTCAACCTCTCATTCAAATGAGCACCTCCTTTGCATTTACTGCGCCGACTTTCTCTTGCTATTCCTAATACTTTTCCTCTTCCTCTTACCCTTGCATTAACGATCTGTGCCCTTTCAACATTTACTCCACCTCGCTTTAAGGATTCTTCGGACACAAGTGAGGAAGTTTGACTCATAGCTTTAATTCCAGATTTGTTAGCAGGTTTTCTTTCACTCGTTGTAGGCCTATCATTATCATTCTTAAGCTCTGATTGTTCATTATTGCGAAGGGTGATCCCACTTTTTTTTTGGGAGCTGGATCCGCCATCAGCAATATCAGTTAACCCTGACAAACTAGTCCCAGTAATACCTTTCAAAGCCTTCTTAATACGTTGACTACGTATTTTTGCAAACCTTTCATTAAATGAGTAGAATGCTTCCATCCTGAGCTGAGTCTGCCCAATGCAAGAAATAAAATGTTTGTACCAATAATGCAACCCCAGGTCTAATCAAGCAAGGCAAACTTCACATGCCAGAACATGACTAGAATATGTATCATAAATTTTACAGTAGATTTAAGAAAAGTAAAACAAAACCTCATGCTTGTTGTACTCCTTCAAAACAGGTACAAGCAGATCATCTGCCTTCTGATTAGGCCAACCAAACTTTTCCCAGCATATCCTATAAAAAAAAAATTAGCATAGAATACAGATTCCCTGTCCAACTACAATAAAATCCCCAAAAAATTAATCAGACAAAACAGCTAGAAACTTTTACAAGCCAACCCTAAATATTGGACCTTTAAAGTATCACGGTAGCAGTAGACATGTTGAGGAATTAGATGGGTTGTTTGTCATAAAAATAATTATATTAGGGAGATATGATCTGATATGCCAAGACATTGATTTTTCACATGAATGTACCTCATCATTTTTGGGAGGATGCTTTATCACCGTATGCTATCTCATCAGTTGTATCTCATCACCTTTCCTTAATCACATCTCACTCACCACCACGCTTTATTTCACAGTCCAGTTGTCTTTGCATCAAAAACTTTTAGCTATAACTATTTTTATTCGTGTGTTTAACTAATAAGTCAAACTCTCTCCTCATACTATTAATGAATCTTCCTCATGTGCTCTTGCACTCAAAAACAGTATTGATGGCTATATACTTCAATCAATGTAACCTTCAATGAAAGTATACTTTTTTACTCCCTACTTCATACCAAATTCATCCTCATTGTTAGTTACTTATCTTCCGAAAAAGTCCCTTACCTACCTTTACATCTCTACACTTATACTTTCAACAATCTCCTAACATCCATCCACAGCAAGACATCCTATCACAGTATTATATTCAACTAGATATCCACAAACAAATGAGCCCTCAAACCTACATTTATATATTGCACTCACAAAAGACAAAAATGACATACTATTCTATTGAATCCAAATTTGTCTGTGGATGACACTCAACCTTACTAGCAGGTGAACTCCATGAGAGATGACATGAAACTTATATGACAATAGAGAGAATAAGTTGCTAAAAAAATTGTAAAATACTCTTAAAGCTCGAAACCTCACTCTGTTGAAAGCAGTAAAAGATATAAATGATGTAAAAAAGATTTGAAAATGTAAATAATAGAATATGCTTATTTTCACCTCTTATTTATAGGGATCCAAGGGCTACAAGAAAGACTATATCAAAAGAATAAAAAAATATATTAACTTAAGTGACTTTCAGCATAGACTGCCATAGAAATATGTCGGCTCACAACTGACTAGAGTGAGGGGCATTGAACAGCTCTTGATGATCAGCCTCTAGGACTAGTTTAATAGTGCCTGTCGATGAGGCTCGGGCAAATTTGTCAACGAGTACGGATATGAAAGGGCTTGCAATTAAAGAGCTGGTTGAGGTTACCGACAACTTATGTTAAAGACCTTGGATTACATTAGAAAGAAGGTGAGTGAGTTATAGCTATGAGAAAGAAGAGATCTAAGACAGATGATTTTTATAAGGCGAGCTGAGGGCCCTGTGAGTAGGCATTTTTCTATAGTTGAGCTTAGTATGAGTGAGGATTCCCACTCTGAGAAAGAGCAATTGATCATGGCGGTTGTATTCATACATAGCGGGTGATGTGTTGCTTGCTTGATGAATGAAATTAAACTGCTACTCAATGAGGGACAACTTCCCTTGATAGGTCCAAGTGAGCAGTGTCTATTAATCATTTTGGTAAGTTCTCTTTTGTGATATAGACTAGTAACTTGCTTGACTGTCAGGCGAATCCCATAGTGGACCCCACTAGGGAACTTGTTCTTTCATCATAATCTGCCAACTACCTGAATGCATATATGAGTATACATTTAGTTCCCCGACTCACTTGACCCTTAGATGATGAGTGATGAAAAGGAAAAGAGAATAAGAAATGTCAAGTATTTTAAAGGGCCACCAAACGACTAATAAAAAAGTAAATGTGAGTTTACTACCTTGTTTACTCTAGCCTCAATATTAGTGTTTACTGATGTGACACCATCTCATTTGCAACCTCTACAAAAAGTGGCTCAACAATTGGATGATTTTTTACTTTTTGAAATCTCCAAAAGGTGGTGTTGTTTGACCAAGGAGTGCCAAGTATTTAATAAAAATAAGGGTACTACATAGCTCAGTCGAGTGTCAAGAAAGAAAATAAGGCGGCATTTTTCCTAGGCAAGGTTGAAGAGCTCAAGGCTGTGTGAAATTACTCTCCGGCGAGTAAAGAGGCTAGAGAAGGCGGACAAACAGTCCAAGGGACAAATAAACAGGTCGTCACTCGTGTTGGAAAGAAGATGAAGATTGAAATTAGCGTGGCAGTGGCAACGACTATCCAACCTACGAGAATTGTGGCAACTGGCGAACCCATTGTTATAGGAGTTAGGGAAGGGCAAGTCGTGAGGGTCGACCTCTCTTCTAACTCAAATGGGGTTTCCTCTTAATATGAGGATATCGAGGCAAATATCTATGTCGTGACGAGTTCTGACATCGACTTAAGAGGTGGCCTCCACTGTGGTTGGAACAACCACTAGATAGTTTAGCAAGCACCTCTAGTAGGTGTAGGTAAGGAAAAAACAAAGGTTTAAATAGTTGAAGCAAGGCTTGTCAGGTAGAAAGGTGACTAATATGAGAGAGCCTATAAATTGTATTGTTGTCAAGCAAGTTGTTAGAAAACCCGTCGAGCGAATCAAAGCAGACGGCTTTAAAGTAGTGGGCGCTTGGGATGTTGTACATGAAGGTGATTGTCCTGTGTGACCCGCTCCAAGAGATTCCCTTGAGTTTTTAGATAAAGACTTCTCTATTATTGATTATTCAATGTCAATTATAGGAGCACCGCCTGCACAAGATGTCCATATTGCCAAGCCTTCAGTCGTAGCAGAGCTTGCTAGGACCAACGAGCAAGAAAAGGGAAAGAAGGCCGAGCAGGGCACAACAATGCCTAATGAGGAAATTGAGCATGAGTACAAGGCTTGGAATCATAAGATCTAGCACACACTATCCATAGGTCGATCCGATGATATCATTCCTCCGCAAAAGTCGACCACGCTAGAAGAGGTGGCAAGGCCACTTAAGGTTTTGGAGAAAACGATGTGCCTCCAAAACATGGTGGGCAAGGCGGATAGCTCACATGGAGAAACAGCCTTGGCCCTAAAGTTGGTCGAGGAGATGAGGAAGGAACTTCATCCATGCAACCAGAGAATAGGAGCAGCTACACCCAAATAAAGGCAAACAACTTCGTAAAGAGTGGGCAGTTTACAATGGGCTATATAGAGAACTTGGGGACAGTATCGACAGAGATGGCGGATGACCCCGTATGTAAAGTCTTTCATAGTGGTTAGTAGCATAGCACCATTTTTTTCTTCAGCTGTATTTTTAGTTTTCTTCTATTGATTAATCCTATGTATAGTTCATGTATAATAACAATTTCATGTCTGGCTGATTGTTTACTTTGTGTGTATTCTCATGATCTCATCTCTATGTAGCAAATACTTAGTTCCTGCCACATTAGGGCTAGTACTTCATTTTCTATAGTCATCAATGTGAAGTGCTTAATCACTATTATTAAGACGAGAAGTTATTGTGTATTTTGAATGACAAATGAAATACTTAAGCTATTTTTCAATATTAGTATTTTGCATTATTGTGACAAGTTAGTCATGTTAGCTAGTGACGAGTTGTGTGTATGGTTGACATAATTTATCGTAGTTCAGGGGCCTCGCGTTTGATCGAATTCACTATGGGTCGAGTGCCAAGTGAACTTCAGGCGAGTTCGCGTTGGCTACTATTGGCAACTACTTACCAGTGCGAGTACACAAATAGCAACCAAATTATAGGCAATGATGTTGAGGTAAGGCGTGATCTACATATTTAATGCTATGTGATTAGTGCCTTGATATTCGTGCTACTTTTTCTCTATAAATGCCTCTCAGTAGGGTCCACACATGTGAGAGTTAATACAAATTTCCTTTCTGACCTCCCTTCTCCCAATAGTGTTCACTATAAGTTATGGCTATATTGCACAAATGTGCTGAAATTTTCGATGAATATGCCACCACACAGTCCTCGCGAGTCTCATAGAGATGCCGACCATATATACATTGCCTATTGCTTTTCTAATGACAATCTGCCCATGTGAATGCCTAAAGAGGGTGAGTGTATAAACCTGCTCTACATAGAGGAACTTTGCCGCAAGTTTATTAAAATTTTAACTTTCTACATAGTCATACCCGCACAGATCCTACAAAACTTTGAGGCGAGTGAGAACTCATTGATTTCTTACATCCACGAGCAAAAACTATCGTGGTTGTTGAACCTATTATGCCTCGTCTTGCTATCAAAGCCATTAAGGACAACAGAGTTAAAATTTCCTCTACTGTGATGAAGACCATAGAACTAGCAAACAAGATATGCAACTAGAAGTAGACCTGTCAACAATTGATCCGACCAGAAAACCCGATCCGAAACCGACCCGAAATTCTCGGGTTCGGGTCGACCCGGTTAAATAACGGGTCAGGTTAGGGTATGGAATTTAGACCCATTTAGCTATTCGGGTCGGGTCCGGGTTAACCCGGAAACCCGATAGTAACCCGAATTGACCCGCGACTTCAACAATTTAGGGCGTCTGTCGAGCGACGAGCGGGGTCATAACTCATTTGTTCTCGACTTCTCGTCTCGCTCCGTCTCCTGAGTACTGGCTTCTGTTTAGGTTTTCCGATTCTCTCTGTATCGTCTCCGCCTCTCAGTCTCCTCTCCGCCTCTCAGTCTCGTCGGCACTCGGCACGACGGCGTCTACGCTTACGCTTCACACATTCCCTAATCTATTTCACTGTTTGTACCTCATTTCTCATTTCTATTAGTATTTTTTGATAGTTTAGCTTTAGAAGATGAAGACATGAAGGTTTTGATTTTGATATTTTGTGTTCTTCATTTTATCATATTTTGTGATCTTCAATCCCGTATTCCGGTGAATTCTATTTCTCTGCTAGGGTTTATTTCGGGCCTTTCGCCTTTCGGCTAGGGTTATAAAAATTTGTGCAAATATGAAATATTGTTGGCAAATGGCAACGGTGTTTAAGTTTAACTGTTTAAGTGATTAAGCAACATATTGATTTTTCTCTACTCTCTAGCTTTGAGTTCTTGAGGCAGTTAGCCGGTTAGGGAATCTTGTATTTTTTTTTTTCCATTTCTGTTTTGGTTATTAACTTATCATTTACAGTTTTTTGCATTTTTTGTGATGCAGTTATGGCATCAATGCATCATGATCATGTAGTATTGTTATATTGTAGTTAACTGTTAAGTGTTAAGTAGTTTTTTTCATTTTTGTGATGTCTTCTTATATTTCTGATAGATGGAGGGCTCTAATACCATTGCTGATGATGTTTTTATTGATGAAATTGAAGAAGTTGGGCCATCTGAAAATGTGGTAGAGTTAGAGCCATGTAACATTCAATGTAATGAAGGAGGTGAAGTTGCTAATGCTAGGAAGCGGAGAAGAGTGACATCGGTTGTTTGGGGTTACTTTGAGATGTTGCCTAAGCCAAAAGATGGTAAGCAAAGGTGTAAATGCAAGAAATGTGGTGTGACATATTTCTGTGATAGCAAAAATGGCACTGCAAATCTAAGACGACACATGGAAAATTGTAAAAAAAGAAATATGCGTGATATTGGGCAATTCATTTTACAAACAAACTCTGAATCCTCCATTTCTATGACTGATAGTAAGTTTGATCAGTCAGAATTTCGTGACCTGTTTATTGCATGTATCATTATGCATGACTTGTCATTTCAGTGTGTTGAGTGGGTTGGAGTTCGAGCTCTTCTAACGTATCTTCGTCGGGACTTACAGTTGTTTTCAAGAAATACTGCACAAACTGATTGCATGAAATTATTTAGTAAAGAGAAGAGTAATATACGTTCACAGTTAGCAAAATTGACAAGTAGAGTGTGCTTAACTTCAGACCTTTGGACTTCTATTAATACAGATGGTTTTATTTGTTTGACAATGCATTTTATAGATAACGATTGGCATTTGCAAAAAAAGATTATAAGCTTTTGTTTGATGCCACCCCCTCATGATGGCATTTCATTGTTTGAAAAGTTACAGTCTTTGATTATGGAGTGGAAAATTGATACCAAACTTTTTAGCATTACTTTGGATAATGCGTCAGCAAACAATACCTCAGTTGAATTTTTAAGAAATCGTTTATGTTTACGTGGTGCTTTGCTTTGAGATGGTGAGTTCTTTCATATTCGTTGTACTGCACATATTGTGAATCTCATAGTTCAAGATGGTTTGAAGGAGGTTAATTCATCAGTAATTAAAATCCGAGAGAGCATTAAGTATGTTAAAAGCTCTCAAGTGAGGAAGCAAAAGTTTGTTGATTGTATCAAACAAAGCTGTCTAGAAGGGAAGAGAGGCTTGCGACAAGATGTTCCAACTAGATGGAACTCCACTTTCATCATGTTGGATAGTGCTATTTACTATCGACGAGCTTTTCAGCATTTAGAATTGGGTGTTTCAAATTATAAGAATTGCCCAACTAGTGTTGAGTGGGATAAAGTTGAATCTATTTGGCAATTCTTGGCCCCTTTCTACGAGATCACTTGTGTTATATCTGGAACAAAGTACCCAACATCTAATTTGTACTTTCCTTGCATTTCTACTGCTTATGCATCTTTGAAACATGAACTCTTAAGTGGACATGAATACATCAAAAAAATGGCAGCAGGAATGATAGTCAAATTTGAGAAGTATTGGTCTGGATTTTCTGTTATACTTGCTATAGCTGTCATTTTAGATCTACGGTACAAATTTGCTTTTGTTGAATGGTGCTATAGAAAACTATATGAAGGTGATTATGAACAAGAAGTAATGAAGGTTAGAGAAAAGTTATTTTCTCTATTTGGAAACTATAATTCAACAAGTAATGAATTATCAGGACAACATACACGTACATCCCGAAATGCTGAAGTTGGAACATCAAGAAGTACATCTACAAGTATAGTTAAGTCACAATTTATTCAGGTATTAAGTTATTCTCTTCTTTCTACTTAATTCTTCATTGAAACATTTTATGTTGTTTTTAAAACATTAACTTCCAAACAGGATTTTTCAGTCATTTCATTCGGAGATTGGAATGCCTCGGAAATCAGAGTTAGAATTATATTTGGATGAGCCAAATCTAGATGCGGAGATTGATTTAGATATTTTGCAGTTCTGGAAGGGCAATCAATATAGGTTTCCTGCTATATCTGCTGTGGCTAGTGATGTTTTGTGCATTCCTATAAGTACAGTGGCATCAGAAAGTAGTTTCAATTCTAGCGGTAGAATACTAGATCAATATCGAAGTTCTCTTAAGCATGACATTGTTGAGGCACTAGTCTGTTCGAAGGATTGGTTGTATGCGGAACAGGGTGCTTTATTCTTCAACCTTCTTAAGTTCTTTTCAGCTTACGGTTTCTGTTTTAATAGTTTTACTTTCTATAGCTCATATTCCTATTTTTTAATTGTAGTAGATCATGACACAGAACTAGATGCAGTTACGGATGATATCCTTGATTTACATGTCACCCAAACTGATGCAGAAATGACTGAAAGTTTATTTATTCGATGATTCTAGTTTAACATTTTAATTATATCCAGTTAACTGTTAAACTGTTAATGAGTTAATCTGTGGTTCTGTAGTTCTGTTAATACAGTGATTCTAGACTTCTAGTTTATTTCACTAGTTGTGGTTCACTGGTTCTGTATTTCTGTTATTATGCTGTCGTTCATATGTGGACCTGTGGTTGTGATTCTAGACTTCTAGTTTATTTCGAGGTTGTCGTTCATTTGCTGATAATCATTTTTAGAATTTTTACATTTCTCTCATTCTATACATTATGTTATTATACTGCTGTCATTCATTTGTTTTCTCGGGCCTGAGGGCTGAGGCTGCTCACTGTTGTAGCCTGTAAGTCTGTAACCCGTTGCATTATGGTTGAGGCTTTGTGAGGGACTTTGCTAGCTGGTGTTTACTGCTTAGTTCAGTTTATGGCTGCTTCTGCTTGGTTCAGTTCTCGGGCCTGAGGGCTGAGGGCCAGAGGCTTAGTGTCATTGCATCTGAACAGTTGGTTCAAAATTCTGTTTAGTGAAGTTGTTAGCTTCTGTTCTCGGGCCTGAGGAGTGAGGACTTTGGACTTTGGTTCAAAATTCTGTAAGGCTGCTTCTGTTTAAGTCTGTAACCTGTTGGGCGTTGGCCGTTGCTATCGGATTTTGGAAGTTGAAAATTGCAATGAAGCGATGATGAATAACCTTCTAAGATGTAAGTTAAAGTGGGAATCTTATAAGTGCAAGTTCTTATCATCTTATGTACTATTACAATTTACAACCAAGTGACAATTTTTATTAACTTAGAATAGCAGATACTATCTTACAATCTTATTCGAAGAACAGATATTAAGTTAATATAAATTGTCACTTAGGATGGTAATTTGTCAATATGACAATATTGATTAAACTTACATCGTACATCGCATTGATCTCATTATGAGGTTAAATGATTAATGAATCTGAAGGTTTAATCTGAGCAGAGCAATATATTTTTTTACATATTTGTCTATTTGAGTTTGCAAACTATATAATTGATTTTATTCCAGGTCATTGCAGATTTGAAGCTGTTATTTCGAGGAGACGAGGGGAGCATGAGCATTTAAGTATTTCTCTTACAAGCTGTTATTTCGAGGAGCAATTCGAGATTTCGAGGAGCATTTGAGCATTTCAATATATAAATGTATAATTGTATAAATAATTATTCTGAATTGAGATTGAGGTTGTAAATTTGAATTTTGAATGTTGAAATTTTGTAAATAAGTATTTCTTTAAAATTGAATTGAGTTTGTAATTTTGTAACTAAAACAAATGTGTAAATGATGGGTCGTAATTTGACAATTTGTAAATTAGTATTTCTCTAAATATATAATTGCTATTTTGCAGTTTGTTGTTTGCACTTTAACTCTTTTTTTTTCCTTAAATTATAATTAAAATTACTGTATATACGGTTAACCGGGTCGGGTCGGGTTGACCCGAAACCAAGACGGGTCAGTTTTGGGTTTCGAAAATCGACCCGTTTATAAAACCGGGTCGGGTTGACCCGAACCCGAATAAATCCGGGTCAGTTATGGGTCGGGTCGTGTTCGACCCGTAACCCGAAATTGACAGGTCTAACTAGAAGGCAAAGTATTTCATTATGAGGAGGCTGGTTGAGTGGGAAGTGTAGACTATCCTAGTCCCCTTTCCCAAGAGCAAGATAGCCATTCCACCATTGACTAAAGAGAAGGAGCAAATGATGAAGGTGATCAACTGCTACACATTGATCACCCTACACCACATCTCTTACCACAATCTATATAAAACCTTCCTATGGTGAATGTTCCTACTTGCTTTTAGACATAAGAAATTTTTTCAAGTTTTTAAATAGTACTAATATATTTTTTTTGTATAGATGGTGTCTTATGGTTGGACTTCCCCACCAGCATATCGATGTTGAAGCATCTGGGGGAGTTGTCTCACCCATGTGAGGAGGGGGTGGCCAAGAGGACTCAATTGCATGTGGCAGCTCCCATCCGCTCGAAGACTTCAATCCCTAAGAAGTTAATTGAAGCAAAGAAAAAGTCATAGGCACTGAATAAAGAGAAAGCTGCGTCCTCAACGATCAAGGCTTCGAAAGCACTTTCATGAAAAAAAAAAGACATCGATAGACAAGGCTAAGCAGGCTAGTTGCCCAGTGCCCTTGGCTGAGGTGCCGGCAAGGGCAAAGGGGAGAATGTAGTAATGGAGTCGATTGATGACGATGATCTGCCCCGAGCTTCCTCCTCGAAGGAAACTAGGTACATAACAAGTGAAGTTGGCAAACCCGTCCCTCCAAGAGGCACTATCACTAAGGCCAGGCCATCTTGAAGTAGCTCGAGGAGTACTTGAGGGCGCTTCTAAATATGAGCTCGGCATCCTAGCGATGAATTCGTTGGGGCATACATGGCACTCAACCTTCGTTCTAGTCCATAACCACCAGCCTGAGCAATGAAGGAGGGCAGCTTCAAGAAGGCCTATGACATCACCCAAAGATGCGTAGAGGACGAGCAAGATGTAAAGCTGACTGCTGAGGACCAAGTCAAGGAATTGGAGTACGACCTTGCTAGGACATCTGAGTCCCTTAAGGCAACGATAGAGAAAGAGAAGTCACAGAAGGAGGTGGCACTAATAGGAAAGGAGCTCGTCGAAGCTAAATTTGCCACGGCAACCATCGAGTTTAAGGCGTCTAAGAAAGAGTACGCCACCTTCTAATCAAGGAAATGTGATGATCACTTGGGCAAGTGATACAAATCAGGGCTCGAGTACTACCTGAGAAAACTCATCTCCATGGGCAAGCTCAAACATCGCTATAAGTACTCAAGAGCCTTCGTTGGAGAGGCCTCGGAGAGTGAAGAGAGTGGTGGTACGAATGCAACTAGAAATTGAATCACACTTACCCATCTTATATAAGATTTTCTTTTTTTTTGTTTCCCCCAAGGGGCGAATTGTATATACAAAGCAGATTAATGAAATAAAATGTTTTGTTCTTACTTTATTTACGCTTTTGCTTGTCTATTTGCGTATTCTCCGAAATGCCTCTAAATTTTGGGCTCAACAGTATTGGTATGCCACCTTCTAATCAAGGAAATATGATGATCACTTGGGCAAGTGATACAAATCAGGGCTCATGTACTACTTGAGAAAACTCATCTCCGTGGGCAAGCTCGAACATCGCTATAAGTACTTAAGCGCCTTCTTTGGAGAGGCCTCGGAGAGTGAAGAGAGTGATAGTGTGAATGCAACTAGAAATTGAATCGCACTTACCAATCTTATATAAGATTTTTTTTTTTTTTTTTTGTTTACCCCAAGAGGCGAATTGTATATACAAAGCAGATTAATGAAATGAAATTTGTTGTTCTTACTTTATTTACGCTTTTGCTTGTCTATTTATGTATTCTCTGAAATGTCTCTAAATTTTGGGCTCAACAGTATTGGTATGTTAGGTAGTCGATAGCCAGCGTAAAACTTGTAGAATAATCATGACATGAATCCTTTACTCTGCAGTGATCAATTGCCTTAAAATCTTTTAACAAATACATAACTGGGCGGCAACATAAATAATAAGCTAACTCATTTTAATTTGAGTAGAGCTTTCAAATAAGTAAATTTTAAGGGGAACTTGGCAATTAGTAAAGTGTAACTTGCCAAACTTGAGTTCGACGTTATGATAATTGAGATTTGTTTTGGAGTGGGAGCACTTGAACTCGGCGTGATTTCCTTAATACCTGAACTCAACGGCTTGGTAAGTGATCTTAGCATAAAAACAAGAGTACCTAGCAAGTTAGGATGTTATAAGATTAATATGAAATTTTGATGGAAAATCTTCTAAGTTGTAAGCTTGGTGACACCTACTATATATTTTTTAGAGTGAACTTATCTCTGATATACTTTAGTGTAAGAGATTGATGCGAAGTTGTCGTAGATGGGTCGTGCAATATGCTAGACTTTAGTCTTCATGGGGATAATCAACTAAACTCTCCTCTATACAGTACTCATGTACTACATATTACAAATCTTGTTACAAAAGGAGGTAATTGGCCTATATGGTTGTTCATAGTTTTAGTGTTCAACTCGTTGTTGCCTTTAGTGGACTATACCTTATGCTAAACTTTGTAGTCTTCGTAGTCATAAATACTTACACTCACTAGTTATAGGAGACTCGTGCGCTACTCATCATAAATATTATAGCAAATGGGTGAGTCGGTGTATAGGGCTAAGCCAATTCTCATAAGGACTTAGTACCATGTGTTTGATGATATGCAACTATAGAAAATAGAGCGACTTAGCTATTCCTGCTTTTGATTAGTGCTATAATTCTCTTTGAGAGTTGGGCTATTTGCTCTCTCTCCAATCTCTTTCCATTTCTTCTTTTTTAACGAGCTAGCTAGTGGAGTGGATTATGGAATTTGAAGGCGGCTCACCAGAGTGACTTAGCAGGGAATAAGGAGGCGACCATGCTTGAAAAAAGACTTTCCTTCCTCCAAGGCTTTGACATGCTTGTAGATCTTTGTGTTTGGGGAGCTCGACTCTCTTATAAGTAGTAGTCTAAATCACGAATTAGCATGAACCAAGACGAGTACTTAGTTGGCTCTCTTCTCAATTGGTCATCTCCGTTATTGCAGAACCGAGTGACTGGGATTAGTATGTTTTCATTCAAATGATTGGAAATAAGCTTAAAATTGTGGGTGAGTCATCTAATAACTCGGAGAGTATAAGGTCATCATAGGATCCTATTGCCTAAGTTTCTTATGCAAGTTTCTTGAGCAGTAGAATAGGGTGTGCACTAAATGGGCAAGTTCCCTTGCTTTAGCCTCAAGGATACGCGAGTTCCCCTAGTGTTAACTTCTTATAGCGGCAAGTTCCTCAAGCTTTTACTTCAAGAAGCTAAAACTTTTATGTTACAGACTTGCTTATACTAGAACTAACTCATACAGATATTGCAAAAGAAATGAAAAATAGAAGAGAATTCTTATTATGTTTGAGAAAACTTTTTTAAAAAGTACAAAAGGACTCCCCAATATGGGTAAAACTTCTTCATGTCATTAGCGTTGCACCGCTTAGGTACATCTTTTCCCAAATGCATCTGTAGCTTATAAACACTCAGACCAACTTGTCTCTCGATGATGTATGGTCCTTCCCATGTGGATGCCAACTTGCCAAGGACTGATTAGGGAGCAACAATTACTACTTTTTTTTAGAACTAAATCACCCATCTGGAAAGCCCTCTCTCTGACATGCAAGTTATAGTATTTAGCCATCATCCTCTTCACCTCTTTTTTGCCCGAGGGAAACCTATGCTCTAAGTTACTCTTAAGAGATCAACAGCAATCTCCAATTCTAATAAATCTCTTGCATCGCACTCCCCATGCACATTTTCTTCATAATTGGCATCGGCAACAACTTGCTAGCTATGCAATATGAGCTCCTCAGGTAGGAATGCTTCAACGCCGTGGGGCAATGAGAATTGCATGTGATTAGTGGCTAAGGAGTTTGTCCTCCTTAATGCCTTATCAATTTTGTCATCCTTTTAGCAAATATTCTAATGCAACCATACCCTATCAATTTTGTTATCAGAGAGAGATTTTGAACCCTAGAAGGATTCTAGGCTTAACTGGCATGGATTGTTTGGAGCTCATTTGCAATCCTTGGTTTATCTTCATTCGAGTTGCGAAGCGCAATAATGTCATGTGTCATTTTTGGACATATTTGAACTATTTTATTTTAACTTTAAGGATCACCTCTATAAATAGAGGTTCATGGTCATATAATAATATATAGGAATTTAAATTATAATTCTTTGGATGGATTCTTCCTTCTCCCAATCTTTGTGCCAAACATTTTTTAATTGCTTCCTCTATTCTACTTTCAATTCATCTAGACTCTTCCTCTTTATTTTTAGCTTATTCAATCCATCACTGCACTATCATAATTCCACAACTTACATGCTTGCTCCTTTTCCTTAATCTATAGGGTTAAAGCTAGGGGTGTAAACAAGTCGAGTAGAACTAAAATTACTCATAGCTTGAGCTTGATAAATTAATTGAGTTGAGCTTGAGCTTGAGCTTATATGAGTTTGACTCAACTCATGAGCCATCTTGTTTATAACGAAAGAGAGAAAGGATTATCATTCAAACAATTATTTTAATAAAATTATTAAAATAATAAAAATAATATAAAAATTAAAATATATAAAAAAATAATATATAAACTTAAATATTTTTAATAGTTTTATGCTTAAACTTGTGAATCCTAATATATTTTTAACTATATCTTATATTAATATTTTGTTAAACAAGCTAGCTCATTAGCTAATGAGTCAAATGAAGACTAATCAAATTTGGCTTGTTAGCTCATCAAGCACGACTACCGAGCCATTTATTGAGTTGAGCTCAAGCCGGCTTATGAGTCAACTTGACTAACTTACACCTCTAGTTAAAGACCGTTTAAAAGATGGCAATAGCATAGTACATTGAAGTTATAATTTTTAATGCCATAGTTGATGTTCTGTAAATTTTACATTAAATACATCATGGGATAATAATCACCACAAATGGTTGTGAGAGAGCAAATGCATGCAAACGAGAGCTACGAGCCACTAGTTGTTTTCAATTCTTGCGATGATAAGGCCATTACCACACTATGAGTGTCTAATCTAAAACTAAATTGCAATTTCGGCCACATAAAAATTATCTATTAAGCAAGGTTTACTATTTTAAAACATTTTAAAGGAAGATGAAAGCATCAAACATCTAAACAATCATTCAAAGCATCAAACATCTAAACAATCATTCATGTCAGCATAAAATATGTAAAGGTTTGCACCAACTCACTTGTGAAGTAAAGGCAAATCTGGTTTTCCCCATGCAAAAGGTTCAGTTGAATCATCTATTTGAGGAGAAGTATAAGCCGTAATTACTGATTCACTAGGAAATGATGGAGGAAAATGCCAGTTCTTGCTCACATTTCTCTGCAAGTTAATTTATAAGCTATTAGAAGCCTACTGGCTGGTAATCAACAGGTTAAAAAACGTTTTTACAAGTAGCACTCACATGTTTATCCATGAAGGTCACTTTATTTTTAGTATCAGGAATAGTACTGTCAGATGATTGATCAGCCCCTAGAATACTTTCTTTGGATGCAGAACAAAGAATATTCGTGCCCATTCCATCTGTAGTGTTGCCATTTGTATTTGAAGATTTTTTATTTAAATTACCACTGTACTGAGAACCACATAAAATACTAAAATCTGGAGATTCAACCCACTCCTTAAATTTTAGAAGCCCATCTGGTTCGGGAAACCCATTGATAACTTCAATGGCATTTACAATTCCAATACCGCTGCAAAGTCAGATGTAGCCGATTTTAATAGCACTCTAAAGGCAACCACATAGATATCAAGTTAGATAAATTTCATCTAACATTTCAAAATGTCGCCAAGGCGTGCTAGAGAATATATAATATGCTGTTTATTTCCTCTACAATATAAGAAAAACTTGAAGACAATAAGGAAGGAAAGGCAGAACAGTAGTCTCAGCTTGAAGTGAGCCAGGACCAATCAAAAGTAAACTTCTTTTTCTTATCCGATCATTAATAATAAGATATTATGACACAAACCAAGCTCATAAAGAGATAAAAGTTGTATCATAAAAAGATAGGAAAACAAAATTATACAAAATTAGAAAGCTATTGCAGCTTACTTTCACAGCAAAACATAAGAACACTACCTAATTTTGAATATGATTGGATCAACAGATATTGTGAGTCGATTATATTAATATGACAGCTAAATTAGCAACAAAAATACCATCAAAGAGAGGCGGTTCAAGTGCACAAGAGCAGCAGTCTCCACACAATTTTGATCACTCAAAAGTTGATAATCATAAAGAATAGCTTACAAAAAATTTACATGCAACTAGCGATTCTCTGCTGAATATTCAAAATTATAATAACTGTTTTTCTAAATAAAACTATAGCTCTCCAAACATTTGATTCGTGATATTCATGAAAAATATTTCCCTGATTCCCAGAATAGTAAATAAAGGTCATGATAGCTTATTATAATTATTTTTAAATGAAGAAATCAGTTCATAATTTGCTCCATAGTCTATCAATATCCTGTGACTGGTGTGTTTCTTATGATCCTGCACATATCCCACTAGGTGAAGGGTTGGAACATGAACTAAGTGCTTTGGTAATGATGTCTCTGAGCGCCTAACCATACTTAAATCCAAACTTGGTAACTAGAACATTTGGCAGATTATATCACACAAATCACTAGGAAATAAAAGGGCGATGAATTTTGTTTCTCCTACATAAACCTTCAGTCCTTGGGATCAACTCCAACCTCAGTCAAGTTGATAATTATACTCTCACTATTGGTCTGCTATAACAGACTTCATTGAAACTACACTTTCAAAGCTGAAGCTGTCTTATGAGTCAGTATAACGACTAAATCTATAGTTTTCAAATTATGAACGACAAGCAAAATCAGCGAAAATTGCTACAAGGTCCTCTTCTTTGCCACATTCTCTGCATTGCAAGTAACACATATTCAAATCAGCCTTTTCATGAATAAATGAAATATATAATCACATTTTATTTAATCCTGTCTTCAATGATTGAGCTGAGAATTTCAGAAAGTTGTGATTATCAATGGAATGGGTCATTTGCAATACAAATTTTAGTTGTGCATGGATAAGCACGTATGTATATTGTGTAATGTCATCTGCCCCCACATGAACGGATCATGGAGAATCTTTAAAATTGAAATTTACAACAGCATATTGGCTGACGCATGCGATCTACACAGTTCTAGAATGTCAGCCTACATATGAAGGAACATTTAACATGGTTTAAATCACAAAATACTTGACAAAGGTTCACTATAAAGATTCAGCATTTACCTGACACCCTCAGTATAGTCACTACCAAGGAGCAATGCTATGCGAATCAATTTATCCCTGCTAAGGCCAAGCTCCTTCTCAATATCCTGACATAACGAAAGAGTGAGAAAAATAAAATAACATAGGCAGGTAAATATTTGTTAGAAACGTCAGCACTCAGCAAGGATGTTAACCTCTCATGAAAATCATCATGGTTAAAAAAATGAAAAAACAAAAAGTCCAATAGGCCCGATTACAACAAGTAATTACTGAATTAAGACCAAAAAAATGTTGCTTAAATTTTTAAAGTCCAGTTATAAGCATCCATCAGATTAACAGCACAAAGAAAGAAAGAGAAATATAAAATTCCATGAAATGTAAGGCTCCTTTAGGACAAAGTATACCTTCATAAAATATGTTTCCACATACTTGCGATGATCAAAAATGTTCTTGTATACATTCCGACCTCCAAACAAAAACACGTCAGAGTCATCTGTTACGATGCCATCAACAAGGTTATTCATTTCCATATAAGCACATTGTGCTTCTGCTTCCATAGGTGCAATTATATATGGCAAACCAAACATTTGAAGGAGTTCCTAAAACATAGAAAATAGCATATTATCTTATTAGTTAATCCTCTTAAATAATAAAGAAAATATTAAAATATACATAGCAGGTCAAACAACAGAATATATGCATAGTCAACACAGATGTTATAAAAAAAAACAGAATATATGCATAGTCGATGTAAAGTTCACAATAATAATGAAAAGGATCAAATAATGCATTGGCGATGATACGTCGGCAGCCCTTGGGGGACCTAGTGAAACATTAATTCATTATGTGAGAAAAGCAATTAAGAAAGGGATTAATTATGAAGGATTTCGTAATTGAAATTCAAATTGGAGAGGTAAATATATTCGGAAAGGAGGGTTGATTTAGGAAGGGATTAATTATGAAGGATTTCCGGATCGAAATTTAAATTGGAGAGGGAAAATATTAGCAAGGGGGGGCTGATTTAGGAGGCAAGTAGGAGAAGCTTATTTAAGGCCAAGTTTAGAGTTTATTTTGTTTTATGCAGATTTTGATTTGGTTTTGTTGTAGCTTTTTCTTCAAGGGCTTCCTAGCGGCGTCTAGAGTGTTTGAGAGAGCCGATCTACCTCATGAATTATAGATCACCTATATCTTGCTTTCAAATAAAGTTATAATCCAAAATCAGTCATTATTATTAGTATTTCTGCAATTTTTTCATTGTTCGTTTACTATTTTTGTCTATAAGGCATATCATATGACAAGTTCAAAAATGATATACATTAAGAACTAACATATCAATATGCCAAATAATAACACTTTTCAAATTGAAAAACCTTTGAACACATCAGGTAATTTCCACACTACTAATATTGCTGGCTATTTGAAGTGTAGCAGAGAACAGAACCTATTTCAGAATGTTAAAAGGCAAGCAAACATGATTTACCATCATGGAACAGTTCAAAACCACATCTCAGAGAGAAAAGCTGCAACTGCATTCCTACTCTTTCTAGAAATAGGAAAAAAGTCATAACTAAACTACTGTATGAAGCAGATTACGATAAACAAATAATTTTGGAATATAAAGAGCCGCAAAACATGATCATCTAATTTAAGTTAAATAAACAAAAGAAATTAATCTAGAAGATTTGTCAATATGATAACTGTTCTTTGGCATCTACATTTAGTAAAAACAATTAGACCGATTAAACAATTACATGTATTCTGAAATAAAATGACAATATATTCAACACAAAAAAAAAACATATCAAAACTTACACGCATCAACATCACCTTTAAAGTGAACTTCTTACTCTACAAACTATATTAGCAAGCCTATTTGGGAAAATGCTGAAGATATGGTGAGTGTAACCTGACATTCAGCAAACATCTCACTGCTCACAGATTCCGCATTGCGTTCTAGTTTTCTCTGTTCATCTCCAAGAAATGCACGCTCCTGTTCAAGAAGAAAGATCTCGTCCTGCAAATTAGATTTTGATGCAGCAATCTTATCACCCTCTTGCATTGAAGCTTCTTCACTAAAACTCAACCCTTGAGCAGAATGCTTGTAAACTTCATTGTCTGCCATTTTTTGTAGTTCATCAACACTAGCTGCCCCTTTTTCTGTTGAATTTATTTTAGAAAAGTCAATGGCATGCATTGCACTAGAATCAGAGGTTATGCTAGACCTTATTCCTGAACTATAAGTCGAGAGGAAAGCCGCAGAATTACTCGGAGCATCAACAAGACCAATATCAAGTCTGATATATGGATTTTCAAAATTAATGTTAGGATAAATCTCAGGGGCATGACGGTCATCATCTTTGCCCAAATTAGGTTCATCAGCCACGAGCTTAGAATCAATCATGCATAGATTTTCCTGTGATGACAGATTTATGCTTTGCTCTCTATCCTGAATATCATGTGATGACCCTACATCATTGCTACAAACAGCTAAATTGTTTTTATCATCTTTCAGAGTTGATTCTCCATCAAACCGGCCTACAGGAACAGATGTAGAAAGTATCTCATCGGAAGAAACAATGATCTGATGGGCATTGCTTCCATGAAAGCATTCCTTTTCTTCAAGATCCATCAAAACACTTTGCAACTGATTCCTCTCTATTGGAAATTCAATATTTAGATCATTCTTCACTGATGTTAATGATTTTTTATCATCACCAGTTCTCCTCATATTTTCCACGATAGGAACCACGGATAAAGACTGCTTTGATTTAATATCCTCAAGACTTCTTCTTATTGCTTCCTTGAGATCAGCTTCTTCTTCCAGGAACCCTAGAGAAACTGCCTGCTCACTTTCTTCTGAATGAGAGACAAGGGAAGCACCTTCCTCCCACAGAACTTCATCTTCTTCACAACCTTTACTTTCAACAAATGATGATTGATTATCATCACCTTTAAAGCTTACACTTTGTTCATCAACTGTTCCATACTCCCAAATGCCTTCTGGCTCGAAATCATCCATGTTTTTCTCCAAGGACAAGCTTTCATAAGATAATTCTGTTGCTTGATTTTCATTAACTAGATTCATGAAAAAATTGTCATCTATTGTTTTAGTTCCAATCTCATCTTCTGAAAAGGATATCTCGATTGCAGTTTTCTTTCCAGCAACTGTGGTTGATTTCACAGTATTTCTCTTAGTTTCCTCACATGTTCCCTCAACAGGTATTGATCTACTAATGTGGTGGCTATTTTTCTCATTGACAAAAGAGTGAATTGGAATGCCATCAGTTTGGGGGTGACATTCTGAAAAATCAGAAGCATCATTATAAGAAATCGGCTCAGTGATTTTATTAAAATCCTTATTAGGAAACACTTTCTCATGCTCTTTCATCATATCCAAGTTCCGTTGTAAATCTCGGGTCATACGAATACCAAGTCCCCTAACTCTGCTGACTCGGACTCGCCCCCTGTCATCCAAGTACGTTTCAACATCCTGAGACAATTCCCCAGCAACCGCATTTGAAGTAATGTCTCCACTAAATTTTGATGGGCTCATAAAAATTTGTCTCTTAGATGTATCTGAAGCAGTAGTCCTCATTTCTTGATTAACAATACCACCATTTTTCGCAGCACCAGTGGTAGCCAGCATCCTGATTTAAGAAAATACAAAAGAAGTATTTTTTTATGGTCAATTTGATTTTATAAGTACGAGGCCCGGGCCCTATCAACTGAATTGTAATCCCACACTGAATGTAGCATGCAGCTAAAACTTAGAATGAAAGCAATAGAAAAAAAAAGCAGTAGTGAAAATAAATTATCCACAAAAATAGTAGGATATTTCATAATCCAACAAACTAAGATGCTCATAAGGAAATAAAGTTAATTTTTTGCTTACTCTTTGTCACCAGTAAAACATGAGGAAAATATGTATTCCCGGTTTGGTTCAGAAGCTATCCTAGATGTTTGCAAATCTCCAAAGCCCCGTCCAGAAGAACATTTCTGAACTTCATCTATCTCTCGGCGAAAAGCAACAGTTTTAAGATATGACTGTATTTGTAGTTCAGAAAACTTTGCAGGAACCTGACAATTGTTGAATTGACAAACCCATTTGTGTATCAGCAGGCACACTAATTTATAAGAAATAGTGTTACAAGTACATTAAAAAATTAATTTGTGACAACAAAATCTTTTTGCTTTTGACAGTAGCCTAAAGCAATGAAGATTTCGTACATGTGAAAGAGGTGCCCAAATTCCCAGTTACTAGTTGTTGAACTACAAACAAAGCATTTAAAAAAATTCTTCAGACACTATGAATGAACTTCATTTGGTAATCAGATTTAATATCCACCTCATGGTGAAGTAACAAACAAAAAAAATACGTCAACCCAATATATAGAAGGATGATGAACAAAGAAGAATGTAAGGAAAACCCTCATTACCATAATAAAATTAACCTGTACAACGAATCTAAAACAAGAAATCCCTCATTAACATAGTATAGCTACGCTAGTCATCCTTAAACAAGAATGTGATAAAAGCTCACATTAGCTGACAGAGGAGAGGGTTGGGGTGAGTAATAAGTTGACAGTCAACATCAGGTGTTATGTAACTGTATATAATTATTATTTCATTCTACGCATACAATAAGCTGCAACGGATCATGCATATGTCTTAACAAATCCTAAACAACACGTAGAAAAAACCAAGCTAAATACTGAGTACTACAGAAATTTCAACCAGAGGGTCAATGGTGTCAGGGGCAATAATTTCAACCAATACGTAGAAGGCATCAAGAGAATGAGAAGGTGCATGCCCTCTCCAAAACTTTAATATGACTTTATCTATAATATATTTTTGCTTACAAAAATATAATTATGCTAGACCGGTCCTTCCGGACCGGTCCAGCAGTCCAGGTGGACAGGCTCAAGTTTACAGTAGGCAAAACAAAGGTTCCACCCAACAGGGTCCGCCCCCCTCTCCTCCTTTGCCCAGATGCTATATGTAGAAGGTATTTATGGATTGTTTAGGAGGAAAATTTGAATTGAAGGGCTGTTTGGGTATTTTATTTTGATTTGCATGCTTTTAATAGATTGTTTTACACTAAGGTTGGGGGTTATGATTGATTTTGGCTGAAATTAGTTTGTGCTTAGAGAATTTGGGCTTCAACCGCCGGCTAGGGTTTGGGAGAGTCAGATCTTCCTCTCCAATTGAAGATTCTTGTATCTTGTTGCTTTTCATTATTATTTCCTACAATAAAAGTGATTTGTGGTTTGTTCTTCTTACAAATTTCATTTGTGGTTTGCTATTTTGGGTTGAAAACTCTCCTATTTCCTATCAAATTCTCATATAAATATTCACTTTGTACTCCCCTCTAAAATTTTAATGTTTAGGTTATAAGCTCCGATTTAAAATATTGATGATATTTTTAAAATAGTCAACTTATGCTATTGGTAAAAAACAATTCCTGGCTCTGCAACTAGGTGTCCTTTTTACTTGATTGTGAATTGGATTATGATGCACATTCAAAATGGGGCACAACAATTATCTTATATTTTGCATAGTAGGCTACATAATAAAATGCATCAAGTGCAAGGAATATACAAGTTGAATTCGTCACATGCAATAACAGAAAAAAGAAATTGAAAAAGAAATAAACAGAATTAATTTGCATAATCCTTTACTAATATCAGGCCATCACTTAAGATCCTAAATTGACAAAAATAAAGTGTTAATTCACTTACTTTCTTAATTTTTTGATACTTTTGTCTATTGTCAGCCATCAGCCTCTCCCGCATCTTAAAAGTAGAAAATAATTTAAGAAAAAATTAAGAGAAAATCAGCAGAAGTTTAATGTCAAAAGAAGGGCTTCAAAAGGTCAGACAAACAGGCTATGTTTCATCAACATGTTACCTGATCAAGAAGGTCCAACTGCATGGAAGGAGGTAGAGAAGCCAACACTGCAGGATCGATGTTCCCACTATTTACAGGCTGCACAATAAGATATTTAATATTTACAATGTAAAGATCAATTTATATAATCAAAACTCAGACGCAATCATATTCTTAAAGATTTTCAAAACTAGCCTAGGATAATTCAACTTTTATGCGGAAGAAAAACATTCACTAGAGAATGTTAAACTAGACATCAAAATCTTATAAAAGATGTAATATAGCATCATTTTTTTTTGCTAGGAAGTTTTTTTATGATATACACTTCCAATAAATACAACCAAAATTGCAAAGGAATAAAGCAAGTGCTGCAAAAAGGGAGACCTACATCTTCATAGCACTAGCTTCCATATGGACAAAGCAATAATAAAATGATAAAGCCTGAAAAATTATAAAGACAAACTTGCACAAAATGGTCCCTGGGATGGGCAAATATCTTCATAAGAACTTCAAATAAATGACCTAACTAGAAATTTTAAACATAAAATTCAACAAATAAATCCAATTCATTTTTGCACAAGGCCATAAGTTCAACATAACCAAATCATTAACAACTTGAATGCTATTTTAGTAAACTTCTTTGGTAATTTGCAATGCATAACCAACAAAGGTGCAATAACTAGAAATCAAATGAAAGTGAGGTGTGCAGACTGGTGAAGTCTGTTGGGGCAGGTGTTTAAGAGAGAACATGCATCTACAGAGCTAGAACTATATTAAACTAATTAAAAAATAAAAATAAAAAATAAAAAACATATTTTGCAGATGCCAAGGTACTAATTTTTTGGCTGCGGAAGATGTTTTTCTTTACTTTCTTTTCTTTCCATGGGAAGCAAGTAATACTAGATGTCGAATATCCACAATGATGGCTATCATGTTTGATTTTAAATACAAAATAGTTGATTACTTGAAGCAGTAGCACCATTTACGTCATGTGGGAGTGTGAATTTGACTCGGATAATTGATGATCATTCTCAAATATTGGATCAGTTATTTTCTCAAATCAAAATCAACAGCTATGCCATGCTCATAATGAACATGAATCCAATTCAAGTTGGCACGGGATTGAATGATAATGTATATGCATGCAAAGGCATTTATACAAATATATAGGAATAACTTTATATTGGTCTTAGAGTGATGTGTTTATGCATCAATGAATCAATATATGTATATATATATATATATATATATATATATATATATATATATATATATATATATATATATATATATATATATATATATATATAGATGATTGTGTTTGTAGGTTGAAGTAAGAATTTGTTGTAAAGAACTAAAATTGAACCAATATTTTGATCCAATTTGACCTTGAATAGAAATAAATAAGCCAAACTTGGCCCAAATAAAAATACAATGGAAACACTCGATAGCCAAGCCTAGTTCAGCTCAAGATCAGATCTAATGGCTTCAAATCAATCTTGAGGTGGGGTCAGATCAACTAAAGACCAGATTATTGATGGCCCTACATTCATTTTTTTCATTGTCAGTGCATAAAAGATCAAAATGGTTTAGAAGAAGTATAGAAAGGCATCGATGAATGAAATATTAACAAAGAAAGCAATTGAAAGCATCAATAAATAAAGCATGTTCTCAAAAGAAGCAACAAAAGTTGATATAGAGGATGTTTGGTTTGTTGCATTTATAGTGTAATGTATTTCAAATGCATGTATTTTGAGAATTTGGGCATTTGATAGGGTGGATTTTAAATGCAATATAATTAATTGATGAATTAACAATTCATCCTTTAGTTCATTTTTGACATACTTGAAAATCGGCAGATTGTGAGATACACTATAAATTTTCTACATGTACTACAACAAGCCACCACAAGCAACAAATCGGAACCTCCACCTCTGATTGCTGCCAATAGTTGTCGCTTGCTAGTTGCTGCCATAGATCATAGCTGGCCATTGACGCCAGCCACTGCAGTGTTATCAGCCTCTCCAATTGCCACTAGCCATCACCACACCTAACATTGCCAGCGATCGTGACCACCACCACACTTGCCATAGCCGGCAATCGTCATCACTATCACTTTACATATTCATTTTGCTCCAAACCAAACACAAAAATAATTATCTATTGTTTTCGTTTTACACCCAATTAAACAACTTTAAATTAAATACACTAAATTTACTTTAGACTGAATTTACTTTACACGGCATTCCATTTATACTGTATTCCATTTTCAGCAAACTAAATGGTCCCATAGTCAAAACATTTTCTTCTAGGAAATATCCAACTAAAACAAAGTCACTAATTACCAATATGTCGCATGAATTAAACCAACCCAGCAGATCTCTCAAGTATCGAAGGCCTTAAAAGCATTGAAAAATATGACGGAAATCAAATAATTCTAACGTCTTTGATAATAACTAGTAGCCAGTGGCAAACCTTAAGAGGAAGTCATAAGTCTTAAGAACTTACAAAAATAATCCCTTCTAAATCATCCTCTTCACCTTCTTCTTCATACTTGAAATCCTCAGTAGGCACTGGTTCATTAACCGCCATCTTTGCTTCATTCTCGGCAGAAATAGATGCAGCCAGCCTAAATGGATGATAGCTAGTTTATTGAACAGCATAAAGGGAGAAGTGTCTTGAAAAAAAAAATTATAACAGTATAATCTAGTTCGTACAGCTCATCCAGCTTTTCTTGGTTGAAGGTTTTATCAAACTCCTGACTACTTCGCCCAAAACTGCTAGCTTTTCCGGAGCCTAGACTTCCATCATCCATGAAAGCAACTTGCTTACCCTTCAAATCGCCATTAATCTCAGACTTGCCTCTCTTAATCTCCTCAGCCAACTCTTCAAGCCTTTTGGATTTCAGCTATATCAAAAAAACGAAAAACATAAGAGCGAAAAACCAATTAAAAAAAGAAAAAGAACAAAATGCCAATAGGAAAACGAACATGATTGAGTAGCAGTTTCTCGGCAGTCTTACGAATCTTGGCGCGGGCGTTCTCGCGGTGTCGGCGTCGTGCGGCGACGGTACGTCGCTTGAGGGCGGGAGTACCTCCGTCGAAGACGAAGACCGGTTTCGTGCGGAGGAAGAGGAGCTTGCATATGCGGCGAAAGAACCCGAGGGTATGCGCATTGCGGACCATCTCACCTCGCTCGTCCCGCATTGCCTTCATGAACTGAATCATCCATATGCTGGCGTCTGCGAAAAGGAGCCCAGCTGTATGAAAAATTCATGTCGATGATTCGAAATGGACAAGGTATGTAGATTGGGAAAAGAGTACCGATTGCGAGCTTTTTCCCGGATAGGGTTTCCACAGAAACGCGACGCCCGACGGGGGCGAGTAGCTCCCAGAGCCCTTGTACTCCCATTCCGTTATCCTCTTCTTCGTGCACGACCAACAAATTTTCTCAACTGAGTTTCTCTTCCATACTAGTTTGTTACTTGGATTATGAAAGTCGCGGAATTTGCAGGAAGTATATAAATCGGCCTTTATTCATCTTATTTGGAAAATATATTAGGAGTACTTATTTTGAAGTCTCGTTATAACCAGCTTTGAATAAGATTGAAATCCTTTTTAAAAAAAAATTAACCTTATTTAAAATTGTTGGGATCATATTTGAACCATAACTATTTATAGTCAAATATAATCCAAACAAGATTCAATAATGATCAAATAGGATTTGAATAATGATTGAATAAGGCTCAATAAAGTTCGAATTAGATTCAAGATAGTATTTGCATGTTTATATATGATTGATGGTGTAGCACTAAAAGTACAAGAAGTGCATTATGATATTTTCCTTATTTGGCTTTAATTACTGTTTTGGATTCTCATGTCTTAATTAGGCAAATCTCTTAGATAACCATGCAATGTAATATTGACCATATTATATAATATATTTAAATTTAATCCAACAGTTTGCCTCTTTTTTTTTTTTTTTTTTTGCAAACGTATTTTTGGAGCTCATATTAATTTTGAATTAGTACAAAATATTTAAAAATTTTACTTTTTTTACAATGTAGTTTTCCTATTAATTTATGCATCTCAATCATAAGCTCAATTTATATAATAGTGAGATACTAAGCAAATTAATTTATGATAGCATAAATTTTTTAAATAAAATATAATTCATAATTACATAATTCAAATACAAATGCATGAGTACAAAATGCAAATATAATTATGTCCTAACACTCACTAATACACCCCCAACTAAACACTTACTGCTACCCATTTTGAAATCTCAAAAGTTCAGTTAAAAAACAATACAAAAAAAAACCCAAAAACAAATACACATAATATAATCATTATTCAGACGATCTTTGGTCCAATTATGATGGTGGTGGATAAAAAAAGCCATGTAAAAGTGAGAATAACTCCTAAAACTTGGAGCAATCCTCAGTGTATTAGTGCTACAATTAGTCCCACCTGATGTTTCTTTTACAGGAATTGTTCATCAACTTTTAATTCTAGCCTTACTAAATATCTTGTCTACTTGTCCTGGGGGTACTACAGGATGAACAAGAGAAGCGGGATCTCCTTCTTTTCTAATTCATTTCCACCTCCACCTTGAGCTAACCTATGCCCTTTTGCTACTTATAATATGAAATGAATGGTCAATGAGCGGAAAGTGTAATAACCCGTATTTTGACTTTGTCAATTTTTTATGAAGCCTTTATAACTCCAAATCAAAATCTGTCTTCACCATAGTATTTTGATCATAGTATTTTATTTACATGAATTTTTTTGTAATTTTTAGGCACCGGTGAAAATCCCTAAGTAATTGGTATTTGTCGGTATAAGTGAGAATTTCGAGATCTTTAGGTGTCTGATTTAGGAAATTTACTCGTCTCGTTGTAGGGAACCTTTGCACTATTTATGAATTCAAAGATTTTATATTTTTGATATTTTTTTAGATCAAATTTGTGTTTCTGTTATCGAAAAATGTGAATAGCTTTATATTGGCAAAACTTACAATGCGTAACTTTTTGTAAGTTATATAGATTTAGATTATGAATATTTTGAGTATTTATTTAAAATTTTTTATCATGTGATTTTTAAAATTCAACAATTTTTGTCTACTCAAAATTTTATTTTGACATCTAAATATAGTGATTTAGTTCAACTAAAGCTTCAGAATATTATTGTATGCGTATTTTATAATTTCGTTAAATTCTGAAAATGTGAATTTTTTCTCAGTATGATTTTTGTTGTCTACCAATACATTGATTGTTGAACATAATTATCAACTACGACAACTAAAGGTAGACAACTAGAAAATGCCAAAATTCACATTATTCTTATCTTTCGTAAACAAATTCTACCCAACTCTCATTCAAATCCTACGGTTCTGATAACAATCAATTCTCCCAACAACTATGATTTGATACTAATTATGATGCCCCATAATCTAAATTAGAAAATTTATTTTTATCTTTTAATAAATAATAACCAGAGTTGTCTAATATCATCTATGAGTAATAAATAGCAAAATAGATTCTATAATTCAAAACATCAATATATAAATCTATATTCAATCCCAAGAATCATATATAATACTTAGGATATATATAATCATATCATAATTATTCTGTCATGAGTATAAATGAAAAACAAAAAAATAGAATCTGAAGAATCCTAATCAATCTCACACTCCTACTTCCCTACCTAACCTGAAATCATTTAACCACATATAATAAGCTTTCAGTAGGTCACCAAAACCTACAACTAAATTCAAAGCATGGTAAAAAAATAATATGCATGTTAAACATCAAATCATCGTAGTAGTAGTCATATGATCATTAAATAAATGCAAGAATAATAAAACTCAAATATAATAGCAGTAGATTCTATAAACAGTAAAACACTATAGTACAACATCTAGTAAAATAATAACTCAATACGAGTGTTAAACCTATTAAAACAAATAAAGAATGGTTGATCCGTTGGTTTGAGATTCATTGACATGTGCATGATGGTGGCCCAACGGACTTTCCTTTAAACAAAGTGGTTTAATGGTATGCTCTACTAATTGACGTGATATACTAATTGAAAGTTATAACGATATCATTATTGTGCCGATGTGCAAAGAGTGATGACTCTATTTACTGAGTTAACAGTTTACTAACACTGATATTAACACTAAAAAGAGGGATGTCAACCAGCTTGATAAGCTGTCAAATGATCATTGGCATCCCCCTCCACCCGGTTGGATTAAATTTAATTTTGATGCATCACTTCTTCAATCATACAAAGGAGGAGTTGGAGAAATTTGTAGAGATTCCAAAGGCAGATTTTTATTAGCATTTGGATATCCAATTACTCATTGGGATATTTCTAAACTTGAAATGTTTGCTGCTACTTCCGTCCTTGATTTTTTCAAAGAAGATTATATGATATATGAAGGCATCATCATTGAGGGAGATAATGCAAATGTTATCAAAGCTTTGCAAGAAAAATTGGTTCACAAGACAGATGATTGGAAAGGTACATTCAAGATCTTTAAAAACATTCTTTTCAATTGTATAGATAGAAAATGTAATAAATTAGCGGATCTTTGTGCTAACTATGCTATTGTTTCTTCTTTCTTTTGGAAAGATTTGCTTCCAAATGAGGTTCCTCCTTCTTTTTTTAAATTGTTAAAGGGGGAATCTCATGGGTATATTTAGTTTGTTTGTTCTCTATCTTCAATAAAATTTAAATGCTATGTGCATTTTCTTCAAAAAAAAAAGCTAGGACTTCTTACTTATTTAGTTTGACAACTAAAATGCATGGTTTGAGGTATCATAAAAAGGGTGTTCGATCTGGTAATTGAGGATAAGTAATATTTTGCATAATTTCTAAGACATAGGCAGTAATATAACTAAGTTCTAGATTTTATTTTCAATAACCTCTCTAGGATGTCAAATGATTGTGAGGTTTTTTTTAGTACCATACCAAAAGATTTAATTTTTTTGGGTCATATAATAATAGGTGTTTGTGGAAAGTGGGGTAATATTAATCCTATCAACAACTTTGAGAATTATGTTGTATTAAAGCATATGTTAAATGACACAAGTGTTTAACATTAGGATATTAATTAAGGGCTGGTCACTAACAGGTATGTTCCTATAATTCACATTAATAATGAACTAATTATAGTGCAAATGAATGGTTGTGTCATAAGGTGCAACATTGGTATGTGATGTGTGAAGGCACTAATGTAAATCTTGATTAATGATAGTTACTTGTCTCGTATACACTAAAAAATGCATTACTTTCCTATCCAAATTCATCATGAGACTTGAGAAAAATTCAAAATTCAAAAATTGCATTACAGACCTGATAAGTGATTTCTACAGGTCTTTTGTTGACATAAGATTAAAGGGTAGTGTAGGTAGAGTTAAGGCGAAGACTGGCAAAGAATTCATACAGAAGTTCATAGTGGAAAGGAAATGCAAGGGTCAGAATAAAAGTAAAGGAAGTATGAGCAAGCATATCTAACACTAGATAAGTATGTGTACGAGGATTGATAATCTTGGAGGATGTAATCCCTACAGTTTTGTACCAGAGATAAACAACCTGATCTACTGCCTCAGTGAATCGAGGGTCTACAATTTCCCTTGAGGAGCTTCTAGTAAGCATCCTAGAACGCTTGCCACCTTTCATTTTGAGAGCTGACTGAAAGGGAGAAGGATTTGAAGGGTATTGGAGTGAAGAAAATGGTTCAAATCAGCTATTTATAAAGAGTCGGGCAAATTGTCCAGGACCATCGTGGAATCATCCAAGATGATCATGAGTAACAATGGCGTCCATAATGATTGCTCAAAAAGGCAGTGCTATCATCCAGGATGATCAAACATTGTTCAGTATGATTAAACACAGTCGATTGTCCTGAAGAGTCAGCCAGTACGATCTTTCACTATAAGGATCATCAAGGATAAATAGGTGGATCATTTAAAACAATTGGCAATAATGGATCATACTGTTTGAATTTAAAACATCTAATCATTTTTCCATGTGGATCATCCAGGATGAACAGGTGGATCGTCCAGCATGAATAGGCGGATCATCTAGGATGATCACCAATAATTGAGGTAGAATTCAATCACATCTTTTAGGACGATGTGGATGTGGATCATCTAGGATGATCTTAAATAATAGAGTCAGATCGGCCATCAGATGGATGATGATTGGTGAATTGATTATATCGTTCAGTCCGATAGTAAATCATTCAGAATGATGTGAAAAAAAATTAAAAATTTTGATAATGGATAAAGATGATCAGTAAAGACCCAAAAATAAAAAATTAAGTAACACTTAAAAAAAATTAAGTGAAAAGAAGCAATAAAAAGACAAGAAAAATAATAAAAAGAGCAAAAAAATGATTTTTTTAATCAATAATAGAAGATGATAAATTTTTCATATGATTGAATTAAAAATTAGTAAGAAATGAATTAACATCGTCGAAATCTAAAAATAGTAGAACAATTGTTCCTATTAGCCCCAGCTCGTACTCCTTACATGATAAAAATCTTTTGAAAACAAAAATCTAACTCACAAAAGAAATCAGATAAGAAAAGCGATCTGTTAAAAACTTCATTTTAGAAAAAATATCTTATAAAATAATATAATAAATTAATTTGTCATGATTATTGTGCTTTTCACATCTTTTGATTTTTGATACACTTTGTGTATCTTTCAATTTTTTGGCGATCATTGCACATCTTTTCAATTTTCTTTTGGGCTCATTTTATGCCTCTTGTCATTTTTATGAGCTAGCTCTCTTTCAAAATCTTTAAAGACTCTCCATTGTAAGAATATCTTCTAAATAATAGAGAAGAAAAACTCATTCTCTAATATAAGGAGTAAACAATAAAGCAGAGTTATATTCATCTGATAAATACAACAACTTAATCAATAAAGCTTGAAAGTGACTTAATGACGTTACACATTATTTCATATGAGATAGAATACTGTAGCAAGATAGAAATAATCTTAGTTTTAAAGTCCAATTGTTAATTTAAAGTAGATTTTTTGCTTCGAAAAGAAAATTACTCCACTAAA
Source organism: Dendrobium nobile (assembly GCA_022539455.1). Classification (NCBI taxonomy): domain Eukaryota; kingdom Viridiplantae; phylum Streptophyta; class Magnoliopsida; order Asparagales; family Orchidaceae; genus Dendrobium; species Dendrobium nobile. The sequence goes on along the minus strand of CM039718.1, from coordinate 15,890,033 downwards.
GGAGTTAGAGGAAGAGAAACAATCAATGTTGTTTCTTCCTTTAACTAATTCAGGGATGTTAATCATTGTTTATAAATTTTCAAAAATAAGAACAAGGCCAAAATATCATTCTAATAGTGACAAATAAAAAAACTAAAGGAAAGAATAACACAAAAATAAAATACGGAAAACTACAGCACATAAACAAAAATAAATAAGAAATTAAAAAAAGAACAAAGATTAAAAAACAAAAAATTCAGAGTTTAATAATCATCAAGTTCATGCATTTATATCTATGACACCTAATCTGATCCTTAACGTGCTAAAAGTTTCAAAGGCCATTGGTTTAGTAAAGATGTCAGCTAGTTGGTTTTCAGTTGCTACATAATATAGCTCAATGTCTCTTTTAATAACATGGTCCCTAATAATATGATGTCTTATGTCAATGTGTTTGGTTCTAAAATATTAGATGTAATTTTTAGAAATGAAGATGACACTAGTGTAATCATATAGAATTGACATTATGCCTACATGTAATCCTAAATCAAGAATTTATTATCTTAACCAATAGACTTGGGCCACACAACTTCCTAAGACTATATATTCAGCTTCCACTATTATCATGTTCTTCCTTTTAGCTACCCTGTTCTGTTGTGGGGTCCTAGGAGTTAAGAAGTTATGACTAATCCCTTGCTCCTCAAAAAAAGTTCCAAATCTCTCATTTTCAAACTCTCCACCAAGGTCACTATGAATGGTTAAGATCTCATAACTTAGTTTTTTCTGAATCTAAGTGGAGAATGATTTAAATTCATCGAATGAATCACTTTTATGTGACAGAAATCTAATCCAAGTGAACCTTGAGTAGTAATCAACTATTACAAATCTAAAGACCTTTTCCCACAAGCTTGCAGTGCTAATGGGTCCAAATAAATCCATGTGAAGGACTTCTAAAGGTTTAGAGGAGCTAATATCCTTAATGAAATGAAAAAAGAATTTGACTTGTTTCCTTAGTTCAGAGGCATCACACAGGTGGTCCTTAGTGAATTCATGCTTGAGGATTCCTCTTATTAAGTCTTTTTGGGTTACTTTTCTAAGTGTTTTCATGCTAGCATGATATAATCTCATATCCCATAACCAAGACTCATCATCAATTGTTTTAAGCAAAAAGAAGCATCACATTCAATATTATTTAAATCCAGCATGTTGATGTTATTGATCATTTTTCATTGTAAAATAGTGTTATTATTTAAGCTTATAATATAGCTTTTAACAAAAAATTTATGTTGAATCCTTTATCGCAGAGCTGATTGATGCTGAGCAAATTATATTTTAATCCATCAATAAGTAAAATATTTTCAATCAAAAAATATTTAACACTAGGAAAAGGGATTACTAATCTACTCGGGTTATAGTACCTCTTCATGGGTTTGAATTATGTATGCTAATTTGATTGATTATGAAACTCAGGCATTATGGATTATTTTTTTATTTTCTTTGAAAAAAGTTAAATGAGTTTTTAAAAACTTATTTAAATTTTCAAGAATTGAAATTTCTATTTATAAAGCATGCTCTTTACGATCTAAATCAGTTACAAAAGTATTTAATTCCTTATATGCAGTTTCTAGCTCAACATGTAAAATTTTTATGTAATAATGGTTATCAGTCAATTCAGAATACTTTTTTGTTCAAAGTATCAAATTTATCTAATAATGTCATGTGATTTCTATCAAGTATAGAATGATCTTTAATCAAAACTTCATGCTCTTTTCATAAGTTTAGAAATTCCAGTTTTAGGCTAGCATGTAATTTTTTAAGCTTTCTATAAGATGAATGAATTTTCTTAAAAATATCAAGCAATTGATCATATGTTAATTCACATACCTCTTCTTGGTCAGAGTGACCAAGATGATTATCCTCCTTCAAACACAAGTTTGTTGTCTCCTCTTCAGTTTCAGTTTCAAAAGCATTAGATACAGAATTTGCCTAGAAAGACTTTTGGATCCATTTCTTATTCTTTCATAACTTAGGCTTTTCTTCACCATTTTCCTTGCTTGGGTGAGTTTTCAGAGTTGGACAATCAGCCTTCAGAAGCCCTGGCTTCCTGCATTCAAAATAGATAATGTCAGAAGAAACTTTAGAATTCTTATGGTTTTTACCTTTGTTTTATTTCTGACAATGCTTTTGCTTTTTTTCTCAAGAAACTCTTGAATTACCTAGTAATTAAAGCAACATCATCACTTTCAAAACTTGAAGAATTAGTATCTGAATCATTAGCCTTCAAGACTATAATTTCTCTTTCTTTTTCTCACATACATCAAGCTACTTTTGGTTCACTACTTGCTCGTAAGCAATTAGTGATCCATGTAAGTTATTGATCAAATAAACATTCAAATCCTTAAATCAGTTATAACAGTAATCTTAGCATCAAAGGAAAAAGGTAAACATCTCAAAATTTTGTTAACTTTCTCATAGTTATATAGCTCTCTTCCTAAGGCATGTAGGGAGGTGATTATTTGTGTAAACCAAGTATACATTTTAGATATTGACTCACTAGGTTTCATGTAAAAAAGTTTATAGTTACGAAGTAAAATATTCAATCTAGATTACTTAACTTCAGTTTATTCCTTCATAAGTAATGCATAATGTATCCCAGATTTCTTTTTCAGTTGCACATGTTGAAATACGCATGTAATCTTCAAATTTCAGTGCAAAGAAAAAAATAGTTTAAATATTTTGTATTAAGTTGTGCTAGATCCCTATCACCAAAGTCCAAAAAAATGGAAGTTCAATTTTGATGCCAATTATTTCACGTGTTCGTGCAAAATAACATTCTTTTATAAGTATCCACATGTGATAATATATAGATTGTAAAAAAGTGGACATGCGAGTTTTTTAGAAATTAAAAGGTATATTATCAAATAAGGATGATCAGGTAATAGAATACCCTTCTGTTGTGTTCCGATTACAAAACTTAGCCATGGATCAAAATAAAAAAGTTTCAGAAACTTAATTTTATGAATCGCGCTTTGATACCAATTGAAACTTCATTAGGGTTGTTAAGCCCTTATGAACTAGCTCGAGGCTAACTTAGAGAGGGAGGGGTGAATTGGAAGTTTTAATAATTCTTAAACAAAAGATATGATCTTTTTGAAATCTTTTTGAATATTTTTAAAACAAATAAGATCAAACCCTTGGTGCTGAAGTGATTAACAAAACAAATCAAAGCTTTTTAACCATACAATTAACCATAGAACATTAAGGTGTGGAAATTAAAATGCAGAAAAGTAATAAGAAAGAACACAATAGATTTTATAGTGATTCAGTTAACCTAACATACGTCTGAAAGTTCGTTAGGGATGTTATGCCCTTATGAATTGGCCCAAGGCTAACCAAGAGGGGTGGGGGGTGAATTGGTATTTAAAAAAAATCTTTAAACCAAAGACCAACAAAGCTCAAACCAAAATCATCACAGAAAAAATAAGTGCGAAAAAATTAAGTGCGGAAGCAAGAAAAAAGAACACAAGGGTTTATAGTGGTTCAATCAACTCGACCTACGTCCACTCCCCGGAGGCGCCCTCCGAGTATTGCACTACCAAAGTGACTCTCCTTTTGCTCCCACAGCAAAGCGGAGAAGCTCTTACAAAAACCTCCTTTTTGCCACCCCCGGCAAGGCAGAGAACCCAACTCCTTTTGCTTCCTCCTGAAGCAGGTAGAGAATTTTGATCAATCACTGAAGCTTACCTCTCCCAATCCTTCCAAGGATAAGAGACTCTAGTGAAAGAATAAGTGGAACGATGCTTGGAGCAACCCATGTGAATCTCCCTCACAAGATCCTCTCTCTCTCTCTCTCTCTCTCCTCTAGGCTTTCTCAGGTCAAGACAACAACAAAAGATTGTTCAAAACATTGAACAATAGCCATTAAATAGAAGAGCTTCAAAATAGCTCATTAATTATAAGTTGCCGACATTATCGTCCAGGATGATAGTAATATCGTCCTGTACGATCAGTGCAATTTGAGCCTAATCAGCTGGGACGATTTGGGACGAACAGAAGAAAAATATTCATACCGTCTAGGACGATACTAAATCATCTTATACAATTAGTTCAAATCACTGACTATCAACCAGATAATCACTCTGAAAGTGTTCTGGATGATTTCAAAATAGCTTGATCGATCGGGCCAATCTCACGTTCGTCCCAAACGATTAGTTCAAATCAAAGGAAAATCGTCCAGAGCATCGCCCGGAATTTGAGCTGGCTAATTTTGATCACCCAGACCATCGCCCGGAATATGAGTTGTCCGATATTGATCGTCTAGGAGCAACTTAAGGTTTTTGAACAGATCGCCCCGGCCGATCTTGCAATCGTCCAGGATGATGTGATTGTATCAATCATCTTAATTACTTTCCTTAATTACCTAATTAATTTAGGCATAATAGTATCAAATCGTCTAGGCCGATACACGATCGCCCTGATTGTCCTGGCCGGTTTCCAAAAATAAAGAATTTCTAAATAAATCATGGCGGCTGATTCTTTCAATTTTGAGCCTATCGTCCTGGCCGATACATGTATCATTTTGGCCGATCAGCTAATGACGGCTGCCTTAACAAGATGTCTTGATTAGGATTTTGGTTTTGAACCCGATCATCCAGGACGATATAAATATCATCCGGGATGATGTGAGTAAAAATAGAAATTCTAAATCAGATAGAAAAATCACTCAAGTGTGTGTGTGTAGGGTTACTTAGCATCAGAACACTTTAATGGTTTCAATTGCCTCAAGAAAGGAAAAAAGAAAATTACAGACTGACTCAGACCTAGTCTACCCAAACTTGAGCTGGTTCTGATTTCCGTCCGTTCTTGTGGCCCTGAAATATTAGTAGAAAAGGCAGTCATAGAGAAACAAGAGTGTTTGCTAACATCAAAATCATAATCTATGAACAACAGATTTGCAACAATCTCATCCATTTTGATGATGGCAAACACTTCAACGATCAAAAAATAGTAGTTCAAATTTTTCAGAATAAAATAGTGAAAAATAAAACAGTGCAAACACCAACATACTACTCCCCCTTTTGACATCTCAAAAGGAGAAGGAAACTAAAAAACAAATTAAACAACCCTAAATTTTTTTTTTAACCAAGGCATGAACATGATGTAGTCTTCCATGTAATTGATTTTAAAGATTTGTAAGTTAATGATTTAACAACATCAAAAATCCAAAAAATGGTGGAATATCCGATCATGTTAATCCCTAAGCTCGGACTTCTTTCAGGGTAAAATAGTTTTTTGAAATCAATGACCTAACTCAAAAAATTCAATTAGATATGAAAAAGGATTCGTTCACCACTTGATTTCAGAAAAAATATTTTATAGAATAATGTATCAAAGTAATTATGTCACAATCGCAAAAAGTCGAAATCAAGCCTTTGATTTTATCAAGTGATATATGAGTTCTTCCAAGTTTTAAAAGTTTTTGAAAGGAGAGGAGAGCTTGCTTTTGGTGGGCTCATTTTATGTCTCTTGTCAATTTGAATGGCTCTTTGCGCTTCTTTTTGATACACTTTGTGTATATATTTATTTTCAATTTGGTGTCATTGCGCATCTTTTGATTTTGGCATCATTGGCCACTTTTTTTTTTATTTTTGCAAGCTACATTCTCTTTCAAAAAACTCTTAAATAATCTTAGTTGTGAGTATATCTTCTAGATATTAAAGAAGAAGAACTCACTCTCTAATATAGAGAAGAATAATCCATAAAATAGAATAAATAATTATATGAATAAATGCAATGACAAGAGTAACGAGGAATTCTTGATGTGACAAAAAAACTTTTGATCATTATACATACAAGATAGATTTACTATAGCAAGGTTAGAAAAGATCTTAATTGCATACTCTATTTGTTAATTTGAGATAGAATATTTATTAGAAAAGAAAACTGTGCCACTAAAATATGTTAAAGAAAGAGACACAATCAACGGTATATTTTTACCCTTTAATGGATTAAGAGATGTAAAACATTGACTACAAATTTTTAAAAGCAAGAAGAAGGCATACGATATCATTTCAGCGATGATTAAAAAGGCATAAAAAAAAACAAAGCAACAAACAAAAAATATAAAGCAATAAATGAAGAAGAGAAGAAGAAAGAAAAAAAAAGCAAAGAAGAAGAAAGAAAAGAATAGCAAATAAAAATCAAGTTCATGAATTTATGTCAATCACACCCAATCTGGTCCTTAAAGAGCTGAAAGTGTCGAACGCCAGTGGTTAAGTAAAGATGTCATCCAGTTGATTCTCAATTGTCACATGGTGCAACTCAATGTCCCCCTTTATCATATGGTCTCTAATAAAGTGATGTCTAATGTCAATGTGCTTAGTCCTTGGATGTTGGATAGGATTCTTAGAGATGCAGATGGCACTAGTGTTGTCATAGAAAATTAAGATGGTGCCTATAGGTAATCCTAAATCCAATACCTGCTGTTTTAACCAAAGGACTTGAGCCACACAACTTCCTAAAGCAATGTACTCAGGTTCAGCAGTGGAAAGTGCAACAGAGTTTTGCTTTCTACTAGACCATGAAACCAAAGATTGTCTTATGAATTGGCAAGTTCCAGAAGTGCTTTTATATCCACCTTACATCCTGCAAAATCAGAATCATAAAATTCAATAATCTTAAAAGAAGTGCTATGCCTAGGGTACCAAATTCCTAAGCTTTGGGTCCCCAAAAGGTATGTAAAAATTCTCTTAACTGCAGTTAGGTGGGATTCCTTAGGGTCAGCTTGAAATATAGAACAAAGGAAAATACTAAATATTATATCAGGTCGGCTAGCAGTCAAGTAAAGTAAAGATCCAATCATGCCTCTATACTTCTTCTAATCAACAGACTTACCACTTGGGTCCTTATCCAACGAAACACTAGAAGACATGGGAGTATTAATTGGCTTGTCTTTATCCATCTCATACTTCTTTAAAAGGTCCTTTATGTATTTTGATTGATTTAGAAAGGTTTCATCATCTAATTGTTTTATGCTAAATCCCAAAAAGTAGGACAACTCTCCCATCATACTCATCTCAAACTCTCTACTCATTATTTTAGAAAATTCATCACAAAGTTTCTTATTAGAAGATCCAAAAAGTATGTCATCCACATAAATCTGAATAATGAGCAAATCATCTCCAACTTTTCTAAGAAAAAGGGTGGTGTCTACGCTCCTCTTAACAAACTCCCTTGCTAGTAAGAATGTGCTAAGCCTCTCATACCAAGCTCTAGGTGCCTACTTTAAACCATATAAGGCCTTTTTTTAATTTAAAAACATGATTTGGAAATTGAGAACTCTCAAAACCTAGGGGTTATTCTACAAACACATCTTCTTTTATTTCCCCATTTAAAAAGGCACTCTTAACATCCATTTGAAAAAGCTTAGATCTTTTATAATAGGCAAAGGCTAATAGCACTCTAATGGCTTCCAATCTAGCTACAAGGGAAAAAGTCTCCTCAAAATCTATCCCTTCTATTTGGTTATACCTCTTAGCCACTAATCTTGCTTTATTCCTAACCACCACTCCAGAATCATTCACCTTGTTCTTAAAGACCCACTTGATTCCAACTACACTTTATTCCTTAGGTCTTTCTACAAGCTCCCAAACATCATTCCTAACAAATTGGTTCAACTCCTCCTGCATGGCTAAAATCCAAAACTCATCAAAAAGGGTTTGGTTTATGTTGGTGGGTTCAGTCATTGAGATAAAGGCAGAGTGGTTCACCTCCTTCCTAAGTCCATGTCTAGTCCTAACTTCAATAGAAGGGTCTCCTAAGATCAAATCTTTGGGGTGACTTGTAGAGTATCTCCAATCTCTAGGCAAGGTGTATGAAGGTCCAACCCTTTCCTCCAGATCTATATTTTCTGCTTCTTGGGTAACATCTCCTACTCCTTCAGTGTTTTGGTGTTCTACTCCCTTCTCCAAATTTTCTACTCCAGTGGTAATCTCTCCAACATTATCATCATCCTCAACTCCAGGCTTTTTACGTTCAGACTCATAAAACACTACATGTGTAGTCTCTTCCACCGTCAAAGTTCTCTTATTAAACACCCTAAAAGACTTCCCAACACTAGAATATCCCAAGAACACTCCTTCATCAAATTTTAGATCAAATTTTCTTAAGTGAGACTTCCTATTGTTGTGAATGAAAACCTTACAACCATAGACATGAAAGTGGAAAAGATTGGGTGTCCTACCCTTAAGGATCTCATAGGGTGTCTTATCTAGTTTGGCTCTAACATTCACCCTATTCAACACATAACAAGCTGTGTTAACCGCTTCAGCCCAAAAGTATTTTGGAAGTGAATACTCAGCAAGCATGGCTCTATGGCCTTCCACTAAGGTCCGATTATTTCTTTCAGCTACCCTGTTCTGCTGAGGGGTCCTAGGAGCTGAGAAGTTGTGGCTAATCCTCTTGTCCTCACAAAAATCTCCAAATCTTTCATTTTCAAACTCTCCCCCATGGTCACTATAGATGGTCAAGATCTCACAACCTAGCTTTTTCTAAATCCTAGTAAAAAAGGTTCTAAACTCCTCAAAAGACTCATTTTTGTGTGAAAGAAATCTAGTCCAAGTGAACATCAAGTAGTTATCAACAATTACAAAACCATAGACTTTCCCTCCCAAGCTGGTAGTGCTAATAGGTCCAAACAAATCAATGTGAAGGACTTCTAAAGATCTAGAGGTGCTAATGTCCTTAATGGGGTGAAAAGTGGAGTGAACTTGCTTTCCTAATTGGCAAGCATCACAAAGGTGGTCTTTAGAAAATTTCAATTTGGGGACACCTCTAACTAGGTCCTTTTGGATCACTCTCCTAAGGATTTTCATACTAGCATGATATAATCTTCTGGGCCATAACCATGAATCATCAACAACAGTTTTTAAACAAAAAGATGCAGCGCATTCAATGTTATTTAAATCAAGCATGTACACGTTGTTGATCCGCTTTCCTTGCAAAACAATATTATTATTTAAGCTTATAATGCATGAATTTGCTAAGAATTGTATGATGAAGCCCTTATCGTAAAGCTGACTGATGCTGAGCAAGTTGTGTTTTAATCCATTTACAAGCAAAACATTTTCAATCATAAGGTTCTTGGAATTACCAATTATATCTGCGCCTACCACCTTCCTAGTGGTGTTGTCTCTAAGAGTAACCTTACCTCCTGTCCTGGTCTCCAGGAAAACAAATTGATCGGCATCACCAGTCATATGTCGAGAGCATCCATTGTCTAAATACCACATACTCTCATGAGGCTTTTTGTGAGAGCTCACCTACAAAATCATCAAATGTCAGATTTAGGAACCCAATTAGGTTTGGGTTCCTTATAATGAAAAGTAGAATGCAATGCATATGTGATATGCTGTGAATCATGCAATTTGGGTCTCCTCACCCAATGTGTACTATGGTGAACAGTGCAAGTGTGTGAGATGTGTCCTAACATGCCACATGAAAAGCATCTAACTCCAAAAAAAGGATTTCTTAAATAGTTTGGATAGTAATGTCTTTTCCTAGGTTTTGACTTTTGATCAAGTGTTGGTGTCATCCAATTTCTCTTAAGTGTATCCAATTCATTTTTAATCCTCAAGTTAGTATCTTTTAAAGCATCATTATCAATTCTCAAACTATGCTCTATCTCTTTAAATTCCTTAAAATCACATTCAAGTGAGGCGTGTGAAAATTTCAATGAATCATGCTCTTTAATTAATTCAGAATAATTTTTATTTAAATCATCAAATTCATCAAGTAGAGCTATGTGATTTGAATCAATTATTGAATGATCTTTAATCAAAATTTCATGCTCTTTTTGTAAATTCAAAAGCTCCAATTTCAAAGTAGCATGAGTTTTCTTAAGTTTTCTATATGATGCATGAATTTTTTCAGAAACTTTAAGGAGTTGGTCGTAAAATAGTTCACATACCTCTTTTTGATCAAGATGATTGTCTGCCATTAAGCATAGGTTTGTTATCTCATCTTCAGGTTCAGTCTTAGATGAATCAGTTCCAGAGTCAACCCAAAATGCCTTTTGAAAATTCTTTTTGTCCTTCCTAGACTTGGGTTTCTCCTTACCCTTTTCTTTGCTTGAGTGAGACTTGAGTGTAGGGCAATCAGCTTTCACATGTCCAAGTTTTCTGTATTCAAAATAAACAATGTCATTATAACTCTTAAAATTTTTGTTTCCCTTATCTTTGTTCCACTTTTGATGATACTTTTGTTTCTTCCTTAGAAAACTTTTGAATTGCCTTGTGATTAAGGAAAATTCATCGCTTTCAGACCCGAAAGAGTCGGAATTCGTGTCATTGGCCTTAAATGCCACAGTTTTCTCCTTTCTTTTCTCACCTGCATCCAAATTTATTTGATTCACTCCTTGATTGTAAGCAATGAGTGAGCCAAGTAAGTTGTCAATCGAATAAGTATTCAAATCTTTAGATTCAGTAATGGCGGTGATTTTAGCATCAAAAGAGGAAGGCAAGCATCTCAAAATTTTGTTCACTTTTTTATAATTTGAAAGTTCTCTTCCTAAGGCATGCAAGAAAGTTACAATTTGAGTAAACCTTGTATACATATCTGAAATTGATTCAGAAGGTTTCATACGAAAAAGTTTGTAATCATGCAAGAGAATATTCAAATGAGATTGCTTAACTTTATTGGTTCCTTCATAAGTAATGCACAACCTATCCCAAATGTCTTTACCAGTAGAGGAAGTAGAAACACGCATGTAATCTTCAGACTTTAAAGCACAGAAAAAATAATTCAAACACTTCGAATTAAGTTGAGCTAAATCTCTTTCATCAAAAGTCCATTCAGTAAAATGCACTTCAGTTTTAATTCTATTAAGTTCATGAGAAGGTGGAGAATATCCTTCTTTAATAAGCATCCACATGCAATAATCTGTTGATTGTAAAAAAGTAGACATGCGAGTTTATCAAAAATTAAAAGTTATGTTGTCAAACAAAGGTAGTCGTGTAATAGAATATCCTTCCGTTGTATTACGATTCCCAAAGTTAGACATGGATCAAAATTCAAAAAGTTTTCAAACTCTAATTTTATGAATCCCACTCTGATACCACTTGAAAGTTCGTAGGGATATTAGGCCCTTACGAACTTGCCCAAGGCTAACCAAGAGGGGGGGTGAATTGGTATTTAAAAAAAATCTTTAAACCAAAGATCAACAAAGCTCAAACCAAAATCACCACAAAAAAATAAGTGTGGAAAAATTAAGCGCGGAAGCATGAAAAAAGAACACAAGGGTTTATAGTGGTTCGGTCAACTCAACCTACGTCCACTCCCTGGAGGGGCCCTCCGAGTATTGCACTATCAAAGTGACTCTCTTTTTGCTCCCACAGCAAGGCGAAGAAGCCCTTATAAAAACCTCCTTTTTTCCACCCCCGGCAAGGCAGAGAACCCAACTCCTTTTGCTTCCTCCTAAAGCAGGCAGAGAACCTCGATCAATCGTTGAAGCTTACCTCTCCCAACCCTTCTAAGGATAAGAGACTCTACTGGAAGAAGAAGTGGAACGATACTTGGAGCAACCCTTGTGAATCTCCCTCACAAGCTCCCCCTCACAACATCCTCTCTCTCTCCCTCTCTCTCTCTCTCTCCTATAGGCTTTCTCAGGTCAAGACAGCAGCAAAAGATTATTCAAAAAGTTGAACAAAAGATATTAAATAGAAGAGCTTCAAAATAGCTCATTAATTGCAAGTTGCCGACATTATCATCCAGGATGATAGTAATATCATCCTGTACGATCAGTGCAATTTGAGCCTAATCAGTCGGGACGATCTAGGATGAACAGAAGAAAAATGTTCATATCATCCAGGATGATACTAAATCATCCTGTACGATTAGTTCAAATCACTAACTATCGGCCAGATAACCACTCTAAAAAGTGTTCTAGACGATTTTAGAATAGCTTGATCGTCCTAGCCGATCTCACGATCGTCCCAGATGATTAGTTCAAATCAGAGGATAATCGTCCCAAGCATCGCCCGGAATTTGAGATGGCCTATCCTGATTGTCCAGACCATTGCCCGGAATATGAGCTATCCGTTATTGATCGTCCAAGAGTAACTTAAAGCTTTTGAACGGATCATCCTGGCCGATCTTGTGATCGTCCAGGATGATGTGATCGTATCAATCATCTTAATTGCCTGATTAATTTAGGCATAATTGTATCAAATCATCCAGGCCGATGCATGATCGTCTTGGACGATTTCTTAAAATAAAGAATGTCTAAATAGATCATGGCGACTGATTCTTTCTATTTTGAGCCTGTCATCCTAGCCGATGCATGTATCGTCCAGGCTGATCGGCTAATGACGGCTGTCTTAACAAGATGTCCTGATTAGGATTTCTATTTTGAACCCGATCGTCCAGGATAATATAAATATTGTCTGGGACGATGTGAGTAAATATAGAAATTCTAAATCAGATAGAAAATCACTCAAGAGAGTGTGTGTGTAGGGTTACTTAGCATCAGAACACTTCAATGGTTACAATTGACTCAAGAAAGGAAAAAAGAAAATTACAGACTAACTCAAACCTAGTCTATCCAATCTTGAGCAGGTTCTGATTTTTGTCCGATCTTGTGGCCCTGAAAGGTCAGTAGAAAAGGCAGTCATAGGAAAACAAGAGTGTTTGCTAATATCAAAATCATAATCCATGAGCAATAGATTTGCAATAACGTCCACTCATCAGAGGCACCCTTCGAATATTACACTAATAACTATAGTGTATCTCCTTTTTCTCTCATAACAAGATGGAAAACCCTTATAAAATTCTTTTCACTAACATCGATGAGGCAGAGAACCCAGACTCCTTTTTCTTCCTCCTAAAGTAGGCAGAGAACCTTGATCTAGTGCTGAAAAAAACCTCCTCCCAAGAGCCATCAAGGGGCCTTTGTGAACACCTCACAAACTCTCCCTTATAAGATTCTCTCTCTCTCCCAAGCTCTCCTTCTCCTTCTCCAAGCTCTCTTAGGTTAGGATAACAACAAAAGATATTATCATAAGCAATTGAGAGAGCTTAAATAAAAGGCCTTGAAAAATGCCCTAATTTTCAACTTGTTGTTAAAGATCATCCAGATCGTCATGTATTATTAGTTTAAATCAGCCCTTCCAGCTAGGATGATCTGGGATTGTTGTATGATTAAAACATAATGTTTATTCTAATCGTCCAGGATAATTTAGATATTATCCCGTACGATTAGTTCAAAATCATATATTATCATCCAGCAGATAGTTCGGGACATATAGAAGATAAATCAGGACCATATAAAAATATAACTGATCATCCAGGATGATTCTTGGATCATCTTATACAATTAGTTCAAAATTAGTGATTATTGTCCAACAGATAGTTCAGGACATCTAGGAGAGAACTAAGGTTTTTCATGTATATCACCCAAGAAGATCCTACTATTGGTCAGGCCAATATGATCAATCAATATAACCTTACTTACTTTCCTTAATCACCTGACTAATTTATACATGATTGCAATGAATCGTCCAAGATGATATGGGGTCGTCCAGTACGATTAGAACAAAATTTAAAAAAATAAAATCTTACTGAATGAGTTTGGCGGCTGAGTATTTTTTATTTGAGCATATCATCCAGAATGATGGGAGTATCATCCAGGATGATTTGCTTATGAAAGTTTATATGTCCCAGATGCTCTAATTAGGATTTCTATTTTTGAATGATCATCCATGACAATATACAATCATCCTGTAGGATATAATTAAAATTAAAAAAACTTTAACTCACATAATTTCTCTTCCTGAGTGTATGCGTGCAATGTTACTTAGCTTCAGGATCCACCAAGTTACATTTGACTCAAGAAAAGGTAAAAAATGTATTGAAATAGAAAATATAGACTGGCTCAATCCTAGTCTACCTGATCTTGAGCTGATTGACATTATAAGCAAACTTGTGGACCTGAAAGGTTAGTGAGCTGGGCACATAAAAGTATTACCAATTTCCTTTTTCATTACTTATTAAAGAGGCAGATAAGAACTCAAAAAACTTCTTATTAATTTGCTCCAAATCTATAGGAGCTAAGATCTATCATCTCTAAATTTCTATAGAAATTGAGTCTACTTCTTGACAAGCAAATTCCTTTACAAACTTTATTGAGGCATCTAACTTAAAATTGCTTCGAAAGGGAACTCTGTACAAAATTACAATGGTAATTTGCTATTGACCTCATTTTTGTATGAGGTCACTCTTGATTCCTTCCTGAGTCCTAGATCCTAGGATCTTCCTAGATCCTAGCCCTTAGGCCCAGTCCAGATCTTAAATTCAATCCAAACCCAGAATCCTTAGGCTAAAGACTTAGGTTCTAAAGCCCCTTTTAGGTGATTTTTTCATCACCTTGAAATCCTGTCAATTGGCATCTAATTTAGAGTCTGTCAATTCTATATTGATGCGACATACCTATAGGGACAACCCTCCAAATTTGAACTCATTTGGAGGACTTCAACACTAAAAACTAAATCCAATTTCAAAGATTGCAAAACCTTCAAATATTTACAGTTCATGCCACTAGGCCTTTCACCTAGTGGAATTTGACTCTGGAGCCCCCCTCCAAATCCTTTGATCACTCTCAGGATCTTGGTATTGAATTTTTAAGCAATAATTCACATCTTTCTAGAATCAATTTGACCCAGAATTAACCTGAGGCAAAAATGACCAAAATGCCCTTAAGGGAGATTTTTGGATTCTTGGCTTAAACTCGTCTTGATTTAACTATCAATCTTTGAAATCTTCTCTAAATGTTTTTAAATAATTTTTGGGACTTATTGGACCCAATTCCAAATGTTGGGTCAACTTGGTTGACCAAGTCAACCTATATCGACCAAGGTAACCTTTAAAGTTTTAAATGGGTTATTCCAACCCATTTGATCAAATCAAATCCCTCAAGCTCTTAAACCCATCTCAAAAGTTGAGTCTTCTCTAAACTCATTCAAATAGCTCTTAAGACTACTCCAACCAATTTTCATGAATATTTGACTATCACCTCATTAATCAAAGGCAAAGTTGATTGGTCAAAGTAGTCAACAAAGTTAAATTATAAGCTTATGTGGTGTGGCTTTGCCACCTTGGCAAGTCAAAACCACATAATAATCCAAAATCTCATTCATTTGGGGGCTGAGGAGGTTACTTGGAAGTAGCCTATAGCTTATCCATCTCCTTAATCAAGGCAAATAATCATGAAAAGGGATGGAATTTTCTCACTCTTGACATAAGGCTTTGTATTCACTCCCTATCCTCCAAAATCTTCAATTTGAGCAGCCAACAACTTTCTCCAATGCATAATCTAGCCTCTCCATCTCTAAATAAGTCTTCTCCAGCCATTAGAGGGGTTTTTCTTGAGCTAGAAACCCAAACTAAGAAGAGAGAGAGAGAGAAAGAGAGAGAAAATGAGATTCCTATAGCAGATTTCGATCTAGCCTTTAAAAGTTCTTAGGTCTTTCAGCAAAGTTGTAGAGGACATCCGTAGCTTTCCAACAAGCCCAAGATCATCAAAATTCGTCAACAGGATTGTAAGATATCGCAACTTTTCTCTAAAACTTTGATTTGAAACTGCAGCAAATCTACAACACATTAAGCCTCCAAACTTTGTGTGTTGCAAGATTACTCTACCCTCTAGCTACGTTTCTAATTGCATTCAATTTGGACGAGTATTTTGAAAGTTATGGCTAATTGAAATTTCATCTCAACTTTGAACTATTGAATCTGGCTTGATCAGAGCCATCCGATTGTGCCCTCTACACGATTGGAAGTCCAAATCAGCGCTGCACACATGTTTTGTCCGCACATCCATGCAGCGGATCCCCAGAACATGTTTTAGTCAAATTCAATTAAAAATTCAAATTAAATAGTCAGAACTTCTAAAATTCATAGAAAATCCATTTTATCACCAAATTTTGTGTTCCTGGGCTCGTTGGAAAGATATTTTAATGTAGTATTTATTTAAATTAAACTTAGAATGGTTTGATTTCTGTATTGTGAGATATTATTATTTGTTTGAATTTAGTTTTTTTTTGCTTTTCTCACAATCCAGTGGTCAAATGGAGTCCAACTTTTGGTGAATGATTATTGGGTATCTTAGATATATTCAGTAATTTTCTTAGGGTAAGATCCCTTACGGATTTCTATGATATGAATTTTTAATTTAAAGGGTCCATTTTGGACCCTAAACTTTAAAGATTCATAACTCTTTAGATACTTAATATTTTTCTATGAAAGTTTTGTGATGTGTATGTATATGTACCAGGGTTAGACACACCAAATTTCATGCCCATTTTAACAGTAGGGACACTTAAGGAAAATAATTAAGGAAATGACTAGAAAACTTAGAAAATTTCTAGGGAACTATACACACACCCAATATGGGTGAAACTCAAACACATTACAGTTAGTGACATTGTGAACCATAGGTTTAAATTTTACTGAATTTGGAGTTATTTAGCTTAGAAAATTAGCCTTCTCAAAATTCAGCCCATTTAAGGACTCGGAAAATTTAAAAAATTACAATAAATCAAATTTTAAACCAAAAAATACAAATAATACCTTAAATTGACCAAAAAATAGTTCTCTACCTAAAATAAAAAACCCCTTTTACTGGACCTTCAATTTAACTTTAATTGAATTTCTAATGAAAAATAATAATTAATTAATTTAATTAATTAAAATTTATTAAAAAATCCCAAATAATTTCTAAACACTTGAAAACATTCCCATGGGTCAGACCTGGCCTTTAGGAGTGATTACATGTAGTTTGGAATGAGTTTGGATCAAAATGATCAAAGCCTTCCTAATTAAGAAATTTTAAAATTCAAATAATTAAGAAAACTTTGAAAATTCATAACTAATTGTAGAAAATTCTAAATTAGTCAAAATCAGTGGCTAATGACTCCAATTAAGATCTAGTATTTTCTAAAAATGTCAAACCACCAAAATCTAGTCAAATAAAAAAGTCAACAATTCAGTCAACCATAGTTTAAATCTAGGATCAAACTTTGAAGGATCATAACTTTTTATAGAAAACTTCAAAATGAGCGCGCTAACCGTCTAACAACTCCTACTAAGGCTTAGTATTTATTTAAAATTTTAAAAATTCAAGATTAACTCTAATTTGAAAAGTCAAGTTTTAACCCCTTAGTTAGTACACTTAGATAATTCCTAAAAATCCATTAACTTATAAAAATTCCAGAATTTCATAATTTGGTTAATAAAATTCTCAACTAATCTTTTGAAATCAGTGATCAACTCTCTCTAACTTTAATCCACTCCTTTAATTCCAACAAATTTAAATTAACATAATCAACCCCGATTACTACTAGGTAACCTAGGCCTACGAGGCTATTAGCTTAGCCCCAAGGAAGGTGAAATAAACTTCACGGCCTCGGTGTGAAACAAAGGTAGAAATCAATTAACTCTTAAAATACATTTAACTAAAATTCTTAATATATTAATATTTAAACTTTAAGCTAAATTCTCCCCTTAAGCCTTAACAAACTCAGAATTCTAAACAATTTTAACTAATCACCCAACCTAGGATCTACCCCAACCACACGACCTTTTACACACACTTTAGATGGTTTGCTAGGACAACCAACTCTAGATCTAGGTTAGGCCGGTGTTTACTTTACTGTTGTGTGCCGAATTTTTCGTAGTTTTCATTGCATGTTGTGGATGAAATTGCTTTGTTGTGTCTGTTTACTTTTTTTGCACTCTATGGATGGATTGATGCATTTGGCGACTAGATTATCCCTAGGATAGGTATGATCTGAATGTTCACATAGTTTTCTGCAGGTGGCCACGTTCATGCAGGGCAATAAAAAGGGGGCTAAGTCAATAAAAAATTTTAATTATTATAAATGCTTGCACAGGTACTTTAGCTGCTAAAGCCCCCAAATAAAAAGAGCGTGGCCAGTGTGTTTACTTTCTTTTCTGCATATATATAACTGCTTGAGAATAAATATATCTTGATTTATTAACTGCTTAGGATAACCTTGCAGGAGAGTCTAGAATTTTGATTTGATATAAATATAATTTGTATAAGTGTCAAGTGTTATGAAAGTGTAGTTTTGAATTGGGATACATTGGTCCAAAGCTTGGACTCCAAAGAAAAAAAGAACACCCCTTAGGGGAGTAGCCCTTTTTTATTTGGAGATCCAAATTTGGATCATTTCTTTCCTACCCAAAGAGGAAAGAGTGGCCTTCCCCTCAAGGAAAGTGTCCTCTTATCCATTTGGGTAGCCTACTACAAAGAATTCAGGAAGCCTGAAGGAGATGAACCCGAAGGAGAACAAGATTGAAGACTTGAAGACAAAGAGTATCCCATTCAAAACCACTTGCATCTCTACTAGGTTAAGAATTCGGGTTGTTGTCAGTGGTGCCCGATCACTTTACTTTTTGCAAAATTCTGGTTTGTAATAAGCAAGGCAACTTTGCCTATGGACATTTATTAATTAATTCATTTATATTTGATGTGTTGAGATGATTGCCTTTAGGGTTGCCTGCTTTTCTTAGTTTTTTAGCATTTGTATGCCGATTTTATTTTCGCCTGGATACGTAAAACTCGTAAGGGTGTGAAAATTTTTATACTCGTAATCTTATAAGTTTAAAATTTTAGTGAGTCTAAATAACATAGAAAGATAAAAAATTTAGTGAATTAGCAGGGGATCGACCCCGGGGTCGCATGCATATTTCTGCACTACTCTCTCCTTATTTTAGACCCATCCCCACCTGCGGGTAGAGTCCGGATAGTCTGACCTATGAGGACGAGGTGCCGGACCTGGGGAAGCCCAGTCTTCTAAAAAATTATTTTTTAAGCCTATTTTTAAAATTTCAAGCATACTTGATTTGAAGCTGTCAACTATCATGCATTGCATTAGAAATAAATTAAAAGAGTCAAAATTTTAATTGCCTTAGTTCTTAGCATTTTGTACCCAACATAAGTCAAAGGGGCCAATTAGGAAAATCTCTAGATGTCGGCGCAGCTCTCCAAAACTTTAAATAAAACATCCCTACCACTCTTTCATAAAAGACCGGACTCATCTCTTTTAAATCGACTAGGTGGTTAGTTGGCTCCCCAATCTAGGCCGGGGTAAGTCCAGACCTTGCACTGCATTAGTTAGGTTCGGACGACTGTGATCCAGTGTCCAAATTAGATTTAGGATTCAGGGCATATTTTTGATTATAAGAACCCAAATTTTAGGAATATAATCTCAAATTTCTAATAAAATATTTAACTTCAACTAAAAGCTTCATTTCAATCCCAAAACGTAAAGCCCAATACTTAGATTAAATTGGGATACTTCCGGATGGTTCTGGAATCTCAAAGTGTCCCCTACCCCTCTTCCCTTGACTCTGTTAATAACTGCTCAACTTTGATCCATTCCCTCTTGAATTTCTACAATTCATCTCTTCTTGGTATCACTCCTAGAAAATCTAACAAAATATCGTCACTATTTTAATTGAGAGTTTTTATAGGGGACGTTGTCTGCCTATGATGTAATTAACTACGAGGGCTTGCGCTCGTAGGAGATTTGGAACCACACATTCACCTGATTTCAAAATTAATTTTCTAAAAATTTTATTGGTTTTCTTTGGGTAAAATTAAAAGATGATTGTTGTTGTCGCATTCGAAGGATTATCGTTGAATAGTGTTATCTTCCTTTGGGGAGATACATCCTTCTTCGATAAGGTTTTGGATGAGAACATGACGATCACACTTCTTGAATATCATAGCTGGATATTGAATCGAACTTAATCTTGGTCTTTCAGGGCCATGCGTAGTTCTCTTTAAAATCTAGTTACGATATTCAAGATGAATTTCACAATTCTAAGTCTGAACATCGTTAGAAAATTGTATTTTCACCTTTCGAGATGATATACACTCTTTTAATAGGTTGGTTCGACTTTAGAATTAGAATCTAACTTTAATTTTAAAATCCCAAAGGAAATTAATATTTTTCAAAAACCCGCTTTCAAAATTCCACCAACATTTGCTCAAGAAGATGATTTGTATACTGATGGTATTTTAGGAGTTTTTGGTGAGAACGTTATAGGTTCATGTAATTTGGTTGATAACTAAATGAGAATCCCCAAAGATTTTGATTTCTTTTATGACCATCAATATTGCAAGATCCAAACTAGTTATTCAAGCTTCATATTCAGCCTCTTTATTTGTACAAGACTTTAATAAATAATAGGAGAAATGAGTCATTCCCTTTTCTGGTGCTATGAAAATTAGGCCAATTTTGGCTTTTTTAAGAAAAGTAGATTGTGCTTCACCTCCTTAAAAAGAAGTCGCGCCATCAAAATACAACTCCCAAACATGATAATCAGATTTCCCTAAACTCATGATTTGTTCAAGGGTAAAGCATTATTTAGGGGAGACTCTGCCGAAAGTGGGTGTACTGTAAAGAAGTCGACAACCGCTTTTCCTTTCACAGTATACAGGTGAATGAAGGTTATTTTGAACTGAAACAATATCATAGACCACCGCACCAGATGTCCTCAAAATATAAGTTAGGTTGTAAGATATTGCAAAGGGTTAATTCTTGATATTAAACTTACCTGATGAGAAAGCATATAGTAACTTAGTTTTTGTGCTGCTAGAACTAAGGCATGTTAATATTTCTAAATAGAAGGATAATGGATTTCCATCAGAATGAGTCATCAACTAAGTTAGTAGAGAGAATTTTCATTTCCCTTTTTGTTGACTTGAGCCAACAAGTCACCAAACGAATAATCTATGGCCATGGTATAAAGGATCAGTTGTTTCCCCATAATTTGGGATGCCAAGATTAGAGGATTTGTAAGATATTATTTGATATTTTTGAAGGAATTTTGATATTTCTCATCTCATATGAATTTAAAGTCCTTTATAGGTAGTATAAAGAACGTTGACATCTTCAAAAGAGATTGAAAATAAACATTTTTTATATGTACCAAACTACCTTGAAGAGACCTTAACTTAGTGACCCTTTTAGAAGGTGGCATATCTAAGATGGCTTTGATCTTTTTTTTTTTTTTTTTTTTTTGAAAAAATGCAATTTTGCATTAAAAGAAAGAAAGAACACCCTAATACAAACTAGAACCAAAATAAAAACTAAGGGTTCCTTATCCAACAGGGAAAGAAACCTTATTGAAAGCATATTTGTTAAACTAAATTTATCATAATTGAAATGAGACCCACTATTTGCCATTTTAATACCCTTGGGGTGAAGGGGATACCAAATATAAAACAACCTGTAAGGTTGGTTAGCATCCCAGAGTTCCCAACCCGTTAAAAAATAAGACCTAGTATCGATCCCATAATCAATTAGAATAATTTTAGAAAATAAATATAGTGCTAAAAGAAAGAAAAAGAAACTAAATAAGAAATCTAGAGAGTAATTACAAGTAATCACCAACATCCAAGAAATCCTTAAGAAAACTTCCAATAGATTTCTCTGATGCCACATCCAAAAATCGATGCCATAATCCAAAGCTAGTAATCTGAGATACTCTTTGATCAGGAGTTCCATCATCAAGTATCTTCTAAGAAATTCCATGCCGTTGTTTCCAATGAAAGAACAAGAAAGCATCAATGAGCTAAAGGGGAAGAACCCCTCATAAATTTCTTTGAACCGATATCTGCCATCCTTCTTCTAGGAAAATCTTCCACTGGTCTTAATGCTTGTAGTCCATCAATTTCAATTCGATGGTGCCTCACTACAAAATCTTAAAACCTAAAGTGATGCTGAAAGCACACTTCAAGGGATTCATTTTGAGGTTATCGCGACACAATTACTTAAAGATAATTCTTAATTCATACATATAAGCCTATTTGACTTTACTTTTAATGAACAAATTATTGATATAACATTTTACCTGATTATAGATAAGTTCATTAAAGATTTGGGTCGTGGCCCATTGAAAGGTCCTACCCACATTTTTAAGCCCAAATGGAATCACCTTATAACAAAAGATCACTTAGTTCTGAATATAGTATTTTTTTCATCTTCTATGGCCATCTTAATTTAGTTATATCTAGATAAGCCATCCATAAAGGAGAAAATAATATGAGAAGAGGCAATGCCCACCATGAGCTTGGGTATGGGTAAGGGAAACTCGTCTTTGGGACATACCTTATTCAGATCTCTATTGTTGACACAAATTTAAATTTAAACATTTTTCTTTTAAACAAGCATGACACTAACAAACCAAGAGGGATATTGCTCCTCTCAAATAAATATTGTCTCAATCAGTTTCTTAATTTCAAAAATGACTTGTTGCTCAATCTCCAGACGCATAAATCAATGAGCTTGCTTTACTGGAATTTCATTATGTTAACTCCAGAGTTTATAGATTGCTATATTAGAGGATAAGCCCAACATTTCATCATATATCCAAGAAAAGCAATCCTTAAATTAAAAAAAAAATGAGTTTGATTAGATTATTCAATTCATCTTCATTTAATATGGAGTTAATGATGGTAGCATGAGGGTCATCCTCTATTCCAATGTTAATTTATTTTCACTCATCAAATATTAATTTATATTCTTCCTTAAATTCAAGGGGTGCAACCAAAACTTAAAGTTCATCTAATTCATATAATATTTCTAAACAAAGCAGATCAAGAGAATTTACAGTTTCAATAAGGTTCCTCTTAGATTCAAGATGATTAATTATCATGAGATAATATTCATCATCATCAAATGAACCAACAATCCTAAAATTGATACCACTATTTAAGTTTTTTTTTTGTATGCCAAACAATTTTATGGTATCTAGCTTGGTCGTTGGTCCATTGGCCTAAAAGCTAGAGACCTTTAGACACATTTTTTGCACACATAGGAAAATAATCAAAAGGTAATTCCATTAATTTTTTTAAATCTTCATCCTCCAGGTTTACATCCTCTTCCTTTCCTGAGGTGGAGGGACTAGGGAAGAGCTTTTGGACTTTTCCAACTTCACCACCTAGATTAGGAGAGTTCTTAGTTATTAACCCTGCAACCCTATCAATGGATAGTGGGATTAAGTTTAAGGCTTTTTTATTCCTTTGCTTAGCTTTTTATATATTGTTAATTCAGGGTTGTCACTTTGAGTTTTTGGAACATTATCCTCTAGATCACCATCTTATTACAAAGTGCTATTAAATTTTGGAGGAGGATTTATATTTTTATAATTAAAAGGAATCCTTACACCTTGTACCTTTGAGTCATCAACTAAACCTGAATTTAATTCAATGTACATCGGGGGTATTTTTCTTCTTGATGAAGCACAACCTCAACCACTTGCCCTTTAGGCCATCCTCTCACCTTTTTGAGGGAAAGTATTTAAAGATCACACCCTCGACATCATCTTTAGTACCAATTTCTTTTCTTTGTCAATTTTCGTTTTCTTTTTCTCTTGAATTTTCTTTCCCTTTTGCACTTTCATTAATGGTTTTCTCTTCCATGATTATAATTTCACCTTTAGAATAAGTAACACACCCTTTCGGTGAGTAGTACATAGCGTCATCATAGACTCTAATCTCTTGAATAGAGAATGGTTATAAATCACCCTAAATCACATATTAAATCCCATCTCATTGATATTTGATGCATTGGTGTAGGATAAATGAAACCATCTTATATTTGTGGACCAAGGCCTAGTTAGAAGTGCATTAAAGGATGTCGCTGAAATAATTATATAAAATTTAGGTTCTATTTTTAACTCTTTAATCTTTAATAAGAGTGTGATTAAATCTTAAGACTTCATGCCCTTTTCATTAAACCAACATAATATTAGCTTATTAGTAACAATCTTATGTGTGTCAACTTTCATATATATGAGAGTCTTTACATTCATAATGTTGACCTATGCACCCATATAAATAAGGACTCTTAATCATCTAAAAATTCCCATATTTTTTTTAAATATAAAGAGATCTATTATGATTAGTGTTAAGATAGTTGCTATTTGCATGCTTTACATTTTTACAACTTGTATAGTTTTGATGATTCCAAACATTATTGTTCAAATGTGTAGTTATCTCCTAACAATTTTAGAAGATTTGTATTTGCTCTTGTGTGTACTAACATTTCAGGAAAATCGAACTTCAGACTATGAAGACTTCAAATCAAATTCAACATGAGATACTTTGTGAATTTGAAGCTTGTACTTTTCTTTGAATTAAAATTTGAAAGGGAGTGATTGTAATTGAGTCAATAAAAACATACACACACACACATAAGGAGATCATATAAAATTTATACTGATTGTACGGGACGATCAGACAGTTATCTGCTATTGAGCATATGGAACGAATAGGAACTGGCTTTAAAAAATTTTCTAAGTCCTATTCGTCCAGGACGAAATTAAATATCGTCCAGGACGATTTGTCCTCTATAAAATTTTCGTCCAGACGAAATTAAATTATCGTACATGACGATTTTCTATCTGTAAAATTTTCGTCCAGACGAAATTAAATATCGTCCAAGACGATCGGCTCTCTGTAAAATTTTCGTCCAGACGAAATTAAATTATCGTACATGACAATTTGCTCTCTGTAAAATTTTCGTCCCAACAAAATTAAATTATCGTTCAGGATGATCTGTTCTCTATAAAAATTTTGTCAGGACGAACCAATTTTCGTCCAGACGATACAACCGACTTAGGACGATTTTTTCTGCAGTTTCTAGAACCGACCTTGTAATAACCGTTTGTACCGGACGAACTTAGTTCGTACGGGACGATCAGCTTGTACGAAGATATTTCGTATACATATTCAAATATGGTCATTTCAAAGCTTTTAAGTAATATCGTCCAGGACGATCCACGATCGTACGGGACGATCCACTGCGTACAGAATTGAATACTTGCAGTTTTTGGGCGGTTTTTCTTGTCTTTTGTATAAATAGTCCAAAAATTAGACTACCACTCTATCTTTTTATCATTTGATCTTCGTGCTTCTTGAGAGAATAGCTAAGGAGAGTGTGAGAGTACATTCAAAAGAGGATTCCTACCACTGGAGCGTGAAGGCTTCACTTGGAGTTCAAAGGTAAGAATCTCTACTTGTGAATTGGGATTACTTCACTCTTTTCTTTCTTCCTTCTAGATTTCTTGTGAGAAGATCTATCAAGGAGATCTGGTTCTCTACCGACACTTGGAAAGTGTGAATAGCCGAAGGGTTCACTGCCTACACTTGGAGAGTGTGAATAGCCAAAGGGTTCGCTGCCTACACTTGGAGAGTGTGAATATCCGAAGGGTTCGCTGCCTACACTTGGAGAGTGTGAATAGCCGAAGGGTTCGCTGCCTACACTTGGAGAGTGTGAACAGCCGAAGGGTTCTCTGCCCACACTAGGAGAGTGTGAAAGGATGAACGGTTCTCTGCCAACATTGGGGATTGTGTGAAAGGACGGACGGTTCTCTGCCACACCGGGTAGTGGTGAAAAGAGTATTTTGTAAAGGCTTCTCTACCTTGCTGTGGGTGCAAAAGGAGAGTCACTATTGGTATTAGTGCAATACTCAGAGGGTGCCTCTGGGGAGTGGATGTAGGTCTGGTTTTAGACCGAACCACTATAAATTTGGTGTCATTTACTTTACTGTTTTTACGTTTTCGCATTTTATTTTTAATTTTAAGAACTCTGTGGTTGAAAAACATTTTCTAGAAAAACTCAAAAGAAAAATTTTCATTTCGGTTCAACTTAAATTCAAAGAGGGATTAAAATTTTTAAACTACTAATTCACCCCCCCCCTCTTGGTAGCCTTGGGACATTAACTTAGTCTTAACAACCTATTTACTAGACTCAACAAGTGGTATCAGAGCATCGTTTCAAAATCATAAGTTTGAACTACTTTTTGATTAACGTAGATGGCTACTTTCGGAAACCGAAATACACCTGAGGGTTACTCAATAACTAGACCTCCACTATTTGACAATATTCCTTTTGATTTTTGGAAAACACGCATGTCTACTTTCTTACAGTCGCTTGATTATCGTATGTGGATTCTAGTCCAGGAAGGTTACACAAAACCAACTAGATTAGTTGATGGAGTTAGGGTAGAAACACCTGCAGATTGGACTATAGAAGAACGTGACTTAGCACAATTAAATGCCAAATATTTAAATAGTTTCTTTTGTTCTTTAAAATCTGAAGACTACATGCGGGTTTCCACTTGCAAAAGAGGAAAGGACATATGGGATAGACTTTGTATAACTTATGAGGGGACTAATGAGGTTAAGCAATCAAGACTCAATATCTTGTTACATGACTATGAATTATTTCGCATGAAACCTAATGAATCTATTTCTGACATGTACACAAGATTCACACAAATAGTCACTTCTTTGCATGCACTTGGTAGGGAATTAACTAATGCTGAAATGGTTAATAAGATTCTTCATTATTTACCTACTGCTTATGATGCTAAAATTACTGTAATTACAGAGTCTAAAGATCTAAACATTTATTCTATTGACAATCTTCTTGGTTCACTCATTGCTTATGAGCAAGGAGTAAGTCAAAGAAAGATTGATGCAGGTGAACCACGAAAGGAGAAGAATATTGCACTAAAGGTGGTTGAGTCAGAGAGTGAACACTCACAACCTGAGGATGAAGACGATATTGCATTGATGACTAGATAATTCAGAAGCTTTTTAAAGAGGAAGCAGAAGAGACGCCAGCAATGGAATAGAGGTAAGTTTAACAGAAATGGCAAGGTTTCTAATGAAGTGATTTGTTATGAATGCAGGAAACCAGGTCATATCAAGACTAAATGCCCAAAAATCAAAGCCACTCCTAGCAAGGAGAAGGTAGAGGAGAAACCAATTATAAAGAAGGGCAAGAAGAAGTTTCAAAGAGCTTTTTGGGCGGACTCAGCTTCAGACTCATCTGAGACTGAAAAAGAAGAAGAAGTCAACCTTTGCTTGATGGCAGATAATGTTGATCACTCAGATCAAGAAGAGGTATGTGACTTAACCAATGATGAATTATTTGAAGTTTCTGAACACATGCATGATGCATATAGGAAAATGAAAAAGATGCATGCTAGTTTATGCTTAGAACTAGAAGAGCTTAAAAGGGAACATGAAGTCCTTAGGAAAGATCATGCTTTAATAGATGACAACCACATGAAACTACTTGATGAATATGATGACTTGAATAAGAATTTTGAAAATCTAAAATCATCCTATGCTGATCTTGAAAGAGATTTTAAAAAATTTAAGGATGAATCTGAGACGAAAACATATCGAATCAATTATACAAATCAACTCTTGGAAGAAATGAATTCATTTTATAAATTAACAATAAGAGCTCTTGAGGATAATAGGATACCCCCCAAAATTGAAGATTTTACAAATCCTAAATATTATCCTAAATATATGGAATCCCTTAGAAGACAAACAAATGGAAGAAAACTTAGGAATACTTTTTCTAAAGTTAAATGTAATAAGTGTGGATTTTTTGGACATATATCTCACACCTGTACTTTGAAGATGAAATCTAATTTGGTGTGGAGACCTAAGATGCATAAACCTAGACATATCATACATGCATCTGATTATAAATTGCTAAAAGGTGAACCCAAACTTGTTTGGGTTCCCAGGTCTAACATTTGAGAATTTTGCAGGGTTGCTCTCACACAAGACCTCGTGGGAGCATATGGTACTTGGATAGCGGATGTTCAAAGCATATGACTGGAGATACTGGTCAATTCAAAATGCTGGAAGCCAGGAGTTGAGGCAAGGTTAGATTTCTTTTTCATAAAAGTGAATCATTTGAGGAATTCAGAAATTTTTCAACTTGGATTCAAAGAAAACTAGGATGTGAAATAATTTCTTTACAAAGTGATCATGGAGAAGAATTTGAAAATGAAGATTTGAAAATTTTTGTAAAGAAAAAGGGATTGATCACAATTTTTCTGCACCTAAAACCCCTCAACAAAATGGGGTAGTTGAAAGGAAAAACAGAACATTAATAGAAGTCGCCCGAGCAATGTTGATAGAATACTCACTTCCTAGATATTTTTGGGTTGAGGCGGTTAGCACTGCATGTTATGTTCTGAATAGGGTGAATGTGAGATCGAATTTAAATAAAACACCCTATGAGTTGCTAAAAGGTAGAACACCAAATTTGTCTCATTTGCATGTTTTTGGTTGCAAGGTGTTCATTCATAATAATGGAAAATCTGCCTTAGGAAAATTTGATCCAAAATCAGATGAAGGAATTTTTGTTGGATATTCAAGTGTTGGAAAATCTTATAGGGTATTCAACAAAAGAACCTTAGTAATTGAAGAAACCACACATGTTGTATTTGATGAATTTGGAAATTTGGAAGAGCCTAATGTTGTTGAAGATGAGATTGAGAAAAACTCTCAAAAGATTGATAGAATAAATTTGGAAGAAAATGTGGAAGAGAATTTGGAAAGAGAAAACCCTTTGCCTAGAGATTTGAGATTTTCTAAAAATCACCCAAGGGAATTGATTATAGGTGAACCTTGTGAGGGTGTTAGAACTAGGCGTGGATTAAACAAGGAAGTCAATCATTCAGCCTTCATTTAAACTATAGAACCCACTAATATTGATCAAGCACTTTCTGATGAATTTTGGATATTGGCCATGCAAGAAGATTTTAATCAATTTGTAAGAAATAAAGTTTGGGAATTAATTACAAGGCCAAAAGATCAAAGTGTTGTTGGAACCAAGTGGGTGTTCAAAAATAAAATGAATGACTCAGGAGTAGTCATTAGAAATAAGACTAGATTAGTTGCTAAGGGGTATAATCAAATAGAAGGAATTGATTTTGAGGAGACTTTTGCCCTTGTATCTAGACTTGAAGCAATTAGGGTTTTACTTGCCTTTGCCTGTTTTAAAGGTTTTAAATTATTTCAAATGGATGTCAAAAGTGCCTTTTTAAATGGGGTAATTGAAGAAGATGTTTTTGTAGAACAACCTCCAGGTTTTGAAAATTCTAAATACCCAAATCATGTTTTCAAGTTAAAAAAGGCTAAAAAAGTTCTCCTCACACAGCATCGGGGGAGAGAGAAGCTCTCGTTTTTTATTCTAGAGAGAGAAAGTTTGAATTCTCTATTTTCGCGGGTTTTTGTCTCGCCTCCGGCCATGGCGGCCTCTTGCCGTCGGCCTTCAGATCCTCCTGATCTGAATTCTCCCGTGGTTCTACCGAGCTCTATTGATCGTCTGCCCCTGGAGCAATCGACGAACATCACCGGAATGCTAACTTCAAGATCGGCTCTTCAGGTTTCTAAAGAACTGCTTGATTCGCAATTCTCACCAATGTCTGATTTGAAGGGCAAGGGTTTATTAGATCCTTCATCTTCTATCCTTAGAGGTAATGATGCTAATAGTATTGAAGATCTCCCTGATTCTTCAAATTTAATTTTTGGGACTCTAGATCGAGATATCCTTGTTTCCCGGAATTCTGCAATCCCGGGTGATACTGTTTCATTGGGCGATAAGCATGTTGAAGATAAGAGGAACCCGATAACTTCTTTTATCAACGCTTGGTCAAGACCTCAACGCATTAAGATCAATTTTGATCCCAATTCCACCGTCATGTCCTCAGACGGGTTAGCAGTCAAACTTAACACCGAATTGGAAATCACCAATTCTAAAATTCTTCAGAATTCTATTGTGCTGAAGGTTCTTGGAAAGAATATTCCTTTCTCTACTTGCAGTATTGAGCTACGCAAACAATGGAATAGGTTTGGCAACTTGCATCTCACTTCCTTAGGGATGAATTGGATTCTATGTTCTTTTAAGACCACCACTGCTATGGATGAAGTCTTAAGCGGAGGACCTTGGTACATTGGTGGACACATAATTGGGCTTGATAAATGGTCACCATCTTTTTCGCCGCTCTCTTTGAAAGGTTTAACAGCACCTGTCTGGATTCGCTTCCCTCACTTGCCTTTGCATTGTTGGGATGAAACCAACATAGCCATGATAGCTTCAAGAATTGGCACACCATTGTTCTTTGATGGTAATTCCTTTAGCTGGAGCAAAAAGGAATTTGTAAGGGTATGTGTGCGTATAAATCTTGAAAACAAATTACCTTCGGGTATATGGGTTGATGGCTTAGGTGGAAGATTTTTTCAAAAAGTTGAATATGAAAAATTATCCTCATTCTGCTACAATTGTGCTAAAATTGGGCATCTGAATTTGGTTTGCCCAGACCTTCTCAGTGCAACTGGAACTAGTAAATCACTGGCTGAAGTTACAAATGAAGAGTCCCACCAAGCTGATCAAAGTGACTATGGACCTTGGATGCACGTCAAATTCAAGAAGAGATCGAGACAGTTGAGGAACCGTGGAACTTCTTTTAGAAATGATGAGAAAACTGCGGGCACTTCTGGCAATACTAACCATCTTAATCCAGACAACTCTTTTCTAAACAAAACTGATGATCTCCCACATCAGAGTATTGCAGCTCGCATGGATTTGAAATTAGCCAGGAGTTCTGACATTCTGGATGATATTATTGAAACAACAGGCAGGGATTTCAATCCCCCTCTTCCACCTAAAACTGCCCCTGTAGCAGAATTACAAGTTTCAAATAGTTTTGGAATTCTTGATGATATAACGGACTCCAACACTAACGAAAAAATCAGGAAGGCAATCTTTTTCTGATCTGGATAAAGTTATAGCTGGGAAAAATGAAACTCACTTGCTTTCTAGTGTTACTGAGCAAACAACTGATCCTATTAGCATTCCCAACTGCCTGAAGACACTGGACTGTTCCGGAATTGATTAGAATGATTCTGATACTCCTTTATCGGCTGAGGTCCCCATCGACAATATTGCTGAAGGAATTGTTGAAGTTTCAACTTCAAAATCAGTAAAACAGAAAGCTAAGCCTCAATTAAAATTCTTGGGTCCCATTGAACCCATATCTAGAGAGAGAAAGGTGGAAGGGAAACTCAAAAAGAAAGGCGGGGACTCTTCCCCTCTGGTTAATCAATGTCCTCCTTAATCTTCTGGAACTGTAGAGGGGTCAAGAAGAAAGAGACTGCCCTCTACCTTGAAGAAGTGATTAGAGATAATTCAGTTTTCTTTGTTTGTTTGGATGAAACCAAAGTCTCCATGATTAATAAGACTGATGTTGTTCGTATCGTTGGCAATAGCTTGGATTTCTTTCACCAACCTGCAGTTGGCATTGCAGGAGGTATTATGATTATGTGGGATAGCAACTTGGCTAGCTTTACAGTGATTGAACATACCTCACAGGTTGTCTTCGGCGCTTTGACTACACCAAACAAGAGCATATGGCATGTTGCAATGGTGTATGGTCATAAGGACTTTCAATTCAGACGTGATCTTTGGAATTATCTTGACAAGGTTATGATGACTGATGTACCCACGATTATGGGAGGTGACTTCAACTGCCTCCTTTCAGCTGAAGACAAAAGAGGTGGTAAACGATTTAAATTGACTAAAGGAACCGAAGAAATGAAAACTTTTATGGTTAATCAAGACCTTCATGACTTATGCATTGTTGGTCCTAAATACACTTGGTGCAATAATAAGCACGGAATTACTAGAATTTGGGAACGACTTGATTGCTGTTTATTAAATTCACCTGCCTTACAGTTAGTTCCATCTGCATATGCCAAGCACCTTCCACGAATTGCTTCAGACCACTGTCCAGTTGCTTTTAAGCTGGATGACACTAAGTATTCGCATCCTAAAACCTTCAGATTTGAAGATACATGGAGATCCTATCCTGCTACTAAAAGCATTGTTGCTAAAGCATGGAACAAGCATGACTACGGTGATGACTCTGAGATCCTCAACATAAAAATCAAGAGAACCTTGAAATCCCTTTTTTTTTCTGGAATAGAAACAAGTGCAAAAGCTTAAATCAACTAAAAGATGAACTGCATAATGATATTCTCAAATTGCAATTGCAAGAAGATGAAGCGGGTGGTCTCAGTCCTGAAGATCTTGACACGCTCTGTAGTAAAGTTAGAGAGTATAACGTCACTCTAGTGAGACTTTCTACTTGGTGGAACCAGCGCGCCAAAGCCAAATGGAATGAAGATGGTGATACTAACTCTAGATTTTATCATACCTATGCGACAGCTAGGAAGAATGGCAAGGTGATCAGACAAATTAAGGATGAGAACAATACCACGGTGGATGATTTGGACATAATTGAATCGATTTTTTTAAAGTTCTTTGAAGATAAGTGGAAGCCAAGAAGCTGTAATATCTAGAACTGGCCTGATATTGATCACAAACAGAAACTTGATATTGCTGATATTGATCACCTTATTTCAGGTTTTTCTAAAACTGAATTCTTCAATGCCGTCTCCCAGCTTGGCTCAAACAAATCTCTGGGGTTAGATGGCTCAACTTCTTCGTTCTTCAAATTTTATTGGGATATTATCAAAGATACTACTTGGAGAGCTATCAATCATTTTTTAACCACTGGACGCATGAACGGAGCTTGGAAAGACACCTTGATTGTTCTTATTCCTAAGATCAATAATCCGATAACTCCTTCCAATTTTCGTCCTATAAGTCTTTGTCAAACTATCTACAAAATTGCTACTTCTATGATAGTTAATAGACTTAAAATCTTCATTCCTAAACTCATCACCGAGGAGCAAGTTGCTTATGTTCCGGGTAGATCTATGTCAGATCACCGCCTCTTGGCTCTTGAAATTTTTAATAAATTCAGGATCTCAAAAAATAAGAAAGGATTAATGGCGATCAAGATTGATATAGCTCAAGCTTTTGACAGTATGTGTTGGAAGACATTGGAGAATGTCCTTCACTAGTTTGGTTTCCCGGAAAGTTTCTCCAACCTCATTCTAGAATGTGTCGCAGGAGTTCGGTTCTCTATTCTCCTGAATGGTAAAGGAACGAGATGGATTAAAGCCAAGAGTGGCTTTAGACAAGGTTGTCCCATGTCGCCTTACCTTTTTATTATGTGCTCTCAGCTTCTGTCTAGCTTAATTCAGCAAAGAGGTCTTCAAATTGGCATCCATATGTCCAATAGAGCTCCTAAAATTACTCATTTACTCTATGCTGACGATGTTTTGTTGTTTGGCAAAGCCTCCGTCTCTCAGCTCCGTGTAATGATGAATTTAATCAAAGAATATTGCGGATGGACTGGGCAAGGTGTAAACCAGATCAAATCACAGATTATTTTTGGGAGTTCTACTAACCAATCTATGAAACGTAAGATTGGTAAAAAAACTGGATTTAAGATTGTCAAGGAATTTCACTATCTTGGCATTAAAATTGCTTTGAGAAGACTGACTAAGAATGACTTTCAGTTTTTCATTGATCACGCTTTAGATAAACTCAACTCTTGGGGAGCTCGATTCCTCTCTATGGCTGGTAGAATAATTATAGCAAAATCATCACTGCTATCGCTTCCTACCTTTGTCTCTACTCACTCTTTAATCCCAAAGAAAATTCTTTATGATTTGGACCGCATCTGCCGCGACTTCATTTGGCATCAGAATAAAGATAACAAGGGACTTCATTACATCGCTTGGGATGACCTGTGCACACCGAGAAATCGTGGAGGACTGGGTATGCATTCCTCAGTTAAAAGAGTTGGACCTTTACGTGCCCGCTTAGCCTGGAGATTTTATCAAAATCCTTCCTCTCTTTTGTTCAAATGCTTGACTGCTAAACAAGCTTCAGATATTTGGAATGGTAAGGCAAAACAGGGACATTCTGCTGCCAGATCTATTATCGCCAATGGAGTTTCATTCTTCAAGCCTTTCATTAGATGGAAAATTGCCAATGGTGCTAACATTAACGTGATGGATGATACTTGGCTTCTAGACAAGAATTTTAATAAATGGCCAATGCTAGCTGATTGTATTGGTTTGGAAAATCTTACATTGCAGAATTTTCTTAAGGACGGTCTTTGGAATTATACTGAACTCAACCGCTACTTCAATCCAGATTTAGTCAAACTCATTGTTACACATTGTATCATCTAGAATGATGACAATGACAGTATGGAGCTTCTTTACCAACATTCAGGCAAATCAATCACTTCGTTGGCATTTGCTGAAGTGATTAAATTTCAGAATACCTTTGAAGATCATGGCTTTGCTATTTGGCTACATAAGTTGAAGCTTAAGCCAAGGGTTGAGCATTTTGGGTGGCGTCTGAGCAGATTTGTCATTCCAACGAATGAGTTTTTGAAATACAGAAGGCTAACTACTAATGATCTTTGTGCTTATGGTTGCCTGGATACCAAAACCAGCGAATATATCTTAATTCGCTGTAAGTTTCTAACTGAGATTTTGAATAAACTGAGAGCTTGGGGATTCTACATTCCATTATTTAGCTCTCTTGATGATTGCTTCCAACATCTTAAAATGCTTTCCAGTAAAAGACCTGATACTGTTAGGCTTTACTGCATGGCAGTTTATTACTCCTGGAACAGCAGAAATGACAAGAAGCATTGCAATCCTGCTTCCCCTGTTTCTGTGATTGCTGCAAATGTGATCTTTGCTGCCACTAACAAGTTCCAATTTCTAGTTAAATGGGACGTTAACCTCCTAAGGGAGTCCGATACTACTTGGCATCCCCCACCACTAGATTGGATCAAATTTAACGTTGATGCATCACTCCTGGACTCTAGCTTAGCAAGTATTGGCGGTGCAGCAAGGGATTCTAAAGGAAATTTACTACTTGCTTTTGGGAAGAAGAGATTACATTGGGATATCAATCAACTAGAATTGGAAGCAGCCTACGCTCTGAAAGATTACATCCAGGATTGGAAACTTAACTGTAAAGGACTGATTATAGAGGGAGATAACTATAATGTTATCAATTTTTTACATAACTCTATCATGAAGAATGCCGCTGCTGGTCAAGACAAAGAGAAGCTCTACTTCTTACAAGACTTCAATAAGGTGATTTTTCAACATACTGATAGGAATGGTAATAAAGTTGCTGACTTATGCCCAACTCTTGCATTGAAGAATGATTTCTTTTTTGATTCTATTTCTTCTGCCGATATTCCTTCTTCCCTATTATGTCTTTTGAAGAAGGATTTTGAGGCTGCTTTTCTTTGAACTTGTTGTATCTTTTTCCTTTTAGTCTTTAATGCATCTTTGCAATCTTCAAAAAAAAAAAGTTAAAAAAGGCTTTATATGGATTGAAACAGGCACCCAGGGCTTGGTATGAGAGGTTAAGCACCTTCCTACTTGAAAGATCTTTTGAAAAAGGAAGTGTGGATACAACTCTCTTTTTAAAGAAATTTGGAAAGGATATACTCATTGTTCAAATTTATTTATGTGGATGATATCATTTTTGGATCTTCAAATAAAAATTTTTGTGATGACTTTTCTAAAACAATGAGTAATGAATTTGAAATGAGTCTAATGGGAGATTTAAATTACTTTCTAGGCTTTAGCATTAAGCAACTTGAGGAAGGTACATTTCTTAGTCAAACTAAATATATTAAGGACATCCTCAAAAAATATGAAATGGACAATGCTAAACCTGTTAGTACACCAATGAGTTCCTCAGTACAGTTGGATAAGGACCTTAAGGGGAAATCTGTTGATCAAAAGAAATTTAGAGGGATAATTGGATCTTTACTTTACTTGACTTCTAGCCTACCAGATATTATGTTCAGTGTTTGCTTATGTGCTAGATTTCAATCAGACCCAAAAAATCACATTTGACAGCAGTGAAAAGGATATTAAGATATTTATTAGGAACTCAGAACTTAGGAATTTGGTATCATAAGTTTAGCTCTTCATTTGAAATTATTGGTTATTCAGATTCTGACTTTGCAGGCTGTAGAGTGGATAGGAAAAGCACTTCTGGAACATGTCAATTCATTGGAAATTCATTAGTTTCATGGTCTAGTAGAAAATAAAATTCAGTGGCTCTATCTACTGCAGAAGCAGAATACATTGCATTAGAAAGTTGTGTGGCACAAGTACTTTGGTTAAAACAACAGTTGATTGATTTAGGATTAACTATAGGTACTATTCCAATTTATTGTGACAATACTAGTGCTATTTGCATTTCCAAAAATCCTATTCAACATTCTAGAACCAAACACATTAACATAAGGCATCATTTCATAAGGGATCATGTATCCAAGGGAGAAATTGAACTTACTCATGCTTCAACTGAAAATCAACTTGCAGACATTTTTATAAAACCTTTAGCCTTTGATACCTTCAGTAAATTAAGAACAAGGCTTGGTGTTATTGATTTGAATGCTTAAATAAAAATGTTTCTACAACATTGATATTTATATTTTTTTGGTGTATTTTTTTTGTTTTGTTTTGAATTTAGTTATTTTTGTGTGTTTTGAATGAGTTTAATTTAGAGTTTGTGGTTTTGTTTTTGTTTTCTGTGTTTTGAATGTTTAGTTTGTTTTAGTTTGATAAAAATTCAAAAAAAAAATCCAAAATGTGTGGAAATCATCCAGGACGAAATTTTTCGTACGGGATGATGTGTGTAAAATTCAGTTTGTGTGATTTTAAACGTCTTGAGAGCAGTTTTTAATGTTGTTCGTCTGTACGATCTGATGATCGTCCAGGACAAAATATTTTTTCTCAAACATCGGGATGATTGAATGCAGCAGTTGAGTGGTTAAGGCAGTTTTAATTGTGAAGTTCGTCCGTACGAACTTTTTGTTCGTCCAGACGAACAGACGTTGATTCATAGTAGGGGACGGTTTTCAACTGACATTAAGGCTTCGTTTGGTACGGTTTTTTTGTTGCTTTTTAAAACAGAGTTTTAGTATAAATTTTTTTATTTTTGTACTAAAACTCCATTTTAGAAAGCAATAAAAAAGCCGTCCCAAACGAAGCCTAAAACGAATTAACTTTTGATCGTCTGTACGATCGATCAAGTCAAAAAGTCTATACGAAAGGACATATCGTAAGTTGTGTTGGTTACGAAAAGCCGTTACATTTTGGACGAATTTAATCGTCTGTACGAAATTTTTTCGTCCAGACGAACGATAATTTTCGTCCAGGATGAACTGTTTTCGTCCAGGACGAACGTATCATTTTCTTTAAATAAGAAGGCTTTCCAACTCAAAGATCACAGCTCCAAACTTCACTTTCAATCCCTTTCAACTTCAAATCAACAATGGCCTCCTCAAGCAAGAGAAAAAAGGTGTTGGCGAAGAAACCCCACAGGAATTCTTCTGAAAACTTCCTTTCAAAGGCAAATGAGGAATCCTTTCCTCGTTTTGCATCTGCCAAAATTACACCTTCTCGCATTCTGATTCAAAGCGAGATAAATTTTAAGGTAATGCACCTTTTTGCTTCCACCTAGTTTGGATTCATTCTTTCTCTCGTCCACCTCTGCAACAAACAAACCTTTATCTATTTTCTAGCCAATATGAGTTTTAATTCCGACCACTCCTCAATAAGTTCTTTTGTTTTCAAACAAAAAGTTGAAATCACTAAGCACGACTTAGGTGCCTTTCTAAACTTAAGAACTGAAGGATATAGAGCTCACACCCTTATGAATGAGAACACCTTCAAATGGTATGAAGTCAATAGGGTGATTAGGGAAAATGGCCTAACATATCATATTCCTAAAGTTTCAGGAATGACCAAAAATGCTCGAATCATCCAGCACATTCTTCGATCTTCAATTATTCCTAAAGCTGGTGATATGATCAATATTACCCCACTCCTTTCTGTTGTGACTTTTTTTATTATGGATCGTAAGCCTATCGATGAAGCCCAACTTATCCTAGACCATCTTTATGGGCTTTCAGAAATTGGGCATGCAGAACAGAAAAGAAAAAGGAATATTTCATTAGGACACTTAGCATCCTGATGAAGAATATGAGGAGCCAATTTAATACAATGATGCTTCTTTTAGAGCAATCTTCAAGGAGCAAAAAGAGAAAGCACCTGCCAGTGCTTCTGAAGAAGAAGAAGAAGGAGAACAATCATCTGCACCTCAATCAAATTATCAAAATTTGGTTGAGAAATTTGATAGACTTGAGACTCATTTTGATCAAAGATTTGATCAAATTGATGCTCAACTTCTGCAGCAGCAACAGGACATTGGTAGTATCAGAAATGAAGTTCATGAAATCAATACCAATGTTATGTTGATGACTTCCTACTTCAACCTATTCGGTGGCATTCCTCCTCCTCCTCCAGAAGAATAGAGAATGAGTGATGATTTTCTTTATATTTGTTGTATTTGTGTTTGTATTAGTGTTTGTTCTAGTATTTGTGTTTGTTTGTTCTAGTGTTTGTTTTAGTTGTGTTTGTTAAGTTTTAAAAGTTTAGTGTATTTTTTTTGTATTGATATTATGAAATGATCTTGTAATCTTTTTCATTAATATCAATATATGTTGTATTTGCTTTAAATTTGGATTGTTTTTGAAATGTGTTTAGTTTTTATGAATTTCATTAGTCTTTTTAATCTTTATTGTGCTTAAATTAGATTGTAATTTGAGATTAATGTCATTAGATAATCTAGACTTTCTAAATTTAAAATTTGTTTATAACTTGTTATAATTAGAATTTTTAATTTCATGTCTATTCATTTAGACTACATTAAATTTAATATTATTATTGCAATTAAGATGTTTTCTTATTTTATATTTCTTTGATTAAGTGATATTTATGCAGTTAGAAAAAATTAAAATTTTAGATTATTGATCTTGGAAAGAATTGGTATCAATTACTCTTGAAAATTGTACAAAGAGTACAAAAATCAAAAGGAATGCGCAAAGGTTCGCAAATGTGAAAAAGATGCACAAAATAAGCCCAATGTAAAAAGATGCACAAAAATGTGCCAAAAATTTGAAAAAGATGCGCAAAGTGCCACATGTGGTAATTCTCTTCTTTTCAAATTCTTTCAATCTCTTAATTCAAATTGATCTTATGTTCATTTATATTCTATTGAACTTTGAAATATAGAATTTTTTATTCATCTGTCTTGTAATGATTTTCTATATTCAAATGTCTAAATTAAATCATGTTTTTGATAAATTCTTCTTACTTACAATGTTATATCACTTCTTAAATTCTATAAATTTCTATGATTTACCTAATATTATTAATTTTAAATTGCATACCTTATGTCAATCACCATTTAGATTAAATTTTCAAATGAATTTCATATAAATAATTACATTTCTCATCTATTTCTTCTTCACTTTTTGTTGTTGTCAAAAAGGGGGAGAAATTTGTGTTTGTATGTCAATTTTCGTTTTCTTTTTCTCTTGAATTTTCTTTCCCTTTTGCACTTTCATTAATGGTTTTCTCTTCCATGATTATAATTTCACATTTAGAATAAGTAACACACCCTTTAGGTGAGTAGTACATAGCATCATCATAGACTCTAATCTCTTGAATAGAGAATGGTTATAAATCACCCTAAATCACATATTAAATCCCATCTCATTGATATTTGATGCATTGGTGTAGGATAAATGAAACTATCTTATATTTGTGGACCAAGGCCTAGTTAGAAGTGCATTAAAGGATGTCGCTGAAATAATTATATAAAATTTAGGTTCTATTTTTATCTCTTTAATCTTTAATAAGAGTGTGATTAAATCTTAAGACTTCATGCCCTTTTCATTAAACCAACATAATATTAGCTTATTAGTAACAATCTTATGTGTGTCAACTTTCATATATATGAGAGTCTTTACATTCATAATGTTGACCTATGCACCCATATAAATAAGGACTCTTAATCATCTAAAAATTCCCACATTTTTTGAAATATAAAGAGATCTATTATGATTAGTGTTAAGATAGTTGCTATTTGCATGCTTTACATTTTTGCAACTTGTATAGTTTTGATGATTCCAAACATTATTGTTCAAATGTGTAGTTATCTCCTAACAATTTTAGAAGATTTGTATTTGCTTTTGTGTGTACTAACATTTCAGGAAAATCGAACTCCAGACTATGAAGACTTCAAATCAAATTCAACATGAGATACTTTGTGAATTTGAAGCTTGTACTTTTCTTTGAATTAAAATTTGAAAGGGAGTGATTGTAATTGAGTGAACAAAAACATACACACACATATAAGGAGATCATAAAAAATTTATACTAATCGTACAGGATGATATCAGATCGTACAGGACGATCAGACAGTTATCTCCTATTGAGCACATGGAACGAATAGGAACTGGCTTTAAAATTTTTTCTAAGTCTTATTCGTCTAGGACGAAATTAAATATCGTCCAGGACGATTTGTCCTCTGTAAAATTTTCGTCTAGAAGAAACTAAAATATCGTACATGACGATTTGCTCTCTGTAAAATTTTCGTCCAAACGAAATTAAATATCGTCCAAGACGATCGTCTCTCTGTAAAATTTTCGTCCAGACGAAATTAAATTATCATACATGACGATTTGCTCTATGTAAAATTTTCGTTCAAATGAAATTAAATTATCGTCCAGGATGATCTGTTCTCTGTAAAAATTTCGTCAGGACGAACCAATTTTCGTCCAGACGATACAACCGACTTAGGACAGTTTTTTCTATAGTTTCTAGAACCGACCTTGTTATAACCGTTCGTATCGGACGAACTTAGTTCGTACGGGACGATCAGCTTGTACGAAGACATTTCGTACACATATTCGAATAATGTTTCAAAGCTTTTAAGTAATATCGTTCAGGACGATCCACGATCGTACGAGATGATCCACTGCGTACAGAATTGAATACTTGCAGTTTTTGAGCAGTTTTTCTTGTCTTTTGTATAAATAGTCCAAATTAGACTGCCACCCTATCTTTTTTTCATTTGATCTTCGTGCTTCTTGAGATAATAGCTAAGGAGAGAGTGTGAGAGTGCATTCAAAGGAGGATTTCTACCACTAGAGCGTGAAGGCTTCACTTGGAGTTCAAAGGTAAGAATCTCTACTTGTGAATTGGGATTACTTCACTCTTTTCTTTCTTCCTTCTAGATTTCTTGTGAGAAGATCTATCAAGGAGATCCGATTCGCTGCCGACACTTGGAAAGTGTGAATAGCCGAAGGGTTCGCTGCCTACACTTGGAGAGTGTGAATAGCCGAAGGGTTCACTGCCTACACTTGGAGAGTGTGAATAGCCGAAGGGTTCGCTGCCTACACTTGGAGAGTGTGAACAGCCGAAGGGTTCTCTGCCCACACTAAGAGAGTGTAAAAGGACGAACGGTTCTCTGCCAATATTGGGGATTGTGTGAAAGGACGGACGGTTCTCTGCCACACCGGGTAGTGGTGAAAAGAGTGTTTTGTAAAGGCTTCTCCGCCTTGCTATGGGTGCAAAAGGAGAGTCACTATTGGTATTAGTTCAATACTCAGAGGGTGCCTCTGGGGAGTGGATGTAGGTCTTGTTTTAGGCCGAACCACTATAAATCTGGTGTCATTTACTTTACTGTTTTTGCGTTTCCGCATTTTATTTTTAATTTTAAGAACTCTGTGGTTGAAAAACATTTTCTAGAAAAACTGAAAAGAAAAATTTTCATTTTGGTTCAACTTAAATTCAAAGAGGGATTAAAATTTTTAAACTACCAATTCACCCCCCCCTCTTGGTAGCCTTGGGACATTAACTTAGGCTTAACAAACTATTTTTTAGACTCAATAATTAGCAGTCCCAAAAAGTATATCCTAATTAGAAAAGATTACACCTGAGATTTCTATGAAAGGTAAAGGTTAATCTTGTGAATTTGCCGCTAACTGAGCTAAATAAATCTCTAGATCAAGAGGTGCATTGATTAAAGACTCCCTCATTTGTTTTGAGTGAACGAGGGCATCATAGATACTCAACCTAGCTGGTAATTTTCTAAGATGGGCTTAGACATTATAATCAACCATGGGAACATCAGGATTAGGACATGGTGCCTTCAAAAAAGGATTTGGTTATTGAGTGGAAGTTTAAGTCAGATCATTGGATAAGGCTTAGTTGCCCTCTTTCTTGATTAAAAGCCTAAGAGATAACACTCTACCATAATCAAGATGCATCTCCATATCTCCTCGAGAGGATAAACTGTGGTGAGGTCTATGCTATTCTTAGGCAATGCTGCATCATGTTTTGATGGATAATTTGAATCTAAAAACTCTATCATGATAGGACTCCTTTGAAAATTAATTTGGGGGTGTCATAATCTAATAAGATTTCATGTTCATCATCCTCTTTAGAGGTCGAATTCAAAGAATCAATTTTTAGGAAATTTTTATTGATCACTACTAAATCTTGATTTTGATATGTAGTAGATTCTACTTTCACTTCAATTTCATTTTTAATCATTATAATATACATAGAATATGTTTTATTAATTTTTTATCCCTTTGCCTTTGATGGGGCAAATTAAAAGTCAGATAAACTCAATGAAGATAATTATTTCTCTCCACCATATTCCATCTAAATATATCTCTCAGCAGCTATATGTTTCCTCTCTACAAATATGTCACTCTTTTTCTTTTTATTATTTATAGTAGGTCATACAACTACTAGAGAGGAAATCATCTCAACATCCTCCTACGATGCCACCAACTTAACCTCCAAGATTGGACCCTTATTTGTCATCGACAACTATTGAGAAAGTTGAAAATATTTATTAAACAAGTTTTTAAATGCATAGGATAAATTAAATCCTAATAATCTTCATTAGATAGAGAAATATTAGAATTGTTTCTTGAAATGGCTTTGACGGACCCCTGATCCATATCTACTAAATATTCCTTTAGGATGATGATATTGCCTTGTTTAAAATTTCATTCAATCTAATTCCTTAAAGGTAAAGTATTCCACAATTGTTTGGCCAACATGCGATGGTAGCGGTAAAAATTGGGATAATCCCTCTTATTTTCCTCTTTTAGCTTATTGGCCTCCAATAATTTGTAGTCAATTTTCTTTAATAAAATTTTAAAAAGCATCTTTAATGACTGCCTTTTAAATGGATAGACTTTCACCATCTTCTCTTTAAAAAATGTTAAGTAAGGATCTCTATAAGGATAGGGGGTTACTTGAAATGGATGAGGAGGAGGATCACTCAATTGATTTTTTATTGGTTGATTTCCCCTACCCACTAGTGCTATTGTGGCTATTTTATTCTTAAAGGACATTTATAAGTGTAAATAAATGCCCTATTTTATTTTTTGTGTTATATTTTCAATGAAAATGCATTATTTTAGTTGTATTGTGCAGGAAAAATATAGAAATGGCATAAAATTCTAAGTTTCAAATAGTGCCATGGCATTTGAATAATCAATGTTATAGCATCATCAAAGACATCGCCGAAGTGCTTGAATATTGACATTGCATTACGAACTTCTTTATTGATAGCACTGTAGCATCAAAAGTTCAGCTTCAAAGTGTCATGCTCTAAGTTAGACAATGACGTAACGACACACTCTATAACGCCTCTGAACTAAAATTATTCTTCCAGTGCCACAACATTTGAAAGTTAGCAGCACCGTGGCGTAGCAATTGTAACTTCCAAAGGACATAATCTGTCATTGAAATGATGTGATTATTCTCTCAGTAACAAATCCATGTCAGCAAGCGACGTGGCAAAACCAAGAAATCAGTGCAATGACATTAGCTCATTTATTGGGCTTAGATCTTTCTAGAGTTACATCACTATGCCAACATAAATAGTTATTTTGTTATATTTATAATGGGGTTCAGGTACTTAGTTGTCACCATAATTTATATCACTCCGATCTTAACTAAAATTATCCCTTCTATTTTATATCATCTATTAATGAATTTCCCTTAGGGTGACAACTAATGGAATTTATAGAATTACTTGATACCATCATAAGAGTGTTTGGCTTATGTTTGTGGAAGCAACTCGATAAGTAAAGAGAAAGAGTGTAGAGGAGATCCATTGAACCATTTGGTGATATCAACTCTTATATCTTCTTTCTACCATGCTATTAATGAAAATGAGTTTGCTCCAATTCTACTCCATATCTAGCTAAATTCTCTAGTTTTGGATTGATGATGTAAATATTATATGTAGTACTAATGAGTTCTCTTATTACTTAAATGATTAAAAATATGTTTTTAATATTACCAAATTAATTTAATGCATATAGTGACCATATATATAATTGAAATTAGGTAAAA
This sequence comes from Dendrobium nobile, assembly GCA_022539455.1. NCBI lineage: Eukaryota > Viridiplantae > Streptophyta > Magnoliopsida > Asparagales > Orchidaceae > Dendrobium > Dendrobium nobile. Next base: position 15,845,953 of record CM039718.1, on the reverse strand, counting down.
TGTGGGGCCTTGACTGAGGGAAGTAAGTAGAACCAAGAATATTGAAATAGTATGCGTCAAGCCTAGGCATAGGGTATAAAATGTACTAAATTCTTAAGGAGATGTTATAATCATAGGAAGTCTGTGGACATCCTTTGTTCTTACAAACTCGACGGAGATCTAGGACTAAATATCCTTTAAATAGCATCACAATTAAAAGAGAATCATTAAGAAAAATATGTTATGTTTACTCATCAATCCAAAACATTGTATCTATATAGTGAATTCATTATCTTTATGTAATTTTATTTAAGTGATTGAATCTACACATCATCAAATTCTATCAAGTAGGATAATTATTTAAATTTTAGTAGATAGTAGTAATGTTCATAAGTGAGCATATCTTTCTCATGGGATCGATACTCTACTCTATCACTATATTACTTGATTTGGTACATATACTTGTGTGTATTAACTGGGGTTTTTATAATTTTTACATTAAAGAAAACCTAAGCATTGTTAGGGATTAATAGAGCTCTAAAAAATTTCACAATTCTATATGTTACTCCAAAGTCCCCATTAAATTTTTGGAACCATTTTCGGGCATGTATTTTTTTTTTTTTTTTTGCAAATTTATTTTTATATTATTGAATTATTAACATAGTTAGACCTACATAGAATTTTTCTTTTTATTATTTTATTTTACTTTGTTTATTTGTCTATTTTTGGTTTCATGCCTTGTAGCCATAAAAAGGTACTTTTGACGTTTGATCCAAAAATTAAGAGAATCCTTTCTAAAAATTGGAAAACTAAGAAGATCTTGAAAATGGTTATAAATCTGAATTAAATCAAAATAATTATAAATCTCTTAAGGATTATGCAAACCCTTTAGTAAACAAAATTGTTTAGAGCATAAATATACCTAAAATCTAAGCTAATAATTTTTAATTACACAACTTATCATTCAAATGATTCAGAACTCTTAGTTTGTGGGAACTCCTATAGAATATCCCAAATTATTTTCTTTTTTAAGAGATAAAGCTAAAATTTGGTTGAATTCTTTATCCCCGAGTTTTATAACCACTTGGAATGAATTAGCTCATAAGTTTCTCGCTAAAAATTTTTCACCTATAAAAATTGCTAAATTTAGAAATAACATAACTTCTTCTACTCGGAGAATTCATTTACGAGAATTGTGAAAGATTTAAGGAAATGCTTAGAAAGTGCTCACATTATGCATTACCTGATTGATTGATTATTCAAATATTTTATAATGGATTAGTAGAATTTCTTATAGCCATAATTGATGCTGCAGCTGGAGAATCAATAATTTTAAAATCAAAAGAGGAAGCCTATGAATTGATAAAGGAAATGGCTACTAATAATTTCTAGTGGCCTACTAATAGGTTAAATTATAAAAAAACAAATAAAATATATGAATCAAATGCTTTATCAACTTTTACTGTAACTTGAAGATAAAAAAATAAGGCAAATGGATATGATAACATCAACATCAATTCTAGAAATGTGGCACCGAAGAGTTATCCTTCATATTTTAAACAACTTCATCAAGAAAGGAAGGAGAAAACACCCTTAGAAAGCATTCTTTTACCATTAGAAATCTAATCACAAAACCAATCTTATGCTCTTAAAAAAGTGTTGATCAAATAGAACAACCTGCTAGGTTAATTAATTACAAAAAAATTGAAGAACAATGTCATAATATCAGACTTAGAAGTGGAAAAGATGTGGTAGATCCTTACAAAAATAGCTATTTACACAAAAAGGATGATGATGAAGTTGAGCATGATAAAAGAAAATCTTCAACATAACATCTTGAACTTATAAAAGAACCTGAACAAGTAATTAGGAGAGTTGATGAGATATCACTACCACCTTTCCCTCAGAGATTGATCAAATAAAATATTGGTAAATAGTTCCCAAAAATTTTAGAAGTTTTTTTAAAAAATTAACTATTAATATGCCCTTGTATGAAGCTTCAGAACAAATGCCCACCTATGCAAAATTCATGAAGGATGTTTTAAACAAGAAAAGGAGGCTAGGGAAATTTTAAATTGTGGTATTAACTGAAGAGTGTAGTGTTATAATCCAAAAGAAATTTCCTAAAAAACTTAAGGTTCGAATGAGTTTTTCCATTCCTTTAACTATTGGAGATAAATTATGTGGCAGAGCTTTATATGATTTAGGATCAAGTACTAACTTCATGCCCACTCTCTATTTTTAAAAGAATAGATACTAGAGAGGTTCAACCTACTTCTATTACTCTTCAATCAGCTAATTGTTCATTCACTTACCTTAGACGAGTAATATAAGATATATTGATTATAGTTGATAAACTCATCTTTCCTACTAATTTTATTGTTTTAGATATGAAAGAAGATAAAGGAAATACCTCTTATTTTAAGAAGTCCATTTTTAGCCACTGGAAAAGCAATGATTGATGTGCAAAAATGTGAATTAACTATGAGGGTTCAAGATCAAGAAGAAAAAATTAATGTACTTAAAACTATAGAATTTCCTCAAGAGAAGAATGAAGATCATTTCAGGGTGGATTTAGAAGATATGGTAATAGAGGATCTTAAGAAAGTTGCTAAAAGAGAAATTTTTAGAAGAAGAAGTGGAAGAAAATACAGAAATTATATGAGCATTTTTTTTTAGGGATGAAAATTTATTCAATAAAATTTTTTCAACATACTCTTTCGAGAATACATTAAAACCATCTAGTGATAAAGCCCCTACTTTATAACTTAAGGATTTACCTTGTCATCTCAAGTATACTTTTTGGGGTACTAACTACACTGTCCTTTTAATTATTTTAGTAAAATTAAAATCATATCACTAAAGTGAGGTGATTAAGGTGTTGAGTAATTTTAAAAGTTCTTTTAGGTGTACAATTATTGACATTAAGGGCATTAGTCTTTCAATTTGCATGTATATAATTTTAATGGAAGTTAATTCAATACCTAAAACTAACCCTCAAAGAAGACTTAACCCTTTTATGAAAGATGTTGTTAAAAAAGAGAATCTTAAATGGAAGGATCTTGGGATTATTTATCCTATTTCAGATAATTCTATGGTTAGTTATATTCATTATGTTTTCAAAAAAGGAGGATTAACTGTTATAACAAATGAACATAATATTATATCCACTAGAACTATTTTAGGATAGAGGATTTTCATATATTATAGAAAATTAAATAAAGCCACTAGAAAAGATCATTTTCCTTTGCTTTTTCTTAATCAGATGTTAGATAGGTTGGCAGATAAATCATTTTATTATTTTTTAGAAGAATATTCATGATATTATTAAATTCCTATAGCACCTGAAGATCAATATAAAACTACTTTTACTATCCCTTATGAAACATTTACTTTTAAGATAATGCCTTTTGGTATGTGTAATGCTCCTACTACTTTTCAAAGTTGCATGACGTCTATTTTTTCAAACTTAATTAAGTAGGGTATTGAAATTTTCATGGATGATTTCTCAATATTTAGTACTACATTTAATTCTTATCTTAAGCATTTAACTATTGTTGTAAATCAATTTTCATGACTTATGTTTTGATGATTGACAAACACTATTGATTCTCTTGGACTGCCTGTTACTTCTAACTTTTCAGGAATCAAAGATCGGACGAACAAACGAAGCCAGTTCAAGATTGCATAGGTCTAGGGTTGAGTCAGTCTATACTTTGTTTTTTCTCTTCTTGAGTCTATTTGTAATGGTCAAATAGACTGATGCTAAGTAACCCTACACACACACACACTTGAGAGACTTAGAATTTCTGTTTTTACTCATATCGGCCAGGACAATATTTACATCGTCCTGGACGATCTGGCTTAAAAAAGAAAGTCTAAATAAGGATTCTTAATTAAGGCAGTCGTTATTAACAGATCGTCCTGGACGATACGTGTATCGGCCAGGACGATAAGCTCAAAACAGAAAGAAGTTGCCGCCATAGACAATTAATGTATACTGTATTTTTTAATAATCGGCTAGGACGATCATCGATCGGCCTGGACGATATTCACAAATTATGCCTTAATTGATCAGGAAATCAAGGGAGTAATTAAGGATGATTGATACGATCATATCGTCCTGGATGATTGCAGGATCGGCCATGATGATCTATTCAAAAACCTTAGTTACTTCAGGACGATAAATATCGGCCAGCTCGAATTCAGGGCGATGCTCTGGACGATTTTTCTCTTATTTGAACTGATCGGCCGGGACGATCGTGAGATCAGCCAGGACGATCAAGCTAATTTTAATTCGTCCAGTTTGCATTAAGGGCGATGCTCTGACCGATCTTCTGAGATTTGTACTGATCAGCCAGGCCAATATCCATATCGGCCTGGATGATATAGTCGGCAACTTGCAATTAATGAGCTCCTTTGAAGCTCTTCTATTTAAGAGCTCTTGTTCAACATTTTGAACAATCTTTTGCTGCTACCTTGACCTGAGAAGACCTTGAGGAGAGAAAGAGAGAGAGAGGATCTTGTGAGGGGGAGCTTGTGAGGGGATTCACAAGGGTTGCTTCAAGGATCGCTTTGCTTCGTCTTCGTCTAGAGTTTATCATCTGTGGAAGGGTCGGTAGAGGTAAGGAGTCAGCATCTGGTTGTGGTTCTCTGCCAGCTTCAGGAGGAAGCAAAAGGAGATAGGTTCTCTGCCTTGTCGGGGTGGCAAAAAGGACTTCTTTGTGAGGGCTTCTCCGCCTAGCCGTGGGGGCTAAAGAAGAGACACGTTTTGTAGTGCAATACTTGGAGGGTGCCTCCAAGGAGTGGACGTAGGTCAAGTTGACCGAACCACTATAAATTTCCATGTTCTTGTTTCTTACTTCCGCACTTTTAATTTTCGCATTTATTTCTCTCGTGGTGTGATTTTGGTTTATGTGTTTTTTGTTCTTCGCGAAAAGAAATTTTTAAAATACCAATTCACCCCCCCCCTCTTGGTTAGCTTGGGCCAGTTCTATAGGGCTTAACATCCCTAACGAACTTTCAAGTGGTATCAGAGCGGGATTCAAAAATTTAAGTTTGAAAACTTTTTGAATTTTGATCCATGGCTAACCTTGGGAATCATAACACTACGGAAGGTTATTCAATTACACGACATCCCTTGTTTGACAACTTACCTTTTGATTTCTGGAAAACCCACATGTCAACATTTTTACAATCTACTGATTATCGCATGTGTATGCTTATCAAAGAAGGTTATTCTCCACCTTCTCGTGAAATTAATGGTGTTAAAACTGAAGTTGCTTTTACTGAATGGACTTTCGATGAATGAGATTTAGCTCAATTAAATGCAAAATGTTTGAACTGTTTTTTCTGTGCTTTAAAATCCGAAGATTACATGCGTGTCTCCACTTACAAAACTGGTAAAGAAATATGGGATAAATTATGTATCACTTATGAAGGCACTAATGAAGTTAAACAATCTCATTTGAATATTCTCTTGCATGATTACAAACTTTTTCGTATGAAATTTCATGAATCTATTTCTGACATATACACTAGGTTTACTCAAATAGTTACTTCACTGCATGCATTAGGAAAAGAACTTTCAAACTATGAAAAAGTAAACAAGATATTGAGATGCTTGCCTTCATCATATGATGCTAAAATCACTGCTATCACTGAATCTAAGGATTTGAACACCTATTTTATTGATAACTTACTTGGCTCACTCATTGCTTACGAGCAAGGGGTGAATCAAAGAAATCTTGATGCAGGTGAGAAGAAGAAGGAGAAAACAGTTGCATTAAAGGCGCACAAATTAGATTCTAAAACTTCCGGGTCTGAAAGCGATGAAGTTGCCTTCATCACAAGGCAATTCAAAAGCTTTCTAAAGAAGAAGCAAAAGCATCATTGGAGAAAAGGTAGGGATAATAAACATTCTAAAGGATCTTCTAATGTTGTTTGTTATGAATGCAGGAAGCCTGGACATGTGAGAGCCGATTGTCCTACACTTCAAGATCACTCGAGCAAAGAAAAGGAAAAATGTGAGGAGAAACCTAAGTTTAGGAAGGACAATAAGAGAGTCCAAAAGGCGTTCTGGGCAGAATCTGGTACTGATTCCTCTGAGACTAAACTAGAGGAAGAGACTACAAACCTGTGTTTAATGGGGGAAGATCATCTTGAGCAAAGTGATGAGGAAGAGGTATGTAAACCAACCTATGATGAATTGTTTGAGATTTGTGAGAAAATCCATGCATCATACAAAAAACTTAAGAAGACTCATACTAGCACACAAGTGGAACTTATAAATTTGCAAAAAGAATATGAAGTCATTCTTAAAGATCATTCAACAATTGATTCTAATCACATGGCTCTTCTTGATGAATTTGATGATTTGAACAAAAAGCATTCAGAATTAATAAATGAGCATGATGCATTAGAAGTTTCTCACACATCTCTTGAATCTAATTTCAAGAAATCAAAAGAGAAAGAAAAAACCTTGATGATTGAGAATGATATTCTAAAAAATACAAACTTGAGGATTAGAAATGAATTGGATACACTTAAGGGAAATTGGAAGACTTCCACTTTAAATCCAAAGCCAAAACCTAGGAACAGGCATTATAACTCAAATCATTTAAGAAATCCTTTTCCTGGAGTTAGATGTTTTTCTTGTGGCATGCTAGGACACATCTCACACACTTGTACTGTTCACCATAGTAGACATTGGGTGTGGAGACCTAAGGTACATGATTCACAGCATACCACACCTACATTGCATTCTACTTTTCCTAAGAAGGGACCTAAACCGGTTTGGGTTCCTAAATCTGACTGATGTTGAGTTTTGCAGGTATGCTCTCACCAAAGACCTCGTGGGAGCATAGGATAACTGGACATAAGGAGGCTCGCAGCTCAAAATTGCTTAAACTCGCTGCTTCATAACTTGCTTGAAATATTTTATCTTTAATTAGTTTTGCGTTATTTTTGTGCTAGTTTTATGCTTACTTTGTGTTTCTCTAGTTTGCTTTGTTTTCATTTTTTTTTATGTTTGGTTTCCTATTTGATTAATTTTTTTTAAGCTTTTTAAATTTTGGAGTTTTAGAGATTATGTTTAGCATTTCTAAATCGGTTAAAGGAAGGAATACCGATGATGGTCTCCCACCTTCTGACCTTGTTTAGTGGTATAATTTCTCTTCTCTAAACAAAAGTCTAACTCATTTTAGCTAATGGTTTTTGAAACTAAGATTCTTTTCTTCTTGCTACAAAAAAAATCTATCTTGTGCATAATATCCAAAGTTCTTATATATCTCTCAAGATATTTGAGAGCTTGCCTTTGTGCTAATCATATGATTTTTAGTTTTGTTTTGAGGGTTATTCTTCCCTATGTTAGAGAGAGAGCTCCTATTCTCTAATATTTGGAGGATATACTCACAACTAAGTTTCTTTTTAAGGGTTTTTGTTAAAGAGCTTTTAGCTTGCAAGAATTAAAAAGGAAAGAGGCCAATGACGCCAAATTGAAAATATATATATATATATATATATATATATATATATATATATATATATATATATATATATATATATACACACACAAATGTGTATCAAAAATCAAAAGATGCTCAAAGAGCCAATCAAAGATTCAAGAGGCATAAAATGAGTCCACTAAAAAGCAAGCTATCATCTCTTTTCAAAACTCTTAAAACTTAGAAGAACTTATGAATTATGTGAGATTTTCAAAGGTTTGATTTCAAATTCCATGATTGAGAAAAATTACTTTGACATATTATTTATGAGATATTTTCTTTGTAAACAACTTGTGAATGGATCTTCTTTTTATCCTATTTAGTTATTCTGGGTTAGGCCTCTATTTTTCAAAAGATAATTTATATCCTGAAGGATGTCCGATCTAGGGTTAACAGAATCAGATATTCTACCTTCTTCTGATTAAAATTTGTTAACCTATTGATCTCTTGAAACTCTAAAGTTTAAATTATTTAAGAAATTCTCATATGAATTATTTTGTAAAAAAAATACAAAAAAAATGTCTTCTTTTCAAATTGTTTGTTTTAAGTTTTTTACTGTTCTTTTTTCCTTTTTTATGTTTTTTCTTTTATTGTATTTTTTTGAGGGCATTGATCATCACCATCCTTCATTATTTTTCAAATTCTAGTCACATCGTCCTGGCCGATACTTTTATCATCCTAGACGATAGGGCAAACTGTCTTCAAAATTCCATTTGCTGATTATTTTTGTGCTTGCTGTAACTCATCGTCCTGGAAGATACTATATCATCCTGGACGATACTATATCGTCCTGGACGATCTGATCGAACTCTGTTGCAATCATGATGATAGTCTTGGCTGATAGAATATTTTATATGGACGATGCATTTTATGGGCATCGTCCTGGCCGATACACTGGATCGTCCTGGACGATCCACGTGTCAGCACGTTTAAATCCTTATAATCAAACCCGGATGATCCATTATTGGACAATCATCCTGGCCGATCCAGTGTTCATCCTGGATGATGCACGTGGCACAGATTTAAAATGTTTTAACTTCGGCCGGTACGATCAATTATTGTGCATCGTCCTGGATGATACACCTAATCGGCCCGGACGATCTGCTTTTTCAACGATCATCCGGATTGACTCCTCGGTACGATCGCCTGTGTCTAATCATCCTGGCCGATATCTGATCGGCCCGGACGATCGGACCGCCTTTTTGACCAATCGGTCTGTATGCAATTATTGTGCCATATCGTCCTGGACGATTCTGCTATTGGCCTGGACGATATGGCCGCTTCTTTAAATTCTGGCGGTTCCAGCCATAGTTTTTCACTTCACATCCCTTCTCCTCTTGTGTTTTCTTGCGAACTCTTTTCTATGGCTGGTGGGAAACGTGTCTGACAAACTTCTGGGAGTTCTTCAAGGGCTAGGATTGACCCTCATTTTAGGAAGGTAGAAGATGAAGTTGCTTACCATCGTTACAAAGAATGTGGGATAATTGTCTCCAGAATCAACAATCCTACCAACATTTCATATTCGGTAATGGATCTTTTCGCTCACACATCCCTTTGTTTCATTCTATCTCTTGCTTTCCCCTTTAATACTGAGCTTCTTCTAGAATTCTTCGCAAACCTTTGCATAAATCCTACCATCACAGCCCTGACCTCCTATGTGAATCGACGCCCTGTCGAAATCACATATCAGGACTATGCTGAACTTTTACAGCTATCCACCACCGGGGATAAGCTGCACCTAATTGCTTCAGATCCTGACCTTGACTGGTCCACGGCGAATCACTTCCTTCGCCAGACCAATGCACCTTTTCATGTTGGAGAGACTAGCTCTTTAGTCAAAGATGCTAGGACAATCCAACATGTCCTTCACACCTCCATAATTCCAAAAGCCGGGGACCAAATCCTCATTACCCCTTTACTTTCCCTGACTACTTTCTACATAATGGCACATAGAGAATTTAATACTGCGGACTTAATTTTTCGGTACATTAATCACTTAACCACAATCCATGATCCAAGTCATAAGAGAAAACTCAATCTAGCTTTAGGACACCTCATAACCTATGTCCTTGAAACCAAATACCAACTTCAGTATCCTATTCCACCTAACCTCCCAACTCTCTTCTACTCAAATAGTTCCTTCAGTACCCTTCACAGTACTCGTCTCCACCCTAGGGATGAGGAACCTCGAGGGGCAGGAGAGGAGGAGGCTCCCGCTCCCGCTCCCGTTCCTAATCCTGTTCCTCTCCACCAGCACTCACCGGTTGATCAGTTGATAGAGAGGTTTGATCAATGGGAGACCCACTTTGACGCTTACGTTGCTGCACAAGAGCAGCAACATTCTGAGGATATTGCCCGCAATGAGCAGCACCGCACAGAGGATTTAGCCCGATTTGACAGCTACATTACTCACCACTAGCAGCAGCATGACCAGGACATCGCCTGGTTCAATGCTCAGTTTACTATGCTTGCCAGCTACTTTCAGCAACCACCTCCACCACCTCCATCTGATGATCAGGGTCCCTCGTTTTGCTAGTCTGTATTTTCTATTGTTTGTTTTCTATTTTCTGTAGTTTGTCTTTTAGTTTGTTTTAGTTTCTGTTGTGTTGTTTTTTTTTCCTTTGTGTGTCTAGGACCCTCTTTTTGTGATGACAAAAGGGGGAGTAGGATGTGGTAGGAAAAGTTGATGTGCTTGAAATTTTAAAGAATTGATATTTTTTTTACTGAGTTTTTTTTCCTACATGTGTTTGTCGTCATCAAAAAGGGGGAGATTGTTGCAAATCTATTTTCATGACTTAGGTTTTGATGATTGACAAACACTATTGATTCCCTTGGACTGCCTGTTACTTCTAACTTTTCAGGAATCGAAGATCGGACAAACAAACGAAGCCAGTTCAAGATTGCGTAGGTCTAGGGTTGAGTCTGTCTGTACTTTATTTTTTCTCTTCTTGAGTCTATTTGTAATGGTCAAAGAAACTGATGCTAAGTAACCCTACACACACATACTTGAGAGACTTATAATTTCTATTTTTACTCATATCGGCCAGGACGATATTTACATCATCCTGGACGATCAGGCTTAAAACAAAAAGTCTAAATAAGGATTCTTAATTAAGGCAGCCGTCATTAACATATCGTCCTGGACGATACGTTTATCGGCTAGGACGATAAGCTCAAAACAGAAAGAAGTTGCCGCCATAGATAATTAAGGTATACTGTATTTTTTAATAATCGGCCAGGACGATCATCGATCGGCCTGGACGATATTTACAAATTATGCCTTAATTGATCAGGAAATCAAGAGAGTAATTAAGGATGATTGATACGATCATATCGTCCTGGAAGATTGCAGGATCGACCAGGATGATCTATTCAAAAACCTTAGTTACTTCAGGATGATAAATATCAGCCAGCTCGAATTCAGGGCGATGCACTAGACGATTTTACTCTGATTTGAACTGATCGGCCGGGACGATCGTGAGATTGGCCGGGACGATCGTAAGATCGGCCGGGATGATCAAGCCAATTTTAATTCGTCCAGTTTGCATTCAGGGCGATGCTCTAGCCAATCTTCTGAGATTTGTACTGATCGGCCAGGTCGATGTCCATATCGGCATGGACGATATAGTCGGCAACTTGCAATTAATGAGCTCCTTTGAAGCTCTTCTATTTAAGAGCTCTTATTCAACGTTTTGAACAATCTTTTGTTGCTTCCTTGACCTGAGAAGACCTTGAGGAGAGAAAGAGAGAGGGAGAGAGAGAGGATCTTGTGAGGGAGAGCTTGTGAGGGGATTCACAAGGGTTGCTTCAAGGATCGCTCTTCTTCTTCTTCGTCTAGAGTTTCTCGTCTGTGGAAGGGTCGGTAGAGGTAAGGAGTCAGCATCTGGTTGTGGTTCTCTGCCAGCTTCAGGAGGAAGCAAAAGGAGATATGTTCTCTGCCTTGTCGGGGTGGAAAAAAGGACTTCTTTGTGAGGGCTTCTCTGCCTAGCCGTGGGGGCTAAAGGAGAGACACGTTTCGTAGTGCAATACTTGGAGGGTGCCTCAAAGGAGTGGACGTAGGTCAAGTTGACCGAACCACTATAAATTTCTGTGTTCTTGTTTCTTGCTTCCGCACTTTTAATTTCCGCGTTTATTTCTCTCGTGGTGTGATTTTGGTTTATGTGTTTTTTGTTCTTCGTGAAAAGAAATTTTTAAAATACCAATTCACCCCCCCCCCCTTCTCTTGGTTAGCTTGGGCCAGTTCTATAGGGCTTAACATCCCTAACGGACTTTCAACTATTATTTTCAAAAGATACATAGAAACAAATCTAGTGTTAAATTAGGAGAAGTGTTAATTTATGGTAGCTGAGGACATTGCCTTAGGGCATAAAGTTTCTTAGAAGGGATCAGAAGTAGATATTGTAAAGTTTAAGTAAAAGAGAAATTACCCCCTCCTAATTCAGTTGAAGGGATTAGAAGTTTTTTATGTCATGTAGGATTTTATAGAAGATTTATTAAAAACTTTTCTTAAATTTCTAAATCTATATGTTAACTACCAGAGATGGATGTTCTTTTTTATATTTAATTCTGCTTGTCTTAAAGCTTTTAATATAATAAAATAATATTTAATTTCTACTCTAGTGATTATTGATCCTGATTGGTCCTTACCTTCTATAATAATGTGTGATGTTATTGATATTGTTGTGCGTGTTATTCTAGAATAAAAGCAGGATAAGAAATTTCATGTCGTTTTTTATGCTAGCAAAATTTTAAATTCTGCACAAAGTGATTATACAACTACTGAAAAAGAACTGTTAGATGTTGTATATGATTTTCATAAATTTATATCATATTTGATCGGCACTAAAGTAATTTCTTACACTGATCATGTTATTATCAAATATCTCATGACAAAGAAAGACACTAAAATAAGACTCGTAAGATAGATTCTTCTATTGCAATAATTTGATGTTGAAATTTTTGATAGAAATGGCACTGAAAATCAAATTGTTGATCATCTTTCTAGGCTTTCTATTGAAAAATACATATTAAATGAGGATGATATTAATGAAAATTTTCTTGATGAACAATTATTTACACTTCATTCAAACAATTTGCCTTAGTATATGGACTTTGTGAGGCAAATGAGTATATTAAGAAATGTTATCCATGTAAAATAATAAGGAATATTAAAAAATAAATGAAATGCCTTTGAATTATGTTTAGAAATATAAATATTTGATATTTGTGGATTAGATTTTATGTGACATTTTGTGCTACCCTATGAAAATCGATATATTCTTGTAGTTGTGGATTATGTTTCAAAGTGGATTGAAGGTGTGGCAAGTTCTAAAAAAGATGCTCAAACAAAGATCATGTTCTTTTTTTTTTTTAATATTTTCTTAGAATTTGGAATGCCTAGAGTTTTAATCAGTGATGGAGGAAGTCATTTTTGTAATAAACAAATAAAAATAGTCTTAAAGAAATATGGAGTTTATCATAGAATATCAGCTGCTTATCATCCTCAAATTAGTAGTTAGGCTGAGATTAGCAATAGTGAAATTAAAAGAATTTTAGAAAAAATTCTAAAGATTTGTAAAGAAATTGAATTAGTGTTACATCGCTAAAAAATCTTCAAAAACCCAATAGTAAAGCGCTGCAATGTTACTATTTAGCATTTTGGCGGAGTGTAGCGCCGTTGCACTCGACACCTAGTGTAGCTACACTCCAAAAGTGACATTATCATATTTTACCAAAATTCACACCAAACACTTGAGACTCATTCTAGAGTACACCCAATCATTATCATGTTTTAAAACACTCCTAAATACATATAATTGATTGAAAAACGTAGTTCTTATCCAATAAGGTTAAAATAGGTAGAACTGAATGCCGATTATGGAGGTGTCACAAGTCTCCCCTCCTCATAAAAATGTCATCCTCGATATTTCAAAAATTAGATTTTATATCACATAAAGAGATCAGGATACATTTGTCTAATCTCATACTCTTTTTCTCAATTAAGTTCTCTCTCAGTCTTGTTCTTTTACTGAATTCTTGACATAGGAATCTATTTAGTCCTAAGCATTCTGATATAATTAGCTAGAATCCTCTCTAGTTCTTCCTTGTAGCTCAGATTTGGATGTACCTTGATGTATTTGGAAAATATTCTATTCCTAGAATCATATATCCATTTTCTCAAAAGGTGACATGTGAAATACATTATGATTTTCTGACATATAATCTAGCAACTATAACATGTAGGTGAATTTTCCAGCTCTTTTGACTACTTCAAATGGTCTAACATATCTTGAACTCAACTTTCCTTTCTTGCCAAATTTGATAATGCCTCTCATCGGCCAAATCTTCACGTATACAAAGTCCCCTACCTTAAATTCCATAGCCATATATTTAGCATCAAAATACTATCGATGTCTATTCTATATAGCCTTCATTCTGCCTTTGATTAAATGGATCTTCTCAATAGAATCATCAACCAAGGTTGGCATATGTTTCTCTCTCCCACCTCTGTCCAAGACAGCGGTGTATGACATTTCATACCATACAAAGCTTTATAGGAAGCCATACATATGCCTTTAAAATCACTGTACATTTTATTCTTCTTAGATGAATAGTGTAGCATGAATAAGGAGACTCATACTAATTCTCTCGAGTCAAATAGCCCAAAATAGAAGTCTAAAGCCTATCCTTGTGCAAAATAATACCAGAATTAGAAACTCATAGTTCAAATTTCTTACTAGATCTAATCCTGTCAACCAACTTTAAAAACTAAGCATTTGACTTCTGAACTTCCTGAATCCTTTCTTATAAAGATGATTGAATAATCATTAAAACGAACATATCAAAATCCCTCTCAACAGAAGAAATAACCTCCAACTATAATCTATTCAAATCTTTTATTAATGACACATCAGAAGTAAGTTGAAGAAATGAAACTCCAAAAGATTTCATGCTTAAAGCATCTGCCACCATATTAGCCTTATTAGACTGATAATAAATAGTCATATCATAGTCTTTTATCTATTCAATCCATCTCCTTTGCCTCAAATTCAGATCTTTTAAGTGAATATGTACTTTAGACTCTAATGATCAGTGAAAAACTTACACCTAATACCATATAAGTAAACAAGCCAAATCTTCAAAACAAATACAATAAAACCCAACTCTAGATCATGTGCTAGATAGTTCTTCTCATATAGATTCAACTATTTAGAAGCATAAGCTATAACTTTGTCATGCTACATCATAACACATCCCAACCCTATTAGTAAAGCATCACTGAAAACTTTAAAGCCTTCTGTAATAAATAAAATAGTTAAAATAAGAGCAGAAGTCAAATAAGCCTTCAATCTCTGAAAACTAATCTCGTGCTCTGGTGTCCAGATAAAAGCTTATAATTTCTAAGTCAATCTCATTAGAGGTGCATAAATCTAAGAAAAATATTTCACAAACTTCTTATAATATACAACCATCCTTAAGAAATTTCATACCTCAAATATAGTAATAGGCCTCAGCCACTCAGTAACTGTCTAAACATTTTAGAGATCAATATAGATATCATCACCACTCACCACATACCATAAAAAAGAGACACTCATAAGCCAAAACTCACATTTGAAAATTTTGACATATAATTGATGTTATCTAAAGGTATTCAATGAAAGTTCGTTAGGGATGTTAAGCCCTATAGAACTGGCCCAAGCTAAACAATAGGGGGGGTGAATTGGTATTTTAAAAAAAAAATTCACGAAGAACAAAAATCACATAAACCAAAATCACACCACGAGAGAAATAAATGTGGGAATTAATGTGCGGAAGCAAGAAACAAGAACACAGAAATTTATAGTGGTTCGGTCAACTTGACCTACGTCCACTCCTTCGAGGCACCTTCTAAGTATTGCACTACAAAACATGTCTCTCCTTTAGCCCCCATGGCTAGGTGGAGAAGCCCTCACAAAGAAGTCCTTTTTGCCACCCTGGCAAGGTAGAGAACCTATCTCCTTTTGCTTCCTCTTGAAACTGACAGAGAACCACAACCAGATGCTGACTCCTTACCTCTACCGACCCTTCCACGGATGGGAAACTCTAGACAAAGAAGAAGCAGAGCGATCCTTGAAGCAACCATTGTGAATCCCCTCACAAGCTCTCCCTCACAAGATCCTCTCTCTCTCCCTCTCTCTCTTTCTCTCCTCAAGGTCTTCTCAGGTCAAGGAAGCAACAAAAGATTGTTCAAAATGTTGAACAAGAGCTCTTAAATAGAAGAGCTTCAAATGAGCTCATTAATTGCAAGTTGCCGACTATATCGTCCAGGCCGATAAGGACATCGGCCTGGCCGATCAGTAAAAATCTCAGAAGATCGGCCAGAGCACCGCCTTGAATGCAAACTGGATGATTTAAAATTGGCTTGATCGTCCAGGCCGATCTCACGATCATCCTGGCCGATCAGTTCAAATCAGAGGAAAATTGTCCAGAGCATCGCCCTGAATTCAAGCTGGCTGATTTTTATCGTCCTGAAGTAACTAAGGTTTTTGAATAGATCATCCTGGCCATTCCTGCGATCGTCCAGGATGATATGATCGTATCAATCATCCTTAATTACTTCCTTAATTCCTGATCTATTAAGTCATAATTTGTGAATATCGTCCAGACCGATCAATGATCGTCCTGGACGATTATTAAAAAATACAGTATAACTTAATTGTCTATGGCAGCAACTTCTTTATGTTTTGAGCTTATCGTCCTGGCCGATACATGTATCATCCAGGATGATCTGTTAATGATGGCTGCCTTAATTAAGAATCCTTATTTAGACTTTCTATTTTAAGCCTGATCGTCCAGGACGATGTAAACATCGTCCTGGCCGATATGAGTAAAACCAGAATTTCTAAGTCTCTCAAGTGTATATGTGTAGGGTTACTTAGCATCAGTCTCTTTGACCATTATAAATAGACTGAAGAAGAGAAAAAATAAAGTACAGACTGACTCAACCCTGGACCTACGTAATCTTGAACTGGCTTCGTTTGTTCGTTTGATCTTCGATTCCTTAAAAGTTAGAAGTAACAGGTAGTCCAAGAGAATCAATGGTGTTTGTCAATCATCAAAATATAAGTCATGAAAATAGATTTGCAATAATATCCCCCTTTTTGATGATGGCAAACACAAGTAGGAAAAAAAACTCAGTAAACAACTTTTCCTACCACATACTACTCCCCCTTTTGTCATCACAAAAAGAGGGTCCTAGATACACAAAGAAAAAAGAAAAAAACCCAACAAAAACTAAAACAAACTAAAAGACAAACTACAGAAAATAGAAAATAAATAACAGAAAACACAGACTAGAGAAACGAGGGACCCTGATCATCAGATGGGGTGGTGGAGGTAGCTGCTAAAAGTAGATGGCAAGCGTAGTAAACTGAGAATTGAACCAGGCGATGTCCTGGTCATGCTGCTGCTGCTGGTGAGTAATGTAGCTGTCAAATCGGGCTAAATCCTCTATGCGGTGCTGCTCGTAGCGGGCAATGTCCTCAGAATGTTGCTGCTCCTGTGCAACAACGTAAGCGTCAAAGCGGTCTCCCATCAATCAAACCTCTCTATCAACTGATCAACCGGTGAGTGCTGGTGGAGAGGAATAGGATCAGGATCGGGAGCAGGAGCGGGAGCCTCCTCCTCCTCAGCTCCCCAACCTTCCCCATCTCCTGGGTGGAGACGCGTACTATAAAGGATAGTGAAAGAATTGTTTGTGTACCAAGGAGGCTGAAGGTCGTGACGAGCAGGATATTGAAGATTGTATTTGGTTTCAAGAATGTAGGCTATGAGATGTCCTAAAGTAAGGTTAGGTTTTCTCCTATGGCCTGGATTGCGAATAGTTATTAAATGATCAATGTAGCGAAAGAGTAGATCAGTGGCATTGAATTCTCTCCGGGCCATAATAAAAAAGGTAGTCAAGGAAAGTAGATGAGTGATGTGGATTCGGTCCCTGGCTTTTAGAATTATGGAGGTGCGAAGGACATTTTGGATTGTCCTAGCATCTTTGACTAAAGAGCTAGTCTCTCCAACATGAAAGGGTGTGTTGGTTTGGCGAAGGAAATGGTTTGCCGTGGACCAATCAAAATCAGGATCTGTAATGATTATGTGCAGCTTATCCCCGGTGGTGGATAGCTGTAAAAGCTCCGCACAGTCCTGATATGTGATCTCAACTGGGCGTCGATTCACATAGGAGGTCAGGGCTGTGAAAGTAGAATTTATGCGAAATTTGCATAAAATTCCAGCAGGAGTTAAGAAGAAAAAGGGACAACGAGGGTGAGCATGAAACAAAGAGAAGTGTGGGCAAAAAGATCCATTACCGGATACGAAAGGTATGCAGGATTGATTGTTCGGGAAAGGGTAATGCCACACTCCTTATAGCGATGGTAGGCAGCCTGATCCTCTGCCTCCCTGAATCGAGGGTCCAGAGTGGCCCTCGAGGAACTTCCAGAAGCTTGCCAAACACGTTTCCCTCCAGCCATAGAAAGGAGTTTGCAAGAAAACACAAGAGGAGAAGGGATGTGAAGTGAAAAACCATGGCTGGAACGGCCAGAATTTAAAGAAGCGATAATATCATCCAGGCAATTCACAGAATCGTCCAGGACGATATAACACAATAATTGCGTACAGGCCGATTGGTCAAAAAGGCGGTCCAATCGTCCAGGCTGATCAGATATCAGCTAGGACGATTAGACACAAGCGATCGTCCCGAGGAGTCAATCCGGACAACCGTTGAAAAAACATATCGTTCGGGCCTATTAGGTCTATCGTCCAGGATGATGCACAATAATTGATCGTACCGACCAAAGTTAAAATGTTTTAAATCTGTGCCACGTGTATCGTTCAGGACGAACAGTGGATCGGCCAGGACGATTGTCCAATAATGGATCGTCCGGGGCCGATTTTAAGGATTTAAACGTGCTGACATGTGGATCGTCCAGGACGATCCAGTGTATCGGCCAGAACGATGCCCATAAAATACATCGGCCAGATAAAATATTCTATCGGCCAGGACTATCATCAGAATTGCCAAAGAGTTCGATCAGATCATCCATGATGATATAGTATCATCCAGGATGATGAGTTACAGCAAGCACAGAAAAGATCAGCAGATGGAATTTTGAAGACAGTTTGCTCTATCGTCTAGGACGATAAAAGTATCGGCCAGGATGATGTGACTAGAATTTTAAAAACAATGAAGGATGGTGATGATCAAAGCCCTCAAAAAATACAACAAAAGAAAAAACATAAAAAAGAAAAAAAAAAGGAACAGTAAAAAACTAAAAACCAACAATTTGAAAAGAAGATTTTTTTTTTTGTATTTTTTTTATCAAAATAATTCATATGAGAATTTCTTAAATAATTTAAACTTTAGAGTTTCAAGAGATCAATAGGTTAACAAATTTTAATCGGAAGAAGGTAGAATATCTGATTATGTTAACCCTAGATCGGACATCCTTTAGGGTATAAATTGTCTTTTGAAAAATAGAGGCCTAACTCAGAATAACTAAATAGGATAAAAAGTAGATCCATTCACAACTTGTTTACAAAGAAAATATCTCATAAATAATATGTCAAAGTAATTTTTCTCAATCATGGAATTTGAAATCAAGCCTTTGAAAATCTCACATAACCCATAAGTTCTTCTAAGTTTTAAAAGTTCTGAAAAGAGAGGATAGCTTGCTTTTTAGTGGGCTCATTTTATGCCTCTTGAATTTTTGATTGGCTCTTTGAGTATCTTTTGATTTTTGATACACATTTGTGTGTGTGTGTGTGTATATATATATATATATATATATATATATATATATAATATATATATATATATATATATATATATATATATATATATATATATATATATATAATTATTATATAATTATTTGGCATCATTAGCCTCTTTCCTTTTTAATTCTTGCAAGCTAAAAGCTCTTTAACAAAAACCCTTAAAAAGAACCTTAGTTGTGAGTATATCCTCTAAATATTAGAGAATAGGAGCTCTCTATCTAACATAGGGAAGAATAACCCTCAAAATAAAACTAAAAATTATTTGATCAGTGCAAAGGCAAGGTCTTAAATATCTTGAGAGATATCTAAGAACTTTGGATATTATGCACAAGATAGATTTTTTTTTTGTAGCAAGAAGAAAAGAATCTTAGTTTCAAAAACCATTGGCTAAAATGAGTTAGACTTTTGTTTAGAGAAGAGAAATTATACCACTAAACAAGGTCAGAAGGAGGGAAACCATCATCGGTATTCCTTCCTTTAATCGATTTAAAAATGCTAAACATAATCTCTAAAACTCCAAAATTTTAAAAGCTTAAAAAAAAATTAATCATATAGGAAACCAAACAAAAAAAAAACTAAAACAAAGCAAACTAGAGCAACACAAAGCAAGCACAAAACTAGCACAAAAATAACACAAAACTAATTAAAAAAACATTTCAAGCAAGTTATGAAGCAGCGAGTTTATGCAATTTTGAGCTGCGAGCTTCCTTATGTCCAGTTATCCTATGCTCCTGTTGACCTCATTTTTGTATGAGGTCACTAAGGCCCTTCCAAACTCTAGATTAATTCTAGACCGTAGGATCCATTCTAGATCTTAAGATCCTTTCCTAGAGCCAGACCTTAGGCCCTACTCTAGAGCCTAGGATTCCCTTAGACCCTAGATCTTAGAACCCCTCTAGATCTCAGGACCAATCTAGACTCAAATCAATCCCTACCTTTGATCAACTTCAACCTCAAATCAATCCCTACCTTTGATCAACTTCAACCTCAAATCAATTCCTACCTTTGATCAACTCCAACTTCAATTTAATTCCTACCATTGATTAATTTAAATCTCAAGCTTCATTCAACTCAAATCCCAATTAATTCAAATTTCAAACATATCCAAACTTTATTCAATCCACTTGAGAATCCAAATTTCAATCTAGACTTTGATCATACCTTTGATCTAGCTTTGACCTTATCCATTCATTAACAATCACCACATGATTGTAAATGATTTGGATACTCCAATATTAATCATTCAAACTTAAAATCCAGTCCAAATCTAGAAATCCAGACTCAAATCCAAAGTCTTAGGGCCCTGTCCTAAAGACCTTTTTCAAAGACTTTTCAAACATTTCAAAACCCAGTCAAGTGGCCTCTGATTCAGGGTCTATCACTTAAAAAGTGATAAGACATGTCTCTAGAGGTTACCCTCCAATTTTGAGCCCATTCTGAGGTCTCTAATCCCAGAATTTGAATTAAAATCCAAAGGCTGTAAAACCTTCAGATATTTACAGTCTATGCCACTGGATCTAACACCTTGAAGATTTTGATCTTGAAGCCCCTATCAAAGCCTCCAATCACTTCCAAACCCTTGATTGTAACCCATTGAGCAGTAAACTGCATTTTTCAGACCCATTTTTGACCCTAGTTGACCAATGGGTCAAAATTGACCAAAATACCCTTATGGGATTTCAAATGCCCATTTCAAATCAAATCAATTCCAAACTCTTTGAAACCACTTTCAATGAGTTTCAAATATCAAACCTAACTTGTTGAACTCAAACCCAGACCTTGGGTCAACTTGGTTGACCAAGTCAACCAAGTTTGACCCATTAACCCATACACCCCCTCTTTTTTAATTTTTTAAACTAAGTCCATTCCAAGTCCTTTGAATGTATGGGATGACCCCTTGGGCACCCAAGAGACCCCTCTTGGAGACCCAAGCCTTGGGCTCACTTGGGTTAGCCATATGGCTTGACCCAAGTGACCAAAGAGAGGCCTCCCTTGAGCCATCTCTTAACCTTAATCAAATTAAATCCAAATCAAGGTGTCATTGGATTCCCATTGACCCAATACACCTTCCTTGACCAGACCAACTCTTGGGCTCACTTGGGTCAAGAGTTAGGCTAACCCAAAGTGCCCAAAATCACTTGGGATTGAGCCAATTCTCAACCTAAGCCCAATTGAACTTGATCAACACTTCTCATAGGTGGCCCTAGGTCCAACACACCTCCTCCAGCCAGCCCATGCCTTGGGCTAGCCTGGGTCAAGAGTTAGGCTAACCCAAAGTGCCCAAAATCACTTGGGATTGAGCCAATTCTAAACCTAAGCCCAATTGAACTTGATCAACACTTCTCATAGGTGGCTCTAGGTCCAACACACCTCCTCCAGCCAGCCCATGCCTTGGGCTAGCCTGGGTCAAGAGTTAGGCTAACCCAAAGTAGCCAAAAAAACACTTGGATCCGAGCCATCTTTTAACCCAGATCAAATTGGATCCAATTGCAACCTGAATTGGGTGCACTAGACCCAGACCTATCTCCCATACCAAACCCAGGGTCTGACCTGACCTGGATCGAGCTCAATTCGACTCGAACCGAGCAAGTTTGGGTCCAATCCAGCCACCAGTTCAATCCAGACCTTCCCAGACCAAATTGACTCCACCCTTGGCTCCAGCTCATCCCCATCGGCCTCCCCCAGTCAACCCGAACCAGACCAAGGCCGGCGGCAGTCGGAGCCAATGGAAATCGAGTTCCGGTGGTCCCCCTAGACAATTCCTGGTTCAAGGCTGCTGCCCATCGGTTTGATTCCCACGATCTCCCCTGGACGTCGCCATCGTCCACCTGGCAGCGATTCGAGCCCTCTCCAGCTCAATCTCGGCCGTCCAAGCTCCCGAAAGGTGGCCGAATACCCTCGAGTTGGCCAGACCTCCAGAAGGATCGGCATTCATTATCGATCGCTCCCTAGAGCTCCTTCGAACTCCCAGACGCTTCCTCCGAGCTCCCAGATCGATCCCTCCTTCCGTTCGAGCAAGCGCCCCTGAAAGCTTTTGGCGTTCTGCTCGAAGTCGCACCTCCGGCCGTCCTCTGGTCCCGACATCTGAAGGAGAACTATTCGTCATCGTCCCCTGAAGCTTCCTGATAGAGAAGCTCATTCGTTGAGGCCTTCTCTGCGGTAATCCCTCCATCCCGAGCTCCCTAGCTAGGTAGTCCGGTCAAGTGTGAAGGAAACCTTCACCCCAATGGATCTCCACTGTTAGATTGAAGGGTTCCACCGTCCTGATCCTCCCTGTGAAATTTCATCGGAGTTCGCCGGCGGCATCGCCCGGATCAAGCCGGAGAAGCTCTGCGGTCTCGAATACGAGCGAGAGGTTGAAGACGAAATCTCAGCCGTTGATCTCGATCAACGGCTCAGATTAGATCCCGCGGTATCGGAGCACGTTTAATCCCAGCCGTTCAATCCGCCATCCGACGTCTATGGTTAACCCGGCCGTTAACGGTTAGCGCCAATGATTTCTTGGCCAATCAGCGTGCGGCGCGTGTAAACGGTTGCTGACTGTGTAATTGCCGGATTAATAAATCCAGAAATTCAAGGGAACTTCAAAAATTCATAACTCCCTACACTCTTGCCCAAATTAAGTGTTCTTAGGCTCATTGGAAAGGTCTCAGGGAGATCTAAAAAAGCCCTATGGTTCTAGACCCTGGTAAAATCAATCTTAGGCTTAATTTTAATTTGAGCATTTTATGAATTTATTTAATTACTTTCAAAATACAAGTCCACCAAGTTTGGAATTTTGGGAGATTGAAATTGGGCATGTTTCTGACATATCAAAATTTTATCTCCCCATTTTAAGTTGTTCAAGGGCATTTTCCCTAATTTTTAAGCTTAAGGGTCATGGTTTGACCCTTAAATTCAAAAGGGGATATAGACCTATCCAATGCGATTTAGGGTGTGCTTTTTGGTGTGTTCATGATGTGTGGATTGAGGAGTGTAGAGCCACTGATTTTTCCCCAATCCAAGCCTAGGATAGACCCCTATAGAGATTTGAAGGTGACTTAGAGCTCACCTTGGGTGGTTTGGTTAACAACCTTAGAGTACTCCATTTGAGCTCAAATTGGATGGGTTTAGTCCTTAGGGTCAGGTGATCCTATGGTCCAAATTTCATCAAATTTGGAGTTCATTTGGTTCCCCAAGTAAGAGCCTCAAAAATCCTTCATAGAAATGGCCTTAACCCTAATTAATTGATAATGAACTATTCTTAACTTGTAAAATCCATTAAAATGTTCTTAATTGTCCCTAATTAATCCCCTAATCAATAAGAATTGAAACCCTCTCTTAAAGTGATTTCTAGATTTATCTTAGTTTGATCCTTAGGTGATTAAGGTTTAACCAATTTTAATTAATCTTAAAAATCTTAAAAATCCCAAAAGGGCTTTAAACACTTGTTGATCTATCCTTGGGTCATTTATGTCCTTTGGAATTGATTCCAAGGAGTTTAGGACTCATTTGGGTTCAAATCCTTAAGCAGACCCCCTTAGTCGTAATGATTTGATAACTCCTACTAATATGTAAAATTTCTAAAATTCACTGTTAATTATAGGAAGATTTTGATTAATCAAACTTAGTGGCTAATGACTTCAATTATAATTTCTTACTTCTTAAAAATATTAAACCTCCATAACTTGGTTAAAATCAAGGACTCAACATTTTAGGTGACCTTAGGTCAAAACGGGCCAGAACTTCTAAAAATCATAACTTTTCATAGAAAACTCTAAATTGAGTGTACTACCTATTTAACAACTCATAATTAGGTCTAGTATTTATTAAAAATCTGAAACTCTTAAGATTAACTCTAATTTTGAAAGCCAAATTTTGACCCCTTAGTTAAAGTATCTAGATAATCCTTTAAGATCTATTAACTTTTCCAACCCCTAAAAATTCTTTTAATAGGTTATCAAAATTCACAACCAACCCATTAAAATCAGTAATCAATTCCTCTAATACTAATTCACTCCTGTAATTCCAACCAATTTAAGATAACTTAATTAACCCTGATTGCTACTGGGTAACCCTGGCCTACGAGGCTATTAGCTTAGCCCCAAGGAAAGTGAAATAAACTTCACGGTCTCGGTGTGAAACAAAGGTAGCAATCATTTAACTTTTAAAATACATTTAATTAAAATTCCTAATTTATTAATATTTAAAGTTTAACTCAAATCCTCTTTTTAAGCCTTAACAAACCCAGAACTTTAGACAACTTTGATTAATTACCCAATTTAGGATTTACCCCAGCCACACGACCTTTTACACACACTTTAGATGATGTGCTAGGACAACCAACTCTAGATCTAGGTTAGGCCGGTGTTTACTTTACTGCTTTGTGCCGGATTTTTCGTAATTTTCACTGCATGTTGTGAATGAAATTGCTTTGTTATGTCTGCTTACTTTTCTACGTTCTGTGGATGGATTGATGTATTTGGCGATTAGATTACCCTTAGGTTAGGTATGATCTGGATGTTCACATAATTTTCTGCAGGTGGCCACGCTCATGCAGGGCAATAAAAGGGGGGCTAAATCAATAAAAAAATTATTAATTGTAATAAATGCTTGCACAGGTGCTTCAGCTGCTAGAGCCCCCAAATAAGAAGAGCATGGCCAATGTGTTTTACTTTCTTTTCTGCACATATATAACTGCTTGGGAATATATATTCTTTGATTTATTAACTGCTTAGGATAACCTTGCAGGAGAGTCTAGATTTTATTTTCAATTAAATGTAATTTGTATGATTGTCAAGTGTTGTGAAAGTTAATTTTGAGTTGGGATACATAGGTCCAAAGCTTGGATTCCAAAGAGGAAAGGGTACCCTTTTGGGAAGTATTCCATTTTCCATTTGGAAATTCAAATTTGGATCACACTTCTCTTATACCCAAAGAGGAAAGAGTGGCCTTCCCCTTAAAAGGGAAGTGCCCTCTTATCCATTTGGATAGTTCTCCATGAAGAATCCAAGAAGTTTGAAGAAAAGGAGTCCAAAGAAGAACAAGATTGAAGACTTGAAGATTGAGAGTATCCCACTCAAAATTACTTGCGTCATTACTAGGCTTAGAATCCGGGTTGTTGTCAGTGGTGCCCGGCCACTTTACTTTCTGCAAAACTCTGGTTTGTAATAAGTAGGGCTACTTTGCCTATGGAAATTTATTAATTAGTTAATATTTGATGTGATGAATTGATTGCCTTTAGGATTGCCTGCTTTTCTTAGTTTTTTGGGGATTGTGTGCCACTTTTGTTTTTGCCTGGATACGTGAGACTCGTGAGGGTGTGAAAGTTTTCTACTCATAACCTTAATAGTCTAAAATTTTAGTGAGTCTAAATAACATAGAAAGATAACGAATCTAGGGAATTAGTCGGGGATCGCCCCCGGGGTCACATGCATATTTCTGCACTTCTTCTTTCCTTGTTTTAGACCCTTTCCCACCTGCAGGTAGAGTTCGTATAATCTGACCTATGAGGACGAGGTGCCGGACCTGGGGAAGCCCAGTCTTCTAAAAAATTATTTTATAAGCCTGTTTTTAAAATTTCAAGCATATTTGATTTGGAAGTTGTCAACCAGCATGCATTGCATTAGATACAAATTAAAAGAATCAAAAATTTTAATTGCATCAGTTTTAGCATTTTAGCACCCAACATAAGTCGAAGAGGCCAATTAGGAAAATTTCTAGATGTCGGCCCCAATTCTTCAAAACTTTAAGTGCAACGTCCCTACCACTCTTTCATAAAAGACCCGACTCATCTCTTTTAAATCGATTAGGTGGTTAGCTGGCTCCCCAATCCAGGCCGGGGTAAGTCCAGGTTTTGCACTGCATTAGTTAGGTTCGGACGACTGTGGTCCAGCGTCCAAGTTAGATTTAGGATCAGGGGAAGATCTTTGATTATAAGACCCCAATTTCGAGAGTATAGTCCCAAATTTCTAATAAAATGCTCAACTCAAATTAAATCTTCTTTCAATCCTAAAATGTTAAGCCCAACACTTAGATTATGTTGGGACACTTCCGGATGGTTCTGGAATCTCAAAGTGTCCCCTACCTCTCTTCCTTTGATTCTGTTAATAAATGTTCAATCTTGATCCACTCCCTTTTGATTTTCCAAAAGATTCTATTCGACTTTTTTGGTATCACTCCTAGAAAATTTAACAAAATTTCATTATTGTTTTAATCGAGAGTTTTCGTAGGGGACTCTGTCTCCCTACGATGTAATTAACTACGAGGGCTTACGCTCGTAGGAGATTTGGAACCACACACACACCTGATTTCGAAATTAATCTTTATAAAATCTTCTTGGATTTCTTTGGGAAAAGTTAAAGAATGATTGTCGTTATCATATCAGAAGAATTATCATTGAAAGGTGTTATCTCCCTTTCGAGAGATACATCCTTCTTTGATAAGGCTTTGGATATGAATTCGGCAATCATACTCTTTGAATATCGTAATTGGATTATTTAGTTGAACTCTACCTCGTCCCCTCGGGGCAGTGTAGAGTTCTCATTACAATTTAGCCATGGTATTCAAGATGAATTTCATAACTCTAAGTCTGAACGCCGTTATGAAATTTTATTTTCGTCCTTTGGGGTGATATACTCTTTCGAACGAGTTGATTCGACTTCTAGAATTAGAATTTAATCTCAATTTTAAAATTCCCAAAGAAAACTAATATTTTTTAAAACCTGTTTTCAAAATTCCACCAACAAAAAATGGCACGCCCGGTGGGACCTATCTCTCTCTCCATCTTTAATAAGAATGAAATTTTGTTTCATCGGTAATCTTAACTACCTTTCTTCCGTTGGTCCCTCAACTCATTTCTTCCTTGGGGGAGTGTGGCCAACATCTAAAAAACAATTTTAAAACATTAAAAGAGAGGTTCTACCTCCCAAGATTTTTGTCATTTGCTAACTTAATCGTCCTGATTTTGACCTTTTGCCCTGGGATTTCCTATGAGGCGACAGTGTCAAATTAGGTCTCCAAATATTCTTTTAAAATTATGATTAAAGAATGTCACATTTAGTGTACCTTTGCTTTCCAAATTGAGAGGAGTTTGAAAATCTTTGACTTTAAGAAAGTTTTAAAGTATTGTAGTCTTAACCCCTTTACTCCCCTTGAACTTTTAGGAATGAGGAGGGTTAGACTATTTACTTTACTTGGGTTTTTCTTATAATTCCATAAGCCTTCGGGCAAGGGGAAACTCTGTCCGTTGTGTTTTGGATTCCGTAGAAAAAACCCCATCTTAAATCATTCAAAATTCAAATTCCCTTCAAAATGTGGAAAGAAAGATAATAACAATTTTCTCCAAGTTCCAAACCTTCATATGTTACCCCATACAATCATCTTATGGGCTAACACATGTTGACCTTTTGAGAGAATCTTCCTTCCGGCATGTATTTAGTCGCTTTATCTTCCTAACGTGTGTTGGGTGTTTTTTTTTACCACTCAACATGTGTTGGAAGGTTGAGACTATTCTACAAGCCTTAAGTTTCAAAATAACAAACTCTTTTCCACTTCTCTTAAAAAGAAATCTAATTTCAATCCTCTCTTTAACCTTCAGAACATTTAAATGGCTGGCCAACTGATCTTCTCTTTCGACCGAGAGTTGTCCTCAACTGTTAATGACCAAGGGAGCACTATCATCTTTGGAATGGGATTCAGTACCCTTGAACTTTCTATGGACGAACACCAGATTGTTAGTTTGGATGCCAGTAAGGAAGTTCCTCCAGTGGTTGAGTTGATTATGGGATCTGCGCCCACCTTGCCAGTGATTCGTGATGATCAGAAATAATCTGAGCCAGTTATTGAGCCTCCCACTGAAATCAAATCTATTTTTGAAGAAGGATCTAGTTCTGGACTTAACTTTTCTACTAAGAATCAAAAGAAGAACTATTTGAGGAGACTTAGAAAGAAGATTTCCAAGGTGAAGAGAATTGTGCCTTTTAAGACTTTAGCTCAAGTAGAGCCTGAGGCTGATGAGGAGCTACCTATTCCTGCTTCCTCTCCCCTTCTGAAAGGGAGCCGCTTCTACCCCTTAGCTTCTGCTCAAGGGGAGGAGAGGATAGCTAGGATAGCCCGTTCCCCACCATGCCCGGTCGACTACTCGACTAGAAAGACTCCAAAAGAAAAGCATCTGCAGAAAACAAGGGCTTTGAGAAATATAATCCATACCTGTGCTGCACAATCTGGGAAAACAAAGGAGCAGTATATGAAACAGTTGAAGGGAGTGATCTCTCATCGCTTACAAAAAGAAGTGTTAAAAGAAGAGGCGTCTAAGGCAAAGAATTTGACTCCACAACCTGTTAGAAGAAATAAGAAGTATGTCAGACAGCCCGCCACTTCAGTACTAGTTGATGGATACCACTGGGCGCCACGCCCTCCTTCTTCCAAGACGGAGGGTATTGTGTTGACTGGGTCTGAGAGAGGCCACCATTCTGTTGGTAGACCCCCGATACCCCCTTCCAAAGCTGTAAGGTTGGCCTCAATAGTTATTAAACCTAAAGGGAATAAAGCTCCGAAACATCTAGATATCAAGGGCAAGAGGCCCAAATCCCCTGAGAAGAAGTTCGTCCCAAAAAGGACTAAGTTGGAGAATTTACCACTACCTCCAAGAACCTCAAAGTTCATTCTCCAACTCCAACGAGTCCCAGTTAAATCTCCTCCAGTTTTGATTGAGTCGATGGATGTTCAACTTAGTGCTCCAGCTGTTGCAGTAGATACTTCTCTTGTAGTCAGTCCAGTTCCTGATTCAATGATGATTCCAGTTGATGATCCAGTGGTTGACAGCCTAGATTCATGTGTCATTCCTAGGCTTCCTACACAGGAGTTTGAGGACCTTACTTTACCTGATGTAGGAGCTATTTCTCTACAAGCTCCCGCTTCACCTCCTGTGGTATATGTCCCTCTCCCTGTAGAGAATGCCACTTCTCCGACTACCGATTTTGGGACAGTAGAGAAGGAAGGAATTGACCTAGATCTTGAGATAGAAGAAGAGCCAGTTATAGAGTCTCAGTCAGACCCTAACCCAAAACTTACAGAAATCATTGCTCTCTTGGATTCTAAAGAATTATTTGATATGGCTGAGTACAAGGGATACTTACCCCTCGATCCTAAGTCAATTGAGGATAGACCAATCGAGGAGGTAGTTCAAGAAATAAGAAATATTCTGTTAAACAAAGAGGGAATGGCTTCTTTTGATCCAGACCTAGATGACCTCCTTGGAGAGGAAAATGATTATGTTGGTAGCATCTCCATGGTCGAAACTAGAGGTTCCAACAAGGAGGCCGAACTTGGTAGGCGCCGGCTTGCTAGGGATGATGATCCTCAGGTTGCCAGGTCCGATTCAGATGAGTCCGTAAGGGCTAGGGGTGAGGAACATATTAAAGATTTAGAGAACCATTTGACAACTATGATGTCACAAGTCAAAGAAATGCAAGAAAGATTTGATAAGTCAGAGCAGGATTCACTTAAGATTCAACAAACGGCTCGAGAGATTATGGATAGGGTTAGAAAGACAGAGGTTGGTCCCAAGCCTCCCGAGTCAACACCAGTGATTCCTCCTTGCCTATCAGAGGCATCTCCAGCAGCACCTACAGTTCCCCCTATTTCTTCAACTCTGCCTCAGAAAGAAATTAAACAACTGATTGAGGACCAGGTAAGGGAGGCCTTAACCTTTTCTCAAGGAACCGCATCTATTCCAAAGGGTAGACCTTACCCCGAAGAATATGATTCAGTTCCTTACCCAAAAGGCTTTGTGCCACCAACTTTTAAAATTTTCATTGGAATAGAAAACCCGAGACAGCATCTAGCCCACTTCAGAGCAAGTTGTTACAATGCGGGAGGGTCAGATGCTCTACTATTTCGCCAATTTGTAAGTAGTCTGTCCGGCATCGCTTTTGAATGGTACCCCGATCTGCCCAATGGTTCAGTAAAAACCTTTAGCGATTTAGAAAACCTTTTCCTTAAAAGATTTTCTAGAGCACAACAACGAACTACTGTGGGCGATCTTGTTGTTGAAAACAAAAGCCGGTAGAGTCTCTGGTTGAGTACATCTTGAGGTGGCGAAACCTCTAGATAAAGTGTGAACCCCTGTTGCAGGAGCAACATGCGGTGGAGATCCTCCTTAAGAATATCCATGGCCCTGTTGCTTTTCTCCTGAAGGGTTTCACCATTAAAACTTTTGGAAAACTTCTTAATAAGGCTAGCAATTTGCAGGAAGAGGCTCATAAGATGCCATTCCTACGAGAGCAGTCTGAAGACAAGAAAGGTCCTAGATTGGTTAAGACTTTTGAGAAAAATGTAGTAGTGTCGGCAGTCGACAAAGGGAAAATGCCAATGACTAGTCAGCCCAGTGTTCCTCCACCACCGCCACCACAGCCAGCTCAGAGACAGCCCTTTTAGGTCACTCCTCAGTATACTAGAGATCCTAATTATGTCCCTTTTAGAGAGAGATTGGCAAAACCATATCCATTTAAGAGGGAATCAAAGGATTTTCAAGAGTTTGTTGAAGAAACCAGATTTTCAGCTGCCAGAGGCCAGGAGACCTGAAGATGAGAGTAAGAAAGATGATCCCAAGTATTGCCCATACCACCGGATGCTTAGTCACTCTCTTGAAGATTGTATTGTGTTCAAAGATTGGCTTGAGAGGAACTACATCCAAGGTAACATCATAATACCTAAGGAATACTTGGTCAATCCAGAGAAAGCTTCAATTAAAACCATTTCAGGTAGCCCTCTTAACTCTCCTTGTTTTGTTGAAGATGGTTGAGACATTGCTTTGTCCCGGGCACTTAAAAAGTCGATTAACAAGTCTTTTTATCTTTCTCAACAGCTGACTACGATAGCCCAGGCCCCGACGTGAAAGGTTGACCTGGACGCTTCGCAGGAGGATGTTGAGCCACTTTCCTCTCCAGTAGTCACAGGAACTACTGTCGAATGCTTAAAAGAAAAGGAAGTTGATTTTGTAGAGAGGAAATGTGTAGATGAGAGATGTATTAGGATGGCGGATGGGGGTGTTAAAACCCTCCCCCCTCTTTTGTTATCTGACTTTTACTTTGCCCCATCAAAGGCGAAGGGTCAAAAGATGAATAAAAAACATTCTTCTGCTTCTGTCTTGATGATTAACCATGGAAATGAAATGCAAGTTGATAACTCTCATGCTTCGAATCAAAATTCTGGTGAAGAAAGTCTTAATATCAAAGAAATTGACCTTCCCGAATCAGTTGTTCAAGAAGAGGTCGAATGTGAAGCTTTATCAGAAAGTGATTTCCCTCAAATCAATTTTCAAGGAAATCCTATCTTGACAGAACTTTCAGATTCTGACTCGCTTTCGGGAAATGATGATCCAACGCCTATGGTGTGCGTAGACACTGCCCTAGTTTGCCCTCCCGAAGATATCGAGCAGGTGCAACTCCGTGGCAGTAAAGTCTTACCCCTAGGCTTCCCCCTCAGGAGAAAGGCAAGCAAATTCCCTTCAAAGATCTAAATCCAAACTCCCCTCAGCAACAAGACTTTCCTTTAGTTCCTCCGGGTTTTGAGTCCGTCGTTCCTAAGGTTGATTACAACGTTTTGGCCCATCTTAGGAAGTTGCCAGCGAAATTAAGTATTTATGATGCCCTCCTTCTCTCCAAAGAAATGAGGGAGTCTTTAATTAAAGCACTTCTCGACCCCGAGATTTGTTTAACCCAGTTGGCTGCAACTTCAAAAGGTGAGGCATTCTACTTCAAAGAGGTTCTTAGAGTTACCTTTTCAGATGAAGATTTGCTCTTGAGAATTGCTAACCATAATCGTCCCCTTTACATTACTGTAGATGTGGGAAACTTTAAGTTATCAAGAGTCCTCGTTGATCCGGGTGCATCGGTCAATATAATGAACTTAAAGACCCTCGCGTACCTCAGAGTTGATACTAGCAAGCTCTCGACCGATAGGTTGGTGCTTCGTGGGTTCAATGAAAAGGGCGAGAGAGCTTTAGGTTCAATCACCTTGCTCTTACAAATAGGAGACGTGAAAACTGAAGCTAAGTTTCATATAATTGATTCGGCGACGTCCTTTAATGCCCTTTTAGGTAGACCTTGGATTCATGAATATAGAATGGTTCCATCTACCCTTCACCAATGCATCAAGTACCAACGAGATGGCATTGAACATGTGATTAAGGGTGATCTGCAACCATTTTCTATTCAATAAATCGGGATCTATGAAGATGCTACATATTTTGTTCCAAAAGGGTCTTCGTCCTGCTCTAAGTTAGAGATCAAAATTGAGGAGAAGTTGGTTGGACAAAAGTCCAATCAAAAGAAAGAAAAAGAAAAATTTATTGATCAAGAAATGATACAATTAAGCAGTGAAGACGACTCTGACGACGTTGTCCTTAGGCCTCCAAACACGTTACCTCAAAGAGGTGGGAGGATGGCCTTAAGGGCACGAGGTCGAGGCCGTGCTTCATCAGAGAGGAGAACAACACCTGTTTATATTGATTTGGAATCAGATTCTGATATTGAGTCCAAGGATCAAGGTGCTGCCTTCTCCCTCAATTATAAAAATACAAATACTTCTCCAAAATTTGATCTCACCTTAGAGGAGGACAGTGACATTGAGGAAGAAATTGTAAAAGTGAAAAGTGACGAGCCTGAATTAAGAATGTATGAAAAGCTCAGTAGGAGGATTGAGGCCCTTTCTCTGACCCCACTGTCAGCTGGCAGGATTGCAGGGTTAGAAGTTAAAGTGGCCCCCAACTTGAACGACGAAGTAAAGAAAGTCCAGAATTTTTTTCCTGGCTCCTCCTCCGCAAGGGATGAAAGTGATGTAACCCTTGAGGAGGCAAATTTTAATGAATTAATGGAATTGCCTTTCGACTACTTTCCTGTTTGTGTGAAAAATACTTTCTCTAAAGGTCCTATACCATACCGATGGACTAAGGGTCAGGCCAGATACCACAAAAATATTTGGAAAATAAAAATTAAGGATAATCCTACAAGTGGTATCGGCTTTGGAACTGTTAGTTCATTCAATGATGACGAGTATTGCCTAATGATAACTTACCATCTTGAATCGCCAAATGTCCCTACAGATCCTCTCTGTGCTCTTGATGGGCTCTGTTTGGAGACTTTAGATGATCCCGATGACCTTCAAGTTCGGGATGCACCCCCTGAATTAGAAGAAGAAATTAAATCGACAGTCGATGAATTAAAAGAAATTAACTTGGGAACCGATGATGACCCCCGTCCAATCTTTATAAGTGCTCTATTGAGCGAGGGTGAAACCAAAGATTTGATTCAACTTTTGTTGGAACTCATTCAATATGAATTAGGATGTTAAGCCTAATTAATTGTCCCAAGGCTAACCAAGAGGGGGAGTGAATTGGTTATTTAAAAATTATACTTCTACTCTTGGATTTTTAGAAAACCTTTTTAATTATTAATGCAAGTTAAATTTAAAGTTTAAAAAATAAACTTTTCAACCAGAGTAAACAACTTGCAATGAAATTAAATGCGGAAGAAAAATAAGAAAGAAAACACCAGATTTATAGTGGTTCGGTCAAACCTTGACCTACGTCCACTCCCCGGAGGCACCCTCCGAGTATTGCACTAATACCACAAAGTGACTCTCCTTTTGCCCCCACAGCAAGGCGGAGAAGCCTGTACAAAATCACTTTCACCTTCCCCGGTGCGATGGAGTAGCCGGGTTCTTTGACACCAAAGAGATCTTCTTCTCGCCAAAACTTCCCTCAAGATAACCCTTGAATCCGATGGTACTGAAGTGCAAGTTCGTCGGAGCAACCATGTGAATAACCCCTCCACACTCCCTTGAAATCCCCTCCAAGGATCTTCTCCCTCTCAAACTCCACCCTTTCCTCTCTCTCTTTCAGGTTCTCTCTTCTAGTTTTCTCCCAAAGAACGAAGACACAATGGCTGTCAAAGATACACTTTGTCATCCTTTTACACTTTCCAAATGTCAGCAGAGAACCGGACCGATGTTGTTGAACTTCAGTTGAGAGCCTTCAAAGGAGATGGGAAGAAACAAAGAGATTTTCTTCTTCAAGTAACCTTGTGAATCCCTCACAAACCCCTCACTTGATCTCTCACTCTTCACTCTTACAATCTCTCTCAAACTCTCACTCTCAATGATCCCTCTCAAGAGAAAACAACTCTAAATGTACTTGTAATAGTTTCTAGGACTCCTTATATAGAAAGGACATGAAAAACCACCCAAAAAACTGCTAAAAACATGTTTTTCTGCGCACTGGATCGTCCCGTACGAAATTGAGTTAGTACGGATGAACTGTGTAAAAACTGTCCCGTACAAACCATTTGTGCATCTGTACGAACCAATTTCATCCTGGACAAAATAGGTTCGTCCCGTACGAAAAAATTTTGTCAGGTACGAACAGTTATATCAAAAGTTGGTTCCGAAAACTGCAAAATGTTGCCAGAAACTTCCATAGTCGGTTCCCATCGTCCTGGACGAACATGACTTCGTCTGGACGAAATTTTTTCAGAGAGAAACTCATCCTGGGACGAAAATGATTTCGTCTGGACGATCATGACTTAGAAAAATTTTCCAGTTCAGTTTCTGTTTGTTCCATTGCTCTTACAAGGAGATAACTGATCTGATCGTCCCGTACGACGTCCCGTACGATCAGCACAAAAACTTTTTCAAGATCTCCTTTAGTGTGTGTGTTTTAATTCACTCAATTACAAACACTCCCTCTCAAATTTAATTCAAATAAAAAGTAAAAGCTTCAAATTCACAAAGTATCTCATGCTGAATTTGATTTGAAGTCTTCGTAGTATGGAGTTCAATTTTCCTGAAATATTAGTACATACAAGAGCAAAAACAAATCTTCCAAAAAATGTTAGGAGATAACAACACATAAAATAATAATATTTGGAATCATCAAAACTATACAAGTTGCAAGAATGTAAAACATGCAAATAGCAACTTTCCTAACAATCTCCCCCTTTTTGATGATGGCAAAATAATTATTGTTTGTATAATTTCAAATTCTAAGAATCTCCTAAACTACCCCTGAATTAATGAACATATGAAAATAAGGAGGCATTCAAATTATTTTTGTTTTCAAAATTTTTAGAAATACAAAACAAAACAAAACACACAATGATACGAATACACAAGACACAACAAACAATTTCTCCCCCTTTTTGACAACATCAAAAAGTGAAGAAGAAAAAGACTAGAAATGTAAGTAGACATATGAAAATCATTTAAAAATTTAACCTTTAAAGTGATTGACATAAGGTATGCAAATAAAATTAAAACATTAGCCAAATCATAAAATTCATAAAATTTAAGAAGAGATATAACATAGAAACAAAAAAGAATTAATCAACACATGAGTATATTTAGACATTTAAGATAGAGAAAATCATTATAAAAATGATGATATAAAAATTTTATATTTCATATTTCAATATGTAATATAAATATACATAATATCAATTTGAATTAAGAGATTAAAAAATTAAGGAAAGAAATAACTACCACATATGGCGCTTTACGCATCTTTTTCAATTTTGTGGCATATTTTGGTGCATTTTTTTACTTGTTGGGCTGATTTTGTGCCTCTTTTTCACATTGCGAATCATTGTGTATTTCTTTAGATTTTTGTACATTTGTACAATTTTCAAGAGTAATTGTACTCTTTCCAAAATCAATAATCTAAAATTTCAAATCTTTCTAAGTGCATAAATATTAATTGATAAGTGAAATACAAAATAAGAAAACATCACAATTGCAATAATAATATTAAAATTAATGTAGTCTAAATAAGAGACATAAAATTGACAATCTTAATAATATCATGTTATAAACACAACTTAAATTTAAAAAAAAATTAGATTTTCTAATGAATTCAACTTTATGTTGCAGTTCAAAGTATAGCACTTGTAAGATCAAAAATTTAAGGGTTTTTCATATAGGCTAATGAACATTTCAAACATAGAACAAAATCACTTAAATATTCAAAACATTTAAAGCAATATAAGTACAAAACACAAGTATATAAACTATAAAAATCTTCATATCACATTCCAAATATCTCACAAAAAGATTCATTCTCAACATTTTACCCGTATAGCCATTTATATGCATACAAAAGAAGAAATACAAATCATCTAAGACGATAAGGAGATCGTACAGCACGATATATATTAGAAAAATTTAAACAATATGCAATCAGTCAAAACCAACTATCAATTTGCTACAGAAATAGTACAATACAAAATATTTTCATCCAGTATGAATAGAATACTTAGAAAAATTTGCACGATCGATCTAAAACAGGGAATCAGATGTGAAGAAATTTCAAAATCATACAAAAACACTAAAAAATAAATGTAGAAAAACACAAAAAATAAACAAAAATAAATAAACAACAAATAAAAAACATGCTCACAAAAACACATAAACAAAGGGTTTAAACATCATTTTGCTCCTGGTCTGATGATTCAGAAGCTAGATCCGCCAAGGAGATTTTTTGCTTTTCATTATTTTCCCATTTTATAATTTGCTTAGCTTTGCCCTTTTCTTTAGCAGGAAGAGCTCTCAAATTAGGGCACTGACTTTTCAGATGTCCTGATTTTCTACATCCAAAGCAAATAGTATTTGAAGAAATCTGAACATTCTTACCATTTTTACCTTTATTCCACTTTTGTTGATGCTTATGCTTGTGCTTTAGTGGATTTTTCAATTTGCTTGTTAAGTCATCGCTTTCCTCACCATCTAAGCAACTTTTCTCCATGTCTTCCGCTTTTAGCATTATTGTTTCACCTGCATCCAAAAGTTTTTGACTCAAATATTGCTCGTAGGCAATGAGTGAGCCAATCAAATTATCAATAGAATATTCATTCAAATTTTTTAATTCGCAAATAGCAACAACTTTGGCATCAAACTTGTCAAGTAAACAACGTAGAATTTTATTGACTATTTCAAAGTTTAAAAATTCTTTACCTAAAGCATGCAATGATGTTACAATTTGAATAAACCTAGTATACATGTCTAAGATCGTCTCATAAGGTTTCATGTTAAAGAGTTCAAAGTCATGCATCAAAAAATTCAATTTAGATTGCTTGACTTCACTAGTACCTTTATATGTAATGCATAAACTGTCCCAAATTTCCTTGTCAGTAGTACATGTAGAGATTCTCATATAATCTTCCGAATTTAAAGCACAGAACAAACAATTCATATATTTAGCATTTATTTCAGCATAAATTTGTTCTACTATACTCCATTCAGAAAAAGGGGTATCAGTTTTGATTCCTTCTATAATACGTGACGGTACAGAATAACTATTTTGAATCATATGCCACATTAGATAATCTTTTGATTGCAAGAAAGTAGGCATTCAAATTTTCCAAAAATCAAAAGAAATATTTTCAAATAAAGGTGGTCTAACAATCGAATATCCATATAATAATATATGATTTCTAAAATTAGCCATACTCATTTTTCAAAATTTAATCTAAACTTATGATTTTGAAACAAAGCTCTGATACCACTTGTTGGAACTCGATCAATATGAATTAGGATGTTAAGCCTAATTAATTGTCCCAAGGCTAACCAAGAGGGGGGGTGAATTGGTAATTTAAAAATTATACTTCTACTCTTGGATTTTTAGAAAACCTTTTTAATTATTAATGCAAGTTAAATTTAAAGTTTAAAAAATAAACTTTTCAACCAGAGTAAACAACTTGCAATGAAATTAAATGCGGAAGAAAAATAAGAAAGAACACACCAGATTTATAGTGGTTCGGTCAAACCTTGACCTACGTCCACTCCCCGGAGGCACCCTCCGAGTATTGCACTAATACCACAAAGTGACTCTCCTTTTGCCCCACAGCAAGGCGGAGAAGCCTGTACAAAATCACTTTCACCTTCCCCGGTGCGGCGGAGTAGCCGGGTTCTTTAACACCAAAAAGATCTTCTTCTCGCCAAAACTTCCCTCAAGATAACCCTTGAATCCGATAGTACTGAAGTGCAAGTTCGCCGAAGCAACCGTGTGAATATCCCCTCCACACTCCCTTGAAATCCCCTCTAAGGATCTTCTCCCTCTCAAACTCCACCCTTTCCTCTCTCCCTTTCAAGTTCTCTCTTCTAGTTTTCTCCCAAAGAACGAAGACACAATGGCTGTCAAAGATACACTTTGTCATCCTTTTACACTTTCCAAATGTCGGTAGAGAACCGGACCGATGTTGTTGAACTTCAGTTGAGAGCCTTCAAAGGAGATGGGAAGAAACAAAGAGATTTTCTTCTTCAAGTAACCTTGTGAATCCTTCACAAACCCCTCACTTGATCTCTCACTCTTCACTCTTATAATCTCTCTCAAACTCTCACTCTCAATGATCCCTCTCAAGAGAAAACAACTCCAAAGGTACTTGTAATAGTTTCTAGGACTCCTTATATAGAAAGGACATGAAAAACTGCCCAAAAAACTGTTAAAAACATATTTTTCTGCGCACTGGATCGTCCCGTAGGAAATTGAGTTAGTACGGACGAACTGTGTAAAAAACTTTCTCGTACGAACCATTTGTGCATCTGTACGAACCAATTTCATCCTGGACGAAATAGGTTCATCCCGTACGAAAAAATTTCGTCCGGTACGAACAGTTATATCAAAAATTGGTTCCGAAAACTGCAAAATATTGCCAGAAACTTCCATAGTCGGTTCCCATCGTCCTGGATGAACATGACTTCGTCTGGATGAAATTTTTACATAGAGAAACTCGTCCTGGGATGAAAATGATTTCGTCTGGAAGATCATGACTTAGAAAAATTTTCTAGTTCAGTTCCTGTACGACGTCCCGTACGATCAGCACAAAAACTTTTTCAAGATCTCCTTTAGTGTGTGTGTTTTAATTCACTCAATTACAAACACTCCCTCTCAAATTTAATTCAAATAAAAAGTACAAGCTTCAAATTCACAAAGTATCTCATGCTGAATTTGATTTGAAGTATTCGTAGTATGGAGTTCAATTTTCCTGAAATATTAGTACACACAAGAGCAAAAACAAATCTTTCAAAAAATGTTAGGAGAACAACACATAAAACAATAATATTTGGAATCATCAAAACTATACAAGTTGCAAGAATGTAAAACATGCAAATAGCAACTTTCCTAACATTCCCTCTACCAATACCAGAACTCATGGTGGACATTGCCTCCTCACATGTCATTTTCTCATTTATGGATGGCTCGTCGGGTTATAACCAAATCAAGATGGCCCCAGAAGATGAGAGAAATACTGCGTTCAGAACCCCTATTGGAATCTTTTGTTATAAGATGATGCCATTTAGCTTAAAGAATGCTGGAGCAACCTACCAACGGGCCATGACCCGTATCTTTGACGACTTAATTCACAATCAAGTTGAGTGCTATATTAATGATTTGGTTGTCAAGAGCAAGGTCAAAGAGGCTCACCTGTATGACTTAAGAGTTGTTTTTGAACGGTTGCGCCGCTACGATTTGAAAATGAATCCGTTGAAGTGTGCCTTCGACGTCACCTCAGGGAAATTCTTAGGATTCATAGTGAGGCACCGCGGAATTGAGATCAACCCTGCTAAAATTGAAGCCATCTTAAATATGCCATCTCCTAAGAGCCTTACTTAGTTAAGGTCTCTACAAAGTAGATTGGCGTATATAAGGAGGTTTATTTCTAATCTTTCAGGGAGATGTCAACCCTTTTCTGTCCTTGTGAAAAAAGACACTAAATTCGTATGGGATGAGAAGTGCCAAAATGCTTTCGACGACATTAAACAATACCTTTCTAATCCGCCAGTCTTGGCAGCTCCGATTCCAGGAAAGCCGTTAATTCTCTACACTGCAGCCTTAGATGAGTCTTTAGGCGCCCTGTTAGCTCAAGTCAACGACGAAGGGCAATAGAATGCTCTCTATTACCTTAGTCGAAGACTTCTTCCTACTAAAATTCGATACCCGTCAATTGAAAAGCATTGTCTTGCTTTAGTTTTTGCGGCTCAGAAACTGAGGCACTACATGCTCTCCCATTCAATCAGCTTGATTTTAAGAGTTAATCCTTTGCAATATTTTATGACCCGACCTACGTTGTCAGGACGTTTAGCCCGTTGGTCTATGATATTACTGTAATTTGAGATTACTTTCACTCCTCTTCGTGCTGTGAAAGGACAAGTTGTTGCCGATTTTTTGACAGCACACCCGCTACCGGCAGATTCTCCTCTGAACGATGATCTACCAGACGAACAAATCATTAGTTTGAGGGAATTTGGCGAGACCGTTTGGGAATTGTATTTTGATGGAGCAGCATCCTCCCGTAGGAATGCGACCCAACAATCTGTAATTCCTGGAAAGGCTGGAGTCGGTCTAATTTTCATAACGTCGGAAAAAGAATGATGCATTTTTTCTACCATTTATCGGAGCCCTGCATAAATAACGAAGCTGAATACGAAGCTCTGATAACCATTTTGGAACTTGCAATTCTAATGGAAATTAAAGAGATTAAGATCTTTGGAGATTCCTAGTTGGTGATTAACAAAGTGGCCGGAACTTATAAAGTCTTGAATCCTAATCTCCTAAGATACCACCAGTACACACTTCACTTGTTGGAACAAATTCCTACCGCCACTTTGAATAGGGTTCCCCGTGGAAGCAATTCTGCGGCGGATGCCTTAGCAAAACTTGCAAAGGAATTTGCATGTCCTGAGGAGGATTCCATCCCTATAGAGATTCAGGGTCGTAAAGCCCTTTCTCTTATAGATTTGGAACACATTAGTAAGACTCCCCTTCAGATCCTTTCTGCCTCTTCGACAACCGACGAAGAAGGCGATTGGAGACGACTCTTAATCGACTACCTTAAAGAAGGGAAGCTTCCCCAGGATAAATCACTCTCCAACTAGATTAAGAAACGTGCCCTATCATACGCATTGGTCAACAATTTGTTGTACCGTCGGTCCTTCGATCATATGTGGCTGCGCTGTTTGGACAAGCGAGAAGCCCTGAAGATTGTTAATGAGGTTCATTCAGGACTATGCGGTGCACATCAATCGGGTCCAAAAATGAAATTGAGGATTAAAAGACTTGGATACTACTGGCCTACAATAATTGATGATTGCATGAATACTGCAAAGCACTATCATCAATGTCAGGTCCATGGTGTGGTTTTACATCAGCCGTCTAATGTGTTACACGCTACGATAGCTTTGTGGCCCTTCGAGAGTTGGGGCACAGATATCATTGGGCCGATTGACCCTCCCTCTGCGAGAGGTCACCGTTTTATATTAGCAGCAACTGATTACTTTTCAAAATGGGTGGAAGCAATTCCACTACGCAACGTAACATCACACCATATCTTAAAATTCTTTCATGACCATATCGTATATTGATTCGGCGTACCCCGCAGAATCATATCCGATAATGGGTCCGCATTCAAGTCTATAAAAATCAACAGTTTTGTGAAATGCCATAATATTGATTGGAGATAATTGACGATCTATTACCCTCGGGCAAATGGATTAGCCGAGGCCTTCAACAAAACCTTGTTGCAAATTGTTAAAAAGACCCTTGATGATAACAAACGATAGTGGGATGAGCGGTTGGTGGAAGCTTTGTGGGCTTATCGTACCACTTATAGAACCCCGACCCAATCAACCCCGTTTGCACTAGTGTATGGATCTGAGGCCGTTCTTCCCTTGGAAATACAATTCCCTTCGCTCAGGATTACAGTTCAGAATCAAATTACAAATGAACAAAATACAAAACTGCGGTTGGAAGAACTCAAAGGCCTTGAAGAGCGACGTCTCCAAGCTCAACAAAGTTTAGAGTTATATAAGTCCCGTATGGTTCAAGCCCATGATAAGCTAGTGCGACCTAGGACCTTCCAAGCGGGAGACTTGGTGTTGGTCCTTCGGAGGCCTATCTTAGCCCATCAAAAGTTGGGAGGCAAATTTGAACCCACTTGGGAAGGACCCTTCGTTATAGAGACTGTCTACGAAGGAGGCTCATATCAGTTAGTAGATTGTAAAGGAAATCACCCAATGTTACCTGTCAATGGGTGTTTTCTTAAGAAATACTATGCTTGATGTAGCTTATTTTATCAATTAATAAAATTTCCTTTCTCGATTCGCAACCCGATTCTTTCCTTTTTAAGTTCTTTCACTTTTTAATGCTCTTTGCCCTTTCCTTAGGGTCGGATCGTTCCCTCCCTTAGGATCACACCTGCTAGTGGTGGAGTACGCCCTCCGTGGCACCACCCTGGCATTTGACTTGGGGATTAGTGGTGGAGTACGCCCTTCGTAGCACCATCCTAATTCACATTCGCTAGTGGTGGAGTACGTCCTTCTTGGCACCACCCTAGTTTGCCAGTTTCGGTCCTCTGTGTGGAGCAAGTTTCCTCCCAACATGACCATTCGCTAGTGGTGGAGTACGCCCTTCGTGGCACCACCCTAGTTTGCCAGTTTCAGTCCTCTGTGTGGAGCAAGTTTCCTCCCCACATGACCATTCGCTAGTGGTGGAGTACGCCCTTCATGGCACCACACTAGTTTGCCAATTTCGGTCCTCTGTCTGGA
This sequence comes from Dendrobium nobile, assembly GCA_022539455.1. Classification (NCBI taxonomy): domain Eukaryota; kingdom Viridiplantae; phylum Streptophyta; class Magnoliopsida; order Asparagales; family Orchidaceae; genus Dendrobium; species Dendrobium nobile. The sequence continues at coordinate 15,803,084 of CM039718.1, read as the reverse complement.
GCAAGTTTTCTCCCCACATGACCATTCGCTAGTGGTGGAGTACGCCCTTCGTGGCACCACCCTAGTTTGCTAGTTTTGGTCCTCTGTGTGGAGCAAGTTTCCTCCCCACATGACCATTCGCTAGTGGTGGAGTACGCCCTTCGTGGCACCACCCTAGTTTGCTAGTTTCGGTCCTCTGTGTGGAGCAAGTTTCCTCCCCACATGACCATTCGCTAGTGGTGGAGTACGCCCTTCATGGCACCACCCTAGTTTGCCAGTTTCGGTCCTCTGTGTGGAGCAAGTTTCCTCCCCACATGACCATTCGCTAGTGGTGGAGTACGCCCTTCGTGGCACCACCCTAGTTTGCCAGTTTCGGTCCTCTATGTGGAGCAAGTTTCCTCCCCACATGACCATTCGCTAGTGGTGGAGTACGCCCTTCATGCCACCACCCTAGTTTGCCAGTTTCGGTCCTCTGTGTGGAGCAAGTTTCCTCCCCACATAACCATTCGCTAGTGGTGGAGTATGCCCTTCGTGGCACCATCCTAGTTTGCAAGTTAATCTGCCTATTTGGAGTAAGTCTTCTATCAGCATCCTATAGACCTAAGGTCAGGTGATGCCCTTCCTTAGACCCAAGGCTAGGTATTCCCTACCTTGGTTTTCTAGTTGATCTGCCTATTTGGAGTAAGTCTTCTATCAGCATCCTACAGGCCTAAGGTCGGGTGATGTCCTTCCTTAGACCCAAGGCTAGGTATTCCCTACCTTGGTTTTCCAGTTGATCTATCCATTAGGAGTAAGTCTTCTATCAGCATCCTATGGACCTAAGGTCGGGTGATGCCCTTCCTTAGACCCAAAGCTAGGTATTCCCTACTTTGGTTTCCAGTTAATCTGCCTATTTGGTGTAAGTCTTCTATCAGCATCCTATAGGCTTAAGGTTGGGTGATGTCCTTCCTTAGACCCAAGGTTAGGTATTCTCTACCTTGGTTTCTCCAGTTTCCTTGTCTGATTGGTGTAAGCCTTCCATTAGCACCCTATAGGCTTAAGGTTGGGAGATCCCCCCTTACACTTTTAAGATTCCACTTCTATTCGGTCAACGCCAATGTGTGCAGCAGAAGTTCCTCCTACCACACACATTGGGGGTCCATTTGTTGACCTCATTTTTGTATGAGGTCCCTAAGGCCCATCCAAACTCCAGATTAATTCTAGACCGTAGGATCCATTCTAGATCTTAAGATCCTTTCCTAGAGCCAGACCTTAGGCCCTACTCTAGAGCCTAGGATTCCCTTAGACCCTAGATCTTAGAACCCCTCTAGATCTCAGGACCAATCTAGACTCAAATCAATCCCTACCTTTGATCAACTTCAACCTCAAATCAATCCCTACCTTTGATCAACTTCAACCTCAAATCAATTCCTACCTTTGATCAACTCCAACTTCAATTTAATTCCTACCCTTGTTCAATTTAAATCTCAAGCTTCATTCAACTCAAATCCCAATTAATTCAAATTTCAAATATATCCAAACTTTGATTCAATCCACTTGAGAATCTAAATTCCAATCTAGACTTTGACCCTACCTTTGATCTAACTTTGACCTTAGCCATTCATTAACAATCACCAAAATTGAGGAGAAGTTGGTTGGACAAAAGTCCAATCAAGAGAAAGAAAAAGAAAAATTTATTGATCAAGAAATGATACAATTAAGCAGTGAAGACGACTCTGATGACGTTGTCCTTAGGCCTCCAAACACGTTACCTCAAAGAGGTGGGAGGATGGCCTTAAGGGCACGAGGTCGAGGCCGTGCTTCATCAGAGAGGAGAACAACACCTGTTTATATTGATTTGGAATCAGATTCCGATATTGAGTCCAAGGATCAAGGTGCTGCCTTCTCCCTCAATTATAAAAATACAAATACTTCTTCAAAATTTGATCTCACCTTAGAGGAGGACAGTGACATTGAGGAAGAAATTGTAAAAGTGAAAAGTGACGAGCCTGAATTAAAAATGTACGAAAAGCTCAGTAGGAGGATTGAGGCCCTTTCTCTGACCCCACTGTCAGCTGGCAGGATTGCAGGGTTAGAAGTTAAAGTGGCCCCCAACTTGAACGGCGAAGTAAAGAAAGTCCAGAAATTTTTTCCTGGCTCCTCCTCCGCAAGGGATGAAAGTGATGTAACCCTTGAGGAGGCAGATTTTAATGAATTAATGGAATTGCCTTTCGACTACATCCCTGTTTGTGTGAAAAATACTTTCTGTAGAGGTCCTGTACCATACCGATGGACTAAGGGTCAGGCCAGATACTACAAAAATATTTGGAAAATAAAAATTAAGGATAATCCTACAAGTGGTATCAGCTTTGGAACTGTTAGTTCATTCGATGATGATGAGTATTGCCTAATGATAACTTACCATCTTGAATCGCCAAATGTCCCTACAGATCCTCTCTGTGCTCTTGATGGGATCTGTTTGGAGACTTTAGATGATCCCGATGACCTTTAAGTTCAGGATGCACCCCCTGAATTAGAAGAAGAAATTAAATCGACACTCGATGAATTAAAAGAAATTAACTTGGGAACCGATGATGACCCCCATCCAATCTTTATAAGTGCTCTATTGAGCGAGGGTGAAACCAAAGATTTGATTCAACTTTTGTCTGAGTTTAGGGATTGCTTTGCCTGGACATACGACGAAATGCCAGGTTTACCTACTAAGGTTTGGAATTTTGGGAGATTGAAATTGGGCATGTTTCTGAAATGTCCAAATTTTATCTCCCCATTTTAAGTTGTTCAAGGGCATTTTCCCTAATTTTTAAGCTTAAGGGTCATGGTTTGACCCTTAAATTCAAAAGGGGTTATAGACCTATCCAATGGGATTTAGGGTGTGCTTTTTGGTGTGTTGATGATGTGTGGATTGAGGAGTGTAGAGCCACTGATTTTGCCCCAATCCAAGCCTAGGATAGACCCCTATAGTGGTTTGAAGGTGACTTAGAGCTCACCTTGGGTGGTTTGGTTAACCACCTTAGAGTACTCCATTTGATCTCAAATTGGGTGGGTTTAGTCCTTAGGGTCAGGTGATCCTATGGTCCAAATTTCATCAAATTTGGAGTTCATTTGGTTCCCCAAGTAGGAGCCTCAAAAATCCTTCATAGAAATGGCCTTAACCCTAATTAATTGATAATGAACTATTCTTAACTTGTAAAATCCATTAAAATGTTCTTAATTGTCCCTAATTAATACCCTAATCAATAAGAATTGAAACCCTCTCTTAAAGTGATTTCTAGATTTGTCTTAGTTTAATCCTTAGGTGATTAAGGTTAAACCAATTTTAATTAATCTTAAAAATCTTAAAAATCCCAAAAGGGCTTTAAACACTTGTTGATCTATCCATGGGTCATTTATGGCCTTTGGAATTGATTCCAAGGAGTTTAGGACTCATTTGGGTTCAAATCCTTAAGCAGACCCCCTTAGTCGTAATGATTTGATAATTCCTACTAATATGTAAAATTTCTAAAATTCACTGTTAATTATAGGAAGATTTTGATTAATCAAACTTAGTGGCTAATGACTTCAATTAGAATTTATTACTTCTTAAAAATATTAAACCTCCATAACTTGGTTAAAATCAAGGACTCAACATTTTAGGTGACCTTAGGTCAAAACGGGCCAGAACTTCTAAAAATCATAAATTTTCGTAGAAAACTCCAAATTGAGTGTGCTACCTGTTTAACAACTCATAATTAGGTCTAGTATTTATTAAAAATCTGAAACCCTTAAGATTAACTCTAATTTTGAAAGCCAAATTTTGACCCCTTAGTTAACGTATCTAGATAATCCTTTAAGATCTATTAACTTTTCCAACCCCTAAAAATTCTTTTAATAGGTTATCAAAATTCTCAACCAACCCATTAAAATCAGTAATCAATTCCCCTAATACTAATTCACTCTTGTAATTCCAACCAATTTAAGATAACTTAATTAACCCCGATTGCTACTGGGTAACCCAGGCCTATGAGACTATTAGCTTAGCCCCAAGGAAGGTGAAATAAACTTCACGCCCTCAGTGTGAAACAAAGGTAGCAATCAATTAACTTTTAAAATACATTTAATTAAAATTCCTAGTTTATTAATATTTAAAGTTTAACTCAAATCCTCTTTTTAAGCCTTAACAAACCCAGAACTTTAGACAACTTTGATTAATTACCCAATTTAGGATTTACCCCAGCCACACGACCTTTTACACACACATTAGATGATGTGCTAGGACAACCAACTCTAGATCTATGTTAGGCCGGTGTTTACTTTACTGCTATGTGCCGGATTTTTCGTAATTTTCACTACATGTTGTGAATGAAATTGCTTTGCTGTGTCTTCTTACTTTTCTGCGTTCTGTGGATGGATTGATGTGTTTAGCGATTAGATTACCCTTAGGTTATGTACGATCTGGATGTTCACATAATTTTCTGCAGGTGGCCACGCTCATGCAGGGCAATAAAAGGGGGGCTAAATCAATAAAAAATTTATTAATTGTTATAAATGCTTGCATAGGTGCTTCAGCTGCTAGAGCCCTCAAATAAGAAGAGCGTGGCCAGTGTGTTTTACTTTCTTTTCTGCACATATATAACTGCTTGGGAATATATATTCTTTGATTTATTAACTGCTTAGGATAACCTTGCAGGAGGGTCTAGATTTTATTTTCAAATAAATGTAATTTGTATGATTGTCAAGTGTTGTGAAAGTTAATTTTGAGTTGGGATATATAGGTCCAAAGCTTGGATTCCAAAGAAGAAAGATTGCCCTTTTGGGAAGTATTCCCTTTTCCATTTGGAAATCCAAATTTGGATCACACTTCTCTTATACCCAAAGAGGAAAGAGATGCCTTCCCCTTAAAAGGGAAGTGCCCTCTTATCCATTTGGGTAGTTCACCATGAAGAATCCAAGAAGTTTGAAGAAAAGGAGTCCAAAGAAGAACAAGATTGAAGACTTGAAGATTGAGAGTATCCCACTCAAAATTACTTGCGTCATTATTAGGCTTAGAATCCTGGTTGTTGTCAGTGGTGCCCGGCCACTTTACTTTCTGCAAAACTCTGGTTTGTAATAAGCAGGGCAACTTTGCCTATGGACATTTATTAATTAGTTAATATTTGATGTGATGAATTGATTGCCTTTAGGATTGCCTGCTTTTCTTAGTTTTTTGGCGATTGCGTGCCGCTTTTGTTTTCGCCTGGATACGTGAGGGTGTGAAAGTTTTCTACTCATAACCTTAAAAGTCTAAAATTTTAGTGAGTCTAAATAACATAGAAAGATAACGAATCTAGGGAATTAGCCGGGGATCGCCCCCGGGGTCGCATGCATATTTCTGCACTTCTTCTTTCCTTGTTTTAGACCCTTCCCCGCCTGCGGGTAGAGTCCGGATAGTCTGACCTATGAGGACGAGGTGCCGGACCTGGGGAAGCCCAGTCTTCTAAAAAATTAATTTATAAGCCTGTTTTTAAAATTTCAAGCATATTTGATTTGGAAGTTGTCAACCAGCATGCATTGCATTAGATACAAATTAAAATAGTCAAAAATTTTAATTGCATTAGTTTTATCATTTTAGCACCCAACATAAGTTGAAGGGGCCAATTAGGAAAATTTCTAGATGTCGGCCCCAATTCTTCAAAACTTTAAGTACAACGTCCCTACCACTCTTTCATAAAAGACCGAACTCATCTCTTTTAAATCGATTAGGTGGTTAGCTGGCTCCCCAATTCAGGCTGGGGTAAGTCCAGGTTTTGCACTGCATTAGTTAGGTTCGGACGACTGTGGTCCAACGTCCAAGTTAGATTTAGGATCAGGGGAAGATCTTTGATTATAAGACCCCAATTTCGGGAGTATAGTCCCAAATTTCTAATAAAATGCTCAACTCAAATTAAATCTTCTTTCAATCCTAAAATGTTAAGCCCAACACTTAGATTAAGTTGGGACACTTCCGGATGGTTCTGGAATCTCAAAGTGTCCCCTACCTCTCTTCCTTCGATTCTGTTAATAAATGTTCAATCTTGATCCACTCCCTTTTGATTTTCCAAAAGATTCTATTTGAGTTTTTTTGGTATCACTCCTAGAAAATCTAACAAAATTTCATTCTTGTTTTAATCGAGAGTTTTCGTAGGGGACTCTGTCTCCCTACGATGTAATTAACTACGAGGGCTTGCGCTCGTAGGAGATTTGGAACCACATACACCTGATTTCGAAATTAATCTTTTTAAAATCTTCTTGGATTTCTTTGGGAAAAGTTAAAGAATGATTGCTGTTATCATATCAGAAGAATTATCATTGAAAGGTGTTATCTCCCTTTAGAGAGATACATCCTTCTTTGATAAGGCTTTGGATATGAATTCGACAATCATACTCTTTGAATATCGTAACTGGATTATTTAGTTGAACTCTACCTCATCCCCTCGAGACCGTGTAGAGTTCTCTTTATAATCTAGCCATGGTATTCAAGATGAATTTCATAACTCTAAGTCTGAACACCGTTATGGAATTTTATTTTCGTCCTTCGGGGTGATATACTCTTCCGAATGAGTTGATTCGACTTCTAGAATTAGAATTTAATCTCAATTTTAAAATTCCCAAAGAAAACTAATATTTTTCAAAACCTGTTTTCAAAATTCCACCAACAGCTCCCATGAGGTCTTCGGTGAGAGCATTCCTGCAAAACTCAACAACAGTCAGATTTAGGAACCCAAACTGGTTTGGGTCCCTTCTTAGGAAAAGTAGAATACAATTTAGGTGTGGTATACTGTGAATCATGTACCTTAGGTCTCCAGACCCAATCTGTACTATGGTGAACAGTGCAAGTGTGTAAGATGTGTCCTAGCATGCCACAAGAAATACATCTAACTCTAGGAAAATGATTTCTTAAATGATTTGAGTTATAATGCTTCTTCCTAGGTTTTGGCTTTGGATTCAAAGTGGATGTCTTCCAATTTCCTTTAAGAGTATCCAATTAATTTCTAATCCTCAAGTTTGTATTTTTTAGAACATCATTCTCAATCATCAAGGTTTTTTCTTTCTCTTTTGATTTCTTGAAATTAGATTCAAGTGATGTGTGTGAAACTTCTAATGTATCATGCTTATTAATTAATTCTGAATGCTTTTTGTTCAAATCATCAAATTTATCAAGAAGAGCCATGTGATTAGAATCAATTATTGAATGATCTTTAAGAAAGACTTCATATTATTTTTGCAAATTTACAAGTTCCACTTTTAAGCTAGCATGAGTCTTCTTAAGTTTTTTGTATGATGCATGGATTTTCTCATAAATCTTAAACAATTCATCATAGGTTGGTTTACATACCTCTTCCTCATCACTTTGCTCAAGATGATCTTCCCCCATTAAGCACAGGTTTCTAGTCTCTTCCTCGGGTTTAGTCTCAGAGGAATCAGTACCAGATTCTGCCCAGAACGCCTTTTGGACTCTCTTCTTGTCCTTCAAAAACTTAGGTTTCTCCTCACCTTTTTCCTTTTCTTTGCTCGAGTGATCTTGAAGTGTAGGACAATCGGCTCTCACATGTCCAGGCTTCCTGCATTCATAACAAACAACATCAGAAGATCCTTTAGAATGTTTATTATCCCTAACTTTTCTCCAATGATGCTTTTGCTTCTTCCTTAGAAAGCTTTTTGAATTGCCTTGTGATGAAGGAAACTTCATCGCTTTCAGACCCAGAAGTTTCAGAATCTAATTTGTGCGCCTTCAATGCAATTGTTTTCTCCTTCTTCTTCTCACCTGCATCAAGATTTCTTTGATTCACCCCTTGCTCATAAGCAATGAGTGAGCCAAGTAAGTTATCAATAGAATAGGTGTTCAAATCTTTAGATTCAGTGATTGCAGTGATTTTAGCATCATATGCATCTCAAAATCTTGTTTACTTTTTCATAGTTTGAAAGTTCTTTTCCTAATGCATGCAGTGAAGTAACTATCTGAGTAAACCTAGTGTACATGTCAGAAATAGATTCATGAGGTTTCATACGAAAAAGTTCGTAATCATGCAAGAGAATGTTCAAACGAGATTGTTTAACTTCATTAGTGCCTTCATAAGTGATACACAATTTATCCCATATTTCTTTACCAGTTTTGCTAGTGGAGACATGCATGTAATCTTCAGATTTTAAAACACAAAAAAAAATAGTTCAAACATTTTGCATTTAATTGAGCTAAATCTCGTTCATCGAAAGTCCATTCAGTAAAAGCAACTTCAGTTTTAACATCATTAATTTCACGAGAAGGTGGAGAATAACCTTCTTTGATAAGCATCCACATGCGATAATCCATAGATTATAAAAACATTAACATGCGGGATTTCCAGAAATCAAAAGGTAAGTTGTCAAACAAGGGAGGTCGTGTAATTGAATAACCTTCTGTAGTGTTACGATTCCCAAGGTTACCCATGGATCAAAATTCAAAAAGTTTTCAAACTTTTATTTTTGAAACCCGCTCTGAAACCACTTGAAAGTTCGTTAGGGATGTTAAGTCCTATAGAACAGGCCCAAGCTAACCAAGAGGGGGGGTGAATTAGTATTTTAAAATTTTCTTTTCAGGAAGATAAAAAATCACATAAACCAAAATCACACCACGAGAGAAATAAATGCGGGAATTAAAGTGTGGAAGCAAGAAACAAGAACACTGAAATTTATAGTGGTTCAGTCAACTTGACCTATGTCCACTCCTTGGAGGCACCCTCCAAGTATTGCACTACAAAATGTGTCTCTCCTTTAGCCCCCACGGTTAGGCGGAGAAGCCCTCACAAAGAAGTCCTTTTTGCCACCCCGGTAAGGCAGAGAACCTATCTCCTTTTTCTTCCTCCTGAAGCTGGTAGAGAACCACAACCAGATGCTTACTCCTTACCTCTACCGACCCTTCCACGGACGAGAAACTCTAGACGAAGAAGAAGCAGAGCGATCCTTGAAGCAACCCTTGTGAATCCCCTCATAAGCTCCCCCTTACAAGATCCTCTCTCTCTCTCCCTCTCTCTCTCTCTCCTCAAGGTCTTCTCAGGTCAAGGTAGTAGCAAAAGATTGTTCAAAACATTGAACAAGAGCTCTTAAATAGAAGAGCTTCAAAGGAGCTCATTAATTGCAAGTTGCCGACTATATCGTCCAGGCCGATATGGACATCGACCTGGCCGATCAGTACAAATCTCAGAAGATCGGCCATAGCATCGCCCTGAATGCAAACTGGACGATTTAAAATTGGCTTGATCGTCAAGGCCGATCTCACAATCGTCCTGGCCGATCAGTTCAAATCAGAGGAAAATCGTCCAGAGAATCGCCCTGAATTCAAGCTGGCCGATTTTTATTATCCTGAAGTAACTAAGGTTTTTGAATAGATCGTCCAGGCCAAACCTGCGATCGTCCAGGACGATATGATCATATCAATCATCCTTAATTACTCCCTTGATTTCCTGATCTATTAAGGCATAATTTGTGAATATTGTCCAAGCCGATCAATGATCATCCTGACCGATTATTAAAAAATACAGTATACCTTAATTGTCTATGGCGGCAACTTCTTTTTTTTTTGAGCTTATCGTCCTAGCTGATACACGTATCGTCCAGGACGATCTGTTAATGACGGTTGCCTTAATTAAGAATCCTTATTTAGACTTTTTATTTTAAGCCTGATCGTCCAGGACGATGTAAATATCGTCCTGGTTGATATGAGTAAAACCAGAATTTCTAAGTCTCTCAAGTGTGTGTGTGTAGGGTTACTTAGCATCAGTCTCTTTGACCATTACAAATATACTCAAGAAGAGAAAAAACAAAGTACAGACTGACTCAACCCTGGACCTACATAATCTTGAACTGGCTTCGTTTGTTCGTCCGATCTTCGATTCCTGAAAAGTTAGAAGTAACAGGCAGTCCAAGAAAATCCATAGTGTTTGTCAATCATCAAAACATAAGTCTTGAAAATAGATTTGCAACATTCAACACATTCCTCAGATACCTAGCATGATCTTCCTTAGAAGTAGAATAAATTAGAATATTATTTATGAAAACAATTAGAAATTGATCCGAAAAATCTTTGAATACTTTATTCATCAAATTCATAAAAATAGCTAGTGCATTTGTTATCATAAATGACATAACTGAGAACTCATAGTGTTCATATTGAGTATTGAAAGCTATCTTCTTCACATCAGACTCTCTCTCATCCGCCTGATAGTATCTTGATCGCAAATCGATTTTCAAAAATACAAATGATCTTGCAAGCTGATCAAATAGATCATCAATTTGTGGTAAAAGATACTAATTTTAATAGTAATCTTATTCAACTCCCTATAGTCAATTCACATATGCATGTTGACTTCATCTTTGTATGAGGTCATCAGGGACCATCCAACTCTGAATCAACCTTCAATTTATCCCTCAATTAACCCCCAATTAATCCTTTACTCCAAACTTCAATCCAGCTTTCAATCAACCTTAAATTGACCTTCAATCTACTTTTAATCATATAGAGTCATCAACAATCATTAATTTTATTGCATTATAATTGATGTGTATAATTCAAGCTCAATCAATCAAATACCAAATTCCATTCAAACCCAAAGTCTCAGACCAAAACCCAGGATTAAAGACCTATGTCTTCAAACCCTATATGGATGATTTTTTATTCACTTTAAACCCAGCCAAATAACATCTGATTCATAATATATCAATTTAATATTGATTAGACATGTCATTAATATCAACCCTCCAATTTTGAGCTTGATCTGAGGCCTCTAACTCTAAAAATTGAATTAAAGTCCAAATGTTATAAGACCTTCAAATAGTTACATCCTATGCCACTAGACTTGCCACTTTGTAGAATTTGATATGGAGACCATCCTTAGGACCCTTGATCATGTCCATAACAATTTTTATGACATGTTGAGTATTAAAATGTAATATTGTGGACCCTAAAACTCAACATGGCACAGTCAATCCTTACAATCTCTTCTAATGCTTCTTAAATATCATCAAGAATGCATTGAACCTAAACTCAGGCTTTGGTTTGAACTAGATAGCCAAGTAAACCATGGTTGACCAAATGGCCCCTTAAGGGTCCAAATGGCCATTTTTAGCCAAATGACCATTTCATTACATGAGACAATTTCCATTGGTCTCCATTAATCAAATCAAATCTTTTGAGCCCAAACCCAACCATTGATTTGACCTAGTTAATCAAGTCAACCATGGTTGACCAAATCAACCATAAACCCCATTTACACTCAATCAAGCACCGAATCAAGCCTGAATTTATTCAAAATACTTTGACCATCCCATATAGCGGTTTAGACCTGATTGAACACTTTAACCCAATCAATAGTTGACCTGGTTAACTGGACCTAGGTTTTGTCAAAGCTAACCTATTTAGGTAAAATAACCCCACCCAACTAAATCAAATTCTTTAAACCCTCAAGAGTACTCAACAACTTGCCTTGGACATCCTCAAACCTATCATGTGTAAAAGCTTGATGAATTTGACCAAGTCAACAAATTGACTTGGTTAAAGTCCTATTTTTTTTGTCAAGTGCTCCCATACATTCAATCCAAACCTATGCAAACCCTATAAAGCCTTCAAAGTTACTCCAATGCATGGTTAAAAAATTTTGTAACCCTCCATGGGTCAAATCATGTGATGTTGACCAATCCCTACCCTAAAGCCTTTTAGTTTGAACCTTCCAAATGGAGTTTAAAACTCTCCTAAGACCCTCCAACAAGGCTAAGGACTTGGTTTAACCAAAGATGGAAAGGAAGTGGTCCCCCTCTCCAAAAGCCTCTAATGGCCAAGAGGCTAAACCCAACCCTTTCTTACCACCCCAACAGCCTAGGTTACGTGTCCATCATCAGGACAATAGTTTTGATTAATTATGTCCGTTTAAACCAAACACAAAAATCAAAACTCCAATGAGAGCTCATTTCCATTCATTCTACCTGTCTCAGCCTTTAGATCTTCTCACAGTCATTTTTTAGCCACCAACCATCTCCTATACATTTTTCAAGCTCAAACCTATTGGTCAACTACTGGTGATGGTGACAAGTTTCTAGTCAAACCAAGCATAAAGTCCATCCAACTTGAATAGCTTTTAATACATGCATTTTTAATGGTTGATTCCTTCTAGAGAAGTGTACAAAGGCAATCTATAAGCTCAATAAGTCTAAAAGCACTTAAATCTGAAAGTTCGTTGTGGATGTTAAAGCCCTATGAACTTAGTCCCAAGCTAACCAAGAGGGGGGGGGTGAATTGGAAAACCTTAAAACCAAAGATAAAATTAAAACCAAAAACACCACAAATAAAGTGCAGAAGAAAAATAAATGCGAAAGAGATAATAAGAAAAGAACACACCGGATTTATAGTGGTTTGGTCAAACCTTGACCTACGTCCACTCCTTGGAGGCACCCCCCAAGTATTGCACTAAACTAGTGTCTCTCCCTTAGCCCCCACGGCTATGCGGAGAAGCCCTTACAAAATCACTTCCACCTTTCCCGATGCGGCGGAGTCGCCGGGTCCTTTGACACCAAAGAGATCTTCTTCTTTGGTGAACTTACCTCGAGACAAGCCATGAATCCGATGGTACTAAGGTGCGAGTTCGCCGGAGCAACCGTGTGGATCCCCCACCACACTCCCTTGAGTTTCTCCCCCTTACAGGATCTTCTCCCTCTCAAACTCCACCCTTTCCTCTCTCTCTTTCAAGCTCTCTCTTCAAGTCTCCCCCACAAGAACGAAGCTCTAATGGCTGTCAAAGACACTTACAAAAGTTGTCATGCCATAGCTTAAATAGAAGCTCTCAAAACGAGCTCATTAATGTAAGTTGCCGACATTATCGTCTAGGACGATATGTATATCGTCCTATACGATCAGTACAAATTAAGCTCATTAGCCCGGGACTATATGGGACGATCAGAAGAAACTTGGTTACATCGTCCTGGCTGATCTCACGATCGTCCTGGATGATTAGTTTAAAACCAGTTCAATTGTCCTGATCATCGCCCTGAATAGAGTCTGGCCGATGTAAATCATCCAGGTTATCGTCCCGGCCGATCCAATGATCATCCCGACCGATCTGATTGTATCAATCAGCCATTAATTCTTTCCAAAGATACCAGATCATTTTAGGCATAATTGAGTTAGATCATCCTGGACGATTGGTATATCATCCTGGCCGATTTCCTAAAATACATGATACCTAAATTGATCATGGCGGCTGATTCTTTCTTAATTGATCATATCGTCCAGGCTGATTATTATGACGGCTGCCTTAATGAGGATGCCTTAATTAGGGTTTCTGATTTTGGATAGATCGTCCAGGCCGATATTACTATCATCCCGGATGATGTTACCAAAAACAGAAATCATATAGGGAAATAGAGAATTTCTACCAAGTTACAAAACATCAGGAGCCACACCAAAAATAATAGACTCAAGAAAGGAAAAAGGTATAAACAGACTCAATTCTAGTCTACCCAATCTTGAGCTGGTTTCAAGTTGTAGTCTGATCGTGTGGACCTGAAACGTTAGTACAAAAAGGCAATCGTAGAGAAATAAGAAATGTTTACTATCATCAAAATCATAAACCATAGATCCGTAACGATCTCCCCCTTTTTGATGATGGCAAAAATATTTCAATTTTGAATTTTCAAAAAAATAATTTTTTCTCCTAATCTCCCCCTCACTTGAATAACACTTTAAAAAATAGGGGAGATAAAAAATAATTTTTGTTGTTTTAAATTTTTGAAAAGAAAATAAAGGATACAAGTACGTTCTCCCCCTTTGACATTATCAAAAAGAGAGAAGGCACAGAGAACAAAACGAAACAAAAACGTTCCCTGATCTAGTGAGACAAAAAGTATTCTTAAAATGAGAAAGTCCAGTAAAGGTTAGAAAATCAAAATTTGATAATCAAAACTCAAGTTTTTTAAAAAGGCTCAAAAACTTTTTAATTTAGTATCTAAATCAAGAAATAAATTAGAGAAAGAAACAATCATTTTTCAAAAACTCCTTCCATAAAATATATCTAATAAAAGATCAATGCACGAATTGTTGAATCAAGAATCAAGATTTTCAAAGTCAAGTATCGAAAGTATCAAGGGTTTTCTACAGTTTTTTTTAAGAAGAACAAGAATGGTAAGCATTAACTTTTTGTGGGCTCATTTTATGCCTCTTGACAATTGGTTGGCGCACTGCGCATCTTTTGATACACTTTGTGTATTCTATATTTTCAATTTGGCGTCTTTGCGCATCTTTTATTTTTGACATCATTGGCTAATTTTTTGAATATGCTTCCTTTCTTAAATCTTAAAAAAAACAAAGGAAAACCCATCTTAGTGACAAAGCGAATTTTTTGATTAAGAAAATTATGAGTTAGATTCAACGACTTGCAAAAGATTCCTATGCGATAAATAAAACGTAGGGAGATAAAAAAAAATTGTTTCAAAAACCAATTTAAAAGATGAAAGAGATTTTAAATCAAAACTAGGATAACCTCTTTTAGGAAATAGAGATTGAGAATAAAAACAAATCATGAGTTTCCTTTCTTCGACTGTTTTAGAGAAGTCAAACAAAATTTACCAAAGATTTAAAAAAAATAAGACGTAGATTTTTCATTTTTAGAAAAGTGAGTGTGTGTGTTGGATCAAAGAAAAAAATAATAAAAAAATAAAAGAAAAATGAAAACAAAAGAAAAACAAAAACCAACAAAAAGAAAAAAAAAACACAAATAGCCCTTTTTAATCATTATCTCTTTCCTGGTCCGATTCTTCAGAAACCATGTCTGCCCATGAGATTTTGTATTTTTCATTATTTTCCAAATTAAACTTTAGCTTTGCCTTGCCCTTTTCTATTGTAGGAAGAATTCTTACATTAGGGCACGTATTCTTCATATGTCCAGGTATCCTACATCGAAAGCAAACAATGTTAGAGGAAATATGGACATCCTTACCACTTTTACCTTTCTTCCACTTTTGCTTATGCATTGGTGAGCTTTGTGATTTTCTTGATAATTCATTGCTTTCGTCACCAACTAAGCTTCCTCTTTCTGTATCTTCAGCTTTTAGAACGATCGTTTCACCTGCATCAAAAAGTCTTTGACCCAACCCTTGCTCGTAGGCAATGAGTGAGCCAATCAAATTATCAATAAAATAATCATTCAAATCTTTTGATTCACAAATAACAACTAATTTAGCATCAAATTTTTCAAGTAAACAACGAAGAATTTTGTTAACTTATTCAAAATTTGAAAAAACTTTTTCTAAGGCATGCAATGATGTAGTAATTTGAATAAACCTTGTATACATGTCTAAAATCGTTTCAAAAGGTTTCATAGAAAACATTTCAAAATAATGCATTAATATATTCAACTTTGATTGCTTGATTTCATTAGAGCATTCGTATATGGTGTGCAATTTATCCCAAACTTCCTTACCAGTAGTGCACGTGGAAATTAACAAAAAATCATCAGAATTTAAAGCACAAAAAAAAATAATTTAAAGACTTTGCATTTAATTGAGCATCCATTCGTTCATCTCTATTCCATTGATTAAAAGGAATATCAGTTTTAATTCCATTTAAAACTCGTGACGGTGAAGAATAACCATTTAAAATCATATGCCACATACGAAAATCAATTGATTGCAAGAAAATAGACATGCGAGTTTTCCAAAAATCAAATGACATATTTTCAAATAAAGGAGGTCTGATGATTGAATAACCTTCCGCAACATAACGATTAGCCATGGATCGAAAATTCAAAAGCTTTTAAAAACTTATTTTATGAAAACCGCTCTGATACCACTTGAAAGTTCGTTGTGGATGTTAAGCCCTATGAACTTAGTCCCAAGCTAACCAAGAGGGGGGGTGAATTGGAAAACCTTAAAGCCAAAGATAAAATTCCAACCAAAAACACTACAAACAAAGTGTGGAAGAAAAATAAATGCGGAAGTGATAATAAGACAAGAACACACCGGATTTATAGTGGTTCGGTCAAACCTTGACCTACGTCCACTCCTTGGAGGCACCCCCCAAGTATTGCACTAAACTAGTGTCTCTCCTTTAGCCCTAGCCCCCACGGCTAGGCGGAGAAGCCCTTACAAAATCACTTCCACCTTCTCCGGTGTGGCGGAGTCGCCGGGTCCTTTGACACCAAAGAGATCTTCTTCTTTGGTGAACTTACCTCGAGATAAGCCTTGAATCCGATGGTACTAAGGTGCGAGTTCGCCGGAGCAACCGTGTGGATCCCCCACCACACTCCCTTGAGTTTCTCCCCCTCACAGGATCTTCTCCCTCTCAAACTCCACCCTTTCCTCTCTCCCTTTCAAGCTCTCTCTTCAAGTCTCCCCCACAAGAACGAAGCTCCAATGGCTGTCAAAGATACTTACAAAAGTTGTCATGCCATAGCTTAAATAGAAGCTCTCAAAACGAGCTCATTAATGCAGGTTATCGACATTATCGTCCAGGACATTATGTATATCGTCCTGTACGATCAGTACAAATTAAGCTCATTAGCCCGGGACGATATGGGACGATCAGAAGAAACTTGGTTACATCGTCATGGACGATTAGTTTAAAACCAGTTCAATCGTCCTGATCATCGCCCTGAATAGAGTCTGGCCGATGTAAATCGTCCCGGCCGATCCAATAATCGTTTTGGCCGATCTAATCGTATCAATCAGCCATTAATTCTTTCCAAAGATATCAGATCATTTTAGGCATAATTGAGTTAAATCGTCCTAGACGATTGGTATATCGTCCTGGCCGATTTCCTAAAATACATGATACCTAAATTGATCATGGCGGCTGATTCTTTCTTAATTGATCATATCGTCTTGGCCGATACAAGTATCATCCAGGCCGATTATTATGATGGCTGCCTTAATGAGGATGCCCTAATTAGGGTTTCTGATTTTGGACAGATCGTCCAGGCCGATATTACTATCGTCCTGGATGATGTTACCAAAAATAGAAATCATATAGGGAAAAAGAGAATTTCTACCAAGTTACAAAACATCAGGAGCCACACCAAAAATAATAAACTCAAGAAAGGAAAAAGGTACAAACATACTCAAACCTAGTTTACCCAATCTTGAGCTGGTTCCAAGTTGTAGTCTAATCGTGTGGACCTGAAACGTTAGTACAAAAAGGCAATCGTAGAGAAATAAAAAATGTTTGCTATCATCAAAATCATAAACCATAGATCCGTAACAAAATCCATCAGTTGGATCAATGTATAACACCAACCCAAGCTTAGAACACCTTGGTTTAAATAGCTTTTTAAAAGTACTTTTTAAACAAAACGGACACATCCCCATTAATTCTCTTCACATGTAGGAACTCTATTTAAAATTTAATTTGATTTGATTAATTATTTTAAGAGAATGAACCTTTTTTATCATCCTAGGGTTAGCATTAGTGTGAATAAGCTTGTATATTTTTTGGACCGTTTAATCGTGAGATCAATAGTCATGACCTTCCTTTTTAATGGTGTGATCAAACCCATGGTTTGATCTCGTAGTTTTTCTTTTTGTTAGTTTTGATCTAAGCCATTCGGTCAAATCATAAAGAATTCGATAATCCATGCCCTTTACTGACTTATATTAGTGACACACACCATCGCGGTGCTGCATCTTGCATTGATGGCCAATGATTGCTGCGGTGTAGTCTTTTTTTTTTAAAGAAAGCCATAAAAAAGCTTTATAGAAAAATCAAACTAGAATATCTGTCTTACAAGCATGCGATTCCTCCTTTATTAAATTGATAAAATAAGGAGGAATCTTATCCATACTAACATCATCCCAAATGAAAGATTTTAAACAAGCATAGTTAGCACAAAGATTAGCTAACTTATTGCATTTTCTACTAACCCAATTAAAGATAATAAAAGCAAAACTATTGATAAAATAAAGATCATCAATTTCTTTACCTCCTTTGCCAACCGAATTTTGAACGAAATCCATGATATTTTTGTTGTCTCCTTCAATTATCAATCCTTTGTAATCATACATCCAGCTCCTTATAATTTCTTTAACCGAAAGAATGGCTTGAAGTTCTAGAGATCCAATATCCCAATGAACAAGAGATTTGCCAAATGCCATAGAAATCTCCTCTTATAGTCACAGATGACTCCTCCAATTCCTACTTTGTAGTTGTTGTACAAAGAAGCATCTATATTTATTTTAATCCAATTAGGTGGAGGAGGATGCCAAGTATTGGACAACCTATTAGGTTGATTAGAATTCTCGATACCTGAGTTTAAGCATTGATAAGGCTTTTGAATCGCTAAATAGCTGACAACATTCATTGCAATATACTTTGTGCTTGTATCTTTCCCTTCATGAACATAAAGGTTCCTAGCTTTCCAGGATAAGAAGACCATATTGCAAAAGAGATTGATTAAAACTTGATTTTGAGCATTCAACTATATATAACAGGATTCAAGAGAGCTGAAGCATGGAATACCAAATCCCCAGTTGTTAACGTGCTCCACAGCTTGTTTCATTTTCCTGCATTTGAACACAATGTGTTCAATGTCTTCCACCTCCTCACATCCTCTAGGACAAATATCCATTTCTTGTAATCTTCTATAACTCAAGAATTGGTTAGTGGGAATTGCTTTGTGAAAAATCCTCCACCAAAAAGTCCCAACTTTAGGATTAAGCCTTGCTCTTCCCAGCCATTCCCATAGAGGAATTTCTGTAGCTTTTTCTTCCATTGCTTCGTATGCCAAGGCTGAAATAGTTTTCCTAGATTTGACGTGGATTAATTCCACATAATATTCTGGTTCTTCTTCCGAAATCTGGATTGATTTAATCAATTCCACCAAATTCTCACCAAAGTACTTTTGAAGTTCATTAATGTTCCATCTCCCATTGCATATAAAATCATTCACTGATTTGGAACTTCCTTCCATAATGTTTACAAATGTTGGCCATTTATCAATACATTTGTCTAAAAGTCAAATGTACTGGAATACATTCACTGAGCTACAATCAACAATTCTCCATTTGACTATTCTCTTGAGAAATTATTCCCCATTGGTGATCAGTTTCCAAGCTGCCGATCCTCCCCTTCTATTTGAGTTTTCCCTTACGATTTGACCATATTTAGGTAATAAGATCTTGTGCATCAAGAAATCTCTATTTTGATTATATTTCCATGCCAATTTGGCTCTTGATGGCCCAACTTTTTTAGAGCAAGCATTGATTCCTTGCCCTCCAACTTCTTTAGGTTTACACATGGAATCCCAACAAACATAATGAATCCCATCTTCTCCTCTATTTTTGCTCCAAATAAATCTTCTACATAGTTTATCCACCTCATTCAAAATCTGTTTAGGAACCAATGAAAGTGTTGAGTGAAACGTTGGATATGATAGTAGGATAGATTTGACTAGAGTTATTTTTCCAGCCAATGAAATAAACTTGCTGCCCCAAACATTTAGCATGCTCAAAGATTTGTCTAGGATGAATTGGAAGTCTGCTTTAGCCATCCTTCTTAGAGCCATCTTGATGCCCAATTAAGAAAACTCGTTTACTTCTTTGTACTCCATAATCTTGAATATAGTTCTCCTTTTCTCTCTCTTTACAGATTTTCCAAACAAGATACCAAATTTTTGTATATTGACCTTTTGACCCGACCATCCACAAAAGTTTGACAAGATGCATTTAATCTCTTTTACCTTTTTAATATTTGCTTCAGAGAAAATGACAATGTCGTCAGCATATAATAAATGAGAAAGTTTAGGGCCCTTATTAGTAATACCAATGCCAACGAATTTGCCTTTTTGAATAAATGCATTAGAAAGGATTTGAGCACACATGATAAACAATATAGGAGATAGAGGGCATCCTTGCCGGAATCCGCTCTTAGCTTCAATCCAATTGGAAAAGTTCCCATTAATGAGTAGGGAGAATTTAGGATTGTAAATACACTCCCAAATAAGTTTAACAAATTTGCAAGGGAAGCAAATTTCATCCATTACTTTGACTAATGTCTTCCACCCCATTGAGTCATATGCTTGCTCCATGTCAATTTTGAATGATACTAAACCTTTAGAAGATTTAGAATTTCTGAATTTATGGAAAATTTCGTGGGCCACTAACACATGATCGGAGATTGATCTACCTCTTACAAAAGCCGCTTGATCTTCTGATATTATCTTTGGAACAATAAATAATAACCTATTTAAAAGAATCTTTGCTGCAATTTTATAAATTGTATTGCAAACACTAATAGGTCTAAAGTTAGAAGGAACCAAAGGATTTTTAATTTTTGGAATCAGAACAATGATAGTTTCCTTCCACTTGTCATCCATTTTACCATGAATGAAGAAGTATTCCAAAGCCTTCCATAAGTCATTTTTTATAATACACCAATAAGATTTAAAAAATGAATAAGTCATACCATCATTGCCCAGAGCAATGTTTCCTCCAACCTCCTTGATAACCTTCTCCAATTCTTCAACAGTAAAACCTCTATTTAGCAGCTCTGTATCCTCTTCATTGATTGTCCTCCACAATTTTGGCCAGTTCTCCAAGTTACAGCTCCTTTCTTCCCATTTGTTTTTGAAATATTGGAGAATTACATCTTCAATTTAATGTTGGTTTTCAGCAATAACCTCGTCCACACCTTTGATCCTATGAATGAAATTAGAATTTTTCCTTGCACTGGCATACATTTGAAAAAACTTGGAGTTATCATCTCCTTCCATGAGCCATTAAACTTTAGCTCACTGTCTCCACCAGGTGTTGATCCGGGCCAAAATTGAATTAAATTCATCAGTTTTAACTCTCAGCTATTAAGAGAGTTGCTATTTGCATGTTTTACATTCTTGCAACTTGTAAAGTTTTGATGATTCCAAATATTATTATTTTAAAGTTTGGTTTTCTCCTAACACTTTTTAGAAGAATTATTTTTGTTCTTGTGTGGACTAACATTTCAGGATAATCGAACTCTAGACTAATGAAGAATTCAAATCAAAATTCACCATAAGATAATTTGTAAATTGAAGATTGTACTTTTCATTGTATTAAGTTTGAGAGGGAGTGATTGTAATTAAGTAACTTAGCACACACACACACACACACTTGGGGAGATCTTAAAAATTCATACTGATCATACAGGACAAACCATGTTCATACGGGACGATTAAGTTAGTTATCCCCTCAGAAGAGCAATGGAACGAACAGGAAGTGAGAAAAAATTTCTATGTCTGAGGACGAAATGCTCTCTTGAAAATTTTCATTCAAATGAGGTGCTATTCGGCCCAGGACGAAATACTCTCTATAAAAATTTTGTTCAGACGAACTCTTATTCATTCCAAGATGAAAATGCTCTATCCTTTCCAATTTTGATAACTTTCTGCAGTTTGTCCAAAATGGACCCATGGTATAACTATTTGTACGGGATGAACTTAGTTCGTACGGGATGATAATCAAGAACGAAGTTAGTTCATACCAATATACATTGGGTTCGTATGTAACTGATTTAAGTAAGTTTGTCCAGGATGATCCATGATCGTACGGGATGATCCACTATGTATAGACATGAAAATCAGCAATTTTTGGACAGTTTTTTGTGTCTTTCCTATATAAAGTCCAATTGGAATTGCCTCTTAATATTTTTTCCTACTGGTCTTCGTGCCAACTGAAGGGAGATTTAAGGAGTGAGTTTGAGAGAGTGTTTGAAGGAGGATTCTTACTACTGGAGCATGAAAGATTCACTTGGTACTCAAAGGTAAGAATCTCTACTTGTAGTTTTTGATTATTTCACTCTTTTCTCTCTTCCTTCTAGATTTATTGTGAGAAGATCTGTCAAGAAGATCTGGTTCTCTGCCCACACTTGGAGAGTATGAATAGCCGAAGGGTTCTCTGTCCACACTTGGAGAGTGTGAAAGGATGAAGAGTTCTCTACCCACACTTGGAGAGTGTGAAAGGACGAAGGGTTTTCTTGCCACACTTAGAGAGTGTGAAAGGATGAAGGGTTCTCTGCCTACACCGGGAGAGTATGAAAGGATGGACAGTTCTCTACCAACATAGGAAAGAATGTAAAAGGACGACGGTTCTCTGCCACACCGGGTAGTGGTGGAAGAGAGTTTTGTAAAGGCTTCGCCGCCTTGCTGTGGGTGCAAAAGGAGAGTCACTAGTGGTATTAGTGTAATACTCGGAGGGTGCCTTCGGGGAGTGGATGTAGGTGGTGTTTGACTGAACCACTATAAATCTTATGTCTTTTTATTTTCTGCTACATTTTATTTTACTGTTTTAACTTGTGGTTGAAAAATATTTTTCTACAAAATTCATTAAAGTAAATTTTTGGTATAAAATTTTAAAAGAGGGTAAATTTTTTTTTAATTATCAATTCACCCCCCCCCCCCCTCTTGGTTAGCCGCTGCCATAAGCTTATGTTTTATAACCTAATTCATATTGAACGAGTTTCAACAAATGGTATCAGAGCTTTGTTTCAAAATCATAAATTTAGACTACTTTTTTATTAACGTAGATGGCTACATTTAGAAACTGAAATACACCTGAGGGTTACTCTATAACTTGACCTCCATTGTTCGACAATATTCCTTTTGATTTTTGGAAAGCATGCATGTCTACATTTTTACTGTTACTTGATTATCGTATGTGGATCTTAGTCTTAAAAGGGTATACAAAACTAACTAGACTAGTTGACGGAGTTAGAGTTGAAACTCCTTTTATGGATTGGACAGTAGAAGAATGTGACTTAGCACAACTAAACACCAAATGCTTAAATAGTTTCTTTTGTGCTCTTAAATTAGAAGACTACATGCGGGTTTCTACTTGCAAGAGTGGAAAGGACATATGTGATAGACTTTGTATAACTTATGAGGGGACTAATGAGGTTAAGCAATCTAGACTTAATATCTTGTTGCATGATTATGAATTATTTCACATGAAACCAAATGAATCCATTTCTGATATGTACACAGGATTCACACAAATAGTCACCTCTTTACATGCATTGGGTAGGAAATTAACGAATGCTGAAATGGTTAATAAGATTCTTCATTATTTGCCTACTGCTTATAATGCTAAAAAGACTGTAATTACAGAGTCTAAAGATGAAAACATTTACTCTATTAATAATCTTCTTGGTTCGCTAATTGCTTACGAATAAGGAGTTGGACAAAGAAAGATTGATGTAGGTGAACCACGAAGGGAGAAGAACATAGCACTAAATGTGGAGGAATCTGAGAGTGAACACTCATAACCTAAGGATGAAGACGACATCGCACTAATTCAGAAGTTTTCTGAAGAGGAAGCAGAAGAGGCGCCAGCAATGGAATCGAGGTAAATTTAATAGGAATGTCAAGATTTTAAATGATGTTATTTGCTATGAGTGTAGAAAACCTGGACATATTAAGACAGATTGCCCAAAACTCAAAGTCACTCATAGCAAGGAGAAGGTATAAGAGAAACCAATTATGAAGAAGGGCAAGAAGAAATTCCAAAGAGCTTTCTGGGCGGACGTAGCTTCAGACTTGTCAGAGACGGAAGAGGAAGAGGAAGTCACTAATCTGTGCTTAATGGCTGATAAATCTTGATCAGTTAGATCAAGAAGAGGTATACGACTTAACTTATGATAAACTTTTTGAAGTTTCCGAACACATGCATGATGCATATAGAAAAATGACGAAAATGCATACTAGTATGAGCATAGAATTTGAGGAACAACAAAAGGAACATGAAATACTTTGGAAAGATCATGCTTTAATTGATGACAACTACATGAAATTACTTGATGAGTTTGATGACTTGAATAAAAATCATGAAAGTTTGAAATCATCCTATACAGAACTTAAAAAAGAATTTAAAAATTTTAAGGATGAATCTAAGAGCAAAATTTATAGAATCAATTATACAAATCGAATTTTAGAATATATGAATTCATTTTATAAATTAAAGATAAAAGCTCTCGAGGATAATAAGATACCCTCAAAACTTGAAAATTTCACTAATCCTTTTTTGTATCCTAAATTTATGCAATCCCTAAATAGACAAATGAATAGTTAAAGACTTAGGAATCCTTTTCCAAAAGTTAAATGTAACAATTGTGGATTGAATGGACACATAGCACACACCTATACTTTGAAGAAGAAAACTTATTTGGTGTGGAAACCTAAGATACATAAACCTAGACATATCATACATGTATCTCTTTATAAATTGCCAAAATGAGAACCCAAACTTGTTTGGGTTTCCAAGTCTAACATTTGATAATCTTGCAGGATCGCTCTCACATAAGACCTCGTGAGAGCATATGGTACCTGGACAGCGGATGTTCAAAGTATATGACTAGAGATACTGCACAATTCATATCGCTGGAAGCCAGGAGTGGAGGTAAGGTTACACTTGGAGATAATACCACAAGGAAGGTAGTTGGATCAGGTATGATTGGAAATTTTAAGAATTTTTACATTGAAAATGTGTTATTGGTAGAAGGCTTAAAGCATAATTTGTTAAGTATAAGCCAGCTATGTGACAAAGGATATTGTGTAAATTTTTTTTCTACTAGCTGCATATTAAGCCTAAATGGAAATAATATTTTGAATGGTTTAAGGGTAAACAATGTGTATATGCTAGATTTGAATTGCATTCAAACTTCTACTTTTTGTTTAAAAACTATTTCTGATGAATCATGGCTTTGGCATAGGAGACTTTGTCACTCTAGCATGAAAAACCATAGGAGGATTACCCAAAAGAACCTAGTGAGAGGTATACCAAAACTAGACTTTACTAAGGACCACCTTTGTGATGCATGTCAATTAGGAAAATAGGTGAAGTCCTCTTTTTAGTCCAATAAGGATCTTAGAACTAGTAAACCATTGGAGATTTTGCATATGGATCTTTTTGGACTAGTTGGGATTGTAAGTCTAGGAGGGAAGGTATATGGATTTGTGATTGTGGATGATTACTCTAGATTCACATGGGTTAGATTTCTATTTCATAAAAGTGAATCATTTAAGGAATTTAAAAGTTTTTCGACTTGGATTCAACGAAAGCTAGGACGTGAAATTATGACTTTACAAAGTGATTATTGAGGAGAATTTGAGAATGAAAGATTTGAGGATTTTTATAAGGAAAAAGGAATTGATCACAACTTTTCTGCACTTAAAACCCCTCAGCAGAATGGGGTAGTCAAAAGGAAAACAAAACATTAATAGAAGCCGCCCGAGCCATATTGGTAGAATACTTACTTCTTAAATATTTTTGGGCTGAGGCGGTTAGCACTACATGTTATGTTCTGAATAGGATGAATGTAAGATCTAAATTAAATAAAACATCCTATGAGTTGCTAAAAGGAAGAACACCTAATTTGTCACATTTGCATGTTTTTTTGTTGCAAGGTGTTTATTCATAACAATGGAAAATATGCCTTAGGAAAATTCGATCCAAAATCAAATGAAGGTATTTTTGTAGGATACTTAAGTGTTAGAAAATCTTATAGAGTATTCAACAAATGAACTTTGGTAATTGAAGAGACCACACATGTTGTATTTGATGAATCTAAAAGTTTGGAAGAACCAAATATTATAGAAGATGAAATTAAGATTAACTCCCAAAAGATTGATAAAATAAATTTGGAAGAAAATTTGGAAGAAATTTTGGAAGAAAATTTGGAGATAGAAAATCCTTTGCCTAGAAATTTGAGATTTTCTAAAAACCACACAAAAGAATTAATAATTGGTGAACCTAGTGAGGGTGTAATGACTAGGTGTGGATTAAACAAAGAAGTCAATCATTCAGCCTTCATTTCAATAATAGAAGAGTAAATTAATCTTGATCAAGTACTTTCGGATGAGTTTATTAATTGATCAAGTACTTTCGGATGAGTTTTGGATTTTGGCTATGAAAGAAGAGTAAATTAATTTGTAAGAAATAAAGTTTGGGAATTAACTACAAGGCCAAAGGATTAAAGTGTAGTTAGAACTAAGTGGGTATTCAAAAATAAAATAAATGACTCAGGAGTAGTCATTAGAAATAAGGCTAGATTAGTTGTTAAGGGGTATAATCAGATTGAAGGGATTGATTTTGAGGAGACTTTTGTCCCTGTAGCTAGACTTGAAGTAATTAGGATTTTTCTAGCCTTTGCCTATTTTAGAGGATTTAAATTATACCAAATAGATGTAAAAAGTGCCTTTTTAAATGGGGTAATTCAAGAGGATGTTTTTGTAGAACAATCTCCAGGTGTTGAAAATTCTAAATACCCAAATCATGTTTTCAAATTGAAAAAGGCATTATATGGATTGAAACATATACCTAGGGCTTGGTATGAGAGATTGATCACTTTCCTACTTAAAAGATCATTTGAAAAAGGAAGTGTTGATACAATTATTTTTTTGAAGAAATTTTGAAAGGATATACTCATTGTACAAATTTATGTTGATGACATCATCTTTGGATCTTCAAATAAAAGTCTTTGTGATGATTTTTCTAAAATAATGAGTAGTGAATTTGAAATGAGTTTAATGGGAGATTTAAGTAACTTTCTAGGCTTTAGCATTAAGCAAATTGAGGAGGGTACATTTCTTAGTCAGTCAAAGTATGTTAAGGACATCCTCAAAAAATATGAAATGGATAATACTAAACATGTTAGTGCACCTATGAGTTTCTCAGTTCAGTTGGATAAGGACACTAAGGGAAAATATATTGATTAAAAGAAATTTAGAGGGATTATTGGATCTTTGTTTTACTTGACAGCTAGTCGGCCCGATATCATGTTTAGTATTTGTTTATGTGCTAGATTTTAATCAGATCCAAAAGAATCACATTTGACAGCAATAAAAAGGATTTTAAGATATCTGTTAGGAACTCGGAACTTAGGAATTTGGTATCCTAAGTTTAGCTCTTCATTTGAAATAATTGATTATTTAGATTCTGACTTTGCAAGTCGTAGGGTAGATAGAAAAAGCTCTTCTGGAACATGTCAGTTTATTGAAAATTCTTTAGTCTCTTGGTCCAATAGAAAATAAAATTCAGTATCCCTATCTACTGCTGAAGCTGAATACATTGCATTAGGAAGTTGTGTGGCACAAGTACTTTGGTTAAAATAACAGTTGATTGATTTAGGATTAACTATAGGCACTATTCCCATTTATTGTGATAACACTAGTGCTATTTACATTTCTAAAAATCATATTCAACATTCAAGAATCAAACATATAGACATCAGACATCATTTCATAAGGGATCATATATCCAAAGGAGAAATTGAACTCACTCATGTTTCTACAGAAAATCAAAAATCAACTTGCAGACCTTTTTTACAAAATCTTTAGCCTTTGATACTTTCAGTACATTAAGAACAAGGCTTGGTGTGATCGATTTAAATGATTAATTAAAATATTTCTGCAACATTAATGTGTGTTTTTAGTTAATGTTTTGTGTGTTTTTTATTAGTGTGTTTGTGTTTTAATTTTGATTGAGTGCATATTTTTTTGAAAATTTGAGTGAAAATTGTCCATGAAGAAATTATTTTCGTACGGGACTAATTATGTAGTGTGTCAACTGTCGGATTTGAACCGTTTACATGCAGTTTTTAATTTTCACTTCGTATGTATGATTGTCACGATCGTCCGGATGAAATTTTCAAATGACGGGACGATTAATTGTTAGTTAAATAGATAAGGTTGTTTTTAATATTATATTCATACGTACGAACCTTTGGTTCGTCCGGACAAACGTTTGGTGAATCAATGTGGGGGACGATTTCAACTACCATTAAAATGATCATAAATTTCTTATCATCCAGGATGAACACCTGGTCATCTGTACGATCATTTGGTCAAAAGTCTGTATGAAAGGACGCTTCATAAGTTGTGTGATTACCAAAAGCCATTTCATTTTGGACTCATTCATTCGTCCATACAAAATTTTTTCGTACGAGATGAACTGAATTTCATACAGGACGAAATAATTTTGTATGTACAAACAGTCAAATTTCATTAAATTGGCCGGCTGAGAACTCAACAGTCACACTCACACATCCCTTTTAGAATCCTTTCTTTCTTTAGATCTTATCCATGGCAAGTTCAAGCAAACGACAAAAGGATCTCGCCAAGGGTCCACACAGAAATTCTTCGGATAATTTTCTGTCCAGAGCCAACGAAGAATCTATTCCTAGATTTGTCTCCGCTAAGATCACCCCATCTAGAGTTCTTATTCAGGAACAACTGACCTTTCAGGTAATGAACTTGTTTGCTTCAACTCAATTTGGTCTCATTCTCACACTAGTCTACCTTTACAACAAAGAGACCTTTCATTATTTTCTAGCAAACATGTCTTTCAATTCCGACCATTCTGTAATCAAGTCCTATGTTTTTAAGAAGAAAGTTGAAATCACCAAGGCTGACCTAGGAATCTTTTTGAACTTAAGGACTGAGGGAATTAGAGCCCATACCATGACCACTACTACTAATTTTGACTGGACTGAAATTAATGAAGTGATTAGGAAAATTATATTTAAGGAGCATATGCCTAAAGTGTCCTCTCTTATTCGTAATGCTCGTATCATTCATCATGTTCTTCGAACTTCCATAATTCCTAAAGCTGGTGATAGAGTCAACATTACTCCTCTTCTTTCAACAGTAATCTAATTGATTATGACTAAACAACCTATAGATGAAGCCCAACTAATCCTTGACTATCTTTATGGACCATCTGAAATTGGTCATGTCACCCATAAAAGAAAGAAGAACATTGCCTTAGGACATCTTATTGCCTACATTTTGGAGAAGAAGTATGAATTGGTTCATCCAGTTCAAGATTTTGAAGAACCTCTCTACTACAACGACAGATCTTTTAGAGCAATTTTCAATAAAGATGAACCACGTAAAGCACATGTTATTAGTGACTTAAAGGAGGAACATGAACCTGCACCTGCACCTGCTAGTGAACCAAATTATCAGATTTGGTTCAGAGATTTGATCGCTTAAAGTCTTATTTTGATCAAAGATTTGATCAAATTGAAACTCACTTACAACAGTAGGATGTTCAATACACTCAGGATATGGGGTATATGAGAGAGCGGATGAATGATATTAGTTCCAACATGCTTATGATAAGCAATTATTTTAATTTCTTCAGTACTGTACCTCCTCCTCCTCCAGATCAGGGACCATCAGAGTGATTCATGTACTTGGTTTTGTTTTTCTTTAGATGATGTGATTGTGTTTTAGTAGTTTGAGATGTATTTTTCTTTTTGTGATGTAGTTTTCATTTGATGTTTTAGTATTTGAGTTTTTATGTCATATTGATATCATTCCTTAATTTGTAATATCCATTATAATGATATCAATATAAGTTATATTGTTTTGTTTTAATCTGATTTTGAAATGTATGTTAACCTATATGAAAATCCCTAAAGTTTTTTATCCTACAAGTGTCATAACTTAAACTGCAATTCAAAATTGAATTCATTAGAAAATCTAATTTTCTAAATTTAAGTTTTGCTTATAACTTGATAAAATTAAGAATGTCAATTTCATGTCTCTTATTAGACTACATTAATGTTTAATATTATTATTGTAATTGTGATATTTTCTTATTTTGTATTTCACTTATCAATAAATATTGATGCACTTAGAAAAATTTGTAATTTTTTATTATTGATTTTGGAAAGATCAAGATTACTCTTGAAAAATGTACAAATGTATAAAAATCAAAAGGAATGCGCAATGGTTCGCAATTTGAAAACAGGCACAAAATAAGCCCACAAGTAAAAAGATGCAAAAAAATATACCACAACTATTGAAAAAATGCGCAAAGCGCCACATGTGGTAGTTATTTCTTTCCACGATCTTTTAATCTCTTAATTCAAATTGATCTTCTGTACATTTATATTTCGTATTGACATTTGAAATATACAAATTTTATATTCATCCTTTTTATAATAATTTTCTTTATCTTAGTGTCTAAATTGATTCATGTTTTTGATATATACTTTTTATTATCAATGTTATATCTCTTCTTAAGTTCTATGAATCATTTTTATTTACCTAATGATTTGATTTTATTTGCAATATTTATTTTAATCACTTTCAAGGATTAATTATCAAAGGATTATTATATGACTGATTACATTTCTGTTCTTTTTTCTTCTCTTTTTGATGTTGTCAAAAAGGGGGAGAAAATATTATTTGTATCGTATCTGTGTGCTTGTTTGTATCATATCTGTGTGCTTATTTTGTATCATAGTAAATGTTATCGTATTATTTTCAAATCTTTGTATTGTATTTGTTTGTACTAAAAAAATAAAATAAAAAGAGAGATAAAAGATAAAATTATTGAGCAATGCCTCCTTACTTTCATATGTCCATCAATTCAGGGGTAGTTTAGGAGGTTCTTAGAATTTGAAATTTATATAAACAATAATTATTTTGCCATCATCAAAGAGGGGGAGATTGTTAAGAGAGTTGTTATTTGCATGTTTTACATTCTTGCAACTTGTAAAGTGTTGATTATTCTAAATATTATTGTTTTAAAGTTTTATTTTCTCCTAATACGTTTTAGAAGAATTATTTTTGCTCTTGTGTGGACTAACATTTCAGGATAATCAAACTCTAGACTAATGAAGAATTCAAATCGAAATTCAACATAAGATAATTTGTAAATTGAAGCTTGTACTTTTCATTGTATTGAGTTTGAGAGGGAGTGATTGTAATTAAGTAACTTAACACACACACACTTGGGGAGATCATTAAAATTCATACTGATTCGTACGGGACGATCAAGTCAGTTATCCCCTCGGAAGAGTAATGGAACGAACAGGAAGTAAGAAAATTTTTCTAAGTCCTGATCATCCAGATGAATTTTTCTAATCATCCCAGGATGAAATGATCTCTAAAAAAATTTCATTCAAATGAAATCTTGTTTGTACAAGGACGAAATGCTCTCTATAAAATTTTGTCCATACGAAGTCCAATTTGTCCCAGGACGAAATGCTCTCTGTAAAAATTTCATCCAGATGAACTCCAATCTGTCCCAGGACGAAATGCTCTCTGGAAAATTTTTGTTCAGACGAGGTCCTAATTGGCCCAGGACGAAATGCTCTCTGCAAAAATTTCATCCAGACGAGCTCTTATTCTACCCAGGACAAAAATGCTCTATCCTTTCCAATTTTGATAACTTCCTGCAGTTTGTCCAAAACAGACCCATGGTATAACTGTTCGTACCGGACGAACTTAGTTCATACCGGATGATAATCGAGTACGAAGTCAGTTTGTACCAATATACATTAGGTTCGTATGCTTTGGGTTAGCCACTCGGACATAAGCTTAGGTTTAACAACCTAATTCATGTTGAACAAGTTTCAACATCAGCAGGCAGCCATCTTCTTCTAACAAATACCCATTCTCAGCTTTTTTTTGTTGCAGTTCCAGAATTTTAGTTTTTAAGATTTCTTTGGACTGATTAAGCTCTTGAAACTTATCCTTGCTCCAGTAATATAGAGCTCTTAAAGTCTTCTTCATTTTCTGATTTAAAATTTGAGCTAGATTACCTTGAGTTTTTTCCTTCCATGTCTTCCTCATTATTTCCATAGATGCTGGAATAGAAGTCAAAACATCTTCAAATTTGATCACCTTCTTGAAAACTTGTTTGTGTTCCAACAATTTTAGAATTATTGGACAACGATCAGAGCTGATTCTTGCCAAATGCATCACCTTCAGTTTATGGGAAACATTCAAAGCAGCTGAATCGAGTAAGCATCTATCTAGTTTTTCCAAAATCCTTTCAGCTCCTTTTTTATTGTTGCACCAAGTGAACTTTGGTCCAACGCAAGAAACCTTATGTAAATCATTACAAGATACAAAGGTTTTCATCTCCTTTGGTCCAAGAGAGAAAGTAAACATCCTTCCTCCTCTTTTTTCTTCCCTGGATAACAAGCAGTTGAAATCTCCTACCACCACCTTGGGAATGTCTTTGGACATATGCTTTTCCAATCTCTCCCATAATTGTCTTCTTTTGTATACGTCTTTGCTCCTGTATACAGTAGCTATCCTCCAACAAGCTTTGTCTAAAACATTTAGCTCTCCCACAACAAATTGAGAAGAAGTATCAAAAATATTAAATGATGCTACATTATGATTCCATAGCACCAATATGCCTCCAGATAACCCTTCGACTGAGACATAAACAAAGTCTCAATCATCACCCAAAACCAATTTAACCATCTTCTTGTCAACTATAGACAACTTGGTTTCTACCAACCCGAGAAAGAACAATCCATTGTCCCTTATAAACTCCTTCATGTATAGAGAAGCCTTCCTCTTTCTAGATGCTCTACAATTCCAAAATCCAATTGAAGACATTCTATAATTATTGGGGAATGAGTCCCCAACTTTTCTTTTGTTTCTCCCTCCATCTTCTTGCCCCTTGGCTCCAATTTAATAGGTCCTAAGCCTTTGAGTTGCTTAGACCCTCTCTTCTTTACTTTATTAGATTCTCGTTCTGTATTTTACTTTACTAGATTCTCCTTCTGTGTTGTTAAAATTGCCCATATTAACTTCTGCACCTTTCTTCAAACTTTCATTGCCTTTACTTTCTTCAAACAGAGAAGCTTCCTTATTAACTAGTACTTTTCAGATTTTTGCATACAATTTCCCCTTCCTCAATCTCATTATTTAAAATTTCAAATTGGTTTTTTGTGCTAGGCAAGTAATTAGTTTTAAGCACAGAATTACCTTTGTCTTCCAGGATTTCTTCAGCTTTTGATCCTCCCTTTTGCTGAGAAAGATCCGTTTGTTCTTCATGAATTTCTTCTTTAATTCTTTCTTCAACAATTTTGTCTTCAATAATTACTTCATCTGCAGATTGTTGAGCTTTCCCATTTGACTTCACTGAATTTTTCCCTTCTCCTTCCTTGTTTTCTTCTCTTGGGACAAGCCGAGTCCAAGTATATTTGAACTTAATATTTTTGAAGTTTTTCTTTCCATAATTTACATGGATCCATGGTCCATAGCCTCTAGTTTCATCTTCCACCTTTGAGGATATTAAAAGCCCTTTGATTTGATCCTTACTTTAACCATAATTTAAATTTTAGTGAAACTAAATATTTACTTAATTTAATTAATTAAAAAATTTAAAAAATTCAAACAATTCTCAAACACTTGAGAACACCCCCATGGGTCATTCCTGACCTTTGAGGGTGATTTCAAAATGTTTAGAATTAAATTGGATCAGAATCATTAAAAGCCTTTTTAATTAACTAATTTAAAATTTCAATTAAAAAAGAAAATTTTGAAATTTTATAATTAATTCTAAAAAAATTCAAAATAAGCAAACTAAAAGATATTATAATCCATTTAGGGTCTAATATTTATTAAAAATGTAAAACCATCAGAAATAAGTCAAAGTAAAAATTTTAATATTTTGGCCAACTATAGTTCAAAAATAGCTCAAAATTTTAAAAATTCATAACTTAATCTAAAAAAATCCAATTTAAGCAAAATTAGTATCTAATTACTCATCTTAGGGTCTAGTATTAAGAAAAATATCCAAATTTCAAAATTCACTTTAATTTAAAAAGTAAAATTTTGACCCTTTAATTTAATGCATTAAATAATTGATTAAAATTTCAAAAAATTCAATAATTAAGTGAAATTCTAGAAAATATTAAGTTATTTAATAAAATTAATCAAATAACCATTAGTACATAATAAGCACTTCAAAGATGAAGTTTTTAGGATGAGCTACAATGAGCTATTGGGCTAAGTGTCTTAAAGAGGTCTAGTTCATCGAACCCACTTTGACAACAAGACGAACATATTCAATGGAGTGTAATACCTTAAAATTAATTGATTTTTAATGAATTAACCAAATTAAAATCCCTAATTCAACTACATAAACTAGGTTTAGAGGCTAGACTACTTTGATCTATGGGGCTACGTGTCCTAAGGAGGTTTCATCCTCGAGTCCACAATTACAAATGCATAAATTAGTTGACAGTGAATTTAATTAACTTAATTCGTAAAATCAGTAATAAACCAATTTAATTAAAATTGTTAATCTTTTAATTTCCAATCAAGTAAATTAACTCAATCTCTACTAGTTACAATTAGGTAACTTGAGTCTACTAGTTTATTAACTTAGCCCCAAGGAAGGTGAAATAAACTTTTCGGCCATGGTATAAATAAAAGTAGTAATTACTTAAAACTTAAAAAATTTATTTTAAAATCAATATCAAAATATTAATACTTAAACATAAATCAAAATTTTCTTTGACCTTCAACAAATCACTAGACAACATTAATAATTACTCAATACATGATATATTCAAGCCACACGACCTACTACACACACTTTAGATTGTTTGCTATGACAACCAATTCTAGTTTTAGGCTAGATCTGTATTTTAATTTCTTCTACTTGTGTGTTAATTTTTTTTGTGATTTTCACTACACACTGGTTACTAGAATTGATTGATGTGATTGTTTATTTAATGTTAATGCAATATATGAATTGATTTAATGGGTGTTAGATTACCCTTAGGTTAGGATTAATATGGATGCTCACATAATTTTTTATATGTGGTCATGCTCATACATGGCTATAAATCAAGTGGGCAAAATTAAAAGCTTAAACTGGAAGACTTTCTGTAAGTGCTAAAATTGCTAAGTCCCTTTTAAATTAATTGAGCATTACCAAGAATGGCTGTGATTTTTTTTAGAAATATAAATATATATAACTTCTTGGGATGTATTTTAATTATTACTACTTAAGATAATATTATACGGTGGCTAGAATTTTTCTTTATATTTTTGATATAATGTAATTTAATCAAGTTGTAATGTGAAAGTAAACTCTGAGGTGAGATATCACCATCCTATTTATAATTCAAAGAGAAGGGAACATCCCTCAGGGGAGAGTTCCTCTTTATTTAGAAGTCCAAATCAAGATGAATTTGAAAATCCTTAGGCTAAACAAAACATCCTTTTGGGGAGGAATTTCTTTTCATTTAGATATCCAAACCTGACAAATCCAAGAAGATTGTATAAGGACGAAGTGAATATAAAGAATATCCCACTCTCAAAAGTTACTTGTGTCATTTCTATGATTAGAATCTAGGTTATTGTGAGTGGTACATGACTACTTTTAATTTTTGCAGACCCTATGTTATACATTAAGTGTCACATATCATATGAACATTTAATTTATTTTTTTTAAATGATTGATTTGATTTATTTACATTAATTATGCAGTAGAAATTATATATCTTTCTAGGTTTATTTATTGCATGTTGTGTTTTGATTTAGCCTAGATATATTTGGAGGCTTATGTGGGTACAATTAAATTTTTTTGTTCTTTAATTAAATAAATTTTTTAGTCTCACATATTAACTCTAATGATTTAAGAAGTAAGCTCAGGACTACCAAGAGTTTACATGCATTCATATTAAAATATCTTTTTTTTTTGTTAGGAACTTCCCCACCTATGGGTTCTGGCATACTTGCTAGCCTGTTAGGGTACAATTCTATCAAGGGCATGTTATATAATCTCTAGGAAAAAAATATTTTTAAGTCTCTTTAAAATTGCTTTATGCCATTTATGCATTCAAAGGTCAATTAGCATGTATTACATTAAAAATAAATTAAAATAAAGTGAAAATTTTAATTGCATTTTATTTTTAAGCATCAATCACCCTATATAAGTCAAGGGGCCACTTAGGATTTACTTTAGATGTGAGCCCAATTCTTAAAAATTTAATCAAAAGTTTTCTCTATCTTTCATTAAGGACAATACACATAGATTTTAAAGTTATAGGTGATTAACTGGCTCCCCAATTCAAGTTAGGATAAGTCTAGTTTTGCACTACATTAGATAGGTTTGGTCTACTATT
This sequence comes from Dendrobium nobile, assembly GCA_022539455.1. NCBI lineage: Eukaryota > Viridiplantae > Streptophyta > Magnoliopsida > Asparagales > Orchidaceae > Dendrobium > Dendrobium nobile. The sequence continues at coordinate 15,767,236 of CM039718.1, read as the reverse complement.
ATTTAGTGCCTAAATTAGACTTAGGATTCAGGGTGGACTCAAAATCATGAGACCTCAATCTTCGAGAATATAATCTAAACTTTCTAATAAATTGATAACTTAAATTAAAATATCTCAAACTAAAGTTTAAAGGCCAACAAATAGGGTAGACTAGGTCATTTTTAAATTATTTTAGAATCTCAAAGTGCCTCCTACTTCTCCTCCACTGACCTACTGAAATAAGTATTCAAATTCAATCCAATACCTATTAAAATTTTAACCTCCTCCTTTGATATCACTCAAAAACTCAAAAATAAAAATTTTGTCGTTATTTTAATTGAGAGTTTTTGTAGGGAACTTAGCTTTCCTATGATATAATTAATTATAAGAGATTTTTCACATAGGAGATTTAAAGACCCAAATTAATTTTCAAAACTTTTTTTTTTTTTTTTGAGAAAATAAGAAATCAGCGATTATCATTATTATCATATTCAAATAATTGATAAGGGATGATACCTTCTTTCCTTGGGTGGATATATCATTCTTTATCGTAACTTTAAATATGAGATTAACGATACCATATCTAGATCATCATAATTAAGTATTTAATTGAATATCATTTTGATCCTTCATGGTCATATATAGTTCTTTACTAAATTTGACTACAATATTGAAGATAAAATTTATAACTCTAAATCTAAACCCATCAAAGAATCTTATTTCCACCTCTCGAGATGGTATATCATTTCTAATAAATGTTCAATTTTAGAATTAGATTCAAAAGTCAATTTCAAATTTCAAAAAGAAATTTAATTCTGATTTGCTTTGTATATTTCCATTGCAAAGCAAATTTCCTTTTCAAACAAAAACTCAAACCAACAACAACACTTCGTATCATCTTTTTTCTTCACAAAAAGAATAGGTGCTCTCCACTAAGGCTCACTAGGATGAACAAATCCCCTATCAACTAACTCTTGATGTTGTACCTTCAACTCCTTAAGTTCACCAAGTATCATCCAATATGGAGACTTAGAAATCAAGGTTGTTATACCCATAAATATATCAATACAGAACTTTATATCTCTATTTGGTGGTAAACTGATTAACTCTTTATGAAATACATAAAAATCTCATACTATAGGGACATTAGAAAGAGAACCAAAATCTATACTCCTATTTAAGAATGATGCTAGGAATGCCATACAACCTTTTTTCTATAATCTATATGCTTCTACATAAGAGATCAAACATGATAGAACTCTTTTAGTTCCCTCACTGCCCAAGAATAATGTAACTCGCTTCCATAAGTCATTAATATGAGCCTCATACCGACTTAACTAGTCCAAATGAAAATACTTACTAACCAGTGGATGGATTTGTGAGTTCTTAGGCTCATTTTTCTTCTAGAGAGATTCTCTTCAACTTTATAGAAGACCCCAAGGGCTTATTCTGATTAGATTGAAAGATGGTTCCAAATCTTCTCTTTATCTCTCTATTTCTCTATCTCTTCACCATTGGGGGTTTTGAAAGCTATGAAATAGTGGAAAAATGCTTAGATAAGGTAAGGGGAGTTTTAGAGAAGTCGGAGGAGAGTGTTTGGGGCTAGGGGTAGCTTAGAGAATGACTTAGGATATTATCAGTGTTTTTCAAGATTTTCATTACTTGAACCCTAGTTTTTTGTTTAGATGGCTAAGATGGATTGGAGGGAATACATGGATGTTTGAAGCCTATCCTAGGTGGCTAGGAGCAAGGGAAATGGTATCAAGCATATGTGTGCCTTGGGTGAGCTTCCATGAGTGGAGGGGACCACATCTTACCCCTTGTGGCTAAACCATTGCTTGGGCTTGGTTTGGGTGCAGCATTAAGGGAAGCTTTTGGGCTAATTTGAATAGGTCTAAGTAGATTTAATCAAGGAGATTTGGAAGGAAATGAAATCTTTGAGAAGGTTTGATTCTTTCACCCAATTTCACCCATTTTATTTGGTTTTATTGACTTGTTAACCTGTTAATATATATATATAAATGCAAACTTGGATGAGTTTTGGGGGTCATGCATGCTGCAGAAATAAATCCATGTCATTTGGAGTAATGATTTGGAAGTTTGTTTGAAGGGTTAATTGAATGCAAGAGTTTTGACCACTCTTAATGAGTTGACCTAGTCAAACCAATGAGAATTTGACTCATGAAAGAGTTGGGTATGCATAGAGCATGCAATGGAATAAGTTCGGGAGTTTGATTTGGTTTGATGATGCTTGAAGCATTGAATTTAAATTTGGTTAGGTGTATGATTGATTTGGTCAACCATGGTCGACTTGGTTAATCAAGTTAAACCATAGGTTAGGGTTAGGTCCAATAAATTTAAAATGATTCTTTAGACCCAATGGAGGTGGTCACATATAATGGCGAGATTTCCTCGCATGAAATGAATGGTTAGGCCCTTAAGGGGCAATTTGGTCAACCAAGTCAAATTAAAACTTGGGTTTAGGTTCAATTCATCCTAAATGGTATTTAGAATATATTGAATGAGTATTGAAATATTTATTACAAATCTAATTTCAAGGATTATAATTTTGATGATAGCAAATATTTTTAGCATTTCTATTTTTTTATTATTGCCTTGCCTATTAACATTTCAGGCCAACAAGATCAATTTCAAATCAAGCCAGCTTAAGTTTGGGTAGACTAGGATTGAGTTAGTATGCAAGTATACTTCAAGTATTTTTATCTTTTCTTGAGTCAACTATAACAAAGTGGGTCCTAATGCTAAGTAACCTTGCACATACACTTAGAGAAAAAAATTCTATCTATTTTAGAGTTTTATATTTTTGATCATATCATCTAGGACGATCCAAAATCGTCATGGACGATCAGTTAAAAATAAAAATCCTAATTATGGTATCCTGGTTAAGGTAGCCAAATTAAGCAAATTGTCCTAGACGATATTAGCTTCGTCATGGATGATATGCTCAAATCAGAAAGAATCAGCCGCCAACTCTTTTAGGAATGTTATTATTTTTAGACATCGTATAGGACATCGTCTAGTATGATGCATTACAAAAATGCCTAAATTAGTTTAATGATTAAGGAAAGCAATTAAGGTTTGATTGATTGATTATATCATCCTGGATGATCACAAAAGATCGTCCCAGCTAAAAAAACCATAGTTTCATCCTAGATGAATAGAATGATGTTCTAGATGATATGTATTAATTTGAACTAATCATATAGGTTAATCCAAGAATCGTCCTGGTTGATCAGTTATTTTTTCATCATCCAAATATGTAAAGTCTAGCTGAACAGAGTGATGGTCTGAATGACATTTCACATTTTGAACTAATCATATATGATGATCCATATATCATCTTAAACAATCAATAATTTTTTATCATCCAAACAGGTAAAGTCTGGCCGAACAGAGTGATGGTCTGGATGATACTTGACATTTTGAATTAATCATTTAGGACGATGTACCCATCATCCTAGATGATCAGAACAAACAAATCTTCTAATCTTCTAGCCTCCCCTAGATCATCTTGGCTGATTGAACTAAATTTATATTGATCGTACATGATGATTCATCAGTTGGCATGGAAGATCTTTAACGATTTGTTCCAATTTAGGGAAATTTGAGGCCCTTATATATAAGATCTCTTGTTTATTCATGATGTGATCTTTTATTACTGTCTTGACCTGAGAGAGCCAAGAGGAGAGGGAAAGCTTGGGAGATAGAGAGAGGATCTTGTGAGTGAGAGTTTGTGAGGGTTTTATAAAGGTTGCTCCAAGAAAGGATCCGAGTTGTCTTCTTCAGTCATCGTCCCTAGTTCCTTAGAGGTTTTAGAGAGATCAACTTTAGCGATTGATTGAGATTCTTTGCCTGCTTCATGAGGAAGTAAAAGGGGGGTCGAGGTTCTTTGGCTGCTTCAAGAGGAAGAGAAAGGAGTCAGATTCTCTGCCTGCTTCAAGAGGAAGTGAAAGGAGTTGGGTTCTCTGCCTCACTGGATCAGTGGAAATGAGTTTTATACAAGCTTCTTCGCCTTGCTGTGGGAGCAAAAGGAGAGTCATTGAATTTAGTGCAATACCCGGAGGAGAGGCTCTAGGGAGTTGACCGAACCACTATAAAATCTGGTGTGTTTTTCTTATTGCATTTTTGTAATTAATATCTGCACTTTATTTCCTGGTGAATGATTATTTAGTTTGTGGTTTTAAAATATTTCAAAAGATCGTGATTTTTATTTAAGAATGTTTAAAACACCAATTCACCCCCCTCTTGGTTAGCCTCAAGCTACTTTATAAGGGCATAATATCCTTAACAAACTTTCAATATTAGTTTGAATGAACCATATTGAGGTTTAAGGGAAAGATTAATTTTCCCTTAAGGAATTTGGGGTTTAGCTAGCCCATGGTCAACCCTAGTCAACCAGGCTCCACTAAAAGTTCAATTTTGTGTTTAATATGTTACATGTACATATTTAAAGGTTTTGGGGAAGGTTCTAAGGTCAGATTTCATAAGGTGCAAAGTCTAGTGACATGAATTGTGAATATTTAAATGTTTTGTATCTTTTGGAAATCAATTCAATTTTTGGGGTTGGTGGGCTTAGATTATGCTCAAATTTTGAGGGTTGACCCTAGAGATATGCCTAATTAATATGCAACTAACAAATCATGAATTGGTGATCAATTGGTTTGGTTTTAAGATCATTGAGAAACTGCCCAAAAAGGGTTATGGGATAAGGAGCTTTGGCCTCGACTTTGGGTACGGAATATTGGATTTTTTTTTTAAATTTTGGGTTTGGTTTTGATTGATTAACTTTATCAACTAGTATCTTATCTTCTTATGCATTTCTTAGTCAAGACTAAATCCAAATCTAATTTTTTTCGTAGGATAAAAAATATATCTTAATTAGGTAGTAGTAGAACATTTGCATTGTAGCAGAATACTTTCTCGTGGGATTGGCATTCTTTTATTTCACTTTTATTACTTGATCGATTTGTGCACATGTGCTTTTTAGTGGGCATTTAGATTATAGATAACCTAAGCACATTTCACGCATATATGTCTGCGCACCATTACGTCATCTAGCCCACCATAATTATCGAGTTAGAGAATTCTTCAGGGATATTCTAACTAGGGGCATCCCTCTAAATTTGCCCAAATATATCTTGAATCATCTTTGCGATTCTTTCTTTCATCTCCATCAAATAATGATAAGTTGTAAAGTTTTGGTTATCCGATTTACTAATAACTCTTGGTTTTGTTGCTTTTTTGCATAATGCTTATCTTTTGATTATCGACATCAATCAATGCTCATCATAACTTAGTGGATGTTGGATCCAAAATTATTTGTAGGTGACATCTAACATTCCTAACAAGTTTAACTAGATAGAGAAAGAGAATAGGATGAGGGAAATAATGAGTATAGAGAGCACAAGTTATAAGAACCCGTATTTTGACATTGCTAATTTTTTTCTAGAGTCATTATAACGCAAAATCTAAACCATCTTCATTATAGTATTTTGATTGTATTTTACTTACAGATTTTTTATCATAATTTTTGGGCACTAGTAAAATCTTTAAGGATTTTGTACCTATCGATACAAGTGAGAATTTCATAACCTTCAAGTGTCTGTTTTGCAAACCGATTTCATTGGTATTTTTTAAATATCATGATTTATTTTATGGATATTTTTTTTATAATTTTTAGAGTTCTAAAATGATTTATTTGAATTTTATACTAAAGAATTGATATAATTAATTATTAAATAAATATTATATTATTATAAATATCCTAAACCACTAAGATATTTTATAAAAAAGCTTTTTAGTTTTCTTTCCCTCAAGAATTCGCCAAACAGAGAAATGAAAAGAACTATGAGAGAAAGAGAAGAGAGAGAAAGAAGAACTTAAGATTTGAAGGCTACGGTGAGATTTTTGTCTATCGGGCAAGTTGGAAATTTGCTCGTCTCGCTGTAAGGAATTCATATCCTATTTTTTATTTCAAAGATTTTGTGTTTTTAGTATTTTTTTCACTCAAATTTGTATTTTTATTACCGAAGAATGTGAATAACTTTGTATTTGCAAAACTTTCACCGTATAACTTTTTATAAGTTATAGAGATCGTGATTATGAGCATTTTGAGTATTTATTTGAGATTTTTTACTAAGTGATTTTGAAAATACAGCAATTTTTGTCCACCTCAAAATTTATTTTGACGTCTAAAAATAGTGCTATAATACAATAAAAATCTTAAAACATCATTTTATACAATTACTGTTATTTTGGTAATTTTTTAAAAAAGTGTATTTTTACATAACAGGATTCTTTGTTGTCTACCTTTTTTACATTTTGGCATCTTATTAATTAAGCTTAATTATCCATTATTTACTACAATGCATTTAAATGGATGCGGATTTGTGCTTGAGTAATAGCTGGTCGCTATTACTGTTATAATATAATAATAATAATATGTGTGTGTGAAATAAATAAGTAAAGACTGGTTGATCTATTGGTTGGAGACTGATTGACCTGTACAGGATGGTGGGCCGATGAGCTTTCCTTTAAATATTGTGATTTAATGTTATCCTAGACTAATTCATGTGATACATTGATTGAGAGTTATAAGGAGATTATTATTATGTCGACTGACAAAGAGTGATGACTTTATTTACTAATCCTACGGCTTACTAACACTTATATTAACACTAAAAAACACTGTGATAGCTGGGACTTTTTACTTGTTTAGTATGACTATTAAAATACATATTCTTAAGGCATTATTCTTATTATTATACAGATTTATTGTTATTATACGGATTTAATGTTATTACATTATTATACTGCTCATGTCACTAAATTGTTACTATTATTGATATAGATACTAATATTATTTGATACTACTAATTCATTGTATTGATATTAAGTATGTGATATGCTGAACATATGATATAGAATGCTAGGATAGCATGTGTACATTCATATATGATTGTATTATATTGATTTGATTTTGACAATCTTTATTGATATTTTGATTTGATATTTTATATGATTTCTATACTGATTGGTATTACTACAATGATTATTTTATAGATTTAACACTTACTGATTTACAACTTTAATAGATTTTGCACTATAGTGTTTTATTGCTTATATATTGCTTATAAATTATACTACTACTGCATTTGAGTTTTATTTTTTTTATACTGATTCAATGATATATGAATGTAACTATCATGATTTGATTGTTGATATGCATATTGCTCCTTTACCGTGCTTTGAATTCAGTTGTAAGTTTTGGTGATCTATTGGGCTTTATAAGCTCATTATACGTGGTTAAATGATTTCAGGTCAGGGCAGAGGAGCAAGAGTGTGAGGCTGGTCAGGATTCTTCATGTTTTTTTTTATAGTCATGAGTAATATATATTATTTTTGGGAATGAATACATATGTCTATATTGATGTTTTGAATTATAGAATATGTTTTATTGTTCATTATTTTTTGATGATATTCGATAGCTTTGGTTATTGTTTGCAAAAAGATAATAATAATTCTTTCAATTTAGATTCCGGGACATCACACATGTGATGTAAGTGATGTATGTGAACTATAAAAAAGGCATGAAATCCAAAATATGCCTCTTAACTCTTTATTTATAGAAATAAGAGAACTGCAAGAATAGTTACATAAGAGAATATTACATAATTTGACACGTGCAACATGACACAAACATGCATACTGTATTGGAGGTACACAAGTTGGTCGTCAGCCCCTAACGAGGCTTGTGATGCCCCTTGGGAGTACCCTAGATGAGTCCTTAACCTTGAATGAGTCCCTAAAAGGAGTGGGGAGTCCCTTGAGACGGGTGACAAGTCTTCTAAGCTAGTATGACTGTAAATTTAGGATAAAAACATTGATGAAATTATGACTATGAACTTTGTACATATGCATGCCTTTTGTAGTATGGATAAGAATATCCATGTAAGATTGATAATCTTAGCTGATAAAATATCCTAAAAAATTTTAGTTCTCTTAGAATAAATGCCTCTTTGAATGAAGACTTGTAGATGCGAGTCCCTCAAAAAATGGAACAATTATTACGTCCGGTGAACGTACGCTCCTCTACGTTCGGCCACCAATATTTTAGCGCCACGTAGCATGAAGAAACGGCGCCGACCCGACCCACTGTTTTTTGGGTTCTCGCACGCGAGTTTTTTTAAATCCTTGCATTTTTTTAAATCCTCGAGTTGTACCTAGTTTTTTCTAGCAATACCGAGCAAATACCTAGCAATACCGAGCAAATCCCTAGCAAAACCAAGCAAATCCTGAGCAAAATACTGAGTTGTACCGAGTTGTACCGAGTTTTTTTAGCAATACCGAGCAAATCCCTAGCAATACTGAGCAAATCCCTAGCAATACCGAGCAAATCCTGAGCAAATACTGAGTTGTACCGAGTTTTTTCTAGCAATACCGAGCAAATCCTGAGCAAATACCGAGTTGTACCGAGTTGTAGAAAAACTCGGTACAACTCGGTATTTGCATGTTTTTGGCCTTCACAGAGCGGTATTTCTCGTTTTTGCAAAACAATACCTTGCAATACCGAGCAAATATCGAGCAATACCGAGAAATTCGCGAACATAGCATTCCCGGGTTCCGCTACTGGTCAACTCGTCGGGCCGCGCGGTAAGGAGTAAGAGCACGTGGCGACATGTTATTGGCGGCCGAACTTAGCTCTACGTCCGGTCGGAGGACGTAATAATTGTTCCAAAAAATGTGTGCTTTGAAAGCTTATAATTTAACCCTCAAGAAAATGTATTCCTCCTTAATTTAATCCTACAAGAATGAGCTCGTATGCTATGAGCTGCACCAAGACGAATATGTGTATAACCTAATTTTTAGTGTGAGGTTTTTAACATGTATGAACTTGCAAACCAACTTCCAAGATCATCAACTTACATTTAGTTTGAGACCATTTTTTTAGTGTTTATTTATTAAAAAAAGTTTTTAATAAATTTTTTTTACTTTTTATATAAAAAATTACTTTTAAGACATTATAAGAAAATCGTCCAAAGGAATCCTTAGAAGTTTACATGGGCACTCTGCGAAAATGGAACTTTTATTACGTCCGGAGTAAGGACGTAGAGGAACGTCTGGTCGGAGTCAAAAATCCTGCCAAAAACTCGGTATTTGCTCGGTATTGCTAGGTATTATTTGATAATAATGAGGAATACCACTCTGTGAAGACCAATACCGAGTTATACCGAGCAAATACTTACTTTTATTACGTCCGGAGTAAGGACGTAGAGGAACGTCCAGTCGGAGTCAAAAATCCCGCCAAAAAACTCGGTATTTGCTAGGTATTATTTGATAATAATAAGGAATACCACTCTGTGAAGATCAATACCGAGTTATACCGAGCAAATACTTTTGTATAACTCGATATTTGCTCGGTATAACTCGGTATTGGGTCTTCACATGATGGTATTCCTCGTTATTGTTTCGTATTGCTCGGTATTTACTTGGTATTTCTAGTTTTTTTTGGGCAGGAAATTGTTCCCGAAAATGAGAATATTAAAATAAATACTTTATTCGTTTTCATCGCTCCGTCCGCTCAAAACCACGAGTTGCGAACGCATCTACGGTGGCGCCGACGTCCTCCCGCTATCGGTGATAAACGGGGAGGGAATTTTCGATTATTTGACTGTAACAAAAAACCACTTGCAACCAATTTCGCGCCTATCATATAGCTCCATTAGGGTTTTGTCTAATGGCGAACAGGACGGATCCCACTGCAAAGAGCATCCATGGAACGAACCCCCAGAATCTCGTTGAGAAGATCGTCCGCTCGAAGATCTACCAGAATACCTATTGGAAGGAGCAGTGCTTTGGTCTCACAGCTGAGACGCTCGTTGACAAAGCCATGGAACTTGACCACCTTGGCGGTACCTTCGGAGGCAACCGCAAGCCCACTCCTTTCCTTTGTCTCGTCATGAAGATGCTCCAGATACAGCCCGAGAAGGAGATAGTTGTTGAATTTATCAAGAACGAGGACTACAAGTTTTTGACCCCTTCCTTTTCGTCTTTTATCATCTTTTTTCCCCGTTCTTCTTTTCTTTTTTAATTGTTGAATATGATTAGAATCTTCGTTTTCGAGTGCAGGTATGTCCGCATTCTTGGTGCTTTCTACTTGCGGCTGACGGGGTCGGTGACGGATGTGTACCAGTACCTCGAGCCGCTATATAATGATTACAGGAAGCTTCGACAAAAGCTTTCTGATGGAAGTAAGCTTTTATGTTATAGAATTTTAACCCTTTTTAGTCATGATCATTCTGGCACCTTGAAAGTATTCTAATTTTCGCGAATTCAGAATATTCTTTGACTCATGTGGATGAAGTGATTGATCAGCTTCTCACAACCGATTACTCATGTGATATCGCTCTTCCTCGCATCCAGAAAAGGTGAGTCTTCTTCTTGATATGAGGTCATGAGGTTACTTTTCAACTTGCATCTTGACATTTTCAGTTTAGGGTATTAACAATTGAAAGCTTTTGTGCTTCGTATCATAAGCAGTAGAACTGTCGTAATATGCTACTTCGTCTTTAGGATATAATGTTTTGACCCTTTCCTATGCTTGCTTCTTGTGGAAAGTATTAGTTTTATCTGATGAATATGGATTTCTCTGCAATTTAAAACAATTAGAAGAACCAGAGAGACTGAAGTCTTGTACTATAGCTGAAAATATGTGAAAGGTAGAACTCCAGCCTTCCTTTGATTCCGAAGAAGGTAAAAAAATGGCATTTCATGAAAACTCTTTGTTTGCAATTGCACTTTGTTAGTAAATTTTTGAGGATCTTAGAGCACTAGCTTTCAATGGTGATCCCTCCATTTAGTTTGGGCTGTCAACCAAAATGCTTGTTATGAAAATTTAAAATCCCATAAACCTGTTGACATTTATGGACTTTGAGTCTTTGACATGCCCCGTTATAATCAACATCAAAGGCTTATTATCATGACAATTCATTGTACTTTATTTTTATTCATTTTATTTTTTTAAGAAATAGGAGGCTGATCATGAGAGATTTGGAGAGAATATTTTAAATATGAGAAAAAATTCCTATCTTGGAACTATAAAAATCAACCCAATTTGAGGATTCAAGAGAAGGTATCAAGTATTTATTTTAATCCTTTAAACTTAAGTGATATTATTTGTTTTTCAATATGGAAAGAGTATGAGGGGGTTGCGATTATAACCTACAGACAAATTTTTAAGGTGGGATTTTGGTGTTTCTCCTTATGAGTTTCCTCTTAGATACTTCATGATTAATTTATATCCCCATTGATTCAATGAAAAATAATTTTGATATATTGCAAAACAAATTGCGCCTATAAGGAGTTGGTGCCACCAACTTTTAGATTTATACATCAAACACAATTAAGGTTTGCAAACTCTAAAATATCATTTTTCTCTCTTATTTCTTGTTTTCAAGCATCTCTACCTTTCTAAAGTGCTACCACTTAACCCCTTGCAAAATTCAAGTCATATCTCTTACACAAAATTCTAACTCCTATTGTCCAAGTGTTGTGACTAATTCACTTAACAAATTTATAACTTCCTATCCATATATTCAATTGATCTAAATCACTTCCATTAGTTAGCTAATATACAAAACCTTAAATATGTAGATTCTTACTCTTTTCCATCTAAGAAAACTTAGCCATCCATTGTAATAAATCCTAGCAAAAGAGTTGTTTGAACAATCTCCCCAAACACATAAAAAATATAAGCCTCTAATTAAATGTTTCTGGCTCAATTATTTACCTGTCTGCTTAAGATGACTATCTTTATGAGGTTGTGTGCTCATTTAACTTTAAAATCCATGTTAATTAGCTTTATGTTATAGCTTTTTGTATTGAGAGTGGCATATCTACTTTGCTATGTTGGCATCATTTTTGGTATAATGTGGACATGTTTCTTATTGACTAGGTCAATGATTTGTTTAGTGTAATCTTCACTCGGCTGACCTGGCCAAACATTTACGTGACTATCTCTATGTACTAGTTAAATGCGAGAGCGATGGGCTGTGACTTGTTGCGCATAACTCCATGATGGTTCAAATCACTTTACATCATTAGATTTTAGTTATACAAGTTGATATGTATTTGTCATCATAATAGTTGTGCATGCAACACGCGAGATGTCGTAGTTATGGAAGTTATATGAGAAATTTTTGTGCAAGAGCTTTTCATACAGGAAATCTTCGTCCACATGAGGATTTTTGATCGGGGTATCATATCACGAAATGAATTGCATCATTGTGTCTAGATCATCAAGATGGTTTAGATAGGCTTGTCCACGTTTAGATTTTCGTCATTTGGTCACTTATTGAATGAATGATTCTTTTTGCATTAAATAAGTTAATTTTTCCTGAAGAATTATTCTGAAATTATAATTACATTCTAGCAAAAAAAATAAAAAATTCATAACTCAAATTTATTGTTTGGGCTAACTCAATCTAACTCAAAATCAAATCGACATTTGATTATTATCATAACATTCATGCATTTATTGGCATGCGGATACCTATGATGCACCGACACTTCTCCTCAAAGAGGCGTGCAGTGTCCGACACGACACTCGTCCGACACTCCTCCGACACGTGTCGGACACGTCGAAAACGTGTCCGATTAAAAAAATATTAAAAATAAATTGGACACGCGTGTCCGACACGCGTATCTTAAATATTTTATAATTTTTTAAAAATATAATTTCTTATATTTGGCGAGATTTAAACTAAATTTCTTATTTCATATCCACAACACCAAATCTACGTCTGCATTTAATACCCATTCATCGAATATTCTCATTTTCATTTCTCTTTGGCAGTGAAGGTATTTTCATCTCCTCTCTTTTTGCACAATTACAAATATTTCTCTTGTTGAACCAGAGTTGAAAGTAGTGATATTCAATGATGATGATATTGAAGGCCAAAAACAAACATCTAAAGCTAATCCTAGTAGTTGAAGCTTAAATGCTTGATATTGTAGTAAGTAATTATTTGCTTATAGTTTTGTGGTTGTACTAGATATTTTGTACTAAATATTTTATATTATAAGCTAGACAAGTTATCATGTCATTCATTTATTATTGTTTGTCATTTTTAATATGATATTACATTAATATATATACACTATATAAAAAAATGTATTGCCGTGTCCGCGCCGTACCCGTGTCCTATATTTTCAAAAAAAAGCCGTGTCCCGTGTCCGTGTCATGTCATGTCCGTGTCGCCGTTTCCGTGTCCATGCATCATAGGCGGATACACATGCCATTAAATTTAATAACATATAATTTAATGTTCAAAATGCATAACTCAACAAGTTGATTTATACTAATTTATGGTTCTTTCCATGCTGATTAAGTTAGTTCAAATCTAACAACGCAAGCCTAATGCATAGGCTTGGATTGGATTAACTATGCGAGTTGATTTAATTAAATCATTTGTGTTTTGTTAAATCAAAAAAGAGAAAAATAAAGTAAACCGATTATTCACTATATACATTCAGTTAGAGAGCTGGCCATGCTTGGTTCCCTCAACCTGGCATTAAGCAGAGTGTTTTAAAGTGTTTAAATGTAAAAAGATTGAATTAATACTAAGTAAATGCCACCTTTTTGTTCTCCATGTAGCTTCGGTTAGTTTGCAGCCACCTCCCTATTAGCCATGGTTTAAAATTGCGCAATAAGAGGCGCGCCTTGAGGCGCGCCTCTGCGCAATTCCTGGAAAAAACGCCTCAAGGCATACGCAATAGGAGGCAGTGGTGAGGCGTACGCCTCATGAAGGCTGAGGCGCGCCTCTGTTGCGCAATTGCGCAATTTTAAGAGAGGCGTACGCCTCAAACCAAGGGCCCACCTACTTAAAATCTTCCCTTAAATCCCCCACACCCGATCGTTCAAGCTCCATCCCGACATTTTCCGCCCGTTTGCTGCTCCAGGTCGCGACATCCAGAGCCCCCGTCCGCTCGGCTAGCCTTCCCGCCGCCTCTCCCGCCGGCGCCGCCTCTCTCCGGCGAAGTTGAAGTGTCCGGCGGCCTTGTAGGAGAAGTCCACAAAGGATTTTAGGTATTTTTTTTTTACTTTTTGGTTAGATTTTTGAAATGAAAGAAATTTTAGGGTTGTAGATTTTTGGAATTTTTTGTGTAATTTTCGATTCTTTCATTAGAGATCATGGTACGAGGCAAGGAAAAGGGGTCTTCGTCATTGCGGAGGGACCCTTCTTGGAAGTATAGTGTACAAGTTGACATTGGCGGCGGAGAGAAAAGCTATGTCTATTTAAAGTGCAATTTCTGTGAGAAAGTTGTGAAGGGCGGAGTAACCCGCATGAAGGAGCACTTATCTTGCTCTCACAAGAACGTAGCACCTTGTGCAAAAGTGCCGGACAATGTGAAGGAAGAAATATGTGCTTACATGAAAAAAACTACCACTGTCAAACACTTACAACAGCAGCAATTTGATGAAAGGGTCGACCAAGGTGCCTATTTTGGGAGCGAGAGTGGAAAGGGCTCCTCCTCCACTATACATAATAGAGGTGCACGGGGTCCTATGGATCAGTACATGACTACTGCAGGAGCAGATAGAGGAGAAGCAGATATGATGCCTGCAGGTGGTACTAGAGAGGGTCGGCGACAGGTTTGCATGGACATTGGGAGGTTTTTTTTTGAAAATGCAATACCATTTAATGTTGCTACATCGCCTGCCTACTTCAGCATGATGCGGTCTGTAGGATTGTATGGAAGAGGGTTGAAAGCACCTTCTATGTATGAGTTGCGCACTTGGATTTTAAAAGAGGAGTTGCAGAACACCGAGCGAAGCATTGGTGAGATTAAAAGGACATGGATTGAGACAGGTGTGACTATAATGTCAGATGGCTGGTCTGACATGAAGAGTAGGAGTTTGATAAACATCCTTGTCAACAATCCCTATGGTACAGTGTTCTTAAGATCTGTTGAAGCTTCTGATGAGGTCAAGAATGCTACATTCATTTTTAATTTACTTGATGGAGTTATTGAGGAGATTGGAGAGCAGTTGGTTGTCCAGGTAGTGACTGATAATGCCAGTGCATACAAAGCAGCTGGTCAGATGTTGATGGAGAAGAGGACACACCTCTATTGGACACCTTGCGCAGCACATTGTATTGATCTCATATTGGAGGATCTTGGTGACTTACCTCAGCACAAGAGTGCTCTTGTTAGGGCGAAGAAGATTACAAAATTCATCTACAACCACTCTTGGGTCTTAAGCTTAATGAGAAAATTTTCAAAGAAAGAAATCATTCGACCTGCAACCACTAGGTATGTTCATATTTTTTACATTGTAAATCATTCCAACTGTATGTTCATAGTTTTAACATTTGGGCATTGTAGGTTTGCCACCTCCTATTTGACACTTCAGAGCTTGATGGAGGTGAGGCAACCTTTGGAAGCCATGTTTACATCAACTGAATGGCTAAACTCTGCTTGGGGGAAGAAGAGTGAGGGAAAGGAGATAAGAAAGATAATTCTGAATGATAAATTTTGGGCTACTGTGACCTATGCCATTTTGAGCACGAGACCCTTAGTGCAAGTTCTACGCTTAGTGGATGCAGAGAAGAAACCAGCTATGGGTTTTATTTATAATGCTATGGATGAGGCCAAGGAGTTGATTGCACATAACTTGGGAGGAGAGGAGGCAAGTTATAGGGAGATCTGGGATATCATTGATGCTCGGTGGGAGGTGCAGTTACACCGACATCTACATGCAGCTGCATATTATCTTAACCCTCAATTTCAATATTCAGAGAAAAAATCTTCAAATCCGGAAGTTAAGCTTGGTCTATATCACTGTATGGAAAGATTAATACCGGAGCAGGCAGATAGGGAGCTTGCAGATTTACAGCTTGTTCTGTTCCGGAATAAAGAGGGTTTTTTTGGTTTGAATGCAGCAAAAACTACCATTTCTAAACGGTCTCCAGGTATAATTAATTTGGTAAATGCAATACACTTTATTCAATATTCTGAATTTTGATTATATTTTCTTCTTGAAAACAGTTGAATGGTGGATCCAATTTGGTGATTCCACCCCTGAGCTACAGAGTTTTGCTGTGAGAGTGTTGGGCCTCACTTGTTCTTCTTCTGGGTGTGAGCGAAATTGGAGTACATATAGTCAGGTGCAAACAAAGAGAAGAAATCGACTATCTACACTCAGAATGAACTCCCTCGTATACATAATGCACAACAAAAGGTTAAGAGATAGGAGGTTGAGGAATAAGGGGTTGAAAGATGATGAGGACCCGTTGGTGTGTGATGATCTGTCGTCTGATAATGAGTGGTTCATAGATGATGAGGCAGATTTATCATTATCAGACTTACAGGTAGAAGATCTAAATGTGGATGTATTGAGGGGCGAAGCAGATCAAACGGGTACATCCACTAGTACCACACCACACACATCTTCTAGCACTGCAAGCAAAGGTATATGTTCTCTGCCAGTCTGCTTGATAATGAGTGGTTCATCCAATTAATATGCTAATAATCTTTTCTTTTAATGAACAGGGAAGAGAAAAGTGAGCCATGTTGAAGATGAAGATGACATGGCATTCATAGATACAATTGGAGAAGAAGATTCACTTGAAGACTGATATTTTGTGATGGGATATGATCATATGACTTCATTTTATATGTTTTTTGTATTTTGGGAGTTTTGATAAACTGATATTTTATGTTTTTGTACTTTGGGACATAATTTTATTGCATCTACTTTCTTATTTTCCATTATTGCTATTATTTTCCTGCTAAAATCCTTAATTTTTCTTTTACGCAATTCTGTGTTCGTGAGGCTTACGCCTCAGACCGCCTCGAGGCTTACGCCTCGCCTCACGGACGAAAACCGCCTCGAGGCGCAGTTACGCAATTTTAAACCTTGCTATTAGCCAATATCTTGGATGGAAATTTCTAAGCCACTTAATATCGTCCTTGTAAAAAAAGAAAAAGAAAAAAAGGGAAGGATAATAAAGGAGGAGAGGTTGAATGCTTCTCTTTTTTTTTATTTTTTATTTTTTTTTTATTTTTTTATTTATAAATTTTATCCAAGAAAAACCCTCCCCAAATCTCCTCTCATTTTCAGCTTCTAGTTGCTCCCAAGACGAAAGAAGGAAGAAGACTCGGCCTGCTTGAGGCCATCCCCATGCATAACCCCTTGCAAGTTAAGCTTTGCCTCTCTCCAACTTTTAGGTTTGGAGTGTAGAACTAGAAATAGTTTGGTTTGTTTTTTTAAAGGAGCCTCTAGGATAGGGAGTTGTCTATTTTCCCAATAAATGGAAACCAATCCACATGAGAAATTCTAAGGCCTTCGAAACCTCCACCACACTATATGTCAGCAAGAACCTCGTCAACCTCTTTCCAATTATACCATTTGGATTATGTTGTCCCTTGGCCACCTTGCACCACCTTGAATAGAACCATGGCCACAATTGCTGAGTAGGATAATTACATGATTTAGACCATGAATAAACAACAATTAGAACTTTAAAATGAGATCTCACTCATTTGGAATCAAAATCAAACCAAATAAATTGCATAATATTTATAAAAGTTAGCATTATATATTGAAAATAATTTCGTTTTAGTGGTACTTTTCTTAACATAAGTCAAAACTAATATATCTACTTTCTTAATAGGGTCATCGGAAGGCCGTTGTTTTATGTGACCAAACAATCTAAGACGGCTCTCTCTAATCTTCTCTTCCAATGGAGCTACTCCAGCATTTTCATATATATGCTCATTTCGTATCCTATCTCTAAGAGTAAAGCCACCCATCCACTTGAGCATCCTCATCTCTGCAACACTTAACTTAATATTGTACTTCCCTTTTAATGGCCAACATTCTGCACCATAAAGCATTGCAGGTCTCATTACCATCTTAAGAATTTTCCCTTAAATTTGAGAGGGACTTTTCTATCACACAACAATCCCGATGCATTCCTCCACTTCAACTGCCCAACTTGTATTCTATTAATAATATCCCCATCTATTTCACTATTACTTTGAACAATAGACCCAAGATATCTAGAACATGTACTCTTATTAATGACTTGATCGGCCAAAGTCACAATCCCCACACTAGATCTGTTATTATTAAAATTATACTCAATATATTTAGTTTTAGATGTACTCAAAGGAAAGCCTTTAAACTAAAAGTTTGACCTTCATAATTCAAGTTTACCTTCAACTCTCTCTGTAGTCTTATCAACAAGAAGAATATCATCAACAAAAAGCATACATCAGGGTACAACTTCTTGCAAATGTTTAGTGAGACCATTCATGACTAAAGCAAAAAAGATATGAGCTTAAGGCTGATTCTTGATGTAATGCAACTAAAATAAAAAAAATACTTGGTCAAACCACCTTGTGTTTGAACACAAGTAATAACTCTTGCATATATATTCATAATGACTTGAAATAAGCTTTATTAACCCCTTTCTTATGTACAAACTCTCCATAGCACTTCTCTTGGAACTTTATCATATGCTTTCTCTAAATCAATAAAAAACATGTGTAGATCCTCCTTATTCTCTGTGTACTCCTCCATCAAACCTCTCAATAAATGTATAGCTTCCATAGTAGACCTACCTGGCATGAATCCAAATTGATTTTGAGAAACATTAGTGTTACACCGCAACCTATACTCCATAACTCTTTCCCATAGTTTTAAGGTATGACATATTAACTTAATTCTTCTATAATTCACACAATCTTGTGCATCACATTTATTCTTAAAAATAGTAATCAACACACTCATTCTACCACTTATCTGGCAATTTTTAGTCTTCAAAGTAATATTAAAAAGTTCAGTAAGCCAAGAAATTCCTTCATCTCTTAAGCAATGTGGAACTAAATGAGAGGTATTTGCAACTCTATAAGTCGGATAGAGTGGGAATGAGGTTATGAGTTCTACTATTAAGTTTTTGTGATCTGTTATGATCTGATATGTTATGATCTTATATTTTACATGATTATACTCCAACTTATTACCAACATCTTATCATATTGGAAGATAAATGATAATTTTCTTTTATAAATTTGATTGAATTGTGCCGGCTAATTTTTTTAAAATTTATTATTATTATTATTTAATTAATTAAAATTTTGCCTTTCTTGAAAAAAGGAATTGGTTTTTCCCTTATACACACACACATATACATAAATTTTAATCGTATATTTTAAAATAATTGTGATTATTCAATTGCTATTTAATTAAGAATCCAAATTGTGAGATCTCTCGAGAAAAATATGCTTATCTTTATAGTTTATGACATTAATCTTGTACGTTAGGTTATATTATTCAGAGTCAAGGCTATTATGTAGATAGCCCCAAACTGGTGATGGCCATCATAGCATGCATCTCACATTTATATGTTAAAGTGTTGTGGGATTCATATAGATTATAACATAATTATGCATACCTTTGGATGACCTAATGTGCTTAGCCCAATTTAAGTTTTTGTAATCCTCATAACCAAGCTCATGTTCAACCCCAGGGTTTGATGATTATTTTTTCCAGGCATATTAGAATTATGTTTATGTGTCTAGCAATCATATCATATTGTATGAACTTTGCTTAAGTGCTTGGGATTATATGATAGTATTTGGTCATATTTCTTAGGCAAGCTATTTTTACTCTGAAAGTGCACATATTTTTCATGTTATATCATGACTTCATGAATATACTTATGCATCCTTCAAGTGGTTGAACATACATTTGTTCACTTGGGACCCCTTAACCTATAAGTGAGCAAATTTCATTGGAAGGGTTGAGGCATATTATATTCTCAAAACAATCAATTAAACATACCTAATCTGTTTGAGTGATCTTTGTTGCTATTTTAAGCCTATATTGGTCTAAAACCTACCCAAATATAGGTGTGTTAGCCTTACCAATCAATATTACTTCAGCCTTGAAGCAATTTAGCTTGCTTTAAGGTCACATTTGGCATCTAAATCATTCAAATCCCTTAGGTTTTTCATATTATCCAAGTGTGTCAATGACCATTTATGATGCAATCAAGGATTTTCATTTTATATTTTGTATTTTATTTATGTTTTGGGTTATGAATGTTAGCACCTCAACAATTGGGGTTCTTAGACTTAGGATTTTCCCTATGGTTGTTTTATGTTGACCATCTGATGAGGGCATCAGATTTCGCCATGTGTACCATCGCCGGGGACGACGATCGACGGCCCTGATTCAGAGCCTTTATCTATGATGCTTAGTTCTTTTCTTTTATTAGTTATTTCATGTTTCCGTTTGTACCCCTATGAGGGATGTTTCACTTATTGTAGCCCAAGGGCATTTGTGACTTTATGCTTTTTATTTTCCTGTAAGCCTATATATAAAGGCTTGTATCATTGTATTGGATTATTATGGAATGAATGAAATTTTTCCCCAATTTGTTCTCTTTGTGAGTGCATGGAGTTCTCTTGGTGAGTGCTCCCCTTGAGATCTCTTAGTGAGTTCTCAAATTATCTTTTCTTTTGTTTAGCATAATCTTTTTTTTTTCACTACAATTTCCTTCTAAAGTCTCCCCACCATTTGCTCCTACCGCCGGCCCCAAACCCTTTCCCCCACCGCCGGCCAAGCTTCCACCTCCATCCACCACCACGCCGACGACCACCCTCCTCCTCCACCACCGCCTCTCCACCACCTCCTTCCCCCTCATTGAAATTGGATTTTCAAATTCCAATTTCTTTCCAAATTTGGGAAACTCTATTTTTGGAAAGTTTTTGAAAATCAATCCAAAATAAACTCTCATGAGAGTGGATTTATTTTCATATTTTCCTAGTCATCAAATCCCACTTGGAAACCCCCTTCCTCTCTCCTCCAATTCCCTCCCTCATTATCCCATGCCGCCGGCCCCCCCTCTATGGGAAATCCATTAAAGAGCAATTACTCCTCTTAAATCCTAATTGAAATTCAAATTAGGGTTATAATTTTTCTTCCAATCCTTTTTAAAACTGAAAATAAATTCAGTTTTATCCCATAATCCCTCCCTAATTGAAGATCCTCAATTAAGGCATTAATTGCATTAATTGGAATTTCAAATCCCCAAATCCCTCCCTCCTAATCTCACAAAAACTGAAGGAAAATTTCAGTTTCCTCTCACCCAGCCGTCCCCTCCCCCTTGCTTGCTCTTCCGCCGGATCTCCCCCTCCCTTGGCCAAGCCGCCGCCCCACTTGCTCTCTTTGGGGGACGACCTTGCTTGCGGCAACCACTCGGATCCACTCCAAGGATGCATGGACGTTCCCGAATGGAACTTCGGGTTTGAATACGACGATCAAGGACGAGTAGACATCCTCTGGTCCCCTTTCTTTGACGTCGGATTCGACTTCGACGACACCGTTGAGGAGTATTTGGCCCGGATCGTACCCATCTTGATAGAGACCGTCGACGATCATTTTTTAGTGTACACTTGGATTGTCAAAGGACGTCGCTTTGCCACACCTCCACAACCCGCGCCGACCTCTTCCTCCCTACGGATCTACGGCGTCGTCGCCCTAGGAGTGATCTCATCCATCGTGTGGTTCTTCTTCTCCCAACAAGCATAGGAGTAGGTAAATGAGAGCGGCCTCAAGGTGAGACAATCGCTTTGTTAACCTTGGGATTCTTGTTGTTCGTTTCATTTGCTTTACGTTTATGAACGTTGTTATTTCTTCTCGACCTTGCTAATTTAGGTGTAAGTGCTTGCCTAGTCATAGTTAACAATTGAGATTTCCGAAAGCTTGAATTGGGAACAAGATTTAATTTGCAATTATCATACTTGGATAATCTTTTGTTAAACTTCTAAATACAAATCCTGGATTTACATCATGTTACATCATATTTGGTATCAGAGCATGGCTAGCATGCTTTGTTCATGTTAGATGCATCCTAGGAAGTCTATTTTAGATTACCACTAGTCATTTACATGCATAACATCGTCTAGTACATTTGTTTTTACTGTTTTCCTTGCTGTCCAGTAATTTTCTGCATCATATTTTATTGTTAACATGCATGCCTAAGTTACCTATGTGTTAATTTGGTCACTTACCACCCACCGCTTCACCTAAATCACTTGCTACACTCAATGTTATTGCTGTCCAGAATTAATTCCTGCACGAATTAGTGACTGTTAGGTGCCCGTAACTGTTGTCTAGTTGCTGTCCACTCACCACAACCCGCCCTTTTCACTTAGACCACTTTCCCCTTTGTGTTAGGTTGCTGTCCCCAACGTTCCAGCAGCTGTTTAGAGACTTTAAGAGCTGTCTTCTGTAACATTTAGGTGCTGTCCTCCACCCCAACCCGACCCCTTTCATCCCTTAGCTAGCCCCATGGACCCGCAACACCTCCAAGCCACCCTGGACCTCATCTTGGGCCAATTAGGGACTGTTATGCAGCAGATTCGTAACACTCAGACGGACTTAGCGGATTTTAGGAGATTGACCAGTGACCGATTGAATAACATAGAACGTATTGGGAACCCCGCAATCTACACCCCTTCTCGGCCTCATTCGCCCTACGACGAAGACAACCGAGCCGATCATGACCACCCTAGAGACCAGTACCGCCATAACCCAAGACCCCATCGAGACCCTGTCGGAGATGAGAATCCTTGGCGAGACAACGATGCCCAGTTGCTGAAAAACATTAGAATTGATGCTCCAACCTATGACGGGACCCTCGATCCCCAAGTCTTCATGGATTGGCTCAAATCCATGGATAGTTATTTCAAATGGTATAATATCTCGGAGGCTAGAAAGGTCAGATTTGCCGAAATGAAACTCACGGGTCGAGCCAACCTGTATTGGACCAATTTAGAGAATATGCGCGAGGCTCGAGGCGAACACCCGATCACGGACTGGAGGACGATGAAACAGGAACTTAAGAGAAAATGTCTCCTTCCTTCATACTACCCGAAGCTCCTTGACAAATGGAATAGATTAACCCAGGGGAGCAAGCCCGTCAAAGACTACATCTCGGCCTTTGATGACTTCCTGATCCGTTGCAATGGCGAAGAGTCCGCCACCCCAACTCAAATCCTTTCTATGTTTAGAGCTGGCCTTAGGGAAGACCTGCGTACGGAACTCTTTGCTCGAGGTGTAGATTCTTTAGAGGCAGCCTGTAGCCTAGTTCTCGACTTAGAAGATTCCAGAAACCACTCCCAAACCAGGCACTTTGACTCCCGCTCGAACTCGTATAGAACCTCATCTGGACAACCTCAAACCCGACCCTCGGGATCAACTGCTAACCGAACCCCTGCTAGTTCGGCCCCACCTCGTACGGACCTCAAAGGTAAAGCTCCCGAGCGAGACGCCCCCAAACCCAATTCTGGAACCAAGTGCTATAGGTGTCAAGGGTACGGACACATTGCTTCGCAATGTTCTAGTCCTTACAAAATCACCATAATTGAAGAGGTGGACGAAGAGGAAGACGAGCCTGAGACTGATTTGGTTCACCAAGCGGATGAGGAAGAAGACTCTTTTACTGAAGAAGAACCCGTTACTTTACAAGTTGTTAGGTGCGCGTTGGCCCAACCTAAGCTGAGTGACGATTGGCGTAGAACCTCCATTTTTCATACCTTCATTAAGATCGGAGAAAAGAGCTGCAAGGTTATCATAGATAGTGGAAGTTGTATCAACGCAGTCTCGTCAGCCATGGTCTCCAAGCTCAATCTTAAGGTGACCCCGCACCCAAATCCATATAAGGTTTCTTGGATAAATTCGACCACCATAGAAATTAAGGATCGAAGCCTTATTCCGATAGAATTTGTGGGATATCAAGACAAGATTTGGTGCGATGTTCTAACCATGGATGTAGGTCAATTTATCCTTGGTCGCCCTTGGTTATTTGACAACGACGTCCATATTTATGGGAGGACGAACACCTGTGTATTTGAACATAATGGAAAGAAGATCAAGTTAATGCCATCTCAACCTAAACCTCCCAAAACCGAAGCTAAGCCTTGCTCCGCCAAGCAAAGTAAAGGCCTCCACTTACTGACTGCGGAGGAAGTGGAAACTGAGATCACCCAAGGAGCACCTATGTATGCCTTAGTAGCTAGGGAAGTAGATGAGGACCAGAAAGAACCAATCCCCGATGCCGTTAAGCCTCTTCTTGAAAACTTTGCGGATGTTTTCCCAGAAGATTTACCTAACCAACTGCCACCCCTGCGGGACATACAGCATGTGATAGATTTGGTGCCCGGGGCATCCCTACCCAACCTCCCCCACTACCGTATGAACCCGACTGAATACTCTGAGCTTAAGAAGCAAGTCGATGAACTCCTACAACGAGGATTCATTAAGGAAAGCCTTAGTCCCTGCGCTGTTCCTGCTCTTTAACTCCCAAAAAGGACGGTTCGTGGCGAATGTGTGTTGATAGCCGCGCTATCAACAAGATTACTGTCAAGTATAGGTTTCCCATTCCTCGGTTAGATGACATGCTGGACATGATGACTGGAGCCACTCTCTTTTCCAAGATAGACCTTAAGAGTGGGTATCACCAAATTAGAATCCGTCCCGGGGATGAATGGAAGACGGCCTTCAAAACTAAAGATGGACTTTATGAGTGGACTGTTATGCCGTTTGGACTAAGCAACGCCCCTAGTACCTTTATGAGAGTCATGACACAAGTTCTTAGGCCTTTCTTGGGAAAGTTCGTAGTAGTTTACTTTGATGACATCTTAATTTACAGCACTTCGGTGGATCAGCATCTCAATCATATAACTCAAGTCTGTGAAGTTTTGAGGAAAGAACAGCTGTTCGCTAACCCTGCTAAGTGTAAATTCCTCACCGATAGTGTGACCTTTCTTGGGTTTATTATTTCTACTCAAGGGATATCTGCGGATCCCGAGAAGGTACGAGCTATAAATGAGTGGCCAGAACCTAAGAATATTCGGGATGTTAGGAGTTTTCATGGATTGGCTACTTTCTATCGGAGGTTTATTCGAAATTTCAGTACCATTGTAGCCCCCATAACTGATTGTCTTAAGAAAGGGGAATTTCATTGGACGACCGCCGCAACTAGAGCGTTTGAGGATATTAAGAAGAGAATGGTAGAAGCTCCTGTCATGCGTCTCCCAGATTTTTCCAAAGTATTTGAAGTAACCTGTGACGCATCAGGGATCGGAATAGGAGGAGTTTTGTCACAAGAAGGACATCCGGTAGCATACTTCAGCGAAAAACTCAATGACATTCGACAGAGGTACTCTACCTACGATAAGGAATTTTATGCAATCATCCAATCCCTTAGGTATTGGAGACACTACTTGCTACCCCAGGAATTTGTAATCTTTTCAGATCATGAGGCTTTGAGATACATCAATTCCCAGAAGAAGTTAAATGCCCGTCATGGTCGTTGGGTCGAGTTCTTACAGGAGTATTCGTACACTATTAGACATAAGGCCGGAACTGAGAATAAAGCGGCCGATGCTTTAAGCCGTAGGATAATGGTCACAAGGGAAATGAGAACAGAAGTTGTCGGATTCGAACGCATCAAGGATGACTATCCCGAGTGTACTGATTTTCAGGGAATATATGCGTTACTAATGGAGGGGGACAAACCATCTGTAGATGATTTCTTGTTGGAGGATGGTTACTTGTTCAAATCTCAGAAATTGTGTATTCCCAACACTTCTCTTCGTGAGTTTCTTGTGTGGGAACTACACGCAGGAGGATTAGCCGGACATTTTGGGCAGACTAAGACCATTGCAGCCGTCGAGTATAGGTTTTTCTGGCCCAGCCTTAAGCGTGATGTCACTAAATTGATCAAACGTTGCCATACCTGTCAGCTAGCGAAACAAAGGAAACAGAACACGGGCCTTTACACCCCGCTTCCCGTCCCAAACCGTCCTTGGGAAGACATCAGCATGGATTTTGTTTTAGGGCTCCCCAAGACCATTAGGAAGCATGACTCCATCTTTGTCGTAGTAGATCGTTTCTCTAAGATGGCCCATTTCCTCCCGTGTGCTAAAACCTTCGATGCCTCTAGAATTGCCAAATTATATTTTAGCGAGATTGTTCGACTCCATGGACTCCCAAAAACAATCGTGTCAGATAGGGACGTGAAATTTACGAGCTATTTCTGGAAAATCTTATGGGTTAGGATGGGTACTAAGCTGCAGTTCTCCACCGCCTTCCACCCTCAAACGGATGGCCAAACCGAAGTTGTTAATAGGAGCCTTGGTAACCTTCTTAGGGCCTTGGTAGGTGATAACATTAGGGATTGGGATTCCAAACTACCCATTGCCGAGTTTGCCTACAATAACTCTGTCAACCGAACCACCGGTATGAGCCCTGCTGAGATTGTTTATGGATATCAACCTAAGCAGCCTATAGACTTAGTCCCTATGAGTCCTAGGATTAGAGTGTCTGAGTCTGCATCTGCATTTGCATCCCATATCCAGGAATTGCATCGAGAAATTAACAAAAGAATTATACAAAGTAATGAAAATTACAAATTAAATGCTGATCTCAAACGACGCTTCAAGGAGTTCAAAGTTGGAGACTATGTCATGGTTCGGATTCGTCCGGAGCGGTTCCCGCCTGGGGCCGTTAAGAAACTGCATGCTAAAAGTGCGGGTCCTTTTAAAATAACTTCTAAAGTAAACAGTAATGCTTATGTTTTGGACCTTCCTGAAGGTTTTAACATGAATCCCACGTTTAACATTGAGGATCTAGTAGCCTTTGATGGACCTGACTTTAACCCAAACAATCCTTTGAATATTGAGCCTTGTGAGTCCATACCTAGTGAGATCCCAGCCTTACCTCCACTCCCCAAAATTCCCACACTACCTAATAGGGAGAAGATTGAAACTATACTAAGTGATGAGATCATTTCCACCAGGGACGGCGGACGCCACAGATACTTAGTGCGTTGGAGAGGAAAGCCAGAGACGGAGGACACTTGGCTAGAGCGGGATGAGATACAGAGACTGGACCCCGACATTCTGGAGCTGTACGAGAGTTCTCAGGACCCTTACTCGACAGGGTCGAGTTTTCTCCCACCCGGGGAGAATGATGAGGGCATCAGATTTCGCCATGTGTACCATCGCCGGGGACGACGATCGACGGCCCTGATTCAGAGCCTTTATCTATGATGCTTAGTTCTTTTCTTTTATTAGTTATTTCATGTTTCCGTTTGTACCCCTATGAGGGATGTTTCACTTATTGTAGCCTAAGGGCATTTGTGACTTTATGCTTTTTATTTTCCTGTAAGCCTATATATAAAGGCTTGTATCATTGTATTGGATTATTATGGAATGAATGAAAATTTTCCCCAATTTGTTCTCTTTGTGAGTGCATGGAGTTCTCTTGGTGAGTGCTCCCCTTGAGATCTCTTAGTGAGTTCTCAAATTATCTTTTCTTTTGTTTAGCATAATCTTTTTTTTTTCACTACAATTTCCTTCTAAAGTCTCCCCACCATTTGCTCCTACCGCCGGCCCCAAACCCTTTCCCCCACCGCCGGCCAAGCTTCCACCTCCATCCACCACCACGCCGACGACCACCCTCCTCCTCCACCACCGCCTCTCCACCACCTCCTTCCCCCTCATTGAAATTGGATTTTCAAATTCCAATTTCTTTCCAAATTTGGGAAACTCTATTTTTGGAAAGTTTTTGAAAATCAATCCAAAATAAACTCTCATGAGAGTGGATTTATTTTCATATTTTCCTAGTCATCAAATCCCACTTGGAAACCCCCTTCCTCTCTCCTCCAATTCCCTCCCTCATTAGCCCATGCCGCCGGCCCCCCCTCTATGGGAAATCCATTAAAGAGCAATTACTCCTCTTAAATCCTAATTGAAATTCAAATTAGGGTTATAATTTTCCCTCCAATCCTTTTTAAAACTGAAAATAAATTCAGTTTTATCCCATAATCCCTCCCTAATTGAAGATCCTCAATTAAGGCATTAATTGCATTAATTGGAATTTCAAATCCCCAAATCCCTCCCTCCTAATCTCACAAAAACTGAAGGAAAATTTCAGTTTCCTCTCACCCAGCCGTCCCCTCCCCCTTGCTTGCTCTTCCGCCGGATCTCCCCCTCCCTTGGCCAAGCCACCGCCCCACTTGCTCTCTTTGGGGGACGACCTTGCTTGCGGCAACCACTCGGATCCACTCCAAGGATGCATGGACGTTCCCGAATGGAACTTCGGGTTTGAATACGACGATCAAGGACGAGTAGACATCCTCCGGTCCCCTTTCTTTGAAGTCGGATTCGACTTCGACGACACCGTTGAGGAGTATTTGGCCCGGATCGTACCCACCTTGATAGAGACCGTCGACGATCATTTTTCAGTGTACACTTGGATCGTCAAAGGACGTCGCTTTGCCACACCTCCACAACCCGCGCCGACCTCTTCCTCCCTACGGATCTACGGCGTCGTCGCCCTAGGAGTGATCTCATCCATCATGTGGTTCTTCTTCTCCCAACAAGCCTAGGAGTAGGTAAATGAGAGCGGCCTCAAGGTGAGACAATCGCTTTGTTAACCTTGGGATTCTTGTTGTTCGTTTCATTTGCTTTACGTTTATGAACGTTGTTATTTCTTCTCGACCTTGCTAATTTAGGTGTAAGTGCTTGCCTAGTCATAGTTAACAATTGAGATTTCCGAAAGCTTGAATTGGGAACAAGATTTAATTTGCAATTATCATACTTGGATAATCTTTTGTTAAACTTCTAAATACAAATCCTGGATTTACATCATGTTACATCACCATCATTATTTGTCTAAATTCTCATTGAATAATTAGAATCCTTATTCCATAATTAAATGTCATATGATCATGCTGAAGATACAAATAGCCTTGGGTATGCTATTCTAAGTATTTAGGTCAAATGCAAGGTCATCTTTAAAATGTTATTTTCATCTTATAAAATAACTATCTATACTTATGAATATTTTTAAAAATTAAAAGACTTTTAAATTATTATATTAGGATGACATATTCTAGTCTGGTTAGATCTTTAGAATGAGATCATACTTGTGATCTTATTAGAATCATGGGAACCTGTAGCTACATTGACCTTAGACACACTATATATTGTGATAAGACATTATCATTGATGCTTGTTTAGTCTTATGATAGGGTGTATTTAAAATTTTTCATTGTGCAACCATTTTAGATATCTTGGATCTATTGTTCAGAGTGATGGTGAAATAGATGGGGATATTATTAGTAAGAATCATAGTTTAAAATTGCGCAATCTGAGGTGCGCCTTTGCGCAATTTGCTTCAAAATAGCCTCAAAGCCTACACAATTCTCAGGCATCATGAGGCGTACGCCTTAGGTGGAGTGAGGCGCGCCTCACTAGCGTTATTGCGCAATTTCCTTTGAGGCGTACGCCTCAAATATATGCTCAGTATCGCTCAGTACATGCTCGATATCACTCAGTATATGTTCGGTACAGCTAGGTATTTGCTCGGTACTGCTAGGTACATGCTCGATACCGCTCAGTATATGCTCGGTACAGCTAGGTATTTACTCGGTACATGCTCGGTACCTCTCAGTACCGCTAGGTACATGCTCGGTACTGCTAAGGAACATGCTCGGTACCACTCTGTATCTTCCCATATAAACAACTTACGAACTTCAAAAACAAGCAGAACTTCAAAATTACTCTTACAATAAAATTTTGTTTCGGGGGCAGTGCCCCCTTGGACCCCCGGCAGTCCGACATATTGTTTTATTCATCATCTTTAGTAATAGTTATTAGTGTTAGTCTACTTCTTCATGAGTGCATGCTTTTTGGAAGACATTGAACTCTATAGGAGAGGAAGGGGTGAGAAGATTCCCTTGAAGACCCATTTAGTGATGGGACATGATTGGATTATATATGTTCTTTCTTTATTGTACTTTGGGAGTTTTGATAGACTAATATTTTGTGGTTTTGTACTTTGGAACATGATTTTATTGCATCTATTTTGTTACTTTCCCCTAATTTTAATTGTCATTTAGATGTTTTTATTGTATGATAGAATCTTACTATCTTTTACTTGTTAAAATCTTTAAATTCTCATTTACGCAATTCTTCGTCGGTGAGGCTTACGCCTCACACCGCCTTGAGGCTTACGTCTCGCCTCACGGACGAAAAACGCCTCGAGGCTTATTTACGCAATTTTAAACCTTGATAAGAATTCAAATTGGATGGATGAAGTGGAGGAATGCATCGGACTTGTTGTGTGATAAAAAAATATCACTCAAACTTAAGTGAAAATTCTATAAGATGGTGGTTACATCTGCAATGCTTTATGGCGCAGAATTTTGGCCATTAAAAGAGAAGCATAATATTAAGTTAAGTGTTGCAAAGATGAGGATGCTCAGGTGGATGAGTGACTTTACTTTTAGAGATCGGATATGAAATGAGCATACAAGTGAAAAGGTTGGAGTAGCTCTAGAGGTATATAAGATTAGAGAGTCGTCTTAGATGGTTTGGTCACATAAAACGGCGGCCTTTCAATGACCCGGTTAGGATAGTAGATGTATTAGATTTAACCTATGTTAAGAAGGGTAGAGGTAGACCTAAAAGACTTGGTTAGAAAATTTTAGAAATTACTTTTTTTAATTAGATATAAATGGGAATTTGACTCTTAACTGGATATAATGGAGAAAGAGGATTCATATAGTCGACCCCAAATAGTGGGATAAAGGCTTGATGTTGTTGTTGTTGTTGTTGCAACCATTGTAGTGCATATAGTTTATATTTGTTGTATATTTTATGATGTATTTTCATTGTATTTTGTTGTGTGAAATGTGTGCACAAAGAAATAGATGTATCAATCTTTTTAAGGGAATGTCCTTAGTGACGGGGAATATGAATAAATAAAAGAAAATATTCTTTGTTTTCCATAGTGCTTTGCTAGCTTATCTCTCCAATCAAGCAAGACCCAGTACACATTACATTCTATTTTTATACTTTTGAATACTATCTTATATTTTATAGGGATAATTTTTATTTTTATCATGTATCTTTTTTGGTTTTAAAAAGAGTTTGTATGAAGCTAGTGTAGTAGCATTAGTCCCAGTGGAGCATTAGGATAAATACTAAGATCTTATGAAGGCAAGGACTTGGAGCAACCACCTCATATCACATTGCTTAGGTTCTAATGCATATTTTTGTAGAGATTTAGGATTGGGTTGTTTTTGTCAATCCTTATCACTTTCTTAGTGCATTGCAGACCTAGTTACAATCGGTCTTTTGTTATTATTTATTCTTTTATTGTATGTTATTTGTTGCATTGAGTGATTTTACTTCTTTCTTTCTTATTTATTCTTATCTTGAATATTGTTTATATAGTTATACTCTTAAGATTACTTATCTTCTTACAAAATTAATAACTTATAAATAAACTTAAAATTAACCATAAGAAAATCATTTCTTCATAAAAAAAATATTTTGTTTATTGCATGATATGTGGCCTACCTTTTCAAATAAAATGAATATAAATTTTACTTTTGATTATGGATTTATTAGTCATGTATTGTAACTCCTATTCATTTTTATAAGGGAGAATTCATTAAACAATATTTATTTAAGGGCATTTCACAATAATAAAATAGCCTAAACCTAAAAGCATATTAAAAAAAAAAATTCACATTAACGATGGATCACATTGTATCATTGCATGTCCCATGAAGTATAGTTGTTTCATTCACATCTAATTATCAACATGATTTATTTTCTCTTATTATTGACATAGAAAAGTATATGATGTTAAGTGACTTTCCTGACATATATAGTATCATAAGACTAGTCTGAGCAGATTGACTCTTGTTGTCAACTTGTCTTTTTTCTCTTCTTTTGTTGGTATCCTCTCATGCTTTAATGAGGGTTAAGCTCTATCCCAACAGGCCCACTCACTCGGTGTAGAAGAAAATTTTACGAGTAAACTCCTAAAAAAGAACATGTAATGAAATGAGTTTGGGATGAAACCCAAAAGAATCATAGTTTCGCGAACCGAAAAGTCTAAAACCAATCTCCTTTCTTTCAAGTTGAAGATGGTAAACAACTATTGAATTTTTTCGGGGAGAAGTATGATGGGATCTTTCTATTTTTTATTCGCTTCTCCTCTAGGCTAAACTTCCCTTTTGCCATGCTGGTTCTTTTCTCTTTCCAAGCGGATTCTGATGTTGAGTAGATATTTTTATCGGATAATTTCATAGAATCTGAGTAAATAGTTTTCCTTGGATTTGACTCTACATAGTTTCCTTGGACGATGCAGTTCATGATTGCTGATAAGGGGTTCCTGAGCAGGTTGGGTTGACTATCTTCATAGCTAAGTAGAAGTGAAGTTTGAAAAAATGCGATGATGAATTAATGAAATTTTGATTATGTGTACCAATTGTAGGCATCACTTGTCTATCTCTTGACTCAATTTGAGCCCACTCATATTTCTATGATACATCACCTTGGTGCCATTTTGAAGACCCTCATGTCTTAAAATGTAGTTGCCCATTACGATATGGTGACTCACTTGCTAAATTGTGGCCTGATTTAGCGTTGAAGTAGGAGTTTTTCCTGTTTGAAATGATGACATTTTTCTTTGGCAAATCGTACTGAAAGATCTTGTAATACAAGCAAGATTTATCTAATCGAAATTGTTTTTAGGTATCCCCCAAGATGTAAGTAACTATTGGAATAATATTATTTTTGAAGTGTTTATGTGCTTTGAATGACATTAAATTTGATCTTTGATTATATATATAATTCCTTCATAGTTTTTTTTTAATATGCTTGTTTAAATAAAGTTGGTTTGATTCTTTTGGACTTATCGTTTTGTCAACTTGTCCCATCAAAATTATTCCATGTGAATCCTCTATACCATTTTCGTTCATTCTTTTTTTTTTGTCTTTCTTCTTCTATCAAATTTTAAAAAGTGGCTTCTTGGGAAGGCGTATTATAGAAGGAATCACAAAAAGTGTGTGAATATGATGCTTGAACCTTTTAGTGGTTGACATGTACCTTTCTCTAATGAGCTCACTAATGAGTCGCTCCCTTTTAAGATGTATATGTATTTACATGGCTTTATATCCCTACTCTACTTTTATGAACTCACAGGACATATTTGGGATGCCTAAAATATAATTTTTTCTTAAGATACACATACCTGTTGTGATCTTAGATCTCCATCAAATCTTATTTTACATGCACATTAGGAAATCAAATTAGCCACCATCATTATATGACATACTTCCTAGCTTAAATATTATTTTTAGACCTTCATTGCTATATTTGACTTGTTTGATTGAAATTATAGAATTAATTATGACTTTGACGGTTTATTCTTAAAGTCTCATTTAATTGATATGACCCATCATTTATTGTAAGGCAACGTTTTAAAAGGCGAAATCGGGAATCGAGGCGTTTTGGCTAAGCGAGGCGAGGCGTAAGCCTCGGTACCGAGCATATACCGCTCGGTATTGAGTGGTACTGGCTCGGAATTGAGCGGTACTGGCTCGGAATTGAGCGGTACTGGCTCGGAATTGTGCGGTACTGGCTCGGTACCGAGCATGTACTGAGCAATATCGAGCATGTACCTAGTGGTACTGGCTTGGTACCGAGCGTGTACCTAGTGGTACCGAGCATGTATCGCTCAGTACCGAGCATATACTTGCTCGGTACCGAGCGGTACTGGCTCGGTACCGAGCATGTACTGAGCGGTACAAGCTACTCAATAATTATTATTAATACTATTAATTATATATTTAATAATATATATTTTAATTTATATTAACTAGGCTAATTATATTAATATTTAATTAATAATTATGTTCTACTTAGTCAATTAATTTATGCACTAATTATACTATTAAGTATTTAATTAATTTGCTTAATTATTAATATTTAAATTATATTAATTAAGTTAATCAATAATAACTTAGCTGCGTCTAGGGTTTGCCTTTCATCTTCTCTTTTCGTCCTTGTTGTTCGGCTTCGTTGCTTCATAGGAGGTGTAGAGATTACACGCGTCGCTTCTTTGGCTCCTTTGTGGCTGTTCGACTGCGCTCCTTCGACGACTTTCCCTTCATGTTTGATGGCTTTGAAGGTAACTTTCTTCCTTTCGAGGCGCTGCCTCGATGCGCCTCGGCGCCTCAGGTATTGAGGCGTACGCCTCCGTGGAAAAAGGCGTAAGCCTCGCTCGAACGTTTGAGGCTTAAGCCTCAGTTCGCCCGACCTCCGCCTCTATTCGAGGCGCGCCTCGAGGCGTCCGTCTCGAACGCCTTTTTAATCGTGGTTGTAAGGTACTATTATTTTCTTAGCACTTCATATATACAGTCTTTATTCACATGTGACATAAGTGCTAATAACTTTGTTAAATTAATTTTTCAAACATATTCACATTGGGAATATAAAAATAATGATTATATTTTAACTTTGCTCTTAATTCTTTGCTTATAAATCAATAAATATTATATGATGAGTAGGATCTTTGAATTTACTGCTTATATTTTGGTTTTTCATCACAATATTTTTTTTACTCATATTTTCATTACGTATGATATTTTCTAATCAAAAGGTTTATCAAGCATTTGGAATATGCAAGCTAATCCACTTGTAAGAGGTATAAGTACTTCTAAAGTTATTATCATTACCAGTTATATCAACTACTACATATATTGTAACCCTGAATGCATCAAAAGCTATAGATACTCCACCTGTCGAGACACATGGAGTATTGTCCTCACTGCAATATTTTTAACCTTGTGGATCATAGTTCATTAAGCAGAGGAGATTTGATGCAGGACAAGCAAAGAGGAGTCTCACAAGACCAATTTCAAAGGCTCATTATCATGGCAATTAATTATATTTTATTTTCCTAAAGAAATATGGGGCTAATCATGTGAGGTTTTGAGAGTAAATTTAAATATAAAAGGAAAATATTTGCGAACATTAACACATCTTTTTTCTCTGTTGTTTGGAATTCGCCTACATCTTCAACATCTTTCCAAGGCCTAAACCTATTCTCCCCTCACAGTTGTCGAACCATTTCCTTTAAATAAATCCTAATTCCAGCTATCCATATGTTGTGAACAGTCCACTTAAAAATTTATAACATTCTACCCACATTAAATTGACTGAAAATTAGCTCCATTATTTAGCTAGCATCCCAAGTTTCTGATGTGGTGGTCCTTTATTCTATCAAAGAAAAGGTAGCCATCCACTGCAATTAGGGGTGTCAATATTGGACACGACCCAAAAACCCGACTCGAACCCGACCCGAAAATTTCGGGTTCGTGTTGACCCGAACCCGTACTGGGTCGGGTTCGGGTCTAGGAAATCGACCCGTTTGCAAAAACGGGTCGGGTTCGGGTTGACCTGAATGGTGCCGGGTCATTTCCGAGTTCAACCCGAACCCGACCCGTGACCCGTAATTGACACCCCTAACTGCAATAAAGTCTCAGCTAAAAACTATCAAAAAATTCTAAACTAGTCAATGTTTTTTTTAGCCTTTCGCGAACACTAAAACTCCCACCATCACTCCAACAAGCCTTGAAACCTCTAATATCCCATCCTTAATACCTCATATAGTGTCACAGTTTCATTAAGTTGTTAGTCTTTCTAGGTTATTTGTTGGCTGTTTCTTTTAAAAAAGTTGCATAGTGGCCTTCATGAAGAATTGTGCCAATGCTTGTTATTGCTAGTATTGCTTATTTATTGAGTACTTTGTTTGTATGTGCCTGATTTTTAAATTGACCCGTAGAAGGTGATGATATCAAGCAAAATTACTTCTCCTTGGACATACATCTGTACATTTGTTTTATAAAATTATTAGTAGGACTTGTTTCTGGAAGTTCATGCATTTGCATTTGTAGTACTTTATCCACTTTAATGGCGATAATTCATTTCCCTGCCTTCCACTTGTTATTATATATAATAATATACCCTAAAAAAGTCCGAGCTTTTGTTATTCAATGCCTCCATCAATGCAATACTTGTGATTTCTTTTATTCTGTATTCTTAATGGCTCTGAATTGTTCTTTTCTTTCTCAAAGTCAGGCAATCTATTAGACAATTTCTTTCAATCCATTTACAAAGTTTTCTGTAAAGTAAGTTCATACTTGTCAATGGCACAAAATAGCGCGCGCCATGGCGCACGGCGCGGCGCGGTGCGGCGCGGCGCACATACGGCCCCATGTTCATGGCGAGTCGCATGTGTTTAAAATAGCGCGCGCTATTTGCGCCACATGTGAGCCATGGCGCATGGCGCACGGTACAAAATTGTGCGCCAAATTGTTGCTTCCGCCGGATCGTCCCGCAGAGTAGTGCTTCTGCCAATACCGAGTGATCGGTACCACTCGGTATTGCTATGTACATGCTCGGTACCGCTCGGTACATGCTCGGTACCGCTAATTACATGCTCGGTATTGCTATGTACATGCTCGGTACCACTCGGTATATGCTCGGTATTGCTATGTACATGCTCGGTACCGCTAAGTACATGCTCGGTACCGCTCGGTATCGCTATGTACATGCTCGGTACTGCTCGGTAAATGCTCTTTACCGCTAAGTACATGCTCCGTATTGCTATGTACATGCTCGGTACCCCTTGTTATCGCTATGTACATGCTCGGTACTGCTCGGTATATGCTCAGTACCTCTAGGTACACGCTCGGTACCGCTATGTACACGCTTGTTTTTCATTATTATGATAGCTTGTCTTTCTTTTTTTAATGATATTTCATATGAATATTTATTATTTTATAATTTTTATTTAGTTTGCGTCATTTTCAAAATGGCGCGCGCCGCGCCGTGCGCTATGCGCCATGGCTCCAAAGGGACCTTTGCGCCATGGTGCGCTATTCGCCATTAACTGGTATGAGTAAATTCAGATATTGCTTCATATTGAGCCAGGCTACATTTGTTGTTCTTTCTTTTCTTGATGGCTAAGGACAGCCTGATGAAGTTGATGATTACCTAATGTAAAGCAAGTGTAATCTAACCTAATATCTGTTGCTCATCAACATGGTTATCTGGAATATGCTCCTCAATGTTAAGGCAAGTTTTAATATGTTTTAACGATAATACAATTATATAAGTCATACTATAGTTATGGTTCTTTCTTTTCTTGATGGCTAAGGACAACCTGCTGAACTTGATGATTGCCTAATGTAAGCACGTTTAATCTTACTCACCATCTGCTGCTTATCAACTTGGTTAATTGGAATATGCTTTTCAATGTTCAGACAAGTTTTAATATGTTTCATGATAATGTTGGAAAGAAACATTTTTGTTTAGAAGATCATTTTCTGAAATTAGGCTATATGAAAGAAAACTTTGTTATTTCAATGTACTTTTTTTGCCTGAATTTAATATATTGTGTTTTTGGTTGTTATTGTTATTTTATTATATTAGTTTTATGTTCTGCTTATGTGGATTATAAATATATTGTATGTTGCCTATCAATATAAAACAACAGATGGACTCTTGAAGCTTCTGGAATTTTGGAAGCTAGGAGGAGTGCTTTAGAAGATGATTTTGAGGAGGAAGAAGAGAAAGAAGATGAGGCACAAGCTATGGATGTTGATGTAAACACCCATGAAAAGGTTGTAGTTAACTTCTTTAATAAAAAAATCTCAATTTTTTTTGGTACGACTATTCTTAACTGCTTTACTCCCACTTTTTGGAAGGGTTATTATCATGGGCGAAGTCCAACAAGGGACAAAGATAGAGATAGAAAACGCGATAATTATAAATATAGGTATGTCATGCTTAAGTAAGCTTTTTTATTTTCCGTGTTCTCATTGGACATTAAGTTCTCCCATTTATCTTTTAATTTTAAATATAAATTGGATGTTTTGGTTTTACATAATTCATTTTTCTGGCATAGTTCTTTAGCCAAAAAAAAATTGCTTCATACTCTCTCACATGATAGAGAAAAAATGAAATCCACAAATTCATCAAATATTATGTTGAGATACTCATGAGGGTGAAATAGTTCTACATCAAAAGTGAAAATGTGTTGAGTTATTAATTTATATATAGATTTTATGGACAATTAAAACCTAAAATCCCTTTCTAATTAAATTAATCAAATCAAAGACGAAATAGCTCGAAAAATATGAAAACCTAGAGAGGCCTTGCATGCATCAAGTTCATAAATACTTAAATTATAATTTTCTCACATTCCTACAAAAATAAAAGTTTATAAATACTTAAATTATCAAAATTGGACGTCCTTAAGGCCCTGAGCTGGCCAAACCATTGGATCTTAAATGGGGGTGAGTCAACAATCCCCAAATAAATCTCTTTCATCACAAGACTTGGGCTTCTTTTGGTTACCGGTACCTTTTGTAAAAAGCAGTTTTAAAAACGTTGATTGGGAGAATGGAGGTTTCTAAAGGAGAAGCAAATACCAAAAAGCTTTTGAAAATAGTAGAAAATGAAGTTTTTGTAAAAAGCTTTTTTACAAAAGTGTCACATTCAAACAACAACCCAAAAATAATTTTATCCTTTTCAAAATAGAAAAGGAAAAATTAAGCTCTCTCAAACGAGGCCTTGATCACTTCCTTTCTTGCACCAAAAAGACCAATTGAGCAGTTGTAGTTACATCTAGGAGAGAGTCTAGATTGCTAGTCTTAATTGAAAGTGCTATATCTCACAGGGAAGATAATTAATTATAGAAGTATGTGCCCATAAGAAAATTTGAATTAAGAAAATAAAGTTTACGGCAAATTTTTTGTGGAGTGTTTTATCACAGTATTAAGACTATATATCATCTAATGCTATTTTCTATTCCACCCCATAATCAACGTTATGGTAAATTTTCAACCTCAACAAGTGTTCATGTCTTACGAATTATGTTAAACAACTTCATTAGTAACTTGCTGTGAGTCAAGATTGCATATTAAGCCATGTAGCAGTAACGACAAAGATTGAGAGGTGGGCAACATTTTGCATCGTAAGGGGTCAGTCATTGCAGCCTTTTTTGTTTAAACGCAGCTTTCTACAATATTAAAAACAAAGAAAAATGAATAAAAGTGATCCCAAACAGATGTGATGATGATGATGGCGATGGTAATAACAAAATACATAATTCATTTTTTTTTAGGCTACCGAGTTCAATTAGGTTTAAATCAATTACACATACTTCATCCATGCATATCTAACCCATAACATCACAAGTGCATCTGAACTGCAACTGTGGCATAGCAACCAAGTATTTGCTTTCTTACTTTTTTGTTTTTTAGACCGCAATCATAATTTCTATTTGACCATTGTATTATTACTATTTTAAAAAAAATATTATAAAGCAATAAGAATGCTATTCCAAATGTAGCCTTAATCTACCTTCTAAAAATATATGCCACTCTAAAAGGAATTAAGTTCGGACAATGCTTTTTAGTGCCCATGAAAGCGTACTCAAGATGCCTAGTGTTTTGGCCGGGTTGGATGGCAGCTTAAGATTTTAAAATGAATGGGAATATTGTATTCTTGTTCTTTTAATTAGGGCACTACAAAGCTTAAATCCTAGCCCCCAAGGCAGGTGGGTGAGTGCTGGTTTTTTGGTCCCAAAAAATTCAACACAGATGGGATGTGTTGCATGCGTTAGAGGGTTCTGTGTGTGCCACAAGCATGCAATTGAGCAGCAGATGCAGTTTGGCTAGTCAGGGGTGGCATCATGACTAAACTAAGTTGTTTCATGGATCCGCAAGAGAGTACTTGGGTTCTCCCAAGAAGCAAAAAGCGTATCATGCCCGAATCTAACCGGGGTTTGCGGTGGCGGAGGAATTGGATCGGAAAAAAGAGGGATTCTAGGTGGCAGATAACTAATGAAACCGTAGCTGAAATTGAGATCTCATTCAAAGAGAAGGATAGTAAATATCTGGAGTTTCTTTTTTTATCCTATACGAGCTCAATTTTGACGTGCTTTCTGCAAGTTGATTCAACGAGGTATTGAATGCAGAGGTGTGGTGTGAGCATTGTAGTTTTTTCTGCACAGTGATGTTGTGCAACTCCAATGGGTCGTTGTATGGTTATGTCTAAATAGTGCAAGTCTAGGTTGGCCTTCGTTAATACTTGGTTGCTATGCCACAGTTGCAGTTCAGATGCACTTGTGATGTTATGGGTTAGATATGCATGGATGAAGTATGTGTAATTGATTTAAACCTATTTGAACTCGGTAGCCTAAAAAAAAATGAATTATGTATTTTGTTATTACCATCGCCATCATCATCATCACATCTGTTTGGGATCACTTTTATTCATTTTTCTTTGTTTTTAATATTGTAGAAAGCTGCGTTTAAACAAAAAAGGCTGCAATGACTGACCCCTTACGATGCAAAATGTTGCCCACCTCTCAATCTTTGCCGTTACTGCTACATGGCTTAATATGCAATCTTGACTCACAGCAAGTTACTAATGAAGTTGTTTAACATAATTCGTAAGACATGAACACTTGTTGAGGTTGAAAATTTACCATAACGTTGATTATGGGGTGGAATAGAAAATAGCATTAGATGATATATAGTCTTAATACTGTGATAAAAGGAGTCAAAAGATTTTCATTATGATATAGGAATGTTCAGAGGCTTGGCATTAATGAAAATTGTGGAAGGATGATGTTCTGGGCATGTAGCAAGGTTGAATCCTATTTTTTTTTGTTTGAGTTTTAAGGTTGAACTTGACTGAGATTTGTCTTTCTAGTTCAATAACATATTTTAAATCTCGAATAGTCGAATGTTTTATTAGATGCTGAATTGTTTGATATGCAATGGAGAAATCTTTAAGTCTTTCACATGCTAAACCTATTTTAATTGTGAAGAAACGGCAATGATACAAATTTTGTTGCATTCTGTTTCAAATCTTCTAAGATTTTCTGGTACAAAGTATCCAAAAGATATTTTAAATAACTTTAATTGATAAACTACTTAATGTTGTAGAAAGCATAACCTAGGAATACTATAATCAATAAGATCTTTTTTCTCTACATCATCATCCATGTTCTCTCATGGACGCTATAGATACCCATGATGATTTAGTAATGTTTGGGTGTTTTGTAGTTAATCAAAATTGTAGAAGGATGTAGGCTGAGAGTAAGTTTAGTCAAAGAAATTTTATTTTATTTTGACATTAAACTTTACTTGGGCTAGGGGCGTCAAAACATGTCTATGGGTCGGGTTTGGGTCGAATCCAGATTGACCCGGGTTTAAACGGGTTGACCCTAACCCGATCTGATTTTGCAAATGGGCCAGGTTGTCATCTTGGACCCGACCCCACACGGGTTACTGAGTTCACCTGACATGACCCGCTAACCCACTATTTTCGAATTCCGGTTTAATTTAAACGGTTGGGCGGCCAGGCCGAGGAAGTCTAGGTTGAATGCGGGTTATGGGCCTTGGGTAGGCAGGTTAGGCGAGGCGACATGCTAGGGGCCTAGGGCTAGGTTGAAGGCGCATTAGGGCAAGGTGACGGGCGGCCAGGCCGGTGCGGTTGCGTGGTGCCTCGTGTAGTCTTGCGGGTGTATCAAATTGGGCCGCAGTAGGTGAGGGCTATGCGGCATGTTGCAGCTGGGCGGGTGCATAGATGTCAATGGCGCAAAATAGTGCAAACGTTCAAAATGACGCGCGCTATTTGCGCCACATGCGTGCCATGGCGCATGGCGCAAGGTGCAAAATAGTGCGCGCCATTTGTTTTAAAATTTTCTTAATGTATTTATAAATATTTTTTATATTTATTTTTTTAAAATTTTTAAGATGATATATTTTCTAATTTTTAAATATATTAAAGGTATTAAGATAAATGTTAGATTGCATATCATTATCTTCTTAATGCTATTTGCTTTCATTTAAATATATTTTAATTGTATGAAGATTGGCTACTTATTCGACTTGAAATTATGTTGGATTGTTATTTATTTGTATTGTTATTGTTTGCTTGTAATTATGATAGTTTGTTTTTCAATTTAATGATATTTCATATTCATGCTTATTATTTTATAATTCTTTTATAATTTGCGTCATGTTCAAAATGGCGTGCGCTGCGCTGTGCGCTATGCGTCATGGCTCAAATAGGACCTTTGCGCCATGGTGCGCCATTCCCCGTTAACAAGTATGGGCGGGTGATGTGCGGAACCTAGATTGGGCGAGATGAGACCACGGTGTTGCGGCGAGACGAGATCTTTTCGGCTATGTCGGATTGGGTGAGATGGACGCCGTATTGGGTGTGTGTTAGCGGGCTAGGCCGGGCCGTTCGAGAAAGACAAGACCTGACTCACGTTCGGGTTGATTTTGGGTTGCCGGGTCTACCTGAACCCGACTCGATTCTAGAATCGGATGACATTTCTGAACCCGAACCTGACTCGCCTGACAAACGTGTTGACCCAAACTCGGAATTTTCTAGGTCGGGTTCAGGGTCGTGTCAAATATTGAAACCCCTAACTAGGGCCCACATTATGGCATAAAGGCTTGATGTTTTTATTGTTGTTGTATTAAACTTCACTAGGGAGTGTCAGAAATTTAATCTACATAAATAGCAAAAATATGATATTATTTTTGGAACGATAACCAACTTTAAACCTTTAATATTTTCTAAGATGGCCAATTGTTTGAACTTAAATTGGGGAATTTTCATATCATTCCATATACGTAATAAACCTATTTTAATTATAAGCAATAACATGTAATTGTGTAAAATAAGAGTCATAAGATTGAATGATGTGGGAGCAAGTTTTGTTCGATACTATTTTTCAAAATCTTTTTAATATAGATTATCATATGCAAAGTTTCCATAACCATATTTAAATAACTCATATTAATAAACTACTTAATGTTATAGAATGTATAGCTTAGGGATAATATAATCTATTGGCAATA
Source organism: Dendrobium nobile (assembly GCA_022539455.1). Lineage (NCBI taxonomy): Eukaryota > Viridiplantae > Streptophyta > Magnoliopsida > Asparagales > Orchidaceae > Dendrobium > Dendrobium nobile. Next base: position 15,724,394 of record CM039718.1, on the reverse strand, counting down.
TCCATTACTTTTTCATCATTATGGAAATTCTCTTCTTCATTCCCATCTTTTCCTCCGCCTCTTTGAATTTGTTGTCTTCATGCTCAAAATTAATTTCTCAAGAATTTCAACCTAGGGAAGTATTTCATTGAGCTTTTTTCAGTGCATATACTTGTTTCTATAACTATTGATATTTGATAGTCTCCAAAATCGCCTTTATCAATTACGAATCTTGATATTCGATACTATTTTTGAATGATGTGGGAGCATGTTTTGCCATCGGACTTCCGTCTCCCGCAGTACCTCTGACCGCTGTCTCCTGCCGACTAAGGTCCCTTTGGCTTGTCGCTCGCCGACTACGCTCCCTCCGACCTCCTTCGCCTGCCGACTACGGTCCCTTTGACCAACATTGCCTGTCGACTATGGTCCATTCGACAAATGTAACCAGCCGACTATGGTCCATCCGACCAACGTTGCCCTATGACCACCATCGCCTGACTAAGGCCCTACCAACTCTATGAACAAGCCAACATTTTATTAAGAATAACTCTCATCTCATTGAATTCTTTCAATTGCAATTATGTAATGTGCTATATATATTTTACATTGAGTCAATGTATTTTCCCAAGGAAGGGCATCAATAATCAACAACAAAAACTAATGGATTCATTTCAACTGAGCAAGATCTCGTGATTTTTTTCACTTTTCAGCATTTTCCACTTAAAAATTATGGTGTCTTTTATGACTCTTGCACATCTCTCTCTTTATTTATATTTGTGTTGGATCTTCGTTCAAGACTAGGACACTAAACTCTTTATCTCTCTACCGACGTGAATATTCCAGGATGCAACAATACTCATTCCGGATAGCTCATGTCAATTTGTCATCATTATGAAATGATGCATCTCGTGTGTTTGAATTTTTGAAATATTAGCACTTTATTTATTAGTGAATGCAAGATTTTCACCTCGCCACATGACAGCTTAAGGCATGGCATTGGCCTAGGCATTTTTTCAGTAATAGTGCTTGCCTAGGTGGTTTGTCAGGCAAATGGCCTTGTTAGGGCATCTCCAATGGATCCGCTAACACTCGTTTGCCGTGCTTAAGGTCGCTCCAACCGAGCGCTATTTTCTACCGCATACGATCGCGAATGAACACTGTTCACCCGCCATTTGTTTTTTTTTTCTTTTAATTTGAAACTTAATTCTTAATTTTAAAGAATAAAAATTAGAATTTTTTTTATTAATTAAAATAATAAATTAGAAATATCTTATTTTTTAGTAATCTAAATTTTTTTTTACAAAATTAATTAATGTAAGTTAACATTAAGATAAAAATTAAGATAAAATTCTCATACATAAAAGATATTGAGAAGTACAATACCAAAAAAATCAAAATACAGAGCAAAAAATGTATTTATGTATTCTAATGTAATTTTCAATTTATTAACTAAATATTTATTTATGACATATTTATATTCCAAATTATTTTATAGAGCAAAAAATATTTGTTTTAATTATATTAGATTTAATTCAAAAATTTGAAAAATAATATTAATGATTAAGGAATATACAAGGAATATTCTTTTTTTTGTGTTAGAAAATGGAGTTCGGTTGGAGATAAGTTACTGCATTTTGGTGTATTACTGCATTTTGGAGTGAAAAATGAGTTTTTCAGTTGGAGATGCCCTTAGGTGCCCATTTGACTGCTTGACTCCACTTTAACAACACGGACCAATATAAAGGCTGATTGCATATGGCCTAGGAAGGTTTAATTTTGTCAATCAAAGTTTTGCTATCAGTTAAGTGTGCATGGCTACATGCAAGCTTTGAATTTTTTTGTGGACTCTAAAGGCCTTAATACTGGAAATCTTCTTGACCATATGAGTCTTTACTAGAATAAAAGTTAATATTGTCTTTAAAAAGTTAAGCTGTGCTGTTTTGTTCCTTATTTCCTGATCACTTCTTTTTGTTTGATGAGCCTATGGTTGTTGGTAATAGCCTTATGATGTCATTGGAGGTATTGGTTCTTGGTTCTTCTTTGCCTTTTCAAGGGTTGATTTTTTTTTTTTTAATTTCAAAATTTTGTCCAGCTATTGCTTATTTTGATTATCCTTTTGAAAGCAGTGATTGTTGTGCTCCATTAATCTGCGAGGTCAATTATTACCGTGACATAAATTTTGCATGGCGGATTTTGATGCGTATGTAGACGGTGATTTTTCTTATCATTTTGTTGTAGAGCAATATCATTGAGTTTAGTCTCCTTTTCCTGAAGAAACAACTTTATCTATTGTGAGAGGCATACCTAATGCTAATCAAAGCATTGTAGCTTCTTCATCTTTTAGGATCAACACACTAGAAGCCTTATTCCAATTATTTAGTGTTCATTTATGAATTCTCCTACATTCATTTGTACAATCGTACTGAACATTAATATATTGCTTTCAATGTGTAAGGATTGCGTAATATATTTTCCCGACGTCATACATACTTGTAGTTCTATTGAACTCAACAGATTGTAAGATGAAATGAAGCTATCGCGTCGTTACCTTCATCTTTGCATTTGGAGTACTTGCCTTCAAATCATTTCTTTTAATGACGTACATGTTCACTATAGTTTCTCCTCTTGACAGGGAACGGGACTATGATAGGGACAGGGATTATGATCGGGACTATGGCAGAGGGCGTGAAAGGGACCGAGACCGGGATAGAGAAAGAGACCGAGATAGGGAAAGAGACCGCCATCGTCTTAGAGATGAAAAGGGCTTTGGTAGAGAGCGGGATCGCGAAAGAGAAAGGGATGGCAGAGAGCGTGATAGGAGAGAACGTGATCGTGGGAAACGAAGGAGTCGCTCGAGGAGCAGGAGTAGGGATCGCCGAGAGCGAGACCGTGAGGATGGGGAGCACCGCAGGAGGCGCACTCGTGGCAGCATCAGTCCTCGTAGACAGCCTGCAGATGATGGTAATTTTCAGGATGAATCCAAGAAGAAGAAGAAGGAAAAAGAGAAAAAGAGTGATGGCACTGATCACCCGGACCCAGAGATTGCAGAAGCCAATAGGCTTCGGGCTTCTCTTGGTCTGGCACCATTGAAGCTCTAAACCTTTTTTTCTGTCTTACGGTTCAGAGTGACAATTCGCTCCAATATTGCTCTAAATTGTTGAAAAGCCCGTCCGTTTTACACGTTTCAGCGTTATTACATCTCTTGTTTATTTTGCTCACATTTTTGAGTTTTCATTTAGAAGGCTGATTTTAGGTATCCAGCCGGAAATTATGTATACTAAATTATGATTTCAGGTTTGTACCTCGCAGTTTCTCCTTTCTTTTGTTTTTGATAACTTGTCTTGCTATGAGCGTAATTAAATTTATTTTGTTCTGTACATTGCTGTGAATTCCTGAGTCATAATTTTAGGTCTTTTTGGAACCTGTATTCTGTCTGCTGCATTCTTGACATTGTGGTGACTTATTCACCATTCATAAATAAGTTGGCTCTGGAACTGTAATGCTCTAATATATATTTTTAAATTAGCGTATTATCATAAGTATTACTGCATGGATAAAGTTGACATTGCTAGGATTTTTAAAATTAACTAGGAGATGATATAAGCACATTTGTTTCCTGCATGTTGTAAGGATTTTAAAATTTCATGGGAATATGTTAATAATGTAAAATTATTGAGTATTTAATATTTACATTTATAATATACCATTATTTTGCCTAAGAATTTCCATTACTATTAAATATTATTGAGTAGCAATTTTAATAATAGCAAGATTTGAAAATTTTTTTAGTGACATGCTTGATACTTCACAAAACATCGTATTGATTAGGCATGAATCTTGAAGCATATTAACAACTTTCAATACTAAATTTGGGACCGTTTGAACTCCAATTTCATTAATTTTATAGTCAAATTGAATGTCTTATTAAGATGAATTCAATGACATCAAAATTTATCCAATTCGAGCTCAAATTAAGGGCTTAAAGCATATTTTAATGTTCTAAAGAATTAATTGGATTACCAAATGATATTTAGTCATGGCATGCTTATAGTTGAATCGAGCGGCTTGACGAGACTAATCATGTTGAAATTATCTACCTCATACCATATTCTAGAGATTTTGATGATTACAAATATATGCATGGATGTTCTAAATTCTGTGCTAAATATTTCATGTGTAATGATTTGATGGATGTGCATGATAATTAATTATGTGGGATTTATATTGCACAACTCAAGTTCAATCAAAATTTAAGCTAAAAGAACCATGATTGACCAAGATGGACAGCTTTAAAGATTTTTATATTAACTTAGGAGTATATTAGAAGTCCATCAATATTTACTTGCGTGATTTGATTTTGCTCATAATTTAAATATCTATTAAAATGATTTACATACTATTAATTAGGGATAATAAGCTTAATTTAGAAATCTATAAGATTCCTTTATTAAATAAATTTTCTAAGCTTTGTTGTTATTAATTATGGAAAGGTAATTAATCAGGGAAATTATTACGTATTCATTTTGAATTAAAATTGTTTCATATAAATTTACTAATGTATAATTCATTTTTTCTAAATTACATAATATAATTGTATGAATACTGAATATATCTTTAAATGCATAAAAATATGCATAAGTTCTTATTTCGCTGAATAAAATATTATTTTGATAGAAACATGGCTTAATTTTTATTTCATTAGATTCCTTTGATTCGGTACATAAAAATTGATAGTTACATGACCTATTTGGAGCTATGTTGAATTTATAATGAATTTGTCAACATTATTCAATTTTAATATTATTTGCTGGGTAGCCATTTTTACCATATTTTGAATGTTTTTGAAGACTTTTTGACTTACCCATGTGACTAGCCGTTTTATAGCAATTTGAAACTTATATTTATTTAATATAAATAAATTATTTATAAAGTATAATATTATTAATTCATAAGTTAATATTAGGTTAATAATTTTATTTAAATTGGACTTTAATTACCCTTTCCCTTGAAATACCCATCTTCTTTTTCATGTGAGGGATATTCAAAAGAAAAACTCTAGAATTTTCTCCATTACTTATTCTTTCTTTACATGCTAAATCTTGAGAGGAGAAACTTTGATTTTCATTCCAAAAGCTCTTTTTATTTGCGAGATCAAATTCTTAGTTGGTAAGCTTCAACACACTAAATTGTATAACTTCTCTTGGAGTTCTTGAGTTTACCTTCTTTCTCTAAATGTTTACTTACTGTTATTTTAGTTTTCACAATATATATATTTTAAAAATATTTATTATTTGGTGAAATACTAGTTGAGAATGTTATATTAAGTTTTCTATGTTAATTCTTTGAAATCCATAAAGATAATAAAGACGAGTATTTTTATTTTCTTTTTTATAACATAGATTTGCATTTCAATTCTAATTCATTTTTAAAAGTATTATATGATTTGAAGAGTTATAAGTTTAAATTAGCAAGAAAAATATTTTTATATAAAATATTATTTATATTTTTATTAAAATATAAATCTATATTAAATTGAGCAAATTTAATATTCTATTTGCAAGTAGTGAGGTGATTAAAATTAAATTATAAGATTACTTCAAATATTTTGGTCATTTTATTGCAAGATAATTTAATCTTGTATTATTTACATCAAATTATGATTTTCATTTTCTTAATCTAAGTCATTTGGTTTAGTGAAGTTTAAATTATAATTAAATTGGGTTGTACTTAGCCGTGTAAGAGAGTACTTAGGTTGTAAAGAATTTTTTTAATTTCAAGAAGTCAAGTTTGCAAGATTTCAGCCTGAGAGTTGGCTAGCATGGATGTAGGTCGGATTGGAATCCGGGCCAAACCATGTAAAAATATTGTGCCTCTAATTTTCATTTCTTGTATCAAATTTTCTTTATGAGTTTCATAAAAATTATGTGATTACTTATTCTTTTCAAAATATCTTTACAATTATTTTAATTGCATTCTTTTAACAAAAAATTTGAAAACCCTAATTCACCCCCCTCTTGGGGTGCCATAGTCATCCAACAATTGGTATATGAGCCTTAGCTCTTTTTATTTTGGCATAACATCCTAGAGTAGATCCACTTATAAACTATGACACAATATTTTCCCAAGGGTTCACTTCCTAAAGGACAATCTACTCATCGTCCACCATTACTAGATAATGTTCCTTTTGATTATTGGAAAATATAATTAGTAAATTCTTAAGAGGGCAAGACTTTTGTATGTTGCACATGTTTACGCACCAATATCATACACCCACTAAAAAAATTAATGGAATTCAATTTAAAAAACCTTTTGATGAATGGACTACATTATGGAGGAAATTAGATAAGTTAAATTATAGGGCATGTAATACTTTGCATTGTGTACTTGGTTGACCAAGTCAACCCTAGGCTGACCAAAACATACCTATGTAGTAGAAGAAAGGAGAAAGTAAAGTAAAGATCAAGAAGAGTCTTCCTCCAAAAAGGATTAAATCTCGGATGACTTGAATAATTTGTAAGTAAAATTCATAGAAGAGTGATGAATTATCTCAAAGAAAGTAGTCATATAATAGATGAATAAGAATATGATGAGATAGTATCGTTAAATAGTCTAGATAAAGAGATGACAAACAGTGCATTTATGGTAGATACATGATCATCAATCTAGAAAGATAGAAAGAAAATAAAAATAAATCCAATATGACTAGCAATCTTTTAGATTAACTAAGTTAGAGAGATGAACCAATAGTTCAGATGGAATAAAAATTGAAAGAGTTAATGGCTTTAATGGTTGCTCTACAAAATAAAGATGTCTCTTCTACAAAAGATCAAATAGATTAAATTCTAAAGAGAGTTTGTACAACACTATACCAAACCCAAAGAGGCTGTAAAATAAAATAAAATTGAAGTTATGAACAAAGAGAAAGAAATAGTGCAAATAATAAACATCAAACATTTGATAGATTAATAAGTCAAGGAGGCTCTAGCAAAGTTTAAGGGTACCTCATCTCTTCTAAGGGGTAGGCCCTACCTAGAAGATTATAACTTAATTCCTTATCCTAAAGGGGTCATGCCACCCTCATTTAAAAACTTCTATGAAATTGTGAATCGTAAGCAATAATTAGCACATTCAATGGCTAATTGTTATATTGCAGGAGAAAGAGATGCTTTATAATTCTAACAATTTGTAAGTAGTCTATCGAGCATTACATTTGAATGGCATGTCAAAATACCTAAAAGATCAGTGCAAAATAGATGTTAACTAAATGATTTGCTTGAGCACGTCGCCATGTCATAGTAGGGGATCCAGTGATAAAAAATAAAAAACTTAATGAAAGTTTTGTTCACTATATCTTAAGATGGAGGAATATCAGTGTGAAATATGAACCTCAACTTCAGGAATAACATGCTATACAAATTTTTTTAAGAATATACATAATTCGACTGCTTTCTTACTGAAGAGCTCACAATCAAAACTTTTAAGAAGTTATTATGTAAAGCCTATAATCTCTAAGAGAAAATGTCACAATTAACTTTCTTAAAAGAGAAATCTTATATAGAAATAAAAAAAATAAAATCTCAAAAAGTGTTAAAGAAGAAGTATGGCTTAGCATCTCTAGTTGACAAAGGGAAACAACCAATGTAAATTCAAGCAAAAAATTGAAGTCGTCCTTCACAGTATCAATAATATGAAAGATCTCCTAATCCATAATTTAAACCTCATTCCAATCTCACTCTTGAAGAGGAGAGAGAGAGAGAGAGAGAGAGAGAGAGAGAGAGGTTTAAAGCTTTAAATAAAAAGAGATATTAATTTAGAAGAAAGGCTATTAAGAGAATCTTTAAGAATCTTTTAAGGAAATAATATTTCAAACTTCTAGATCCTAAGAAGCCAGAAGATGCATGTAAGACGGGGCAACCCATATATTGTATATATCACCAAATTATTAGTCATGAGTTAGAAGATTACATAACTTTCAAAGAATTACTTGAGAGGAATATTAAATATAGATCGATTGTGATACCTAAGGAATATTTAGTTAATCCTAGTCTAGGATCTACTAAATGTATATTTAATGAGCCTTCCATATTAGTCTCAAATTTAAAACATATTGATGATTTGGATATAGATTTATTATGATGTTCTAAGAAAATTCTTGATAAAACTTATCATTCATTTGCTGATGTATCTTAAGGAGCTTAGAGTCCCATCCTAGTTGATCTACCAACTCTTAAAGAAGAAGTCCCAAATAAGGTTCTTATTGAAGAACATAAGAAGATGCAGTCATTCAATATTCATTAGTTCAGAAAGAGGAACTTTAAAATAAAAGTAACAATATACATAATAAAGTTGTAATATCTTCAAATGGCAAAGTAAAAGCTCTTGTACACCTTACACTATATGATTTCTATTTTATCTCGCTAGGGGTTAAGAAAGTAAAGAAGAATGATTCAATGTATATCATATCTATATATACTAAAGATCAAATAAATGGTAATCAAAATAGTGCATCATAAAATAATTATCTAGAATTGAAAATAAACTAAAATGAGTTGAAAGATTCTCTCAATATTTCTTTGATAGTGATTCCCCTATTCTTGATATTCTGGGTGATCCTATTTGCATAGAAATTGAGATGTTTGATTTTGATAATTCTTTAGATGAAGTGCTAAAAGTAAATGATAATTTATAATTAAAATAATCCACTATCTCTTTCCTAGAAGAGTTAATTTAAGTAAACATGCATAGTGGTAGTGGTATAGTACTACCACCATCAACATCTATGATCAACAAAGGAGAAAAAGTTGTTGATAGTCTAAATTTTCAATAACAGTCCATCTAAATTTAGATATAACTAATTCATATATTTCTAAAGTGGATTATAATATGTTGTTTATCTCAGTATTTATGATGCTTCATTTCTTTCTAAAGAACTTAGAGAGAGGCTTTGATTTAATCTTTACTCGATATAAATATTTTAATGGCTCAATTAGCATCAACGTAGTTTGAAGGGGCTCAATATTTTTTAAAAAAATTTATGGATCACATTTTCGGATGAAGATTTTCTCTTGGAAATTATAGAACAAAATCATCCACTATATATATATTTGTGAATATAGACAATTTCAAATTATCTTATATTCTTATTGACCGATGATTCGATTGCATCGATCAATATTATGATTATTAGAACTCTTGCATACTGGAAAGTAAATGCTCGTAAACTAAGCTCTAATAAAATGATATTATGAGGATTCAATGAAAAGGGCGAGTAGGCTTTGGGTTCAAAACCCTACTTTTAGAAATAAGAACCCTAAAAATTGAAGTCAAATTCTATATAATAGATTTCAAAACTTATTTTAACCCTCTCTTTGGTAGGACTTGGCTCCATGAGTATAGAATTGTACATTACACCCTTTATTAGTATATCCAATATCCTCACGAGGGAGTAGAGAACTATATTAAAGGTTACTTGTACCATTTTTCAATTTATAAAATTGATATATACAAAGACGCTTCAGACTATATTCCTAAGAAGTATAACGTATTATATAAAAAATTGAAAATGGATGAAGTAGAAGCAAAATAAATGAAAAAGGAAAAGATAATTGAAAAAGAGAAAGTAAGGCATTCAGATTTTTAACTTGATGTTTATTGGTTACCTGCCCTCCCCTCAGAAAGAGGTGGTAGAAGGGCTCAACTATCAAGACGAAGAGGTTGAGGTTGAAAAAATTGAATAACAAAACAAAATAAAAGTAAAATATGTAAATAAATTTTTGTGCAATACATATTAATTTTGAATCCAAGTTAAAGGAGGAATAATATGCGATTGATTAAAAATCTATAGGTTATGTAATATGGGAATCATATAAAGTAACCAAAGTTGTATAGTTATATTGAGGATGATAGTGATAAGGATATGGTCCAATTGCTAGGTAAGTTAATTTTATACATCCATGATGGAGAGGTTAAGGAAGTATGTGGAAAATGTTTTGCTAACCCCACTCTCCCAATATGATGTAAAAAGGATAGAAGTTAAAGCTTCTTTTCCCTTAAAGCCAAAAATCAAATCCAATATCTTTCTACCTTCTACCAGTAATTGAAAATGATGTAACCCTCAATGATCCATTCATGGATGAAAAAATAGAGCTTCATTTTGACTAGTACTCGAACTACATAAACAAATTTGCTAAGTAAGGTTTAACACCATAAAATTGTACTAAAGGTGAAGCTCAATAATTTGAACACCCGTGAAATATAAAATACCACAAATATGCATCAAGATCAGTTGTTAGCTTTATTACTCTATGACCATTTGGTGATGATGAATATAGTTTAGTCATATCAAATAATCTAGAATCTGATTGTATATTTTCAGCGACTATTAAAACCTTTAATGAACTCTATCTAGGAACTTTAAATGATTTATATCACTCTCAAGTTAGGGATGCATCTCCAAAACTTAAAGCGGAGATTAAATCTACCATTGATGATCTAAAGAAAATATATCAAGGTAATGAAGAAGATCCTCGTTTGATTTGCATAAGTTATTTATTGAATAAGGATGAGGCAAGTAAAATGATCAAACTATTATCATAATTCAAAGACTATTTTTCTTGGAGCAATAAATAAATGCCGTAATTATCTCTAAACATAGCAGATTAAAAGCTGGAAATTTAACTAAAAAAGATCGAGTTAAACCATCTCCTCAATGGATTTGACTCGACATTGAATAACAAGTAATTCAAAAACTTAATTGATGCAGGCTTCATCAGTGAAGAGAAATATCCAACCTAGTTTGCTAGTATTATTTCAATTAAGAAAAGGAATGTTCACCTCGCTCATGGCATGGATGATTTGATTTTTCTCCGTGATTTCTTCCTTCTGGTTTGTTTTGTCTATTTTGTATTTTGGTTTGTCATTTTTTTGAGTTTTTTGGCTTTCGAAGGCAATTTAGGGTTTGGTCTTCCATGCTTCTTCTTCCTCGCTTCTAGCGTGTATTGTTTGGTTTTTTCTCTATGATTTCTCCCTTCTGGTTTATTTCGTCTATTTTAATATTTGGTTTGTCATGTTTTTTTGGGTTTTTTGGGCTTCAGAAGATGACAAATCTGTCATCATCCATTATCCCTTCTTCAACTTTTTCGGATGGCAAATCTCCTTCATTTAAGGAGGTTTTGGCGGGCTTTTCATCTTCTTCTGCTAAGCTTTAGTTTGTGCAAACTTCTTTTAATGGTTGTCCAGCATTGATGTTTGATGATTCTATGGTTTTGTATTTAGCCGCCCCTTTTGCTCTTACTTTGGTCTAGAAGTTTCTTCTTTGCCATCCTAATCTAGATGTTATACATAAGTTTTATGTTAACTTAAAGCTTTTTGGTTCTTTTCATGTCAGTTTGTTGGCCACGCCATATTGCTATTCAAATGACTAATGATTTTTATTACAATCAAATTTTTTCAAGGAGATCATACTACATTCAAGCATGTCAAATGAGATTACTCAAATGGACACCAGATTTTGATCTGCGTGAGGAATCCTCTATTGCTCTATGTGGATCTCCTTTCTGAATATGAGACTTCACTTTTTCAATTCTCAAATTTTATGTGGATTGCATTAATATTTGGTAGACCTTTGCAGATGGATCAAGCTACAGCTTCTATCTCTCATCCATGTGTAGCTCGTGTTTTAGTTGAGTTGGACATTTCTAAGAAACATCTAAATGATATTTGGATTGGTTCAGAGCTGAATGGTTATTTCTAAAAAGTTAACATTAAAAATTTGCCCATTTTTTGTTCTCATTGTAATATGCATGGTCAAGGGTTAAATGACTGTTACAGGTTACATCCCCATCTATTAAAGGAGAAGGAATCCTCTAAACAAACCCATGGAAATGTTTCCCCTTCAGTTGATCATGATACAACTTGCCTTAGTTCATGCTGAACCACCTTCCACCCAAGTTGATGATCATATTTATGTTCAGGGAGAAAATCTATACTCTACTTCTTTCTTATGTCATGGCTATCAAAATGTGGATTAGCAAATGTTGGCTATTACCACTAATCAAAATATTGCTTCATGTTTTATTATTAGTTCTTGTGCTCTTAATAAAAACATGACTAACCTGGACTTTATGATGCTAAATAATAGTTATTCTAACAATCTGCCTATTCAATTTTTTGTTAAAAACAAGGAGGATGGCCAAATCTGTATGGTGGAAGTTAATGTTGGTGGTGACTTGAGTAGTAAAACTAATGTGGATGATGACTCTACCTATGAGGAGGGTGAATTGCCTCAGGATGTGAGGCAACAAGGTGTGATCAATGATAGTAAGCTCCCCTTAAATTCTCATTATCATAGTGTTGCTTTTATTGATATAGAGGATACATATATTATGGTTAAATGCTTTACTAAAGATGATAATGACACTAGTTATATCAAGTTTCAGAGTAGGAGAGGTAGGAAAATCAAAAACATTATTTTACAATCTCCAAGAACTACCCGCTTGCATACTTCTCATTAATACTAATTTTCTATTTAATTCAATTATATGGAGTGCATGGGGCATTGGGTGCCCCTCCTCTTGGTTAAGAGTTAAGAACTTATGCTGTATATACAATGTTTATATTCTTATTTTCCCTGAACCTCTTATTACCTCTGATAAATTACTTAGTACTACTAGAATTTTGGTTCTTAAGTATGCTATTTCTAATGTTGCTAAGATGGTTTGGGTGTTATGCAAGGATAAAGTTTGGATATATATTATTGGAAATTTTACTCAAGTGCTGCATTATAATATTGAAGTTTTAAATTTTCACTGTTGTGCCTATTTTGTTTATGCTACTTCTTCTCGGTATATTAGAAAAGTGTTATCAGAGCAACTTATTAACTTTCATAGCATTTGTAACTTACCCTGGCTTATGGGAGGTGATTTCAACACTATTTCTCATCATTTTGAACATATATGGGGTGCTTTTCATATCTATCATTCTATGGAGGATTTGAATAGTATGATTATGGACTAATTTAGTTGACATTGGCTTCTAGGGGAATAAATTCACTTGGAATCGTGGTCTTTTATGGCAACGGTTGGGATAGGGTGTTGTTTAATGATTGTTGGATTAACTCTTTTAATTCTATTACTATGGAACATCTTAGTAGGTCTCTTTTGGATCACCCTATTAATTAGCCTTAAAACTAGGCATATTAATTTTTCCCCTAAATTTAGATTTCAAAATAAGTGGTTGCTTCATGATTCTTTTATGGACTTGGTTCAAGAAAATTGGCATACCCCTTTTCATTTGGATAACTCTATCTTTGGCATGAGGAGACTTTGGTTTAAATTTAAAAGGCTTAAGCAAATTTTAAATTGGTGGAATCATAATATTTTTTGTAATCTTTTTGCTAATATTTTGAATGCTGAAGATAAAGTGAACACTCTTAAGATTAATTGTCAATTGATTCCTTCTGTGGATAACTTCACTTTGCTGAGGGATGCTAAAGATTATCTTTTTAAATTACAAGCTCAGGAGGAAGCTTTTTGGAAATAAAAAGTGGATGTGAAGCACCTTCTTGAAGGTGATGATAATACTAAATATTTTCATGCTTTGAGTAAGATGAAGCATGACAAAAATTGCATTAATAAAATTAATCGTTATGATGGCTCTCATACAGAGGATACTTAGGAAATTGCTAATTTGGCTATTCAACATTTTCAAAAACATCTCAATAAGTATTTCAGGCCTGATCATATTGATAACCGTTATTTTATTCCTAAGCTTATATCTCGAGCTAATAATTTAATTCTTTCTAAACCCCCCTCCTTAGAGGAAGTTAAAGAGATTGTTTATGGTATGAATGACGACTCTGTGGCTGGGCCAAAAAGTTTTACCACTAAGTTTTTTCAGAAAGCCTGTCATATTATTAGTAATAATTTTTATTCTGTTGTTATGGATTTTTTTGCAGGTAATGCTATTCCTAAGCTCTTTACTACTACTTCGATTGTTCTTATTCCCAAAAATAAGCCTGCTAGTAATTGGAATGGCTGTAGACCTATTAGTCTTTGTACCTTCTTTAATAAATTGCTTTATAAAATTCTTATGAGTCATTTTACTTCTATTTTTCCTAAAATTATCTCTTCGTTTCAAATGGGTTTTGTTAAGGGCTGGTCTATTGCTAATAATATTCTTTTAGCCTAAGAATTTTATGAAGATCTGGATGATAGGGTGAGAGGTGGAAATTTGATTTTGAAACTTGATATTGCCAATTATGACAACATTAACTGGAATTCTTTTTTTATAATATCTTGCTATTATTTGGTTTTGATTCAATTTTTATCAATCTTATTAGAAATTGCATTGAGGGATCCTATTTCTCTATTATCATTAATGGTAAAATTAATGGTTTTTTAAATCCTCTCATGGCTTAAGATAGGGTGATCTGATCTCTCCTTCTCTATTCATTATTGCTACTGAGTATTTATCTAGAAGCCTTACCAACCTCTTTGAGAATTTCCCTAGCCTCTATTTTAGATCTCTAGGTGGTTTTTCTATCTCTCACTTATGTTTTGTTGATGATTTTATTATTTTTATGAATGCTTATGTTAATAGGATTAATAAACTTTTAGATTTTTTAATCATTTTGAAACTATTAGTGGGTTTTCTCTGAATAAGCACAAGTGTTGTTTTCTTACCTCCAAGAAAGTTTGTAATGATCATATTTTGGCTATTAAAGGTTTAAATAGTTTCATCTATGGTCAATTGCCTATTAAGTATCTTGGGGTTCCCCTTTTTAAAGGTAGAAATAAAATGTTTATCTTTGATTATTTAATTACTTCTATGCAGAACAAGCTTATGTCTTGGGATTCTAATTTTCTCAGTTTTGGAGGTAGATTAATTCTCTCATTAGTGTTATTTGTTCTTCGCCTGTTTATAGTTTTCAAACTCTTCTTCCTACTCAGAAGGTTTGCAACAAAATTGATAACCTTTTCAATAAATATTTTTGGAAAAGGGGCTAGTAGCAATTTTAAAATTATCTTGCCCTCTTACGACAAGTGTTGTTGTGTGTTGGATGAGGGTGCTTTGGGGTGTAAGAGTATGAATGATTTGGCCTTTGCTTTTTCTTGCAAGTTGTGGTACAATATTCATGCTAAAGTGAGCCTTTAGGCTAAGTTTATGTTTGCTAAGAATTTGTTGGGTAAGCATCCTACTACTTGTGTTTTTAACATTGGTGATTCTAAAGTTTGGCCGAGACTTTAAAAAGTTAAATGGGTTATTGAGCCCTTCATCTCTTGGGGGTTTGGTGGTAGAGACATTTTCTTTTGGCAAAATCGTTGTTTGGGTGTTCACTCTATTGATTCCATTATCAACTCCTCTTCCACAATGACTGTAAAGGTGAATTTTTTCATTACGAATAATTGTTGGGATTATGAGAAACTTGCTAATGTTATTCCCGACTCTTTTATTCAAAAAATTTTGAATCTCCCCCTGAACAATGACTCTGATGATTTAATTTTATGTGATTTGTCCATTGATAGTGGTTTTAGATTAAAGGATGCTTGGCATGCCATTAGATCTAAGGAGGTTTCTAATATTTTTTCTATGCTTTGGCATAAAAGTATTCCTTCCACTGTGGCTATTTGTGTATGGAGAATTTTGCATAAATTCACTCCTATGGATGATAACTTAATTAAAAGAGGTTTTATTTTATCTTCCAAGTGTAAATGTTGCTATCATGCGGAGAATATGCATCATGTTTTTATCTATCGGCCTTTAGCTATTAAAAATTTAGACTTCTTTTGATTACCTTTTTAAATTAAATTACTTTAATGCTTAACTATCTATTAATGCTATGTTTTTTTTGAAGAAAAAGCAGTAAATGCATTAAAAACTAAAAAGCCAACTACAAGGTATAACCTACGGATTCCTCCTCTAACAGTTTAACAAACAAAGGAGGAACCTTATTAAAGTAAATATCTTACCAAAAAAAGGAACTAAGAATAGCATAGTTAGCGCATAAATCATCTAACTTATTACACATTCTCTCTATACAATTGAAAATTACCAAGTTAAACTCTTTAGTAAACGAGAGATCATATATACCTTTTACACCTTGTTTGAATGTTTTGTGAATGAATTTGATGATGTTAGCATTGTCACTTTCAATGATAATCCCTTTGTACTCTCGCATCCAATCTCTAATAACATCTTTGATGGAGGTAATAACTAGAAGCTCCAAGTTAGAGATATCCCAATGTATGCACTGTTTACCAAAATCTAAGAGAAAGCTGCCCTTGTGATATCTAAATACGCCACCAATTCCCCCTTTGTAGGATGGTAGTAAGGATGCATCAACATTGATTTTGATCCAAACAGGTAGAGGAGGATGCCAATAATTTTCTGACAGCAAATGTTAATTAGCACCAAATCGCCCAAAATTCAATTAATTAAAAGCATTGGACACTCCTGCAGAACATACTGATTCTACTGCAATAAACTATGAACTTCTCTTTGATTTTTCATGAACCAATCCATTCCTCTCCTTCCAAGTAAAGTAGATCATATTGCAAAACAATTTTTCCAAAAAAGCATTTTGTAAATCAAGCCATTTACAACTATCCTCCAAAGAATGAAAAGAAGGAATTCCAAAGCCCCATTTATTTATGTGTTGAAACACCTCATTTAGTTTTTTGCATTTGTTTACCACATGGTCTATGTCTTCCACATCCTTACATCTTCTAGGACATTGATCGTTCCTTTGCAATCTTCTATATGAATGGAAGTGATAAGTTGGCAACCCTTTGTTGAAAAATCTCCACCAAAAGTTCTCCACACGAGCATACAACTTAGCCTTCTTCAACCAATTCCAGATTTTGGTACCATAATAATCTTGTACCATTGCAGCTGAAGCCATTGATGAAATAGTCTTCACAAATTCTTTGTAAAAAAGTTCCAGGTTATCTTCATTTAAATTTGAAGAGATCTCAATCTTACAAATCAGTTCCACCAGATCATCCCCAAAATACTTCCTTAATTCAATAGTATTCCATCTACCTTCATAGATAAATCTGTTAACAATTTTTGATCCTTCATTGATGTCTTGAGACTTTACAAAAGTTGGCCACAATTTATGCATTTATCCATTATCTAGATGTCTTTAAGTATATCTATTGCTTGACCATTTGCAATGCACCATCTTACAATTGGTTTAAGAGCTTTCCCTCCATCCTTGATAATCTTCCAAGCCGCTGAACCTGCCTTCTTTCCTTCACCATTACTCCAAAGAGATCGATATTTTGGGAAAAGAGACTTATGAAGTAATGAATATCTGCCTTGAGTATATTTCCATACTAGTTTAGCCCTTAAAGGTGCTACTTTGCTAGAGCATGAATGCAGCCCATGACCACCATACTCCAAAGGACCACACATTTTATCCCAACTCACATAATGGAGTCCCAAACCTCCATTCATTTTTTTCCAAATGAAATTTTGACATAGCTTATCAATTTCATTTAATATACTCTTTGGAATCAAAGAAATAGTGGAATGAAAAGTAGGAATAGAAAGCACTACTGATTTAACAAGAGTGATCCTTCCTGCTAAGGAAAGAAAATTTTCTCCCCAAGTGTTTAGCTTCTTTAAAACTTTGTCATTTTAAATTGAAAGTCCATCTTTGATAATCTCCTCAAAGTAACTTAACTCCAAGATATTCAAACTTCTTTACCGCTTTGAAGCCCATAATGTTTGCTATCTTCCTCTTCTTCCTTCTTTTGACACTTTTCCCAAATAAAATTCCAAATTTGTTGTCATTCACCTTTTGTCCAGTCCAATTACAGAAGTTCTTCAAAATGCTTTTGATCCTCTTCATTGTTTTAATTTTTGCTTCAGAAGATATGATAATGTCATATGCATAAAGTAAATGTGATATTCTTGGACCATTTGGACTAATCTGAATACCAATGGAGTCATTTTCCATGAATGCATTAGACAACAGCTGAGAACATAGAATAAATATAAAAGGCAATAGTGGGCACCCCTATCAAAATCCACTTCTAGCATTGATCCAATTAGAATGAGCTCCATTGATCTCCAAGAAGAAGGTAAGATCTTGTACACATTCCATAATTAATTTTGAAAAAAATGGAGGGAAACCAAAGTAATCTAGAGGTTTAGACAGTGTTGGCCAACCCATGGAATCATAATCCTGTTCCATGTCTATTTTGAAGGATACTAAACCCATAGAGGATTTAGAGTACCTAAACTTATGAAAAATCTCTTGAGCTATAAGGGTATGATCTGATAGAGATCTCCCTTTTATGAAAGCCACTAGTTCCTTGGAAATTAGCTTAGGAATTATACAAGTCAATCTGTTCAATAATAGCTTGGTAGCAACAATGTAGACAATATTGCATAAGCTTATTGGTATGTAATTGGAAGGAATCATAGGATTACTTACTTAAGGAATAAACACTATAAGGGTTCTTTTCCAATTATCACACATCTCAGCTGTAGAGAAAAATTGTTGTAAAGCCTTCCAAAAATCATCTTTAATAATTTCCCAATAGCTTTTAATAAATGAGTATGAAATGCCATCATATCCTGGAGCTATGTATCCATCGATTTCCTTAATCACAACCTTTACTTCTTATAATGATAATTCATTGCTCAACAATTTGATATCTTCTTCTTCCAGATAATTCCAAAGATTCAGCCAACCTTCAAGCAAGCAATCTCTTTCTCTCCATTTCCTTTTGAAGAATTGAAGAAGAACATCTTCTATCTGTTGCTGATCTTCCACTATACTTCCATTCTCATCTTTAATACTAAAGATAGAGTTTGAATTCCTCCTTGCATTAGCAAATGATTGAAAAAATCTGGAATTGCAATCTCCCTCAACTGTCCACTTTACCTTTGCCCGTTGCTTCCACAAAGTGCTAAGTCAAGCCAAATTAGATTTCAACTTACCAATCTTTGATTTGAGAATCCAAACTTCTTCAGCCGAGAGATGACCAACATTTGATTCTTTTGTTTCTAGTTCTATGATCTCCCTTTTAAGGACTTCCTTATAATGATTTAAGATCTTCCACTTGGCCTTACTCCAATAAAATAAAGATTTCAAAGCTTTATTCATATTGTAGTTGAGAATTTGAGAGTAGCTTCCAGAAATTTTCTTGTTCCAAGCATTCCTCACCATTGCAGCTGATGCCGGGATAGACACCCACATGTCTTCAAATCTGATAGATCTATTGTTCTTAGCACAAGATTCAAATAGATTTAACAAGATGGGGCAATGATCCGAGTCCAATCTTGGAAGATTCCTAAGCTCCACACGGTTCAACAGGTTCATGGCCACTAAGTTCACAAAACATTTGTCTAGCCTTTCAAGAATTCAATCCAAACCAATTTTATTACTACACCATGTAAACTTTGGTCCAACATATCCAACCTCATGGAGGTCATTGCAAGCAATGAAAGAGTTCATTTCTTTGGGACCAAATGAGAATGTAAACCTTCTTCCACCTCTTTTTTTTCTTTGGAAAGTAGATAGTTAAAATCTCCACCTATTACCATATGGAAATCAGCACTAGAATATGCTTCTAATTTTTCCCACAACAATCTTCTTCTATAAACATCTTTGCTACCATAAATGGTAGTCACCCTCCATCTACCTTTATTAGGCATATCCAACTCCCCAATTATAAATTGAGAAGAATGGTCCAACACACTAAAAGAAGCAAATTGTATCTTCCAAATCACTAGTATACCTCCAAACAACCCTTCTGACGGGACATGAAAATAATCCCATCCATCGCTAATCAAAGAGACAACTTCCCTGCTGTCAATAGAGGACAGCTTGGTCTCTAGGGATTCTAATTTCTTAAGTTTTGGTGGTCGGCTTATTCTTATTGAAAGTATTCTCTATTATATCCTGGTTTATAATTTTCAAACTCTTCTTCCTACTAAGATTGTGTGCAATAGGATTGTTAGAATTTTTAAAAATGTTTTTTGGAAAGGTATTGGGAGAAGTTCTAAAATTCACTGGTCTTCCTGGGAAAAATATTGTGGAACTTTGTATGAAGGGGATTTAGGGTATAAGTCTATGTTTAACTTGGTCTATACTTTTTTATTTCAATTTATGGTACAATATGCGGGCCAATGTGAGTTTGTGGGCTAATTTTATGGTGGCCAAGTATTGTGGGGGGAGACATTCCTCCATGTGTTGCTTTAGTAAAGGCCATTCTAAAGTCTGGAAGCATCTTTGCTCTGTTAAATGGGATGTTGATCCTTCTATTATATGGGGTCTTGGTATTGGTAATATTTACTTTTGGCAAGATCGTTGGCAGAGTGGCCAGTCGATTGACTCTTTAACTAATTCTATCTCCATTGCTGCTGTGAATGTTAATTACATATTTTCTAATAATGGTTGGGATTTGGAGAAACTTTCTAGTGTTCTTCCTGATTTCATTATTTAGCATATTTTAAAGACCCCTCTTAATATTAATTAGAAGGATGTGTTGCTTTGTACTTTGACTAAAAATGGTTGTCTTAGAGTTAAATATGCTTGGCATTCCATTAGAGCTAAACATTAAAATTCCAAGCTTTTTAATATGATATGGCATAAAAGCATTCCTTCTATAATTTCTATTTTTATATGGATAATTTTACATAAATTTATTCCTATGGATGAGAATTTGAGGAGAAGAGTTTTATCTTTCCTTCAAATGCCAATGCTGCTACCATGTAGATAATATGCATCATGTTTTTATTTCTGGCCACTTAGCTGTTAAATTTTGGACTTATTTTGAGGACATCATTCATTTCAACTATTTTAATTCAAGGGGTTCTATTCATTTTATGCTTGATTGTTGGTTTGTTAATTCTAAAGGCCATGTTAGAAATGTGATTCCCTCTCTTATCCTTTGGTTCTTTTGGTTGGAGAGGAATAATTCTCGTTTCAATGGTGTGGTTATGAACTTCCAGAGAATTATCCATAATATTAAGGATAAAATTGTGGCTCTTTTTTCTGCTAACTTACTTTCTTTCAAGAATTTTAAGAACTATGTCGTACTGCAGTTGCTTTTGGCATTAACTTGGAGGTAGATATTTTTCATAAGGTTCCTAGTTGTATTTCTTGGATGAAGACTCATCCTAATATTTTAAAGTTGAATGTGGCTAATACGAGAATGGACTCTATTATAGGTTGTGGTGGTGTGATTAGATATTATAATGGCAACTATATGCTGGGTTTTGCTAGTCCTGCTGCTTATGGTGATAATACTATTGCTATTACCTATGATGTGCTTCATGATTTAAGTCTTTGTGCCAATCTTTATTTCATGAATGTTATAGATGTTGGTTCTTACTTTGACTACCATTTTCTTAATGCTAAGGAGGAGAGATTTTGTTCTTTTGCTTTGTTTTATATTCAAAGGGACATTAGGGACTTATTGAATACTCTTAATTGCTCTTTCTATATCATTCTAGAGGAGGGGAATGCTTGTGCTCAGTCGATTGCTAGTTGGGGTTGTGGTTTTAATGCCATGACTGAGCTTTCAGTTTCTAATATGCCGTTTCTGGTTAAAGGCCTCTCAAGATTGGATCAAATTGGTTTATCTTATGTTAAGCACTAGTTTTGGTGGTGTTGCTCCCCCTGGTGGCTGTGGGGTTATTTCAGGAAGTTGCATCTTGCTTTGTTTCTTTGCATTGGTTTGGCTACCTTTCATTTATTATTAGTTGATTTCTATTTCTTGGGGATCCTGTTGTGGTATTTCTTGAGTTTTTTTTCTTTTTCTTCTCTATTTTGGTATTTGTTTTTTTGTTGGTTCATGGTTCTTGGCTCTCTGGTGGCTTCCTGTGATGTGTGGATGGTGGTGGTTGGGCTCTATCTGTTCTGTGATAAGTATATTGGTTTGGATTGCTATGAGTTATGTGCTGGTCCTTGATGTTTTTTTCACTAGTGGTCGTATTGCTTTGGTGAATTGGATTGGTTTTTCCTTGGATATCCTCGGGAGACTGTGTTAATTACTGCTATGGGCCTGGGTGTTCACGTTAATACTAGCTATATCCTTTCATCTTGTGGTAACTGGAGCTTTTTTATGTTTAGTTGGTTGGATATTAGTTGGGTGGGCTCTTTCTTTTAGTCTTTTCACCTCTCGGGTAGCTGGTATTATCTTACCAGGTGTTTTTTTTTTAAGATTCTTGCTTTCATATTTTTATTTATCTTTATTCATTGTTTAGTGAATCATTTTATTGCTAGTTATTTTTGCTTCTTGTTATATTATTGTGGTGGATATCACTTGGTTTTGCAGGATAATTCTATTGCAGGTATTTATGCTGAAAGGATTTTTGATGGGAAGCTACTATTGCAAGACTTTTTTATTATCTTCCTTCTTTTTAGGTTATCGCTCTTGCGCACAATTGGATGTATCAAGGTTTCTCTGTACTTTACTGTAGTAGGGACGTTATGCTTGTAGGTTTTTTTGGTTTTAATTTTGTAACTCTTTTGAGCATTAGAGGGAATGAGGTCTCTTTAAGGACTTCGTATTTTGTTTTCCTATATTAATGCGTAGGCCCATTCATGGGTCCCCCCCCCCCCCCAAAAAAAAAAAAAGTTGATATTGCTTCCTCCCAGGAAATATTTTTCTCTATAAATGGCTCATGTGGATATAATTAAATTAAAATAGCTCTTATAGATGAAAATTATATAGCTTTCAGAACACAGATAGGAGTCTACTGCTACAAAGCTAAGTCGTTTGGGTTAAAGAATGTTGAAGAAACATAGAAGCAAGCAATAACAAGGATTTTTGAAAAACTTATCCACCATCAGGTGAAATGTTTATGTACATGATTATTTTTTTCTTTTCAACTATGACAATGGAAATGTTATGTTGATGATCTAGTCATTAAGAGTCTTGAAAAATGGTGATCATTTATATAATCAAAGAATCATTTTGTAGAGATTACTAAAAATGAATACTTTGAAGTGTGCTTTTAGGATCACTTCAGGGAAGTTTTTGGGTTTCATTATTTGATGTCATAGAATTTAAATACATCCAAAAAACTAAGGAAATAATAAAAATGCCACTACCCAAAAGTCTTACTCAATTGAGATCTTTTGAAGGCTAATTGGCTTACCTTGAAAGATTTATATGAAATCTTTGTGGCAGATGTCAACTTTTTGTAGCTTTGTACAAGAAAGATGCTTATTCATTGGGATAAAAATACCAAAAAAGTATCAACAGTGTGAAATAATATCTAACAATTCCTCTAGTCTTGTCCCATCCCATGGAAGCTATTAATTTTATATGCCACAACTTCAAGTGAATCTCTTGGATCCTTGTTAACTTAACAAGAAAGGAGAAGAGAATGCCCTTTACTATCTTAGTAAACATTTACTTCTAATTGAAGTAAATTATACTCCTATAAAAAATATTACCTAGCCAGCCTTAATCTTCACTGCCTAAAAATTGAGGCATTATATGCTCTCTCATAAAGTGAATCTAATATCTAGAGTAAATTTGCTATAATATCTAATAACTTGTCTAATGCTATAAAGAAGATTAGCTAGATAGTTAACGATTATATCATAGCTAGAAATCACGTTCATTCTTTTATGTGCCATGAAAGGGCTGGGTATAATAGAATTCTTAGTAACTCACCAAGTATAGGATGATTGTATGATAAATGATGAACTACCTGAAAGTCAAAAAGGAAAGCTCTGATACCACTTGAAAGTGCTCAGATGGCACTTGAAAGTTTGTTAGGGATGTTAAGCCCTATGAACCGGCCCAAGCTAACCAAGAGAGCGGTGAATTGGAAATCTTTAAAACCAAAGATAAAACTCAAACCAAAATCACCACAAAGAAAAATAAGTGCGGAAGAAAAATAAATGCGAAAGCAATAATAAGAAAAGAACACACCAGATTTATAGTGGTTCAGTCAAACCTTGACCTACGTCCACTCCTTGGAGGCACCCTCCAAGTATTGCACTAAAACAAGTGTCTCTACTTTAGCTCCCACAGCTAAGCGGAGAAGCCCTTACAAAATCACTTCCACCTTCCCCGGTGCGGCGGAGTCGCCGGGTCCTTTGACACCAAAGAGATCTTCTTCTTTGGTGAACTTACCTCGAGACAAGCCTTGAATCCAATGGTACTAAGGAGCGAGTTCGTCGGAGCAACCGTGTGGATCCCCCACCACACTCCCTTGAGTTCCTCCCCCTCACAGGATCTTCTCCCTCTCAGACTCCACCCTTTCCTCTCTCCCTTTCAAGCTCTCTCTTCAAGTTTCCCCCCACAATAACGAAGCTACAATGGCTGCCAAAGACACTTACAAAAGTTTCCATCCCATAGCTTAAATAGAAGCTATTAAAATGAGCTCTTTAATGCAAGTTGCCGACATTATCGTCCAGGACGATATATATATCGTCCTGGCCGATCAGTACAAATTCAGCTCATCAGCCCGGGACGATTTGGGACGATCAGAAGAAAATTGGTTACATCGTCCTGGCCGATATCACGATCGTCCAGGACGATTAGTTTAAAACTGATTTCAATCGTCCTGATCATCGCCCTGAATTCGAGCTGTCCGATGTAGACGTCCAGGACATCGTCCTGGCCGATCAGGAGATCCTCCCGAATGATATGATCGTATCAATCAACCATTAATACTTTCCAAATATACCAGATCAATTTAGGCATAATTGAGTTAGATCGTCCTGGACGATAATAATATCGTCTTGGCCGATTTCCTAAAACAAAGAATTCCAAAACTGATTATGGCGGTTGATTCTTTCTGATTTGAGATTATCGTCCTGGCTGATACAGGTATCGTCTAGGCCGATCAGTTAATGATGGATACCTTAATGAGGATGCCCTAATTAGGGTTTCTAATTTTGGATATATCGTCCAGGACGATATAAATATTATCCCGACCGATTACCAAAAATAGAAATCTTATAGGGAACAACAGGAAATCTTTCAAGTTACAATTCAATAGATCCCACACCAAATACAACAGACTCAAGAAAGGAAAAAGATTACAAACTGATTCTGACCTAGTCTACCCAATCTTGAGCTGATTCCAAATTGCAGTTCGATCGTGTGAACCTGAAACGTTAGTACATAGGGCAGTTGTAGAGAAATAAAAATATTTGCTATCATCAAAATCATAAACCATAGATCCGTAACACTACCAAATGAACAAATTATGAAACTAAAATTAAATGAAAATTCCACTAAGGAATTCAACTTTGATGATGCTACTTCTAATTAACAAAGAGTATTCGATCTCATTTCACAAGGGAAAGCTAGAATTGATATAGTATTTGTTACTCCTAATAAAGGTTTAATGTATTACTCATCTATCAGAACCTTGCACAAATAATAAAGCTTAGGCATTAATAACTAGGTTAGATGCCAATTATGAAATTAGAAAGGAGCAAAATGTAAAACTAAGACTAGAAAAACCCAAAGTTTATGATAAGCATATATAATCTCAATGAAACCTCAAGTTATATAAAGCCAAAATGATTCAAGCACATGATAAGTTGGTTCATCGAAAACTTTCCAAGAAGGAAACTTAGTTTTTGTTCTGCAAAAAAAAATATCTTAGCCATCAAAAGGTAGGAAAAAAAAAATCAAACAACTTAGGAAGGTTCATTAATGGTAGGGAAAGTATATAAAGGGGGATCATATCATTTGCTTGATTGTAAAGAAGATTATCAAGTATTAGCTATAAATGGATGATACCTCAAACATTATTTTGGAAGATAGTGTTAAAAATGTGTTATAGTAAATGATTTTTTTTTCCATTTTTCTATATAGTGCTTGTATGTGTTGAAATTTTTAAAGGAACTAGGTCCAAAAAATAAGATCAGGTACAAAATGTATACTAAAGTTTATAGGTTAAAAAATCCCCAAACATTATTAAACTAAATTCTAAAGGAAATTGCATAAAATTCTTTATGGAATCCTTTCTATTTGGGTTTTGAAGGTTCAACCATCTAAATCTTTTTATGCTAGAATTATCTCTCACTTTAAATCCACTTCCATTAAATTAGTCTTCAGATCCAAGTATGCTCTTACAACCTCCTACAAACTTTAGTTTAAGATTTCTCTTACGGCATGCCACTTTTATTAAATTAGTCTTAAGGTTTATGTTCACTCTTACGACATCCTATAAACTTTAGGTTTACGTCTGCTCGTATGGCATCCCACTTCTATTAAATCAATCTTCATGTCCAACTCTACTCTTATGATATCCTATAAAGTTCTAGTTTAAGTCTACGCTTATGCCATCCACTTCTATTAAATTAGTCTTCTGGTGTAAGACTCCTCTTACAGCATCCTATAGACTTTAGGTTTAAGTCTGCTCTTACGATATCCCACTTATATTAAACTAGTCTTCAAGTTTAATTCTACTCTTATAGTATCCTATAGATTTTAGGTTTAAGTCCACTCTTATGGCATCCCACTTCTATTAAATAACTCATCAAGTTTAAGTCAACTCTTGCATAATCCTATAGACTTCATGTTTAAGTTTGCTCTTATGGCATTCCACTTTTATTAAACCAGACTTAAGATTTATGTTCACTCTTATAATATCTTATAGACTTCAGGTTTAAAATTTCTCTTATTACTTCCCATTTCTATTAAATCAATCTTCAGGTTTAAGTTCACACTTATGATATCCTATAAACTTTGTAATAAGACCATTTTTATGGTGTTCCTTTTTCATTTTTTTTTGAAGAAATGCATAATTTACAATAATAAAAGGAAAAAAAATGTACAAGAAACTAAGTGATAGAGGATCTATCACTTTCCTCCTTTAACAAAGAGAAAAAGGTAGGAGGGACCTTATCAACTTCTAGAGTATCTCAAATAAAGTTGCTACTTAAAGCATGGTTAGCACACCAATGTGCTAATTTATTACAATTTCTACTAACAAACTTGAATAAAATTACCTCAAAGCTATTGAGGAAATCCAAGTTCTCTCTAGAAGATTTATCCAACCGACGTTTATCCAATTTAGATAAATTTTGAAAATGTGTCATAACATTGTAGTTGTCTCCTTCCACAATTATGCCTTTAGCATTGAGCATCCAATCTTCAATGATATTGCCAAGTGACCGAACAGCCATCCATTCCAGTTTTCCAATATCCCAATGCAAAAGTGATAAGTCATAGGAAAGTAGCATCCTACCTTTATGATCTATCAAGATACCACTGATTCCAGCTTTGTTTGAGCAATGAAGAGATGCATCTATGTTTATTTTGATCCATCCGGGTGGAGGGGGATGCCAAGAAGAAGGTGTCAGCATGTGCTAGTTAGCATTCCAGTGGTCCGAATGAATAAAAGAAAATGAAGTAGATGCATAAGTAATGGCATTAGTCACATTGAACCCATCATCCATCTCTTTACCTTTATGTATAAGAGCATTCCTACTCTTCCAAGATGTAAAGATTAAAGTGCAATAGAGATTTTGTAAAAAAGAGTTATTTTTACTTTGGTCTTTCAAAAATGAAAGAACATCATTCAAATCCAAGAGAGAAGGTACCATAAATCCCCAACTATTAGCCTTTTTGATAAGCAATTTCAATTTGAAATAATTAGCCGCTAAGTGATTGCCATCTTTTATTAAATGACAGCCTCTAGGACAAAGGTTGCAATCAATCATCCTTCTATGAAGCAATAAGTCCCTGGTAGGTAGAGCATTTCTCAGTAGCCTCCACCAAAAATGAGCTACTCATGGATTTAATTTAAGCTTCTTAAAGCATCTCCAACCATTTATCCAGGGTAAGTCATTCTCCATTTTCTCAGATTTAGCATTTTTGACCAATGCTGATATTGTTTTACCGGAATGAGAGTTTAGTAGTTCCAATTTGTCTTCAAGAATCTCATTTTCAATCTTCAGGTTGCAAATTAGATTGACTAAATCAATCCCAAAGTACTTACCTAGCTCTTCAACGTTCCAGGTTCCTTCCATGATGAAGTTAGAAAGATTGGAAATGTTATCAATATCAACCGAAATAAAGGTTGGCCAACATTCCAATTTTCTATCAAATAACCAAATACCCTTCATGATATTTACGGATACACCATCTTTAATATTCCATCTCACTATATGTTTCAAAGCTTTAGCTCCACTAAGATACAGTTTCCAAGTAGGAGATGGGTTTTGACTTCTCACCATATCAAAGATGTTACTACCATATTCAGCATTTATGGATCTGGAAAGTAAAGAGTTAGGTTCATTATAGAATTTCCAAACCAACTTAGCTCTTAGTGATTCTACTGATTCAACTGCAGAATGTATGCCCATACCTCATGGTTTATTTGTTTGCAAATATCTTTCCAAGCTACAAAGTGCAAACCATTCTTCCCATCACTTTTATTCCAAAGGAAATCTCTACATAATTTGTCTAGTTTTTTTAGTACCAATATCAGTACCAAAGTTAAAGTAGAGTAATAGACATGTAAAGCTTGAATGACTGACTTGATGAGGGTAATCCTACCTGCAGTGGAAATAAATTTCTTACCCCACACATCTATTTTATTGGCAGCTTTCTCCAGGATGTTCGAAAAGTCTGCTGCTATCAACCTTTTTTGAGTTAATTTGATCCCCAGATAAATGAAATCTTTTGCTTCTTTGATCCCCAATAGCATAGAGATCCTTCTCTTCCTCCTCCTACAAGTATTTCTGCTGAATAATAAGGCAGATTTGTTACCATTGATGATCTGCCTTGTCCAGCAGCAGTAATCCGCCATTATCTTCTTAATCTTCTTGTTATTTTCTTCTTTAGTGTTTAAGAAAATTAAGATGTCGTCAGCATATAGTAAGTGTGATACTCTGGGAGCCAAGGGAGCAGTCTTTAAACCCAAATTTCTCCCTTTGAATCTAAAGGCATTCGAAAGTAACTGAGAATAGAGAATGAATAGATATGGGGATAAAGGGCACCCCTGTCTAAAGCCACTTTCCCAACAATCCTTTCCAAGATTACACCATTCACTTGAATCATAAAGATAGGATCAATGACACAATGCATTAACAGATTAGAGAATTTTATGGAAAATCCAAATAATTCCAAGATCTGTTTGAGGGTATCCCAAGCCATACTGTCGTATGCTTGTTCCATATCTAGTTTTGCAGCCACCATACCTCTTTTAGATTTAGAAAATCTGAATTTGTAAAGAATTTCTTGAGCTAGGAGAGTATGGTCTGAAATAGCCCTTCCTTTAATGAAAGCTATCTGTTCTTCTAACACCAGGGCATGAATGACTTTCATAAGTCTGTTTAAAAGGATTTTAGCCACTAACTTGTAGATTGACATACAAAGGCTTATAGGCCTAAAATTGGAAGGAGAAAGAGGGTTGCTTACTTTAGGGATGAGAATTACCAAAGTCTCCTTCCATAAAAAAGACATTTTACCTGAATTGAAGCAAAGAAGAATTGCTTTCCAT
Source organism: Dendrobium nobile (assembly GCA_022539455.1). NCBI lineage: Eukaryota > Viridiplantae > Streptophyta > Magnoliopsida > Asparagales > Orchidaceae > Dendrobium > Dendrobium nobile. The sequence goes on along the minus strand of CM039718.1, from coordinate 15,694,970 downwards.
ACATCACTTCTAATAATATCCCAGTAAGCTTTAAAAAAAGAATAGGTAATCCCATCAATATCGGGTGCAATGTTGCAACCGAGCTCCCTTATTACCACCTCTAATTCATCTTGAGAAAAACCAGATTAGAGAAAACCACGATCCTCCTGGTTCAGATTGTTTGCGAATTCTGGCCAATTGGTTAATTTGCATTCCCTTTGTTTCCATTTTTCTTTAAAAAATAGAGCAAAACAGTCCCTGATATTGACATGATTTTCAATCATATCTCCATCCTCATTTTTCAGTTGCCTTATAAGATTGTTATTCCTGAAAGTTTGTTAGAGATGTTAGGCCCTATGAACTTAGTCCCAAGCTAACCAAGAGGGGGGGGGGGGGGGGGGGGGGGGGGGGTGAATTGGAAAACCTTTAGAACCAAAGATAAAACTCTAACCATAATCACCACAATTAAAGTGCGGAAGAAAAATAAATGCGGAAGCGATAATAAGAAAAAAACACACCGAATTTATAGTGGTTCTGTCAAACCTTGACCTACGTCCATTCCTTCGAGGCACCCCCAAGTATTGCACTAAACTAGTGTCTCTCCTTTAGCCCCCATAGCTAGGCGGAGAAGCCCTTATAAAATCACTTCCACCTTCCCCGGTGCGGCGGAGTCGCCGGGTCCTTTGACACCAAAGGGATCTTCTTCTTTGGTGAACTTACCTCGAGACAAGCCTTGAATCCGATGGTACTAAGGTGCGAGTTCGCCAGAGCAACCGTGTGGATCCCCCACCACACTCTCTTGAGTTCCTCCCCCTCACAGGATCTTCTCCCTCTCAAACTCCACCCTTTCCTCTCTCCCTTTCAAGCTCTCTCTTCAAGTCTCCCCCACAAGAATGAAGCTCCAATGGCTACCAAAGACTCTTACAAAAGTTGACATGCCATAGCTTAAATAGAAGCTCTCAAAACTAGCTCATTAATGCAAGTTGCCGACATTATCGTCCAGGACGATATGTATATCATTCTGTACGATCAGTACAAATTAAGCTCATTAGCCCGGGACAATATGGGATGATCAGAAGAAACTTGGTTACATCGTCCTGGCCGATCTCATGATCGTTCTGGACGATTAGTTTAAAACCAGTTAAATCGTCCTGATCATCGCCCTAAATAGAGTCTGGCTGATGTAAATCGTCCAGGTTATCGTCCCGGCGGATCCAATGATCGTCCCGGTCGATCTGATCGTATCAATCAGCCATTAATTCTTTCCAAAGATACCAGATCATTTTAGCCATAATTGAGTTAGATCGTCCTGGCCGATTGGTATATTGTCCTGGCCGATTTCCTAAAATACATGATACCTAAATTGATCATGGCGGCTGATTCTTTTCTAATTGATCATATCGTCCTGGCCGATACAAGTATCGTCCAGTCCGATTATTATGATGGCTGCCTTAATGAAGATGCCCTAATTAGGGTTTTTGATTTTGGACAGATCGTCTAGGCCGATATTACTATCGTCCCGGACGATGTTACCAAAAACAAAAATCATATAGGGAAAAAGAGAACTTCTACCAAGTTACAAAACATCAGGAGCCACACCAAAAATAATAAACTCAAGAAAGGAAAAAGGTACAAATAGACTCAATCCTAGTCTACCCAATCTTGAGCTGGTTTGAAGTTGTAGTCTGATCGTGTGGACCTGAAACGTTAGTACAAAAAGGCAATCGTAGTGAAATAAGAAATGTTTTCTATCATCAAAATTATAAACCATAGATCCGTAACAATTTCCCCCTTTTTGATGATGGCAAAACATTTCAATTTTAAATTTTCAAAAAATAATTTTTTTTCCTAATCTCCCCCTCACTTGAATAACACTTTAAAAAATAGGGGAGATAAAAAAATATTTTTGTTGTTTTAAATTTTTGAAAAGAAAACAAAGGATATAAGTACGTTCTCCCCCTTTGACATTATCAAAAAGAGAGAAGGCACAGAGAACAAAACGAAACAAAAACGTTCCCTGATCTAGTGAGACAAAAAGTATTCTTAAAATGAGAAAGTTGCCTCTTGGTTTTAATCAAAATTTTAGTAAAAAATGGATTGACAACGCATAGTCCAGTAAAGGTTAGAAAATCAGAATTTGATAATCCAAACTCAAGTTCTTTAAAAAGACTCAAAAACTTTTTAATTTAGTATCTAAATCAAGAAATAAATTAGAGAAAGAAATAATCATTTTTTAAAAACTCCTTCCATAAAATATATCTAATAGAAGATCAATGCACAAATTGTTGAATCAAGAATCAAGATTTTCAAAGTCAAGTATCGAAAGTATCAAGGGTTTTCTTAAGCCTTTTTAAGAAGTACAAGAATGGTAAGCATTAACTTTTTGTGGGCTCATTTTATGCCTCTTGACAATTTGTTGGCGCACTGCGCATCTTTTGATACACTTTGTGTATTCTATATTTTTCAATTTGACGCTTTGCGCATCTTTTATTTTTGGCATCATTGGCCAATTTTTTGAATATGCTACCTGTCTTAAATCTTAAAAAAACAAAGGAAAACCAATCTTAGTGACAAAGCGAATTTCTTAATTAAGAAAATTATGAGTTAGATTCAACGACTTGCAAAAGATTCCTATGCGATAAATAAAATGTAGGGAGATAAAAAATTTTATTTCAAAAACCAATTTAAAAGATGAAAGATATTTTAAATCAAAAGTAGGAAAACCTCTTTTAGGAAATAGAGATTGAGAGTAAAAACAAATCACGAGTTTCCTTCCTTCGACTGTTCTAGAGTAGTCAAACAAAATTTACCAAAGATTTAAAAAAAACAAGACGTAAATTTTTCATTTTTAGAAAAATGAGTTTGTGTGTTGGATCAAAGAGAAAAAATAAAAAAAAATAAAAGAAAAATGAAAACAAAAGAAAAACAAAAACCAACAAAAAGAAAAAAACACAAATAGCCCTTTTTAATCATTATCTCTTTCCTGGTCTGATTCTTCAGAAACCATGTCTGCCCATGAGATTTTGTATTTTTCATTATTTTCCCAATTAAACTTTAGCTTTGCCTTGCACTTTTCTTTTGTAGGAAGAATTCTTATATTAGGGCTCTCATTCTTCATATGTCCAGGTTTCCAACATCGAAAGCAAATAATGTTAGAGGAAATATGGACATCCTTACCACTTTTACCTTTCTTCAACTTTTGCTTATGCTTTGGAGAGATTTGTGATTTGCTTGATAATTCATTGCTATCGTCACCAACTAAGCTTCCTCTTTCCATATCTTCAGCTTTTAGAATGATCGTTTCACCTGCATCCAAAAGTCTTTGACTCAACCCTTGCTCGTAGGCAATGAGTGAGCTAATCAAATTATCAATAGAATATACATTCAAATCTTTAGATTCACAAATAGCAACAACTTTAGAATCAAATTTATCTAGTAGACATCGAAGAATTTTATTAACTTTTTCAAAATTTGAAAAATCTTTTCCTAAAGCATGCAATGAGTTTATAATTTGAATGAATCTGGTATACATGTCTAAGATCGTTTCAAAAGGTTTCATGGAAAATAATTCAAAATCATGCATTAACAAATTCAACTTGGATTGCTTGATTTCATTCGTGCCTTCGTATATGGTGTGCAATTTATCCCAAACTTCCTTACCAGTAGTGCACGTGGAAATTAATAAAAAATCATCAAAATTTAAAGCACAAAAAAAAAAAAATTTAAAGACTTTGCATTTAATTGAGCATCCATTCGTTCTTCCTTACTCCAGTGATTAAAAGGGATATCAATTTTAATTCCATTTAAAACTCGTGACGGTGAAGAATAACCATTTAAAATCATATGCCACATACGAAAATCAATCGATTGCAAGAAAAAAGACATGCGAGTTTTCCAAAAATCAAATGACATATTTTCCAATAAAGGAGGTCTGGTTATTGAATAACCTTCCGCAACATTACGATTAGCCATGGATCGAAAATTCAAAAGCTTTTTAAAAACTTATTTTATGAAAACCGCTCTGATACCACTTGAAAGTTCGTTAGGGTTGTTAAGCCCTATGAACTTAGTCCCAAGCTAACCAAGAGAGGGGAGGGGGGGGGGGGTGAATTGGAAAACCTTTAGAACCAAAGATAAAACTCTAACCACAATCACCACAATTAAAGTGCGGAAGAAAAATAAATGCGGAAGCGATAATAAGAAAAGAACACACCGGATTTATAGTGGTTCGGTCAAACCTTGACCTACGTCCACTCCTTGGAGGCACCCCTCAAGTATTGCACTAAACTAGTATCTCTCCTTTAGTCCCCACAGCTAGGCGGAGAAGCCCTTACAAAATCACTTCCACCTTCCCCGGTGCGGCGGAGTCGCCGGGTTCTTTGACACCAAAGGGATCTTCTTCTTTGATGAACTTACCTCGAGACAAGCCTTGAATCCGATGGTACTAAGGTGCGAGCTCGCCGGAGCAACCGTGTGGATCCCCCACCACACTCCCTTGAGTTCCTCCCCCTCACAGGATCTTCTACCTCTCAAACTCCACCCTTTCCTCTCTCCCTTTCAAGCTCTCTCTTCAAGTCTCCCCCACAAGAACGAAGCTCCAATGGCTGCCAAAAACTATTACAAAAGTTGCCATGCCATAGCTTAAATAGAAGCTCTCAAAACGAGCTCATTAATGCAAGTTGCCGACATTATCATTCAAGACGATATGTATATCGTCCTGTACGATCAGTACAAATTAAGCTCATTTGCCCGGGACGATATGGGACTATTAGAAGAAACTTGGTTACATCGTCCTGGTCGTTCTCACGATCGTCCTGGACGATTAGTTTAAAACTAGTTCAATCGTCCTGATCATCGCCCCGAATAGAGTCTTGCCGATGTAAATCGTTCAGGTTATCATCCCCGCCGATCCAATGATCGTCCCGGCCGATCTGATCGTATCAATCAACCATTAATTCTTTCCAAAGATACAAGATCATTTTAGGCATAATTGAGTTAGATCGTCCTGGGCGATTGGTATATCGTCCTGGACAATTTCCTAAAATACATGATACCTAAATTGATCATGGCGGCTGATTCTTTCTTAATTGATCATATCATCCTGGCCGATACAAGTATCGTCCAGGACGATTATTATGACGGCTGCCTTAATGAGGATGCCCTAATTAGGGTTTTTGATTTTGGACAGATCGTCCAGGCCGATATTACTATCATCCCGGACGATGTTACCAAAAATAGAAATTATATAAGGAAAAAGAGAATTTCTTCCAAGTTACAAAACATCAGGAGCCACACCAAAAATAATAGACTCAAGAAAGGAAAAAGGTACAAACAGACTCAATCCTAGTCTACCAAATCTTGAGCTGGTTCCAAGTTGTAGTCTGATCGTGTGGACCTGAAACGTTAGTACAAAAAGGCAATCGTAGAGAAATAAGAAATGTTTGCTATCATCAAAATCATAAACCATAGATCCGTAACAATTCCTCCTACCATTAGCATAAGCATGGAAGAATGAAGAGTTTAAATCACCTTCTTTCAACCATTTAGCTTTGGCCCTTTGTTTCTACCAAGTATTTAATCTATCAAGAGTAGAATTAAATTTAGAAATTTTGTTTCTAAGGATCAAACCTTTGCTGATTGGAAAACACTGTTCCGAAGCCTCTTCTAATTGTAAATTCTTCAATTTCCATCTTCAACTTCTTCTTCAATTCTTCAAGCTTTAGATGTTTGGCCTTACTCTAAAAAAATAATGCTTTTAAAACTCTATTCAACCTTTTATTTAGAGCTTCCATGTCATTACCCCTCACTGGTTTAGCCCAGGAATTTTTGACAATTATAGCAGCTGCTTCATAAGAAATCCAGACATCTTCAAATCTCTGAATCCCACTGCCAGTAGGAGGAAGTTCAAATAGCTTCAAAACTATGGGACAATGGTCTGACGTGATCCTATTCAGATGTCTTATTGAAGCTTGGTTGCAAAGATCCAAAGCTTTTGAATTAAGAATGCATCTATCAAGCCTCTCAAGAATCCTTGCACTACCACTTTTATTATTACACCATGTATATTTTGAGCCAAGAATACTTACATCATGTAAGTCATTTTTATTCATAAAGGATTTCATCTCCATATGTCCCCCCGAGAATGAAAATTTTTTTCCTCCCTTCTTTTCATCTTGTGATAGGATACAATTGAAGTCATCACTGACTACAAAGGGGATTTCTTGATCAGCTGCTCTATCCAAAAGTCTCCACAAATCTCTTCTGCCTAGGTTGTCTCTGCTCCCATAGATAGTAGCCACTTTCCACCTTCCTTTGTTGAAAATTTCTGTTTCACCTATCATACATTGATCCGATGATTCAATAAAGGAAAATTCTGCCACTTTAAAGTTCCAGATCACCATGATTCCTCCAGGGTTCCCTCTAGAAGGATGAAGAATGAATTTCCAATCATTTCTCATCATGTTTACAAAATCTTCATTAGAAAGAGAAATCCCCCTATGGCACCATCCTATTTCAAACTCAAAATTTTCTATTTAAGATTTATTTCCTTTTAGGTATTGATCTTTGAAATCTCTTTGAATTCTTTTGATCTCTTTAATCAACGCCAACACGTGTGATTTAATTTTTAAGTTTATCACACCTATTAGGGGTCCATTTTTTAACCTCATTTTTTAGTGAGATTAATTTCCCCATCAAACATCCAATCTCTATATATTAATCATTGAACTACATTCTCAATATCAAATCAAACCTAGTAATGTTATATGGCAATTTGATCACATCATTGACCCTAAAATCCATCATCTGATAGTCTTCCTTAATTGTCACTTGCTCATTTGATCAATTACCTAATAATCATCAAATGATTGTCATTGATATGCTCATTTCAAAATTAAATCTCCTTTTATTCATTGACCTTCACAATAAACTTCACTAAAACAAATCTAAATCTCCTTTTATTCCTTTCAAAATTTTTTTGTTGATAATAACCACTAATTGTCATTTGATAACCTATTTAATCATTGATAATTAGCATTGATTATCAATGATCTAAGCTTCTAAAACATAATACTCCTTTGAATCATTTACCAAAACAACTCTAAATAAAATTCATTGATCAAACTCATTATAAATTAAAAACTCCAAAGTCCAGTGTTAAAGCTAAGCCCAAAGTTCCCTAGTCCTTAACCTATTTTAGAAGTAATTTAAATTACTATAAACTTACCAAATGGATTTATAAGCTATGTCACTTGGATCAACCGCATTAGTTTGGAGGCATTCCAAGTCCCCTAACTCAAGAAACTCAAAGCATTTTTGAAGGAAGAAAAACCTTTAAATATTTATAGCCTATGCCACCAGGCATGACATATTATCAAATAATCTTAGAAGCTTCCTTTAACCCATTGAATGTTGCCATTTAAATGAGCATGATGCATTGAATGAACATTGAACCTCCGATGGACCTTGGCTTACCATGAGGCCCCTAAAACTCTAAAACCTTGAAACCACTTAAAAAATAAATTTCCTTTAAACTTCAACATGGATTAGCCAAACCAGGCCATGAAATATCCTCATATGTCAAATGGATTCCATTAAACTTGACCCCAAACTATGGTCAACTTTGGTTGACCAAGTCAACCTAAGTTGACTAATGGTGGCACACTAAATGCTATACAAGTATGTTATGCATTTATATCTCACCATTTTGTTAAACCTGGTCTAACATGTCTAAAATATTGTTTGAAATGATTTAGACACAACACAAGCCATGGTTAATACTGGTTGACCAAAATTCCCTTTTTATCCATTTAATTCATATTACATGTATGGAGAGCCCACCAAACTAAGGGACCACATCCAACAAACTAAAATTCATGTTTAAAAGGAACCAAACTAAGTTTCAAGCTATAGTCATTCTTGTTTGACCAAGTTAACCTAGGTTGACCAAAGGTTCCCTTAAGCCCTTAAATATGCACATCGAACTAAAGGACCTCCCTATTATATTGGTCACCTCCAAAATATCCAACACATCATTTATAATGAGTTGGAACCAATATTAAATCTTGGTCAAATTGGTTGACCATGTAACCCCTAGGTTAACCAAAACACATTTATGGGATTTAAAAATTCAAAACTCATAATTTTGACCAAACTGTTGAACCAAACTCCTAGAGAATTTCCATGAGGACAGAATGAAGTTTCCTAAGAAAATTCCAGCCCTAAGGCACACCTAATTTAGCTGATTGGGTTGAACCAAGTGCACCAAAAGGGATTTTCTTAAATCAAATCTCTACCCTTATTGAATTCAATAAATGGCTCTAGTAGGTGTCATGTGACCCTATGCACATGACCCATCAAGCCATACCCATAGTTTGACCTAGGTCAGCCAATTAGGTTGAACAAACCCTCAAAAACAAAAATTCTTTGGCCCATTTCTAGCCTAATGCAAATTAGACCAAACCAACTTATTAATTATAATCTAAAATATTCATTACACATTCTATGTCAAGCTCTAACAACATGGGCAACTAATGTGTCAAGATCTTTTGAAACAACCTCTCTCTAATCATTAGCTCATGCATAATTGATTTGACTTCTATCCTAATAAGCTTAAACACTTTAGAAGCTTCCCTTGTCTCCTATTGGTAAGTCCCTAACTCCAATGGTTGTTGACCATTGCTTAGGTGGCAATATCTTGGACCTAATTGAAAAGAGAGAGATAGAAGGAGATATAAAGTGATCATTTGAATTCCCTAGCCTCACAGTAACTCCATAAGCTCCTCCATAGCCTCCCCAAGAATTCTTTATCTCTAGAAAAGCCTAATTGAAAAGAGAGAGATAGAAGGAGATATAAAGTGATAATTCTCAAATAATTTTAATCCACTAGTTTTAAGCTTTAGGGTGTTCGAGGAAGTTATAGAGGACATTCACAAGAGTTCATAAAGATAAAAATCAAGGAAATCCATCTATTAGATTGAGGTATTTTTGAATTTGAAAGTTTAAATTTCAAATTATAATTATCCTAAGATCTCAATGCATGAATCCCCCAAACCCCATGGATTATAATATTTGGGTACCAAAGATCAATGTTTGAAATTTTGTTGACTTTGGATGATCATATGAAAATTTATGAGCATTTTAATTTTTAGTTCAAAATTAAACTATAAATCTTGGTTTGGTTTTGATTGTCCAATCACATTTTGATCACGATTGAATGGCTTAAAACAAATCACACATTTACTCTCTATTCTGAGATTTCAACTGACATTTGTTGAGAATGCACGGGAGCAACATGGTAGCATCAAAGGAATCAAATTAAACCATGGATGATTCAATGTTGTTAAGTGATGACTCTGGTCCTAACATTTTACTCGAGCCATTACACACATACCACCATCGTTTTAATCATTTCCAATGATTGGCAAATATTGCAACAATGAAATTAATTTGAAAAGCCTTTAAATAATTAATTAAATGCTCAGAAACTTAAAAAAAGTACCATAAATCAAATTCTTAGCCAAATTCAGAGATCTTAAGATCATTAGAACCGGCTTTAGCCCAATTTCATTTTAAAATTTATTTTAATTGATTTGGACGAGTGGATTGTGAGTAATTTATAATTGATTAAAAAGTAAATTCCTTTATTATTTATTATCTAGTTGTCTAATTGAGCACAATTTTTTATATGGTATATTAAGGTGTGTGTCCTATATGCCTTAAGTTTCCTGGGCTTCGGTGAGCATTGGTGTTTTGTGAATTAAATTTTCTAAGTTTTATTCCACATTTTGACCTAAAGTTTTAGAAATTTAAAACTCTCATCTACACATTATTTTTCTTTAATTTTTTTTATGGAGTGTTTATGTTTATGCAAAGGTTTGAATGCCTCTAATTTCACCCAAATCCATTTAGTAGATATCCTAAATTAAATCATCAAATATATAAATATATTTATCTTTGGTGATTGATTGTAACACCTAGGAATATTTTAATGATCCCAAATTTTTTGAGTTTGAAGCATATATTTAGGTGAATCTAAGTTTTAAATTTAACTACATTTGGAGGTCATTTGGTCTATTAATTAGCGAAGCCAAGATTGACACACAAAATTGACATAGGAATTTCAAAAATTCATAATAAATCAAATTTAAATTTAAAAAATAAAGGGTAAGTGTCGTACTTCTCACAATTAAAAGATTAGCATGGGAAAATTAAAAGCTTTTGAAATTCGATCAAAATAAATAATAAATTCAAAATGAAAAAAAAAAATTCATTAATTGAATTAAATAATTAAAAATATTAAAATTCTAAAGTTATTTTAATCACTTGTTTTCATTTCTAAGGGTCATTAGTGACATTTGAGAAAGATTTCAAGAGGTTTGGAATTGATTTGGTTCAAAAAAAAGAAAAAAAAAAGAAAAAAAAAAGAATGAAAACCTCTCTAATTCAATTATTCATTAGATTTGCCTAACTTGTAAAAATAATAACTAAATGCCAAAAACTTTAAATCCGACAAACTTAAAAGCATTGCACTCGTCTATTGGTCTAGGATTTATGAAAAATAGAAAATTTCTAAAAATCAATGTGAATTAGAAATTCAGCATTTGATCAAATTTAATTCATTAAAATATGTTAAACTTGTAAAACTAAAAAATAATTATAGAAAATTCAAATGACATAAACTCAAAGGCATTGTACTCATATATGTGTCTATTTTTAGAAAAATATAAAATTCTTAGGAATCAATGTGAATAAGAAAGTTAATATTTGGCCAAATTTAATTTATTAAAATGTTCCTAACTTATAAAAATAATAACTAATTACGAAAAATTTAAATGAAAAAAAAATCAAATGCATTAAAATCATCTATAGGTATAGTATTTATGAAAATATAAAATTTCTAAAAATCAATGTAAATAAAAAATTTGATAATTGGTCAAACCTAATTCCTTAAATAATTTTAAAATATGATAATTTAATAAATCATAAAAAAATAGCAAATGTAAAATTCAATGAATTAAATTAGATGAATAATATTTACACTATATCAATGAAGTTTTTAGGTTGGACTACCTCGGGCTATGAGGCTGCATGTTCTAAGGAGGCTTTGGTCCTCATGCCCATTATGACAATGACATGAATGATTTAAAAATATATAAATAATATATTTTGAACCATATAAACCAATAATTAATGAATTAAAATTAATTAAAATTCACACTCTCTTAAAGAAGTTGTATGTTGGACTCATTTTAGCTGCCGTGCTATATATGTCCTGAAGAGGCTTTGATCCTCATGCCTGTTGTGACAACATTATGAATGAATTGATAGAATATAAATACTAAATTATAAATTTTATAAAATAGTAATTAATAAACTAAATTAATTAAAAATTAATCATAAAATACTTACAAATTAAAGCTATTATACTATTGTGCTTGAATCCTTTTACGAAGGAAAATGTATATTGGATTGGAAAGATTAAGGACTAAAATAATTAATTAAAATGGAAAATAAAATAATTAATTAAAATTCATGGACTCTATACAACCTATATATCCATTATGGATAATAATAATAATAATAATAATAATAATAATAATAAATCCATTATGGAGGATTGGTAGCATTACAAATAAGAGCCTAGGATTTGCTAATATATAAATTCTAGTACATAGAAGTTGTTGAGCTCTATGTTATTTCAAACAAAATTCAAAATAACTATAATAATCAAAACATCCTTGAAATAAAATCAAACTTTAAAAAGATCAAAATTTTTATTCAAAGCACCATTCAGTGATCTTATATAAAGCAATTAAATTGTAGACAACTTCAAATTATAAAACTTGGGATCTATCCAAACCACATAGCTTTATATACACACTTAGATGGTTTGTTATGACAAACAACTCCAGCCTAGGCTAGGTTGGTGATTTAGTCTAGTTTGCTTGTAGAGATCCTTAGGGTGTTTATTTTTTATAGTATGGATGCCATATTTATATTTTTTTCATACACATTTGGATTAGTCTCTTAAACCTCTTTACTTTTTTGTATACACTCAAACTGCATTGTATATGTATATTTCTTTTATATACAAACTACTCTTTTATATTATTGTAAAAGTATAATGTATATAAGTATTGACGTAAAGGCAAATGTTAAGGAAAATATAAATATAAAAGTTTTAGATACTTGTATTGCTAGATTTAACTGTACAGTGTCAAGAGGTATTAAAGATTTGAAAATGATTATATATATATACATTTATAGATTCGAAAAGGAAATGGTTCTATTTTTTATGAAGATCATTATATTTAGAAATCTATAGAAGATTCGAAAGATTCCATGACTACATTAAACAATCATATTCAAATAAATATTAGTATAGAAATAGAAATTTTGGCTTATTATTGATGAAACCTTACCACCTTTACTTTACGTTAGACCTTGGGTTATACTCTAAGAGTTTATAAATGATAAAATTTTTATTTATAAATTTGTATTCATGCATCATTTTATTATGTGATCATGTACATATTGCAAGTTCTTGATTATAGTTTTCTAAATTATAATTCCTTGATTTTTAGGATAGAGCCCATCTAATTCCACATTTATATATTGATTGACTGTGTTTAGATTTGTTAGCTGGCAACTCACTAATGTAAGTGTAAGTCTAGATTGTATACACCCCTCAATCTCTACACATCTTTTATTTTTTGTTATCCCAAAAATCCAAATATAAATCAAAGTTTATAATCTAAAGCTTATGCATCAAAATCTGGATAACCCAAACTTTCCTTAAAATCTAGATGAATTTGAAAACTTTTGTCTCCACTTTAATCAAGAGTATTCTCTTAGAAGATATAATTAATTATAGGAGCTGGCCTTTTTAGGAAGTCTAAAACCCTGAATTAAAATAAATCATACCTTAGTTCCTTTCTTAAATAGGGGAAAAATCTATGGATGAAGGCCTGTGCTTTACATATTGATTAGTTTCATAATCAATGAGATAAGTGAATTTTCTTTCTATCCTAAAGGATGACTTGAATATTCCTCTTTCTATTTGATTATTAAAATAAATTCATTAATTTAGTTTCATGATTATAAAGAAAAGTGAATTTTCCTTTTATACTCAGGGATGAATTGAAAAAAACTCATACTATGCTTGATCAAGAAAATAAATTTAGAGTTTCTCTTTTCAAATTGATAGTGAAATACTAGTTATCCTTTGAGATGGTATAATGTTAATCTATGCAAATTTAATAAAAGAAACATTTTTTAAAGCAAATCATGTGGTAATGAATATAAAATTTATCCACACCATTCACCCTCCAGAAATGCATTTTATATAAGAAGACCATACCAAACCTTGAGACATCTTCCAACAAGTTTTAAATGTCATTTTGTTTGTGTTGGACCCAACAATAATCCATGGTCAACCTAGGTAAAAAAAACAATATATGAATATGTTTAATTCCAATTTTAATGATCAAATCATGCCAAAACCAAGTTGAAAACTTGGGATAGTTCATTTGGTCCCTAGGAATAAACCTTAGGTGACCCGACCCTTGGTTCCACTAGGGATAGCCATATGGCTTGACCCTAGTGGCCAAAATGGGCTTTCCATGAGCCATATCCAAACCAAAATAAAATTGGCCTAAGCTAACCCCTATATTACATGACCCTTAGTCATATACATCTTGTTAAGATAGTTGATATTTGCATGTTCTACATTTTTGCAACTTGTATAGTTTTGATGATTCCAAACATTATTGTTCAAATGTGTAGTTATCTCCTAACAAATTTAGAAGATTTGTATTTGCTCTTGTGTGTACTAACATTTCAGAAAAATCAAACTCCAGACTACGAAGACTTCAAATCAAATTCAGCATGTAATACTTTGTGAATTTGAAGCTTGTATTTTTCTTTAAAATAAACTTGAAAGGGAGTGATTGTAATTGAGTGAATAAAAACATACACACACACATAAGGAGATCATATAAAATTTATACTGATCGTACGGGATGATATCAGTTCATACGGGACGATCAGATAGTTATCTCCTATTAAGATCACATGGAACGAATAGGAACTGGTCAGAAAAATTTTCTAAGTCAAATTCGTCCAGGACAAAATTAAAAATTGTCCGGGACAATTTGTTCTCTGTAATATTTTCGTCCAGACGAAATTAAATTATCGTACATGACAATTTTCTCTCTATAAGATTTTCGTCCAGACGAAATTAAATATCGTCCAGGACAATCTGCTCTCTGTAAAATTTTCATCCAGATGAAATTAAATATCGTCCAGGACGATCTGGTCTCTGTAAGAATTTCATCCGGACAAACCAATTTTCGTCCAGACGATACAACCAACTTAGAACGGTTTTTCTACAGTTTTTGGAACAAACCTTGTAATAACCGTTCGTACCGGACGAACTTGGTTCGTACGGGACAATCAGCTTGTACGAAAACATTTCGTACACCTATACAAAGAGGTTCGTTTCAAGGCTTTTAAGTAATATCGTCTAGGACGATCCACGATCGTACGGGATGATCCACTGCGTACATAATTGAAAACTTGCAGTTTTTGGGCGGTTTTTCTTGTCTTTTGTATAAATAGTCTAAATTAGACTGCCACCCTATCTTTTTGTCATTTGATCTTTGTGCCTATTGAGAGAAAAGTCAAGGAGAGAGTGTGAGAGAGCATTCAAAGGAGGATTCCTACCACTGGAGTGTGAATACTTCACTTGGTGTTTAAAGGAAAGAATCTCTACTTGTGAATTTGGATTACTTCACTCTTTTCTTTCTTCCTTCTAGATTTCTTATGAGAAGATCTATCAAGGAGATCCGGTTCGCTGCCGACACTTGGAGAGTGTGAACAGCTGAAGGGTTCGCTGCCTAGACTTGGAGAGTGTGAACAGCCGAAGGGTTCGCTGCCGACACTTGGAGAGTGTGAACAGCCGAAGGGTTCGCTGCCTACACTTGGAGAGTGTGAACAGCCGAAGGGTTCGCTGCCTACACTTGGAGAGTGTGAACAGCCGAAGGGTTTGCTGCCTACACTTGGAGAGTGTGAACAGACGGAGGGTTTTCTGCCCACACTAGGAGTGTGAAAGGACGGAAGGTTCTCTGCCAACACTGGGGATTGTGTAAAAGGACAACGATTCTCTGCCGCACCGGGTAGTGGTGAAAGAGTGTTTGTAAAGGCTTCTCTGCCTTGCTGTGGGAGAGTCACTATTGGCATTAGTGCAATACTCAGAGGGTGCCTCTGGGGAGTGGATGTAGGTCTGGTTTAGACCAAACCACTATAAATCTTGTGTCATTTACTTTACTGCTTTTTATTTTTTGCATTTTTCTTTTGTTTAAAAACTTTGTGGTTGAAAAACATTTTCTATAAAAACTTAATAAAAAATTTCATTTCGGTTCAACACATTTTCAAAGAGGGTTTAAATTTTTTAAAATACCAATTCACCCCCCCTCTTGGTAGCCTTGGGACATTAATTTAGGTCTAACAACCTATTCACTAGACTCAACAAGTGGTATCATAGCACCGTTTCAAAATCATAAGTTTAAACTACTTTTTGATTAACGTAGATGGCTACATTCGGAAACTGAAACACACTTGAGGGTTACTCTATTACTAGACCTCCACTATTTGACAATATTCCTTTTGATTTCTGGAAAACACGCATGTCTACTTTCTTACAGTCACTTGATTATCGTATGTGGATCGTAGTCCAGGAAGGTTATACAAAACCAACTAGATTAGTTGATGGAGTTAGGGTAGAAACACCTTTTGCAGATTGGACTATAGAAGAACGTGACTTAGCACAACTAAATGCCAAATGTCTAAATAGCTTCTTTTATACTTTAAAATCTGAAGACTATATACGGGTTTCCACTTGCAAAAGTGGAAAGGACATATGGGATAGACTTTGTATAACTTATAAAGGGACTAATGAGGTTAAACAATCAAAACTCAATATCTTGTTACATGACTATGAGTTGTTTCGCATGAAACCTAATGAATCTATTTCTGACATGTACACAAGATTCACACAAATTGTCACTTCTTTGCATGCACTTGGTAGGGAATTAACTAATGCTGAAATGGTTAATAAGATTATTCGTTGTTTACCTATTGCTTATGATGCAAAAATTATTGCAATTACAGAGTCTAAAGATCTAAACATTTATTCTATTGACAATCTTCTTGGTTCACTAATTGCTTATGAGCAAGGAGTAAGTCAAAAAAAGATTGATGTAGGAGAACCACGAAAGGAGAAGAATATTGCACTAAAAGTGGAAGAGTCAGAGAGTGAACACTCACAACCTGAGGATGAAGATGATATTGCATTAATGACTAGACAATTCAGAAGCTTTTTAAAGAGGAAGCAGAAGAGACGCCATCAATGGAATAGAGGTAAGTTTAACAAAAATGGCAAGGTTTCTAATGAAGTGATTTGTTATGAATGCAGGAAACCAGGTCATATCAAGACTGATTGCCCAAAACTCAAAGCCACTCCTAGCAAGGAGAAGGTAGAGGAGAAACCAATTGTAAAGAAGGGCAAAAAGAAGTTTCAAAGAGCTTTTTGGGCGGACTCAGCTTCAAACTCATCTGAGACTGAAAAAGAAGAAGAAGAGGTATGCCAACCAACCTATGCTTGATGGCTGATGATCATCTTGAACAGTCTGACCAAGAATAGGTATGCCAACCAACCTATGATCAACTACTTGAAATATGTGAGAAAATTCATGCATCATATAGAAAACTTAAGAAAATACATGCTAGTTCAAAATTAGAGTTTTTGAATTTACAAAAAGAGCATGAAGTTTTGATTAAAGATCACCTCCATATTGATAGCAATTACATGTCTTTACTTGATGAGCTTGATGAATTAAATAAAAAGCACTTTGAGTTAGTTATTGAGCATGATTTATTGAAAGCATCCTGCACCTCACTTTAATCTGATTTTAAGACATTCATTGATAAATCTGATCAAGGGAGCACAATTTGAGAGTTGATAATGCAACTTTAGAAAGTGCTAACTCGAGGTTTAAAGCTGAATTGAATGCACTTAAAAAAAAAATAGGATGACACACACACACATGATCTTAATCTAAAACATAGGAAGAGGCATTATAACCCAAATAGTTTAGTAAATGCTTTTCCTAGTGTTAGATGTTTCTCATGTGGCATGCTAGGGCAAATCTCACACACTTGCACTGTTCATCGTAGTACACATTGGGTGTGGAGACCAAAATTACATGTTTCACAGCATAACACAAAAGCATTGCATTCTTCTTTTCATAAGAGGGGATCCAAACCCATTTGTGTTCCTAAATCTGACATTTGATGATTTTACAGGTTTGCTCTCACGAAAGGTCTCATGAGAACATGTGGTACTTGGACAACAGAGGCTCGTGGCTCATAATTGCATAAACTTGCTACTTAATAAATTTTTGAATTGCATGCTTACTACTATGCTGATTGTTGTTATTGTCTACTTTAATTTTTATGTTAGCTTTTCATATTTACTGTTATAATTCTTTTTACTTTGGTTTCATTTTGCTTTATGATATTTTTCCTTATTTTTTTTTTTGGAGAATTATTGCCAATGTTTAGACATCTCTAAATCAGTTAAAGAGAAAAACACCATTGATTGTTTCCTTTTTCTCTAACTTCCTGTAGTGGTGTAATTTTATTTTCCAAACAAATCTCTATCTCAAATCAGCAACTGGACTATGCAATTGAGATCTTTTTCAATCTTGCTATGATAATCTATCTTAAATTTATAATGTTCAAAGTCTTTATTTTAGCTTCAAAATTTTCAAAATCTTATCATTGCATTTATCATATGATTTTTTAATTCTATTTTGTGATTCATTCTTCCTTATATTAGAGAGTGAGTTTTTCTTCTATAATATCTAGAAGATATAATCACAATTGAGAGTATTTAATAATTTTGGAAAAGGGACCTAGCTTGCAAAATTAAATAAAAAAAGTGGTCAATGATGCCAAAATCAAATGAGGCACAATGTCGCCAAATTGAAAAAAATATATATATACACAAAGTGTATCAAAAATTAAAAGATGCATAAAGAGCGCCAATCAAATTGACAAGAGGCATAAAATGAGACCATCAAAAGCAAGCTCCTCTTTCAAAATTTTTAATTCTTAGAAGAATTCGCGTGTCACTTGATATTTTTCAAAGACTTAATTTCAGAATTCTTTATCGTAACTAATTACTTTGATATATTATTTTATAAAATATGTTTCTGAAACCAAGTTTTGAATGGATTTCTTTTTCTTATACAATTGATTTTTCTAATTTAGATCTTCATTTTCAAAAGAAGTTTTGCCCTGGGAGAAGTTCGAGTTAGGGATAACAGAATCAGTTGTGTTACCAATTTTTTATATTCCAACAATGTTTATTCATTAATTCTTATAAATTTTTAATTTAATGACATGGAAAAATTATCATATTCAAGCTTTGATTAAAAAAAATAAAAAAAACAAACTTTGTTTTTTTTTTCATTTTTATGACTTTATTGTATCTTATTTTTTATCATTTTTAGTTGATTTTATTGTTTTTGGGTCTTGTCTGATCATCTTCGTCCATCCTCTATTTTAAAATTTTTCTCACATCGTCCTGGATGATAGTCCTATTGTCCTAGATGATTGGTTCAATTCAATCCTTAAATTCAATCTACTAGCTATTTTGACCTTTCTACTCTTTATCATCCTGGACGATACATTATTGTTCTGGACGATCTGAACGTCTTCTGATTCAATCATCTTTGATCATCCTGGATGTTCCTCTTTCATCTTGGATGATGCTCTTACTCTTTGCTCAAGTATTGGTAATCTTCCCATATCATCCACTTGTTCATCCTGGACGATACACGTAGAAATACATTTAAAAGCCTTAAATTCGGCCTGTACGATCCATTATTGGTGATCATCCCGGATAATCCACCTGTTCATCCTAGATGATTCACATGGCAGTGGGTTTAAACATTTTAAATTCAACCGATATGATCCATTATTATTCATCATCCTGGACGATCCAAATAATCATCCTAGACGATATGTTTTTTCAACAGTCATCCGGATTGTCACCTCGGGAGGATCGCCTGTGTCTTATCATCTCAGATGATCTCTGATCATCTCGGATGATATAACCACCTTTTTGACTAATCGTCCTGGACTCAATTATAGATCATCTTGGACGATTCTGCGATCGTCTGGATGATCCGGCCGATTCTTTATAAATCGAGCCCCTCAAGCCATTTTTCTCACATCCTCTTCTTCTACAAGCTTTATCCTTCCTATTGCATTGTTATTCTTGATAATGATAGGAGGAAAGTGATCCTGCCACCCTTTTAGGAGTTCCTCGAGGGCGACTCTTAACCCCTTCTTCACTCAGGCAGATGATCAAGCCGCTTACTAAAGATACAAGACGATCGAAATCACTGTTTCTCGGTCTATCAATCTGAACATTCTCTCATATCAAGTACTAGATCTGTTTGCTCACACCTCCTTATATTTTTTCCTTACTCTCACTGTCCCCTTCAACTCTGAACATTTGATCTAATTTTTTGCCAGCCTTCGCATCGACTCTTCTTTTACTTCACTCGGGTCCTATGTGAATCGACGCCCCATAAAAATCACATACCAGGACTGTGCCAAACTTTTACAACTTTCCACTATAGGGGATAAACTTCACACCCTGTGTTCTAACCCCATTTATGACTGGACTCTGGCCAACCACTTTCTTCAAAATTCCCATGCTCACTTTCACATTAGTGAGACTAGCAGCTTGCTAAAAGAAGCTAGAAATATCTAGCATGTCCTTCATAAATCCATAATTCCAAAAGCTGGTGTTCGTGTGTTCGCTTTAAACTATTTTAATTAACTTTTGTGTTTGCCATCATCAAAAAGGGGGAGATTGTTACGTATCTATTTTTAGAAATAGAATTTTAATGATAGCAAACACTTTTGTTTGTCTACGACTGCCTTTCCTACTAATATTTCAAGTTCACAGGATCAAGATTATAATTTGAACCAGCTCAAGATAGGATAAACTAGGTCTGAGTTAGTTTGTAAACCTTTTTCTTTCTTGAATATATTTGTAATAAATGTGGTTCCTAATGCTAAGTAACCTTACACCCACACACTTGGGAGAATTTTTTCAATATGACTTAGAGTCCTCTGTTTGAGGACATCATCTAAGATGATCCGAATATCATCCTGGACGATCCATAAAGAAAAATAGAAGCCCTAATTAGGGCATCCTGGTTAAGGCATCCATCATTAAGCACATCGTCCTGGATAATATTTATATCTACTGGGAAGATATGCTCAAATCAGAAAGAATCAGCTGCAAGATCTATTTAGGTATTATTTATTTTTGAACATTGTCCTGCAAGATGTAACACAATTTTGCCTAAATTATATAATAATTAAGAAAAGTAATTAAGGTTTGATTAATATGATCATATCGTCCTGGACAATCGCAAGATCATTCGGGCTGATCAGTTCAAAAACCTTAGTTGTTCCTGGACGATCACATATCGGATTGCTTTTATTCAAGGTGATATTCTGGATGATTTTCACGGATTTGAACTAATCATTTGGGATGATCATAAGATCAGCCCGGACAATCAAGCTATTTTTTAATCATCCAGACATCCTTTCAGTGCGATTATCTGGATGATATTCCATTATTTGTACTAATCATATATGATGATATTATATCATCCTTGATGATATATACAAATTTCTTCTGATCATCTCAAATCATACCGACTGATTGAGCTAAAATTGTACTGATCATCCTTGATGATATCTATATCATCCTGGGCGATAATGTTGGTTTGTTTCAATTAAGAGCTATTCCTAAGCTCTTCTATATAAGCTCTTTTATATCACCCATAAGGGCATCTTTTGCTTCTATCTTGACCTGAGAGAGCCTAGAGGAGAGGGAGAGAGAGGGAGAAAGAGAGGATCTTATGAGTGGGAGTTTGTGAGAGGGTTTAACAAAGGTTGCTTCAAGCTTTGATCCACATCTTCTTCTTCCATCATAGTCCCTTGTCCTTGGAGGGTTGAGAGAGGTTCACTTTAGCAATCGATCAAGGTTCTCTACCTTCTTCAGGAGGAAGCAAAAGGAGTTGGGTTCTCTTCTTCACCGGTGTCGGTGGAAAGGAGGTTTTATAAAGGCTTCTCTACCTTACTGTGCGAGCAAATGGAGAGTAACTGAGTTTAGTGTAATACCTGGAGGGCGCCTATGGGGAGTGGACGTAGGTCATGTTGACCGAACCACTATAAATCTCTGTGTTCTTTTATTATTACTTTTTTCATATTTAATTTCTGCACTTTTCTTTGTGGTGAATTATGGTTTGATTTTGTTTTTTGATTAAGAAATTTTTAAAATACCAATTCATCGCCCCCTCTTGGTTAGCCTTAGGCTAGTTCATAAGGGCTTAACATTCCTAACAAACTTTTAGTTAGGCCCCTTCATAGCTTATTGACCTTTTAGAATCTTAAAGTTAGGTGTGATTCTCCGTACTTCCTTTCCTTAGGGTTAGATGAAGTCAAATTCCATAAAAAAAAAAGATAAATATATGTTAGGTTTCAATCCTCTGTTGGCTTCCTTTTGACTTAAGATTATGTCTGATTCTTTTAGTTTGATTTCCTTTAAATAGCCTAAATAATTTCAAAATTCTAGTATTTTAATGTTAGGAGTGATTTTTCGTGATTCCTTTCCTCAGAGTTCAATAAATAGAATTGTATAAAGCCTTCTATGCCCCTTTTCTAATGGTATTCTAAATCTCCTTTTAATTAACTTCTTTTCTTTTTTTAAAATGATATTGATGATAGCCCTGGTCCCAAGAGGATAGAGCGAGCTATTATAGGCATTTGAAAATGTGAATCAAAATAAATTTTCTATAATAAAATCTTTTTGACTTGAATTGATCATCTTGGTCAACACCAAAACATGTAATTATATATTTTAGGTACATAACACATGTTGGGGGTCCATTGATTTACCTCGCTTTTGTGTGAAAAAAAACTCTAAAATCAAAACTCCAATTATTAATCAAAATAGAATTTAAATATAAATCAAATCCCAAATAAAAAATCTAATATTCAAAATCTGAACCCTAAACCCCTTGGACATTTACCTATTTCAGGGGAATTTTCCATTGACTCAAAAACATATGAAATGAACCTAAAATCATGACTAGTCAGTTATATTTTCATTATTCATGTCCCTAGAGTCTTCCAAGTAATTTTGGAGGTTTTAAAAGAAATCTAAACCCCAAAAACCAAAGTATTCTATAAGGCTACAAAACCTTCAAATATTTTTAACTTATTCCACTAGACTTTACATCGTGTAGAAAATAACCTTAGAAAGATACCAAAACCATTAAATAGCTTGTTATGCATTGTAATATTGGTTTGAATCTTGAGACTTGGTGGACCATAGTCAACCATTGCCGACCATGAAGACTCATAAATCCTAAACCTCCTAAATTAAACTTTTTTTATAAACTTTAACATGACTCAATCTAACCAAACCCTAAAATGACTTTCAACAAATTCTAAGTATTATTTGAAGTGGGTTGGACCAAACCTAAGCTTTGGTCATGTTTGGTTGACAGAGTCTACCTAGTTTGACCTAAGGAACCATTTCACTCTACAAGCATGTATTTCAAGCAAGGAGAACAAACAAAGCCTTGAGAACTCTTCAAACAATTTCCAAACATTATTTGGAATGTGTTAAATCCAACCCTAACCCTTGCTCCAACTTGGTTAACCAAGTTAACCTAGGTTAACCAAACAATAAATGATCATGTTGAATTCTAAATCCAATGATCCAACACATCTAAACCGAATTGAACATTTGGGAAATTTTATTTGGTCCCTAAGAATCAACTCTAGGTGACCCAATCCTTTGGTCCACTTGGGCTAGCCACATGGTTTGACAAAAGTGGCTAAAATGGGCATTCTTTGAGCCATATCCAAATCCAAAAAAAAAAAAAAAAAAAAAAAAGCCTAAGCTATCCCATTCATTGCATGATCCTTTATCATATGCTGTTGCATGGTCAGCCCATCCCATGGGATTACCTAGGTTAGCCAATTAAGCTAACCGAAAGTTGCCAAAACTAATGATAATTAGCCATATTGTAGATCCAAGTCTCCTTATGATAAATTGATAGTTGCACTATGTTCAAGAAATTTTCGTGCTTCTGCCTATATTAGCTCAGTTCATGTAGTGGTCGGGCTAGTCACCATTTAAGAAATCATGCACATAGCCAATTAGTTTAGCCTAAGCTCCCTCTCCATGTGACCGCAAGCCTAGAAATTCTCTAAAATTCTTCCAAGGGTTGTAGTAGGTCATCTAAAGGTGTTCTGAAGGGCTGGAGATGGTGTATTGAGCTAATTTCCATCCCTTCCTATCCCTATACATTTATAAAATCCTATAAATACTCTGAATTCTATTGAAGAATGGTTCCTTTTATCAATTCAAAAATAAATTAGACCTATATAGTATCAAATCTTGAGGTCCTTAGCCCATCTAGTGACCTCCTCCAATGAGTTTGAGTGGGCTCTGATGATCCTTCTTGGGACAAAATCTTATTTCTGATCCATTGCTTTTCCATCCATGCTTCCTGATGAAAACTTGCTCTCAAAACCCATACAAAGTTGCCTAAAGCAAGGCATAAGATTTTGGAGTGTTATTTGAGGTAACTTCCTAATTTGAGTTCTATAGTTAGGTAATATTATCAATTGTTAAAGAAATATTCAATTGAATTGAATCTGATTATTGGATTGAAGGTTCCTGAGTGGATGAAACTCTCTGAGAAAATTAAACAAAATTTTTTGAGCTGATCTTTGAAATCTTGCCATGAAACCCTCACGATTGAGAAAAAAAGTGGTAGGTTGAAGATGAAATATAATCCATTAATTCTAATCACCAGATCTGATTAGATCTAATCTAATCCCTCATTTTAATCTTATTTAAATTATGAACATCCAAACTTGGATTGGATGGCCATAGTTAAAGCCACATAAAATTATTAGTTTGACAGTCATTACCTGACCATTAAGAAAGTGCCATGCATAAAGTGTGACTGACAGTGTAATTAATTTATTAAATTTAAAAAAATTCATCCAATATTTAAAAAATAAGAAATTCTCACATAATTTTCTAATTAAAGTGTTCTTAGGCTCATTGCTTTTATCTTGAGGAGGTCTACCAATGTTTTATGGTTTGTTGCTTTAATTCCAAATAGATTAAAAGTAATTTCCCACTTAAGTATTCTTAGAATTATTTATTAAATACACTTCATCCCATTTGAAATTTACAGGGATGATTCTTGGGGATGTTTTACATATCATCAAAATTTTCCTTGTCAATTTGAAACCATAATGGCTTAAATGGAATGACCTAAGTTCATAGATTAAAATTTGACCTAGAACTTAAAATTATTATGTATGCAAATCTAATTGAATTAGGCCTTGGTTTTCTGTGGTTTGATTGTACATTGTCCAAGGGTTAGATAGATATTAATTTTAAACTCCTCTAAGGTCAAGATTTCCTTGAATAAATTCTAAAATATATAGTGGTATTTACTTTGTGAATTTAATGAAAACTTAGGAGGGCATCAATGGCTTTCAAATTTATTTGGATTCAACCTTTGGTTTTGGGGAACTAAGAAATTTAAAGATCATTTGATTTGTCAATTAGAACACAAAAAATTCACTAACATAATTGATTCAAAATTTTCTTTAATACGTAATAAATTTAAATTAAATTATAAAAATACAAAGTAAAATTTCTTTAATACAAAATTAAATATTTTTCAATGAAAATTAAAAGTCCCATCAAATTCATGAAAAATCAATCAATAATTAAAGAATTAAAAAAATAATAATAATTAACTAATGAAAACACTTAAAAATTAAAATTTATTTTAAATCAATTTACTCTTGTAATCATACTTAAAAAGTTATTAGTGATATTTGGGTAAAATTTGAAGAGGTTTGGAGTTGATTTGAGGCATAAAATAAAAGTTCCCTAATGATTTAATTAAATAAAATAATTAATTAGCTAAATTTATAAAATTATAATTAAATAAAGAAAAATCCAAAAAATATGAAATTAGTGGCATTTAACTCTAAATTAAATCTAAAAATTACTGAAAAGTAGAAACATTCAATATCCTTTACAAATTAAAAGTCAAATATTGAGATATAATTAATAGTAATTAAATAATAAAAATATATTTTGTTGAGATAGTTGCTACTTAGTTTTTCCTGTTTGATATTCTTGCAACTTGTATATTTTTGGTGATTCCAAATATTATTGAATTGATTATTATTTCTCCTAACATATTTTGGTAAATTGTTTTGCTCTTGTGTGTACTAACATTTCAGAGAAATAATAATCTAAATTGTTGAAGACTTCAAATCAAGATCAGTTTAGAGTTTATTGTAATTAAAGTTTGTATTTTTTATTTTATTGAGTCTGAGAGAGCGTGATTGTAATTGAGTAACTGAGCATACACACACCGGGGGAGATTTTAAAATTTATATTTTTTTAACTAATCGTACTGTACGATATCACTTTGCACAGGACGACCCGATCAATTATGTTCTCAGATGAGTAGTCAAATGAATAGAAATGATTTTTTTAAAGTATGGACCATACGGGACGATCCCAATTTTATATAAGGACGAACGGTTCGGGTTGATCTGTTCTTGCATGAATATTTTTTTCTAAGTATGGTTCATATAGGATGATCCCAATTTCATACAAGGATGAATGTCTTGGGCCTGTTCTCGGACTAAATATTTTTTTCTAAGTATGGTTCGTAGGGGACGATCCCTATTTCATATAAGGATGAATTTCTTGAGTTTGTTGTCGAACAAAATGTTTTTTCTAAATATGGTTCATACAGGATGATCCCAGTTTCATACAAGGATGAACGCCTCAAGTTCATTCTCGCTCATTTCGTCCTAACGTTTCATACAGATGAAATTTGAAAATTTTCATAATATTCATCATGGATGAACATGGTTTATACCGGATGATGAAAAGGTATGAAATGTTCTCATACAAATTCACAACAGGTTTTTATGCAATTGTATTTGAACTGTTCGTATGTACAAAATATGATCGTACTATATGATCTTGTATACTTAAAATTGAAACATTTTCTTGGCAGTTTTTCATGTCTTTTGTATAGAAGGACCTTTATGAACTGAAGTAAAAAGAGTTATCTTCGTGATTTCTCAAGGTCAATTGAAAGAGAGAGTGTGAGAGAGTATTTGAGAGAGATTTCTTGCAAGTGGAGTGCAGAGTTACTCAAAGGTAAGGATATCAGTGTGATTTGTGTTTTTCACACTTCCTCTTATCTTTCTAGATTGCTCGTGAAAAAATCTTTGAAGAAGATTTGGTTCGCTACCGACACTTGGTGAGTGTGAATTACTAACGGTTCTCTGCCGACACTTGGAGAGTGTGAACAGTTGATGGTATTCTGCCTACACTTGGAGAGTATAAAAAGGATTAAGGTTCTCTGCCTACACTTGGAGGGTGTGGAAGGACCTTGGTTCTCTACTTCATCGGGGATTGGTGGAAGAGAGTTTTTGGAAAGGCTTCTCTGCTTTGCTGCGGGGGCAAAAGGAGAGACACTTTTGGTAATAGTGCAATGCCTGAAGAGGGAATCTTCAGGGAGTAGATGCAGGTCATGTTTGACCGAACCACTATAAATCTTTGTTTCATTTTAATTTTTCCTGCTTACTTTCTACAAGTATTTAATTTCGTGGTTAAAAAGTTCTATTTTGAAACTTTAATTAACTTGCTTTGTGAATCAATCAGTTTTAAATTTTAAAATGCAAGATAATTTTTTAAAAATCTCCAATTCACCTCCCTTATGGTTAGCCTAAGGACATTAGCTTAAGTTTTACAGCCTATTCAAGATTCAATAAGTGGTATCAAAGCTTTGATTCAAAATCATAACCTTAGACTACTTTTTAAAAAATGAGCATGGCTACATTTGGAAATCAGAACACACCAGAAGGTTACTCGATCACTATACCTCATTTGTTTGATAATATCCCTTTAAATTTTTGAAAAACACGCATGTATATATTTTTACAGTCACTAGATTATTATTTTTGGTTCTTAATTCTAGAAGGTTATAAAAAACCAACTAGATTAGTTGAAGGTATTAGAGTTGAAACATCTTTTGCAGATTGGACTGTAAAAGAACATGACTTAGCATAACTTAATGTAAAGTATTTAAATAGTTTCTTTCGTACACTTAAGTCAAAAAACTACATGCCAATTTCCACATACAAAAGTGGAAAGGACATATGAGATAGTCTTTGTATTACTTATGAAGGGTCTAACAAAATAAAGTAATCCAGACTAAACATCTTGTTACATGACTATAAATTAATTCGCGTGAAACCCAATGAGTCTATTTCTAACATATACATAAGATTCACTTAGATTGTCACTTCTTTGTATGCATTAGATAGGGAACCAATGAATCCTGAAATGGTTGATAAAATTCTTCATTATTTTCCTACTACTTATGAAGCAAAAATAAATACTATTATAGAGTCTAAATATTTAAATATTTACTCTATTGACAATCTTCTTGGATCACTAATTACTTATGAGCAAGGAGTGAGTAAAAAAATAGATTAAGGTACGAGAACAACAAAAAGAGAAGAACATTGCACTAAAAGTGGAGGAGTTAGAGAGTGATCTATCACAACTTGAGGATGAGAATGACATTGCCTTGATGACTAAGAAAGTTAGGAGCTTTCTTAAAAGGAAGTAAAGGAGACGTCAGCAGTGGAATAGAGGTAAATTTAATAAGAATGTTAGGATTTCTAATGATGTGATTTGCTATGAAAGTAGGAAACCTGGACATATTAAATTAGATTGCTCTAATCTGAAAGCCACTCTTAGCAAGGAGAAGGTAGAGGGGAAACCAAATGTGAAGAAGGGTAAGAAAAGATTCCAAAGAGGTTTTTGGGTGGACTCGGCTTTGGATTCATTAGTAATAGAAAAGGAGGAGGAAATCACTAACTTGTTCTTAATGGCCAATAATCTTGATCAGTCATATCAAGAAGAGGTATGTGACTTAACCTATGCTGAACTGTCAGAAGTTTCTTAAAGGATTCATGATGTATGTAGGAAGCTAAAGAAAATGCATGATAGTGTGAATTTAGAATTACAAGAATTGCAAAGAGAACACAAAATCCTTAGGAAAGATCATACATTGTTAGATAACAACCACATGAGCTTACTTGATGAATTTGATGACTTGAATAAGAAGAATGATTTTAAAATCATCCTATGATAAATTGAAAAAAGAATTTAAAAATTTTAAGGATGAATCATAGAGTAAAAGTATCATTTTGAATTATAGTAAGAATATGTTGGAAGATGTAAACACATTTCTTAATTTGAAAGTGAAAACTCTCGAGGAAAATAGGAAAACCCCAACACTTGAAGATTTTACTAATCCTATTTTGTATCCAAAATTTTTACAACCTAGGTATAGACAAAGTAATTATAGAAGATTGAGAAGTCCATTTCCTAGAGTAAAATGTTATTCTTGTGGCATGTTTGGACATATAGCACACACTTCTACTTTGGATAGGAAAACTCTTTTAATGTGGAAACCTAAGATTTATAAACCTAGATATATCATAAATACATCTAGTTTTAATTTTTTAGAAGGAGAACTCAAACTTATTTGGGTTCCCAGGTCTAACATTTGAAAGTTTTACAGGAACGCTCTCATATATGGCCTCATGAGCATTTGGTACTTGGACAGCAGTTACTCAAAGCATATGACTAGAGACACAACACAATTTATAATGCTGGAAGACAGGAATGGAGTCAGGGTTACACTTAGAGATAACACCACTAGGAAAGTGGTTGGATCATGTATGATTGGAAATTCGCAAATTTTTTTTCATCAAAAATATGCTACTTATAGAAGGCTTAAAGTATAATCTGTTGAGTATTAGCCAGCTATGTGATAAAAGATATAGTGTAAATTTTTTTCCTACTAGCTGCATATTAAGCCTAAATGGAAATGATGTTTTATATGGATTAAGAATAAATAATATTTATATGCTTGATTTAAATTGTATAAAAACTCCTAATGCTTTCTGTTTGAAAACTATTTCTAATTGTTGCAACTCGAGCTTATGAGTTTATGTTTTTGATGATAATAAATATTATGGCTCACTTTCTGTTGTCTACTTGTATTTGTAATATATGTTTGTTTGCATGTATACTAATATTTAAGGATTACCAAGCAACATCAAACAAAGAATTAGAGCTCAAGATTAGGTTGAATAATATTATGTTCTAAAAGAGTCTGCAATATTCATTGACTTAATTTTTATTTCTTGAGTCAAGACCCTATTTCGTATAAGGATGAATATCTTGAGTTTGTTGTCGAACAAAATGTTTTTTCTAAATATGGTTCATACAGGATGATCCAAATTTCATACAAGGATGAACACCTCAAGTTCATTCTCGCTCATTTCATCCTAACGTTTTATACAGACGAAATTTGAAAATTTTCATAATATTCATCACGAATGAACATGGTTTATACCGTATGATGATCAGGTATGAAATGTTTTCATACCAATTCACAACAGGTTTTTATGCAATTGTATTTGAACTGTTCATATGTACAAAATACGATCGTACTATATGATCATGTATGCTTAAAATTGAAACATTTTCTTGGCAATTTTTTATGTCTTTTGTATAAAAGGCCCTTTAAGAACTGACGTAAAAAGAGTTATCTTCGTGATTTCTCAAGGTAAATTGAAAGAAAGAGTGTGAGATAGTATTTGAGTTAGATTTCTTTCAAGTGGAGTGTGAAGGGTTCATAGAGTTACTAAAAGGTAAGGATATCAGTGTGATTTGTGTTTTTCACTCTTCCTCTTATCTTTCTAGATTCCTCGTGAAAAAATCTTTGAAGAAGATTTGGTTCTCTACCGACACTTGGTGAGTGTGAATTACTAACGATTCTCTGCCGACACTTGGACAGTGTGAACAGTTGATGGTATTCTGCCTACACTTGGAGGTGTTAGGAAAGTTGCTATTTGCATGTTTTACATTCTTGCAACTTGTATAGTTTTGATGATTCCAAATATTATTATTTTATGTTTTGTTATCTACTAACATTTTTTGGAAGATTTGTTTTTGCTCTTGTGTGTACTAATATTTTAGAAAAATTGAACTCCAGACTACGAAGACTTCAAATCAAATTCAGCATGAGATACTTTGTGAATTTGAAGCTTGTACTTTTTATTTGAATTAAATTTGAGAGGGAGTGTTTGTAATTGAGTGAATAAATTCACACACACTAAAGGAGATCTTGAAAAAGTTTTTTGTACTGATCGTACGGGACGAACATTGTTCGTACGGGACGATCATATTAGTTATCTCCTTGTAAGAGCAATGGAACGGACAGGAACTAAACTGGAAAATTTTTCTAAGTCATGATCATCCAGACGAAATCATTTTCCTCCCAGGACGAGTTTATCTCTGTAAAAATTTCGTCCAGATGAAGTCATGTTCGTCCAGGACGATGGGAACCAACTATGGAAGTTTCTGGCAACGTTTTGCAGTTTTCGAAACCAACTTTTGATATAACTGTTCGTACTCAACGAAATTTTTCGTACGGGACAAAGCTATTTCATCCAGGATGAAATTGGTTCGTACAGATGCACAAATGGTTCATATGGGACAGTTTTTTACACAGTTCATCCGTAACTCAATTTCGTACGGGACGATCCAGTGCATAGAAAAACATGTTTTTAGCAGTTTTTTGGGCTGTTTTTCATGTCCTTTCTATATAAGGAGTCATAAAAACTATTACAAGTTCCTTTGGAGTTATTTTCTCTTGAGAGGGATCATTGAGAGTGAGAGTTTGAGAGAGATTGTAAGAGTGAAGAGTGAGAGATCAAGTGAGGGGTTTGTGAGGGATTCACAAGGTTACTTGAAGAAGAATATCTCTTTATTTCTTCCCATCTCCTTTGAAGGCTCTCAAGTGAAGTTCAACAACATCGGTCCGGTTCTCTGCCGACACTTGGAGAGTGTAAAAGGATGACAAAGTGTATCTTTGACAGCCATTGTGTCTTCGTTCTTTGGGAGAAAACTAGAAGAGAGAACTTGAAAGGGAGAGAGGAAAGGGTGGAGTTTTAGAGGGAGAAGATCTTTGGAGGGGATTTTTCAAGGGAGTGTGGAGGGGATATTCACACGGTAGCTTCGGCAAACTTGCACTTCAGTACCATCGGATTTAAGGGTCGTCTTGAGGGAAGTTTTGGCGAGAAGAAGATCTCTTTGGTGTTAAAGAACCCGGCTACTCCGCCGCACCGGGGAAGGTGAAAGTGATTTTGTACAGGCTTCTCCGCCTTGCTGTGGGGGAAAAAGGAGAGTCACTTTGTGGTATTAGTGCAATACTCGGAGGGTGCCTCCAGGGAGTGGACGTAGGTCAAGGTTTGACCGAACCACTATAAATCTGGTGTGTTCTTTCTTATTTTTCTTCCGCATTTAATTTCATTGCAAGTTATTTACTCTTGTTGAAAAGTTTATTTTTTAAACTTTAAATTTAACTTGCATTAATAATTAAAAAGGTTTTCTAAAAATCCAAGAGTAGAAGTATAATTTTTAAATTAACAATTCACCCCCTCTTGGTTAGCTTTGGTATAATTAATTAGGCTTAACATCCTAATTCATATTGAATGAGTTCCAACAAGTGGTATCAGAGCTTTGTTTCAAAATCATAAGTTTAGACTACTTTTTGAAAAGTGAGTATGGCTAATTTTAGAAATCGTAAAACGTTAGAAGGATATTCAATTGTTAGACCACCTTTATTTGAAAATATTTCTTTTAATTTTTGGAAAATTTGAATGTCTACTTTCTTGCAATCAATAGATTATCGAATGTGGCATATGATTCAAAGTGGTTATTCTGTACCGTCATGTATTATAGATGGATTCAAAACTGATACCCCTTTTTCTGAATGGAGTAGAGTAGAACAAATTTATGCTGAATTAAATGCTAAATGTATGAATTGTTTGTTTTGTGCTTTAAATTCGGAAGATTATATGAGAATCTCTACATGTACTACTGGCAAGAAAATTTG
Source organism: Dendrobium nobile (assembly GCA_022539455.1). Taxonomy (NCBI): domain Eukaryota; kingdom Viridiplantae; phylum Streptophyta; class Magnoliopsida; order Asparagales; family Orchidaceae; genus Dendrobium; species Dendrobium nobile. The sequence goes on along the minus strand of CM039718.1, from coordinate 15,662,784 downwards.
GGATAGTTTATGTATTACATATGAAGGTACTAGTGAAGTCAAGCAATCTAAGTTGAATTTTTTGATGCATAACTATGAATGCTTTAGCATGAAACCTTATGAGACGATCTTAGACATGTATTCTAGGTTTATTCAAATTGTAACATCATTGCATGCTTTAGGTAAAGAGTTTTCAAACTTTGAAATAGTCAATAAAATTCTACGTTGTTTACTTGACAAATTTGATGCCAAAGTTGTTGCTATTTGCGAATCAAAAAATTTGAATGAATATTCTATTGATAATTTGATTGGCTCACTCATTGCCTACGAGTAATATTTGGGTCAAAGACTTTTGGATGCCTGTGAAATAATAATGTTAAAAGCGAAAGACATGGAGAAATGTTGCTTAGTTGGTGAGAAATGCGATGACTTAACAAGCAAATTGAAAAGTCTACTAAAGCATAAGCATAAGCATCAACAAAAGTGGAATAAAGGTAAAAATGATAAGAATGTTCAGATTTCTTCAAATATTATTTGCTTTGGATTTAGGAAATCTAGACATCTGAAAAGTCAGTGCCCTAATTTGAGAACTCTTCCTGCTAAAGAAAAGGGCAAAGCTAAGCAAATTATAAAATAGGAAAATAATGAAAAGCAAAAAATCTCCTGGGCAGATCTAGCTTCTGAATCATCAAACCAGGAGCAAAATGATGTTTAAACCCTTTGTTTATGTGTTTTTGTGTGCATGTTTTTTATTAGTTGTATATTTATTTTTGTTTGTTTTATGTGTTTTTCTACCTTTATTTTTTAGTGTTTTTGTATGATTTTGAAATGTCTTCACATCTGATTCCCTGTTTTAGATCGATCGTGCAAATTTTTCTAAGTATTCTATTCGTACTGGATGAAAATATTTTGTACTGTACGATTTCTGTAGCAAATTGATAGCCGGTTTTGACTGATTGCGTATTGTTTAAATTTTTCCAATACATATCGTACTGTACGATCTCCTGATCATCCTGGATGATTTGTATTTCTTCTTTTATACACATATAAATGGCTATACGGGTAAAATATTGAGAATGAATCTTTTTGTGAGACATTAGGAATGTGATATGAAGATTTTTATAGTTTATATACTTGTGTTTTGTACTTGTATTGTTTTAAATGTTTTGAATATTTAAGTGATTTTATTCTATGTTTGAAATGTTCATTAGCCTATATGAAAATCCCTAAAATTTTTAATCTTACAAGTGATATACTTTGAACTGCAACATAAAATTGAATTCATTAGAAAATCTAATTTTTCTAAATTTAAGTTGTGTTTATAACTTGATATTATTAAGATTGTCAATTTCATGTCTCTTATTTAGACTACATTAATTTTAATATTATTATTGCAATTGTGATGTTTTCTTATTTTGTATTTCACTTATCAATTAATATTTATGCACTTAGAAAGATTTGAAATTTTAGATTATTGATTTTGGAAAGAATACAATTACTCTTGAAAATTGTACAAATGTTCAAAAATCAAAAGAAATGCGCAATGATTCGCAATGTAAAAAAAGGCACAAAATAAGCCCAACAAGTAAAAAGATGCACAAAAATGTGCCACAAAATTGAAAAAGATGCGGAAAGCGCCACATGTGGTAGTTTTCTTCTTTCCAGATTCTTTTAATCTCTTAATTCAAATTAATCTTATGTTCATTTATATTTTTATTGAAATTTGAAATATATAATTTTTAATACATCTTTCTTGCAATGATTTTCTTTATCTCAATATCTAAATTGAATCATATCTTTGATAAATTCTTTTTAGTTTCTATGTTATATCTCTTCTTAAATTCTATGAATTTTATGATTTGGCTAATGTTTTATTTTTATTTGCATACCTTATGTCTATCACTTTAAAGGTTAAATTTTTTAAATGATTTTCATATGTCTGCTTACATTTCTAGTCTTTTTCTTCTTCACTTTTTGATGTTGTCAAAAAGGGGGAGAAATTGTTTGTTGTGTCTTGTGTATTTGTATCGTTGTGTGTTTGTTTTGTTTAGTGTATGTGTGTTTGTTTTGTTTTGTTTTGTATTTCTAAAAATTTTGAAAACAAAAATAATTTTAATGCCTCCTTATTTTCATATGTTCATTAATTCAGGAGGAGTTTAGGAGATTCTTAGAATTTGAAATTATACAAACAATAATTATTTTGCCATCATTAAAAAGGGGGAGATTGTTAGGAAAGTTGCTATTTGTATGTTTTACATTCTTGCAACTTGTATAGCTTTGATGATTCCAAATATTATTATTTTATGTGTTGTTATCTCCTAACATTTTTTGTAAGATTTATTTTTGCTCTTGTGTGTACTAATATTTCAGGAAAATTGAACTCCAGACTACGAAGACTTCAAATCAAATTCAGCATGAGATACTTTGTGAATTTGAAGCTTGTACTTTTTATTTGAATTAAATTTGAGAGGGAGTGTTTGTAATTGAGTGAATAAATTCACACACACTAAAGGAGATCTTGAAAAAGTTTTTTGTACTGATCTTACGGGACGAATATTGTTCGTACGGGACGATCAGATCAGTTATCTCCTTGTAAGAGCAATGGAACGGACAGGAACTGAACTGAAAAATTTTTCTAAGTCATGATCATCCAGACAAAATCATTTTCGTCCCAGGATGAGTTTCTCTCTGTAAAAAATTTGTCCAAACGAAGTCATGTTCGTCCAGGACGATGGGAACCAACTATGGAAGTTTCTGGCAATGTTTTGCAGTTTTTGGAACCAACTTTTGATATAACTGTTCGTACCGGATGAAATATTTCGTACGGGATGAAGCTATTTTATCCAGGATGAAATTGGTTCGTACAGATGCACAAATGGTTCGTACGGGACAGTTTTTTACATAGTTCATCCGTACTAACTCAGTTTCGTACGGGATGATCCAGTGCGCAGAAAAACATGTTTTTAGCAGTTTTTTGGGCAGTTTTTCATGTCCTTTCTATATAAGGAGTCATAGAAACTATTACAAGTGCCTTTGGAGTTGTTTTCTCTTGAGAGGGATCATTGAGAGTGAGAGCTTGAGAGAGATTGTAAGAGTGAAGAGTGAGAGATCAAGTGAGGGGTTTGTGAGGGATTCACAAGGTTACTTGAAGAAGAAGATCTCTTTATTTCTTCCCATCTCCTTTGAAGGATCTCAAGTGAAGTTCAACAACATCGGTCCAGTTCTCTGCCGACACTTGGAGAGTGTAAAAGGACGACAAAGTGTATCTTTGACAGCCATTGTGTCTTCGTTCTTTGGGAGAAAACTAGAAGATAGAACTTGAAAGGGAGAGAGGAAAGGGTGGAGTTTGAGAGGGAGAAGATCCTTGGAGGGGATTTCAGGGGAGTGTGGAGGGGATATTCACACGGTTGCTCCGACGAACTTGCTCTTTAGTACCATCAGATTCAAGGGTCGTCTTGAGGGAAGTTTTGGCGAGAAGAAGATATCTTTGGTGTCAAAGAACTCGGCTACTCCGCCGCACCGGGGAAGGTGAAAGTGATTTTGTACAGGCTTCTCCGCCTTGATGTGGGGGCAAAACGAGAGTCACTTTGTGGTATTAGTGCAATACTCGGAGGGTGCCTCCGGGGAGTAGACGTAGGTCAAGGTTTGACCGAACCGCTATAAATCTGGTGTGTTCTTTCTTATTTTTCTTCCGCATTTAATTTCATTGCAAGTTGTTTACTCTGGTTGAAAAGTTTATTTTTTAAACTTTAAATTTAACTTGCATTAATAATTAAAAAGGTTTTCTAAAAATCCAAGAGTAGAAGTATAAGTTTTAAATTACCAATTCACCCCCTCTTGGTTAGCCTTGGGACAATTAATTAGGCTTAACATCCTAATTCATATTGAACGAGTTCCAACAGGAGGGTATAAAAAGGATTAAGGTTCTCTGCCTACACTTGGAGGGTGTGGAAGGACCTTGGTTCTCTACTTCATCGGGGATTGGTGGAAGAAAGTTTTTGGAAAGGCTTCTCTGCTTTGTTGTGGGGGCAAAAGGAGAGACATTTTTGGTAATAGTGCAGTGCCTGAAGAGAGAGTCTTCAGGGTGTGGATGTAGGTCGTGTTTGACCGAACCACTATAAATCTTTGTTTCATTTTAATTTTTGCTGCTTACTTTCTACAAGTATTTAATTCTATGGTTAAAAAATTCTATTTTGAAACTTTAATTAACTTGCTTTGTGAATCAATCAGTTTTAAATTTTAAAATGCAAGATAATTTTTTAAAAATCTCCAATTCACCCCCCTTATGGTTAGCCTTAGGACATTAGCTTAAGTTTAACAGCCTATTCAAGATTCCATAAGTGGCATCAAAGTTTTATTTCAAAATCATTACCTTAGACTACTTTTTTAAAAATGAGCATGGCTACATTTGGAAATCAGAACACACCAAAAGGTTACTCGATCACTATACCTCGTTTGTTTGACAATATCCCTTTCAATTTTTGAAAAACATGCATGTCTATATTTTTACAGTCACTAGATTATTATTTATGGATCTTAATTCAAGAAGGTTATAAAAAACCAACTAGATTAGTTGATGGTATTAGAGTTGAAACATCTTTTGCAGATTGGACTGTAAAAGAACATGACTTAGCATAACTTAATGTAAAGTATTTAAATAGTTTCTTTTGTGCACTTAAGTCAAAAGACTACATGCCAATTTCCACTTACAAAAGTGGGAAGGACATAAGAGATAGTCTTTGTATTGCTTATGAAGGGTCTAACAAAATAAAGTAATCTAGACTAAACATCTTGTTACATGACTATAAATTATTTTGCAAGAAACCCAATGAGTCTATTTCTGACATATACACAAGATTCACTTAGATTGTCACTTCTTTGCATGCATTAGATAGGGAACCACTGAATGCTGAAATGGTTAATAAAATTCATCATTGTTTGCCTACTGCTTATGATGTAAAAATAAATACTATTATAGAGTCTAAATATTTAAATGTTTACTCTATTGACAATCTTCTTGGATCACTAATTACTTACGAGCAAGGAGTGAGTAAAAAAAAGATTAAGGTACGAGAACAATGAAAAGAGAAGAACATTGCAATAAAAGTGGAGGAGTTAGAGAGTGATCTATCACAATTTGAGGATGAGAATGAAATTGCCTTGATGACTAAGCAATTCAAGAGCTTTCTTAAAAGGAAGTAAATGAGACGTCAGCAGTGGAATAGAGGTAAGTTTAACAAGAATGTTAGGATTTTTAATGATGTGGTTTGCTATGAATGCAGGAAACCTGGACATATTAAATTAGATTGCCCTAATCTCAAAGCCACTCTTAGCAAGGAGAAGGTAGAGGGGAAACCAAATATGAAGAAGGGTAAGAAAAGATTCCAAAGAGGTTTTTGGGGGGACTCGGCTTTGGATTCATTAGTAATAGAAAAGGAGGAGGAAATCACTAACTTGTTCTTAATGGCCAATAATCTTGATCAGTCAGATCAAGAAGAGGTATGTGACTTAACCTATGCTGAACTGTTAGAAGTTTCTTAAAGGATTCATGATGTATGTAGGAAGCTAAAGAAAATGCATGATAGTGTGAATTTAGAATTACAAGAATTACAAAGAGAACACGAAATTCTTAGGAAAGATCATACATTATTAGATAACAACCACATGAGCTTACTTGATTAATTTGATGACTTGAATAAGAAGAATGATTTTAAAATCATCCTATGATAAATTGAAAAAAGAATTTAAGAATTTTAAGGATGAATCATAGAAAAAAGAGTATCATTTTGAATTATAGTAAGAATATGTTGGAAGATGTAAACACATTTCTTAATTTGAAAGTGAGAGCTCTTGAGGAAAATAGGAAAACCCCAACACTTAAAGATTTTACTAATCCTATTTTGTATCCAAAATTTTTACAACCCATGTAGAGACAAACTAATTATAGAAGATTGAGAAGTCCATTTCCTGGAGTAAAATGTTATTCTTGTGGCATGATTGGACATATAGCACACACTTGTACTTTGGATAGGAAAACTCATTTAATGTGGAAACCTAAGATGCATAAACCTAGACATATCATACATACATCTAGTTTTAATTTTTTAGAAGGAGAACTCAAACTTATTTGGGTTCCCAGGTTTAACATTTGAAAGTTTTACAAGAACGCTCTCATATAAGGCCTCATGAGAGCATTTGGTTCTTGGACATCAATTACTCAAAGCATATGACTGGAGACACAACACAATTTATAATGCTGGAAGCCAGGAATTGAGTCAGGGTTACACTTGGAGATAACACCACTAGGAAAGTGGTTGGATCATGTATGATTGGAAATTTGCAAAATTTTTTCATAGAAATTATGCTACTTATAGAAGGCTTAAAGCATAATCTGTTGAGTATTAGTAAGCTATGTGATAAAGGATATAGTGTAAATTTTTTTCCTACTAGCTGCATATTAAGCCAAAATGGAAATGATGTTTTATATGGATTAAGAGTAAATAATATTTATATACTAGATTTAAATTGTATAAAAACTCTTAATGCTTTCTTTTTGAAAACTATTTCTAATTGTTGCAACATGAGCTTATGAGTTTATGTTTTTGATGATAATAAATATTATGGCTCACTTTCTGTTGTCTACTTGTATTTGTAATATATGTTTGTTTGTGTGTATACTAATATTTCAGGAATACAAAGCAACAACAAACAAAGAATTAGAGCTCAAGATTAGGTTGAATAATATTATGTTATAAAAGGGTCTGCAATATTCATTGACTTAATTTTGATTTCTTGAGTCAAGTCTTGTAAGAGTGTATGCTTGCTTGGTGACCATGCACACACACACACACACACATAAGGGAGTGAGATCTAGTCAAATCCAGAAGATCAAGTTTTGAACTAATTGTATTGGATGATTTTAGATTATCTAGGATGATCATTTATGATCTTGGATTATAGCCACAAATGCTTATTTAGGTAAGATTTTAAGATTTAAATTTTGTTCTAATCATTGAGGACGATCTGGATCATCCAGGATGATTAATACAAAGTATGCCTAATTTGATCATGTGATTAGGGCATTAATTATGGTTAAATTTTTCAATCCGATCGTCCTGGATGATCTGTATATCGTATAGGATGATGTTTGCCAACATACTTGATTTTCCTAAATCATCCAAGCAAAAAGAACATAATTTTTCTTCTAATTGCCCTGGACTATCCACGATATCATCCTGGATGATCTATATATTTTTGTACTAATCAGCTTGGACTATCTAAATATCGTCCAGGACTATCAGGTCAAATTCTGCATATCGTACTGGACGATCCTGCAATCGTCTAAGATGATTATGGGTGTCGAAATTGAGTTTTTAAAGATTTCTGAAGCCCTCTTTTTAAGTGCACCATACGAGATGATCCCATGATCATCATGGATAATATTTTGCACAAGAATTGAGTTTTTAGGGTTTTATGAAGCCCTCTTTTTAAGCAGGTCGTATGAGACAATCCATTGATCATCCTTGACGATAATGTCAGTTTGGTGCATTTAAGAGCCTTTTTGGAGCTCTTCTATTTAAGCTTTATCAAGGCACTTGATATGTGTTTTTGGAAGCCATTGAAGCTTTGTTCTTCTGGAGGAAACTTGAAGAGAGAGCGTGAAAGGGAGAGAGAAAAGGGTGGAGTTTGAGAGAGGGAGAAGATCCTTGGAGGGAGTTTCAATGTAGTGTGAAGGGGGTTCCACACGGTAGATCTGGCGAGCTTGCACCTTAGTACCATCAGATTCAAGGCTCATCTTGAGGGAAGTTTTCGGAAGAAGAAGATCTCTTTGGTGTTGATGGGCCTAGCTACTCCGCTGCATCGCGGAAGGTGGAAGTAATTTTGTAAGGGCTTCTCTGCCTAGCTGTGGGGGCTAAAAAAGAGACACTGAGTTTAGTGCAATACTCAGAGGGTGCCTCCGAGGAGTGGACGTTGGTCAAGGTTTGATCGAACCACTATAAATCTGGTGTATTCTTACCTTTATTATTTCTACATTTAATTTTCGCACTTTGATTATCTTTATGGTGAATTTTGGTTTGGTTTGAGTTTTTGTTTTTTGATTGAAAGATTTTTAAAATACCAATTCACCCCGCCACTTGGTTAGCCTTGGGATAGTTAATAAGGTTAACATCCCTAATGAACTTTCAAGTGATATCAGAGCCCTTTCAAGTGGTATCAGAGCAGGATTCATAAAAAATATGTTTTTGAAAACTTTGAATTTCAATCCATGGCTAATTTTTGTAACCATAATATTACGGAAGGTTATTCAATCACCCAACCACCTTTGTTTGAAAATATTTCTTTTGATTTTTAGAAAATTTGCATGTCTACTTTCTTGTAATCAATTGATTTCTGAATATGGGAAATGATTTTAACTGGTTATTCTGTACCATCACGTATTATAGATGAGATTAAAATTGATATTCCTTTTAATCAATAGAGTAGAGAAGAACAAATCAATGCTCAATTGAATGCTAAATCAATAAACTAGTTTTTCTGTGCTTTAAATTATGAAGATTTTATGTTTATTTCCACGTGCACTACTGGCAAGGAAATTTGGGATAAATTACATATTATATACGAAGGCTCTAGTGAAATAAATCAATCGAGGTTGAATACTTTAATGCATGATTATGAATTATTTTGCATTAAACCTTATGAGATGATCTTAGATATATAAACTAGGTTTATTCAAATTGTGACATCATTACATGCTTTAGGTAAAGAATTTTTAAACTTTGAAAAGTCAATAAAATTCTACGTTGTTTACTTGATAAGTTTGATGCTAAAGTTGTTGATATTTATGAATCAAAAAATTTGAATGAATATTCTATTGATAATTTGATTGGCTCATTCAATGCCTACAAGTAAAGTTTGGGCCAAAGACTTTTAGATGCAGGAGAGATGATAGTGCTGAATGCTGAAAATATGGAGAAAAGTGGTTTAGTTGGTGATGAAAGTGATGACTTATAAAGCAAATTATAAAGCTCACCAAAGCATAAGTATCAACAAAAGTGGAATAAATGTAAAAATGATAAGAATGTTAAGATTTCTTCTGACATTATTTACTTTGGATATAGGAAGCATGGATATATAAAAAATCAGTGCCCTTATTTGAGAACTCTTCTTACAAAAGAAAAGGGTAAAACTAAGCAAATTATAAAAAGGGTAAATAATGAAAAGCAAAAATCTCCTGGGCATACATAGCTTCTCAATCATCAGACTAGGAGCAAAATGATGTTTAAACCCTTGTTTATGTGTTTATTTTTTTATGTATGCATATTTTTGTTCTTTGTGTTTTTAATGTTTTCTTTGGGTTTTATTTTATTTTTTATTACGTTAAAATTTTAAATTTTTCATTACTTCTCTTCTTGTGAAGTTTTGTCTGATCAATACACACAGATCACCTTTTTTTTGTTTCCTATACACTTTAGAAAATCAAATCATTTTTAAACATCATTTTTTTTCTAAAAAATAAAAATTTTTCCTCCTATTTTCTTGAACTCTTATGTAAGTTATGGTTTACTTCTCTAAAAATAGTAAAAGGAAGGAAACTCATAATTTTGTCTCTCTATCTCTTTTCTTAAAGTGATTATTTTACTTTTGATTCAAAATCTTCATCATATTATAAATTAGATTTTGAAACTGAACGTTTTAATTTCTCTATATTTTCTCTATCGCATAGAGATCTTTATAAGTTATTGAATCTACATCATAATTATCTTAATCAAGTAGTTCATTTTTATCAATAGAATGGGTTTGCTTTAGTTTTTAAATTTTTTTAGAAAAGTAGTATATTTGATTGAAAAAAAAAATGGCCAATGATGCCAAATAGAAAAAAGTGGCAAATAATGTCAAATCAAAAGATGCGCAATGACGCCAAATTGAGAAAGATACACAAAGTGTATCAAAAAGTAAAAGATGTATAAAGTGTGCCAAAAAACTGACAAGAGGCATAAAATGAGCCCACAAAATTTAATGCTTACCTTTCTTGCACTTCTTAAAACTTAAGAAAACCCTTAATATTTTTTATACTTGAGCTTGAAAATCATGATTCCTGATTCATTAATTTTTGCATTAATCTTCGATTAGATATATTTTATGAAAAGAGTTTTGAAAAATTAGTATTTCTTTTTCTAATTTATTTCTTGATTTAGATATTGGATTAAAAAGTTTTTGAACCTTTACAAGAAAGTGAGCTTGGATTAACAATTTCTAAATTTCCAACCTTTCTGGGTTATGCGTTGTGAATACATTTCTTACTAAGTTTTTGAATAAAATCAAGAGGTAACTTTCTCATTTTAAGAAGATTTTTTTTTTCTTTTCACTAGATCAGGGATCATTTTGTTTTTTTATTTGTTTTTATTATCCTTATTATTTGTGCCCCTCCTCTTTTTGATAATGTCAAAGGGGGAGATTGTACTGTTGTATTTGTATCTATTTTCTATTTAAAAAAAAATAAAAATAATAAAAAATTTGTCTTCCCCTATTTTTAAAAATTTTATTCTAGTGAGGGGGAGATTAGGAGAAAATATTTTTAATTTTGCAAATTCAACCAGTAATATTTGCCATCATAAAAAAGGGGGAGATTGTTGCAACTCGAGCTTAGGAGTTTATGTTTTTGATGATAACAAATATTATGCATCACTTTTTGTTGTCTACTTATATTTGTAATAAATGTTTATTTGTGTATATACTAATATTTCGGGAATACAATGCAACATCAAATAAAGAATCAGAGCTCAAGATTGGGTTGAATAATATTATGTTGTAAAAGGGTCTTTAATATGTATTGATGTTAATTTAATTTCTTGAGTCAAGTCTTGTAAGGGTGCATGCTTGCTTGGTGACCATGGACACACACATTCAAGGGAGAGAGATCAAGTCAAATCCAGAAGATCAAGTTTTGAACTAATTGTACTGGACGATTTTGAATCATCTAGGATGATCCTTTATGATCTTGGAAAATAGCCACCAATGCTAATATAGGTAAGATTTTAAGATTTATTTTTTTTTCTATTCATCCTGGATTATCTGGATCATCCAGGATGATCAATACAAATCATGCCCATTGATCCTGTGATTAGGGGATTAATTATGATTAAAATTTTCAATTCAATCATCCTGGATGATTTGTATATCGTACATGATGATGTTTGCTGACATACTTGATTTTCCTAATTTGTTCAAGCTGAAATAACATAATTTTTCTTCTAAACATGCTAGACGATCCACGATATCATCCTAGACGATATGTCATACGGGATGATACGGCTATCATCTTGGATGATAATGCGGTTTGGTGCATTTAAGAGCCTTTTTGGAGCTCTTCTATTTAAGCTTTATCAAGACACTTGATATGTGTCCTTGGCAGCCATTGAAGTTTCATTCATTTGGAGGAAACTTAAAGAGAGAGAGCTTGAAAGGGAGGGAGGAAAGGGTGGAGTTCTGCCGCACCAGGGAAAGTAGAAATTATTTTGTAAGGGCTTCTCCGCCTATCTGTGGGTGCTAAACGAGAGACACCGAGTTTAGTGCAATACTTAAAAGGTGCCTCCGAGGAGTGGATGTAGTCAAGGTTTGACCGAACCACTATAAATCTAGTGTGTTCTTTTTTTTATATTTTCTACATTTAGTATCGCACTTTAATTATCTTTATGGTAAATTTTGGTTTGGTTTGAGTTTTGATTTTTTGACTGAAAGATTTTTAAAATACCAATTCACCCCCCCTCTTGGTTAGTCTTGGGCTACTTTATAAGGGCTTAACATCCCTAAGGAACTTTTAAGTGGTATCAGAGAACTTTCACTGATGAGTCATGGTTATGGCATATGAGACTTTGTCACTCTAGCATAAAAAATCTTAGGAGAATTATCCAAAATAATTTGGTGAGAGATATACCTAAACTAGAATTTATTAATGACCACCTTTGCGATGCATATAAATTAGAAAAATAGGTAAAGACTTTTTTTTCATTCCAATAAGGATCTTAAAACTAGTAAACTTTTAGAGATTTTACATATGGATCTTTTTGGACCGGTTGGAACTTTAAGCTTAGGAGGAAAGGTATACGATTTTGTGATTGTAAATGATTTTTCAAGATTCACTTGGGTTAAATTTTTATATCATAAGAGTGAATCGTTTGAGGAGTTTAAAGATTTTTTGACTTGGTTCCAGAGGATATTAGGGTGTGAGTTTTTAGCAATTCAAAGTGATCATGGAGGAGAATTTGAAAATGAGAGATTTGAGGATTTTTATAAAGAAAAGGAATTTATCAAAATTTTTCTACACCTAGAACTCCTCAGCTGAATGGGCTAGTCAAAAGAAAGAATAAAACACTACTAGAAGTTGCTCGAGCCATATTGGCCAAATATTCACTTCCTAAATATTTATGGGCTGAAGTGGTTAACACTACATGTTGTGTTCTAAATAGGGTAAACATCAGATCAAAATTAAATAAAATACCCTATAAGCTTCTAAAGGGGAGAACACCTAATTTGTCACATTTGTATTTTTTTTTATGTAAGGTGTTCATACATAATAATGGAAAATCTACCTTAGGAAAATTTATCCAAAATCAGATGAAGGAATTTTCCTTGGATACTCTAGTGTTGAAAAATCTTATAGAGTTTTTAACAAAAGAACTTTACTAATTGAGGAGACTACACATATTGTATTTGATGAATCTGGAATTTTGGAAGAGCCAATTTTAGAAGAGGATGAAATAAAAAAAACTCCCAAAAGATTGAGAAAACTAATTTGGATGAAAATTTGGAGATAGAAAACCCATTACCTAGAGATTTGAAATTTTTTAAAAATCACCCAAAGGAATTGATTTTAGGTGAACCTAGTGAGGGTGTTAGTACTAGGCGTGGACTAAACAAAAAAGTTAATCATCTTCCTTTATTTCAATAATAGAATCCACAAATGTAAATCAAGCACTTTTTGATGAATTTTTAATTTTGGCAATGCAAGAAGAATTAAATCAATTTGTGAGAAATGATATTTGGGAATTAATTATAAGGGAAAATGATCAAAGTGTAGTTAGAATTAAGTGGGTATTCAATAACAAAATTAATGACTCAGGGGTTGTCATTAGAAATAAGGCTAGATTGGTGGCTAGGAGGTATAATCAGATTAAAGGGATTGATTTTGAGGAAACTTTTACCCTTGTAGTAAGACTTGAAGCATTTAGGATTTTATTAACCTTTGCCTATTTTATGGGATTTCAATTGTATCAAATATGGATATTAAAAGTGCCTTTTTAAACGGGGTAATTCAAGAGGATGTTTATGTTAAACAACATCCAGGTTTTAAAAATTCAAAATTCCCAAATCATGTTTATAAATTGAAAAATATATTATATGGATTGAATCAGACACTTATCGCTTGGTATGAGAGGTTAATCACTTTCCTACTTGAGAGATCTTTTCAAAATGGAAGTATGGACACCACTCTCTTTTTGAAGAAATTGGGAGACGATATACTCATTATATAAATTTATATTGATGATATCATCTTTGGTACTACAAATAAAATTCTTTGTGATGATTTTTCTAAAATAATGAGTAGTGAATTTGAGATGAGTATAATAGGAGATTTAAGTTACTTTTTAGGTTTTATTATTATGTAAATTAAGGAGGAAACATTTCTTAGTCAATCGAAGTATGTTAAGGAAATCCTTAAAAAGTTTGAAATGAACAATACAAATCCTGTTGGTACACCTATGAATTCCTTAATTCAATTAGATAAGGACCCAAAGGGAAAAATCTATTGATCAAAAGGAATTTAGAGGAATTATTAGATCTTTGCTTTATTTGATTACTAGCAGACCTGATATTTTGTTTAATATTTATTTGTGTGCTAGATTTCAATCAGATCGAAAAGAATCATATTTGACAGCTGTAAAAAGGATTTTGAGATATCTCTTGGGGACTCAAAACTTTGGAATTTGGTATCCTAAGTACAACTCTTCATTTAAAATTATTGGATATTCAGATTTATACTTTATATGTTATAGGGTTGATCGAAAGAGTCTGTCTGGAAGTTATCAATTTATTGGAAATTCCTTAGGTTTTTGGTCTAGTAGAAAATATAATTCTATAGTCCTATCTACTCTGAAGCTGAATACATTGCCTTAGGAAGTTATATGACATAAGTTCTTTTGTTGAAATAATAGTTGATTGACTTAGAATTTATAATAGGCATAATTCTAGTTTATTGTGATAACACTAGTGCCGTTTGCATTTCAAAAATCCTATTCAACATTCTAGAACCAAACATATAGACATAAGGCATCATTTCATAAGGGATCATGTATTCAAATGAGAGATTGAATTGAACCATATTTTAGCTAAAAATCAACTTACAAATATTTTTATAAAATCACTAAAGGCTTGGTGTAATTGATATTAATGCTTAATTAAAATTTTCTGCAAACTTGATATGTGTCTTTATGTATTTTTGTGTTTTGCTTTTTGATTTTCTATTTTTGTTCTTATGTTTTGTGTGATTTTGAAATGTTTTCACATCAGATTTCTTATTTCTGATCGACCGTGCAAATTTTTCTAAGTGTTCTATTCATACTGTATGAAATTATTTTTGTCCTGTATGAATTCTGTAGCATTTTGATCATTATTTTTAACTGATTGAGTAATGTTTTCATTTTTAATACATATCATATTGTACGATATTTATATCATCCCGGATGATTTGTATTACTTCGTCTATATGCATGTAGACGGTTATACGGGCAGAATAAATTATTATAAATGATCGTATGTACGAACCTGTATTTCGTACATATGAACCACATGTCATTCTATATGGGGATAAATCTAACCATAATTAAAATAATCTTAAATAACCAATCATCCAGGAAGAACACCTATTCGTCTGTATAATTGTCTGGTCAAAAAGTCTATACAAAAGGATGCCTCGTAACTTGTGTGATTATGAAAAGTCTTTTCATTTTAAACGTATTCGTTTATGCATACAAAATTTATTTCATTATTTATGAACCATATATCATACTGTATGAAATCCATTTTCATACATACGAATGTTCATTTTTCTTTAAATACGAGGGCTTTAGATTTCATTTTCATTCACTTCAATAGACTTTTCTAATCCTTCACATCTTAGCAATGGCCAATTCTAGCAAGAGGGGTAGACTCACTAATAGACTATCATCTAGGAGTGGAGACGACAACTTTTTATCTAGGGCTAACAAGGATTCTTTTCTTAGGTTTGTTTCTATCAAGATTACAGCATCTAGAATCCTAATTCAAGAGGATATTCACTTTCAAGTGATGCCTCTTTTCACTACTACTCAATTTGCCTTTATCCTGACTCTAATTCATGCCTACAACAAAGAGACCTTTCACTATTTTCTGGCAAACATGTTTTTTAGTGAGGATGAGAGTAGGATCATATCTTATATTTTTATGAAAAGGGTAGAAATCACTAAGGAAGATTTGGGAACCATTTTACACTTAAGGACTCAAGGAGTTAGAGCCCACACTTTAAATCTGATTTTTGACTGGACTGAAATAAATAAGGTTATTAGAGGGATTGAACAAGTATATCATTTGCATAGGGTCTATTCTTTAAACCAAAATATAAGGGTCATTCAACATGTCCTTAGAACCTCTATTATTCCTAAAACTGGTGACCGCATTAACATTACTCCTCTTCTATCCACTGTTACTTACCTTAACATGACTGGTCAACCTATAGATAAAGCCCAACTTATTATTAACTATATTCATGACCTTTTTAAAATTGGGTATGTCTCATATAAGAGGAAAAAGAATATTGTTTTAGGACTCCTAGTGACCTATATCCTTAAGAAGAAGTATAATCTTGTTCATCCTGATCCTCTACTTAAATTTCCTATCTACTTCATTAATGCTTCATTTCGAGCACTTTTTGGGAGGGATGATAATATAAGTGAGAATTTTAAGGGAGAAGGGGGAGCACCAGCACCAGCACTTGCACCTGTGCCTGCTCATGGACCTAACTTTCAAGAGATGTTATAGTGCCTTAACCAACTAGAGAGTCATTTTGATCAACACTTTCATCGAATTCAGACTCATCTAAATCAGCAGGATGCATAATACTAGTATGACATGGGTTGGATTCGAGGTCAATTAGACTCGGTGAACACCAACATGGCTATGATGAATAGCTATTTTTTTTATCTTCAACCAGCCACCTCCTAAAGACCAAGGCCCCTCAGATTTATAAATGTACTTCTTGAGTGTTGTCTTTGCCAGTCCATTGAGATGCGATGTGATGATTTTTATGTTGTGTTTTTTTAGTGTTAATTATACTTGGTGTTATTTTATCTTGTTTTTAAGTTTTATGTATTGATATCAGTTGTGCTTCATTGTACCATTTTTTTATTATTGATATCAATAAAAAATATCTTGTTTTGTTTAGTTGATTTTGTTCTCTGTTTGAAATATTAGTTTGCTTATATGATAATCCCGACTTATTTGATCTAAAAAGTGTTATAATATGAACAACAATACAAAAATTAGTTTCATTTGAAAATCTATTTTTTTAAAAATATAAGTTAATTTATAACTCAATTAAGTTAAGGCTATCAATCTCATGTTCTTTTTAGGCAAACATAATTTTAATAATATTATTATAATTTTGATGTCTTATTATTTTTTAGTTCTCTTTTTAATATAATTATCTTTGTACTTAAAGAAGTTTGAGTTTTTAGATTATTGATTTTAGAAATATCAATTAAAAAAATGGAGAAATATACAAGTGTACAAAAATCGAAAGAATGCATAATGGTTCGCAAATTGAAAAGAGGCACAAAATTAGCTCAAATATAAAAAGATGCACAAAGTGTGGCATAAATATTTGAAAAGATATGTAATGTCGTTTATTAAGTTTATTGATAATGTTCTTTCCTCTATCTTTTAATCTTCAATTTCAAATTAATCTAATATTCAATTATATTTTATATTGGAGATTGACTTAAATTAATTTTCATTTCGTTATTTTTGAAAAAATTCTCCTTATTTATTTGTCTAGATTTTTTTATGACCTAGATATATTTATCTTGTCTATGTTATATTTTAATTTAAATAATATGAATCTTTATTTTTCTCTAATGAACGTTAATCTTGTTATTGTAATTAATTCAATCTCTTTCAAGATCAATTATCAAAGGTTTCTCATATGACTTCTTACATTCCTTTTGTTTTTCATCTTCCTTATTTTGGCTGTTGTCAAAAAAGGGGAGAAATATTATTTGCTTTCATTTGATTTTGCGTTATATTTTAGTGTTCGTTAGAGTTGTTTTATTTTTTTGTTTGAAGTGTTTTGTGAGTCTATAAAAATTAAAAATTTTGATTTGTTCTTAATAGAAATTCCCTTATAT
This sequence comes from Dendrobium nobile, assembly GCA_022539455.1. Classification (NCBI taxonomy): domain Eukaryota; kingdom Viridiplantae; phylum Streptophyta; class Magnoliopsida; order Asparagales; family Orchidaceae; genus Dendrobium; species Dendrobium nobile. Next base: position 15,645,367 of record CM039718.1, on the reverse strand, counting down.
TCACATGCTTATTCATTTAGGGAAAGTTAAGGAGAAATTTAGAGTATTTAAATATATTCAAACAATAATTATTTTGCCATCATCAAAACAGGAGGGGATTGTTGAGATAGTTGCTACTTAGTTTTTCTTGTTTAATATTCTTGCAACTTGTATATTTCTGATGATTATAAATATTATTACTTTGATTATTATTTCTCCTAAGATATTTTGGAAGAATTATTTTGCTATTGTGTGTACTAATATTTCAAGGAAATTCATACTCCAGATTGTTGAAGACTTTAATTCAAGACCATTTTGGAGTTTATTATGATTGAAGTCTATATTTTTCATTTTATTGAGTTTGAGAGAGTGTTAGTGTAATTGAATAATTGAGCACACACACACACACACCAAGAGAGAGTTTAAATTTAATATTTTTTAAACTAATTGTATTGTATGATATCACTTCATATGGGACAATCTGATCAGTTATTTTCCTCGATGAGCAGTCGAATGAACATAAATGAATTTTTTTTTAAAGTATGAATCGTACAGGACGATCCCAGTTTTGTATAAGGATGAACATCTCGGGTCTGTTCTCGCATGAAATATTTTTTTCTAAGTATAGTTCATATGGGATGATCCAGTTTCATACAAGGATGAATGTCTTGGGTCTATTCTAACATTAAATATTTTTTTTTAAGTATGGTTTGTACGGGACAATCCCAACTTCATAGATGGACAAACGTCTCAGGTCTATTCTCACACAAATTTTTTTTAAGTATGGTTCGTACGGGAAGATCCCAATTTTGTATAAGGATGAATGCCTCGGGTTCGTTCTCGCTCATTTTGTCCAGACATTTTGTACATATGAAATTTGAAAATTTTTATACTGTTCGTCCCGTATAAACTTGGTTCATACCGGATTATGATCAGGTACAAAATGATTTTGTACTAATTCATAATAGGTTTGTACGCAATAGTATTTGAACTATTCATATATATGAAATACGATCATACTGTACGATCGTGCATGCTTAAATTGAAAAATTCAATTTTCTAAATGATTTTTTGTGTCTTTGTATAAAAGGGCCATTAAGAACAGATGTAAAAAGAGTTTTTTTTATGATTTTTTTAAAGGCAATTGAAAGAGATAGTGTGAGAGAGTGTTTGAGAGAGATTTATAGCAAGTGGACTGTGAAGGGTTCACAGAGTTTCTCAAAGATAAGGATCTTAGTGTGATTTATGTTTTTCACTCTTCCTCCTGTCTTTCTAGATTGCTCATGAGGAAATCTTTGAAGAAGATCTGGCTCTCTGCTGACCCTTAAAGAGTGTGAATAGCCGATAATTCTCTGCCATCACTTGGAGAGTGTGAATAGCCGAAGGTACTCTGCCTACACTTGGAGGGTGTGAAGGGATGAAGGTTTTCTTCCTACACTTGGAGGGTGTAAAAGGATGATGGTTCTCTATCGCACTAGGGATTGGTGGAAGAGAGTTTTTGTAAAGGCTTCTCTATTTTACTGTGGGGGAAAAAAGAGAGACACTTTTGGTAATAGTGCAATACCTGAAGAGGGAGTCTTCAGGGAGTGGATGTAGGTCATATTTGACCGAACCACTATAAATCTTTGTGTCATTTTAATTTCCACTGCTTACTTACTGCTAGTATTTAATCCAGTGGTTGAAAAGTTTTATTTTGAAACTTTAATTAACTTTCTTTGTAAATCAATCGGTTTCAAAATTTAAAATCCAAGATAATTTTTTTAAAAATTACCAATTCATCCCCCCACTTGGTTAGCCTTGGGACATTAGCTTAGGTTTAACAACCTATTCAAGATTCAATACATTTAATCACAAAAAATTTAGAAAATAACCAACTTGATTAACCAAATATCTGAAATAATAACCAAAACTAAATTTAAGAGCATGGGTATATTATCAAAATATTTGAGCATGTAGGGGTACTGGTCTGAAGGGGGGTGAAGTAGACCCTCAGACTTTGGTACAAATAATCATAAATACCCCTTAATAAAAATAATCAATAATAAATCATTAATAAAATGAAGCTTTCATACCTTATATTAAATTCAACTTTGATGACATAAGTTTACAAGATATATAAAGCTTAAGGTTAAGAATGGTTAATCAAAATAATGGACCTTAGATAATAATTTATTATTCAACTACAAGACTTAAAATCTACCATAAAATAAATTTCAAAACATTAAAGCATTAACACTTAAATTTAAACTAAATATATCTTAGCTTGAAATAAATCAAAAATAAAAATGATAAACAACTTAAAATAATAATGTACTTTTTTTTTTATGAAATGCAAATTGCATTAAAATAAGAAAGAACAACCTAAAAACAAGCTACTCAAAAAAAACCTAAAGAATCACATTCCTCCTTCAAGCAAAACAAGAATGATGGAGGAATTTCTTCAAAGCTAATATCATCCCAAACAAAAGACTTCTTTAAAGCCAAATTAGCACAAACATCCGCTAATTTGTTGCATTCTCTTTTAGCAAAAGAAAACAATACTTGGTTGAAATCAAGAAGGAAAGCCAAATTATCATCAATGCACTTACTAACCTTCCAAGTCCTCATAGCCAATTGCAGAAGTTTTATAATATTAGAGTTATCGCCTACAATGATGATTCCTTGAGCTTCAAACATCCACTCTTGGCTGATATTTTTCAAGTTGAGAACCGCCATCAATTCAATTTGAGCAATGTCCCAAAGCATAATATTTACTCGAAAAGCTATAAGAAATCTTCCTTTATCATCTCTTGCCACACCACCAAAGCCAGCTACAAATAATAATGTACTTAGGACATATTCAAACCACACATCCTTTTACACACAATGTAGATTGTTTGCTAGGACAACCAACTTTAATCTTAAGTTAGATCATTTTTCTTTTATGCTTTTCTAAAATATTTAATTAGTTTTGTATTGTTGTGTGGATGATGTGCTATTTGTTATGGTTGGATATGATATGCTCTGTGATGTTAATATTTTTATGTCTGTGATGGGTAAAAAAATTTCTCTAGGTTAGGAGTGATGTGTATATTTTTTTTTAATAAGAATTTTTAGCAAGTAGCCATGCTTATGTAGGGTTAGTATTAAAAAGGGGCTAAAATTAATTAATAATCAAATTTTTTACATGTGCTTTTGCTCCTCAATTATTAGAAGCATGGCCAAGCTTGCTAGTTGCTAAAAAAATGATTAAAAAACTTATTGAATTGGTAGTTTAAAAATTTAAGCCCTCTTTTAAAATTATATTGAACCGAAATAAAAATATTTCTTTTAGATTTTTATAGAAAATATTTTTCAACCATAGAGTTTTTAAAACTAAAATTAAAATGCAGAAACATAAAAACAGAAAAGTAAATGACACCAGATTTATAGTGGTTCGGTCTAAAACCAGACCTACATCTACTCCCTAGAGGCACCCTCTGAGTATTGCACTAATACCAATAGTGACTCTCCTTTTGCACCCTCAGCAAGGCGGAAAAGCCTTTACAACACACTCTTTTCACCACTCCCCGGTGCGGCAGAGAACCGTCGTCCTTTTAAATAATCCCCAGTGTAGGCAGAGAACCGTCCGTCCTTTCACACAATCCACAGTGTTGGCAGAGAACCATCGTCCTTTCACACTCTCCTAGTGTGGGCAGAGAACTGTCGTCCTTTTACACTCTCCTAGTGTGGGCAGAGAACCCTTCGACTGTTCACACTCTCCAAGTGTAGGCAGAGAACCCTTCGGTTGTTCACACTCTCCAAGTGTCGGCAGAGAACCGGATCTCCTTGATAGATTTTCTCACAAGAATCTAGAAGGAAGAGGGAAAAGAGTGAAGTAATCCCAATTCACAAGTAGAGACTCTTACCTTTGAAATCAAAGTGAAGCCTTCTCGCTCCAATGGTAGGAATCCTCCCTTTAATGCTCTCTTCCACTCTCTCCTTGGCTATTCTCTCAAGAGGCATGAAGATCAAATGAAAAAAAGATTGGGTGGCAGTCTAATTTGGACTATTTATACAAAAGACAAGAAAAAACTGCCCAAATACTGCGAGTATTCAATTCTGTACATAGTGGATCGTCCTGGACGATTTTACTTAAACGATTTGAAACGACCCCATTTGTATATGTGTACGAAAATGACTTCGTACAGCTGATCGTCCTGTACGAACTAGGTTCGTCCAGTACGGACGGTTAATACTAGGTCGGTTCTAGAAACTGCTAAAAACCGTTCTAAGTCAGTCCTGGACGAAAATTTTACAGAGGACTGATCGTCCTGGACGATTATTTATTTTGTATAGACGAAAATTTTCAGAGGACCAATCGCCATTGACAATAATTTAATTTCGTCTGGACAAAAATTTTTCAGAGACCAGATCGTCCTGGATGATTATTAATTTCGTCTGGACGAAAATTTTCCAGATGACCAATCGCCATTGACGTTAATTTAATTTCGTTTGGACGAAAATTTTACAGAGAACCAATCGTCCTGTACGATTATAAAATTCGTGCTGGATGAATAGGACTTAGAAAAATTTTTAAGCAAGTTCCTATTCGTTCCATGTGCTCAATAGGAGATAACTGTCTGATCGTCCCGTACGAATGGATATCGTCCAGTACGATCAGTATAAATTTTTTGATCTCCTTATGTGTGTGTATGTTTTTATTCACTCAATTACGATCACTCCCTTTCAATTTAATTTCAAAGAAATGCAAACTTCAAATTTTACAAAGTATCTCATTCTGAATTTGATTTGAAGTCTTTGTAGTCTGGAGTTCGTTTTTCCTAAAATATTAGTACACACAAGAGCAAATATAAATCTTCTAAAATTGTTAGGAGATAACTACACATTTGAACAATAATGTTTGGAATCATCAAAACTACATAAGTTGCAAAAATGTAAAGCATGCAAATAGAAACTATTTTAACAATCTCCCCCTTTTTGATGATGATAAAACAATTATTGTTTGTATGGTTTTAATTTAAACAGTTCTCCTAAACTCCCCCTGAATTGATGTATATATGAAAATAAGAAGACATTAAAATATTACAAGATCACAAACAAAACATACGAACACAACATACGAACACAATAATTTCTCCCCCTTTTTGACAATAACAAAAAGTGAAGAAGAAATAGACGAGAAATGTAAGTAATTATATGAAATTCATTTGAAAATTTAATCTAAATGGTGTTTGGTATAAGGTATGTAATCAAAACTAATGGCATTAAGTAAATCATAGAAATTCATAGAATTTAAGAAGTGATATAACATTGTAAGTAAGAAGAATTTATTAAAAATATAATTCAATTTAGACATTTGAATATAGAAAATCATTACAAGAGAGATGAATAAAAATTCTATATTTCAAAGTTCAATAGAATATAAATGAACATAAGATCAATTTGAATTAAGAGATTGAAAGAATTTAGAAAGAAGAGAATTACCACATGTGGCGCTTTGCGCATCTTTTTCAAAATTTGGGCACATTTTTGTGCATATTTTGACATTGGGCTAATATTGTGCCTCTTTTTCATATTTGCGAACCTTTGCGCATTCCTTTTGATTTTTGTACTCTTTGTACAATATTCAAGAGTAATTGAGACCAAATCTTTCCAAAATCAATAATCTAAAATTTTAAATATTTCTAAGTGCATAAATATCACTTGAGCATAGAAATACAAAATAAGAAAACATCTATATTGCAATAAAAATATTAACTTTTATTTAGTCTAAATGAATAGACATGAATTTAAAAGTTCTAATTATAACAAGTTATAAACAACTTTTAAATTTAGAAAGACTAAATTTTCTAATGTAATTAATCTCAAATTACAATCTAATTTAAGCACAATTAAGATTAAATAAGACTAATGAAATTCATAATAATTAAGCACATTCCAAAAAATAAACCAAATTTAAATCAACAACGACATATTTGGATATTAATAAGAAAGATTACATGATCATTTCATAATATCAAAACAACAATAAAAATAACAAACATAAACAAACATAACTAAGACAAATACAAAAATAAATACTAACACAACTAAACATTTAGAACAAAACACAAGTACAACAAACACAAAGAATTTCATCTCTCATTCTCTATTCTTCTGGAGGAGGAGGAGGAGGAATGCCACCAAAAAGGTTGAAGTAGGAGGCCATCAACATAATATTGATATTGATTTCATGTACTTCATTTCTAATGCTTCCAATGTCCTGTTGTTGTTGCATAAGTTTAGCATCAAATTGATTAAATCTTTGATCAACACGAGTCTCAAGTCTATCAAATTTTTCAATCAGATTCTGATAATCTGACTGAGGTGCAGAAGTTTGCTCTCCTTCTTCTTCTTCTTCTGAAGCACTGGCATGTGCTTTTCCTTTTTCCTCCTTGAAAAGCAATCTGAAGGAAGCATCATTATAGTATACTGGCTCTTCGTATTCATCATCAGGATGCACTAAGTTGTATTTCTTTTCTAAAATGTATGTAACTAAGTGTCCTAATGAGATGTTCCTTTTTCTCTTCTGTTCTGCATGTCCTATTTCTAAAAGCCCATAGAGATGATCTATGATAAGTTGGGCTTCGTCAACAGGATGACATTCTATAATCAAAAAGGTTAGAATAGAAAGGAGAGGGGTAATATTAATCCTATCACCAGCTTTATGAATGATTGAAGATCGAAGGATATGCTGGATGATTCGGGCATTTTTGGTCATACCGGAGACTCTAGCGACATGATAGTTAAGACTACTTTGTCTAATTACCCTATTGACATCAAACCATTTGAAAGTGGTTTCTGTCATTAGGGTGTGGGCTCTATATCCTTTAGTTCTTAAGTTCAAAAAGGCACCAATGTCGTGCTTGGTGATTTCAACTTTTTGCTTGAAAACATAAGAACTTATGGAGGAGTGGTCGGAATTAAAACTCATGTTGGCTAGGAAAAAGTGAAAGGTTTGTTTGTTGTAAAAGTGGACGAGAGAAAGAATGAATTGAAACGAGGTAGAGGCAAAAAGGTGCATTACCTTAAAGTGTATCTCGCTTTGAATTAAAATGCGAGAGGGAGTTATTTTGGCATAGGCAAAACGAGGAAAGGATTCCTCATTTGCTTTTGACAGGAAGTTTTCAGAGGCATTCCTGTGGGGTTTCTTTGCCAACACCTTTTGTCTCTTGCTTGAGGAGGCCATTGTCGATTTGAAGTCAAAAGGGATTGAAAGTAAAGTTTGGAAGTGTGATTGTTAAGTTAGAAAGCCTTCATATTTAAAGAAAACGATACGTTCGTCCTAGACGAAAACAGTTCATCCGGGATGAAAACAGTTCGTCCTGGACGAAAATCATCATTCATCTGGACGAAAATATTTCGTACAGACGATTAAATTTTAATTCGTTTTAATGTCAGTTGAAAACCGTCCCCTACAATGAAACGACGTATGTTCGTCTGGACGAACAAAAGTTCACACGGACGAACTTCACATTTAAAACTGCCTTATCTACTCAACCGCTGCATTCAATCGTCCCGACGTTTGAGAGAAAAAAAATTTCGTCCTGGATGATTATAAGATCGTACAGACGAACTTTATTAAAACTGCTCTCAAAATAGTTAAAGTTCGCGTAGACTGAATTTTCCACACATCGTCCAGTACGAAAACAATTCGTCCCGGATGATTTCTATTAATTTTTGAATTTTTGAATTTTAATTGAAGAAAATCAAACAAAACATTTAAAACACAGAAAATAAAGACAAACCATAGACTCTAAAATAAACTCATTCAAAACACTCAAAAAATCACAAAAATCAAAACCAAAATCAAAGACAAATAACTAAGAAAACATAAATATTAATGTTGCAAAAACATTTTTATTTAAGCATTCAAATCAATAACACCAAGCCTTGTTCTTAATGTACAGAAGGTATCAAAGGCTAAAGATTTTGTAAAAATATCTGCAAGTTGATTTTCAGTTGAAACATGTGAGAGTTCAATTTCTCCCTTGGATACATGATCCCTTATGAAATGATGCCTTATATCAATGTGTTTGGTTCTAGAATGTTGAATAGGATTTTTGGAATTACAAATAGCACTAGTATTGTCACAATAAATTGGAATAGTGCCTATAGTTAATCCTAAATCAATCAACTATTTTTTTAACCAAAGTACTTGTGCCACACAACTTCCTAATGCAATGTATTCTGCTTCTGCAGTAGATATGGCTATTGAATTTTGTTTTCTACTGGACCAAGAAACTAATGAATTTCTAATGAATTGACATGCTCCAGAAGTGCTTTTCCTATCCACTCTACAGCCTGCAAAGTCAGAATCTGAATAACCAACAATTTCAAATGAAGAACTAAACTTAGGATACCAAATTCCTAAGTTTTGAGTTCCTAGCAAGTATCTTAAAATCCTTTTCACTGCTGTCAAATGTGATTCTTTTGGATCTGATTGAAATCTAGCACATAAGCAAACACTGAATATTATATCTGGTCGGCTAGCAGTCAAGTAAAGTAAAGATCCAATAGTCCCTCTATATTTCTTTTGATCAACAAATTTTCCCTTAAGGTCCTTATCCAACTGAACTGAGGAACTCATTGGAGTACTAACAGGTTTAGCATTGTCCATTTCATATTTCTTGAGGATGTCCTTAATATATTTAGTTTGACTAAGAAATGTCCCTTCCTCAAGTTGCTTGATGCTAAAACCTAGAAAGTAATTTAAATCTCCCATTAGACTCATTTCAAATTCACTACTCATTGTATTAGAAAAATCATCACAAAGATTTTTATTTGAAGATCCAAAGATGATATCATCCACATAAATTTGAACAATGAGTATTTCCTTTCCAAATTTCTTTAAGAAGAGAGTTGTATCCACACTTCCTTTTTCAAAAGATCTTTTAAGTAGGAAGGTGCTCAATCTCTCATACCAAGCCCTAGGTGCCTATTTTAATCCATATAATGCCTTCTTTAATTTAAACACATGATTTGGGTATTTTGAATTTTCAAATCCTGGAGGTTGTTCTACAAAAAACTTCTTCTTCAATAACCCCATTCAAAAAGGCACTTTTGACATCCATTTGAAATAATTTAAAACCTTTAAAACAGGCAAAGGCAAGTAAAACCCTAATTGCTTCAAGTCTTGCTACAGGGGTAAAGGTCTCCTTAAAATCAATTCCTTCAATTTGATTATACCCCTTAGCAACTAATCTAGCCTTATTTCTAATGACTACTCCTGAGTCATTCATTTTATTTTTGAACACCCATTTGGTTCCAACAACACTTTGATCTTTTGGCCTTGTAGTTAATTCCCAAACTTTATTTCTTACAAATTGATTTAACTCTTCTTGCATGGCCAATATCCAAAATTCATCAGAAAGTGCTTGATCAATATTAGTGGGTTCTATTGCTGAAATAAAGGCTAAATGATTGACTTCCTTATTTAATCCATGCCTAGTTCTAACACCCTCACTAGGTTCACCTATAATCAATTTCTCTTGGGTGGTTTTTAGAAAATCTCAAATCTCCAGGCAAAGGGTTTTCTCTTTCCAAATTTTCTTCCACATTTTCTTCCAAATTTAATCTATCAATCTTTTGGGAGTTTTCCTCAATCTCTTCTTCAACAATATTTGGCTCTTCCAAATTTCCAGATTCATCAAATACAACATTTGTAGTTTCTTCAATGACTAAAGTTCTTTTATTGAATACCCTATAAGATTTTTTAACACTTGAATATCCAACAAAAATTCCTTCATCTGATTTTGGATCAAATTTTTCTAAGGCATATTTTCCATTGTTATGTATGAACACCTTGCAACCAAAAACATGCAAATGTGACAAGTTAGGTGTTCTACCTTTTAGCAACTCATAGGGTATTTTATTTAATTTTGATCTCACATTCACCCTATTCAGAACATAGCATGCAGTGCTAACCACCTCAGCCCAAAAATATCTAGGAAGAGAGTAATCTACCAACATTGCTCGGGCGGCTTCTATTAATGTTCTATTTTTCTTTTCAACTATCCCGTTTTGTTGAGGGGTTCTAGGTGCGGAAAAATTGTGATCAATCCATTTTTCTTTACAAAAATTTTCAAATCTTTCATTTTCAAATTCTCCACCATGATCACTTTGTAAAGAGATTATTTCACATCCTAGTTTTCTTTAAATCCAAGTTGAAAAATTTCTGAATTACTCAAATGATTCACTTTTATGAAAAAGAAATCTAACCCATGTGAATCTTGAGAAATCATCCACTATAATAAATCCATATACCTTCCCTCCTAGACTTACAGTTCCTACTGGTCCAAAAAGATTCATGTGAAGAATTTCCAAAGGTTTACTGGTCCTAAGATCCTTTTTGGACTTAAAAGATGACTTCACTTATTTTTCTAATTGACATGCATCACAAAGGTGGTCCTTAGTAAAGTCTAGTTTTGGTATACCTCTCACTAAGTTCTTTTGGGTAATTCTCCTAAGGTTTTTCATACTAGAATGACAAAGTCTCCTATGCCAAAGTCATGAGTCATCAGAAACAGTTTTTAAACAAAAAGCAGTGGGAGATATAATAGAATTCAAATCTAGCATGTAAACATTGTTAACCCTTTTTCCATTTAAGACTTCTTTTCCATTTAGGCTTAATATGCAGCTAGTAGGTAAAAATTTCACATTATAGCCTTTATCACATAGCTGACTTATACTTAACAGATTATGTTTTAAGCCTTCAACCAATAATACATTATCTATGAAAAAGTTTTTGAAATTTCTAATCATACCTGATCCAACCACTTTCTTTGTGGTATTATCTCCAAGTGTAACCTTGCCTCTATTCCAGGCTTCTAGCGTTATGAATTGAGCAGTATCTCCAGTCATATGCTTTGAACATCCGCTATCTAGGTACCATATGCTCCCACGAGGTCTTTTGTGAGAGCATACCTGCAAAATTCTCAAATGTTAGACCTGGGAACCCAAACAAGTTTGGGTTCACCTTTTAGCAATTTATAATCAGATGCATGTATGATATGTCTAGGTTTATGCATCTTAGGTCTCCACACCAGATTAGATTTCATCTTCAAAGTACAGGTGTGAGCTATATGTCCTAAAAATCCACAATTATTACATTTAACATTAGGAAAAATATTCCTAAGTTTTCTTCCATGTGATTGTCTTCTAAGGGATTTCATGAATTTAGGATAATATTTAGGATTTGTAAAATCTTCAAGTTTGGGGGGTTTCCTATTATCCTCGAGAGCTCTTATTGTGAGTTTGTAAAATGAATTCATATCTTCCAAGATTCGATTGGTATAATTGATTCTATATGCTTTGCTCTTAGATTCATCCTTAAAATTCTTAAATTCTTTTTCAAGTTCAGCATAGGATGTTTTTAAGTTTTCAAAATTTTTATTCAATTCATCATATTCATCAAGTAGTTTCATGTGGTTGTCATCTATTAAAGCATGATCTTTCCTAAGGATTTCATGTTCCTTCTTGAGTTCTTCCAGTTCTAAGCTTACACTAGCATGCATCTTTTTCATTTTCCTATATGCATCATGTATGTGTTCAGAAACTTCAAATAATTCATCATAGGTTAAGTCACATACCTCTTCTTGATTTGAATGATCTACATTGTCTGCCATCAAGCAAAGATTAGTGACTTCTTCTTCTTTTTCAGTCTCAGATGAGTCTGAAGCTGAGTCTGCCCAGAATGCTCTTTAAAACTTCTTCTTGCCCTTCTTTACCATTGGTTTCTCCTCTACCTTCTCCTTGCTAGGAGTGGCTTTGAGTTTTGGGCATTCAGTCTTCATATGACCTGGTTTCCTGCATTCATAACAAATTACTTCATTAGAAACCTTGCCATTTCTGTTAAACTTACCTCTGTTCCATTGCTGGCGTCTCTTCTGCTTCCTCTTTAAAAAGCTTTTGAATTGTCTAGTCATCAGTGCAATATCATCTTCATCCTCAGGTTGTGAGTGTTCACTCTCTGACTCTTCCACTTTTAGTGCAATATTCTTCTCCTTTCGTGGTTCACCTGCATCAATCTTTCTTTGACTTACTCCTTGCTCATAAGTAATGAGTGAACCAAGAAGATTGTCAATAGAATATATGTTTAGATCTTTAGACTCTGTAATTGCAGTAATTTTAGCATCATAAGCAGTAGGTAAACATTGAAGAATTTTATTGACTATTTTAGCATTAGTTAATTCTCTACCAAGTGCATGCAAAGAAGTGACAATTTGTGTGAATCTTGTGTACATGTCAGAAATAGATTCATTAGATTTCATGCGAAACAATTCATAGTCATGTAACAAGATACTGTGTCTTGATTGCTTAACTTCATTTGTCCCTTCATAAGTTATACAAAGTCTATCCCATATGTCCTTTTCGCTTTTGCAAGTGGAAACCCGTATGTAGTCTTCAGATTTTAAAGCACAAAAGAAACTATTTAAACATTTGGCATTTAATTGTGCTAAGTCACGTTCTTCTATAGTCCATTCTGCAAAAGGTGTTTCTACCCTAACTCCATCAACTAATCTAGTTGGTTTTGTGTAACCTTCCTGGACTAGTATCCACATGCGATAATCAAGTGACTGTAAGAAAGTAGACATGCGTGTTTTCCAAAAATCAAAAGGAATATTGTCAAATAGTGGAGGTCTAGTGATAGAGTAACCCTCTGGTGTGTTTCGGTTTTTGAAAGTAGCCATCTACGTTAATCAAAAAGTAGTTCAAACTTATGATTTTGAAATGAAGCTCTGATACCACTTGTTGAGTCTAGTAATTAGGTTGTTAAGCCTAAGCGAATGTCCCAAGGCTACCAAGAGGGGGGTGAATTGGTAGTTTAAAAATTTAAGCCCTCTTTTAAAATTATGTTGAACCGAAATAAAAATGTTTCTTTTAGATTTTTATAGAAAATATTTTTCAACCACAGAGTTTTTAAAACTAAAATTAAAATGCGGAAACGTAAAAATAGTAAAGTAAATGACACCAGATTTATAGTAGTTCGGTCTAAAACCAGACCTACATCCACTCCCTAGAGGCACCCTCTGAGTATTGCACTAATACCAATAGTGACTCTCCTTTTGCACCCTCAGCAAGGCGGAGAAGCCTTTATAACACACTCTTTTCACCACTCCTCGGTGTGGCAGAGAACCGTCGTCCTTTTACACAATCCCCAGTGTAGGCAGAGAACCGTCCGTCCTTTTACACAATCCATAGTGTTGGCAGAGAACCGTCTTCCCTTCACACTCTCCTAGTGTGGGCAGAGAACCATCGTCCTTTTACACTCTCCTAGTGTGGGAAGAGAACCCTTCGGCTGTTCACACTCTCCAAGTATAGGCAGAGAACCCTTCGGCTGTTCACACTCTCCAAGTGTCGACAGAGAACCGGATCTCCTTGACAGATCTTCTCACAAGAATCTAGAAGGAAGAGGGAAAAGAGTGAAGTAATCCCAATTCACAAATAGAGACTCTTACCTTTGAAATCAAAGTGAAGCCTTCTCACTCCAATGGTAGGAATCCTCCCTTGAATGCTCTCTTTCACTCTCTCCTTGGCTATTCTCTTAAGAGGCACGAAGATCAAATGATAAAAAGATTGGGTGGAAGTCTAATTTGGACTATTTATATAAAAGACAAGAAAAACTGCCCAAATACTGCGAGTATTCAATTCTGTACGCAGTGGATCGTCCCGTACAATCGTGGATCGTCCTGGACGATTTTACTTAAATGATTTGAAATGACCCCATTTGTATATGTGTACGAAAATGACTTCGTACAGCTGATCGTCCTGTACGAACTAGGTTCGTCCAGTATGAACGGTTAATACTAGGTTGGTTCTAGAAACTGCTAAAAACCATTCTAAGTCGGTTAATCATTTGGAAGAAAATATATTCATCTGGATGAAAATTTTACAGAGGACTGATCGTCCTGGATGATTATTTATTTCGTCTGGACGAAAATTTTCCAGAGGACCAATCGCCATTGACGATAATTTAATTTCGTATGGACGAAAAATTTTCTAGAGACCATATCGTCCTAGACGATTATTAATTTTGTCTGGACGAAAATTTTTCAGAGGACCAATCGCCATTGACGATAATTTAATTTCATCTGGACGAAAATTTTACAGAGAACCAATCGTCCTGTATGATTATAAAATTCGTCCTGGACGAATATGACTTAGAAAAAATTTTAAGCAAGTTCCTATTCGTTCCATGTGCTCAATAGGAGATAACTGTCTGATCGTCCTGTACGAACGGATATCGTCCAGTACGATCAGTATAAATTTTTTGATCTCCTTATGTGTGTGTATGTTTTTATTCACTCAATTACAATCACTCCCTTTCAATTTAATTTCAAAGAAATGCAAACTTCAAATTTTACAAAGTATCTCATTCTGAATTTGATTTGAAGTCTTTGTAGTCTGGAGTTCGTTTTTCCTGAAATATTAGTACACACAAGAGCAAATACAAATCTTCTAAAATTGTTAGGAGATAACTACACATTTGAACAATAATGTTTGGAATCATCAAAACTACATAAGTTGCAAAAATGTAAAGCATGCAAATAGCAACTATTTTAACAATATAATGTGATTTGAGATGCTTATATAAACTACTTTTCTATATTGTATGAATTTTGGAAACATTTTCTTTTAAAAAAATATAATTTGATAAAATGAGTTATGAAAGTCTGAAAAATAAGACATTTTTCCCTAGAAAAGGAATAGTGAACAAATGGGGTTTGAAATTTTTTTAATGGAATGTTCTTTTCATTTGGAAGCCTTATTGGGGGAACAAATGTGAAGCTCGAAGAAAAGAATTTAGATAAATATGAAAACTAAAGAGAATAATTGAAGATTAGAAAATGCATTATTTTAATAATTTGCAACATTTCATAGGGGTAGAATCCATTTTATTATTAATGGAGCCTATCCACCTTTACTTTCTTACAAACCCTAGGTTATATTAAGTGATACTTGGCATATGGACATTGGACATTATATACTTTTCCTTTTGGATGGTTGATTGGTTATTTATAATTAATTATTCTTATAAATTGCCTTGTGTTTATAAGTTTCATTATTGCATATGCCAATGCCTTGATATTTCACTAGGCTCTTAGGAAATAAGCAATAATGAAACTCATCATCATTAACAACAACATAAAGCCTTTATCCCACTCAACAATAACAACAACAACAACAACAATTAGTACGTCAACTTTTTATACTCATAACAAAATTTAATTTTAAGATAAAATAGAAAGATAATTGGATTGGAAAGTATGTAAGAACTTTTTTTCGAGTTGTATATAATATATTCATCTTTCTTTCCTTTTAAAGTACCTCCCCATCTGTGGGTAGAAGTAGAACACCCAACCTATGTTGGCGCAAATCTAACTTAGGAGAGTTATGGTCTTTTAGGATAAAATCTATTTTCTAAAACTTTTTAAAAGTTGACTTGCTAATTGTTGTAAATAGTCAACTAGCATACATTTCATTAGAAACTTTTTAAAATTTAATTATATTTAACTTTTAAATCATAAAAAACCTTCATAATTCTTGGTGCACTTAGGAATTTCTCTAGATACCGGCTTAATATTCCAAAACATTAAATAAAAATAGCCTCCCCAACTTTCATAAGATCAAATAGAATGATTTTAAAATTTATTTGGTGGTTTAACTAGCATTCAACTCCAGGTAAGATACTAGCCTAGAAAAGATTCACTTCATTAGAATAAGTTAGCGTTACTCCCTTATTGTGCCCAACTTAGATCTTTATTATTAGGTAGACCTTAAGCCATAAGTCCTCGTCCTGCTGAAATATAATCCCACCTATATAATAAAAAGTTAAGTCAAATATAAAAATTCCTTGCTAAAATATTAAAGCCCAATATAGGACAAAATGGAACATTTTTAGGTGGTCTCAAAATCAGAGTGCTTCCTACCTCTGATCCTTTTGCCTTTAGAAAGAACTATTCAACATTGGACCAATCCTTTTGAAAACTCCAAAACATAAAATCCTTAACTTAATCTTTGGAATCTAAGAAAACATTTGCCACTTTTTCAATCAAGAATATTCTTAGAAGGTATACCTCTCATGATATTTAAATATCCATAAAGGGTTGAATTTATTGGGAACTTATAATTTCAGATTAAAATAAACCCTATATTATCTCCATAAGATAGGGGGGAATTTCTTGGAACGTAGACAAATTTGGAAAAATCCATTTTTTTGCTATCAAATGCCTTTGTAGAATATTATGTTCACCTTCAGAGATGATGTGATGTTGTCATTTTTATATTTGAATACAAAAATAATAAATTTTGTAACCCAATTTATTATTCAAATACCTTAGTATAATATCATATTTCTCTCTCGAGTTGATATAATTTTATCTATTTGATTACAAAAGTGATACTTTTTCTAACAGTTTATTTTTATTTCTAAATATTATTTTAGAATAATATTTTTTCCTATCAAGATATTATGATATTATTTTGTTATATTTTAATTTGAAAATGAAGATTTTTCAAAACACTATTTTTGGTATTTGAATCCATTATAGAACATCATGTCCATATTTTGATATAGTATGATATTCTTAAGGTCGTATATAATAACAAAAATAGTAGTGCCCCAAATCTACATGATAGTATTTTAATTCTCCACATAAACATAATATTTTAGCTCTTAAAACTCCCCAACATAATGGAGTTGTTGAGAGGAAGAAAAGAATCTTGGTAGAATATAGTAACATTATGTTGAATGAATATAGCTTATCTAAATGTTTTTGGGCAGAACCTGTTAAGATAGCTTGTTATGTGATGAATAGAGTTTATTTGGGACCCATTCAAAACATTATGAATTGTTTTATGTTTAGAAACCAAAGATAATTTAATTTTAAATGTTCGTATGTAGATGTTTTATGCTGAATAATAGAGAGGATAGTTTTGAAAATATGATGCTAAATATAATGAGGAATTTTCCTATGCTATTATAGTGTTGGAAAACCTTATAGAGTGTTTAACAAAAGGAAGATGATTGTAGCAGAGTTTTTTCATGTTAACTTTGATGAAATTTGATTTCCCCTAGCACCTCTAGTAAGATTGATGATGTGATTGATGAAGAAGTTAATAATATTAAGAAAATTGATTGGGAAGAAAAGTTTGATGACTCATTGAATAAGGAATAAAGATATAAGAAATTTTCTCCAAAAGAATTGACCATTGGAGATCCATCCTAAGGTTTTGGTACTGGAAGACATAATAGGGATGTGATTAGTCACTCTGCATTCTTATCTAATATTGAACTTAATAATCTTTAGAAAACCTTATGTGATGAGTTTTAGATTGTAACCATGGTAGAAGAGTTAAATTAAATTTTAAGGAATATCGTGTTGAAATTTTTTCTAAGACCCAAGTATCATAATGTCATTAGAATAAGGATACAATGAATCGAGTTATATTATTAAAAATATAACTAGGTTAGTTTCATAGGGGTACACTTGGTTAAATGGATAGACTTTGAAGAATATTTTATATAATAGCTAGACCTAAGGCTACTATATTGCTCCTTAAGCTGGCTTTAAGAACTTTAAACTCTTTCAAATGAATGTCAAAGTGTTATGAATGGGTTTATGGATCAAGATGTCTTTATAGAGAAAACCCCAGGGTTTAGAGCCTGAAATTTCCTGATCATATATTCAAATTAAAGAAAGCATTGTATTATTTTAAAAAGGATTCAAGTGCTTAATATGATAGGTTGTATAATTTTCTCATAGACCATGGGTTTAGTAAGGGTAAGGTAGATACCACTTTATTCTTAAAAAAATATAGGTGATGATTTGATAGTGGTACAAATATATATGTATGATACACTATCTAGAAGTACCAATAAATCTTTGATCATTGACTTTTCAAGTTTAATGTCTAAAAAAATTGAGATGTCTATGATGGTAGAAGTCCTTTTCTTAGGGATTCAAGTGAAGCAACTAGAAGATGGCACCTTCATCATCCAAATTAAGTACAAAAATAAACTCATTTATTGTTTGAGATGAAAAGATTCAAATCTAGTAAAACCCCCATGAGCCTTTCAACATGATTAGATTTAGATGAATTAGGAAAGTTTGTTAATTAAAACATCATAAGAGCTTGATAGCTTCACTTCTTTAGATTGTTACTAGTAGTCCTGATATTATGTTTTTTTTTTATCATTGGGTCCTTTCTTTTTGGCCTCTCCTAATGAATCCTATATTACCATAGTCAAGCATATTTTTTGGTATTTGATTTGCACTTCTAGGTTAAGTTTTTGGTATCCTAAAAATACTTTGTCATCTGGTTTGGTTGCTTTTTCTAATGCTAACTATGCTTGGTGCAAAGTGGATAGAAAAATCATATTAGGTAACTGTCAATTTTTAGGATCATCAATTGTGTCTTTGTCCTCAAAGAAATGAAAATCTGTGGCCTTATCTAACATTGAGGCTAAGTATGTAGCTGTTGGTAGTTGTGTTGATCAAGTCTTGTGATTGAAGCAATAATTTGAAGACTTTTGAATTTCAATAAAACACATTCCTGTTAAGTGTTATTACACTAGTGATATCAGCTTAGCTAAGAATCTTATTCAACTCTCAAATGCAAAATATATAGAAATTAGACAACATTTCATTAGTGAGCATTTTTGTAAAGGTGACCTTAATATTTAATTCATCTTAATTGAACATAAAACTGTTAATATTTTTACTAAAACTTTACCTGATGAACATTTTTTTTACTTTAAGAAGAATGCTTGGTATGCTAGATTCATCACTTTAAAATTATTCCTCCATACATTTATTGAGAGATTTAATGGAGAAATACAAAAAGAATAAGGAGGATCTACATATGATATTAAATAATTTAGAGAAATCATATGATAATGTTCCAAAAGATGTGCTATGGAGAGTTCTTAAAAAGAAAGGAATTAATAAGGCTTATATTCAAATCATTAAAGATATGTATAAAGGAGTTATTACTGGTGTTCAAACAAAAGGTGGTTTGACCAAGTATTTTCCTATTTTGGTTAGATTAACTCAAGGAGCAGCCTTAAGTCCATATTATTTTGCTTTAGTCTTGGATGTTCTCACTAGACATTTGCAAGAAGATGTACCTTGGTGTATGCTTTTTGTTGATGATATTATTCTTATTAAGACTAGTGAGGGAGTTGAAGGTAAACCTTAGAGTATAATGGTATTCTTTTGAGTTGATCTAATACGGAATATATGGAGTGTAATTTTAGTAGCAATAGACCTAGTGAGTGGATTATGACTTTAGGCGATCAAGTCAATAATAAGAGTACACATTTTAAATATCTTGGATCTATTGTTCAGAGTGATGCTAAAATAGATAGGGATATTATCAAATGAATTGAAGTTGGATGGTTGAAGTGGGGGAATGCATCAGGCTTATTATGCGATAAAAAAGTCCCCATCAAACTTAAGGGAAAATTATATAAGATGGTGGTGAGACCTATAATGCTTTATGTTGCTGAATGGTGGCCATTAAAAGAGAAGCATAATACTAAGTTAAGTGTTGCAGAGAAGAGGATGCTTAGGTGGATGAGTGGATTTACCATTAGAGATAGGATACAAAATAGAATTTACGTGAAAAGATTAGAGTAGCTCCAGTGAAAGATAAGATTAGAGAGAGTCACCTTAGATGGTTTGCTCACATTAAACGGAGGCCTTCGGATGACATGGTTAGGAAAGTTGAGGTATTAGATTTCACATAGGTTAAGAAGGTAGAGGTAGACCTAAAAAAACTTGGTTAGAAAATAGTAGAAATGATCTTTCTTTAGTAGATTTGACTGAGAATTTGACTTTTAACAGGACACAATGGTGAAAAAGGATTATTGTAGCCAACCCTACGTAGTGGGACAAAGGCTTGTTGTTATTGTTGTTAAAATGGGTAGAAGAAATATTTTGTTGGTTATAAGATTTGTAATAATTTTAAAGTTTTTTTTGTATGCAAAGATTAAGGAGGAGATTTATTACATGTTTCCATATATTGATATGCTTTACTTGATATAATTACTTAAGATGATAAATGATCACTTTGCACCTTCATCATAATAACGTAATAACATAAAAAGTTTTTCATCATTAAAAAGGAGGAGATTGTAAGCCCCATGAGCCTTGATGTACGATGTCATTAAATTTTGATGATTATAAAGGTTATGTTGGATGTGATGAATAGTTTACAGGCATTTCAAGAAACAAAATCACCAAGTTGGATTTACATATGTTTAAGAAATTAAGATTTAAGACTAGAGTATTTATTTTTTGAAGCTCAATACCTTAAATGAAATATCTAACATATAAATAAAATTTGCTAAACTTATGTGCTTGGTTCTATAAAAAATAATTTATGTTTATTTAAATTTATACATTCTCATTTTTAGCACTTCTTTTGGAAACCTTATCTGAAAGTTCGTTAGGGATGTTAACCCCTTATGAACTAGCTCGAGGCTAACAGAAGGGGGGGGGGGGGGGGGGGGGGGGGGGGGGGTAAATTGGCATTTTTAAAAGTTTCTTAATCAAAACATAAAATTAAAACAAAAAATTTACCGCAACGATAATCAAAGTACGAAAATTAAAAGCAGAATAAATAGTAGTAAAGAACACAGAGATTTATAGTGGTTCGATCAACTTGACCTACGTCCACTCCGCAGAGGCACCCTCCAAGTATTGACTAAAACTCAGTGACTCTCTTTTTGCTCCCATAGCAAGGCGGAGAAGCCTTTACATAACTCCTTTCCACTGACACTGGTGAGGTAGAGAACCCAACTCCTTTTACTTCCTCCTGAAGCAGGTAGAGAACCTTGATCAATTGCTAAAGTGAACCTCTCTCAACCCTCCAAGGATAAGGGACTATGATGGAAGAAGAAGATGTAGAAAAATGCTTGGATCAACCTTTGTGAAACCCCCTCACAAACTCCCCCTCACAATATCCTCTCTCTCTCTCCCTCTCCTCTAGGCTCTCCCAGGTTAAGACAGCAGCAAAAGATAGCTAAAGGGTAGAACAAGTTCTCTTAAATATAAGAGCTTCGGAATAGCTCATTAATTACAACTTGTTGACTTTATTATCCAGGACAATATTAATATCGTCCTGTACGATCAGTGCAAATTAGGCTTGATCAGCTAGGACGATTTGGGACGATCAGAAGGTTTTTATTTATATCATCCAGGCTGATTATATATCATCCTATACGATTAGTTCAAATCACAAAATATTGGCCAGACCATCGCTTTGAATGGATGTCTAGACGATTTAAAAATAGCTTGATCGTCTAGGTCGATCTGAGATCATCTCGAATGATTAGTTCAAATCCATGAAAGTAATCTAAAACATCGCTCTGAATAGGCGCTGTCCGATATGTGATCATCCAGGAATAACTAAGGTTTTTGAATTGATCATCTCGAATGATCCTATGAATGTCCAGGATGATATGATTGTATCAATCAAGCCTTAATTGCTTTCCTTAATTATCAGATTAAGTTAGGCATAATTGTATTGCATCATCCAGGATGATGTCCTAGACGATGTCCAAAAATAAAGAATACCTAAATAGATCAAGCAGCATATTCTTTCTTATTTGAGCATATCATCTCGGCCGATACGAATATCGTCCAAAATGATGTGCTTAATGACAGCTGCCTTAACCATGATGCCTTAATTAGGGTTTCTATTTTTGAACAGATCATCCAGGATGATTTAAGTATCATCCCTGATGATGTTACCAATAATAATAAACTCTATTAAATCATCAAAAATTCTTTGAAAGTGTGTGTGCAAGGTTACTTAGCATCATGAACTATATCTTTTACAATATACTCAAGAAAAGGGAAGAAATACAAACTGACTCAGCCCTAGTCTACCCAATCTTGAGCTGGTTCAGTTTGTAGTCTTAATCTTGTGGACTTGAAATATTAGTAGTCAAGGTAGTCATAGAGAAACAGATGTGTTTGCTATCATCAAAATTCTATTTCATGAAATCAGATATGCAACAATCTCCCCCTTTTTGATGATGGTAAACACAAAAGTAGTACAAGAATAGTTTTAAATGAAATAGTGAAAAGAAATAACCATAGTTTATCTATCCAATAACAAAATCAAACTACAAGACTGCTAGTACAACTAACTACTCCCCGTTTTGACATCACAAAAAGGAGGAAAGTACAATAGAAAAAAAGTAGAGACTAAAAATAGAAATAAAGAAGAGACTAAAAATAGAAATAAACTACAATATAGAAAAAAAGACTAATAAAAAGATAGCCCCTGATCCTTAGATGGAGGTGGAGGTGGTGGTGGCGGGAGAAAGTAATTGGAGAGGTGGCGAACTGCTCTCCAAACCAGGCCATATCCTAGTTATGCTGGTGCTGCAGGCGAATAATGTCCTTAGTGTGTTGCTGCTCCTACGCAGCAATGTAGTTCTCGAATCGGGCCTCCCACTAGTCGAATTGCACCACCAGTTGATATAGCTAAGAGTGCTAGAAAAGCGGAATAGGTGCAAGAAAGGGTGCAGGAGCCTCTTCATCCTCTACCACCTGATCTTCCCTATCCCGGGTGGAGATCAGTACTGTGAAGAACGTGGAAGGAATTGTTCAAATAGAAGGTGGGCTCATAGTTGGGTGGGGCAGGATATTGGAGGTTGTATTTTGATTCTAGAATATATGCAATGATATATCCTAGGGCAAGGTTGGGCTGCCTCCTATGTCCTGGATCTCTAATTGTAGTCAAATGCTCAGTGTAAAGAAAGATCAGGTCAGTGGAATTAAATTCATGATGGGCCAAAAAATAGAAGGTGTTGATTGAGAGAAGTGGAGTATTATGAACGCGATCACCAGCTATTGAGAGGATTGAGGTGCAAAAGACATGTTGGATTTTCCTAGCATCTTTGAGTAAGGTGCTAATCTCTCCAACATGAAAGTGAGCATTGGTGTTTCATAGAAAATGGTTGGCTGGATCCCAGTCGTAATCAGGGTAAGAACATAGGATATGGAGTTTATCCCCTGTGGTGGAAAGGTGCGAAAGCTCGGCATAGTCTTGATATGTGATCTCGACGGGATGTCGATTCACATATGATCTGAGAGAAGTAAAAGAAGAATTTATGCAGAGACTGGCAAAGAATTTAAAGAGTAGTTCAAAATTGAAAGGTACAGTAAGAGTAAGGAGAAAACACAAGGAGGTGTGAGAAAATAGATCAAGTATCGGATATGAGAGAATGTTCAGGTTGACAGACTGGGAGACAGTGATTTCGGCCAACTTGTACCGTTGGTAGGCAGCTTGATCGTCAGCCTCAGAGAATCGAGGGTCCAAAGTCGCCCTTAAGGAACTCCCAGAAGGGTGGTAGGATTGCTTTCCTCCTACCATGATCAAGAATATTAATGCAATAGGAAGTATAAGGCTGGTAAAAGAAGAGGGTGTGAGAAAAAATAGTTGGAACCCTCAAAATTTAAAGAATTGGCCTGATCATCCAAGACGATCATAGAATTGTCTAGGCCAATAGGGTACATTAATGTCATCTAGGCCAATTGGTCAAAAAAGTGGTTGTATCATCCAGGATGATCCGACATCGTCTGAGACGATAAGACACAGGAGATCATCCTGAGGAGTCAAGGTGGACTACCATTGAAAAAGAAGATTATCCAGGATGATTAGGTGGATCATCTAGGATGATGCACAATAATGGATCATACTAGCCAAATTTAAAATGTTTAAATGATGTTGCCACGTGTATCATCTAGGATGAATAGGTGGATCATCCGGGATGATTCTCCAAAAATGGATTGTATCGGCCAAATTTAAAGATTTTCAATGTATTTCAATGTATATTGTCTAGGACGAACATGTGGATCGTATGGGCTGATTTCCCATAATTGAGTAAGGATTATGAAGATCATCCAGGATGAGGCGGATCATCCAGGACGATCACAAATAATTGAAACAGAGAATGATTAGATCATCCAGGATGATAATTCATCGTCCAAGATGATCAGAAGCAGAAAATTCAAATCAGTCGTCAAAGAGGAGTGTAAAGAGTGAATTGATCGGATAATCTAGGATGATATGAATATCGTCCGGGACGATGTGAGAAAAAGTTAAAAAATTAGAAAATGGATGGAGATGATCAGAGAAGGCCCAAACAAATGAAAATATCAACAAGAAAGAAAATATAAGATATGAAAAAGATAAGAAGAAAAGCAAAACAAAGTTTTTTTTTAATTAAAGCTTGAATATGATAAGTTTTCCATGTGAATTAAAAATTTGTAAGAATCAATGAATTAACATCGTCAAAATTCAAAATATTGGTAACACAACCGATCCTGTTATCCCTAACTCGAACTTCTCCCATAGCCAAACTTCTTTTGAAAACAAAGATCAAAATCAGAAAAATCAATTGGATAAGAAAAAGAAATCCATTCAAAACTTGGTTTCAAAAACATATTTTATAAAATAATATATCAAAATAATTAGTTACGATCAATAATTCTGAAATCAAGTCTTTGAAAAATATCAAGTGACACATGAATTCTCCTAAGATTTAAAAATTTTGAAAGAGAAGGAGCTTGCATTTAATGGGCTCATTTTATGCATGTCATCAATTTGATTGGTGTTTTTTGTGCATCTTTTGATTTTTGATGCACTTTGTGTATATTTTTTTTTGAATTTTGCGACATTGCGCATCATTTGATTTTGGCATCATTGGCCACTTTTTTTTATTTAATTTTGGAAGCTATGTCCCTTTTCCAAAATTCTTAAATACTCTAAGTTGTGATTATATCTTTCAGATATTAGAGAAAAAAAACTCACTCTCTAATATATGGAAGAATGAATCATAAAACATAATTAAAATCATGTGATAAATGAAACGACAAGATTTTAAAAAAGTTGGAGGTAAAATAAAGACTTTGAACAAAATATATATAAGATAGATTACTGTAGTAAGATTGAAAAAAATCTCAATTACATAGTTCAGTTGTTGATTTGAGATAGACTTTTGTTTGGAAAAGAAAATTATACCACTAAAGGAAGTTAGAGAAAAATGAAACAA
The DNA here is from genome assembly GCA_022539455.1 of Dendrobium nobile. Taxonomy (NCBI): domain Eukaryota; kingdom Viridiplantae; phylum Streptophyta; class Magnoliopsida; order Asparagales; family Orchidaceae; genus Dendrobium; species Dendrobium nobile. The sequence goes on along the minus strand of CM039718.1, from coordinate 15,620,292 downwards.
TTAATGTTGTTTCACTCTTTAACTAATTTAGAGATGTCAAGCCTGGACTAAAAATTTTTAAAAATAAAAACAAGGCATAAGATATCAATTCAACATTGATTAAAAGAAAAAGAAAATAAATGAAAAACATATGAAAAATAAAATAATAGAAGTGAGAAAAATAAATAAAGAAAGAGCTGCAAAAAATAAAACAGCAGAAGTATAATAGACAAAACATCAGAATTAGTAAAAACATGTTCATGCATTTTTATTAATCACACCCAATCTGGTCCTTAAAGTGCTGAAAGTGTCGAAGGCTAGTGATTTAATAAAGATGTCAACCGGTTGATTCTCAGTTGCCACGTGATGTAACTAAATGTCTCCCTTGGTCATATGGTCTCTAATAAAGTGACGCCTTATGCCAATGTGCTTAGTCCTTGAATGTTGGATAGGATTCTTAGAAATGCATATGGCACTAGTGTTGTTAAAAAGAATTGAAATTGTGCCTACAGGTAATCCTTAATCTAGAACTTGCTACTTTAACCAAAGGACTTGGGCCACATAACTCCCAAAAGTAATATACTCAGCTTTAGCAGTGGAAAGTGTAACAGAGTTTTACTTTTTACTAGACCAGAAGACTAATGATTGTCCTATAAATTGGTAAGTTCTAGAAGTGCTCTTTTTATTCATCTTACATCCTACAAAATCAGAATCAGAATATCTAATAATCTCAAATGAAGTGTTATTCCTAGGATACCATATTCCTAAGTTTTGGGTCCCTATGAGATATCTAAGAATTCTCTTAACTATAGTCAGGTGAGATTCCTTAGGATCAGCTTGAAATCTGGCACAGAGATAAACATTAAACATTATATCAGGTCAGCTAGCAGTTAGGTAAAGTAAAGATCCAATCATCCCTCTATACTTCTTTTGATCAACTAATTTTCCATTTGAGTCCTTATCCAACTGAACACTGGAGGTTATGGGAGTATTAATTGGCTTGGCTTTATATATTTCATACTTCTTTAAGATGTCCTTTATATATTTTGATTGATTTGAAAAGGCTCCATCATCTAATTATCTTATGTTAAACCCCAAAAAGTAGGACAACTCTCCCATCATACTCATCTCAAACTCCCTACTCATTATTTTAGAAAAATCATCACATAGCCTTTTATCAGAAGATCCAAAAAGTATATCATCGATATAAATCTGAACAATGAGTAAATCATCTCCTACTATCCTCAAAAAAGGGTGGTGTCTATGCTCCCCATAACAAACTCCCTCTTTAGTAAAAATGTGTTAAGCCTCCCATACCAAGCTCTAGCATCCATTTGGAAAAGTTTAATCCATATAATGCCTATTTTAATTTAAAAACATGATCTGGAAATTAAAAACTCTCAAAACCTGGGGGTTTCTCTAAAAACCCATCCTCTTTTATTACCTCATTTAAAAATACTCTCTTAGCATCCATTTGGAAAAGTTTAAATCTCTTAAAATAGGCAAAGGCTAATAGAAAGGTTTCCTCAAAATTAATCCCTTCTATTTGGTTGTACCCCTTAGCCACCAATCTTGCCTTATTCCTAACCACCACTCCAGAATCATTCATCTTGCTCTTAAAGACCCATTTTGTTTCAACTACACTTTATCCCTTTAGTATTTCTACAAGCTCCCAAACATCATTCCTAACAAATTGGTTTAACCCCTCTTGCATGGCTAAGATCCAAAACTCATCAGAAAGGGCTTGATTGATGTTGGTGGGTTTAGTCATTGAGATAAAGGCAGAGTGATTTACTTCCTTTCTAAGTCCATGTCTAGTCCTAGCTCCTTTAGAGGGGTATCCTAAGATTAGTTCTTTAGGGTGACTTGAAGAGTATTTCCATTCTTTAGGCAAAGTGTGTGTAGGTTCAATCCTTTCCTCCAGATATATATTTTCTACTCCTTGGGTAATCTCACCTACTCCTTCAGTGTTTTGGGACTCTACCCTCTTCTCCAAATTTCTAACTCCAGTGGTATTCTCTCCAACTTCATCTTCCTCCTTAACTCTAGACTTCCTAGGATCAGATTCATCAAACATTATATTAGTAGTCTCCTCCACCACCAATGTCCTCTTATTAAACACCTTAAAGGATTTCCCCACACTTGAATATCCTAAGAACATTCCTTCATCAGATTTTGGGTCAAATTTTGCTAAGTGTGACTTCCCATTATTAAGAATGAAAACCTTACAGCCAAAGAAATGGAGGTGGGAAGGTTGGGTGTCCTTACCTTAAGGATCTCATAGGGTGTCTTATCTAATTTGGCACTAACATTCAACCTATTCAACACATAACAAGCTATGTTTACCGCTTCAGTCCAAAAGTATTTTGGAATTGAATACTCAACAAGCATGGCTCTAGCGGCTTCCACTAAGGTTTTGTTCTTCCTTTCAGCTACCCTGCTCTACTGAGGGGTCCTAGGAGCTGAGAAGTTGTGACTAATCCCCTTATCCTCTCAGAAGTCTTTAAATATCTCATTTTCAAAGTCTCCCCCAATATCAATATGGATGGTTAAGATCTCACAACCTAGCTTTTTTGAATCCAAGTGAAGAAGGATCTAAAATCATTAAAAGACTCATTTTTATGTGATAAAATCTAATCCAAGTAAACCTTGAGCAACTATGCTAACCTGAGATAGCCACATCAAGCTATAAGAAGAGTGAAAAAATGATTTTTAAACATAATATCTATGGCGTGAGAAGTAGAGAGAGAAGCTCCACAATTTTAGGAAGAATTTGGAAGAAGATCTTGAAGAATTCGTGTGGCATTGATTGGAGATGGAAGAAGGTGGCCGGTCATCCAATGATGACCGGAACACCAAAAATTCGCTATCTACCGCGAGTCCATTCACGTTGGATTCAAAAGGTAGAGTCTCCTTAAATCAAATCTCTTCTTTTCAGATTTTGGAATCCTCTCTTGTCATTAAAGAGGGAGGCTTAAAGGCTAGTGATAAATCTTTGCCGATTTTAGGCAAAGGGAAGGAAATTATTTTGGTTTTGGATAATCCTAAACCTTTGAAGGTTTCCATTAGTGGAGCAATTGTCATGGAAGCATCTTCTTCAAAAGGTAGTTTTGATGAAATTTTGAAGAAGGACATGGTTATTCCAATTACTTCTCCAAAATTGGATAACTCTAATGTGTGGACTAAAAAACCTCACATTAAAATTAAATTAAGTGAAATTCCTGAAATTTTGGGAGAGGAAAATGTTGTAATCTTGGACAAGGAAAAGGAATTATCTAATGTTCAAATCTTGAACAATTCCTTGGATGTTAAAATTCTTAGAAATAATTTTCCTTTTTCTAAGTGTTCATTGGAATTAAGAATGCAATGGTCTAAATTTGGTAGTTTTCATATTACATTGCTTGGCCTTGATTGGCTCCTTTGTTCTTTTCAAACACATGAAGCCATGGAGGGAGTCCTTAATGGGGTACCATGGCTAGTAGGGGGTTTTGTGGTTGGCTTAGACATTTGGTCTCCAACCTTCTCTCCTTATTCTTTGAATGGAATTTCTTCTCCAATTTGGGTTCGTCTTCCACATTTGCCTTTACATTGTTGGGATGAAGCCAATATCACTAGAATTGTTTCTAGGATTGGAACTCCTCTTTTATTGGATGGTAATATGTTTAAATGGGGGAGGAGAGAATATGCTAGAGCTTGCATCCGAGTCAATTTGGATTCTAAACTCCCTGCTGGAACTTGGGTAGAAGGTGTTCATGGTAGATTTTTCAGAAATTTGAGTATGAAAATCTATCTTATATTTGCTTTAATAGTGGGAAAATTGAACATATTGATTCCATGTGTCCAAATTCAGCTCAAAATCAAAATCCTATTGTCAATGAGGTCCTCAAAAATTCATTTCTTCCTGATAATACATTGGGACCTTGGATACATGTGAAATTCAAAAATAAGAAAAGATCTTTTCCAGATTTGAAGAAGGCTTCTACCTTGTACAAACCAAAAGCTGTTGGTGTTATTTCCATGGTAAATGTTTAAGATGGAGGATTACCTAAATCTTTTGTTCCGGAATTTCAGATGGCTGCTGATAACATGGTAGAAGATGAAGACCATCCCAACAGCAATTTGAATTCAAATTATGAATTCAAAATTCTAGAATCTGTGGATGAAAGAGTGGAAGTTAGAGCTGAAGCTGTTGCTGAAAATCAGGACAATATGGAGCATCCCGTGAATGGAAGCTGCACCATTTCGGGATTTCAAAATTCAGAATTTGAAATCCCATATATCATGGAGGTAGATAAGGTTGTTGAGGAGGTTTTTCCAGATTGTTTTATATCAAATTCAATTGGACTAAATGCTGTTAGTCCGACGGGTTTGCCTAATTTAGTGGAGGATTTGAAAATTCAAAACCCAGTTAACATGGAGGCAATCAAGGAGAAGATAGAGAAAGAACAAATTTCGATTTTGGCTACTTCTAAGGCTGCAAACAATTTTGATGAAAAGAAGGAAATTCAAAGTTCAGAATTGACTCCTACAAAGGCCACCGAGATTCCTAAAGTTGCTGATTTTTTGGGAGAAAAAAATACAGCTTTGGATATATTATCTACTTTGACGGCTGATGTTAATAGTAATGGTAAATATTCTAATATCATTGACTCATCTTCTACTCCATCAGCTGTTAGCTTGAATTTAAAAAAAACTATTCTTAAGAAAGATAAAAACTTTTTTAAGAATAATGTTACACCCAGAGCAAAGCATGTTTTATTCAAAGAACTTCAAGGATTGGGTCCGGTGAAAGAATTGCCTAGAAGGAAAATGGCTGAACACAAGGAGAAGAACATTTTTAAAGGTTCTTCTTCCTTTATATCCCATTAATATGAAAAAGGATTCTTCAGTGGATAGCAACAAAAGAGAGATGCTTTTGAAGATGGAACACAAGGTCTTCAAGTTTGGCAAAGATTTACTAAAGTTATGGAATTTTTCATTGAAATGTATATTCATTATTAGTTTTTATTTTCTTTTCCTTCCTTTAATTTGTTATTTTAAATTTTGCTTAATTGTTTATGTGGTCTTTACTATTTCTTATTCTCTAACTGGATGGGAACTCTGGGATACTAATCAACCCTCGGGTTGTTTTATAACTTGGTATCCCCTGCATCTCAACAGTTTCAAAATAGGTTATAGTGGACTTCATTACAATTATAATAAGTTTAAAATAACAAATTTATGTTTTAATAAGATACTTTTTCATGTTGAAAAAGGTATCATTAGCTTCTTTTGCCTAGTTTGTATTAGGTTAACTTCTTTTTCTTCTTAAATGCAATTTTTGCATCTTCTCAAAAAAAAAAAAGTAAACCTTGAGTAATCATCAACAATCACAAAACCATTGACTTTCCCTCCTAAGCTGGCAATACTAATGGGTCCAAACAAATCCATGTGAAGGACTTCTAAAGGTCTAGAGGTGCTAATGTCCTTAATGGAGTGAAAAGAGGAATGAACTTTCTTCCCTAATTTGCAGGCATCACAAATGTGGTTTTTGAAAAACTTAAGTTTGGGGACACATCTAACTAGGTCTTTCTAAGTCACTTTCCTAAGGGTTTTCATATTGGCATGACATAATCTCCTGTGCCATAACCATGAATCACCAGTAGCAGGTTTTAAGCAAAAAGAAGTAGCATATTCAATATTATTTAAATTAAGCAAGTAAACATTATTGATTCGCTTTCCCTGCAAAATAGTGTTGTTATTTAAGCTTATAATGCAAGTGTTAGCCAAGAATTTTATGATGAAGCCTTTATCGCATAGCTAATTGATGTTGAGCAAGTTGTGTTTTAGAATATCTATAAGAAAAACATTTTCAATCAAAAGGTTCTTAGAGTTTCTAATTATACCTGCGCTCACCACTTTCCTAGTGGTGTTGCCTCCAAGAGTAAACTTGCCTCTAGCCCTGGCCTCCAGCGAAATGAATTGATTTGTATCTCCGATCATGTGTCATGAGCATTCTCTTTCCAGGTACCACATGCTCTCATGAGGCATTTTATGAGAGCATGCCTGCAAAATCATCAGACATCAGATTTAGGAACCCAAATATGTTTGGGTCCCTTCTTATGGAAAGTAAAATGCAATGCATGTGTGTTATGCTGTAAATCATGCAATTTGGGTCTCCATGCCCAATGTGTACTATGATGAATGGTGCAAGGGTGTGCAATGTGTCCTAACATGCCACATGAAAAACATCTAACACCAGGAAAAGGATTTACTAATCTACTCAGGTGGTGATACTTTTTTGTCAAGTTATGTGATGCATGCAATGTTGATTTGTTATTTTCAAAAGCTTTGAGATTTGCTAATTTCTTAAACTCCTTTTCTAACTCAACATGGGATGACTTTAAGGAGTCATGTGCATTAGATAATTCAATATGCTTTTTGTTTAATGCATCAAACTCATCAAGTAATAACATGTGATTACTATCAATTATAGAATTTTCCTTAAGAAGAATTTCATGCTTTATTTGCAAATTTAAAAACTCTAATTTTAAGTTAGCATGTGTTTTCTTACGTTTCCTATATGATACATGTATTTATTCAGAAACTTCAAGTAGTTGCTCATAGGTTTGTTCACATACCTCTTCTTGGTCACTTTGGCCAAGGTGTTCGTCTGCCATCATGCACAGGTTTGTAGTCTCCTCATCAGCTTCAGTCTCAGAGGAGTCAGATGTAAAATCTACCCAGAATGCTTTTTGGAACCCCTTCTTATCATTTTTGGACTTAGGTTTCTCCTCATCCTTCTCCATACTTGAGTGAGCCTTAAGTGTAGGACAATCAGTTTTAACGTGTCCTGGCTTCCTACATTCAAAATAGATCATATCATTAAAATTCTTGAAATTTTTATTTCCCTTACCTTTATTTCACTTTTGATGATTCTTTTGCTTCTTCCTTAGAAATCTTTTTAGTTTTCTTATGATTAAGACAACATCATCGCTTTCAAACCTAGAAGAATTAGTGTCCGTATTATTGGCCTTCAACGCCATAGTTTTCTCCTTCTTTTTCTCACATGCACTAAGATTTCTTTGATTCACCCCTTGCTCATAAGCAATGAGTGATCCAAGTAAGTTATTAATTTAATAAATATTTAAATATTTGGATTCAATAATTACAATGATCGTAGCATCAAAAGATGAAGGCAAGCATCCTAAAATTTTATTCACTTTTTTATAGTTAGTTAGTTCTCTTTCTAAGGCATACAAAGAGGTAATAATTTGAGTAAACCTTGTACACATTTCAGGAATTAATTCAGAAGGTTTCATATAAAAAATTTGGTAATCATGCAATAAAATATTTAATCGAGATTGCTTAACTTCATTTGTTCCTTCATAAGTAATGCACAATCTATCCCAAATCTCTTTACCAGTAGCACGAGTAGAAACACACATGTAGTCTTCAAATTTTAAAGCACAAAAAAAAATAGTTCAAATATTTTGCATTAAGTTGCACTAAATCCCTATCATCAAAAGTCCATTCAGTAAAAGAAAGTTCAATTTTAATGACATTAATTTCACGTGAAGGAGGTGAATATCATTCTTTAACAAGCTTTCACATGTGATAGTCAATTGATTGTAAAAATATAGACATACGAATTTTTTAAAAATCAGAAGGAATATTGTCAAACAAAGGTGGTTGGGTAATAGAATACCCTTTTGTAGTATTATGATTACCAGGGTTAGCCATGGATCAAAATTTAAAAGTTTTTAAAAACTCATTTTTATGAATGCCACTCTGATACCACTTGAAAGTTCATTAGGGATTTTAATCCCTTATGAACTAGCCCGAGGCTAACCAAGAGGGGGGGAGGGGGTGAATTCATATTTTTAAAAGTTTCTTAATCAAAACATAAAACTCAAAAAAGAAATTCACCACAACGATAATCAAAGTGCAAAAATTAAATGAAGAAGAAATAGTAATAAAGAATGCATAGATTTATAATGATTCGGTCAACTCGACCTATGTCCACTCCCCAGAGGCACCCTCCGAGTATGGCACTAAAACTCAGTGACTTTCCTTTTGCTCCTACAACAAGGCGGAGAAGCCTTTACAAAAATCCTTTCCACCGACACTGGTGATGCAGAGAACCCAACTCCTTTTACTTCCTCTTGAAGCAGGCAGAGAACCTTAATCGATTGCTGAAGTGAACCTCTCTCAACCCTCCAAGGATAAGGGACTATGATGGAAGAAGAAGATGCAGATCAATGCTTGGAGTAACCTTTATGAAACCCCCTCACAAACTCCCTCTCACAAGATCCTCTCTCTCTCTCTCTCTCTCTCTCTCTCTCTCTCTCTCTCCCTCCCTCTCTCTCCATCTCCTCTAGGCTCTCTCAAGTCAAGACTGTAGCAAAAGATAGTTAAAGGGTAGAACAAGTGCTCTTATATATAAGAACTTTGAAATAGCTCATTAATTACAGCTGGCTGACTATCATCTAGGATGACTTTAATATCATCCTTTACGATCAATACAAATTAGGCTCAAGCAGCTAGGATGATTTAGGATGATTAGAAGGTTTTTTTTTTTTCATATCGTCTAGGCTGATTACATATCATCCTATATGATTAGTTCAAATCATTAAATATCAGCCAGACCATCACTCTGAATGGATGTCTGGACAATTTAAAAATAGCTTGATCATCTAGGCCGATCTTATCATCATCTCAGACGATTAGTTCAAATCTTTGAAAATCATCCAGAACATCACTTTGAATAGACGCTGTTCGATATGTGATCATCCAGGAACAACTAAGGTTTTTGAACTGATCGTCCCGGACGATCCTGCGATCGTCCCGGACGATCCTGCGATCGTATCAATCAAGCCTTAATTACTTTCCTTAATTATCAGATTAATTTAGGCATAATTATGTTGCATCATCCAGGATGATGTCCTGGACGATGTCAAAATATAAAGAATACCTAAATAGATTTGGCAGTTGATTCTTTTTTATTTGAGCATATCGTTCTGGCCGATACAAATATCATCCAGGATGATGTGCTTAATGATGGTTGCCTTAACCAGGATGCCCTAATTAGGGTTTTTATTTTTTAATAGATCATCCAGGATGATTTATGTATCATCCCGAATAATGGTACCAAAAATAGTAATCTCTATGAAACTATCAAAAAGTCTCCCAAAGTGTGTGTGAGCAAGGTTATTTAGCATCAGGAACCACATCTTTTATAATAAACTCAAGAAAAGTGAAGAAATACAAACTGACTCAAACCTAGTCTACCCAATCATGAGTTGGTTTGATTTGCAGTCTTGATCTTATGGACTTGAAATATTAATAGTCAAGGAAATCATAGAGAAACATATGTGTTTGCTATCATCAAAATTCTATTTCTTGAAATCAGATACGCAACATTATCATTCTTGTCTTTCTCTCTTATGAACTTGCATCTAACTTGATCTAATGTTCAATTATGATTCATAAACACACATTTTATCATGGCACACCATTTTACTCTATTTAATTTTGGTATATAAATTAAACTAAAATTTTATTTCCAAAATTATTCAAATTATTCTTTTTTAAAATTCAAAATGATAATTTGACAATAAATTTTTATCAAGATAAGAATCATCAAAATTTTTATTAAATATATAATATATTTATAAAAATTATTAAAATTCATTATATAAAAATTATATTTTTAATTTCAATGTTTTAATCTTTTTATCCAATGTATTCTTAATATTATTAAACTATCTTAACAAACTAATGAAATTAATAAATAAAAATTATTTTCAATTATATACCATCACTTTTATCATTATAATTCATGCACATCATAGTCAAATTAATTAAGGTTAAATTAATATTGGTTTAATTCAAATAAAATAAGTTTTGGGCTAAAATTAATTAATATAATAAAATACCTTAAATTGTGTCTTCTATAAGACTTGATCCTATTGGCTAATCTATTCAACAAAATGATTAAAAAATTAGAACCTGATCTAATGACTCAAAATTAACCTCTCTCATAGCTACCCCATGCATTAAATTCCTTATTTAATCCTTGCCAAATTTACTTAGTCCTTATTTGGAAAATATGTGGCAAAATTTTGCTTAAATTTAGAATTATATTAATTTTGCAAATTTTCTATTGGATGTTGACCTTTCCCTTGGATTGAACCATTACATAATCGCTACAATTTATATCAAATATTATCCATCAGCCCTTTCCCTCTCTTGATTGATTTTTCAACATTCAAATTCAGATTCAAATTATTGTAGCAAAAAGTTTAGTGTTTCATTCTTAGTTTACCTTGGTTGGCAACATGCTTGTTTAGGATGATTTAATTTATTCAAAACCTCCTATGAAGTTTAAATTACTGCCTAACGTGTTTACCACCAATTGTTTACTGCATTGGCCTAATATTCTATTTATAAACAAGAGGGGTAGGCTTAACATTTTTCATACCTCTTAATCGCACAATAAAGAAATTTTGCCAAACATTTTCCTCAATGTGCTAGATCATTTTTCTTACCTTTGTTATAATTTTCAAGGACATTCATATATGCTAAAGTGTCTTCTTTACTTTCTCACTCTTCTCCATACTTTAAGAATATAGTTTGGTGAGTTCTTCCATTTGTAGTGTTTTAATTCTTTCAATCTTGTGCAAGATTATGAAGTCATTTAATCTTGGAGTCCAATTGTGATTGTCTTTATGTTATTATTATATTTTATCATAATCATATCCTTCATGTGGTAAATAAAAATATATTTCAACCTTACTTGTTATATCTTCTTACTATTCACATAATTCTTGTGTTGATTCAAAAGTTTGTTTAAAATATTTTTGTGTATCTCCTATCTGAAGATATCTTAAGTTATTGTTCATGTATTGATAACTTGTGTATTAGTTTTTAATATGGTTTTGTGATACTCATCTATTGGATTAGATTGCTCATCAGATTAATTTGTGTTTGCATTTGCAATGATATTTAAAGTGCATAATAAAAAGAAATTATATTGCTAGCTATCAAATTTATTATAAATTATTGCTTTTTTTGTGGATGCTACATTCTTTATTATTGCTTATGCTAAGATTTATATTTTCTTTTTATTTTGTTCCTTGTTTCATTGTAACCTTGCCGTAAGTTCCTCATCATTGTGTGCCGTTGTCTCTTCATGGTGCTAGGAAGATATTATTGTTGTAACCATAGTGATTTTAGTGAAATCCTTGCTTGTCGTGGGTGGAAAGGCATGGAGTAGGCCTTATGGGGTTGTTTGGCCAAGCCATGTAAAAGTGCTTTGTATTTATGCTTACATTCTTTATTTTGTGGGTGCTTACTTGAGCTTTCTAGCAACCAACTTAATCACATAGTTTTTCTACTTGGTCGAAATTTATACAAAAATCAAATAAAACATTCAAGTGGTTCTCCAGTATAAATTCTTTTAATAACAATAACTTATTTGCCACTAAAAGTTTCTACGAAATAAAATCTAAGATTCTCTGACTTAAGTTTATCTGCTATTTTTTTAAACACACAATTCAACCCCCTCTTGAGTGTCTTAGAAACTCTCACATTTATTGTGTAAAAGTAAAATTTTGAACAAGCATCTTTCATAAAGCTTCTGCTAATTACAATAAGGTTTTAAGTGAAGCTCAAATTCTATATAGTCCAAAGCTGGACTTCTACTCCTTGGCATGGTCATAGTGTTGACCTAAAAAAGGTAGTAACAATCTTAAAATAGACAAATCTTCACTTAGATTTGAGATAAATGTGGCATTCATCCTTTCCCAATCAAGGCATAATTAATCTTAGGTGGATTCGATTAGACCAACTCTATACATGTTAACATTATCAAATAATGCTTTGATCAACAAGTTAGGAAATGTCAAATATCCTTAAAAGATTCCCTTGATCTTTTACCCATAGGTTAATGCCATCAAATAACACTTTGGCAAATAATCTCAGATAGGTCAAACATCCTTAGTGTATGTACCTTGACCTCTTCCACAAAAATTAATGCTATTAAACAATATTTTGTCTAATAACCTCGGATAGGTCAAACATTTCTTATGGATTTCTCTCCACCAATTCTATATATGTTAATGTCATCAAAAAATGCTATGATAAATAGCCTTGGATAGGTTAAACATCCCTTATGAATTTTTCTTAACCTTTGCCACACAAGTCTATTTCATCGAGCAATATTCTGATAACTAGCCTCAAATAGGACAAATATCCTTAGTCAATTTTTCCTCCTATTCCTTAAAAGTTAATGAGATCAAGTAATTCTTTGAGAAATAACCTCAAATATGTCAAACATTTTAGGTGGATTTGTCCTTGCATCATCTATCTGGTTAACATCATCAACTAAAAGTTTGATAAAAAATATTATATAAGTAAAAAATTCTTAATTGATTTATCTTGACCTCTTCTCTCGGTTAACACCATCAAGCTATATTTATTCAATTAACCATGGATAGGTTAAACATTCTTGCCAGATTTCTCATGACCACTTCTTCATAGACAAACATCATTTAGCAGTGCTCTAATAGATAACTGCATATAGGTCAGACATCATTGGATGATTTATCTCAAACTATTTCATATGGGTTAATGTCATTAAGCTATATTTTGGTAAGTAATATTAGATAGGTCAAACAAGCTTGTCAAATTCTTCTCGACCTCTTTAACAGAAGTTAACATCATCAATAAATATTTTGGCAAATAACCTTGGGTTACTCAAACATCTTTCTTAGATTCCTCCCATTAATTTCCTTCAAACAGTTTAGCACAATCAAATAGTATTTTGGAAAAAAATGTGGGATAGAAAAATATATTTAGTGGATTTATCATAATATATTCTTTATCAACCAGTACTTTGAAGTCTCTCTCAACATGTCAATCAAGGGAAAATCAGAGACACATCACCTTCTGGCCTCCACTTCGTTGGAATTATTAGTGTGTTACTAAATTGTTACCATTGGCACAACATCTGGCCATCATAATAGAGTTGGCCTCTATCAAACATTATTAGTGTGGATATCTATAACCTTCAATTGAATGTAACCCAACCATCACCATTGTTAGTCCTCTGCTTGACTTCTATTGTTGGCCCTTTACCTCCAGATAGCCATATTCACTCTTCTACTGACAACCATCATTGATATACCCTCCTAATACCACTATCAACATCCCTGTGGTTCCCTATATAAGAGGATAGGGCTTTAATCTCCACCAATGATAATAAAATATTGCTTACAAGAACCTTGCATAAGAGGCCTGGGTTTTGATCAATGCCAACATCATTCAACTCTTGAAGGTAGATACCTTACATAAGAGGATAGAGCTTGGATCGCCACAAATGACATTCAACTCTTACTGAAGGTAACCTTCATAAGAGGACCATGCCTTTTCCCCAAACCCTAAGAGGGATATTTATAGATCCAGGAGGGGGTATGTTTGGAAATTGTTTTCTAGAATTTTCTAGAGTTTTATAGTTTTTTTAGACTTTTTAAACAAAAAATCTAATATTTCCTTTCTAATATAATTCAAAATTAAAATTATATATATATATATATCTATATATATATATATATATATATATATATATATATATATATATATATATATATATATTCAATTTTTCCCTTTTGTTATAATTTTTTAAAATTTTTAAATTTTTTTTGAGAAATTTTCTAGATTTTTTTTTAAACTTTTAAAAAGCAAATAATAATAATGATAGTAGAAAGAACTAAAAAAGTTTCCATATGGGGAAATATATGTGCGCCACATGCACACGCGTTAGTTGCTCTTGGGAGCTCGTTGGATGTTTATTTTATAGAAGGGTCACATTTGGGCATAATTTTTTCTCTTGGTAAATCTGATTCAAACATTATTGAGGTACTCGAGATAATATTTTGACATTTTAAACTCATTTTTGAAACTTTTAGAGCCCAAAAAAGTCTCAATAGTTAATTTTAATCCAATTTAATGGTTTTTGCACAAAACTTTTTAATATTTTCTAATTTGATCATCATGCCACCTTTGTGGATTACTAAAATTATGATCGATAGTTTTTTCCTTGATTCATGGTTCCTTTAGGAGGTCTATGTTGACATCCATGGAGTGGTTGTGCCTCATAATTATCTAAAAATTATAATTTTATTTTACAACTTTTTGGAAGGGTCAGACACATAATTTTTAATTTTGTGGACTTTAGTGTTCTAGTATTGGGGGAAACTAATCCTCACCAAATAATTTCTTAATCAGACATGAATATCAAAGCATTATGATAATTATCAATTTTAAATTCATGACCATCCAAACTCTAAATTTAGCAAACTTATAATCAAATTTAACATCTTAGTGAGATGAACAAAATGACACCAAAATTAATCTAATTCTTATTTCAAATCTGATCCAAGTACTATGATTTTGATGATAGCAAACATTATTGTTTCCATTACTACTTTCTCCTCATTCTATGATATTCTATTTTGTTTTTTGTGCACTAACATTTCTGAAAAATAATCTACCGTTCACTTGTAATTTTGATCAGCTCAATATTGCGTAGAATAGGGTTACAATATGCATTTTTAATTTTTTATGTATTTTTTTCTTTCTTGAGTTCTATCATATAATTTGGTGATATAATTACTAAGTAACCTTGCAAACACACATGGGGGAGAGAGGAGGATTTTTTGATAGATTTTTTTAAGCAAATCATATTATACTATACAACTTTTGTTCATACTATATGACATTGATTCGTACTATATGATCATTTTTGTTCTATCAAAACCCTAGCCACTAGAAGTCAAGAAAGATAATAATTTTATTGTAATCATATGTTATGATTTGGATCATGCTGTATGCCCTAATTAATATCAAGCTTAATTTGACCTTAAAATAAGGCAATCAAATGATGACATTTATCATAAGCTAATCATACAATACGATATTGTTTATACAATATGATTGATAGAGTATGAATTTGGTTATCCAAGAGGTCAAATCAAATAAAAGCAATAAGTTTTATGCCGATCGTATGATATAATATCTAAAATGCTAGACGATCGACATAATACAAAATTGGTCATCCCAAAGATCATACCAAAGATAAGCCATGATTTTTATACTAATCATACTATATGATGTCTATAGTGCTGTACAATTGACAATGAACAAAATTGGCCATCCCAGAAGTCATCCCAAATGAAGAGAATGAATTTTTATAGTTAAATGATCTTATGATTGATCAATATGAAGTGTTATGAGTTCTGAACAGTTCATCTGAATGACTGTTCTCTAAATACTGGACAAACCTAGTTTAATAATGATCATACTGTGTGATTCTTGTATCGTATCAGATGAAAAGAACACAGGTCTCATAAAAATTAGGGTTTCTTTAAGCCCACTATTTAAACATCTCATATTTTCTTATGAGAGATCTTTTTACTGCTTAGACTTCAGTAGAGAGAGATTTGTGAGAGCAAAGAGGGATATTTTCTAAGGGAATTCATAAGGTTTCTCCAAGTAAGAATCTATAAGTGTCTTCCTGGATTCTCTATGGCTTCGAAGAAGAAGTTCTTCAGCAAAGATTGTGGTTCTCTAACCATCACTTGGAGTGTAAAAATAGAGTTGTGGTTCTCTACATGTAAAAGTGTTACAGTTCTCTGTCGCATCAGGTTGGTGAAATAGCATCTATACAAGCTTATCCACCTTGTTGTGAGAGGAAAAAGTAGAGTCATTACTATTTAGTGCAATACTTGAAGAGGGAGTCTCCAAGGAGTGGATGTAGGTCAGGTTGACCAACCATTATAAATTCTAGTATATTCATTTTAATTATTTCTATTTTTTTTTTTGTTTTTGAAATTACATGTGTGGTTTAAAAGTCTAGTTTATTTCATTGGCATGAAATTTGCTTACTTCCACATCCACTGTGTTGTTTATCATTTGTGGGTGTGAAAAGGTTTTTAAAGGACTTGTTTTTCCCTAATTTTTTTTGAATATCCAATTCACTCTCCTCTTGGTTAGCCTTAGGCTAGTTCTTAAATGTTTAACAACCTTCATGAACTTTCAATTCGTATCAGAGCATGATTCAAAAATTAAGTTTTAAATGATTTTTTTTAAATAATCGATTGTTAACTGAAGAAATCATAGTACTAGGAAAGGATGGTTAACTGAAGAAATCATAGTACTAGGAAAGGATATTCAACCACATAACCATTTTTATTTGATAATATTCTGCTTGAATTTTGGAAATTTTGCATGTTTACTTTCTTACAATCTATTAATTATCGCATATGGATATTAATTTATAAGGGATATTGTGCACCTTCATGTTTAGTAAATTTTGTTAAAACTGAAATAACTTTTTTTTAATGGAGGATAAATGATACAGATTTAGCCCAACTGAATGCAAAATAATTGAACTATTTTTTCTGTGCTATAAAATATGAAGATTGGATGCATGTTTCTAGTTGCACTACTGGTAAAGAGATTTGGGATAAACTCTGAATAGCATATGAATGAATAAAGAAAGTAAAATAATCTAGGTTGAACAGTTTACTTCATGATTATGAACTTTTTTGCAAGAAACCTAGTGAATTTATTTCTAAAATGTATTTTAGGTTTAACCATATTATTACTTCCCTGCATGCTTTAGGAAGAGAACACACTAATTATGAAAAAATTAACAAGATCTTGTGTTGCTTTCCAACTTCCTATGATGTTAAAATTATTACTATTTTTGAGTCAAAAGATTTGAATGTTTACTCTATTTATAACTTACTTGGATCACTCTTTGCTATGAGCAAGGAGTGAGTCAAAGATAGCATGAGGTAGGAGAAAAGAGTGAGGAAAAAACTGTAGCCTTAAAGGCTAATAACTTTGATATTGATACTTTAGATAAGAAGATGATGACATAGTGGTGATGACTAGACAATTTAAAATCTTTTTAATGAAAAAATAATAGCATAATCAATAATTGTTTAAAGGTAAAAAAAAAAAAAAAACTCTAAAGGTTCTTCTTATGTTATTTATTTTGAATGCAGAAAGTTAGGGCACTTGAAGTCTTATTGCCCAAGTCTTAAAGCTCACCCGAGCATGGAGAAGAGTGAGGAGAAAACTAAATTCAAGAAGGGAAAGCAAAGGACTCAGAAGGCTTTTTGGGAAAACTTTGCTTTAGACTTATCTGAAAATGAAGTAGAAGAGAAGATAACCAATTTTTGGTTAATGAAAGATAATCATCTTAATCATTCTAATTAAGTGATGTATTCGAGCTTTCTTTTGATTAATTATTTGAAGTTTTTGAAAGAATTCATACTACATATAGGAAGCTCAGAAAGTTACATGCAAGCCTTAAATCTGACTTTTCAAATTTATAAAAAGAGCATAAATGCCTCAGGAAATATTATTCCACTTTTGATGGTAATCATATAGCCTTATTAGATGAATTTAACTCTTTAAATAAGAAGCATCTTTATTTAACTACCGAACATTATTCTTGAAACATTGAATGTTGAATTAGAAAATTCATTTAAGAAATTAGGAACTCTTGCATGTAAATTAGATGGTAGTGAGCATGCATTGAAAATTGAAAATTCAATTCTTGAAATTGCAAACTAATCTTTATAGGTTCAATTAAAACCTTACAAAGAAAACAAAACACCTCCAACACTTGCATAGTTTCATAACACACCATCAAAACATGCATTCAAACCTAGGAAGAGGCACCATAACCCATATAAATTAGTAAACCATTTTCCTAGAGTTAGATGTTTCTCTTGTGACATGCTAGGATAGATCTCCCACACTTGCACTATCCATCATAGAACACATTTAACGTGGAGAACAAAACTATATAATTCATATCATAGCATGAAAGCATTTCATCCCAAATTCCTTAGGGTGAAATTCAAACTTATTTAGGTTCCCAAATCTGACCACTAATGATTTTGTAGGGATCCTCTCATAGAAGGTCTCATGAGAGGATGTGGTACATGGATAACAGGTATTTAAGGCACTTGACTGGAGATACAAATTAATTCATTTTGCTAGAGGCTAGGGCAAGAGGTAAGTGATACTTGGAGATAACACCACTAAGAGAGAGGTGGGCTCAGGTATAATTTTCAACTAAAAAACATCCTTGTTAACAATTTTTTATTGGTAGATGGCTTAAAACATAACCTGCTTAGCATAAGCCAACTTTGTGATAAAGGATAGCATTAAATTTTTGTGTATCAGCTGCTTGATAAGCTTAAATAGAAATATTGTGTTGCAAGGAAAAAGAGATAATAATATTTACATGCTTGATTCAAACTGAGTTGAACTCACTGCTTCTCTTTACCTAAAAACTATTGCTAGTGAATCTTGGTTATGTCATAAGAGATTGTATCATAGAAGCATGAAAAATCTTAGAAAAATTAACCAAAAAGACTTAGTGAGAGGCATAAAAAATCTTGAATTCACTAAGGACCACCAATGTGATGTTTGTTAGTTAGGAAAGCAAGACAAATCCTCCTTCCACTCAATCAAGGACATTAACACTAGCAAACCTTTTGAAGTCCTTCACATGGATCTCTTTTGACCCATTAGCATTACAAGCCTATGAGGGAAAGTCCTTGGGTATGTGATTGTTGATGATTACTCTAGGATTACCTGGGTTTGATTTTATATCATAAAAGTGTGTCATTTGAGGAATTTATATCATTCTACAATTTGATTCAGAGGAATCTAGGTTGTGAAATTCTAACAAATTCACAATAATTATGGTGGGGAAATTGAGGATGAGAAATTTGATAATTACTATAAGGAGCAAGAGATAAATTATAATTTTCAGCTCCTAGAATCCCTCAATAGAATAGGGTTGCTAAAAGAGAGGATAGGACTCGGGTAGAAGTTTCTAGATCCATATTAACTGAATACACACTTCCTAAATACTTTTGGGTAGAAGCGATGAATACAGCCTGTTATGTTCTGAATATAGTTAATGTTAGATTCAAGCTGAATAAGACAGCCTTTGAAATTCTTAAGAGTAGGACACCTAACCACTCTCACCTTCATGCCTTCGGATGTAAATTTCTACTAGAAAAGTTTGACCCTAAATCTAATGAAGGAGTATTCCTAGGTTACTCAAATGTCAAAAAAAGAAAATAACAAAAAAAAAAAAAAAGGGTGCTCAAATTTTTGAAAATCCTTAAAAGTTTTCAACAAAAGGACACTGGTGGTAGAGGAGACCACTCATGTTGTTTTGTTGAATATGATAATTATGGAGGGTCTAGGGTAGAAAATATAAAGTTGCAAAAATCATCAAAGTCATAGAATCTATAAATCTGGAGGAAAGGGTAGAACCTAAAAATTTATTGCATAGAGAATAGAGATATTCTTTAAATTTTATTAATGAAATGAGCTTAGGAGACCCATCTAAAGGTGTTAGAACTAGGCATGGATTTTAAAAAGAAGTAAACCACTGTGCCTTCATCTCAATCACTAAACCCACTAATATAAATCAAGCCCTATCTGATGAATTCTTGATCCTAGCCATGCAAGAAGAGTTAAATTAATTTGTGAGAAATAATATTTGGGAACTAGTTGAAAGACCTAAGAATCAGAGTGTTTTTGAAACTAAATGGGTTTTCAAAAATAAAATAATTGATTCTAGCATAGTGGTGAGAAATAAAGTAAGATTAGAGGCTAATGGGTATAACCATATAGACTTTAAAGCGATCTTTACCCGTGTAGCTAGAATGGAAGGCATTAGGGTGAGACTAGCCTTTGCCTGCTTTAAGGGGTTTAAACTATACCAAATGGATGTAAAAAGTACCTTTTTGAATGGGATAATAAAAGAAGATGTGTATGTTGAACAATCCCCAGGCTTTGAAAATTCATAATTTTCTAATCATGTGTTCAAATTATAAACGATATTATATGGTTAAAATAAGTACCTAGAGCATCGTATAAAAGACTAAGCACATTCCTATTAGAGAGAACCTTTATTAAGGGGAGCATAGACCCCACCCTATTTCTCAAAAAAATAAGAGATGAACTACTCATTGTCTAACTAGCGACTTGAAGGTGATTTAGGGTTTTGCTTCCCGTGCTTTGGTCTCTTCACTTATGGCATGGATTTCTAGTTTTTTTCACTGTGTTTTTTTCCTTTTTTTTAATAATATGTATTGCAGTCTATTTTGAGGTTTTTTTTTCAAGTTTGCTGGCTTTGGGATATTATGTCTCCGACATTATCTATCCCTACATCTTCTTCTTTTTTTGATGGAAAATCTCATTCTTTTAAGGAGGTTTTAGTGGATTCTTCTTCTTCTTCTGCTAAACTTCAGTTTGCACAAACTTTATTTAAGGGCTATCCGACTTTGATGTTCGATGACTCAGTGGTTTCACAGCTGACTGCTCCTTTTGTCCTAACCTTGGTTGGAAATTTCTTCTTTGTCGCCTTAATTTCGATGTTATACCTAAGTTTTTTATTATCCTTAAGCTTTCTGGCTCTTTTCACATTGGCTAGCTAGACCCGTAACATATTACAATTTAACTTAGTAATGATCTAGTCTATAGTCACATTTTTTTAAGGTGATCATACTACTTTCAAGCTTCTAAAATGAGATTACTCAAATGGACACTAAATTGTAATGTTCAGGAGGAATCCCATATTGCCCCCATGTGGATCTCCTTCCCGAATCTGCAACTTCTTTTTTTTTTTTTTTTAATTCTTATGTTATATTTGGATTGGATTCGATCTTTGGTAGGCCATTACAGACAGACTAAGTTACACTGTCTATCTTAAGGTCGTCTGTGCTCATGTTTTAGTTGGGTTGGATATTTTGAAGAAACATTCTAATGAGATTTCGATTGTTTGGAATTGAATGAGTATTTCTAAAAAGTTATTATGAAACACCATGTAAAAGGTGATAATAATAAAAAACATTTCCGTGCTATGGTTAATAGGAAATATGCCAAAAGTTGCACTAATAAAATTCATCGAGAGGATGGTTCTGTGATTGAGTATAGCTTAGAAATTGCTAATTTGGTGGTTTAGCATTTTTAAAAATTTTTCAATCAGGGTTTTACTCCTGGTCATATTGATAACCCTGCTATTATTCCTAACCTTATATCTCAAGAGGATAATGAGTTTCTTTCTAAACCTCCTTCCTTAGAGGAAGTTAAAGAGATTGTTCATGGCATGAATGGTGATTTTGTTGCTGGGTCGGATGGCTTCACCATTAAGTTTTTTAGAAATCTTGGCATAATATTAATAATGATCTTTATTCTGCTGTTATGGATTTTTTTGTTGGTAATTCTATTCCTAATTTTTTTTCTTCTACTTCTATTATGGTTATTCCCAAAAATAACTCTGTTAGTAATTGGAATGACTTTAGACATATTAGTCTGTCCACCTTTTTTATAAATTGCGATATAAAATTCTTATGTGTCATTTAACATCTATTCTGTCTAGAATTATCTCTCTTTTTTAAATGGGTTTTGTGAAAGGGAAGGCCATTGTTAGTAATATTATGTTGGCCCAAGAATTTTGTTAAGTTCTGGATGTTAGGGTGAGAGGTGAAAACTTGATTTTGAAACTTGATGTTTCTAAGGCTTATGATAATATTGATTGGAATTTTCTTTATAATATTTTGCATCTTTTTGGATTTAATTCAGTTTTCATCAAGATTATTAGAACCTGCATTGAAGGCTCTTATTTCTCTATTATTATTAATGGTAAAAAGAATGGTTTTTTTAAATCCTCTCATAGCTTAAGGCAGGGTCACCTGATTTCTCCTACCTTCTTCATCATTGCGACTAATTGTTTATATAAAGGCGTTACCAACCTCTTTGAGAATTTGTTTGGCCTTTATATTAGAACTTTGGGTGGTCTTCCTAGCTCCCACTTATGTTTTGCTGATGACTTGTTTATTTTTATGAATGATTCTCTTAATAGGATTAATAAACTTATGGTTTTTTTCATCAATTTGAAATGGTTAGTGGTCTTTCTTTGAATAAAAATAAGTGTTGTTTTATTGCCTCTAAGAGAGTGTTTAACGACTGTATTGTGGTTATTAAAGACTTAACTTGTTTGTGCATTGTCATTTACCCATTAAGCACCTTGGGGTTCCTCGTTTTAAAGGAAAAAAGAAGACTTTTCTTTTTGATGATTTTATCACTTCTGTGAAGAATAAGCTTTTGTCTTGGGATTCTAATTTTTTGAGTTTTGGGGGAATATTAATTCTTATCAAAAGTGTCCTTTGTTCCTTGCTTGTTTATATTTTTTAAACCATGCTTCATACTCAAGAGGTTTGCAATAGAATTGATAAACTTATCAATAAATTCTTCTAGAACGGGGCTAGTAGCAATTCAAAAATTATGTACCGCGTAGGATAATTATTGTGTTGTGTTGGAAGAAGGGGCCTTGGGTTGTAATAGTATGAATGATTTGGCCTATGCTTTTTTTTTAACTTTGGTATTACTTTCATGCTAAAGTGAGCCTTTGGACTAATTTTATGTTTGCTAAGTATTGTGTTGGTAAACAACTAACTACTTGTTATTTTAACCAAGGTGATTCTAATGTGTGGTAGAAACTTTGTAAAGTGAAATGGGCAGTTGAGCCCTTCACCTCTTGGGGGCTTGGTAATTGTAACATTTTATTTTGGTAAGACCATTGGTTGGGTGATTGCTCTATTGATTCAATTATTAATTCCTCTTCCACTATGGCCATTAAGGTAAGTTACTTCATTACCGATAATTGTTGGGACTGTTATAAACTTTCTATTGTTATTCTTGACTTTATTATTTGTTGGTGGAATTTTGAAAACATGTTTTTAAAAATATTAGTTTTCTTTGGGACTTAAAATTGAATTCTACAATCGAATTATCTCGTTAGAAAAAAGTATATCACCTCGAGAGGTGAGAATAAAATTTCATAACGATATTCAGATTTAGAATTATGAAATTCATCTTGAATATTGTGACCGGATGCTAAAGAGAACTTCATATGGCCCTGAAGGGTCAAAATGAGGTTCAATTGAATATTCAGCTACAATATTCAAGAAGTGTGATCGTTAGGTTCACATCCAAAGCCTTATCAAAGAAAGATGTATCTCCCCGAAGGGGGAAAATATCATTCGATGATAATTCTTTGAATATGATAACAATGATCACTAATATTTTAAATTTTCCTAGAGAAATCCAATTGAGTTTTGAGAAATCAATTTTTTAAAATCAGGTGCGTGTGTGGTTCTAAATCTCCTACGAGCGCAAGCCCTCGTAGTTAATTACATCGTAAGAAACGAGGTCTCCTACGAAAACTCTCGATTAAAATAATGGCAAAATTTTGTTAGAATTTCTAGGAGTGATATCAAAGTATGAATAGAATTATTGGAAAATCAAAAGGGAATGGATCAAAATTGAGCAGTTATTAACGGAGTCAAAGGATGAGAGGTAGGGGACACTTTGACATTCCAGAACCATCCGGAAGTGTCCCAACTTAATCTAAGTGTTGGGCTTTATGTTTTAGGATTGAAATGAAGCTTTAATTAGAGTTAAGTATTTTATTAGAAATTTGGGACTATATTCCCGAAATTTGGGGTCTTATAATCAAAGATCTGCCCCGGATCCTAAATCTATTTTGGACACTGGACCACAGTCGTCCGATCCTAACTAATGCAGTGCAAGGTCTGGACTTACCCCGGCCTGGATTGGGGAGCCAGCTAACCACCTAGTCGATTTAAAAGAGATGAGTCCGGTCTTTTTATGAAAGAATGGTAGGGACGTTGTAATTAAAGTTTTGGAGAGTTGGGGCCGACATCTAGAGACTTTCCTAATTGGCCCCTTTGACACATGTTGGGTGCAAAAATGCTAAACTGGTGCAATTAAAATTTTGACTCTTTTAGTTTGTATCTAATGCAATGCATGCTAGTTAACAACTTCCAATCAAGTATGCTTGAAATTTTAAAAAACAGGCTTATAAAATAGTTTTTTAGAAGACTGGACTTCCCCAGGTCCGGCACCTCGTCCTCATAGGTCAGACTATCCGGACTCTACCCGCAGGCGGGGAAGGGTCTAAAGCAAGGAAAGAGTAATGCAAAAATATGCATGCGACCCCGGGGGTCGATCCCCGGCTAATTCCCTAGATTCGTTATCTTTCTATGTTATTTAGACTCACTAAAATTTTAGACTTTTAAAATTATGAGTAGAAAAGTTTCACACCCTCACGAGCCTCACGTATCCAGGCGAAAACAAAGAGCGGCATGCAATCGCCAAAAAACTAGTAAAAACAAGTAATCCTAGAGGCAATCGAATCATCATATCAAATATAAATTAATTAATAAATGTCCATAGGCAAAGTTGCCTTGCTTATTACAAACCAGAATATTACAGAAAGTAAAGTGGCCGGGCACCACTGACAACAACCCGGATTCTAAACCTAGTAACGACGCAAGTTATTTTGAGTGGGATACTCTCAATCTTCAAATCTTCAAATCTTCAATTTCATTCTTCTTTGGACTCCTTTTCTTCAATCTTCTTAGAATCTTTGTAGTAGATTACCCAAATGGATAAGAGGGCACTTCCCTCTAAGGGGAAGGCCACTCTTTCCTCTTTGGGTAAGGAAGAGGTATGATCCGAATTTGGATTTCCAAATGGAAAAGGAGTGTTCCCCAAAGGGGTATCCTTTCCTCTTTGGAATCCAAGCTTTGGATCTATGTATCCCAACTCAAAATCAACTTTCACAACACTTAACAATTATACAAATTACATTGACATCAAAATAAAAATCTAGAATCACCTGCAAGGTTATCCTAAACAATTAATATAAATAAAGCAGTTATTCCCAAGCAGTTATATATGAGCAAAAAAGTAAACACACTGGCCACGCTCTTTTTATGATTTGGGGGCTTTAGCAGCTGAAGCACCTGTGCAAAGAGTTTATAATATTTATGCATTTTTTTGATTTGCCCCCTTTTTTTTATTGCCCTGCATGAGCGTGGCCACCTGCAGAAAACTGTGTCAACATCCAGATCGTACCTAACCTAAGGGTAATCTAATCGCCAAACACATCAATCCATCCACAGAGTACAAAAAAAGTAAGCAGACACAACAGAGCAATTTCATCCACAACATGCAGTGAAAACTACGAAAAGTCCGGCACACAGCAGTAAAGTAAACACCGGCCTAACCTAGATCTAGAGTTGGTTGTCCTAGCACATCATCTAAAGTGTGTGAGAAAGGTCGTGTGGCAGGGGTATATCCTAAGTTGGGTGATTAATTAAAGTTATCTAAAAGTTTGGGTTTGTTAAGGCTTAATAGGGGGATTTAGATTAAAATTTAAGTATTAATGAATTAAGAATTTTAATTGGATATATTTTAAAAGTTAATTGATTACTACCTTTGTTTCACACCGAGGCCGTGAAGTTTATTTCACCTTCCTTGGGGCTAAGCTAATAGCCTCGTAGGCCTGGGTTACCCAGTAGCAATCGGGTTTGATTAAGTTATTTAAATTGGTTGGAATTAAAAGAGTGGATTAATATTAAAATGAGTGAGTTACTGATTTTAAAAGCTTGATTAATTTAAGTTCGCCATTAATTGATTCGTGGCGTTGTGCCACCAGGCTCGAGGAACCAGCCTCCTTAGGACACTTAGCCCCGCAGCCCGGAGTAGTCCAGCCGATAAACCAAATTAATGTAATTGAATTAGAGACTTTTTTTTAAAAATGTTAAATAATTAAAAAGTTAATCCATTTTAAGGTTTGACACCCTTTAGAATCCATTCGTGGCGTTGTGCCACCAGGCTCGAGGAACCAGCCTCCTTAGGACACTTAACCCCGCAGCCCGGAGTAGTCCAGCCAATAAACTTCAACTTTAGGGTGGTTGTTGTGTTTTAAAGGATTTGTTAAATGTTTTAAGCATTAAACCAATATTTTCTGAGTTTTAGAATGATTTGAGCCTTATGAATTTTTGAATATTTTAATGATTTAATTAAGGGGTTGAAAATGACTTTTTGATTAAGTTCAAATTCTGGAATGTTTGTATTTTATTAAAATACTAGACCTTACTACGATCAGTTAGAAGGTAGGTACGTTAAAATCGGATTTTTCTACATTTTATTACGACGGTTTGAAGTTTTGAACTAGTTTTAACTTAAAGTTGACCGATTTGTTGACTTTTTAAAACATTGCAAATTTCTGGAATTTAATATTTTTAATAAATACTAGACATCAATATGAGTTGAATGCAAGTGAGTTTGGGTAATTTGGATTTTTCTGGAATTAGTTATGGATTATTGAAGTTTGGGCATTTTAATGGGTTTTGGGAATTTCTTAATTAGAAGGCCTCTTTTGTGATTTTGCTTCAAACAAGTTCCCAACTTCTTGAAAACACCTCCAAAGGTCAGGAACAACCTAAGGAGGGGTCCCCAAGTGTTTGGGAGATTTTTGGATTTTTATATTATTATTAATTAATTATCTTAATTAAATATTGGTTTTCACTTAAAATTAAATTAGGGTTTAAATTGCTGTCAAATCAAAGGGCTTTTAATTATCATAGATTAAGGACTGAATTCTGGTCAGTTTAAGGGTTTATATGTAATTTTTGGATTTAAATTGGATTTATTACAATTTTTAGAAGTTTCAAAGGCTTAATTAAGGATTTAAGGCTTAGAAAATTAATTAGGGGACCTAATGATCTCAAAGATCAGTGAAAATTTCCCTAGGGGTTGAGGGTGTCACTAAGTTCAAATGTTCAAAGTTTCAACTCAAGGGAAAGTGAATCCTAATTATGGAAATTTTTCTAAGTTTTCTATACATGAGTCCTTAATTATTGTCCTTAATTATGTCACTAATCTTGATGGGCTTGAATCAATGTTTGAACTAACCCTCATACTCAATACACAAGGCATGCATGATCCACATAAACACATTCAATACCTAAATCTAGGAGAGCCTTAGACTAAGTGGTGTGTGCACCTTAAGCATGCAATTAACTAATTAACATAATTAAGACAAAATTAGTGAATAATCAAAGAATGATCATCCACTAATCATCCCCTTTACTTCTATTCAAATATGCTCAATCAACATTTAAGATCTCAAGTGACTTCTCAAACACTTGAAGATTTACATATATATAATTTCAAAATATATATTAAAATATATAAATATAAATGAATATCTATATATAAATAGAAATATATATTATAAAATAATTAAATATATTATTAAAATACATGTTAATGAGTTGAAGGATCCACTGATCTCCATAGAAGTTTGAAAATAATAAAAAGATTTTCCTTATATTTTTCAAAATACTTGATATTTAATTAAATGTAAAAAAAGGTTAATAAGCTTCAATAATTCAAAATACCATCAAAATCTATTCAAATAATATTGACAAATTTTCTGGAGACCAGCCATACTCTCAACAACATGCATGCCAAATTTCAGATAAAAATAATTTATACATAATTAATTAAAAATAAAATACATATTTCTGTATTTCTTAAATTACTAATAAAATAATAACCAAAAGAGTTTGATTTTATTTTTAAAATAAACTAGCTGAAATTCTGAAAATTTTGATATATTATACTCAATTTTTGGTTATGTATTTGATTTACTGTAATTTTTTTAAGTTTCTGTAATTAAAACTAATTAAAACTCATTTTCCTTAATCAAATGGCGGCGGTCAGACACGCGGCACGCTCGGATTCGTGGGATCGAAACCGCGCGGCGGCGGGGACACGCGTCGGCCGCGGGCCGCTTCACGCGGTTTTCACTTAACCACGTCAGCGGCTCGTAGTAGCCGTTGGATTAACCGCGGGTTCGATCCAACGGCTGAGATCAGATCCCGCGGTTTGATCTCAGCAGGAGAGGATCAAACGGCGGAGATTCGATCCCGCTGTTCCGAATGGACGGCCCTGATCTCGCCGGACGGCTGATCGAACGACGGATCGAAAGCACGGTCGGATCAGACCGCGGAAGGGCTCGATCTGGACCGTTGATCGAACGATCAACGGTCCAGAAAACGTACACTCGCCGGAGACCGTGAGTGACGCCCTAGAAAACGTATTTCGCTACGTTCTCTCGATCGGATCGATCATTTCACTTGAAATTTTAAATGTAGATTCAAGACATGAACAGAAATCATGGGGAATAGTTAGTTTTAACTAAAACCCTAAAAACATAAGGCTATTTAGATCTAACTAATGTGAACTAGATCTAGGGTTTTAGGGAGTTATACCGTTAGATCTTCGAAATTTCTGGATTGATGAGCTTGTAGATTGTCCAAGTGAAGATTCCCAGCGAAAATCCAAGCTCGAACGCGTCTGGATCGGCTGCTATAGGCTTGGAACGGTCTAGGTGGTGGGTTCGCCGGAGAACTCGCCGCCGGTGACGTGCAACCACTTGGATTTTTGTAGTGGGGAGGTAGAGGAAGTTCTGGAGATTCAAAACGAACTGAGAGTTCGATCTGGGAGGCTAGGGGAGTGGGAGAAAGTGCTTTGATCCAATCCCCTCAAAAGTCACCTTTTCCCCTATTCAAACGGCCTGGGCTGGATTGGATGGCTGGGATCTACTCCTGGACTCTCCAGATGATGCCACCTGTCCCTGGGAAAGCTGGAAGGCTGCGGAAAGGGCTGGACATGCCTCATTCCCATTGGGTGGACTTGGGATGAGTGGAGGAGACATTGCCATTTAAGGCTAAACCAGACCCTGAGCCTGGTTAGGAGAGCTCCAAGTGAGCTTTTGGACATTAAGGGGTCGGCCTAAAGCAGCTTAAATCAAGGGAAAGGGGCTTAGCATGTGATAAAGCCTTCTAGAAGAGGTTTAAGCTTGGGTTTGACCAGGTTGACCAGTCAACTGGTCAATGGGGCTGAGGTGGCATCCAAGCAGGTCATGGAGTCTTTCCAAGTGGCTGGATGGGTGTGGCTTGAGCTAAGTAAGGCTTAATAGGTTGGTTTGACCTATAGGCATGGTTCTCTAAGCCTTAGGTTGACTGGTTTGACCAGTCAACACAGTCAATGGTTAGTGAGGTGACACTTAGGTAGTCCCCATGCACTAGTCAATTAAGCTAAAGGGGGATTAAGGCTTGGAATGGAGCTTAAGGGTTTAAGCCATTCCAAATGGGTTTCATTGAGTTGACTAAGTCAAACTCAATGTGGTTTGACTCCAAATAGGTTTAGGAATATTCAAGGTATTGAATGGAATGATTTCAAGGGTTTGAAGATGTTGATATAGTTAAATTAGTCAAAATGGTTCATTTGAGCTCTTAAGGGTTCATTGGGTCAAACCATGTTGACTAGGTCAACCAAGTTGACCCAATGGGTGAGTTTGGGCTGGATAAATTCAGGATGATGTTTGGAAGCCATTGGAGGTGGTCTCCAAGTCTAGAGAGGTCAATTGGGTCAAAACCCCTATTTGAACCCTTAAGGGTCTTCTTGGGTCAACCCTGTTGACTTGGTCAACCAGATTGACCTAGGAGCTGGGATTGGATTCAACAGGTTTAAAATGATATTTGAAACTTGCTGCAAGTGATTGCATTCAATTTGGAGTTCATTTGGTTTAAAAAGCATGTTTGAGCCCCACAGGGGTATTTTGGTCACTTTGGGCTCATGACCACTAGGGGCTAAAATGAGTCCAGAAAGTTTCAGTTTACTGCTCAACATATCAAGATTAATGGTCTGGAATTGATTAGAAGCTTTGGTGAAAGTTCTAAGGTCAAAATCTTCAAGGCCAAAGGTCCAGTGGCATAGGCTGTAAATATTTGAAGGTTTTACAGCCTATGGATTTTGATTTAGATTCTGGGGCTAGAGACCTTAGAATGGGCTCAAATTTGAGGGGTAACCTCTAGAGACATGTCTTATCACTTTGCAAGTGGTAGACTTTGAATCAGAGGTCATTTGGCTAGGTTTCAAAGTATTTGAAAATTCAATGAAAAAGGCCTTTAGGACAGGGCCTTAAGATTTGGGATTTGGGTTTGGATTTCTGGATTTGGAATGGATTTTAAGTTTGAATGATTAATATTGAAGTATCCAAATCATTAACAATCATGTGGTGATTGTTAATGAATGGAAAGGGTCAAAGCTAGATCAAGGGTAGGCTCAAAGTCAAAGTTGAAGTTTGAATTGTCAAGTAAATTGGATCAAAGTTTGGGTGTGGTTGAAGCTTGGATTAATTTGGATTTAAATTGAATGGAGTTTGAGATTTGAATCAATCAAAAGTAGGAATTGATTTGAGGTTGAGGTTGATCAAGGATGTGGATTGGTTTGAAGTTGGAGTGATCCTAGGATCTAGAGGAGTTCTAAGATCTAGGATTTAAGGGAATCCTAGGCTCTAGAGTAGGCCCTAAGGTCTGGCTTTAGGAAAGGATCTTAGGGTCTAGAGTGGATCCTAGGATCTAGAATTAATCTAGAGTTTGGAAGGGCCTTAGTGACCTCATACAAAAATGAGGTCAACAAATGGACCCCCAATGTGTGTGGTTGAAGGAACTTCTGCTGCACACATTGGCGTTGACCGAATAGAAGTGGAATCTTAAGAGTGTAAGGGAGGGCATCTCCCAACCTTAGGCCTATAGGATGCTATTAAAAGGCTTACACCAACTAGACAGGAGAACTGGAGAAACCAAGGTAGGGAATACCTAGCCTTGGGTCTAAGGAAGGGCATCACCCAACCTTAGGCCTACAGGATGCTGATAGAAGACTTACTCCTAGTAGACAGATCAACTGGAAACCAAGGTAGGGAATACCTAGCCTTGGGTCTAAGGAAGGGCATCACCCAACCTTAGGCCTATAGGATGCTGATAGAAGACTTACTCCTAATAGGCAAAATTAACTGGAAACCAAAGTAGGGAATACCTAGCTTTGGGTCTAAGGAAGGGCATCACCCAACCTTAGGTCTACAGGATGCTGATAGAAGACTTACTCCTAGTAGACGGATCAACTGGAAACCAAGGTAGGGAATACCTAACCTTGGGTCTAAGGAAGGGCATCACCCAACCTTAGGCCTATAGGATGCTGATAGAAGACTTACTCCTAATAGGCAAAATTAACTGGAAACCAAAGTAGGGAATACCTAGCTTTGGGTCTAAGGAAGGGCATCACCCAACCTTAGGTCTACAGGATGCTGATAGAAGACTTACTCCTAGTAGACGGATCAACTGGAAACCAAGGTAGGGAATACCTAACCTTGGGTCTAAGGAAGGGCATCACCCAACCTTAGGCCTATAGGATGCTGATAGAAGACTTACTCCTAATAGGCAAAATTAACTGGAAACCAAAGTAGGGAATACCTAGCTTTGGGTCTAAGGAAGGGCATCACCCAACCTTAGGTCTACAGGATGCTGATAGAAGACTTACTCCTAGTAGACGGATCAACTGGAAACCAAGGTAGGGAATACCTAGCCTTGGGTCTAAGGAAGGGCATCACCCAACCTTAGGCCTATAGGATGCTGATAGAAGACTTACTCCTAATAGGCAAAATTAACTGGCAAACTAGGATGGTGCCACGAAGGGCGTACTCCATCACTAATCCCCGGGCGAAATGCCAGGGTGGTGCCACAGAGGGCGCACCCCACCACTAGCGGGTCTAATCCTAAGGGAAGGAAAGACCTAACCTTAAGGAAAAGGCGAAGAGCGTTAAAAAAAAACTTTAAAAAAAGGTAGAATTAAGTTGTAAATCAAGAAGAGGAAGTCTTATTAATTGATAAAATGAGCTACATCAAGCGTAGTATTTCTTAAGGAAACGCCCATTAACAGGTAGCATTGGGTGGTTCCCTTTACAATCTACTAACTGATACGAGCCTCCTTCGTAGACAGTCTCTATAACGAAGGGTCCTTCCCATGTAGGTTCAAATTTGCCTCCCAACTTCCGATGGGCCAAGATAGGCCTCCGAAGGACCAATACCAAGTCTCCCGCTTGGAAGGTCCTAGGTCGCACTAACTTATCGTGAGCTTGAACCATACGGGATTTATACAACTCTAAACTTTGTTGAGCTTGGAGACGTCGCTCTTCAAGGCCTTCGAGTTCTTCCAATCGTAGTTTTGCATTTTGTTCATTGGTAATTTGATTCTGAACTGCAATTCTAAGCGAAGGGATTTGTATTTCCAAGGGTAAAACAGCCTCAGATCCATACACTAGTGCAAACGGGGTGGATTGGGTCGGGGTTCTATAAGTGGTACGATAAGCCCACAAAGCTTCCACCAACCGCTCATCCCACTGCCGTTTGTTATCATCAAGGGTCTTTTTGACAATTTGCACCAAGGTTTTGTTGAAGGCCTCGGCCAATCCATTTGCCCGAGGGTAATAGATCGTCGAATATCTCCAATCAATATTATGGCGCCTTACAAAACTATTGATTTTTGTAGACTTGAATGCGGACCCATTATCGGATATGATTCTGCGGGGTACGCCGAATCGATATACAATATGGTCACGAAAGAATTTTAAGACATGGTGTGATGTTACGTTTCGTAGGGGAATCGCTTCCGCCCACTTTGAAAAGTAATCAGTTGCTGCTAATATGAAACGATGACCTCTCGCGGAGGGAGGGTCAATCGGCCCAATGATATCCGTGCCCCAACTCTCGAAGGGCCACGAGGCTATCGTAGGGTGTAACACATTAGGCGGCTGATGTAAAACCACACCATGGACCTGACATTGATGACAGTGCTTTGCAGTATTCATGCAATCGTCAATCATTGTAGGCCAGTAGTATCCAAGTCTCTTAATCTTTAATTTCATTTTTGGACCCGATTGATGAGCACCGCACAGTCCTGAATGAACTTCATTAACAATTTTCTGGGCTTCTCGCTTGTTCAAACAGCGCAGCCACATGTGATCGAAAGACCGACGGTACAACAGATCGTTAACTAGTGCATATGATAGGGCACGTTTCCTAATCTGGTTGGAGAGTGATTTATCCTGGGGAAGCTTCCCTTCTTTAAGGTAATCGACTAAGGGTCGTCTCCAATCGCCTTCTTCGTCAGTTGTCGAAGAGGCAGAAAGGATCTGAAGGGGAGTCTTATTAATGTATTCCAAATCTATAAGAGAAAGAGTCTTACGACCCTGTATCTCTATAGGGATGGAATCCTCCTCAGGACATGCAAATTCTTTTGCAAGTTTTGCTAAGGCATCCGCCGCAGAATTGCTTCCACGGGGAACCCTATACAAAGTGGCAATGGGGATTTGTTCCAACAAGTGAAGCGTGTACTGGTGATATTTTAGGAGATTCGGATTCAAGACTTTATAAGTTCCGGCGACTTGGTTAATAACTAGTTGGGAATCTCCAAAGATCTTAATCTCTTTAATCTCCATTAGAATTGCAAGTTCCAAACCAGTTATCAGAGCTTCGTATTCAGCTTCGTTGTTTGTGCAAGGCTCCGATAAGTGGTAGGAAAAATGCATCATTCCTTTTTCTGGTGTAATAAAAATTAGACCGACTCCAGCCTTTCCAGGAATTACAGATTGTTGGGTCGCAATCCTACAAGAGGATGCTGCCCCATCAAAATATAATTCCCAGATGGCCTCGCTAGATTCCCCCAAACTCATGATTTGTTCGTCGGGTAAGTCATCATTCAGAGGAGAATCTGCTGGCAGCGGGTGTGCTGCCAGAAAGTCGGCAACAGCCTGTCCTTTCACAGCACGGAGAGGAGTGAAAGTAATCTCAAATTGCAACAATATCATAGACCAACGGGCTAAACGTCCTGACAACGTAGGTCGGGTCATAAGATATTGCAAAGGATTAACTCTTGAAATCAGACTGATTGAGTGGGAGAGCATGTAATGCCTCAGTTTCTGAGCTGCAAAAACTAAAGCAAGACAATGCTTCTCAATTGACGGGTATCGAATTTCAGTAGGAAGGAGTCTTCGACTAAGGTAGTAGAGAGCATTCTCTTTTCCTTCGTCGTTAACTTGAGCTAACAGAGCACCTAAAGACTCATCTAGAGCTGCGGTGTAGAGGATTAATGGCTTTCCGGGAATCGGAGCTGCCATGACTGGCGGGTTAGAAAGGTATTGTTTGATATCGTCAAAAGCATTTTGACACTTCTCGCCCCATACGAATTTAGTATCCTTTTTCGCAAGGACAGAAAAGGGTTGACATCTCCCGGAAAGATTAGAAATAAACCTCCTTATATATGCCAATCTACCTTGTAGAGACCTTAACTGAGTAAGGCTCTTAGGGGATGGCATATCTAAGATGGCTTCAATTTTAGCAGGATCTATCTCAATTCCGCGGTGCCTTACTACGAATCCTAAGAATTTTCCCGAAGCGACGCCGAAGGCGCACTTCAAGGGGTTCATTTTCAAATCGTAGCGGCGCAACCGTTCGAAAACAACTCTTAAGTCATACAGGTGAGCCTCTTTAACCTTGCTCTTGACAACTAAATCATCAATATAACATTCAACTTGATTATGAATTAAGTCGTCAAAGATACGGGTCATGGCCCGTTGGTAGGTTGCTCCGGCATTCTTTAGGCCGAATGGCATTACCTTATAACAAAAGATTCCAATAGGGGTTCTGAACGCCGTATTTCTCTCATCTTCAGGGGCCATCTTGATTTGGTTATAACCCGACGAGCCATCCATGAATGAGAAAATAGCATGTGAGGAGGCAATGTCCACCATGAGTTCTGGTATTGGTAGGGGGAACTCATCTTTAGGGCATGCCTTATTCAGATCCCTATAGTCGACACAAATCCGAATCTGACCATTTTTCTTTCGAACTGGCACGACGCTGGCCACCCAAGAGGGGTATTGTTCCTCTCGAATGAATCCGGCTTCTGCCAATTTCTTAACTTCAGAAACGACTTGTTGCTCAATCTCTAAGCGCATGCGTCGAGGAGCTTGTTTAACAGGAATGGCATCATGCCGAACCCCAAGTTTGTGAACTGCTACCTCAGCAGGCAAACCTGGCATTTCATCGTATGTCCAGGCAAAGCAATCCCTGAACTCGAATAACAACTGGATTAAGTCTTGGGTTTCACCCTCGCTTAACAAAGTACTTATGAAAATCGGACGGGGGTCATCATCGTTTCCCAGGTTAATTTCTCTTAACTCATCGACTGTCGACTTAATTTCCTCTTCAAATTCAGGGGGTGCATCCCGAACTTGAAGATCATCGGGATCGTCTAAAGTCTCCAAACAGAGTTCATCCAAAGGACAAGGAGGATCTGTAGGGACATTTGGAGAATCGAGATGGTAAGTTATCATTAGGCAATACTCATCATCATCGAATGAACTAACTGTTCCAAAGCCAATACCACTCATTGGATTTTTACTTATTTTTGTTCGCCAAATATTCTCGTGGTATCTAGCTTGACCCTTAGTCCATCGGTATGGTACAGAACCTTTAGAAAAAGTATTTTTTACACAAACAGGGAAGTAGCCGAAAGGTAATTCCATTAATTCATTAAAATCTGCCTCCTCAAGGGTTACATCACCTTCGTCCCTTGCGGAGGAGGAGCCAGGAAAGAATTTCTGGACTTTCTTAACTTCACCATCCAAGTTGGGGGCCACTTTGACTTTCAACCCTACAACCCTGCCTGCCGACAGTGGGGTCAGAGAAAGGGCCTCTATCCTTCTAGTGAGCTTTTCATACATTGTTAATTCGGGCTCGTCACTTTTAACTTTTGAAATATCTACCTCAGGGTCACTGTCCTGGTCTAAGGTGAGATCAAATTTTGGAGGAGTATTTATGTTTTGACAATCGAGAGAGAGGGCAGCACCTTGACTTTCTAGCTCACTATCGGAATCTGATTCCAAATCAATGTATACGGGTGCTGCTCTCCTGTCTAATGAAGCACGGCCTCGACCTCGTGCCCTCAAAGCCATCCTCCCACCTCTTTGAGGTAATGTGTTTGGAGGTCTAAGGACAACAATATCAGAGTCGTCTTCACTACTCGATTGAATCATTTCTTGATTGATATTCTTATCTTTTTCTTTCTTTTGGTTGAATTTTTGTTCAACCATTTTCTCCTCAAATTTGATCTCTAATTTAGAACGGGACGAAGACCCTTTTGGTACAAAATATGCAGCATCTTCGTAGATCCCAATTTCTTGAATTGAGAATGGTTGCAAATCACCCTTAATCACATGTTCAATGCCATCTCGTTGATACTTAATGCATTGGTGCAGGGTAGATGGAACCATTCTATATTCGTGAATCCAAGGTCTACCTAGAAGTGCGTTAAAGGACGTAGTCGAATCAATTATATGAAATTTAGCTTCAGTTTTTAAACCTCCTATTTCCAGGAGTAGAGTGATCGAACCTAAAGCTCTCTCGCCCTTCTCGTTGAACCCACGAAGCACCAACCTGTCGGTTGAAAGCTTGCTAGTATCAACTCTGAGATAAGCAAGGGTCTTTATGTTCATCACGTTGACCGATG
This sequence comes from Dendrobium nobile, assembly GCA_022539455.1. Taxonomy (NCBI): domain Eukaryota; kingdom Viridiplantae; phylum Streptophyta; class Magnoliopsida; order Asparagales; family Orchidaceae; genus Dendrobium; species Dendrobium nobile. The sequence goes on along the minus strand of CM039718.1, from coordinate 15,583,935 downwards.
CACCCGGATCAACAAGGACTCTTGATAACTTGAAATTTCCCACATTTACAGTAATGTAGAGGGGACGATTGTGGTCAGCAGTTCTCAAGAGTAAATCTTCATCTGAAAAGGTAACCCCAGGGACCTCTTTGAAGTAGAGAGCCTCACCTTCTGAAGTTGCAGCCAACTGTGTTAAGCAAATCTCGGGATCGAGAAGTGCTTTAATTAGAGACTCCCTCATTTCTTTGGAAAGAAGGAGGGCGTCATAAATACTTAATTTTGCTGGCAACTTCCTAAGGTGGGCTAGAACATTATAATCAACCTTAGGAACGACAGACTCGAAACCCGGAGGAATTACAGGGAATTCTGGTTGTTGAGGGGAATCCGGACTTAGATTTTCGAATGAAGGTTGTTTGCCTTTATCCTGAGGGGGCAACCTAGGGGGTAAGACTTTACCGCCACGGAGTTGCACCTGCTCGACATCTTTAGGCGGGCAAACTAGGGCAGTGTCTACACACACCATAGGTGTTGGATCATCATTTTCTGAAAGCGAGTCAGAATCTGAAAGTTCTATCAAGATAGGATTTCCTTGAAAATTGATTTGAGGGAAATCACTTTCTGATAAAGCTTCACATTCGACCTCTTCTTGAATAGTCGATTCGGGGAGGTTGGTTTGACTAACCTCAATATTTGGTTCATTAGAAGTTTGATTTGAAACAGGAGAGTCATCAATTTGCATTTGAGATTCATGGTTAATCATCAAGACAGAAGTAGAAGGATGTTTTTTATTCATCTTTTGACCCTTCGCCTTTGATGGGGCAAAGTAAAAGTCAGATAACAAAAGAGGGGAAAGGGTTTTAACACCACCATCCGCCATTCTAATACATCTCTCATCTACACACTTCCTCTCTACAAAATCAAATTTTTCTTCTTTTACATTTTTCTCAGTAGTTCCTAAGACTACTGGAGAGGAAAGTGGCTCAACATCCTTCTGCGAAGCATCCAGGTCAACCTTCCACACCGGGGCCTGGGCTATCGTAGTCAGCTGTTGAGAAAGATGAAAAGACTTGTTAATCGACTTTTTAAGTGCCCGGGACAGAGCAATGTCCCAACCATCTTCAACAAAACAAGAAGAGTTAAGAGGATTACCTGAAATGGTCTTAATTGAAGCCTTTTCTGGATCGACCAAGTATTCTTTAGGTATTATGATGTTACCTTGGGTGTAGTTCCTCTCAAGCCAGTCTTTAAACACAACGCAGTCCTCAAGAGGGTGACTAAGCATCCTGTGGTACGGGCAATACTTGGGATCATCTTTCTTACTCTCATCCTCAGGCCTCCTAGCCTCTGGCAACTGAAAATCTGGTTTCTTTAACAGACTTCTGAAGATCTTCTTAACTGACTCCCTTTTAAATGGATAAGGCTTTGCCAATCTCTCTCTAAAAGGGATGAAGAAGGATCTCTAGTATGTTGAGGAACTATCTGAAAGGGCTGCTTCTGAGGCGGCTGTGGTGGAAGTGGAGTGCTAGGCTGACTAACCACTGGCCTCTTTCCTTTATCTACTGCTGAGACCACAGCTTTCTTTTCAAATGTCTTCACCAGTTTTGGACCCTTCCTTTCTTCAGACTGCTCTCGTAAGAATGGCATCCTAGGAGCCTCTTCCTGCAAATTGCTAGCCTTATTAAGAAGTTTCTCAAAAGTTTTAATAGTGAAACCCTTCAGGAGAAAAGCAACAGGGCCGTGGATATTCTTCAACAGAATCTCCACAGCATGTTGTTCTTGCAACTGGGGTTCACACTTCATCGAGAGGTTTCGCCACCTCAAGATGTACTCAACTAGAGACTCTCCCGGCTTTTGCTTTTCAACCACGAGATCGCCCACGGTGGTGCGTTGTTGCGCTCCAGAAAATCTCTTAAGAAAGAGGTTTTCTAGGTCGCTAAAGGTTCTTACTGAACCGTTGGGCAGATCGGCGTACCATTCAAAAGCAATGCCGGACAGACTACTTACAAATTGGCGAAATAGCAGAGCATCTGACCCTCCTGCGTTGCAACAGCTTGCTCGGAAGTGGGCCAGATGCTGTCTCGGGTTTTCGATTCCAGTGAAAACTTTAAAAGTTGGTGGCACAAAGCCCTTTGGGTAAGGAACTAAGTCATATTCCTCGGGGTAGGGTCTACCCTTTGAAATAGACACAGTTCCTTGAGCATGGGCTAAGGCCTCCCTTACCTGGTCCTCAATTAATTGCTTGATATCCTTCTGAGGTGGGATTGAAGGAATGGAGGAGACTGCAGGGTGAACTGGAGGTGTCTCTACTGGACAAGGGAGAGTCACAGGTGGTGACTCAAGAGGTCTGGAATTAAGTTCTGCCCTTTTGGCCCTTTCTGTGAGCTCTCGAGCTGACTGGTGGATCTTAAAAGACTCTTGCTGTGATTTGTCCAACTTCTCTTGCATTTCTCTAACTTGTGACATCATGCTAGCGAGCTGAGTCTCCAAGTTTTTTATATGTTCTTCATCTCTATCTTTCACAGACTCATCTGACTCTGACTCAACAGCATGCGGATCATCATCCTTAACAAATCGGCGCTTGCTGGGCTCAGCTTCTTTATTAGACCCTCTAGTTTCAACCACATGAATGCCCCCAACATAATCATCTTCATCTCCAAGGAGATCATCCATATCAGGGTCGAAAGAAGCCGTTCCTTCTTTGTTCAACAAGATGTTTCTTATTTCTTGGACTACCTCCTCGACCGGTCTATCCCCAATTGATTTAGGGTCAAGGGGTAAGTATCCTTTATACTCAGCCATATCAAACAACTCTTCAGAATCCATAAGGGCGATGATTTCTGTAAGCTTTGGATTAGGATCTGGTTGAGACTTTGTATCCGGTTCATCTTCCATTTCTAAATCCTGGTCCATTCTCTCCTCTTCGACTATCCCAGAGCTGGTAGTCAGAAGAGTGGCATCCTCTACAGGGAGAGGGACATATTCCTCAGGAGAAGTAGGAGCTTGTAAGGTGATAGTTCCCACATCTGGTAAGGTAAGGTCCTCAGACACCTGACTAAGGGGCCTAGGAATGACACTCGGACTTTGGGGATCATCAACTGGGGTAACAGGAATGGTAACTATTGGATCCGGGGTCAGACTGGCTGTGGTAGGGCTGTCAACTGTAACAACTGGAGTACTAGCCTGAACATCCATCAATTCAACTGCACTCGGAGTAGGGTCGACTGGAACTCGTTGGAGCTGCAGAATGAACTTAGAAGTTCTAGGAGGTGGTGGTAGATTCTCCAATTTAGTTCTTTTTGGCACATATCTCCTTTCAGGAGATTTAGGTCTTTTTCCTTTAAGGTCCACAGACTTTTGAACTTCAACCCCCTTTGGTTTGACAATCACAGAGGCCAATCTTACAGGTTTATGTGGGGGTACCGGGGGTCTACCAGTAGAGTGGCGGCCTCTCTCGGACCCAGTCAACACAATACCCTCTGTTTGAGAGGACAGAGGGCGTGGCACCCAGTGATATCCATCAACCAGTACCGAAGTAGCGGGCTGTCTAGCATACTTCTTATTCTTCCTAACGAATTGAGGGGTTAAATTCTTTGCTTCAGATACTTCTTCCTTCAGCACTTCTTTTTGGAAGCGATGTGAGATCACTCCCTTTAACTGTTTCACATATTCCTCTTTAGTCTGCCCAGTCTGTGCGGCGCAGGTATGAATTATATTTCTCAAAGTTCTTGTTTTTTGGAGATGTTTTTCTTTCTGAGTCTTCTTGGTCGAGTAGTCGACCGGGCATGGTGGGAGAACGGGCTATCCTAGCTATCCTCTCCTCCCCTTGAGCTGAAGCCAGGGGGTAAAAGCGACTTCCCTTCAGGAGGGGAGAGGAAGCAGGAATAGGTAGCTCCTCAACAGCCTCAGGTTCTACTTGAGCCAAGGTCTTAAAGGGTAGAACTCTCTTAGCCTTAGAGATTTTCTTTCTAAGTCTCCTCAAGTAATTCTTCTTCTGATTCTTCGTGGTGAATCTAAGTCCAGAACTAGACCCTTCTTCAAAAACAGACTTAATTTCAGTGGAAGGCTCAACAACTGGTTCAGGTTGTTTCTGATCATCACTGACTACTGGCAAGGTGGGTGCAGATCCCACAATTAACTCAACTACTGGGGGAGTTTCCTTACTGGCATCTAGGCTCACAATCTGGTGTCCATCCATAGAGAGCTCAAGAGTACTAAATCCCATTCCAAAAATAACAGTGCTCCCTTGGTCATTAACAGTTGAATACAACTCTCGGTCAAAGGAGAAAATCAGTTGGCCAGCCATTTGAAATTTTCTGAAAGTTAAAGAAGATGATTAAAATTAGATCTTTTTGAAAAGAGTGGTAAAAAAGTATTTTATTATTATTATTTTTGAAAGTATGACATATATTGGCCCACGAGGAAATCGTATGGGGTAACATATGTCGACTTGGAGTTTAAGAAGATTTTTGAGGAAATTTTGAGAATTTGAAATGGGTTTTCTTACAAGTTCGAAAACACAACGGACAGAGTTTCCCCTTGCCCGAAGGCTTATGGAATTGTGAGAAAGCCCAAGTAAAAAGAATAGTTCAACCCTCCCCACACTTAGAAGTTAAAGGGGAAATGAGGGGGTTAAAACTAACAAGTTTGGAATGAAATCAAAAATTTTGAATGCTTTTTAATTTTAAGGATTTATATGTCGACCGAAAAATTTATTGACCATAAATCCATAAAATTAAAAAATTAAAAAAAAATATCCAGAGATCTGATTTGACACTGTCGCCTCACAAGCTATGCTGGGGCAGAAGGTCAAAATCAGAACAGAAATTTAAATGAAATCAAATTTAGAGGTAAAACCTCTCTTTTAATATTTTGTTATTATTTTAGATGTTGGCCACACTAACCCAAGGAAGAAATGAGTAAGGGACCAACAGAAGAAATGATAGTTAAAACTACCGATGAAACAAATTTTTGCCATTATTAAAGATGGAGAGAGAGATTTGTCCCACCGGGCGTGCCATTTTTTTGTTGGTGGAATTTTGAAAACATATTTTAAAAATATTAGTTTTCTTTGGGACTTAAAATTGAATTCTACTAATCGAATCATCTCGTTAGAAAAATTATATCACCCCGAGAGGACGAGATAAAATTTCATAACGGTGTTCAGATTTAGAATTATGAAATTCATCTTGAATATTATGACCGGATGCTAAAGAGAACTTCATATGGCCCGAGGGTCAAAATGAGGTTCAACTGAATATCCAGCTACAATATCAAGAAGTGTGATCGTCGGTTCACATCCAAAGCCTTATCGAAGAAAGATGTATCTCCCCAAAGGGGAAATACACATTCGACGATAATTCTTTGAATATGATAACGATGATCACTAATATTTTAAATTTTCCCAAAGAAATCTAGTGAGTTTTGAAAATCAATTTTTAAAATCAGGTGTGTGTGTGGTTCCAAATCTCCTACGAGCGCAAGCCCTCGTAGTTAATTACATCGTAGGAAACGAGGTCTCCTACGAAAACTCTCGATTAAAATAATGGCAAAATTTTGTTAGAATTTCTAGGAGTGATATCAAAGTATGAATAGAATTATTGGAAAATCAAAAGGGAATGGATCAAAATTGAGCAGTTATTAACGGAGTCAAAGGATGAGAGGTAGGGGACACTTTGAGATTCCAGAACCATCCGGAAGTGTCCCAACTTAATCTAAGTGTTGGGCTTTATGTTTTAGGATTGAAATGAAGCTTTAATTAGAGTTAAGTATTTTATTAGAAATTTGGGACTATATTCCCGAAATTTGGGGTCTTATAATCAAAGATCTGCCCCGGATCCTAAATCTATTTTGGACACTGGACCACAGTCGTCCGATCCTAACTAATGCAGTGCAAGGTCTGGACTTACCCCGGCCTGGATTGGGGAGCCAGCTAACCACCTAATCGATTTAAAATACATGAATCCGGTCTTTTTATGAAAGAATGGTAGGGACGTTGTAATTAAAGTTTTGGAGAGTTGGGGCCGACATCTAGAGATTTTCCTAATTGGCCCCTTTGACACATGTTGGGTGCAAAAATGCTAAACTGGTGCAATTAAAATTTTGACTCTTTTAGTTTGTATCTAATGCAATGCATGCTAGTTAACAACTTCCAATCAAGTATGCTTGAAATTTTAAAAACAGGCTTATAAAATAGTTTTTTAGAAGACTGGACTTCCCCAGGTCCGGCACCTCGTCCTCATAGGTCAGACTATCCGGACTCTACCCGCAGGCGGGGAAGGGTCTAAAGCAAGGAAAGAGTAATGCAAAAATATGCATGCGACCCCGGGGGTCGATCCCCGGCTAATTCCCTAGATTCGTTATCTTTCTATGTTATTTAGACTCACTAAAATTTTAGACTTTTAAAATTATGAGTAGAAAAGTTTCACACCCTCACGAGCCTCACGTATCCAGGCGAAAACAAAGAGCGGCATGCAATCGCCAAAAAACTAGTAAAAACAAGTAATCCTAGAGGCAATCAAATCATCACATCAAATATAAATTAATTAATAAATGTCCATAGGCAAAGTTGCCTTGCTTATTACAAACCAGAATATTGCAGAAAGTAAAGTGGCCGGGCACCACTGACAACAACCCGGATTCTAAACCTAGTAATGACGCAAGTTATTTTGAGTGGGATACTCTCAATCTTCAAATCTTCAAATCTTCAATTTCATTCTTCTTTGGACTCCTTTTCTTCAATCTTCTTGGAATCTTCGTAGTAGATTACCCAAATGGATAAGAGGGCACTTCCCTCTAAGGGGAAGGCCACTCTTTCCTCTTTGGGTAAGGAAGAGGTATGATCCAAATTTGGATTTCCAAATGGAAAAGGAGTGTTCCCCAAAGGGGTATCCTTTCCTCTTTGGAATCCAAGCTTTGGATCTATGTATCCCAACTCAAAATCAACTTTCACAACACTTAACAATTATACAAATTACATTGATATCAAAATAAAAATCTAGACTCACCTGCAAGGTTATCCTAAGCAATTAATATAAATAAAGCAGTTATTCCCAAGCAGTTATATATGAGCAGAAAAGTAAACACACTGGCCACGCTCTTTTTATGATTTGGGGGCTTTAGCAGCTGAAGCACCTGTGCAAAGAGTTTATAATATTTATGCATTTTTTGATTTGCCCCCTTTTTTTATTGCCCTGCATGAGCGTGGCCACCTGCAGAAAACTGTGTCAACATCCAGATCGTACCTAACCTAAGGGTAATCTAGTCGCCAAACACATCAATCCATCCACAGAGTACAGAAAAAGTAAGCAGACACAGCAAAGCAATTTCATCCACAACATGCAGTGAAAACTACGAAAAATCCGGCACACAGCAGTAAAGTAAACACCGGCCTAACCTAGATCTAGAGTTGGTTGTCCTAGCACATCATCTAAAGTGTGTGAGAAAGGTCGTGTGGCTGGGGTAGATCCTAAAGTGGGTTATTAATTGAAGTTGTCTAAAGGTCTGGATTTGTTAAGGCTTAAAAGGGAATTTAAATTAAAATTTAAGTATTAATGAATTAAGAGTTTTAATTGGATATATTTTAAAAGTTAATTGATTACTACCTTTGTTTCACACCGAGGCCGTGAAGTTTATTTCACCTTCCTTGGGGCTAAGCTAATAGCCTCGTAGGCCTGGGTTACCCAGTAGCAATCGGGGTTGATTAAGTTATTTAAATTGGTTGGAATTAAAAGAGTGGATTAATATTAAAATGAGTTAATTACTGATTTTTAAAGTTGATTAATTTAAGTTTGCCATTAATTGATTCGTGGCGTTGTGCCACCAGGCTCGAGGAACCAGCCTCCTTAGGACACTTAGCCCCGCAGCCCGGAGTAGTCCAGCCGATAAACCAAATTAATGTAATTGAATTAGAGACTTTTTAAAAATGTTAAATAATTAAAAAGTTAATCCATTTTAAGGTTTGACACCCTTTAGAATCCATTCGTGGCGTTGTGCCACCAGGCTCGAGGAACCAGCCTCCTTAGGACACTTAGCCCCGCAGCCCGGAGTAGTCCAGCCAATAAACTTCAACTTTAGGGTGGTTGTTGTGTTTTAAAGGATTTGTTAAGTGTTTTAAACATTAAACCAATATTTCTGAGTTTTAGAATGATTTGAGTTTTATGAATTTTTGAATATTTTAATGATTTAATTAAGGGGTTGAAAATGACTTTTTGATTAAGTTCAAATTCTGGAATGTTTGTATTTTATTAAAATACTAGACCTTACTACGATCAGTTAGAAGGTAGGTACGTTAAAATCGGATTTTTCTACATTTTATTACAAAGGTTTGAAGTTTTGAACTAGTTTTGACTTAAAGTTGACCGATTTGTTGACTTTTTAAAATATTGCAAATTTCTGGAATTTAATATTTTTAATAAATACTAGACATCAATATGAGTTGAATGCAAGTGAGTTTGGGTAATTTGGATTTTTCTAGAATTAGTTATGGATTATTGAAGTTTGGGCATTTTAATGGGTTTTGGAATTTCTTAATTAGAAGGCCTCTTTTGTGATTTTGCTTCAAACAAGTTCCCAACTTCTTGAAAACACCTCCAAAGGTCAGGAATAACCTAAGGAGGGATCCCCAAGTGTTTGGGAGATTTTTGGATTTTTATATTATTATTAATTAATTATCTTAATTAAATATTGGTTTTCACTTAAAATTAAATTAGGGTTTAAATTGCTGTCAAATCAAAGGCTTTTAATTATCATAGATTAAGGACTGAATTCTGGTCAGTTTAAGGGTTTATATGTAATTTTTGGATTTAAATTGGATTTATTACAATTTTTAGAAGTTTCAAAGGCTTAATTAAGGGTTTAAGGCTTAGAAAATTAATTAGGGGACCTAATGATCTCAAAGATCAGTGAAAATTTCCCTAGGGGTTGAGGGTGTCACTAAGTTCAAATGTTCAAAGTTTCAACTCAAGGGAAAGTGAATCCTAATTATGGAAATTTTTCTAAGTTTTCTATACATGAGTCCTTAATTATTGTCCTTAATTATGTCACTAATCTTGATGGGCTTGAATCAATGTTTGAACTAACCCTCATACTCAATACACAAGGCATGCATGATCCACATAAACACATTCAATACCTAAATCTAGGAGAGCCTTAGACTAAGTGGTGTGTGCACCTTAAGCATGCAATTAACTAATTAACATAATTAAGACAAAATTAGTGAATAATCAAAGAATGATTCATCCACTAATCATCCCTTTACTTCTATTCAAATATGCTCAATCAACATTTAAGATCTCAAGTGACTTCTTAAACACTTGAAGATTTACATATATATAATTTCAAAATATATATTAAAATATATAAATATAAATGAATATCTATATATAAATAGAAATATATATTATAAAATAATTAAATATATTATTAAAATACATGTTAATGAGTTGAAGGATCCACTGATCTCCATAGAAGTTTGAAAATAATAAAAAGATTTTCCTTATATTTTTCAAAATACTTGATATTTAATTAAATATAAAAAAGGTTAATAAGCTTCAATAATTCAAAATACCATCAAAATCTATTCAAATAATATTGACAAATTTTTCTGGAGACCAGCCATACTCTCAACAACATGCATGCCAAATTTCAGATAAAAATAATTTATACATAATTAATTAAAAATAAAATACATATTTCTGTATTTCTTAAATTACTAATAAAATAATAACCAAAAGAGTTTGATTTTATTTTTAAAATAAACTAGCTGAAATTCTGAAAATTTTGATATATTATACTCAATTTTTGGTTATGTATTTGATTTACTGTAATTTTTTTAAGTTTCTGTAATTAAAACTAATTAAAACTCATTTTCCTTAATCAAATGGCGGCGGTCAGACACGCGGCACGCTCGGATTCGTGGGATCGAAACCGCGCGGCGGCGGGGACACGCGTCGGCCGCGGGCCGCTTCACGCGGTTTTCACTTAACCACGTCAGCGGCTCGTAGTAGCCGTTGGATTAACCGCGGGTTCGATCCAACGGCTGAGATCAGATCCCGCGGTTTGATCTCAGCAGGAGAGGATCAAACGGCGGAGATTCGATCCCGCTGTTCCGAATGGACGGCCCTGATCTCGCCGGACGGCTGATCGAACGACGGATCGAAAGCGCGGTCGGATCAGACCGCGGAAGGGCTCGATCTGGACCGTTGATCGAACGATCAACGGTCCAGAAAACGTACACTCGCCGGAGACCGTGAGTGACGCCCTAGAAAACGTATTTCGCTACGTTCTCTCGATCGGATCGATCATTTCACTTGAAATTTTAAATGTAGATTCAAGACATGAACAGAAATCATGGGGAATAGTTAGTTTTAACTAAAACCCTAAAAACATAAGCTATTTAGATCTAACTAATGTGAACTAGATCTAGGGTTTTAGGGAGTTATACCGTTAGATCTTCGAAATTTCTGGATTGATGAGCTTGTAGATTGTCCAAGTGAAGATTCCCAGCGAAAATCCAAGCTCGAACGCGTCTGGATCGGCTGCTATAGGCTTGGACGGTCTAGGTGGTGGGTTCGCCGGAGAACTCGCCGCCGGTGACGTGCAACCACTTGGATTTTGTAGTGGGAGGTAGAGGAAGCTCTGGAGATTCAAAACGAACTGAGAGTTCGATCTGGGAGGCTAGGGGGAGTGGGAGAAAGTGCTTTGATCAATCCCCTCAAAAGTCACCTTTCCCCTATTCAAACGGCCTGGGCTGGATTGGATGGCTGGGATCTACTCCTGGACTCTCCAGATGATGCCACCTGTCCCTGGGAAAGCTGGAAGGCTGCGGAAAGGGCTGGACATGCCTCATTCCCATTGGGTGGACTTGGGATGAGTGGAGGAGACATTGCCATTTAAGGCTAAACCAGACCCTGAGCCTGGTTAGGAGAGCTCCAAGTGAGCTTTTGGACATTAAGGGGTCGGCCTAAAGCAGCTTAAATCAAGGGAAAGGGGTTAGCATGTGATAAAGCCTTCTAGAAGAGGTTTAAGCTTGGGTTTGACCAGGTTGACCAGTCAACTGGTCAATGGGCTGAGGTGGCATCCAAGCGGTCATGGAGTCTTTCCAAGTGGCTGGATGGGTGTGGCTTGAGCTAAGTAAGGCTTAATAGGTTGGTTTGACCTATAGGCATGGTTCTCTAAGCCTTAGGTTGACTGGTTTGACCAGTCAACACAGTCAATGGTTAGTGAGGTGACACTTAGGTAGTCCCCATGCACTAGTCAATTAAGCTAAAGGGGGATTAAGGCTTGGAATGGAGCTTAAGGTTTAAGCCATTCCAAATGGGTTTCATTGAGTTGACTAAGTCAAACTCAATGTGGTTTGACTCCAAATAGGTTTAGGAATATTCAAGGTATTGAATGGAATGATTTCAAGGGTTTGAAGATGTTGATATAGTTAAATTAGTCAAAATGGTTCATTTGAGCTCTTAAGGGTTCATTGGGTCAAACCATGTTGACTAGGTCAACCAAGTTGACCCAATGGGTGAGTTTGGGCTGGATAAATTCAGGATGATGTTTGGAAGCCATTGGAGGTGGTCTCCAAGTCTAGAGAGGTCAATTGGGTCAAAACCCTATTTGAACCCTAAGGGTCTTCTTGGGTCAACCCTGTTGACTTGGTCAACCAGATTGACCTAGGAGCTGGGATTGGATTCAACAGGTTTAAAATGATATTTGAAACTTGCTGCAAGTGATTGCATTCAATTTGGAGTTCATTTGGTTAAAAAGCATGTTTGAGCCCCACAGGGGTATTTTGGTCACTTTGGGCTCATGACCACTAGGGGCTAAAATGAGTCCAGAAAGTTTCAGTTTACTGCTCAACATATCAAGATTAATGGTCTGGAATTGATTAGAAGCTTTGGTGAAAGTTCTAAGGTCAAAATCTTCAAGGCCAAAGGTCAGTGGCATAGGCTGTAAATATTTGAAGGTTTTACAGCCTATGGATTTTGATTTAGATTCTGGGGCTAGAGACCTTAGAATGGGCTCAAATTTGAGGGGTAACCTCTAGAGACATGTCTTATCACTTTGCAAGTGGTAGACTTTGAATCAGAGGTCATTTGACTAGGTTTCAAAGTATTTGAAAATTCAATGAAAAAGGCCTTTAGGACAGGGCCTTAAGATTTGGGATTTGGGTTTGGATTTCTGGATTTGGAATGGATTTTAAGTTTGAATGATTAATATTGAAGTATCCAAATCATTAACAATCATGTGGTGATTGTTAATGAATGGAAAGGGTCAAAGCTAGATCAAGGGTAGGCTCAAAGTCAAAGTTGAAGTTTGAATTGTCAAGTAAATTGGATCAAAGTTTGGGTGTGGTTGAAGCTTGGATTAATTTGGATTTAAATTGAATGGAGTTTGAGATTTGAATCAATCAAAAGTAGGAATTGATTTGAGGTTGAGGTTGATCAAGGATGTGGATTGGTTTGAAGTTGGAGTGATCCTAGGATCTAGAGGAGTTCTAAGATCTAGGATTTAAGGGAATCCTAGGCTCTAGAGTAGGCCCTAAGGTCTGGCTTTAGGAAAGGATCTTAGGGTCTAGAGTGGATCCTAGGATCTAGAATTAATCTAGAGTTTGGAAGGGCCTTAGTGACCTCATACAAAAATGAGGTCAACATTAGAAGACTTACTCCTAGTAGACAGATCACTGGAAACCAAGGTAGGGATACCTAGCCTTGGGTCTAAGGAAGGGCATCACCCAACCTAGGCCTATAGGATCTGAATAGAAGACTTACTCCTAAAGGCAAAATTAATTGGAAACCAAAGTAGGGAATACCTAGCTTTGGGTCTAAGAAGGGCATCACCCAACCTTAGGTCTACAGGATGCTGATAGAAGACTTACCCTAGTAGAACGGATCAACTGGAAACCAAGGTAGGGAATACCTACCTTGGGTCTAAGGAAGGGCATCACCCAACCTTAGCCTATAGGATGCTGATAGAAGACTTACCTAATAGGCAAAATTAACTGGAAACCAAAGTAGGGAATACCTAGCTTTGGGTCTAAGGAAGGGCATCACCCACCTTAGGTCTCCAGGATGCTTAGAAGACTTACTCCTAGTAGACGGATCACTCTGGAAACCAAGGTAGGGAATACCTAACCTTGGTCTAGGAAGGGCTCACCCAACCTTAGGCCTATAGGATGCTGATAGAAGACTTACTCCTAATGGCAAAATTAACTGAAACCAAAGTAGGGAATACCTAGCTTTGGGTCTAAGGAAGGGCATCACCCAACCTTAGTCTACAGGATGCTGATAGAAGACTTACCCTAGTAGACGGATCAACTGGAAACCAAGGTAGGGAATACCTACCTTGGGTCTAAGGAAGGGCATCACCCAACCTTAGGCCTATAGGATGCTGATAGAAGACTTACTCCTAATAGGCAAAATTAACTGGCAAACTAGGATGGTGCCACGAAGGGCGTACTCCATCACTAGCGAATGGGAATCAGGGTGGTGCCACGAAGGGCGTATTCCACCACTAATCCCCGGCGAAATGCCAGGGTGGTGCCACAGAGGGCGCACCCCACCACTAGCGGTCTAATCCAAAGGGAAGGAAAGACCTAACCTTAAGGAAAAGGCGAAGAGCGTTAAAAAAAACTTTAAAAAAAGGTAGAATTAAGTTGTAAATCAAGAAGAGGAAGTCTTATTAATTGATAAAATGAGCTACATCAAGCGTAGTATTTCTTAAGGAAACGCCCATTAACAGGTAGCATTGGTGGTTCCCTTTACAATCTACTAACTGATACGAGCCTCCTTCGTAGACAGTCTCTATAACGAAGGGTCCTTCCCATGTAGGTTCAAATTTGCCTCCCAACTTCCGAGGCCAAGATAGGCCTCCGAAGGACCAATACCAAGTCTCCCGCTTGGAAGGTCCTAGGTCGCACTAACTTATCGTGAGCTTGAACCATACGGGATTATAACAACTCTAAACTTTGTTGAGCTTGGAGACGTCGCTCTTCAAGGCCTTCGAGTTCTTCCAATCGTAGTTTGCATTTTGTTCATTGGTAATTTGATTCTGAACTGCAATCTACTAAGCGAAGGATTTGTATTTCCAAGGGAAAACAGCCTCAGATCCATACACTAGTGCAAACGGGGTGGATTGGGTCGGGGTTCTATAAGTGGTACGATAAGCCCACAAAGCTTCCACCAACCGCTCATCCCACTGCCGTTTGTTATCATCAAGGGTCTTTTTGACATTTGCACCAAGGTTTTGTTGAAGGCCTCGGCCAATCCATTTGCCCGAGGTGTAATAGATCGTCGAATATCTCCAATCAATATTATGGCGCCTTACAAAACTATTGATTTTTGTAGACTTGAATGCGGACCCATTATCGGATATGATCTGCGGGGTACGCCGAATCGATATACAATATGGTCACGAAAGAATTTTAAGACATGGTGTGATGTTACGTTTCGTAGGGGAATCGCTTCCGCCCACTTTGAAAAGTAATCAGTTGCTGCTAATATGAAACGATGACCCTTCGCGGAGGGAGGGTCAATCGGCCCAATGATATCCGTGCCCCAACTCTCGAAGGGCCACGAGGCTATCGAAGGGTGAACACATTAGGCGCGGATGTAAAACCACACCATGGACCTGACATTGATGACAGTGCTTTGCATTTTCATGCAATCGTCAATCATTGTAGGCCAGTAGTATCCAAGTCTCTTAATCTTTAATTTCATTTTTGGACCCGATTGATGAGCACCGCACAGTCCTGAATGAACTTCATTAACAATTTTCTGGGCTTCTTGCTTGTTCAAACAGCGCAGCCACATGTGATCGAAAGACCGACGGTACAACAGATCGTTAACTAGTGCATATGATAGGGCACGTTTCCTAACTGGTTGGAGAGTGATTTATCCTGGGGAAGCTTCCCTTCTTTAAGGTAATCGACTAAGGGTCGTCTCCAATCGCCTTCTTCGTCAGTTGTCGAAGAGGCAGAAAGGATCTGAAGGGGAGTCTTATTAATGTATTCCAAATCTATAAGAGAAAGAGTCTTACGACCCTGTATCTCTAAGGGATGGAATCCTCCTCAGGACATGCAAATTCTTTTGCAAGTTTTGCTAAGGCATCCGCCGCAGAATTGCTTCCACGGGAACCCTATACAAAGTGGCAATGGGGATTTGTTCCAACAAGTGAAGCGTGTACTGGTGAATTTTTAGGAGATTCGGATTCAAGACTTTATAAGTTCCGGCAACTTGGTTAATAACTAGTTGGGAATCTCCAAAGATCTTAATCCTTTAATCTCCATTAGAATTGCAAGTTCCAACCAGTTATCAGAGCTTCGTATTCAGCTTCGTGTTTGTGCAAGGCTCCGATAAGTGGTAGAAAAATGCATCATTCCTTTTTCTGGTGTAATAAAAATTAGACCGACTCCAGCCTTTCCAGGAATTACAGATTGTTGGGTCGCAATCCTACAAGAGGTGCTGCCCCATCAAAATATAATTCCCAGATGGCCTCGCTAGATTCCCCCAAACTCATGATTTGTTCGTCGGGTAAGTCATCATTCAGAGGAGAATCTGCTGGCAGCGGGTGTGCTGCCAGAAAGTCGGCAACAGCCTGTCCTTTCACAGCACGGAGAGGAGTGAAAGTAATCTCAAATTGCAACAATATCATAGACCAACGGGCTAAACGTCCTGACAACGTAGGTCGGGTCACAAGATATTGCAAAGGATTAACTCTTGAAATCAGACTGATTGAGTGGGAGAGCATGTAATGCCTCAGTTTCTGAGCTGCAAAAACCAAAGCAAGACAATGCTTCTCAATTGACGGGTATCGAATTTCAGTAGGAAGGAGTCTTCGACTAAGGTATAGAGAGCATTCTCTTTTCCTTCGTCGTTAACTTGAGCTAACAGAGCACCTAAAGACTCATCTAGAGCTGCGGTGTAGAGGATTAATGGCTTTCCGGGAATCGGAGCTGCCATGACTGGCGGGTTAGAAAGGTATTGTTTGATATCGTCAAAAGCATTTTGACACTTCTCCCGCCCCATACGAATTTAGTATCCTTTTTCGCAAGGACAGAAAAGGGTTGACATCTCCCGGAAATTAGAAATAAACCTCCTTATATATGCCAATCTACCTTGTAGAGACCTTAACTGAGTAAGGCTCTTAGGGGATGGCATATTAAGATGGCTTCAATTTTAGCAGGATCTATCTCAATTCCGCGGTGCCTTACTACGAATCCTAAGAATTTTCCCGAAGCGACGCCGAAGGCGCACTTCAAGGGGTTCATTTTCAAATCGTAGGGCGCAACCGTTCGAAAACAACTCTTAAGTCATACAAGTGAGCCTCTTTAACCTGCGCTCTTGACAACTAAATCATCATATAAACATTCAACTTGATTATGAATATAAGTCGTCAAAGATACGGGTCATAGCCCGTTGGTAGTTTTGCTCCGGCATTCTTTAGGCCGAATGGCATTACTTATAACAAAAGATTCCAATAGGGTTCTGAACGCCGTATTTCTCTCATCTTCAGGGGCCATCTTGATTTGGTTATAACCCGACGGAGCCATCCATGAATGAGAAAATAGCATGTGAGGAGGCAATGTCCACCATGAGTTCTGGTATTGGTAGGGGAACTCATCTTTAGGGCATGCCTTATTCAGATCCCTATAGTCGACACAAATCCGAATCTGACCATTTTTCTTTCGAACTGGCACGACACTGGCCACCCAGAGGGGTATTGTTCCTCTCGAATGAATCCGGCTTCTGCCAATTTCTTAACTTCAGAAACGACTTGTTGCTCAATCTCTAAGCGCATGCGTCGAGGAGCTTGTTAACAGGAATGGCATCATGCCGAACCCCAAGTTTGTGAACTGCTACCTCAGCAGGCAAACCTGCATTTCATCGTATGTCCAGGCAAAGCAATCCCTGAACTCGAATAACAACTGGATTAAGTCTTGGGTTTCACCCCGTAACAAAGTACTATGAAAATCGGACGGGGGTCATCACGTTTCCCAGGTTAATTTCTCTTAACTCATCGACTGTCGACTTAATTTCCTCTTCAAATTCAGGGGTGCATCCCGAACTTGAAGATCATCAGGATCGTCTAAAGTCTCCAAACAGAGTTCATCCAAGGACAAGGAGGATCGGTAGGGACATTGGAGAATCGAGATGGTAAGTTATCATTAGGCAATACTCATCATCATCGAATGAACTAACTGTTCCAAAGCCAATACCACTCATTGGATTTTTACTTATTTTTGTTCGCCAAATATTCTCGTGGTATCTAGCTTGACCCTTAGTCCATCGGTATGGTACAAGAACCTTTAGAAAAAGTTTTTTTTACACAAACAGGGAAGTAGCCGAAAGGTAATTCCATTAATTCATTAAAATCTGCCTCCTCAAGGGTTACATCACCTTCGTCCCTTGCGGAGGAGGAGCCGGAAAGAATTTCTGGACTTTCTTAACTTCACCATCCAAGTTGGGGGCCACTTTGACTTTCAACCCTACAACCCTGCCTGCCGACAGTGGGGTCAGAGAAAGGGCCTCTATCCTTCTAGTGAGCTTTTCATACATTGTTAATTCGGGCTCGTCACTTTTAACTTTTGAAATATCTACCTCAGGGTCACTGTCCTGGTCTAAGGTGAGATCAATTTTTGGAGGAGTATTTATGTTTTGACAATCGAGAGAGAGGCAGCACCTTGACTTTCTAGCTCACATCGGAATCTGATTCCAAATCAATGTATACGGGTGCTGCTCTCCTGTCTAATGAAGCACGGCCTCGACCTCGTGCCCTCAAAGCCATCCTCCCACCTCTTTGAGGTAATGTGTTTGGAGGTCTAAGGAACAACAATATCAGATCGTCTTCACTACTCGATTGAATCATTTCTTGATTGATATCTTATCTTTTTCTTTCTTTTGGTTGAATTTTTGTTCAACCATTTTCTCCTCAAATTTGATCTCTAATTTAGAACGGGACG
Source organism: Dendrobium nobile (assembly GCA_022539455.1). Classification (NCBI taxonomy): domain Eukaryota; kingdom Viridiplantae; phylum Streptophyta; class Magnoliopsida; order Asparagales; family Orchidaceae; genus Dendrobium; species Dendrobium nobile. The sequence goes on along the minus strand of CM039718.1, from coordinate 15,566,006 downwards.
AAGACCCTTTTGGTACAAAATATGCAGCATCTTCGTAGATCCCAATTTCTTGAATTGAGAATGGTTGCAAATCACCCTTAATCACATGTTCAATGCCATCTCGTTGATACTTAATGCATTGGTGCAGGGTAGATGGAACCATTCTAATTCGTGAATCCAAGGTCTACCTAGAAGTGCGTTAAAGGACGTAGTGGAATCAATTATATGAAATTTAGCTTCAGTTTTTAAACCTCCTATTTCCAGGAGTAGAGTGATCGAACCTAAAGCTCTCTCGCCCTTCTCGTTGAACCCACGAAGCACCAACCTGTCGGTTGAAAGCTTGCTAGTATCAACTCTGAGATAAGCAAGGTGTCTTATGTTCATCACGTTGACCGATGCACCCGGATCAACAAGGACTCTTGATAACTTGAAATTCCCCACATTTACAGTAATGTAGAGGGGACGATTGTGGTCAGCAGTTCTCAAGAGTAAATCTCATCGAAAAGGTAACCCCAGGGACCTCTTTGAAGTAGAGAGCCTCACCTTCTGAAGTTGCAGCCAACTGTGTTAAGCAAATCTCGGGATCGAGAAGTGCTTTAATTAGAGACCCCCTCATTTCTTTGGAAAGAAGGAGGGCGTCATAAATACTTAATTTTGCTGGCAACTTCCTAAGGTGGGCTAGAACATTATAATCAACCTTAGGAACGACAGACTCGAAACCCGAGAAATTACAGGGAATTCTGGTTGTTGAGGGGAATCCGGACTTAGATTTTCGAATGAAGGTTGTTTGCCTTTATCCTGGGGGGCAACCTAGGGGTAAGACTTTACCGCCACGGAGTTGCACCTGCTCGACATCTTTAGGCGGGCAAACTAGGGCAGTGTCTACACACACCATAGGTGTTGGATCATCATTTTCTGAAAGCGAGTCAGAATCTGAAAGTTCTATCAAGATAGGATTTCCTTGAAAATTGATTTGAGGGAAATCACTTTCTGATAAAGCTTCACATTCGACCTCTTCTGAATAGCCGATTCGGGAGAGTTGGTTTGACTAACCTCAATATTTGGTTCTTAGAAGTTTGATTTGAAACAGGAGAGTCATCAATTTGCATTGAGATTCATGGTTAATCATCAAGACAGAAGTAGAAGGATGTTTTTATTCATCTTTGACCCTTCGCCTTTGATGGGCAAAGTAAAAGTCAGATAACAAAAGAGGGGAAAGGGTTTTAACACCACCATCCGCCATTCTAAATACATCTCTCATCTACACACTCCTCTCTACAAAATCAAATTTTTCTTCTTTTACATTTTTCTCAGTAGTTCCTAAGACTACTGGAGAGGAAAGTGGCTCAACATCCTTCTGCGAAGCATCCAGGTCAACCTTCCACACCGGGGCCTGGGCTATCGTAGTCAGCTGTTGAGAAAGACGAAAAGACTTGTTAATCGACTTTTTAAGTGCCCGGGACAGAGCAATGTCCCAACCATCTCAACAAAACAAGAAGAGTTAAGAGGATTACCTGAAATGGTCTTAATTGAAGCCTTTTCTGGATCGACCAAGTATTCTTTAGGTATATGATGTTACCTTGGGTGTAGTTCCCTCAAGCCAGTCTTTAAACACAACGCAGTCCTCAAGAGGGTGACTAAGCATCCTGTGGTACGGGCAATACTTGGGATCATCTTTCTTACTCTCATCCTCAGGCCTCCTAGCCTCTGGCAACTGAAAATCTGGTTTCTTTAACAGACTTCTGAAGACTTCTTAACTGACTCCTTTTTAAATGGATAAGGCTTTGCCAATCTCTCTCTAAAAGGGATGAAAGAAGGATCTCTAGTATGTTGAGGAACTATCTGAAAGGGCTGCTTCTGAGGCGGCTGTGGTGGAAGTGGAGTGCTAGGCTGACTAACCACTGGCCTCTTTCCTTTATCTACTGCTGGACCACAGCTTCTTTTCAAATGTCTTCACCAGTTTTGGACCCTTCCTTTCTTCAGCTGCCTCGTAAGAATGGCATCCTAGGAGCCTCTTCCTGCAAATTGCTAGCTTTATTAAGAAGTTTCTCAAAAGTTTTAATAGTGAAACCCTTCAGGAGAAAAGCAACAGGGCCGTGGATATTCTTCAACAGAATCTCCACAGCATGTTGTTCTTGCAACGGGGTTCACACTTCATCGAGAGGTTTCGCCACCTCAAGATGTACTCAACTAGAGACTCTCCCGGCTTTTGCTTTTCAACCACGAGATCGCCCACGGTGGTGCGTTGTTGCGCTCCAGAAACTCTTAAGGAAGAGGTTTTCTAGGTCGCTAAAGGTTCTTACTGAACCGTTGGGCAGATCGGCGTACCATTCAAAAGCAATGCCGGACAGACTACTTACAAATTGGCGAAATAGCAGAGCATCTGACCCTCCTGCTTGCAACAGCTTGCTCGGAAGTGGGCCAGATGCTGTCTCGGGTTTTCGATTCCAGTGAAAACTTTAAAAGTTGGTGGCACAAAGCCCTTTGGGTAAGGAACTAAGTCATATTCCTCGGGTAGGGTCTACCCTTTGAAATAGACACAGTTCCTTGAGCATGGGCTAAGGCCTCCCTTACCTGGTCCTCAATTAATTGCTTGATATCCTTCTGAGGTGGGATTGAAGGAATGGAGGAGACTGCAGGGTGAACTGGAGGTGTCTCTACTGGACAAGGGAGAGTCCAAGGCGGTGACTCAAGAGGTCTGGAATTAAGTTCTGCCCTTTTGGCCCTTTCTGTGAGCTCTCGAGCTGACTGGTGGATCTTAAAAGACTCTTGCTGTGATTTGTCCAACTTCTCTTGCATTTCTCTAACTTGTGACATCATGCTAGCGAGCTGAGTCTCCAGTTTTTATATGTTCTTCATCTCTATCTTTCACAGACTCATCTGACTCTGACTCAACAGCATCGGATCATCATCCTTAACAAATCGGCGCTTACTGGGCTCAGCTTCTTTATGGACCCTCTAGTTTCAACCACATGAATGCCCCCAACATAATCATCATCTATCCCGAGGAGATCATCCATATCAGGGTCGAAAGAAGCCGTTCCTTCTTTGTTCAACAAGATTTCTTATTTCTTGGACACCTCCTCGACCGGTCTATCCCCAATTGATTTAGGGTCAAGGGGTAAGTATCCTTTATACTCAGCCAATCAACAACTCTTCAGAATCCATAAGGGCGATGATTTCTGTAAGCTTTGGATAGGATCTGGTTGAGACTTTGTATCCGGTTCATCTTCCATTTCTAAATCCTGGTCCATTCTCTCCTCTTCGACTATCCCAGAGCTGGTAGTCAGAAGGTGGCATCCTCTACAGGGTGAGGGACATATTCCTCAGGAGAAGTAGGAGCTTGTAAGGTGATAGTTCCCACATCTGGTAAGGTAAGTCCTCAGACACCTGACTAAGGGGCCTAGGAATGACACTCGGACTTTGGGATCATCAACTGGGGTAACAGGAATGGTGACTATTGGATCCGGGGTCAGACTGGCTGTGGTAGGGCTGTCAACTGTAACAACTGGAGTACTACCTGACCACCATCAATTCGACTGCACTCGGAGTAGGGTCGACTGGAACTCGTGGAGCTGCAGAATGAACTTAGAAGTTCTAGGAGGTGGTGGTAGATCTCCAATTTAGTTCTTTTTGGCACATATCTCCTTTCAGGAGATTTAGGTCTTTTTCCTTTAAGGTCCACAGACTTTTGAACTTCAACCCTCTTTTGGTTTGACAATCACAGAGGCCAATCTTACAGGTTTATTGTGGGGTACCGGGGGTCTACCAGTAGAGTGGCGGCCCTCTCGGACCCAGTCAACACAATACCCTCTGTTTGAGAGAGACAGAGGCGGGGCACCCAGTGATTCCATCAACCAGTACCGAAGTAGCGGGCTGTCTAGCATACTTCTTATTCTCCTAACGAATTGAGGGGTTAAATTCTTTGCTTCAGATACTTCTTCCTTCAACTCTTCTTTTGTGAAGCGATGTAGATCACTCCCTTTAACTGTTTCACATATTCCTCTTTAGTCTGCCCAGTCTGTGCGGCGCAGGTATGAATTATATTTCTCAAAGTTCTTGTTTTTGGAGATGTTTTTTTTCTGAGTCTTCTTGGTCGAGTAGTCGACCGGCATGGTGGAGAACGGGCTATCCAAGCTATCCTCTCCTCCCCTTGAGCTGAGGCCAGGGGGTAAAAGCGACTTCCCTTCAGGAGGGAGAGGAAGCAGGAATAGGTAGCTCCTCAACAGCCTCAGGTTCTACTTGAGCCAAGGTCTTAAAGGGTAGAACTCTCTTAGCCTTAGAGATTTTCTTTCTAGTCTCCTCAAGTAATCTTCTTCTGATTCTTCGTGGTGAATCTAAGTCCAGAACTAGACCTCTTCAAAAACAACAGACAATTTCAGTGGAAGGCTCAACAACTGATTCAGGTTGTTTCTGATCATCACTGACTACTGGCAAGGTGGGTGCAGATCCCACAATTAACTCAACTACTGGGGAATTTCCTTACTGGCATCTAGGCTCACATCTGGTGTCCATCCATAGAGAGCTCAAGAGTACTAAATCCCATTCCAAAAATAACAGTGCTCCCTTGGTCATTAACAGTTGAATACAACCTCTGTCAAAGGAGAAAATCAGTTGGCCAGCCATTTGAAATTTTCTGAAAGTTAAAGAAGATGATTAAAATTAGATCTTTTTGAAAAGAGTGGTAAAAAAGTATTTTATTATTATTATTTTTGAAAGTATGACATAATTGGCCCACGAGGAAATCGTATGGGGTAACATATGTCGACTTGGAGTTTAAGAAGATTTTTGAGGAAAATTTGAGAATTGGAAATGGGTTTTCTTACAAATTCGAAAACACAACGGACAGAGTTTCCCCTTGCCCGAAGGCTTATGGAATTGTGAGAAAGCCCAGAAAAAGAATAGTTCAACCCTCCCCACACTTAGAAGTTAAAGGGGAAACGAGGGGGTTAAAACAACAGTTTGGAATGAAATCAAAAATTTTGAATGCTTTTTAATTTTAAGGATTTATATGTCGACCGAAAAATTTATTGACCATAAATCCATAAAATTAATTAAATTAAAAAAAAAAATATCCAGAGATCTGATTTGACACTGTCGCCTCACAAGCTATGCTGGGGCAGAAGGTCAAAATCAACAGAAATTTAAATGAAATCAAATTTAGAGGTAAAACCTCTCTTTTAATATTTGTTATTATTTTAGATGTTGGCCACACTAACCCAAGGAAGAAATGAGTAAGGGACCAACAGAAGAAATGATAGTTAAAACTACCGATGAAACAAATTTTTGCCATTATTAAAGATGGAGAGAGAGATTTGTCCCCCGGGCGTGCCATTTTTTTTGGGGTGAATTTGAAAACAGTTTTTTAAAAATATTAGTTTTCTTTGGGACTTTAAATTGAATTCTAATTCTAAGTCGAATATCTCGTTAGAAAAATATATCACCCGAGAGGACGAATAAAATTTCATAACGTTTCAATTTAGAATTATGAATTCATCTTGAATATATGACCGATGCTAAAGAGAACTTCATATGGCCCGAAGGTCAAAATGAGGTTCAATGAATATCAGCTACAATATCAAGAAGTGTGATCGTTAGGTTCACATCCAAAGCCTTATCAAAGAAAGATGTATCCCCCAAGGGGGAAAATATCTTTCGATGATAATTCTTTGAATATGAACAATGATCACTAATATTTTTAATTTCCAAGAAATCCAATTGAGTTTGAAAATCAATTTTTAAAATCAGGTGCGTGTGTGGTTCTAATTCTCCTACGAGCGCAAGCCCTCGTAGTTAATTACATCGTAAGAAACGGGTCTCCTACGAAAACTCTCGATTAAAATAATGGCAAAATTTTGTTAGAATTTCTAGGATGATATCAAAGTATGAATAGAATTATTGGAAAATCAAAAGGGAATGGATCAAAATTGAGCAGTTATTAACGGAGTCAAAGGATGAGAGGTGGGGACACTTTGAGATTCCAGAACCATCCGGAAGTGTCCCAACTTAATCTAAGTGTTGGGCTTTATGTTTTAGGATTGAAATGAAGCTTTAATTAGAGTTTATTTTATTAGAAATTTGGGACTATATTCCCGAAATTTGGGGTCTTATAATCAAAGATCTGCCCCGGATCCTAAATCTATTTTGGACACTGGACCACAGTCGTCCGATCCTAACTAATGCAGTGCAAGGTCTGGACTTACCCCGGCCTGGATTGGGGAGCCAGCTAACCACCTATCGATTTAAAAGAAGAGTCCGGTCTTTTTATGAAAGAATGGTAGGGACGTTGTAATTAAAGTTTTGGAGAGTGGGGCCGACATCTAGAGATTTCCTAATGGCCCCTTTGACACATGTTGGGTGCAAAAATGCTAACTGTGCATTAAAATTTTGACTCTTTAGTTTGTATCTAATGCAATGATGCTAGTTAACAACTTCCAATCAAGTATGCTTGAAATTTTAAAAACAGGCTTATAAAATAGTTTTTTAGAAGACTGGACTTCCCCAGGTCCGGCACCTCGTCCTCATAGGTCAGACATCCGGACTCTACCCGCAGGCGGGGAAGGGTCTAAAGCAAGGAAAGAGTAATGCAAAAATGCATGCGACCCCGGGGGTCGATCCCCGGCTAATTCCCTAGATTCGTTATCTTTCTATGTTATTTAGACTCACTAAAATTTTAGACTTTAAAATTATGAGTAGAAAAGTTTCACACCCTCACGAGCCTCACGTATCCAGGCGAAAACAAAGAGCGGCATGCAATCGCCAAAAAACTATTAAAAACAAGTAATCCTAGAGGCAATCGAATCATCAATCAAATAAAAATTAATTAATAAATGTCCATAGGCAAAGTTGCCTTGCTTATTACAAACCAGAATATTACAGAAAGTAAAGTGGCCGGCACCACTGACAACAACCCGGATTCTAAACCTAGTAACGCGCAAGTTATTTTGAGTGGGATACTCTCAATCTCAATCTTCAATCTTCAATTTCATTCTTCTTTGGACTCCTTTTCTCAATCTTCTTGGAATCTTCGTATAGATTACCCAAATGGATAAGAGGGCACTTCCCTCTAAGGGAAGGCCACCTTCCTTCCTCTTTGGGTAAGGAAGAGTATGATCCAATTTGGATTTCCAAAGGGAAAAGGAGTGTTCCCCAAGGGGTATCCTTTCCTCTTTGGAATCCAAGCTTTGGATCTATGTATCCCAACTCAAAATCAACTTTCCAACACTTAACAATATAACAAATACATTGACATCAAAATAAAAATCTAGATCTCACCTGCAAGGTTATCCTAAACAATTATATAAATAAAGCAGTTATTCCCAAGCAGTTATATATGAGCAAAAAAGTAAACACACTGGCCACGCTCTTTTTATGATTTGGGGCTTTAGCAGCTGAAGCACCTGTGCAAAGAGTTTATAATATTTATGCATTTTTTATTTGCCCCCTTTTTTTTATTGCCCTGCATGAGCGTGGCCACCTGCAGAAAACTGTGTCAACATCCAGATCGTACCTAACCTAAGGGTAATCTAATCGCCAAACACATCAATCCATCCACAAGTACAAAAAAAGTAACAGACAACAGCAAAGCAATTCATCCACAACATGCAGTGAAAACTACGAAAATCCGGCACACAGCAGTAAAGTAAACACCGGCCTAACCTAGATCTAGAGTGGTTGTCCTAGCACATCATCTAAAGTGTGTGAGAAAGGTCGTGTGGCGGGGTAATCCTAAAGTGGGTATTAATTGAAGTTCTTAAAGTCTTGGATTTGTTAAGGCTTAAAGGGAATTTAAATTAAAATTAAGTATATAATGAAAAGAATTTAATTAAATGTTTTAAAAGTTAATGATACTACCTTTGTTTCACACCGAGGCCGTGAAGTTTTTTCACCTTCCTTGGGGCTAAGCTAATAGCCTCGTAGGCCTGGTTACCAGTAGCAATCGGGTTTGATTAAGTTATTTAAATTGGTTGGAATAAAAGAGTGAGTAATATAAAATGAGTATTACTGATTTTAAAAGTTGATTAATTTAAGTTCGCCATTAATTGATTCGTGGCGTTGTGCCACCAGGCTCGAGGAACCAGCCTCCTTAGGACACTTAGCCCCGCAGCCCGGAGTAGTCCAGCCGATAAACCAAATTAATGTAATTGAATTAGAGACTTTTTAAAAATGTTAAATAATTAAAAAGTTAATCCATTTTAAGGTTTGACACCCTTTAGAATCCATTCGTGGCGTTGTGCCACCAGGCTCGAGGAACCAGCCTCCTAGGACACTTACCCCCCGCAGCCCGGAGTAGTCCAGCCAATAAACTTCAACTTTAGGGTGGTTGTTGTGTTTTAAAGATTGTTAAGTGTTTTACATTTAATCAATATTTTCTGAGTTTTGAATATTGAATTATGAATTTTGAATATTTAATGATTTAATTAAGGGGTTGAAAATGACTTTTGATTAAGTTCAAATTCGGAATGTTTGTATTTTATTAAAATACTAGACCTTACTACGATCAGTTAGAAGGTAGGTACGTTAAAATCGGATTTTTCTACATTTATTACGACGGTTTGAAGTTTTGAACTAGTTTTAACTTAAAGTGTGACCGATTTGTTGACTTTTTAAAACATTGCAAATTTCTGGAATTTAATATTTTAATAAATAAGACATCAATATGAGTTGAATGCAAGTGAGTTTGGGTAATTTGGATTTTTCTGGAATTAGTTATGGATTATTGAAGTTTGGGCATTTAAATGGTTTTTTGGAATTTCTTAATTAGAAGGCCTCTTTTGTGATTTTGCTTCAACAAGTTCCCAACTTCTTGAAAACACCTCCAAAGGTCAGGAACAACCTAAGGAGGGGTCCCCAAGTGTTTGGGAGATTTTTGGATTTTATATTTATTATTAATTAATATATCTTAATTAAATATTGGTTTTCACTTAAATTAATAGGGTTTAAATTGCTGTCAAATCAAAGGGCTTTTAATTATCATAGATTAAGGACTGAACTGGTCATTTAGGGTTTAATGTAATTTTTGGATTTAAATTGGATTTATTACAATTTTTTAGAAGTTTCAAAGGCTTAATTAAGGATTTAAGGCTTAGAAAATTAATTAGGGGACCTAATGATCTCAAGATCAGTGAAAATTTCCCTAGGGGTTGAGGGTGTCACTAAGTTCAAATGTTCAAAGTTTCAACTCAAGGGAAAGTGAATCCAATTATGGAAATTTTTCTAAGTTTTCTTATACATGTCCTTAATTATTGTCCTTAATTATGTCACATAACTTGATGGGCTTGAATCAATGTTTGAACTAACCCTCATACTCAATACACAAGGCATGCATTCCACATAAACCACATAACAAATCTAGGAGACCTTAGACTAAGTGGTGTGTGCACCTTAAGCATGCAATTAACTAATTAACATAATTAAGACAAAATTAGTGAAAATCAAGAATGATCATCCACTAATCATCCCCTTTACTTCTATTCAAAAGCTCAATCAACTTTAAGATCTCAAGTGACTTCTCAAACACTGAAGATTTACATATATAATAATTTCAAAATATAATAAAATATATAAATTAAATAATGAATATCTATAATAAATAGAAATATATATTATAAAATAATTAAATATATTATAAAAATACATGTTAATGAGTTGAAGGATCCACTGATCTCCATAGAAGTTTGAAATAATAAAAATTTTTCCTTATATTTCAAAATACTTGATATTTAATTAAATTAAAAAAGGTTAATAAGCTTCAATAATTCAAAATACCATCAAAATCTATTCAAATAATATTGACAATTTTTCTGGAGACCAGCCATACTCTCAACAACACATGCCAATTTCAGATAAAAATAATTTATATACATAATAATTAAAAATAAATACTATTTCTGTATTTCTTAAATTACTAATAAAATAATAACCAAAAGGTTTGATTTTATTTTTAAAATAAACTAGCTGAAATTCTGAAAATTTTGATATATTATACTCAATTTTTGGTTATGTATTTGATTTACTGAATTTTTTTAAGTTTCTGTAATTAAAACTAATTAAAACTCATTTCCTTAATCAAATGAGCGGCGGTCAAACACGCGCCACGCTCGGATTCGTGGATCGAAACCGCGCGGCGGCGGGGACCGCGTCGGCCGCGGGCCGCTTCACGCGGTTTTCACTTAACCACGTCAGCGGCTCGTAGTAGCCGTTGGATTAACCGCGGTTCGATCCAACGGTGAGATCAGACCCGCGGTTTGATCTCAGCAGAGAGGATCAAACGGCGGAGATTCGATCCCGCTGTTCCGAATGGACGGCCCTGATCTCGCCGGACGGCTGATCGAACGACGGATCGAAAGCAGCTATTTAGATCTAACTAATGTGAACTAGATCTAGGGTTTTAGGGAGTTATAACCGTTAGATCTTCGAAATTTCTGAGTGATGAGCTTGTAGATTGTCCAAGTGAAGATTCCCAGCGAAATCCAAGCTCGAACGCGTCGGGATCGGCTGCTATAGGCTTGGAACGTCCTAGGTGGTGGGTTCGCCGGGAGACTCGCCGCCGGTGACGTGCAAACCACTTGGATTTTTGTAGTGGGGAGGTAGAGGAAGTTCTGGAGATTCAAAACGAACTGAGAGTTCGATCTGGGAGGCTAGGGGAGTGGGAGAAAGTGCTTTGATCCAATCCCCTCAAAAGTCACCTTTTCCCCTATTCAAAACGGCCTGGGCTGGATTGGATGGCTGGGATCTACTCCTGGACTCTCCAGATGATGCCACCTTCCCTGGGAAAGCTGGAAGGCTGCGGAAAGGGCTGGACATGCCTCATTCCCATTGGGTGGACTTGGGATGAGTGGAGGAGACATTGCCATTTAAGGCTAAACCAGACCCTGAGCCTGGTTAGGAGAGCTCCAAGTGAGCTTTTGGACATTAAGGGGTCGGCCTAAAGCAGCTTAAATCAAGGGAAAGGGGCTTAGCATGTGATAAAGCCTTCTAGAAGAGGTTTAAGCTTGGGTTTGACCAGGTTGACCAGTCAACTGGTCAATGGGGCTGAGGTGGCATCCAAGCGGTCATGGAGTCTTTCCAAGTGGCTGGATGGGTGTGGCTTGAGCTAAGTAAGGCTTAATAGGTTGGTTTGACCTATAGGCATGGTTCTCTAAGCCTTAGGTTGACTGGTTTGACCAGTCAACACAGTCAATGGTTAGTGAGGTGACACTTAGGTAGTCCCCCATGCACTAGTCAATTAAGCTAAAGGGGGATTAAGGCTTGGAATGGAGCTTAAGGGTTTAAGCCATTCCAAATGGGTTTCATTGAGTTGACTAAGTCAAACTCAATGTGGTTTGACTCCAAATAGGTTTAGGAATATTCAAGGTATTGAATGGAATGATTTCAAGGGTTTGAAGATGTTGATATAGTTAAATTAGTCAAAATGGTTCATTTGAGCTCTTAAGGGTTCATTGGGTCAAACCATGTTGACTAGGTCAACCAAGTTGACCCAATGGGTGAGTTTGGGCTGGATAAATTCAGGATGATGTTTGGAAGCCATTGGAGGTGGTCTCCAAGTCTAGAGAGGTCAATTGGGTCAAAACCCCTATTTGAACCCTTAAGGGTCTTCTTGGGTCAACCCTGTTGACTTGGTCAACCAGATTGACCTAGGAGCTGGGATTGGATTCAACAGGTTTAAAATGATATTTGAAACTTGCTGCAAGTGATTGCATTCAATTTGGAGTTCATTTGGTTTAAAAAGCATGTTTGAGCCCCACAGGGGTATTTTGGTCACTTTGGGCTCATGACCACTAGGGCTAAAATGAGTCCAGAAAGATTCAGTTTACTGCTCAACATATCAAGATTAATGGTCTGGAATTGATTAGAAGCTTTGGTGAAAGTTCTAAGGTCAAAATCTTCAAGGCCAAAGGTCCAGTGGCATAGGCTGTAAATATTTGAAGGTTTTACAGCCTATGGATTTTGATTTAGATTCTGGGGCTAGAGACCTTAGAATGGGCTCAAATTTGAGGGGTAACCTCTAGAGACATGTCTTATCACTTTGCAAGTGGTAGACTTTGAATCAGAGGTCATTTGACTAGGTTTCAAAGTATTTGAAAATTCAATGAAAAAGGCCTTTAGGACAGGGCCTTAAGATTTGGGATTTGGGTTTGGATTTCTGGATTTGGAATGGATTTTAAGTTTGAATGATTAATATTGAAGTATCCAAATCATTAACAATCATGTGGTGATTGTTAATGAATGGAAAGGGTCAAAGCTAGATCAAGGGTAGGCTCAAAGTCAAAGTTGAAGTTTGAATTGTCAAGTAAATTGGATCAAAGTTTGGGTTGTTGAAGCTTGGATTAATTTGGATTTAAATTGAATGGAGTTTGAGATTTGAATCAATCAAAAGTAGGAATTGATTTGAGGTTGAGGTTGATCAAGGATGTGGATTGGTTTGAAGTTGGAGTGATCCTAGGATCTAGAGGAGTTCTAAGATCTAGGATTTAAGGGAATCCTAGGCTCTAGAGTAGGCCCTAAGGTCTGGCTTTAGGAAAGGATCTTAGGGTCTAGAGTGGATCCTAGGATCTAGAATTAATCTAGAGTTTGGAAGGGCCTTAGTGACCTCATACAAAAATGAGGTCAACAAATGGACCCCCAATGTGTGTGGTTGAAGGAACTTCTGCTGCACACATTGGCGTTGACCGAATAGAAGTGGAATCTTAAGAGTGTAAGGGAGGGCATCTCCCAACCTTAGGCCTATAGGATGCTATTAAAAGGCTTACACCAACTAGACAGGAGAACTGGAGAAACCAAGGTAGGGAATACCTAGCCTTGGGTCTAAGGAAGGGCATCACCCAACCTTAGGCCTACAGGATGCTGATAGAAGACTTACTCCTAGTAGACAGATCAACTGGAAACCAAGGTAGGGAATACCTAGCCTTGGGTCTAAGGAAGGGCATCACCCAACCTTAGGCCTATAGGATGCTGATAGAAGACTTACTCCTAATAGGCAAAATTAACTGGAAACCAAAGTAGGGAATACCTAGCTTTGGGTCTAAGGAAGGGCATCACCCAACCTTAGGTCTACAGGATGCTGATAGAAGACTTACTCCTAGTAGACGGATCAACTGGAAACCAAGGTAGGGAATACCTAACCTTGGGTCTAAGGAAGGGCATCACCCAACCTTAGGCCTATAGGATGCTGATAGAAGACTTACTCCTAATAGGCAAAATTAACTGGAAACCAAAGTAGGGAATACCTAGCTTTGGGTCTAAGGAAGGGCATCACCCAACCTTAGGTCTACAGGATGCTGATAGAAGACTTACTCCTAGTAGACGGATCAACTGGAAACCAAGGTAGGGAATACCTAACCTTGGGTCTAAGGAAGGGCATCACCCAACCTTAGGCCTATAGGATGCTGATAGAAGACTTACTCCTAATAGGCAAAATTAACTGGAAACCAAAGTAGGGAATACCTAGCTTTGGGTCTAAGGAAGGGCATCACCCAACCTTAGGTCTACAGGATGCTGATAGAAGACTTACTCCTAGTAGACGGATCAACTGGAAACCAAGGTAGGGAATACCTAGCCTTGGGTCTAAGGAAGGGCATCACCCAACCTTAGGCCTATAGGATGCTGATAGAAGACTTACTCCTAATAGGCAAAATTAACTGGCAAACTAGGATGGTGCCACGAAGGGCGTACTCCATCACTAGCGAATGGGAATCAGGGTGGTGCCACGAAGGGCGTATTCCACCACTAATCCCCGGGCGAAATGCCAGGGTGGTGCCACAGAGGGCGCACCCCACCACTAGCGGGTCTAATCCAAAGGGAAGGAAAGACCTAACCTTAAGGAAAAGGCGAAGAGCGTTAAAAAAAAACTTTAAAAAAAAGGTAGAATTAAGTTGTAAATCAAGAAGAGGAAGTCTTATTAATTGATAAAATGAGCTACATCAAGCGTAGTATTTCTTAAGGAAACGCCCATTAACAGGTAGCATTGGGTGGTTCCCTTTACAATCTACTAACTGATACGAGCCTCCTTCGTAGACAGTCTCTATAACGAAGGGTCCTTCCCATGTAGGTTCAAATTTGCCTCCCAACTTCCGATGGGCCAAGATAGGCCTCCGAAGGACCAATACCAAGTCTCCCGCTTGGAAGGTCCTAGGTCGCACTAACTTATCGTGAGCTTGAACCATACGGGATTTATACAACTCTAAACTTTGTTGAGCTTGGAGACGTCGCTCTTCAAGGCCTTCGAGTTCTTCCAATCGTAGTTTTGCATTTTGTTCATTGGTAATTTGATTCTGAACTGCAATTCTAAGCGAAGGGATTTGTATTTCCAAGGGTAAAACAGCCTCAGATCCATACACTAGTGCAAACGGGGTGGATTGGGTCGGGGTTCTATAAGTGGTACGATAAGCCCACAAAGCTTCCACCAACCGCTCATCCCACTGCCGTTTGTTATCATCAAGGGTCTTTTTGACAATTTGCACCAAGGTTTTGTTGAAGGCCTCGGCCAATCCATTTGCCCGAGGGTAATAGATCGTCGAATATCTCCAATCAATATTATGGCGCCTTACAAAACTATTGATTTTTGTAGACTTGAATGCGGACCCATTATCGGATATGATTCTGCGGGGTACGCCGAATCGATATACAATATGGTCACGAAAGAATTTTAAGACATGGTGTGATGTTACGTTTCGTAGGGGAATCGCTTCCGCCCACTTTGAAAAGTAATCAGTTGCTGCTAATATGAAACGATGACCTCTCGCGGAGGGAGGGTCAATCGGCCCAATGATATCCGTGCCCCAACTCTCGAAGGGCCACGAGGCTATCGTAGGGTGTAACACATTAGGCGGCTGATGTAAAACCACACCATGGACCTGACATTGATGACAGTGCTTTGCAGTATTCATGCAATCGTCAATCATTGTAGGCCAGTAGTATCCAAGTCTCTTAATCTTTAATTTCATTTTTGGACCCGATTGATGAGCACCGCACAGTCCTGAATGAACTTCATTAACAATTTTCTGGGCTTCTTGCTTGTTCAAACAGCGCAGCCACATGTGATCGAAAGACCGACGGTACAACAGATCGTTAACTAGTGCATATGATAGGGCACGTTTCCTAATCTGGTTGGAGAGTGATTTATCCTGGGGAAGCTTCCCTTCTTTAAGGTAATCGACTAAGGGTCGTCTCCAATCGCCTTCTTCGTCAGTTGTCGAAGAGGCAGAAAGGATCTGAAGGGGAGTCTTATTAATGTATTCCAAATCTATAAGAGAAAGAGTCTTACGACCCTGTATCTCTATAGGGATGGAATCCTCCTCAGGACATGCAAATTCTTTTGCAAGTTTTGCTAAGGCATCCGCCGCAGAATTGCTTCCACGGGGAACCCTATACAAAGTGGCAATGGGGATTTGTTCCAACAAGTGAAGCGTGTACTGGTGATATTTTAGGAGATTCGGATTCAAGACTTTATAAGTTCCGGCGACTTGGTTAATAACTAGTTGGGAATCTCCAAAGATCTTAATCTCTTTAATCTCCATTAGAATTGCAAGTTCCAAACCAGTTATCAGAGCTTCGTATTCAGCTTCGTTGTTTGTGCAAGGCTCCGATAAGTGGTAGGAAAAATGCATCATTCCTTTTTCTGGTGTAATAAAAATTAGACCGACTCCAGCCTTTCCAGGAATTACAGATTGTTGGGTCGCAATCCTACAAGAGGATGCTGCCCCATCAAAATATAATTCCCAGATGGCCTCGCTAGATTCCCCCAAACTCATGATTTGTTCGTCGGGTAAGTCATCATTCAGAGGAGAATCTGCTGGCAGCGGGTGTGCTGCCAGAAAGTCGGCAACAGCCTGTCCTTTCACAGCACGGAGAGGAGTGAAAGTAATCTCAAATTGCAACAATATCATAGACCAACGGGCTAAACGTCCTGACAACGTAGGTCGGGTCACAAGATATTGCAAAGGATTAACTCTTGAAATCAGACTGATTGAGTGGGAGAGCATGTAATGCCTCAGTTTCTGAGCTGCAAAAACCAAAGCAAGACAATGCTTCTCAATTGACGGGTATCGAATTTCAGTAGGAAGGAGTCTTCGACTAAGGTAGTAGAGAGCATTCTCTTTTCCTTCGTCGTTAACTTGAGCTAACAGAGCACCTAAAGACTCATCTAGAGCTGCGGTGTAGAGGATTAATGGCTTTCCGGGAATCGGAGCTGCCATGACTGGCGGGTTAGAAAGGTATTGTTTGATATCGTCAAAAGCATTTTGACACTTCTCGCCCCATACGAATTTAGTATCCTTTTTCGCAAGGACAGAAAAGGGTTGACATCTCCCGGAAAGATTAGAAATAAACCTCCTTATATATGCCAATCTACCTTGTAGAGACCTTAACTGAGTAAGGCTCTTAGGGGATGGCATATCTAAGATGGCTTCAATTTTAGCAGGATCTATCTCAATTCCGCGGTGCCTTACTACGAATCCTAAGAATTTTCCCGAAGCGACGCCGAAGGCGCACTTCAAGGGGTTCATTTTCAAATCGTAGCGGCGCAACCGTTCGAAAACAACTCTTAAGTCATACAAGTGAGCCTCTTTAACCTTGCTCTTGACAACTAAATCATCAATATAACATTCAACTTGATTATGAATTAAGTCGTCAAAGATACGGGTCATGGCCCGTTGGTAGGTTGCTCCGGCATTCTTTAGGCCGAATGGCATTACCTTATAACAAAAGATTCCAATAGGGGTTCTGAACGCCGTATTTCTCTCATCTTCAGGGGCCATCTTGATTTGGTTATAACCCGACGAGCCATCCATGAATGAGAAAATAGCATGTGAGGAGGCAATGTCCACCATGAGTTCTGGTATTGGTAGGGGGAACTCATCTTTAGGGCATGCCTTATTCAGATCCCTATAGTCGACACAAATCCGAATCTGACCATTTTTCTTTCGAACTGGCACGACACTGGCCACCCAAGAGGGGTATTGTTCCTCTCGAATGAATCCGGCTTCTGCCAATTTCTTAACTTCAGAAACGACTTGTTGCTCAATCTCTAAGCGCATGCGTCGAGGAGCTTGTTTAACAGGAATGGCATCATGCCGAACCCCAAGTTTGTGAACTGCTACCTCAGCAGGCAAACCTGGCATTTCATCGTATGTCCAGGCAAAGCAATCCCTGAACTCGAATAACAACTGGATTAAGTCTTGGGTTTCACCCTCGCTTAACAAAGTACTTATGAAAATCGGACGGGGGTCATCATCGTTTCCCAGGTTAATTTCTCTTAACTCATCGACTGTCGACTTAATTTCCTCTTCAAATTCAGGGGGTGCATCCCGAACTTGAAGATCATCAGGATCGTCTAAAGTCTCCAAACAGAGTTCATCCAAAGGACAAGGAGGATCTGTAGGGACATTTGGAGAATCGAGATGGTAAGTTATCATTAGGCAATACTCATCATCATCGAATGAACTAACTGTTCCAAAGCCAATACCACTCATTGGATTTTTACTTATTTTTGTTCGCCAAATATTCTCGTGGTATCTAGCTTGACCCTTAGTCCATCGGTATGGTACAGAACCTTTAGAAAAAGTATTTTTTACACAAACAGGGAAGTAGCCGAAAGGTAATTCCATTAATTCATTAAAATCTGCCTCCTCAAGGGTTACATCACCTTCGTCCCTTGCGGAGGAGGAGCCAGGAAAGAATTTCTGGACTTTCTTAACTTCACCATCCAAGTTGGGGGCCACTTTGACTTTCAACCCTACAACCCTGCCTGCCGACAGTGGGGTCAGAGAAAGGGCCTCTATCCTTCTAGTGAGCTTTTCATACATTGTTAATTCGGGCTCGTCACTTTTAACTTTTGAAATATCTACCTCAGGGTCACTGTCCTGGTCTAAGGTGAGATCAAATTTTGGAGGAGTATTTATGTTTTGACAATCGAGAGAGAGGGCAGCACCTTGACTTTCTAGCTCACTATCGGAATCTGATTCCAAATCAATGTATACGGGTGCTGCTCTCCTGTCTAATGAAGCACGGCCTCGACCTCGTGCCCTCAAAGCCATCCTCCCACCTCTTTGAGGTAATGTGTTTGGAGGTCTAAGGACAACAATATCAGAGTCGTCTTCACTACTCGATTGAATCATTTCTTGATTGATATTCTTATCTTTTTCTTTCTTTTGGTTGAATTTTTGTTCAACCATTTTCTCCTCAAATTTGATCTCTAATTTAGAACGGGACGAAGACCCTTTTGGTACAAAATATGCAGCATCTTCGTAGATCCCAATTTCTTGAATTGAGAATGGTTGCAAATCACCCTTAATCACATGTTCAATGCCATCTCGTTGATACTTAATGCATTGGTGCAGGGTAGATGGAACCATTCTATATTCGTGAATCCAAGGTCTACCTAGAAGTGCGTTAAAGGACGTAGTGGAATCAATTATATGAAATTTAGCTTCAGTTTTTAAACCTCCTATTTCCAGGAGTAGAGTGATCGAACCTAAAGCTCTCTCGCCCTTCTCGTTGAACCCACGAAGCACCAACCTGTCGGTTGAAAGCTTGCTAGTATCAACTCTGAGATAAGCAAGGGTCTTTATGTTCATCACGTTGACCGATGCACCCGGATCAACAAGGACTCTTGATAACTTGAAATTTCCCACATTTACAGTAATGTAGAGGGGACGATTGTGGTCAGCAGTTCTCAAGAGTAAATCTTCATCTGAAAAGGTAACCCCAGGGACCTCTTTGAAGTAGAGAGCCTCACCTTCTGAAGTTGCAGCCAACTGTGTTAAGCAAATCTCGGGATCGAGAAGTGCTTTAATTAGAGACTCCCTCATTTCTTTGGAAAGAAGGAGGGCGTCATAAATACTTAATTTTGCTGGCAACTTCCTAAGGTGGGCTAGAACATTATAATCAACCTTAGGAACGACAGACTCGAAACCCGGAGGAATTACAGGGAATTCTGGTTGTTGAGGGGAATCCGGACTTAGATTTTCGAATGAAGGTTGTTTGCCTTTATCCTGAGGGGGCAACCTAGGGGGTAAGACTTTACCGCCACGGAGTTGCACCTGCTCGACATCTTTAGGCGGGCAAACTAGGGCAGTGTCTACACACACCATAGGTGTTGGATCATCATTTTCTGAAAGCGAGTCAGAATCTGAAAGTTCTATCAAGATAGGATTTCCTTGAAAATTGATTTGAGGGAAATCACTTTCTGATAAAGCTTCACATTCGACCTCTTCTTGAATAGCCGATTCGGGGAGGTTGGTTTGACTAACCTCAATATTTGGTTCATTAGAAGTTTGATTTGAAACAGGAGAGTCATCAATTTGCATTTGAGATTCATGGTTAATCATCAAGACAGAAGTAGAAGGATGTTTTTTATTCATCTTTTGACCCTTCGCCTTTGATGGGGCAAAGTAAAAGTCAGATAACAAAAGAGGGGAAAGGGTTTTAACACCACCATCCGCCATTCTAATACATCTCTCATCTACACACTTCCTCTCTACAAAATCAAATTTTTCTTCTTTTACATTTTTCTCAGTAGTTCCTAAGACTACTGGAGAGGAAAGTGGCTCAACATCCTTCTGCGAAGCATCCAGGTCAACCTTCCACACCGGGGCCTGGGCTATCGTAGTCAGCTGTTGAGAAAGACGAAAAGACTTGTTAATCGACTTTTTAAGTGCCCGGGACAGAGCAATGTCCCAACCATCTTCAACAAAACAAGAAGAGTTAAGAGGATTACCTGAAATGGTCTTAATTGAAGCCTTTTCTGGATCGACCAAGTATTCTTTAGGTATTATGATGTTACCTTGGGTGTAGTTCCTCTCAAGCCAGTCTTTAAACACAACGCAGTCCTCAAGAGGGTGACTAAGCATCCTGTGGTACGGGCAATACTTGGGATCATCTTTCTTACTCTCATCCTCAGGCCTCCTAGCCTCTGGCAACTGAAAATCTGGTTTCTTTAACAGACTTCTGAAGATCTTCTTAACTGACTCCATTTTAAATGGATAAGGCTTTGCCAATCTCTCTCTAAAAGGGATGAAAGAAGGATCTCTAGTATGTTGAGGAACTATCTGAAAGGGCTGCTTCTGAGGCGGCTGTGGTGGAAGTGGAGTGCTAGGCTGACTAACCACTGGCCTCTTTCCTTTATCTACTGCTGAGACCACAGCTTTCTTTTCAAATGTCTTCACCAGTTTTGGACCCTTCCTTTCTTCAGACTGCTCTCGTAAGAATGGCATCCTAGGAGCCTCTTCCTGCAAATTGCTAGCCTTATTAAGAAGTTTCTCAAAAGTTTTAATAGTGAAACCCTTCAGGAGAAAAGCAACAGGGCCGTGGATATTCTTCAACAGAATCTCCACAGCATGTTGTTCTTGCAACTGGGGTTCACACTTCATCGAGAGGTTTCGCCACCTCAAGATGTACTCAACTAGAGACTCTCCCGGCTTTTGCTTTTCAACCACGAGATCGCCCACGGTGGTGCGTTGTTGCGCTCCAGAAAATCTCTTAAGGAAGAGGTTTTCTAGGTCGCTAAAGGTTCTTACTGAACCGTTGGGCAGATCGGCGTACCATTCAAAAGCAATGCCGGACAGACTACTTACAAATTGGCGAAATAGCAGAGCATCTGACCCTCCTGCGTTGCAACAGCTTGCTCGGAAGTGGGCCAGATGCTGTCTCGGGTTTTCGATTCCAGTGAAAACTTTAAAAGTTGGTGGCACAAAGCCCTTTGGGTAAGGAACTAAGTCATATTCCTCGGGGTAGGGTCTACCCTTTGAAATAGACACAGTTCCTTGAGCATGGGCTAAGGCCTCCCTTACCTGGTCCTCAATTAATTGCTTGATATCCTTCTGAGGTGGGATTGAAGGAATGGAGGAGACTGCAGGGTGAACTGGAGGTGTCTCTACTGGACAAGGGAGAGTCACAGGCGGTGACTCAAGAGGTCTGGAATTAAGTTCTGCCCTTTTGGCCCTTTCTGTGAGCTCTCGAGCTGACTGGTGGATCTTAAAAGACTCTTGCTGTGATTTGTCCAACTTCTCTTGCATTTCTCTAACTTGTGACATCATGCTAGCGAGCTGAGTCTCCAAGTTTTTTATATGTTCTTCATCTCTATCTTTCACAGACTCATCTGACTCTGACTCAACAGCATGCGGATCATCATCCTTAACAAATCGGCGCTTACTGGGCTCAGCTTCTTTATTGGACCCTCTAGTTTCAACCACATGAATGCCCCCAACATAATCATCTTCATCTCCGAGGAGATCATCCATATCAGGGTCGAAAGAAGCCGTTCCTTCTTTGTTCAACAAGATGTTTCTTATTTCTTGGACTACCTCCTCGACCGGTCTATCCCCAATTGATTTAGGGTCAAGGGGTAAGTATCCTTTATACTCAGCCATATCAAACAACTCTTCAGAATCCATAAGGGCGATGATTTCTGTAAGCTTTGGATTAGGATCTGGTTGAGACTTTGTATCCGGTTCATCTTCCATTTCTAAATCCTGGTCCATTCTCTCCTCTTCGACTATCCCAGAGCTGGTAGTCAGAAGAGTGGCATCCTCTACAGGGTGAGGGACATATTCCTCAGGAGAAGTAGGAGCTTGTAAGGTGATAGTTCCCACATCTGGTAAGGTAAAGTCCTCAGACACCTGACTAAGGGGCCTAGGAATGACACTCGGACTTTGGGGATCATCAACTGGGGTAACAGGAATGGTGACTATTGGATCCGGGGTCAGACTGGCTGTGGTAGGGCTGTCAACTGTAACAACTGGAGTACTAGCCTGACCATCCATCAATTCGACTGCACTCGGAGTAGGGTCGACTGGAACTCGTTGGAGCTGCAGAATGAACTTAGAAGTTCTAGGAGGTGGTGGTAGATTCTCCAATTTAGTTCTTTTTGGCACATATCTCCTTTCAGGAGATTTAGGTCTTTTTCCTTTAAGGTCCACAGACTTTTGAACTTTAACCTCTTTTGGTTTGACAATCACAGAGGCCAATCTTACAGGTTTATGTGGGGGTACCGGGGGTCTACCAGTAGAGTGGCGGCCTCTCTCGGACCCAGTCAACACAATACCCTCTGTTTGAGAGGACAGAGGGCGTGGCACCCAGTGATATCCATCAACCAGTACCGAAGTAGCGGGCTGTCTAGCATACTTCTTATTCTTCCTAACGAATTGAGGGGTTAAATTCTTTGCTTCAGATACTTCTTCCTTCAGCACTTCTTTTTGGAAGCGATGTGAGATCACTCCCTTTAACTGTTTCACATATTCCTCTTTAGTCTGCCCAGTCTGTGCGGCGCAGGTATGAATTATATTTCTCAAAGTTCTTGTTTTTTGGAGATGTTTTTCTTTCTGAGTCTTCTTGGTCGAGTAGTCGACCGGGCATGGTGGAGAACGGGCTATCCTAGCTATCCTCTCCTCCCCTTGAGCTGAGGCCAGGGGTAAAAGCGACTTCCCTTCAGGAGGGGAGAGGAAGCAGGAATAGGTAGCTCCTCAACAGCCTCAGGTTCTACTTGAGCCAAGGTCTTAAAGGGTAGAACTCTCTTAGCCTTAGAGATTTTCTTTCTAAGTCTCCTCAAGTAATTCTTCTTCTGATTCTTCGTGGTGAATCTAAGTCCAGAACTAGACCATTCTTCAAAAACAGACTTAATTTCAGTGGAAGGCTCAACAACTGATTCAGGTTGTTTCTGATCATCACTGACTACTGGCAAGGTGGGTGCAGATCCCACAATTAACTCAACTACTGGGGGAATTTCCTTACTGGCATCTAGGCTCACAATCTGGTGTCCATCCATAGAGAGCTCAAGAGTACTAAATCCCATTCCAAAAATAACAGTGCTCCCTTGGTCATTAACAGTTGAATACAACTCTCGGTCAAAGGAGAAAATCAGTTGGCCAGCCATTTGAAATTTTCTGAAAGTTAAAGAAGATGATTAAAATTAGATCTTTTTGAAAAGAGTGGTAAAAAAGTATTTTATTATTATTATTTTGAAAGTATGACATATATTGGCCCACGAGGAAATCGTATGGGGTAACATATGTCGACTTGGAGTTTAAGAAGATTTTTGAGGAAATTTTGAGAATTTGAAATGGGTTTTCTTACAAATTCGAAAACACAACGGACAGAGTTTCCCCTTGCCCGAAGGCTTATGGAATTGTGAGAAAGCCCAAGTAAAAAGAATAGTTCAACCCTCCCCACACTTAGAAGTTAAAGGGGAAACGAGGGGGTTAAAACTAACAAGTTTGGAATGAAATCAAAAATTTTGAATGCTTTTTAATTTTAAGGATTTATATGTCGACCGAAAAATTTATTGACCATAAATCCATAAAATTAAATTAAATTAAAAAAAAAAAATATCCAGAGATCTGATTTGACACTGTCGCCTCACAAGCTATGCTGGGGCAGAAGGTCAAAATCAGAACAGAAATTTAAATGAAATCAAATTTAGAGGTAAAACCTCTCTTTTAATATTTTGTTATTATTTTAGATGTTGGCCACACTAACCCAAGGAAGAAATGAGTAAGGGACCAACAGAAGAAATGATAGTTAAAACTACCGATGAAACAAATTTTTGCCATTATTAAAGATGGAGAGAGAGATTTGTCCCACCGGGCGTGCCATTTTTTTGTTGGTGGAATTTTGAAAACATGTTTTTAAAAATATTAGTTTTCTTTGGGACTTAAAATTGAATTCTACAATCGAATTATCTCGTTAGAAAAAAGTATATCACCTCGAGAGGTGAGAATAAAATTTCATAACGATATTCAGATTTAGAATTATGAAATTCATCTTGAATATTATGACCGGATGCTAAAGAGAACTTCATATGGCCCTGAAGGGTCAAAATGAGGTTCAATTGAATATTCAGCTACAATATTCAAGAAGTGTGATCGTTAGGTTCACATCCAAAGCCTTATCAAAGAAAGATGTATCTCCCCGAAGGGGGAAAATATCATTCGATGATAATTCTTTGAATATGATAACAATGATCACTAATATTTTAAATTTTCCTAGAGAAATCCAATTGAGTTTTGAGAAATCAATTTTTTAAAATCAGGTGCGTGTGTGGTTCTAAATCTCCTACGAGCGCAAGCCCTCGTAGTTAATTACATCGTAAGAAACGAGGTCTCCTACGAAAACTCTCGATTAAAATAATGGCAAAATTTTGTTAGAATTTCTAGGAGTGATATCAAAGTATGAATAGAATTATTGGAAAATCAAAAGGGAATGGATCAAAATTGAGCAGTTATTAACGGAGTCAAAGGATGAGAGGTAGGGGACACTTTGACATTCCAGAACCATCCGGAAGTGTCCCAACTTAATCTAAGTGTTGGGCTTTATGTTTTAGGATTGAAATGAAGCTTTAATTAGAGTTAAGTATTTTATTAGAAATTTGGGACTATATTCCCGAAATTTGGGGTCTTATAATCAAAGATCTGCCCCGGATCCTAAATCTATTTTGGACACTGGACCACAGTCGTCCGATCCTAACTAATGCAGTGCAAGGTCTGGACTTACCCCGGCCTGGATTGGGGAGCCAGCTAACCACCTAGTCGATTTAAAAGAGATGAGTCCGGTCTTTTTATGAAAGAATGGTAGGGACGTTGTAATTAAAGTTTTGGAGAGTTGGGGCCGACATCTAGAGACTTTCCTAAATGGCCCCTTTGACACATGTTGGGTGCAAAAATGCTAAACTGGTGCAATTAAAATTTTGACTCTTTTAGTTTGTATCTAATGCAATGCATGCTAGTTAACAACTTCCAATCAAGTATGCTTGAAATTTTAAAAAACAGGCTTATAAAATAGTTTTTTAGAAGACTGGACTTCCCCAGGTCCGGCACCTCGTCCTCATAGGTCAGACTATCCGGACTCTACCCGCAGGCGGGGAAGGGTCTAAAGCAAGGAAAGAGTAATGCAAAAATATGCATGCGACCCCGGGGGTCGATCCCCGGCTAATTCCCTAGATTCGTTATCTTTCTATGTTATTTAGACTCACTAAAATTTTAGACTTTTAAAATTATGAGTAGAAAAGTTTCACACCCTCACGAGCCTCACGTATCCAGGCGAAAACAAAGAGCGGCATGCAATCGCCAAAAAACTAGTAAAAACAAGTAATCCTAGAGGCAATCGAATCATCATATCAAATATAAATTAATTAATAAATGTCCATAGGCAAAGTTGCCTTGCTTATTACAAACCAGAATATTACAGAAAGTAAAGTGGCCGGGCACCACTGACAACAACCCGGATTCTAAACCTAGTAACGACGCAAGTTATTTTGAGTGGGATACTCTCAATCTTCAAATCTTCAAATCTTCAATTTCATTCTTCTTTGGACTCCTTTTCTTCAATCTTCTTGGAATCTTTGTAGTAGATTACCCAAATGGATAAGAGGGCACTTCCCTCTAAGGGGAAGGCCACTCTTTCCTCTTTGGGTAAGGAAGAGGTATGATCCGAATTTGGATTTCCAAATGGAAAAGGAGTGTTCCCCAAAGGGGTATCCTTTCCTCTTTGGAATCCAAGCTTTGGATCTATGTATCCCAACTCAAAATCAACTTTCACAACACTTAACAATTATACAAATTACATTGACATCAAAATAAAAATCTAGAATCACCTGCAAGGTTATCCTAAACAATTAATATAAATAAAGCAGTTATTCCCAAGCAGTTATATATGAGCAAAAAAGTAAACACACTGGCTACGCTCTTTTTATGATTTGGGGGCTTTAGCAGCTGAAGCACCTGTGCAAAGAGTTTATAATATTTATGCATTTTTTTGATTTGCCCCCTTTTTTTTATTGCCCTGCATGAGCGTGGCCACCTGCAGAAAACTGTGTCAACATCCAGATCGTACCTAACCTAAGGGTAATCTAATCGCCAAACACATCAATCCATCCACAGAGTACAAAAAAAGTAAGCAGACACAACAGAGCAATTTCATCCACAACATGCAGTGAAAACTACGAAAAGTCCGGCACACAGCAGTAAAGTAAACACCGGCCTAACCTAGATCTAGAGTTGGTTGTCCTAGCACATCATCTAAAGTGTGTGAGAAAGGTCGTGTGGCAGGGGTATATCCTAAGTTGGGTGATTAATTAAAGTTATCTAAAAGTTTGGGTTTGTTAAGGCTTAATAGGGGATTTAGATTAAAATTTAAGTATTAATGAATTAAGAATTTTAATTGGATATATTTTAAAAGTTAATTGATTACTACCTTTGTTTCACACCGAGGCCGTGAAGTTTATTTCACCTTCCTTGGGGCTAAGCTAATAGCCTCGTAGGCCTGGGTTACCCAGTAGCAATCGGGTTTGATTAAGTTATTTAAATTGGTTGGAATTAAAAGAGTGGATTAATATTAAAATGAGTGAGTTACTGATTTTAAAAGCTTGATTAATTTAAGTTCGCCATTAATTGATTCGTGGCGTTGTGCCACCAGGCTCGAGGAACCAGCCTCCTTAGGACACTTAGCCCCGCAGCCCGGAGTAGTCCAGCCGATAAACCAAATTAATGTAATTGAATTAGAGACTTTTTTTTAAAAATGTTAAATAATTAAAAAGTTAATCCATTTTAAGGTTTGACACCCTTTAGAATCCATTCGTGGCGTTGTGCCACCAGGCTCGAGGAACCAGCCTCCTTAGGACACTTAACCCCGCAGCCCGGAGTAGTCCAGCCAATAAACTTCAACTTTAGGGTGGTTGTTGTGTTTTAAAGGATTTGTTAAATGTTTTAAGCATTAAACCAATATTTTCTGAGTTTTAGAATGATTTGAGCCTTATGAATTTTTAGAATATTTTAATGATTTAATTAAGGGGTTGAAAATGACTTTTTGATTAAGTTCAAATTCTGGAATGTTTGTATTTTATTAAAATACTAGACCTTACTACGATCAGTTAGAAGGTAGGTACGTTAAAATCGGATTTTTCTACATTTTATTACGACGGTTTGAAGTTTTGAACTAGTTTTAACTTAAAGTTGACCGATTTGTTGACTTTTTAAAACATTGCAAATTTCTGGAATTTAATATTTTTAATAAATACTAGACATCAATATGAGTTGAATGCAAGTGAGTTTGGGTAATTTGGATTTTTCTGGAATTAGTTATGGATTATTGAAGTTTTGGCATTTTAATGGGTTTTGGGAATTTCTTAATTAGAAGGCCTCTTTTGTGATTTTGCTTCAAACAAGTTCCCAACTTCTTGAAAACACCTCCAAAGGTCAGGAACAACCTAAGGAGGGGTCCCCAAGTGTTTGGGAGATTTTTGGATTTTTATATTATTATTAATTAATTATCTTAATTAAATATTGGTTTTCACTTAAAATTAAATTAGGGTTTAAATTGCTGTCAAATCAAAGGGCTTTTAATTATCATAGATTAAGGACTGAATTCTGGTCAGTTTAAGGGTTTATATGTAATTTTTGGATTTAAATTGGATTTATTACAATTTTTAGAAGTTTCAAAGGCTTAATTAAGGATTTAAGGCTTAGAAAATTAATTAGGGGACCTAATGATCTCAAAGATCAGTGAAAATTTCCCTAGGGGTTGAGGGTGTCACTAAGTTCAAATGTTCAAAGTTTCAACTCAAGGGAAAGTGAATCCTAATTATGGAAATTTTTCTAAGTTTTCTATACATGAGTCCTTAATTATTGTCCTTAATTATGTCACTAATCTTGATGGGCTTGAATCAATGTTTGAACTAACCCTCATACTCAATACACAAGGCATGCATGATCCACATAAACACATTCAATACCTAAATCTAGGAGAGCCTTAGACTAAGTGGTGTGTGCACCTTAAGCATGCAATTAACTAATTAACATAATTAAGACAAAATTAGTGAATAATCAAAGAATGATCATCCACTAATCATCCCCTTTACTTCTATTCAAATATGCTCAATCAACATTTAAGATCTCAAGTGACTTCTCAAACACTTGAAGATTTACATATATATAATTTCAAAATATATATTAAAATATATAAATATAAATGAATATCTATATATAAATAGAAATATATATTATAAAATAATTAAATATATTATTAAAATACATGTTAATGAGTTGAAGGATCCACTGATCTCCATAGAAGTTTGAAAATAATAAAAAGATTTTCCTTATATTTTTCAAAATACTTGATATTTAATTAAATGTAAAAAAAGGTTAATAAGCTTCAATAATTCAAAATACCATCAAAATCTATTCAAATAATATTGACAAATTTTCTGGAGACCAGCCATACTCTCAACAACATGCATGCCAAATTTCAGATAAAAATAATTTATACATAATTAATTAAAAATAAAATACATATTTCTGTATTTCTTAAATTACTAATAAAATAATAACCAAAAGAGTTTGATTTTATTTTTAAAATAAACTAGCTGAAATTCTGAAAATTTTGATATATTATACTCAATTTTTGGTTATGTATTTGATTTACTGTAATTTTTTTAAGTTTCTGTAATTAAAACTAATTAAAACTCATTTTCCTTAATCAAATGGCGGCGGTCAGACACGCGGCACGCTCGGATTCGTGGGATCGAAACCGCGCGGCGGCGGGGACACGCGTCGGCCGCGGGCCGCTTCACGCGGTTTTCACTTAACCACGTCAGCGGCTCGTAGTAGCCGTTGGATTAACCGCGGGTTCGATCCAACGGCTGAGATCAGATCCCGCGGTTTGATCTCAGCAGGAGAGGATCAAACGGCGGAGATTCGATCCCGCTGTTCCGAATGGACGGCCCTGATCTCGCCGGACGGCTGATCGAACGACGGATCGAAAGCACGGTCGGATCAGACCGCGGAAGGGCTCGATCTGGACCGTTGATCGAACGATCAACGGTCCAGAAAACGTACACTCGCCGGAGACCGTGAGTGACGCCCTAGAAAACGTATTTCGCTACGTTCTCTCGATCGGATCGATCATTTCACTTGAAATTTTAAATGTAGATTCAAGACATGAACAGAAATCATGGGGAATAGTTAGTTTTAACTAAAACCCTAAAAACATAAGGCTATTTAGATCTAACTAATGTGAACTAGATCTAGGGTTTTAGGGAGTTATACCGTTAGATCTTCGAAATTTCTGGATTGATGAGCTTGTAGATTGTCCAAGTGAAGATTCCCAGCGAAAATCCAAGCTCGAACGCGTCTGGATCGGCTGCTATAGGCTTGGAACGGTCTAGGTGGTGGGTTCGCCGGAGAACTCGCCGCCGGTGACGTGCAACCACTTGGATTTTTGTAGTGGGGAGGTAGAGGAAGCTCTGGAGATTCAAAACGAACTGAGAGTTCGATCTGGGAGGCTAGGGGGAGTGGGAGAAAGTGCTTTGATCCAATCCCCTCAAAAGTCACCTTTTCCCCTATTCAAACGGCCTGGGCTGGATTGGATGGCTGGGATCTACTCCTGGACTCTCCAGATGATGCCACCTGTCCCTGGGAAAGCTGGAAGGCTGCGGAAAGGGCTGGACATGCCTCATTCCCATTGGGTGGACTTGGGATGAGTGGAGGAGACATTGCCATTTAAGGCTAAACCAGACCCTGAGCCTGGTTAGGAGAGCTCCAAGTGAGCTTTTGGACATTAAGGGGTCGGCCTAAAGCAGCTTAAATCAAGGGAAAGGGGCTTAGCATGTGATAAAGCCTTCTAGAAGAGGTTTAAGCTTGGGTTTGACCAGGTTGACCAGTCAACTGGTCAATGGGGCTGAGGTGGCATCCAAGCGGGTCATGGAGTCTTTCCAAGTGGCTGGATGGGTGTGGCTTGAGCTAAGTAAGGCTTAATAGGTTGGTTTGACCTATAGGCATGGTTCTCTAAGCCTTAGGTTGACTGGTTTGACCAGTCAACACAGTCAATGGTTAGTGAGGTGACACTTAGGTAGTCCCCATGCACTAGTCAATTAAGCTAAAGGGGGATTAAGGCTTGGAATGGAGCTTAAGGGTTTAAGCCATTCCAAATGGGTTTCATTGAGTTGACTAAGTCAAACTCAATGTGGTTTGACTCCAAATAGGTTTAGGAATATTCAAGGTATTGAATGGAATGATTTCAAGGGTTTGAAGATGTTGATATAGTTAAATTAGTCAAAATGGTTCATTTGAGCTCTTAAGGGTTCATTGGGTCAAACCATGTTGACTAGGTCAACCAAGTTGACCCAATGGGTGAGTTTGGGCTGGATAAATTCAGGATGATGTTTGGAAGCCATTGGAGGTGGTCTCCAAGTCTAGAGAGGTCAATTGGGTCAAAACCCCTATTTGAACCCTTAAGGGTCTTCTTGGGTCAACCCTGTTGACTTGGTCAACCAGATTGACCTAGGAGCTGGGATTGGATTCAACAGGTTTAAAATGATATTTGAAACTTTCTGCAAGTGATTGCATTCAATTTGGAGTTCATTTGGTTTAAAAAGCATGTTTGAGCCCCACAGGGGTATTTTGGTCACTTTGGGCTCATGACCACTAGGGGCTAAAATGAGTCCAGAAAGTTTCAGTTTACTGCTCAACATATCAAGATTAATGGTCTGGAATTGATTAGAAGCTTTGGTGAAAGTTCTAAGGTCAAAATCTTCAAGGCCAAAGGTCCAGTGGCATAGGCTGTAAATATTTGAAGGTTTTACAGCCTATGGATTTTGATTTAGATTCTGGGGTTAGAGACCTTAGAATGGGCTCAAATTTGAGGGGTAACCTCTAGAGACATGTCTTATCACTTTGCAAGTGGTAGACTTTGAATCAGAGGTCATTTGGCTAGGTTTCAAAGTATTTGAAAATTCAATGAAAAAGGCCTTTAGGACAGGGCCTTAAGATTTGGGATTTGGGTTTGGATTTCTGGATTTGGAATGGATTTTAAGTTTGAATGATTAATATTGAAGTATCCAAATCATTAACAATCATGTGGTGATTGTTAATGAATGGAAAGGGTCAAAGCTAGATCAAGGGTAGGCTCAAAGTCAAAGTTGAAGTTTGAATTGTCAAGTAAATTGGATCAAAGTTTGGGTGTGGTTGAAGCTTGGATTAATTTGGATTTAAATTGAATGGAGTTTGAGATTTGAATCAATCAAAAGTAGGAATTGATTTGAGGTTGAGGTTGATCAAGGATGTGGATTGGTTTGAAGTTGGAGTGATCCTAGGATCTAGAGGAGTTCTAAGATCTAGGATTTAAGGGAATCCTAGGCTCTAGAGTAGGCCCTAAGGTCTGGCTTTAGGAAAGGATCTTAGGGTCTAGAGTGGATCCTAGGATCTAGAATTAATCTAGAGTTTGGAAGGGCCTTAGTGACCTCATACAAAAATGAGGTCAACATTATTCAACAAATTTTGAAACTTCCCTTAAATACTGTCTCTCAAGATTTAATTTTATGTGATTTTTCTAAGGATGGTGGTTTTTGATTAAGGGATACTTGGCATGCCCTTAGATCTAAGAAGGAAGTTACTAATATTTTTTCTATGATTTGGCATAAAAGTATTCCATCCACTTTGGTTGTCTTTGTCTGGAGGATTTTGCATAAGTTCATTCCTACGTATGATAACTTAATTAAAAGAGGATTTATTTTGCCTTCTAAGTGCCAATATTATTATCATGTGGAGAATATGCATCATGTGTTTATTTTTGGTCCTTTAGTTGTTAAAACATGGGTTTATTTTAATGATATGTTTCAATTGAATAATTTTAATGCTAAATTGCCAATTAATGTTATGCTTAATTCTTAATTTATTAAGATTAAAGGCCATATCAAAAATGTTATTCCTTCTCTCATTTTGTGGTATTTATGGTTGGATAAGAATAATTCACTTTTTAAAAAGCTGTTGTGAATAATCATAGGATTATTCAGAATATGAAAGATAAGGTTTTGGTTCTTTACTCTGTTAAACTAATCTATGTCAACAACTTTAAAATTTATCATTTTGTTGCTTCCTCTTTAGGTATTATATGGGAGGTTAGTGTTAAATCCAATGAACCTAGGTTACTTAATCGATCAAACCCCCAATCATTCTTATAAGCTGAATGTGGATGGCGCTATCATTGGTTCCTCCTTAGGGTGCTGTGGGGTTATCAAACATAGTAATGGAATTCATATTATGGCTTTCGATGGTCCTTTACAGAATTGTGATGCGAATTATGCTGTCATCTCGGCTATTCTCTATGGCTTATGGTTATGTATTTCTCCTGGCTTAACTAATATTAGTATTGAAGTAAATTCTAACTATAGTTTTTAATTTTGAAATTCTATTATTGATACAGAGCATAATCTTGAGTTGTTTTATATGGTGAGGTAAATTAAGAATCTACTCATTTTTATGAACTATTCTTTACATCATGTTTATAAGGAGGGAAATGCTTGTGTGACTTGGCTTGCCAATTAGGGTTATGGTTTGGATTATTTTTATGATTTGGCTAGAACTAATCTTCCTACTATGCTGATAGGGCTCTTAAGATTAAATGAAATTAATTTACCCTATGTTAGAATTTAAGGGTTTTTGTTAGCTGGAGCCTGTGGTTCTATTTTCCTTGGGTATGGAGGCTATTGTTTCATTTGATTGTTGGCTAATTTTTGTGTGGTTGTATGTTTTTTGGCAGCTTAGACTTTGTTTAGTTGTTGCAGTTTCTTTTGGTCTGCATTTTTCTATCCCTGATTGCTTATTTTTTGTAGTAATTTGGTGATTGGTTGTGGGTCTTACTAGGGGGTTTTGTTTTGTTACCTTCCTTATTTTACTGTGATGTGGTGTTTTGCCTCTCTGTGCCATAGAGTTGATCCTAGCCTGTTACAAGGTGTTGTTTCTCTCTTTTTTAAATATTTTGATGTATGGTTTTGGCTCTTGGGGAGTAGGTTATGGTATTTGGTCTTGCCTCCTATGTGCCTGGTGGGGCCTTTGCTGGTGGCTTTTTCCTGGATCTTTTATGCCTTTATTTCCTTGGTTCTTAGTTGGCTGGGGGTTCGACTGTTTTGCTAGTTGGGGTTGCCCATTCGTAGGTTGTTTCATTTATATGGGCCTAAAACAATGCTGTGTTGATGGGTAGGTAATCCTCTTTGTTGGCATTTGGGTTTGTGCTTTTCTGGTAGTTTTGTTTTTCTATTCTTAAACTATTATGGTCTCTCTTGCTTCTCTCCTGGCATTTTTATTTATCTTTGCTTTATATGTTATAAGGTGTTGTGTCTTTCTTGCTGCTTATACATATCATCTTATTATTTTGTTACTATTTATGAGGTTAATTTCTTGAAATTTCCTAAGATCCTTTATGGATTATATTTTTGCTATGTCTATTTAGCTTATCAGCCTTTTTTGCAGGAATTATTTTGTGAAGATGATCGTAGGGCTGAAACTTGGGACGGTAATATGGAGCTTCCTACTATTATTTATTTTGCTCCTTCTTTGAGGGTGCTCTTTCTTAAGCATCGTAGATTGTTCCTAGGTTGTTTTGTACTTTTGAGTAGTAGGGAACTCAAGATCATAATTTTTTTTCCTTTCTTTTTTTATCTTTTTTGAGTAGTAGCGAGCTTAAGGTCCCTTTAAAGATTATGTAATCCATTTTCTTAATCAACGCATAGGCCCATTTATGGGCCTCCCCTAAAAAAGTACTCATTGTCCAAATTTATGTTGATGATATTCTTTTTAGATCTTCTGATAAAAATGTATTTGATGAATTTTCAAAAATAATGAGTAAGGAGTTTGGGATGAGTATTATAGGAGAACTAACCTACTTTCTTAGATTTAGTATAAGTCATTAGGATGATGGAATTTTTTTTAGTCAATCAAAATATATTAAGGAAATAATTAAGAAGTATGAAATGGAAAATATCAAGCCAATAAACACTCCCATGATTTCTACCGTTAAGCTAGAAAAGGATTTAAATGGAAAATCTATTAATAAGAAGACATATAAAGGAATAATTGGATCACTTCTTTACTTGACTACTAGTAGATATGATATTATTTTTAGTGTTTGTCTCTGTGCTAGATTTCAAGCTGATCCAAAAGAGTCCCACTTGATTGCAATAAAGATAATCCTTAAATATTTCTTAGGAACTCAAAACTTAGGAATATGTTATCCTAGGAATAGCACAACCTTTGAAATTAAAGGATATTTTGATTCAAATTTTGTAAGATGTAGAGTTGATAAAAAAAGCACTTTTGAAACATGTAAATTTATAGGACAATCCTTTGTCTCCTGGTCTAGTAGAAAATAGAACTCAGTTTCTATGTCCACTGCTGAAGCTGAATACATAGCCTTAGGAAGTCTTGGGGGCCCAAGTTCTTTAGTTAAACGAACAAATAATGGATTTACAGTTACCTGTATGCACCATTGTAATCTTATGTGATAACACTAGTGCTATCTACATTTCAAAGAACCTGATCCAATACTCCAGGATAAAATACATAAACATAAGGCACCATTTCATTAGGGACCTTGTTACCAAAGGATACATAGAGCTACACGATATAGCCACTAAAAATTAATTTGTTGATATCTTTACAAAACCATTGGTTTTTGAAACCTTTAGCACCTCAAGAATCCGATTAGGTGTGACAGATATTCATGCTTGAAATTGATGCCTTTTGTTTCTATTTTTATTTATTTTATTTGTAAGTTTGTTTCTGTGTATGCATTTTTGTTTTATGCTTTTAATTTTCTATTATTTTCCTTCAGTGTTTTTAGAATCAGAACACTACTCACTTCTGCTGTTGAATTTTGTTTTTTAAAATGACATTTTTTTCCTTGTTTTTATTTAGAAGCATGCAAGTAGTGATTGACTCCTCAAAAATAGTTAAAGGAAGAAAAATTGATCATTGTTTCTCTTCCTCTAACTCTTATAGTGGTATATTTTTCTTTTTGAATCAAAATCTAATTCAAATTAAATGTTAGACTTTGAAAAAGATCTCAATTTTATCTTTCTATAGTAATCTATCAAATATAAATAATGTTCCAAGTCAACAAATATTTTTCAAGTTTTCTTAATCAAGTTGTTTGCATTTATCATATGGATAGAAATCTATTTTCTGGTTTATTCTACCTTCTATAAGAAAGTTAGTTTGCATTCTCTTATATTTGAAAGATAATCTCACAATTGAGTTTTTTCTACCTTCTACCTTTTGCTAATTCTAACCAAGTGTAGGGAATTAACATGACAACAAAGATGAATCCCCAACTTGAGGTCATTGAGAGTGAGCCACATACTATTATGAATGGTGATAAAAATATTACAGAATCTAGAGAATTCGAAAATGTTTGGAACGATATTATGAATGAGGATATCATCCATTTTACTCCACATGGAGTGAATCATGTCCCTTTTTATACTATTTTAGATAATCCTTGTATGGTTACTAATGTTCTAGAAAATGTGGATGCGCAAATGGTGGCTATTTCTCAAGAAAATGATGCCTTTACTATGGCTTCTCATTTATCTTGTGTTAATAATAACAATCTGACTGATTTTTATTTTGAGAATAATGTTAAATGTGTTCCCATTTCTATTGATTAGGAAAATGTGATAGAAGGAACTATGGAGGAAGGTGAATTTGTTGAGGATGATTTGATAGTGAAAGCTATGGGTAATGGAAATGGCAATACGGAATTTTTTCTCATTCCCATTATGCTCTTGATATAGAAGGCACTTCTAAGGGCTTAACTAATGGAATCATAATTAGTTCTATGCATGATTAGACATTAGTCGAATGTAAGAAAAATAAAAAAAATCTTAAAGTTTGAATGCTCAGTCTCCTAGAAGTACCCAGTCTCAAACTTCCAACAAAATGCATTTTAATCATAAAATCCATTATTTGGAATATTAGCAGTTTTGGTTGCCCTTCATCTAGATTGAGGGTGAGGAATTTATGTCGTATTAATAATGTTTTATTTTTAGTTTTAATTGAGCCTCTAATTTGTGCTACTAAACTAGATGATACGATTAGGAGCTTAGGTTTCATGCATAATTTGGCTAATATTTCTAATAAAATTTGGACCTTTTGGAATGATCCTATTAACAAGTAGTTTAATTTTTATGCTTCTCTTATTTATGCATCTTCTTCTTGTTATATTAGAAAGGAATTATTGAATCAACATAACGATTTTACTAGTTTCATTAACTCTCCTTGGCTTATGGGAGGTGATTTCAATACCATTTTTATTCATTCGAAAAGGAATGGTGGCACTAATCCTATTTATCAAGGTATGGATGACTTTAAAAATATGATAATGGATTGTAAGCTTGTTGATATTGGATTTTTTGGAAGTTCTTTTACTTGGAACAATGGTAATATGTGGCAACATTTAGACCGTGTTCTCATTAATGACCTATGGATCAACTCTAGCAATAAAACCTTTATGGAGAAACTGAGTAAAACTTTCTCTAACCATTCTTTCCTTCTTGTTATTCTTAAGTTGAGGCAGGAAGGTATTACTTCTAATTTCCAATTTCAAAATATATGGTTTTTGGAGGATTCCTTTTTAAATAAGGTCTAGGATAATTGGTATGCTTCTCAACATCTTGATAATTTTGTTATGGGTATGAAAATGTTGTGGTTTAATATTAGAAGACTTAAGTTCAAAAATAATTGGGGGGATAGAAATGTTTTCAAAAATATAATTGGCAATATTATTAATGCTAAAGATAAGGTTAATACTATTGAGCTTATATGTCAATCTAATCCTTCTGATGATAATTATAGGAGTCTTCAAGAAGCTAAAACACCCTTTTTAAACTTAAAGAATAAGTGGAAACTTACTGGAAACAAAAATCTACATCTAAACTTTTAATTGAGGGGGATAACAATTCCAAGTATTTTCATTCACTAGTCAAGAAGAATAGAGCCAATAATTTTATCCATTAAATCTGTCTATAGGATGGGACCTCTATTGAGGATGAAGAGGGGATTGCTAAGTATAGTGTGGATCATTTCACCAATTTATTTAATAAAAATTTGAAGGCTAATCCAATTAATCATTCTTACTTGATTTCTTGCATCATTAATGAGGAGTATAACATTGTCCTTACTAAATTTCCTTCTTTAAAGGAAATATAATTTTTTTTTTTTGATATGAACATTGATTATGTTGCTGGCCTTGATGGGTGTACAACAAAATTCTTTCAAAAATCTTGGAAAATTATTTGTGATGATTTAGTTGCTACAATTTTTTATTTTTTTAATGGCCATCCTATTCCTAAATTTTTTTCTAGCACCTCTATTGTGCTTATTCCTAAAAAGGTGACTAATAATAATTGGGACGACATTCATCCTTTTAGCCTTTGCTCTTTCTTCTAGCAAAGTTTTCTCTAAAATTTTTAAGGAACATTTATCCTCCATGCTCACTAAAATTATTTTGCGGAGTCAAACACAGTTTGTGAGAGGCAGAACTATATCTAACAACATATTATTAGCTTAAGAACTAACCCATGATTTGGATCTTAAAGTGAGAGGAGGTAACATTATTCATAAATTAGATATTGCTTAATCTTATGAAACATCAACTAGAATATTTTGTATTCTATCCAGCAGTGTTTTATTTTTAACTTGTCCTTTATTAATTTGGTAAAAAACAACATTGAAGGATCCTTTTTATCTATAATTTTCAATGTTAAAAGCAATGGTTTCTTTAAGGCTTCATATGGTATTATGCAAGGGGATCCTATTTCTCCTGACATTTTTATTATTACTGCGGAGTATCTTTCTAGAGGTCTCACTCACCTTTTCTAATGTTACACTAACCTTAGGTACAGAACCTCATGTGATTTTCCTATATCTTATTTATGTTGTGTTGATGATGTTATTATTTTTTCTAATGGTTTTTTGAAAATGGTTAAACTTCTTATCAAAATTTTAAATAATTTTGAGATGAATAATGGTCTTAACCTTAATAAAAACAAATGATGCTTTATCACCTCTTAGAACTTGCCCAGTGGTCGCATTAATGCTTTTAACAATATCACTAGTTTTAAGCAAGACTCTCTTCCTTTAAAATAATTGGGTGTTCTTCTCTATAAAGGGCATAAAAAAACCTTATTTTTTATGACCTTAAAACTATTGTGTAAAATAAGTTTAACTCTTGGGAGTTTAATTTTTTGAGTTTTTGTGGGAGATTGGTTTTGATCAAGAGTGTGTTTTGCTCTTTACCTATTTATATTTTTTTAAGTATTCAACCTACTCTTACTATGTGTAATAGAATTGAAAAATTGTTCAATAAGCTTTTTTACAAAGGTAAAAGTGGTAATTCTAAAATTATGTGGACTTCTTGGACAAAATGTTGTAGTTTTTTGGATGAAGGTGCTTTGGGGTGTAAGAATTTGGTGGATTTAACACATGCATTTTCCTTTAAATTATGGTTAAATTTTCACACAAAAATTTGCCTTTGGTACAAATTCATGATTGTTATGTATTATTTTGGCAATCATCTGACTATTTGCTCTTATAGTGAGGGTGATTTAAGAGTTTGGAAAAGATTATGCAATAACAAAAGTGAAGCTGAACCTTTTGTTAGTTGGGGTCTTGGCAGTGCTAATTTATTTTTGGCAGGACACTGGTTGGAGAATTCATCCATTGATAATATGGTCAAAACTTCTTTGACCACTACCATCGAAGTTAACTCATTTGTTAATAATAATTGTTGGGACTATATTAAATTAACTGAGGATGTTCCTCAAACTATCATTAGTAAGATTTTTCAAATTCCTTCAAACAGTGATCGTTTAGATTTTTTTGTATGCAATATGGCTGGTAATGGCATTTTTAAACTTAAGGATGCTTGGCATAATTTTAAAATTAGGATTTCTTCAAATAATGTTTTTAATATGATTTGGCATAAAAGCATTCCTACTACTTTCTCTACTTTTATTTGGCATATTATACATAAATATGTCCCTATTGATAATAATTTACTTAAAAGATGTTTTGTGCTGCCTTCTAAATGCTAATATTATTATCATGTGGATAATATGCACCAAGTTTTTTTTTTGGTCCCATTAATACTAAAATTTTCATTCATTTTGAGGGCTTCTTTAATATTTACTATCTTAATGCTAATATTTCTATTAAGGACAACCTCAAATTATGGTTAACTAACTCGAGAAACCATATTACGAATGTCATTCCTTCCCTTATTATCTGATACCTCTAGCTTGCTAGGAATTCCTCTTACTTCAGCAATATTATTAGGAACATTAAAGAAAAAGTGTGTAAATTATTTAATGTGGATCTTTTTACTTCTAAGAATTTTAAAGTGTATGGTTTTGTTGGTAAGGATTTTGGAATTGTCCTTCAGGGTTTTCTTAGTAGTGATACTCATAGGATTATTCATTGGTCTAAACCTCCTCAAAATATATTTAAGCTTAATATTGATGGTTCCGTTAAAGAAAACTCTTGAGGTTTCGTGGTATCATTAGAGATTGTTAAGATAATTTTGGTATTGCTTATGCTAGTCCTTTATCAAATTGCTCTATTATTTATGTTGAGCTATATGATATTCTTCATGGTTTAAAATTATGTATCTCTCTTGGTATTGTTAACATTTGGATCAAGGTTGAAGCTAAGTACATGCTATTTTATTTAAAAGACAATGAATATAATGTTTACAATCCCAAAATTTTCTACATTCATAGAGAAATTAAATAAGTTTTCACTTTCTTTAATCTTAAGTTGACTCATATTCATAGGGAAGATAATGTGTGTGCTGATTGGTTAGCTAACCATAGTTATTTTCATGATTTTCTCACTGATATCTATTATAACGCTTTGCCTGCTTTTATAAAAGGCATCATTAGATTAAATAAGCTTGCTTTTCCTTATTTTAGAACATAGGTTTTGTATTAGTTGCAATTGGTTGTGCTATGCCTATATTAGTGGTCCCCTTTTTAGAGTGATCTCTGATGTCAAGTTGATTTTTGTTTTAGTGATGTTACCTATTGAGGTGATTAGGTTTTTTCTAGTAGTGATTGGAATTTTTTGTATTATGGACATAGTCTCATGTGTTGCTCATCTTGTCCATCTCTTTTCTCGGGTAATAGGTGGGGTTGTAAAGTTTGTCTTTCTATTTTATTTCAAGATATTTTATATCTATACTGGCAAAGTTAGTTATTTTATTGGCCCTATATGGACTTCACAAGGAGTAATTAAATTTCCTTGTATCAGCTTAAGAATCATAGTATTTGTTTATTCTAATATATGATTGTATTGATGGTTTTCTTCTGAAATATGGTTGCTACTGTGGTTACTTTAGTATCCTGCTTTGTATTATCTACTTCATTTGGACTTGGGTCAGATTTGAGTGGCTGTGACACTATTGGTTTCATGATTTTTGGGATACTACTAACCTGAGCCACATATTATGTTATTTTATATTATTCTGAACTAGTTTTGTGTTGTTTGGTTAATTAGATTAATATGGCATATGATAGCCTTGGCTCTATTTTATCCTTTAATGTTTTATCATGATGTTTTGTATAGTTGGGGTATTTGGGATCTATTATGTTGGTTGAAGAATGAATCTTATAATGTGGAGTACTTCTATTTATTCATGTTTTATGCGAGTGTTTGGCATTTTTTGGCTATTAGCTTTCATCTAGCCAAAGATTTTTTCCTTTTCCCTAATATGGTGGTCTATGATGTGTGTCGTATGTCCACCTTTAGGCCACTGGCATAGGTTCTATCTAAATAACATAACTGGTGTGTAGTTTTGTAGAGTTGATCTATATAGGATTCTCTCTCATGCTTCTCTTCTCGTCATTGTGCTTCTTTGGTATCTTTATAATGTTGTTGAGCATAACTAGCATAATTTGTATCATTGCTATTATATTCTGATTTCTTGGTGTAGTGGCACCTTGAACTATTTTCTTTTGGCCCAGGTCAAGGTTAGCCTGAGCACACCTCCTATTCTAGTTAGTGTATCCTTTTTGTTATCTTATTTTGCAGGAACTATTTTACTCTAAATGATAAAGTGCTGGATATAATTACAATAATGTGTATAATTAATACTTCAATCATATTCATGTCTAACAGTCACTCCTCTTTTAATTATTATTTTTATAATATATGTCATGGGCATTATGGTTATTATGAGTTCTTATGGTATAATGATCCTATTTTATACATGAAATTATTTTATTTCTATGTTATTTTGTGCTCCACCACTTTGATTTGCAGATTATATTTTATGTAGGTGATTGACCTGCTGATTATTTTTGCAAGTTTTATAATTTTGGCAGGAAAATTATGCTGATTATTGGGATCTTCATTTTGGGTGTTGGCTCCTGGAAAACCTAGATTGTGATTAGGCTTTATTGCAATTTTAATTACTTTTTTTATAGAGATGCATATAGCATTAAAATTAAAAACTATTACTAACTAGAAAGTAAAATGCAAAGTAAGCCCTTCAAAACTTTCATAATGGATATGAGATCTACTAATTCCCATTTTAAATCCCTTGGGGTGATGGGGATACCAAATATTTAAACAACCTAAAAGGTTAGTTAGTATCCCAGAGTTTCCAAAAGATAAAAAATGACAACTAGTAAGAATCTCATATAGCATTACAACAATTCCAACAAAGCAAAGAAGAACTTCTAAACAAAAAATAAAAATAAAAACATAAACATAAAAAAATAAGACCATAAGAACTATGACTAAAAACAATCATAAAGAGAAATAAATTACATTTTTAGTAAAGAAAGTTTCCCCATCACATAGCTTCAGCATCTCCTTCCGTGGATTAGTTAACGACTGATATTTTCTGCAACATAAGAACAAAATCAAGAAGCCTGCATCATTAGAAAAAGAAGTAATGTAAACTTCTTTTTTCATATCCACATATCTTAAAGACATCATTGCTTTCCTCAAAAAGCTCCTTCCACTTGCCGATCTGTATAAACCATCATCAAAAGACAATATTGAGATTATTACCTTCAAAAGGCTTCTTTCCTATTCATATGACAGTCTTCAATAGGTCCTAGGAATTTGAGTTGTTTAGTGCTTTTTTATTTAACACTACCCAACTTTACCTCTTTATTGTTATTAATAAGACAAGAATCTGAACTTATCTTAGAAACAACATTCTTAGGAGAGGAAGCCAACTCTTGAGATCCCATTCCACCAAAATTGTTGATTCCTTCTTGATAAGATTCCGTCATAGCAACAATAAGGCATGCCTCCGTAGGTTCCAACTAAACCATTCGAGATATGTTGATTTCTAGTTTAGAATTGATCAATAATTTTTCGAGCAGAGTTATTAAAACCAACAACAAACTCTGTTTCAATAAGAGTTTCTTTGGAAGAAACTAAATCAAAGCTATTAGCCTTACCATCAACTGACTCATCCAGTTTGTCCTAAGAAAGAACTAAAGCAATATTTATTCCAGTAAAATTAGAATTCTATTATCCTTTCACTTTCCCCAACAATAACCAAATCAGCTTTAGCAATTGAATCTTCAAATGAATTTGAGTCAGGTTCACAAATAGCCATATATTCATCTTCTTTAGCCATATTACTCACTTAGTTTTTAGATAAAATAATAACCATATTGGTAGAATCCTTCCTCACACCATCAAATTCAGGAATATTTAATAGCCTATCTTCTATTGAGATTCGTTCACTATGAATTAGGTTGTTAAACCTAAGCTTATGTTCCAAGGCTATCCAAGAGAGGGGGGGGGGGGGGGGGGGGGGGGATCGGTATTTTAAAAAAAATTATCCCTCTTGAGTATGTTGAACCGAAAATAAACTTTAATGAATTTTTAGAAAAATTTTTTCAACCACAAACTTTTTTTTGGAACAAAAACAAAACGCGGAAAATAAAAAGCAGTAAAAATAAAAGACACAACATTTATAGTGGTTCGGTCTAAACTAGACCTACATCCACTTCCCGGAGGCACCCTCCAAGTATTGCACTAATACCACTAGTGACTTTCCTTTATCACCCACAGCAAGGTGGAGAAGCCTTTACAAAAACTATTTCCACCACTACCCGGTGCGGCAGAGAACCATCTTCCTTCTACACTTATCCCCAGTGTTGGCAGAGAACCATCAATCCTTTCACACTCTCCTAGTGTGGGAAGAGAACCCTTTGTCCTTTCACACTCTCCTAGTGTGGGCAGAGAACCCTTCGTCCGTTCACACTCTCCTAGTGTAGGAAGAGAACCCACAGCTGTTCACACTCTCCAAATGTCAGCAGAGAACCGGATCTCCTTAACAAATCTTCTTATAAGAGTTCTAGAAGAAAGAAAGAAAAGAGTGAAGTAATCCCAAATCACAAATAGAGATTCTTACCTTTGAACACCAAGCGAAGCCTTCACGCTCGTGTAGTAGGAATCCTCCTTTGAATGCACTCTCACACTCTCTCCTTGGCTCTTCTTTCAATAGGCATGAAGATCAAATGGAAAAAAGATTGGGTGGCAGTCTAAATTGGACTACATATAGGAGAGATAAGAAAAACCGTCCAAAACTGCAAATTTTTCAAGTCAATACGAAATGAATCGTCCCGTACGATTGTGGATCGTCCTGGACGATTTTACTTA
Organism: Dendrobium nobile; assembly: GCA_022539455.1. Taxonomy (NCBI): domain Eukaryota; kingdom Viridiplantae; phylum Streptophyta; class Magnoliopsida; order Asparagales; family Orchidaceae; genus Dendrobium; species Dendrobium nobile. The sequence goes on along the minus strand of CM039718.1, from coordinate 15,522,582 downwards.
AAGTGTTGTAAACGATCCTAATGAATATTGGTATGAACTATGTTCATACACGATCATCTTCCCGTACAAAATAGGTTTGTTCGGTACCATCCGTCATACCATAGGTTGGTTCCCAAATAACTGCATGGACGTAACCAATTTTGGTAAGTAGGTTCACATCGTCCTGGGATGAACAGGACTTCGTCTGGACAAAATTTTTACAGAGAAGAAATCGTCCTGGCACGATAATGAACTTCGTCTGAACAAAATTTTTACAGAGAAGAATTCGTCCTGGGATGATTTGGATTTAGTCTGGACGAAATTTTTACAGAGAAGAAATCGTCCTGGCACGATTATAGATTTCGTCTGAACGAAATTTTTACAGAGTCTATTTCGTCCTGGGACGAAAATAATTTCATCCTAGACGATCAGGACTTAGAAAAATTTCCTCCAACTCCTGTTTGTTCCATTGCTCTTATGAGGAGAAAACTGACCAGATCGTCCCACACAAACTATGTTTGTCCCGTACGATCAGTACAAATTTGTAAGATCTCCTTAAGTAAGTGTGTGTGTGTGTGTTTATTCACTCAATTACAATCATTCCCTCTCAATTCAAAGAACGATTTAAAGCTTCAATTTGCAAAGAATTGTATGCTGAATTTGATTTGAAGTCTTCATAGTTTGGAGTTCAATTTTCCTGAAATGTTAGTACACACAAGAGCAAAAACATTTCTTCCAAAAACTGTTAGGAAATAATTATACATAAAACAATAATATTTGAAATCATTAAAACTATACAAGTTGCAAGAATGTAACATATGCAAATAGCAACTCTCTTAACAATCTCCTCCTTTTTTATGATGGCAAAACAAATATTGTTTGTAGGATTTCAAATTTTAAGAATCTTCTAAACTCCCCCTAAATTGATGAATGCATGAAAATAACGAGGCATTGATTCAAAAATTTTTTTTTTGTTTTAAAAAAAAATTATTTAAAACAAACAATAATATAATCACAAAATCAAAATAAACACAAATATCGACACAAGATACAAGACTCACCAAAAACAAAAATAAACTCAAATACTAACACAAGATACAAGACTCACAAGACACAATTAAACAAACTCATAAGACACAATTCAACAAATAATTTCTCCCCCTTTTTGACAACAACAAAAAGTGAAGAAAAACAACTTGAAATGAAAGCAGAGATATGAAAATCATTTGGTAATGTAATCTTAACAGTGATTGCAAATCATAGAAATTCATATAATTTAAGAAGTGATATAACAAAGATAATAAAAAGAATTTATCAAAGACATGAGTCAATTTAGACACTAAGATAGAGAATATTATTGCAATAAGGATGAATGAAAAATTGTATATTTAAAATTTCAATATCAATTATAAATGAACATAAGATCAATTTGAATTTAGAGATTAAAAGAGTTTCGAAAGAAATAACTACCACATGTGGTGCTTTGCGCATCTTTTTCATAGTTATGGCACACTTTTGTGCATCATTTTTATTTTGGGCTTATTTTGTGCCTCTTTTCACTTTACAAACCTTTGCGCATTCCTTTTGATTTTAATTTAAATTTTTTTATTGTACTTTTACACAATTTGGACGAGTAATTGTATTCTTTCCAAAAACAATAATCTAAAAATTTCAAATCTCTCTAAGTGCATAAATAATAATTGATAAGTGAAATATAAAATAAGAAAATATCACAGTTGCAATAATAATATTAACAATAATACAGTCTAATGAAGAGACATGAAATTCATAAATATAATAATATCAAGTTATAAACATAACTTAAACTTAGAATAACTAGATTTTCTAATGAATTTACTTTTTCTTGCAATTTAGGTTATAGCAGGATTATGATTAAAAATCTGATATTTACATAAAGTCTAACAAACATTTCAAAAGTAAATTTAAATCAGAACACAAGAACTTATATTAATATCATTTTAAAGATTACAAGGATTCATTCAAGATATCAATACAATAAATAAAATAAAGAAGAAACACATCAAACTACTAAAAGCAAACAACAACTAACACAAACAATAACAATACAAACACAAAACATAAAGTGCAACAATCACTCAGACGGTCCCTGATCTGGAGGAGGAGGAGGAACACCACCAAAGAGGTTAAAATATGTACTCATCATAAGTACATTGGTACTAATATCATTCATTTGCTTCCTCATATAGCCCATGTCATGTTGATATTGAGCAGCCTGCTGCTGTAGATGAGTCTTAATTTGATCAAGGCGATGATCAAAATGAGTCTCTAACTGATCAAATCTTTGAACCAAATTATGATAATTTGGTTCATTTGCAGGAGCAGGTGCATCTTCGGGCTCTTCTTCTGTATCACTGATGACATGTGCTTTTCCTGATTCCTCCTTGAAGATCGCTCTAAATGATCCATCATTGTAATAGAGCGGTTCTTCATACTCTCGATTAGGATGAACCAAGTTATACTTCTTTTGCAGAATATAGGAAACTAAGTGTCCTAAAGCAATATTCCTTTTTCTTTTCTGTTCTGCATGGCCAATTTCAGAAAGCCCATAAAGGTAGCAAGAATAAGTTGGGCTTCATCTATAGGCTCATTTGTCATGATTAGAAAATTCACCATAGAGAGAAGGGGGGTAATATTGACTCTATCACCAGCTTTTGGAATGATTGTGTGGGCTCTACTCCCTTTAGTCCTTAAATTTAGAAAAGCTCCTAAGTCATGTTTAGTGATTTTGACTTTCCATTTGAAAACAAAGGAGCGAATCGTAGAGTGGTCAGAATTGAAGGACATATTGGCTAGAAAATAGTAGAAGGTTTCTTTGTTATAGAGGTGGACCAGAGTAAGGATAAATTGAAACTGAGTCGAAGCAAATAAATACATTACCTTAAAGGTAATATCTTCTTGAATTAAAATTCGAGAAGGAGTGATTTTGGCAATAGCAAATCTAGGAAAAGAATCCTCATTTGCTTTGGAAAGAAAGTTTTTGGACGAATTCCTATGAGGCTTCTTGACTAAGACCTTTTGACGCTTGCTTGAACTGGCCTTTAGAAAGTGATCTAGAGTAAGAAAGGAGATGAAAGTGATGCTTAGCGTGTGACTGTTGAGTTAAAAAAGCCCGCCTATATATTGAAAATGACATGTTCGTACCAGACAAAATTTTTTGTCCCGTACAAAAATTTTTGATCGTCCCGTACGAAAATATTTCATACAGATGATCCAATATGACCATAATGAAATGGCTTTTCATAATCAACGTGACTTACGAAGTGTCCTTTCATATAGACTTTTGACCAATCTGATCGTACAGATGAAAATGTTTTCGTCCCAGGACGATCAGAACTTATATCATTTTTATGACAGTTGAAACCGTCCCCTACATCGAACCGACATGTGTTCGTCCAGACGAACCAAAGGTTCATACAGACGAAGTTCATATTAATAACTCTTATCTAATCAACTGCTCCATTCATTCATCCCATCGTTTGAAAAATATTTTGTCTCGGACGATCGTGACGATTGTACAGATGAAGTACATTAAAACTGCACTTAAAACAATTCAAAATCCCACAACTTTTCATACTACACAAATCGTCCCGTACGAAACAATTTTGTCCCGGACGATGATGACTTAAAAAAAATTTTTTGCACTCAAATAAAAAAACTACAATTCAAAAACAAAACAAAACAAAATAATTACCAAAAACAACGAAGAAGCTCAAACTCTAAAAGGAAAAATCACACAAACAAATTTATAAACATATAAAAAATATTTAATAAATAAACAAACATCAATGTTGCAAGAACATTTTTATTTAAGTATTTAAATCAATCACACCAAGCCTTATTCTTAATGTACTGAAATTATCAAAGCCGAAAGGTTTTGTAAAAATGTCTGCAAGTTGATTTTCAGTTGTAACATGAATGAGTTCAATTTCTCCCTTGGATATATGATCCCTTATGAAATGATGCCTTATGTCTATGTATTTGGTTCTTGAATATTGAATAAGATTTTTAGAAATACAAATAGCACTAGTGTTATCACAATAAATTGGAATAGTGCCTATAGACAATCCTAAATCAATCAACTGTTGTTTCAACCAAAGTACTTGTGCCACACAACTTCTTAATGCAATGTATTCAGCTTCTATAGTAGATAGAGCTACTGAATTTTGTTTTCTACTGGACCAAGAGACTAAAAATTTCCAATGAATTGATATGTTCCAGAAGTGCTTTTCCTATCCACCCTACATCCTGCAAAGTCAGAATCTGAATAACCAATTATTTCAAATGAAGAGCTAAACTTAGGATACCAAATTCCTAAGTTCTGAGTTCCTAACAGATATCATTAAATCCTTTTCATTGCAGTCAAATGTGATTCTTTTGGATCTGATTGAAATCTAGCACATAAGCAAACACTAAACATAATATCAGGCCGGTTAGCTGTCAAGTAAAGTAAAGATCCAATTATCCCTCTAAATTTCTTTTGATCAACAGATTTTCCCTTAGGGTCCTTATCCAACTGAACTGAGGAACTCATTGGTGTACTTACAGGTTTAGAATTGTCCATTTCATACTTTTTGAGGATGTCCTAAACATACTTTGATTGACTTAGAAATATTTCTTCCTCAATTTGATTAATGCTAAAATCTAAAAATTAATTTAAATCTCTCATTAGACTCATCTCAAATTCACTACTCATTGTTTTAGAAAAATCATCACAACAATTTTTATTTGAAGATCCAAAAAGGATATCATCCACATAAATTTGAATAATGAGTATATCCTTTCCACATTTCTTCAAAAAGAGAGTTGTATCCACACTTCCTTTTTAAAATGATCTTTTAAGTAGGAAGGTGCTCAACCTCTCATACCAAGCCCAAGGTGCCTGTTTCAATCCATATAATGCCTTTTTCAACTTGAAAATATGATTTGGGCATTTAGAATTTTCAAATCCTGGAGGTTGTTTTACAAACACATCCTCTTGAATTACCCCATTTAAAAAGGCACTTTTGACATCCATTTGATATAATTTAAATCCTCTAAAATAGGCAAAGGCTAGCAAAACCTTAATTGCTTCAAGTCTAGCTACAGAGGCAAAAGCCTCCTCAAAATTAATCCCTTCAATCTGATTATACCCCTTAGCAACTAATCTAGCCTTATTTCTAATGACTACTCCTAGTCATTCATTTTGTTTTTAAATACCCACTTAGTTCCAACTACACTTTGATCTTTTGGCCTTGTAGTTATTTCCCAAACTTTATTTCTTACAAATTGATTCAACTCTTCTTGCATGGCCAAAATCTAAAATTCATCAGAAAGTGCTTGATCAATATTAGTGGGTTCTATAGTTGAAATGAAGGCTGAATGATTGACTTCCTTATTTAATCCACGCCTAGTCCTTACACCCTCACTTAGTTTACCTATGATCAATTCCCTTGGGTGATTTTTAGAAAATCTCAAATCTCTAGGCAAAGGGTTTTATATCTCCAAATTTTCTTCCAAGTGTTCTTCCAAGTTCAATTTATCAATCTTTTAGGAGTTAATCTCAATTTCATCTTCTATAATATTTGACTCTTCCATATTTTTAGATTCATCAAATACAACATGTGTGGTCTCCTCAATTACCAAAGTTCTTCTATTGAATACTCTAAAAGATTTTCCAACACTTGAGTATCCAACAAAAATTCCTTCATCTGATTTTGGATCAAATTTTCCTAAGGCAGATTTTCCATTGTTATGAATGAACACCTTGCAACCAAAAACATGCAAATGAGACAAATTAGGTGTTCTCCCTTTTAGCAACTCATAGGGTGTTTTATTCAATTTAGATCTTACATTTATCCTATTAAGAATATAACATGCTGTGCTAAGTGCCTCAGCCTAAAAATATTTAGGAAGTGAATATTCTGCCAACATTGCTCGGGAGGCTTCTATTAATGTTCTGTTTTTCCTTTCGACTACCTCATTCTGATGAGGGGTTCTGGGTGCAGAAAAATTATGATCAATTCCTTTTTACTTACAAAATTCTTCAAATATCTCATTTTCAATTTCTCTTCTATGATCACTTTGAATAGAAATAATTTCACACCCTAATTTCCTTTGAATCCAAATCGAAAAATTTCTAAATTCCTTAAATGATTCACTCTTATGAAATAGAAATTTAACCCATGTGAATCTTGAGTAATCATCCACAATCATAAATCCATATACCTTCCCTCCTAGACTCACAGTTCCAACTGGTCCAAAAAGATCCTTATGTAAAATTTCTAATGGTTTATTAGTTCTAAGATCCTTATTGGACTGAAAAGAGGACTTCACCTGCTTTCCTAATTGACTTGCATCACAAAGGTGGTCCTTAGTAAAGTCTAGTTTTGGTATACCTCTCACTAAGTTCTTTTGGGTAATCCTCCTAAGATTTTTCATGCTAGAATGATAAAGTCTCCTATGCCAAAGCCATGACTCATCAGATATAGTTTTCAAACAAAAAGCAGTAGGAGCTTGAATGCAATTTAAATCTAGCATATAAACATTATTTACCCTTTTTCCATTCAAAACATCTTTACCATTTAGGCTTAATATGCAGCTAGTAGAAAAAAATTTTACAAAGTAACCTTTTCACATAGCTGACTTATACTTAACAAATTATGTTTTAAGCCTTCAACCAATAATATATTGTTTATGAAAAAATTCTTTAAATTTCCAATCATACCTATCCCAAACACCTTCCTTGTGGTGTTATCTCCAAGTGTAACCTTGCCTCCACTCCTGGCTTCCAGCGTTATGAATTGAGCAGTATCTCCAGTCATGTGCTTTGAACATCCGCTGTCTAGGTACCATATGCTCTCATGAGGTCTCGTGTGAGAGCGACTCGGCAAAATTATCAAACTTTAGACCTGGGAACCAAAACAAGTTTGGGTTCACCTTTTAGAAATTTATAATCAGATGCATGTATGATATGTCTAGGTTTATGCATCTTAGGTCTCCACACCAAATTAGTTTTTATCTTTAAAGTATAGGTGTGAGCTATATATCTAAACAATCCATAATTATTATATTTTACTTTAGGAAATGGATTCCTAAGTCTTCTAACATTCATCTGTCTTTTCAGGGATTGCATAAATTTAGGATATATAATAGGATTAGTAAAATCTTCAAGTTTAGGTGGAATCCTATTATCCTCGAGAGCTTTTATCGTTAATTTGTAAAATAAATTCATATCTTCCAAAATTTGATTTGTATAATTGGTTCTATAAAGTTTGCTCTCAAATTCATCCTTAGAATTTTTAAAATCTTTCTCTAGTTCTGCATAGGATGATTTTAAATTCTCATAATTTTTATTCAATTCATCAAACTCATCAAGTAATTTCATGTGGTTGTTATCAATCAAAGCATGATCTTTCCTAAGGATTTCATGTTTCTTTTTAAGTTCTTCAAATTCTAGACTTGGACTAGCATGCATTTTCTTCATTTTTCTATATGCATCATGCATGTGTTCAAAATCTTCAAACAATTCATCATAAGTTAAGTCAGATACCTCTTCTTAATCTAACTGATCAAGACTGTCAGCCATTAAGCACAAATTAGTGACTTCCTCTTCTTTTTCAGTCTCTAATGAATCTGAAGCTGAGTCCGCCCAGAAGGCTTTTTGAAACTTCTTTCTGCCCTTCTTTACAATAGGTTTCTCCTCTACCTTCTCCTTGCTAGGATTGGCTTTGAGTTTAGGGCAATCCATCTTTATATGTCCAAATTTCCTACATTCATAGCAAATAACATCATTTGAAACCTTGATATTTCTATTGAATTTACCTATATTCCATTGTTGACATTTCATCTGCTTTCGCTTCAGAAAACTTCTGAATTGTCTAGTCATCAATGCGATGTCTTCTTCATCCTCAGGTTGTGAGTGTTCACTCTCAGACTCTTCCACATTCAGTGCTATGTTCTTCTCCCTTCGTGGTTCACCTGCATCAATCTTTCTTTGGCTAACTCCTTGCTCAATAGCAATAAGCGAACCAAGAATACTATCAATAGAATAAATGTTTAAATCCTTAGACTTTGTAATTGAAGTAATTTAGCATCATATGAAATGGGTAAGCAATGAAGAATCTTATTAATCATTTTAGCATTTGTTAACTCCCTACCCAATGCATGCAAAGAGGCGACTATTTATGTGAATCTTATATACATATCAGAAATAGATTCATTTCGTTTCATGCAAAACAGTTCATAATCATGCAACAAGATATTGAGTCTCGATTGTTTAACCTCATTAGTCCCCTCATATGTTATACAAAGTCTATCCCATATGTTCTTTCCATTTTTGCAAGTGAAAACCCGCATGTAGTCTTGTGATTTTAAAGTACAAAAGAGACTATTCAAGCATTTGGCGTTTAGTTGTGCTAAGTCATGTTCTTCTACTGTCCAGTCTACAAAAGATGTTTCAACTCTAACTCCATCAACTAATTTAGTTAGTTTTGTATTTCCTTCCTGGACTAAGATCCACATATGATAATCAAGTGACTGTAAGAAAGTAGACATGCGTGTTTTCCAAAAATCAAATGGTATATTGTCAAACAGTGGAGGTCTAATAATAGAGTAACCCTCATGTGTGTTTTGGTTTCCAAATGTAGCCATTTATGTTAATCAAAAAGTAGTCTAAACTTATGATTTTGAAACAATGCACTGATACCACTTGTTGAGATTCATTCACTATGAATTAGGTTATTAAACCTAAGCTTATGTCCCAAGGCTATCCAAGAGGGGGGTGAATTGGTATTTTAAAATAAGTTATCCCTCTTGAGTATGTTGAACCGAAAATAAACTTTAATGAATTTTTAGAAAAAGTTTTTCAACCATAATTTTTTTTTGGAATAAAAAAAATGCGGAAAATAAAAAGCAGTAAAAAGAAAAGACACAAGGTTTATAGTGGTTCGGTCTAAACCAGACCTATATCCACTCCTCGGAGGTACCCTCCGAGTATTGCACTAATACCACTAGTGACTCTTCTTTAGCACCCACAGTAAGGCGGAGAAGCCTTTACAAAAACTCTTTCCACCACTACCCAGTGCGGCAGAGAACCATCTTCCTTTTACACTTATCCCTAGTATTAGCAGAGAACTATTCGTCCTTTCACACTTTCCTAGTGTGGGAAGAGAACCCTTCATCCTTTCACACTCTCCTAGTATGGGCAGAGAACCCTTCATCCTTTCACACTCTCCTAGTGTGGGCAGAGAACCCTTCGTCCTTTCACACTCTCCTAGTATGGGCAGAGAACTTGCAGCTGTTCACACTCTCCAAGTGTCGGCAGAGAACCAGATCTCCTTGACAAATGTTCTTACAAGAATTCTAGAAGGAAGAAAGAAAAGAGTGAAGTAATCCCAAATCACAAATAGAGATTCTTAGCTTTGAACACCAAGCGAAGCCTTCACACTCAATTAGTAGGAATCCTCCTTTGAATGCACTCTCACACTCTCTCCTTGACTCTTCTTTCAATAGGCACGAAGATCAAATGGCAAAAAGATTAGGTGGCAGTCTAAATTGGACTATATATAGGAAAGACAAGAAAAATCATCCAAAACTGCAAATTTTTCAAGTCAACACGAAATGAATCGTCCCGTATGATCGTGGATCTTCCTGGACGATTTTACTTAAAGTGTTGGAAATGATCCTAATGAATATTGGTACGAACTATACACGTACACGATTATCATCCCATACAAACTAGGTTCATTCGGTACGATCTGTTATACCATAGGTCGGTTCCCAAATAACTGCATGGACGTAACCAATTTTGGTAAGTCGGTTCAAATCGTCCTAGGACGAATAGGACTTCATCTACATGAAATTCGTAAAGAGAAAAAATTGTCCTGGCACGATAATGAACTTCATCTGAATAAAATTTTAACAGAGAAGAATTCGTCCTGGGACGATTTGGATTTTGTCTGGATGAAATTTTTACATAGTAGAAATCATCCTGGCACGATTATAGATTTCGTTTAAACAAAATTTTTACAGAGCCTATTTCGTCCTGGGATGAAAATAATTTTATCTTGGATGATCAGGACTTAGAAAAATTTCCTCCAACTCCTGTTCGTTCCATTGCTCTTACGGGGAGAAAACTTACTTGATTGTCCCGTACGAAGTATGTTCGTCTCGTACGATCAGTAGAAATTTGTAAGATCTCCTTAAGTAAGTGTGTGTGTGTGTTTATTCACTCAATTACAATCACTCCCTCTCAATTCAAAGAACGATTTAAAGCTTCAATTTGCGAAGAATTGTATGCTGAATTTGATTTGAAGTCTTCATAGTTTGGAGTTCAAATTTCCTAAAATGTTAGTACACACAAGAGCAAAAACAATTCTTCCAAAAAGTGTTAGGAAATAATTGCACATAAAACAATAATATTTGAAATCATCAAAACTATACAAGTTGCAAGAATGTAACATATGCAAATAGTAACTCTCTTAACATCTTCATCGTCAGCCAGGATTATGAGGAGATAAAATATCAAATTTTTAAGTAATAACAACCAAATTAGGAAGCTTCGTAGAATCCAAGTTCTTCCCAACCTGCCATACTTTTTTACTATTTTTTTTAAACTTAACATTCATCCATGGACCGTACATTATTTATGGATTACCAATTTTCCTTTCTAATGTTTTCTCAGCCATAACAACAGTCCCATTATTCTTCACTTCTATAAAGTCCATTACCATTAACAACATTATTAACATCAAAGCACTCTCCAAGTACATGGCCTATCTTACTACATTTAAAACAAAAGGAATAAATTTTTTTATATTCTACTTTCTGAAAGAATTTTCCATACATGCCTTCCATCCAAACTCCATTAGATAATTTAGAGTCCAGATTAATATGAACACAAGCTCTTACAAACTCTCTCCTTCCCCATTTAAACATATTTCAATCTAATAACAAAGATGTCCCTATCTTAGAGACAATTTTAGTAACATTCACCTTATCCCAATAATAAAGAGGTAAATGAGGTAAACGAATCCAATTTGGAGAAGATAGACCTTTTGGAGACATTGGAGAAAACTGAGGCGACCATTTATCTATACCTATTATATTCCTACCACATTCCATGGTCCTCCACTTATCACCTCCTCCATAGCTTGGGATGAATGGAAAGAGCACAACATCCAATCAAGACCCATTGAAGTAATATAAAAGTTCCCAAATTTACTCCATTGACGCCTTAATTCAACACTAAAAAGGGAGAATGGAACATTCCTACCAAACACTTTTACCACCAAAGATTTCTATAATAATTTAAAATTCTCGCATTCCTTATCACTGTTTAGTTTCACAATACCATAATTTTCTTCATTACAAGGATTATATTCCAAAATATTAACTTTAATATGATGGTTTTTAACCTAAGCATTCTCTAATTTACTAATAAGAGAAACTTTAGAATAAGAAATTTTTTCCAAATTATCTGAATCTAGGTTATCCTGAATACCCGAAGTAATATAATCTGAAATATTATTCAAATTATTTGAGATCAAGCTTTCCTGATTTACTGGAGCAAAAGTATTGAAAAACTGATTAGCTTTCAAATTGAACTCAGAAGAAGTTGACGCTTCACAATCATTCACTTGGCTTTTAATATCTGAAACCAAGACACCCTTATGAGATGATTCTTTCGCCTTATCACATTTTATTAGAGGCGATTTTCCCTTTCCTTCCACATAAACAGGATCATTAACAGGAGAAATACCTCCTTCTTTGAATATAAATGGATGTTACTTTAACCTTGTGATTCACAAATCATCTCAAACTTCATTTCTTCTACCTTTGGATCCCCAAAGAATGTTAGGAATCCTAGTAGAATGGGAAATGGAGGTGCTTTGATCATCTATATCGGACGACCAATGACCCTCCTCCACCATAACGGAGCAAACCAAGATAATCAAAATGAAGGAAATTTGAAAAAAGTGAATATTTCTCTCACTAGAATTCTTAGAGCATGCCCCTCTGTGGAAATTTTAATTACTTAGAGGCGTCTATTAGCTTATAAGTTTTTTAGTTTTTTTTTTTCTAGTTTAACTCTTCTAAGAAATAGTGAGTTGAAGGTCCCCCTTAAGGACTTTGTAATTCCATTTTTTAATTAAAGCTTAGGCCACTCTGTTGGTTTTATCCAAAAAAAAAAAGGAAAAGAGTAAACCCTTCCTTGCTCAACTTCAACATGACCCAAGATAACTTTCAACAAATCTGAAATAGAATTTTGAATCCATTGAACCCAACCCCAAGCCTTTGCCATGCTTGGCTTACCAAGCTAACCTAGGTTGACAAAATCAACCTTCAACCACTTAAAAATGTATTTCAGTCATATAGGCCATGCTATGACCTAAAATATCATCTAGAATGTTCCAAATGTTAAATGGAGTTGGTCATTTTGTTTATGAAAAAGTAAAGCAAATAAACTTTAGAAAATCAATTATGACCGTTGCGCTCTACTCCCTTGAGATTCTTGGGTGATCTAGGGCTTCTGTTCAAAAGCTTGCATTTGGTCTGTTGATCTCGGTCCTCTGGCTTCCAATTTTGGCTTCTTGCTTCTTGTTCATAATCTTTGGTTTTCTTTTGATGTTTTTTGTAATTTTAGTTTGAATTTTTCTTTTGGTTTTTGCTTTGGGAGATGACGACTCCATCGTCATCAACCCCCCTGATAGCTTCATCCCTAATAGCCATTCTTGGTCATTCAAGGATGTTGTTTCTGGCTCTCCTCTACTCCTAAGCTCAACATTGTGCATTCCTCTTTCAAGAGGTGCCCGACTCTTTTGTTTGATGATGTGGTTGTGTCTTAGTTAGCCTCTCTATTCGCTCTTGCACTATTTGATAAATTTCTATTACGTCGGCCTAATTTAGATGTGATCCATAAATGTTTTATGAGTTTGAAATTGTCTAGTGCATTTCAGGTTAGTTTGCTGGATCCACATCATGTGGCAATCCAATTGACCAAAGATCTGGACTATAGTCATATCTTTACGAGAAGGTCCTACTATAATCAAGCTTGCCAAATGCATTTCCTTAAATGGATGCCTAACTTTGATGTGAGGGAAGAACCACCTATTGCACCTGTTTGGATTTCTTTCCCTAACTTGAGATTGCATTTTTTTAATTCTCAAATTTTTTTTTTGGCTTGCTTAGATTTTTGGGAGATCCTTCCAAACTGATCAGGCAACTGCTTCCATATCCCGTCCCTCTGTGGCTCTAGTTCTTATGGAACGAGATGTTTCTAAGAAGCATCTGAGTGAAGTTTGGCTAGGTTTCAAGCTAAATGGTTACTTCCAAAAAGTGGATTTTGAAAACTTTCCTATTTTTTACACTCATTATAAAATGCATGGCCATGATTTAGTGAATGCTTCAGGTTGCATCCCCACCTTCACTAAGATAAAGCTGTGATTAAGCAATCTCAGCGTAATGATGGGCCTCGTATTCAGATGTTAATTTGTATGTTGTTGAAACTGAAGGAAATGCTTCAAGGTTGGATGATGCACATATACATGTGGATGTTGATCCTGTACCTTTAGTGATTGAACATTCGGACCCTTCCAGTGTGGATGTTCCTAGTGTTGTGTAGCCTGAGGCTATTGCTACTATGGTTTGCTCTTCTAGTGATTGTGACAACTTGAAAAACAAAGGGTTAAAGGATTCTACCTATCTGAATGTTCCTAGCTATGATTTGCCTATTATGGATTATTTATTAAATACTAACAAAGCTGCTAATGTTGATGGTGTTCTTTGTTCTGATTATAATCAGGATGATATTATTAGAAATGTTGGGAATATCACTGATAACATGTTGGGGTCTAATGAGAAGGCCTTGTTTAAAAAAGAAAATGATGAGCTTGGTCTAAATAGTAATGTGACGAAGGAAATTTGTTAGAGGAAGGTGAACTTCCTCAAAAGGGTAAGGAAAGACATGTGATTATTGATTGTAAGTCTCCATCTACCTATCAACATAATTTTGAAGATTTTATTGATACTGAGGAATTATAATTTTTTGCTAAATATTTTACTAAAGATGACAATGATATTAGTTTTATTAAAGCTCAAAGTAAATGTGGTAGGAAAAGTAAGAACCTTGTTTTACAATTGAGTAGAAATACTCATTCACAAATAAGTCGGTAATTCTTGTTTTTTTATGTTTAAATCAATTATTTGGAATGTTAGGGGTATTGGGTGTTCCTCCTCTCATTTGCGGGTTAAGAATCTTTGTCGTATTCATAATATTTCTATTCTAAATTTACTTGAACCTCTTGTTAATGTCTCTAATTTGATTAATACTTCTAGATTTCTTAGTTTTAAGCATGCTATTGCTAATTGTTTTAATAAAATTTGGGTGTTTTGGAAAGATTCGGTTTGTATTGACATTCTTGATAATTTTACTCAAATGTTGCATTGTAATATTGAAGTTTTAAATCTTAATTATTATGCTTCTTTCATTTATGCTACCTCATCTCGTGGTATTAGAAAAGTTCTTTGGGAGCAATTGCTTGACTTTCATAGCATGTGTCGGTTTCCTTGGTTGGTGGGTGGGATTTGGGGGAGTTTCTCCTAATTCTCATTATGTGGAAGACATTAATAATATGATTCAAGATTATAATCTCATTGACATTTACTTTTTTGGTAACCAGCTTACTTGGAATAGAGGGCATTTATGGCAATGGTTTGATCGCATTTTTTTTAATGATAATTGGATTAATTCCTTTAGTTCCATCTCTATTGAACATCTTAGTCGTACTCTTTCTGATCATTCTCCTTTACTCCTTTACTCATTTCGCTTAATGCTAAACATGTGAATTCTTTTCCTCAATTTCATTTTCAAAATATGTGGCTTTAACATGACTCTTTTATGAGTTTTGTTCAAGATAATTGGAATGCGCAGTTGCATCCTGATAAGTCTATTATAGGTATGAATAGGCTATGGTTTAAATTGAAAAGACTTAAACAAGTTTTAAACTAGTGGAACAATAATGTTTTGAAAAATATTTTTACTAATATTTTAAAAGTAGAAGAGACTGTCAATAAGGTGGAGCTTAACTGTCAAAGTTTTCCTTTTGATGCCAATTTTACCTTACTTAGAGAGGCTAAGGCTAATCTCTTTAAAATCCATGCCCAAGAGGAAACCTATTTGTAACAAAAGGTTATTGCTAAACATCTGTTGGAAGGTAATAAAAATATGAAATCTTTTCATTCTTCGGTCAAATAAAAATGTGTTTCATACTCTATTAATAAAATCACTCATGAGGATGGTTCTATTACTGATGATGTTGAGGAGATTGCCATGTTGGTTGTTAAAAACTTTCAAGCTACGCTCAATACGATTTTTGTCCCTAGTAATATTACTAACCTTGCTATTATCCCTAATCTCATCTCGTTGGATGATAGTAATTTGCTTTCTATATTTCCCTCTTTAGATGAATTAAAAGATATTGTTGTCGATATGAATGATAACTCTGTGGCTGACCCGGATGGGTTTACTACTAAATGTTTTCAAAAAACTTAGGGTGTTATTAAAGAGGATCTTTATGCTTCTATTTGGAATTGTTTGCTAGTCAAACTATGTCTAAATTTTTTTTCTCTACTTCCATTTTTCTTATCCCTAAGAATAATAATACTAATAATTTGAATGATTTCAGACCAATTAGTCTTTACACTTTTTTCAGTAAACTACTTTCAAAAATTTATATGACTCATCTTACTTATATTCTGCCTAAGATTATTTCTTCTTTTCAAATGAATTTTGTAAAAGGTTGCACTATTTCTGACAATATTTTGTTGGCCTAGGAATTTTTCCATTATTTGGAGGTCAAGGTGAGGGGCGGTAATTCTATCCTCAAGCTTGATATCTCTAAAGCCTATGATAATATTAGTTGGCAATTAATTTATAACATCTTATAGTTGTTTTATTTTAACTTTACTTTTATTAACCTTATTAGAAATTGCATTGAAGGTTCTTTCTTCTCTATGATTATCAATGGTAAGAGATCTGGTTCTTTTAAATCATATCATGGGTTAAGGCAAGGTGATCCAATTTCTCTTGCTCTTTTTATTATTACTATGGATTATCATTCATGAAGCATTGCTAACTCGTTTGATAATCACCCCAACTTTTATTTCAGAACTAGGGGGGATTTCTTATATCTCACCTTTGTTTTGGTGATGATTTTATCATTTTTCTGAATGCTTCCCGTAATAAGATTAATAAACTTATGAATTTCTTTTATTATTTTAATACTTTGAGTGTCCTATCTTTGAACAATAAGAAATGTTGTTTCCTTATGTCTAATAATATGCAGCTTGATCGTATCTCGACCATTAAAGACTTTAATGGGTTTGTGCGTGGCCACTTACCTATCAAGTATCTTGGTATTCCTTTGTTTAGAGGTAGAAAGAAATCCTTTCTATTTGATAATTTAATTACCTCTGTTCTGAATAAACTGTAGTATTGGGATTCTAATTTCTTGAGTTTTGGGGGTAGACTTAATCTAATTAGAAGCGTTCTTTGCTCTCTCCCTATCTATTTTTTTTCAAACACTACTTCCTACTAAAATGGTTTGTAACAGAATTGATAAAATCATTAATAAGTTATTTTGGAAAAGTGCTAGTAGTAATTCTAAAATTGCTTAGGCTTCCTAGGATAAGTGTTGTGGGGTTTTAAAAGAGGGAGGCCTTGGTTGCAAAAGCATGGCTGACCTGGCCCATGCTTTCTCTTACATGTTATGGTTTAATTTTTGTGCCAAGTTATCTTTGGTGGCTAAATTTAAGTTTGCTTAATATTGTGTGGGGAAGCATCTTTCTACTTGTTATTTTACTATTAGTGACTCAAAAGTTTGGCAGAGAATGTGCAGAGTCAGGTGGGAGGTGGAGCCTCATTTGTCTTGGGGCCTTGGGGGTGGTAATATTTTCTTTCGGCAGGATCAATGGTTAAGTTCTTGCTCTATTGATTCCCTCTTTAATTCCACTTCTACTACTACTATTAAGGTTAATTATTTCATTAATGATAACTATTGGGATTATGATAAGCTTTTTAATGTTCTTCCAGATTGTATCATTCAAAAAATTCTCTCTCTTCCTTTGAACTTAGAGTCTAATGATGTTCTTTTATGTAATTTGTCTAGTGATGGCATTTTTAGATTAAAAGATGCTTGGAATGATTTTAGAACCAAAAATGTTGTTACTTCCATTTTTTGATGATTTGGCATAAAAGTATCACATCTACTATTGCTACTTTCATTTGGAGAATTTTACATAAATTTATTCCTACGGATGAAAATTTAATCAATAGAGGTTTTGTTCTTCCTTCTAAGTATCATTGTTGTTTTCACTTAAAAAGTATGCATCATATTTTTGTTTCTGGGCCTTTAGCTCTTAAGACTTGGTGTTATTTTGATGATATCTTTAAATTAAATGTCTTTAATGCGAATATGTCTATTCATGCCCTTCTTAATGCTTAGTTTGTTAATTCTAATGGTCATATTAGAAATGTAACCCCTTCCCTAAAGTTATGGTATCTTTGGTTGGAAAGAAACAATTCTCTATTTAATGGCATTAAAATGGATTATCAAAGGATTATTAAGAATGTGAAAGATAAAATGCTTAATTTGGTTTCTATTAATTTGCTTACTTTTAAAGGTTTCAAGAATTATTATGATGTTGTTTCTGAATTAGGGATCCGGTTGGAGGTTTTTTTGCTTCCTTCTTTTCCTCGTTCTATTTCTTAGGTTAAACCTGATGTGGGCTTCTTCAAGCTTAATGTTAGAATTGATAATGAGACTCCTATAATGGGGTGTGGTGGTATTATTAGAGATTGCCATGGCAATGTTGTTCTTAGTTTTGCAGGGCCTCTTTTTAATGGTAAACCCTTCACTGCTCTTCTTACTTCTATTCTATATGGTTTAAGATGTTGTATGTCCCTTGAGATTGCTAGCATTATTATTGAAATTGAGCCTTCTTTTAATATTCAATGCCTTTTTAATGAGATGGATTTGGTTTGTAAAGTTGAGGCCTTTTACATAGTGAGGGATATTAAGCATTTGATGATTTTTATCTCTGTTGCTTCTCAAGTGTTTAAGTCAATGCTTGAGCTATTTGGTTAGCTCAGTTTGGTGTGGGGATTGATTATTTTATGGACCTTATAGAAGCCAGTGCGCCTACTCCTCTTAAAGGCCTCTTAAAATTAGACAAAATTTCCTTTCCTTATGTTAGAAGTTTATTTTTATTTCGGCTATTTTTCTTTTTTTGTCGGTTGGCCCAGCTGTGCTGGTTAGTTTTGGTTTGAGGCGATTATTTGGGTATTTTTCTGATGGGTTTCTTGGACTTGTTTTCTCTATGTTCAAGGTTTTATTCTGACTGTGTTGTGGTTTCTTCAAGTTAAGCGATGATTGCAATCTCTATTTGATGGGTTTCCTGCTTGTTGCTATCCTCCCTTGGGTTCTGGCTGGGCTAGCTTTTGTTGGCTATGGGAGTGTAGGCTTCTCAGCTTAATAGACTGGCCTCTTTAGGGCACACTAGTTAGTTTGGTTTTGCTGGAGCATTACTAGCTTTTGTCAACACCATTAAGGGGTTTTTTCTATTTTTTTTCTTTTTTGTTAAGCTTTCTGGGTGCTCTGAGTCTGATTTGGGCTCCAGGGACTCTAGCTGGGTGGGGCCTTGCTTTTTGGCCTTAGTTTGTTGTGCTTCCTCCGTCAAACCAGTTTTAAGGAACACTATTTTTTTGGAATTTGGTTTGTTTTTACCTAGATTGCTTTTTTAGGGGGGGGGGGTGACTTGTTGGGTGGTGCCTTCTACTTTTAGCTGGTGTGTTGAGTAGAGGCCTTTGGGTTGGATTGAGGTGCATCAGGTCTTACATAATGATTTTTTCATTTTTCATTCCTTTAGGTGCTCTTTCTGCCCAATTAACTCTTGCATTAACTATTTGTTTCTTATGTTGGAGAAAGGTGTTTAGTTCTACTCCATGTTTCTTTGGGGTGTGCGGGGTTCTATGCTCAGTTGTTGTGTTTTGTAGTGATTTAGCTATTGTTCTTTGTGGCTTTTTGTTTGGTCATGTTGGAGCATTGGTTGGCTATTTTTGGTTACCTTATTATTCTTTGTTATGTTTTCTGGTTGCTATAGTTTTGGTTTCCAGTTGGGGTGCTGGTTGGGGATTTGTTGTTTGCCTTTAGTTTATGGTGATATCTGAGGTTGTATTATTGTGAGGATAGTGGTTGTTTTCTATTTGCTCGGGCTTTACCTGAATTGCTTTGGGGGGTTGTCCATTTGCTTGGTTTCTCCTACTAATGAGTACTGTGCTGGGGGGTTCTACTTCTTGCTGGAGCATGGGGGCTGGTTAGTATGGTTTCAGGTCTTACCACATACTATTATTTTTCTGGTGGGTTGGAGGACTAAGTTGTTAAATATCTATGGGACTATGACTGAGTGTAAATTTTTTTCATTGGTGGTACTTTTTCCACTTTTTCTTCTTTTTGATTTTGTGCCTATCTTAGATTGCTTTGATCTATTTTTTACAGGATACTTTTTATGCATGTCATCGTTCTACAATCTTTTTGGATAGGGAGCTCGAGCTAAAGGCTTTTATTTTCTACTTCCTCTCTTTTTGGGTGCTCATTTTTGTGCACCATAGAATGTACATAGGTTCTTCTGTACTTTTGTGTAGTAGGGATCTTGAGCTTATAGGGTTATTTTATTTTATTTTTGTTGCTCTTTTGAGCAGTAGAGAGATTGAGGTCCCTTTAAGGACCTTGTACTTTTACCTTTATAAAAATGTGTTGGCCCCTCCGTGGGTTTCCCTTTAAAAAAGTTAAATGGAGTTGGTTGGACCTACCAGGTAGCATCTAGTTAACTCTGCTTGACCAAGTCAATCAAAGTTTACCAATTTAGCCTAAACTGTCCAAACACTAAATCCAATGCTCCAAATTGTGCCAAGCCTTCCAAATCTTGTGATACTATCCATTAGGTCGCCAAGGGTTAACCCCAGGTGATCCAAACTTTGGGTCAACTTGGGTTAGCCATATTGCTTAGCCCAAGTGTTAAAAATTGGTTCTCCATGAACCATTTTCATGCCTATAAAAAATTAGTGCAAGAAATCACTTGTATTAAGTTACCCATGATGCTATGCATCTATCATGGTCATCCCATTCTTTAGCCTAACTTGGGTAAGCTCATATAATTGACCAAAACCCATAAAATCCCAAAATAAGTGAACTAAGTTCACACATAGACCATTTATACAAAAAAAGGTTTGCACCTAGACCATAGGGCCAATCAATGCATGCATTATGCTCAAGTACCTTCTAGACACTTGGCCCAATCATTTTGGGCCTTGTGGTGGTTGGAGGTGGTCAAAATACAAGAAAATAGTGGTATATTATATGGTCTTACCTTTGAATACCTAGACAGCTACCCATGTGGCCTCGAACCATCCAAAATTATCCCTTGAAAATTATTAGTTAAATTAAATCATATTGATTTCAAATTAATATGGATTAATCTTTGACTATGTCCCTAACGTCTACAAAATTAATCTTGCTTATTTAAAATATCTTAGGGGTTCAATAAAATATCAATACCATTAATTTTAATTTGTTCTAAAAAAATCCATCAATCATAAGTGTTTGATTATTTCTGGGTTGTTAGCCAAATATATTTTAATTATAATCCCACTTATTTTAGCCCCATTCCAAATTTATATCTTGTGAAATAAAATTTCAAAAGTGTAGATCCATTCACTTTCAAAAATAATTTTGAATGCAAGGAGAATTTTGATGACTTGAAACTTTTTTGGATAGATATTTTATACTTAATTAATTAAGGGTTTAAATTTTAAGGTGTTTGGAGTTCATTTATTTTTATGAATTAGAGAACCTGAATTCTTATTAAATAATTGACCTAAAATTTTTAATAAATAATTATAAGTTAAAATAAATCATAAAAATGAAAAAAATATTTTCAGCCAGTCCATTATTCAATATAATTTCAATGACAAATAAGGCACCTTTAAAAACTTTAAAATAAAGATTAATTTAAAAATAATGAAAATATATTAAATAAATAATTAAAATAATTTAAAATGTAAACAAATTTCTAAATGTTCCCAAACCCTTGTAATCATCCTCAAATGTCACCCATGACCATTGGTGATGATTTTAAATGCATTGGATAAAAAATTAAAAATAGCTTAATTACTTGAATTTTTAATTCAATTAATTATGCTAATTTGATAAAATAAAAAATAAATAAATAAATCAACACAAATTAAATTGCTTTGGATTCTAAATTATATATATAATATATTAAAAATTATAAAACATTAAAATATCAAATAAAAATAAAAGTCAAAGTTTGGTCAACTCAATTAATAAAAGAAATAAGTAATAAAATAAGCTAAATTAATTCTAAAAAATTTGAAGATTGCACAATTAAATAATACAATATCAAAGAAGAAATATATAAATAAAAGTAATTTATAATTCATTATGTTTAAATATATCTTGAATTAAATAAATGAAATCAAATATTATAACTTTAATAAAGAAAATGAACGAACCGAAGGACTCTATGCCCCTGATTTGATCCATTTGTGGGAATCAATTTCAATATAATTATGATTGTAGCATCTTTCAATTGTGAGTTTCATGTTTTAAAAGAGATCAATTGACATGATTCTTTAAAACCTAAATCATTAAAACACAAATAAATTTAAGAATTCTATGCGTTGGATTTAATGTCTTAAGGGAGATCAAATGCAATATAAATATGAGCCTAAAACCTAAATCATTAAAACACTTGTGTTGTTGAATGTTATGCTCTTTAAAAGTAAAAATAAATAATTTAATATGCAAAATTTATTCTTTAAAATAAATATTAAAATATAAAATACTAAAACTTTAATGAAATAAATCCCCTTTGACCTAAAACAAACTTAAAATAGAATGTTAAATAAAATTAAATAATAATAAAACTAGATGTTATCGAAACAACACTTCTTGTTATGCATATTTTTTATGGTTTGATAGGGCTACTAACTTTAACATAGGTTAGGCCAGTTTTGAATCTTTTGATGTCATACATATACCTTACTTGGAGGGTGTCCTATATATATTTTCTTTTTTTTTCCTATCCTATGGAAGCCATACATGACTATTGTTCTTGTTGGTATACCTTAGACTCTTCTAGGTTGCATTCGGTTCAACATACTTATATTTACACTTGTATATTCTTTATTGAATAAGCTATCACTATTGTATACTAACTTACCTACATTTAAAGTAACAAAAAGTATCACCTATAAATATAAGTGTATATTTGTTAAATAAATTACATAAATGATAGTTTCATATTATTGAAACTATGGTTAAAGTGTAAAGTATTATCCGCTAAAGCAACATGAGGGAGCTATCATTAAATTACAAAAGTATGGAACTATTTTCAAGTAAAGATCAATCTCATGGTTTAGCTTTGTTGAGTGTATGAATATGCTGCTAGAGTCTTAAAAACAATGGATTTCCAAGAAAATGATTATAATAAGAGTCACTAAAGAATACAATACTTTCCCAACATTTATGCATCATTCTCATAATGGTGGTGTTCATTATGAATTGAGAACTAAAGAGAAGTTGCTGTACTACTTGGGCAATATGCTATAATAGAAATAAATTACAAGGACCACAGTGTAGAGGATTTCATAATCCATCCTCTCTTTAACTTGACTCAATTAAATGATTTACACCTTAAAAAGAAGTTTGCTTTTTCACTTGGGATACTAGCTCAAGACTCGCGTAATCATGCTAATAGTGAACATAATGTCTCATGACATGAGCATGGGTGGATTTCAGTAGTACAAGAGGAGAAATAATAAATATGTTCAAAGTAATTTTAATGTAGAAATAGGAAAAAAAGTAGAAGGAAATGAATAGTCTCCAAGGCTTTTGAAGCTTTGTAATTATTTTTCAACACACATATTTATAAATAATGAAATTTGAGAAGCCTCTTCTTATATGTTATTTCACATATTAAGTAGCTTCTAAAAAGTAATTTTTATGAACCCTTTTATAAGAATGCAATAGGTCCATGAATATTTTTAAAACAAATCTCTATTGCATGCTGCTCTTGCAGTTAGGATTCCCATTTTATTGAAAGATTCCTCCATCTCAAGAATTACACAATTAGTTACTCTTAACTTTATCTTTTCAATAACTAAATCTCCTATGGTGATATGAAGTTGAGTTCCATTTAATCTCTTTAAGAATAAACCATCCAACACACCAAAAGATCTAACTGACACATTATGTAGATTGGCCTACCATTCAAAAGTAATTCTAGAGAGTGCTAACGAACTGTTGAAATAGTAGAGTATTTGTCCCTTCAATGTTATAATAACTAGAATGGAAGTGAGTTAAATGATATATCATGTTTTCTAAACCCCTGAATAGTTTAAGTAAATGTGGCATAAATTCTTTTGAATAATAAACTGAACCATAGTCTTCGACATCAGGTCTAACTTTTAGAATATATAAACCCCTTGGGACTTTCCTAATGACTCCCTTACTTGATTTTCAATCATTTGATTGATATCTTTTTCTATAAGGACTATAGGAACTTTTTTGCCTCATTATTATGTTCTTCTAACACATGGAATTTTGCTGAGGCTGGTCAATATGAAAAAATTATGCCCTTACTAATTGATTAAGCATTTCTTCTACTGATGACAACATTTCTTCTACCTTCTTTTCTAGATTCCTTATGTTCTCATCTTTATTCCTAACTCTGACAGACATATTTGAGTTGGAATCTATAGTAGGTAACTCTTCTTCTTTCTATTCTTAATGTCTATCAAGATTATTATCTCCTCTTGAGAATGTTCTAGTTTCAACCATAAAGAAATTACCAATATGAACATCCTCGACTTTAGGATCATTTAATATCTCATCTTATTCTGGTCAAAGGTTTATATTATCATTTTTTCCTTTTTCTTCTTTAGAATATCCCAGATCTCTTAAAATAGTTTATCAAACGGTATCCCCTTAATGACCTTAATATCAATGGAAAAATATCTACTATAACCTTCTATCATCTCTACTTATTTATCTTCAAATTCTTCCAAAAATCCTTATACCATCAGTTCTTGAATGGTTCCATTGCATTCTTATAACATTTCATTGAGGGCTTCATCACCATTCTTCTATTCTACAATCTTTATTTCTTTGACTTGACTAATATAAGTAGCTATAAGGGTGGGATCCTTAAAGGGTTGTTGAATCTCTTCCTTTGGAGATGGTGGAGTGTCCTGAATAAGTAACTCGGACCCATAAAAAAGAGTAGAAATATCACATCCCTAAATGGGGGGCCTAGAGACTATTACAGATGAACATTAACTTTTCTTCTATTTATATTAATTGGAACATACTCCTTTTCAGGGGATTTTGGATGCTTTCCCTTTATTTCAACTGATCTTTTATGATGGGTTGAACGAATCATAATAGACACCTACTTTGGGGATTTCATTAGGTAGATAGGTGGCCTACCTTCTTGATGGTTGTTTCAATTAGATCCAACTAGGGCTATCTCCTCAATCTTAGTGGATGGCTATCAGGGTACCCAATGGTAATCATTTACAAATACTTATGTAGCAGGATGCCTCATAAGTCTCTTGCTTACTCTAGAAGATTGGGGAGTTAGGAACCAAACTTCAATTTTCTCTTCTCTTAGATATATTTTCCAACTTATGGGAAATCATCCCCTTCAAGTATAAGATATATTCTTCTTTGATTTTACTTTCTTGGGTAACATAAGTGTGGATACTATTCCTCAATATTCTCTTTGGTTGAGTTAACTTTTCCCCATGGGACTTCTTCAAATTTTAGTTAACCAGACATGGTGGACTATGTGCTATCCTTCTCACACTCTCTTTTTCATAGAAGAGGAAAGGGGATGGAAAAAACATCTGTTAAGTGGAGGGGAGGTGGAAAGAATAGGTTGTTCTTCATCAGCCTTAAATTTGACTTATCCTAAGGTATATAATACATAAGTCTATCTACATTTGATAATTTTCTTCCCTACTTTTCTAAGATAGTTCCTTGTTTTTATTTATTTATTTATTTAATTTTTAAGATGTTTTTTCTTCTAAGTTTTGCTAGTGAATGAGATAGGAAAAATTGTCTCATCTTTAAACTTATATATTTTTGTTGCAAATCTATTTTTATGACTTATGTTTTGATGATTGACAAACACTATTGATTCTCTTGGACTGCTTGTTACTTCTAACTTTTCAGGAATCGAAGAACGGACGAATAAACGAAGCCAGTTTAAGATTGCGTAGGTCTAGGGTTGAGTCAGTCTGTACTTTGTTTTTTCTCTTCTTGAGTCTATTTGTAATGGTCAAAGAGACTGATGCTAAGTAACCCTACACACACACACTTGAGAGACTTAGAAATTCTATTTTTACTCATATCGGCCAGGACGATATTTACATCGTCCTGGACGATCAGGCTTAAAATAGAAAGTCTAATTAAGGATTCTTAATTAAGGCAGCCGTCATTAACAGATCGGCCTGGACGATACGTGTATCGGCTAGGATGATAAACTCAAAATAGAAAGAAGTTGCCGCCATAGATAATTAAGGTATACTATATTTTTAAATAATCGGCCAGGACGATCATTGATCGGCCTGGACGATAATCACAAATTATGCCTTAATTGATCAGAAAATCAAGGGAGTAATTAAGGATGATTGATACGATCATATAGTCCTGGACAATCGAAGGATCGGCCAGGACGATCTATTCAAAAACCTTAGTTACTTCTAGATGATAAATATCGGCCAGCTCAAATTCAAGGCGATTCTCTGGATAATTTTCCTCTAAATTGAATTGATATGCCGGGATGATCGTGAGATCGTCCTGGAAGATCAAGCCATATTTAAATCGTCCAGTTTGCATTCAGGGCGATGCTCTGGCCGATCTTCTGAGTTTTGTACTGATTGGCCAGGCCGATGTCCATATCGGCCTCGACGATATAGTCGGCAACTTGCAATTAATTAGCTCCTTTGAAGCTCTTCTATTTAAGAGCTCTTGTTCAATATTTTGAACAACCTTTTGGTTACTGCCTTGACCTGAGAAGTCCTTGAGGAGAGAAAGAGAGAGAGGGAGAGAGAGAGGATCTTGTGGGGGGAGCTTGTGAGGGGATTCACATGAGTTGCTTCAAGGATCGTTCTGCTTCTTCTTCGTCTAGAGTTTCTCATCCGTGGAAGGGTCGGTAGAGGTAAGGAGTCAGCATATGGTTGTGGTTCTCTGCCAGCTTCTGGAGGAAGAAAAAGGAGATAGGTTCTCTGCCTTGCCGGGGTGGCAAAAAGGAGGTTCGTTGTAAAGGCTTCTCCGCCTAGCTGTGGGGGCTAAAGGAGAGTCACATTTGTAGTGCAATACTTGGAGGGCGCCTCCGGGGAGTGGA
This sequence comes from Dendrobium nobile, assembly GCA_022539455.1. NCBI lineage: Eukaryota > Viridiplantae > Streptophyta > Magnoliopsida > Asparagales > Orchidaceae > Dendrobium > Dendrobium nobile. Next base: position 15,496,095 of record CM039718.1, on the reverse strand, counting down.
CGTAGGTCGAGTTGACCGAACCACTATAAATTTTTGTGTTCTTGTTTCTTGCTTCCGCACTTTTAATTTCCGCATTTATTTTTCGCGTGGTGTGATTTTGGTTTATGTGATTTTTGTTCTTTGTGAAAAAAAAATTTTAAAATACCAATTCACCCCCCCTCTTGGTTAGCTTGGGCCAGTTCTATAGGGCTTAACATCCCTAATGAACTCTCAGTTTTGTCAACTATAATTATAGACTTTAACTTCTAATCCTACTTAGTGGATGGTGTAATAGGTGCTGGGACAACAATAGTCCCCTGTTTGGTGATGGGGGAGTCGACCACTGACCCTAAAATAAACTCTACTAAGGGAGTGTCTAACTTTAGATCAGCAAATAATCTATCATTTTCTTTCCACTTACTGAGAGATCTAAGGTTTGGAATCTCATTCAAAATTTGATTGTGCTAGCATACTTGGTCTCTTCAACAGTCAAATCCTTGTTAAACAAGAAGATGAGTTTTCTAGTTATTTTCTTTTTTGTCTAATTTAAAAGATAGTTTGAATTAATTAATCTTGAAATGAAAATTTGAAGCTTAGGATTTTAATTCTAATTCTATTTGTTAAGTTAAAAAGAGATTCAACTTAGCATATAGTAATGCGATATGGGAATTATTTTCTTTTTCTGGAGATTTTTTTTTAATTATTATTTGAGCTTAGTTTCACATATTTCTTTTTTACATGAAAAATATCTCAAATTTTAGAATCGAACATTATTATGCATTCACCCAACATGAGATTCGTAAAATTTGTAGGATAAAGGTTTGAAAGAATTTTCTTTGTTTTAAAGGATATCTTATCATGCCATATTCTTTCCTATTGCTCCAACTTAATTCTCTTACTTATTATTATTTTTATTATTTATGTTGGCCTCAATCACCCATAAAAGAATAGAGTGAAAGGACAAATGAAAGAAAGATAGTCTTTAACTTATAACCAAGGTAAGTATAATATAGATATAATAAAATGTGTACCACAATTAAAGATGGAGAGAAAGTCAAGTCCCCAATAGTTGCTAGAGAAATTATTTGTCATCCTTTTAGCATGCAATTAATTTGAATATGTTTTAGGAAAAAATTAAATATGGATTTAAATATTTATGTTCTTGCAATCGAATGTGGCAAAATGATAATATATTACCTTTAGAGGTAAATATACCATTATCTAATAGGTTTAGACTAAAAAAATAATGTTCATTTTCTGATTGTTGTAGTCAAGTGTTAGGGAGAACTTCCAATGACACTATAGGGTCATAATGATGTTCAATCATATATTTTGTTATTATAGTTAGATACATCATTAATAGCTTTATAAGAAAATTAAAATGATAAAAGAAATATTCCCACGAAGGATAAAAATATCATTTACCATTGAGAATTTGATCATAATGATATGATATTCAATCTTCTTTTATTCTTTTATTTTTTCCCAAGACAATAATTTCTCTAATTTGTATTTTTAATAATGAGTTTTGCTTTAATCTAGGGTTGTGAGTCTCCCATAAAGCAAGCTTTTATGGTTAATTACATCTTAGTAAAATTTGATTTCCTATCAAAACTCTTAATTAAAGTAGTGGTGAACATTTCCTTGAAATTTTTTGAGTTAAATGAAAGGAGAGAGGTTGGAATTTGAAGTGGGATTATATCAAAATTTTAGCACTTATTTTGGTGGCAAATGGATGAGATGCATAAAACACTTTGTTATTCTCAAATAATTTAGAAGTGTTTTACTCTATCCTACATTAGGCTTTAATGTTTTGGAGAAGAAGAGATTTTGATTTAAGTTAATATTTTATTAAACAATTGAGATTATATTCCCAAAGGGAGAGGACTTAATATTTGAGATCAACATAAAAATGTAAATTTATTCTAGATCACTACATAATAGCTACCCGAACCTAGCCAATGAAATGTTATTTTGAGCTTACATTAGCATGGATTGGAAATCTAGCTAAACCTCCTAAACACTTTAATATCATGATTCCATTATCATGAAAATTGATTATATTGTTTATTATTTTTTTTGGAATTTTGGAGTAGACGTCTAGAGAATTCCCTATGTGGCCCCTTTACTTATGTGTGGCATGATTATGTATGCATGAGAACTCATTATGCATTTTGGTTAACTTCTTAGAAATGTTTATCATTTTATGTGAGCTTGATTCTTTTTATTTAGTTACAAGTATAAATTTTTTTTGTCCTTATGAGCCAAGCGACGTTTAGGATAAAGTAGAACATGAAAGAAATAACCAATAAAAAGCAGATAAATTCTAATGCATAAAATAATTTAAGAAAAATTCTCAAATCTAAATCAATTCATATAGAAATAGAGTTTATGTGGCATGCACCATTTAATTACAAATTGGGTCTATAACAAAATAAAGTTGGTTAGGCTCCACCAACAATAGCCTGAATTCTATCCCTACAAAATAACACAAGTTTTACTTAAACCAAAGCATCACTTTGGTCTTCAAATTTCCTTATGTCCTTTCTTTATGTTCCTTATTTTCACTGCGGTTGGATTTCCAAATGGGAAGAAATCTCCTTTGATGGGATGTTTCTTTCCACTTTGGACTCCAAAAATTTAAGTAGATGCATTACTTTATGAACATTCACAATTTTAAAATCATCTTACATATTAAATTTTGAAATAGGTTCTATACACCCAGCATGTTAGCTAAAAGGAATAACTCATATGAAAAATCATCCCTAGAAAGCCCAAACATAATAATAACTTGCACACTTTGAGCAAACAAACCAACAAGGAAAGATAATGAAAAGTGCATGAAAAACTTTATTAAATAAAATTTTAATCATTATTATCTCATTTTTTATAATCTTGCATAAACTTGGCAACCTATAAGAAATATTTAAGCATCCAAATTGTTCTTAACTTAAGAAAAACCTAGAAGACAATTATTAATAACATGAAAATCGCTTCGAGACATATGAAAAGAAAGCATTATAAAAATCTAGAAGCATATTACACCAAGACCATGAGGTTTATATCACCCTCCCCGGGGCCAACTTAATAGCCTCATAGGCCTGCGTTACCTCATAATTACCTTATTAATTAATTAATTTTATTTGGCATTTAATTCATTCTTACTTATTATTATTTTTTCCTATTTTATTATTGGTTTTAGTTTTGATTACAAATTTACGATTTATTTTCCATCAATGTGTTTATGGCATTATCTTAAAAGGCTCGAGGACATGGCCTCCACATGAAATGTAGTCCCACAGCTCGAGGTAGTCCAGTCTATAATTTGTATTTATGTGGCAAGTTAAATTTTTTTTCATATCTTTAAGCACATTAAGTTGATTACTTTTACATCTAACTTTTTTAAATTTAATTGAGTTTTTTAGATGTTTAATTAAAGTCCTTATATAGGTTTGATCTACATTTTATTTTTTACTTTATAAAAAATTTTGGTTATTTTATATTTTTAATAAATATTAGCTTTTATTTGTTATTCAATGCAATTGAGCTTGAGTAAATTGGATTTTTCAATAATTCATTGTGATTTTTCGAAGTTCACCCACCTGAATGAAATATTTAACTAAGGATAATTTGAATTTTTTTCATTTTTATTTCCAAATTAGCTCCAAACTTCGTGAAATATTCTCCAAATGTTATTATGGCTCTTAGAGATGATTTCAAGTGTTACAAAATTTTTTGTATTTTTAATTATTTTAATTATTTTATTTATTTAATTAATGATTTTCGTTAATTTTTAATCTATACTTAATTTTTTTAAAGTTTTGATGAGGAATTTGTTTTTCATTATTTGGTGTTTTATTTTGAGGAGTTGATGCCTTAAAATTTAATATTTCGATTTTATTTGTATTAGTTATGATTTAATTAAAATCATAGGTCAACTATGTGAACAAATTTTGGGATCAGTAAATGATGGACCAAATCATATCCAATTGGAGTGAAATCTAAAACATTGGTTCATCAAGACCTATGTTTCATGCTCATTAAAATTAGCTTTATGGTGGACCTTCTAAGGTTGATAAGTTAATCACAAAAGGTAAATATAGCTACACACTTAAGAATTTATTTTGGTCAAAGTGAACAAAGGATTAACATATAATCAGAGGTCTTTTAACCCTAAGATAAAGCACAATCAATCAATAAAATTTGATGACCTAAATCCCATTAGAAAAGGGATTATGCTAATTTGAATTTAGGTTTGATTGAACATATGTTCTCTCTGGCGACTGTGAGGCGATTTAGGGTTCCTCCGCGAGAGCTAGTGTTCTTCGATTCTCTGGCGATCTGGTTTGGTTTCTTCATTTCTTGTTCTTCCCTATGGGCTTTATCGTGTTTCTATGCTTCTTTTGTTTGAGTTTTCTTTCAATTTTCAGTTTGGGAGATGACGACTCTGTCGTCATCTTTCCCCTTCAATTGTTTCTTCAGTTGATAGTCATTCTTGATCCCTTAAGGATGTTATTTCTAGTTCTTCATCTTCTGCATCTAAGCTTAACTTTGTGCATTCAACTTTTAAGGGTTATCCAGCACTTTTGTTCAATGACTCTGTGGTATCTCAATTAGCCGCTCCTTTTACTCTTACTCTTGTTTGTAAAATTTTTTTGAGGTGGCCTAATCTGGACATTATTTGTAAGTTCTTCGTTAGCTTGAAGTTGCCTGGTTCATTTCATGTCGGTCTGCTGGATCTGCGCCATGTTGTGATACAATTATCCAATAATCTTGATTATAGTCGTATCTTTGTGTGAAGATGTTACTATATTCAAGGATGTTAAATGCGCCTTCTTAAATGGGCACCAAACTTAGATGTGAGGGAGGAATCTCCTATAGCTCTGGTTTAGATATCTTTTCCTAACTTGAGACTACATTTTTTCAATTTGCAAATCTTGTTTGGGCTTGCTTAAATTTTTGGAAGACCTTTACAAACAGATCAAGAAACAGCTTCTATAACTTGGCCCTCTGTTGCTCGTGTGCTAGTGGAACTTGATGTTTCTAAGAAACACCCTCATGAGGTGTGGTTAGGATCTGAGCTAAATGGTAATTTCCAAAAAGCAGATTTTGAAAATTTTCCTATATTTTGTTCTCATTGTAAAATACATGGTCATGGATTTAACGAATGTTTTAGGTTGCACCCACACTTACGCAAAGAAAAAATGGTATCCAAACAATCTCAACAGGATGTAGCTAATGAGAATTTTAACTTGTAGGCAATTGAAATTAAAGGTAATAGTTCTAAGTTGGGTGATGTGCCTTCATCTATGGTTGATGCTCCTTTATCATTATAGAATGACCCTTTACCTACTCCTGTTATTCCTCCCCCTTCCTTGAAGGCTATTCCATTAAACAGGCTGTTAGCACTCGCCTTTTGGATGGGCCCCTTAAGGCTGGTGAAGGGTTAAGTGATTCTTCATCTTTAAATGTTATTGCTGTTGTTGTGCTTTCTATTAATTATTCTTTAAATACTAACAAATCTGCTACTGTTGATGATGTTTCTTGCTCTAATCTTAGTCAGGAAGATATTATTGGTAATATCCAGCATAACGCTAACAATAAGGTGGGTACTAGTGAGAAGGATTTGGTTGAATCTAAAAAAGCAGGTCTTGGGTTAATGTTCTTGTTTACAGAAGGGGAATAATTATTGGAGGAGGGTGAACTCTCTCCTAAGGGTAACGGCTTAGATGTGAATCATGACTGTAATTCCCCTTCTTCTTCTTATCTCAATTATGATGCTTCTACTGATAATGAGGAATTACTATTTTCTGCCAAATGCTTTGCTAAAGATGACATTGATATTAGCTTTGTTAAAGTCCAAGGGAAACATGGTAGGAAGAGCAAAAATAATGTTCTACATTCGAGTAGAACTACTAATCTTGTTCTATAATCTGGTAGGAATACCCATTCATAAACTAGTCATTAATGTTTGCTTTCTTATGTTTAAAGATATTATTTGGAAGGTGAGGGGAATATTGTGTGTTTCCTCTCATTTGCGGGTTAAGAATCTTTGTCATATTCATGGAATTTCAATTATTGTTTTGCTTGAACCTCTTATTAATGATTCTAATTTACTTAGTGCTACTAGATTTCTTGGCTTTAAGCATGCTTTGACTAATTATGTGAATAAGATATATGTGTTTTAGAAAGATCCTATTCATATTGAGGTTCTTGGTAATTTTACTCAAGTGGTGCATTGTCATATCGATGTTTTTAATGTTAAGTGTTGTGCTTCATTCATTTATGCGGCTTATTCTCATGGCAATAGAAAGGTTTTATGGGAGCAATTAACTGATTTTCATAGTATTGACCCTGGTCCCTGGTTAGTGGGGGAAGATTTCAATACCATTTCTATTTCTTCTGAGTGTTCTGGGGGGTCTACTCCCAATTTTTATTCTATGAATTATTTTAATAATATGATTATAGATTGCAATCTTATTGACATTTGTTTTTCTGGCAATCAGTTTACTTGGAATAGAAGTCACCTTTAGCAAAGGTTGGATCATATTTTATTTATTGATAGTTGGATAAATTCCTTTAGTTATATTTATGTTGAGCATCTTAGTTGTTTTCTTTCTAATCACTCTCTTTTATTGCTTGCTTTGAAAGCCCATCATGTGAATACAGTTCCCCAATTTTGGTTTCAGAATATGTGGCTTCAGCATGATTCTTTTTTAGGAGTTGTGTGCGATAATTGGAATGTGGTTTTACATCCTGATAATCCTATTTTGGGTATAAAATGATTTTCGTTTAAACTGAAAAGACTTAAGCAGCTTTTAAATTGGTGGAACCATCATGTTTTTAAAAATATTTTTACTAATCTTTTAATTGCTGAAGATATGGTGATTAATATTGAGCTTAACTATCAAAGTTTTCCTTCGGATGCAAATTTTTCTTCTCTTAGAGAGGCTAAGGATAATCTTTTTAAGCTTCAAGCTCAAGAAGAAATGTTTTCAAAATAAAAAGCTGCTGCTAAGAACCAGTTGGAAGGTGATAGTAATACTAAGTACTTTCATGCCTTGGTTAAAAGGAAACGTGCCAGCAACTCTATTAATAAAATTATTCAAGATGATGGCTCTGTTTTTTAGGATGCTGAGGTCATTTCCATGTCAGTCGTTCATCATTTTCAGGATAGACTAAATAAGGTGTTTATTCCTAGTAATATCTCTAACCCTGATATTATTCCCTCTCTCTTTTTTGTGGAGGATAATAATATGCTTGCTGGTAATCCCTCTCTTGAGGAAATAAAAGACTTTATTTTTAATATGAATAATAACTCTTACAATATTTTGCTGGCTTAGAAATTTGGCATGATTTGGACGTCAAGGTAAGGGGAGGTAATTAGATTCTTAAATTGGACATTTTCAAAGATTATGACAATATTAGTTGGCAATTCATCTATAACATAATGCATTTATTTGGCTTTAGCTTGACCTTTATTAATCTTATTAAAAGTTGCATTGGGTGTCCTTTATTTTCTTTGATTATTAATGGTAAGAGCTTTGGTTCTTTTAAATCTTCTCAAAGTCTTAGGCAAGATGACCCTATGTCCCCCGCCCTGTTCATTATTTTTGTTGATTACCTTTCTAGAAGTATTGCTTACTTGTTTGAATCTCATCGCCAATTTTATTGTAGAACTCGGGTGGATTTCCTGTTTTGCACCTTTGTTTTGCTGATGATTTTGTCATTTTTATGAATGCTTCCCGTAACAACTTTAATAATCTTATGAAATTTTTTTAGGATTTTAACTCGGTTAGTGGTTTATCTCTTAACAATCATAAATGTTGTTTTCATGTTTCTAATAATATGAATACGGATCGTATCTCGGCCATTAAAGAGAGTACTGAGTTTATGCATAATCAGTTTCCTATTAAGTATCTGTTATCCCGTTGTTTAAAGGAAGAAAGAAATCCTTCTTGTTTAATGATTTAATTACTTGTGTGCAGAATAACCTTCTTTCCTGGGATTCAAATTTGTGTACTTGTGTTCTTTGTTCTCTTCCTGTCTATTCTTTTCAAACTCTTCTCCCCACTAAATTGGTGTACAATATAATTGATAAGGCTTTTCTTATAAGTTACGGTTTACTTTTCATGCCAAATTATCCTTGTGGGCTAAATTTATGTTCTCTAAATATTGTGTGGGTAAGCACCCATCCACTGGTTCTTTTAATATTGGAGATTCTAAAGTTTGGCAGAGGATGTGTAAGGTCAAGTGGGAAGTGGAGCCTCTTCTTTCTTGGGGCCTTGGTAGTGGCAATGTTTTCTTCTGGTAGGATCAACAACTTAATTCTTGCTCTATTGACTCTCTTATTAATTCTTCCTCTTCTACTACGGTTAAGGTTAGTTACTTTATTAATGATAACTATTGGGATTTTGACAAGCTTGCTGATGTTCTTCTGGATTGTATTATTCAAAAAATTCTTACTCTTCCTATTAACTTTGACACTAATGATGTTCTTTTATGCAATTTGGCTAGTGATGGTTTGTTTAGATTAAAAGATGCTTGGGATTATTTTAGAACTAGGAAAGAGGTGGATTCCATTTTTTCTATGGTTTGGCACAAAAGTATTCCCTCTACTATTTCTACTTTTATTTGGAGAATGCTTCATAGATTTCTTCCTACGGATGATAATTTGATTAAAAGGGGTTTCGTTCTTCCCTCTAAGTGCCAATGCTACTTTCATTTAGAAAGTATACATCATGTGTTTTTGTTTGGGCCTATAGCTGTTAAAACTTGGTGTTATTTTGATGATATTTTCAAATTAAATATTTTTAAAGTGAACTTGTCCATTAATAATCTTCTCAAGGCTTGGTCTGTGAATTCTAAAGGTCATATAAAAAATGTAACCTCCTCCCTTATTTTTTGGTATCTTTGGTTAGAAAGAAACAACTCTTTATTAAATGGCATTAAAATGGACTCGTGTAAGGTCATTAATAATGTGAAAGATAAATTGATCAACTTGTGTTCTATTAATTTAATTTCTTTAAAAGGTTTTAAAAATTGTTATCATGTTGCTTCTTATTTAGGTATCAGGCTTCAGATCACTTTGCAGCCTACTTCTCCTCATATGGTTTTTTGGGTTAAACCGAAGGTTGGTTGTTTCAAGCTGAATGTTAGTGCTGTGTATGAGAATAACAATTTGGGGTGTGGTGGCATCATCAGAGACGGCTATGGTAATCATATTCTTGTCTTTATGGGGCCTTTTATGGGTAATATTCATTTGGCTTTTTTTACTACCATTCTCAATGGGTTAAGAAGCTATTTGTCTCTTGATATTACTGCTATTAGTATTGAGCTGGAGCCTTCCCTTAATATCCAATGCTTATTTAAGCGGATGGATTTGTTGTCTGACCCTTAGCTTTTTTATATTATAAGAGATATTAAGCATTTAATGGTTTTCATTTATATTGACACTTCTTATGTGCTTAAGGAAGCCAATGTTGTTGCTAGGTGGTTAGCTTGTTTTGGTGCTGGGTCTGATTGCTTTAAAGACATTGTAGATGTCAATGTTCCTATGCCACTTAGAGGTCTCATCAATTTGGACAAAATGTCTTACCCTTATGTTAGTTTTTAACTAGTTTTGCTTTAGTTACCTTATTTCCAGCATTGCTGGGGGTGTTTCTTTTCTTGTCCTTTTGCTGGTTTGGTTTATGGAGGAGTTTGGCTATGTTTTTTGGTTATGTGACTTATTTTGGGTTGTGCTGTGGTGTTTTCAGGTGGAGCGATGATTGTAACCTTTGTGTTTTGAGGATCTAATTTGTTTCTCTCCTCCCCTTGGTTCTGGTTAGGCTATACTCAGTGGGCTTTGGGAGCCTTGGCTCCTATATTTTCTGGGTTTTCTTGTTGCCTGGGGTGAGGGTGGGAATGTTTTTGCTCGTTTACCTGTGGTTTGTGGATTGGTTTTCTGTTGGTTTAAGGTTGGTGAGCCTCTTTCATTCCGTTCTATTTTCTGGGAAGTTTGTTGGTTCAGGGTACTATATTTATGGGCTGGCATTTTGTGTGCTGAAGGTGGGGGCTTTCTATTGGGGGAGGCTGTTGCCTTGTATGGTGTTCTATGTTTTTTGCTGGATTGGTACCTACTGTGTGCTGGGCCTCGGAGGTTGGATGGAGCGGCATCAGTCTATGATGGTTGCATTTTTAGTACTTACCTGAGCTCCTTTTGCCCGAGCACTGCTAGCATTTTTGGTTTCTATTGGATTTTTGTGACTGATTTTTGGCCTCAGTGTTGGCCTTGTTCTATTATTTTCTAGTGGCTTCATCTCTATATGTGGAGTTTTGGGTGCTATTTTCTTTGCTATTGGGATTTCAGTGGTTGAGCCGTTTGGGTGTTATGTGGTGTTCCCTATTCTCTTGGGTTGGTGGATGTTGGTTGTTTCTAGATTGCTGATGGTTTGGGTTCGTTGTGTTATTTGAGATGGATGATGTTTTATTCAAGTAAGCTTAATCTGACTTATTTCTGTTGGAGCTATAATGTTAGCTGGCTAGTAAAGTCTCCCTTTAACCCGTGGCTTCTCAGTTGGATGTTTTTGATGTCTTTGGCTTCCTGGAGGAAGTATTGTTATAATGAGAGAACCTTTCCTATTGTTATGATTCCTTTAGGGTACTCTATTATTCATTTCTATTGGCATTTATTATGCTCTTGTTGCTGCGGTTTTTTCATTATTTTGCAGGATCATTTTTGTGCATGTCTTTGCCTCTCTCATTTTTGGATCAGGAAGCTGGTCCTGAAAGTTCTTATCCGTTGCTTCTCTATTTTTTGGGTGCCCCTTCTTGTGCACCGTAGATTGTATCTAGGTTACTATGTATCTTGCAATAGTAGAGATCTTGTGCTTTTAGGATTTTTTGTTTTTTTCATTGTGGCTCTTTTGAGCAGTGGTAAAGCTCGAGGTCCCTTTAAGAACCTTGTAATTTTGAAATTTAATAAACGCGTAGGCCCCTTCGTGGGTTTTCCCTAAAAAAAATGCTAATTTGAATTTAAAGATTAATTAATAACTCCAAAATGTAAATTAGCTAAATAAATCCCTTAATTACTTCAAACATGTGTGATTAATTTTGGGAAATTCAACAACATGCACAAAATTAATCACCCAAAGTCTCAAGTGCTGTTGAATAAATTTGAGATATTATTTTCAAAAATGCCCCCAGGAATATTTCTCAAATAAGTTTAATTTCTGAGGGAACAAAGAATAAAATAATATGTCTTTTGTAGGTCTCCTTAAAGAACTTTCCAATGAGCCTATAAACTCCATATTTGGCCAAGTGTGTGAGGAACTATGATTTTTTAAACTTTAGACTTTTTTTATTTTATTGTTTTAATGTTATTTACACAACCAGCCAACCTTTCCGTGCAATGCCATGTGATTGGTCAGCCAATCGTTGACATTAATGGTAAAAATGCATCATTAACCATAGGCATCTGATTTGAAATCAAAGTATTAAAATCTAACGCACTCAGGGACTATAGGATTTAGTTAGAGTCATTTATAAAGGTCAATGGTTAAAATTTTGTCTTCCACCTCTGCGTACACTCTCATTTATAGTAGTTTTTAGATGTGATCCTAGAAATCTAGCCAGTGAAATGGAATGAAATTTTACTTAGAGCAAAAATGAACTTTAAACCTTCTATATAATAATTAGAATCTAGTAGTTTTAGGTTTAACTTCATACTTGACCAAGTTGCCTAGCTAAGGAGCTTAGGTTTGGGCTTTTATCTAAAGGAATGCTCTAAAAGCCTATGCCTTTTTTTAGTCTCATTCATCTAATATTGGGGAGAGTTTCTTCCCAAGAGACTATGGATGGCGGTGCACTCGAATGGTGGATCGAGCTTTAATAGATGATTTTATTGAAAATATCTCAAACTCATCGAAGATTGGTAACTAAGGGTATGGGGAGCCTAGGGAAAGTCTCTAAAGCACTTAGAAGCATTTTTAAATTTGAGAGGAGGGAATGCCATTATCTACATGAATTTTCCCTATTCAAACCTCTTTAATGAATTTAAATGATTAGGATTGCTCAAGGAGAGGCTATGGATAGTTTATAATGGGTAGGAATATTATGAGAATGCTCCTTGAGCTAAATGGTTCTAAGCTTAGGCTGAGAAAGGGCAGGCTTTGGTTTTGTTGAAGGGGGGCCACTAAGGGTTGGTTTTAGCTTATATTTGGGCTTGACCATAACTTTGGGAAGAGATAATGTGGAAATGAGTCAAAAAGAATCTTATGCCTAATGCATGAGTGAGTTAGGTCTGTTGAAGACTAAGATCAATATAGCTTGGGAGTGGAGTTTTTCGACACTTTGGGCTCACCAAACTTGTATCCTAGGTTAGCCCATGGGCAAGGTTAACCATGGTAGGTGCATGGCACCTAGGGCTATCCCATGCATGTGTTAATTTGGCTTGGTAATGACTAGGTTCAAAATTGGCTTAGCTTAAGATGATTTTGGACACTTTTGGTTAGCCTAACTCCTAGCCCAAATGGCCCTTAGGCTGGGCCACCTAGGGTAGGTGTGTGGAGTTATATGGAACCCAATGTAAGTGTTAGTTAGATCAAAGTAGGCTTAGGTTGGAAGTTAATAAAGAAGGGCTTGTATTGAACACTTGGGTCGAGCCATATGGCTTGACATTTTAGATGTCCTTGGTAAATGGAATTTTATAATCCCTCAATTTACTTCTTTATAGGAGCTACATGTTTCACTTGCAGATAATGCTGATTACAGGGACTGTTTTGTCTTGCTATATTATTATGGTACTTATCATTGCTGGAGAATAGAAATTCCATTAAATGTAAAAGGTCTTGTTGTATCCCTACTAATAGGGAAACAAATATTATTAAAGCTCTCAATCAAGGCTATTTTTTTGATCCCACCTAGAGCACTAAGGCACAACCCAATCCTTTATATTATCTACTCCTTACTAGTGTCCTCCCTCTATAGGTTTTGCTGAATATAAACATGGTTAGACCTCTACATAGATTGAATGCTGTGGACCCTAGAATAATTATTCATGCTAACCTTGGTACCTAGATTTTTGCAGCAGGATGGAGTATTACACATTGGGACTGAACACAGGTTGAGTTGATGGCCTTAATACACATTGAAAGATTACTTCTTGATTGGATCTTTAAATCTAATGGGGTAGTCATTGAAGGATAACATGCTAGTGTAATATAATATATATAGGATTTCAAATAGAGAGAGTTGTCGAATATGCAGCCAAAAAATTGTGCTAAGCTGAATTGGATAAAGTTGTTTACGAGGTCATTTTTGTCCATATTTATAGAAGGTTTAACAGAGCAGCTCATTACTGTGCCCAAACAGCCATATATAGTTCTTGAATTTGGCATATAGAAGATAGCAGTAATCATTATATCCCTCAAGAATTTATTGATATTCTTCAGAAAGATAGTTTTTCTTTTCTTTCAACTTAATAACCAGTTCGCCCATTATTTTTATGTATGTTTGTAATAGCATTTTATAGTTGAATGCAATAAATGTAATTTTGAAGGGTTGAGCCATGTGGATAGATCAATGGACCCAATGGTTGGGCCTCCTATGGACGAACTAAGCAGACCTAAGAAATAAACTTAAAGATTCTGTTTTGTTTGATAATGATTTGATCATTAGATTTGGATTGGGATTAAGTGTAGGGTTGATTGGTCAAACTAGGTTAATTTTGTTAACTTGGTTTGACCAAGGGTTGGGATTATGTTTATTCAATTAAAAAGAATGAAATTTTGGATCCAATGGAGGTGGTCCGATGCAAATGTTAAATCTCCTGGTATGGAATGGAAATTTAAGAATATGGCTTTAGGAGGTTTTAGAATTTTGGGTTCAAATGGCTTAGTGGTCAAGCCTTGTCAACTTTTGTTCAACAAGATCATTGTGCTATTTCAATATATCATGAGTATGATATGAAAATGATCAAGAGTTTTGGGGAGGATCCAAAGGTCAATTTCCACAAGATTCATGGTCTAGTAGTATAGTCTATGAATATTTAAATATATTAGCTTTTATAGATTTATTGTGTTTTGGTGGTTAGAGAGCTTGAATTAATCTCAAAATTGGAGGGTTGACCCTAGAGACATGTCTAATAAATAAATATTTAAAAAATCAAGAATCTAGTTCATTTGATATGCTTTTGAAATTATTGAAAAATCACTCAAAATAGGTTGTGATAAGGGATTTTTTCCTTAAGTTTTGGTGTAAAATTTTTTATTTGATTTTGGTTTTGGGTTAGGTTTATTAGATTTGATTTACTCATATAATTGGTTATCATTTATGTGATTATTAGTGAAAGAGTATAAAGGGTCAAATGGTAGCCACTAGGTGATTACCACTTGAAACTATTTGGATTTAAATTTGATTGAATTTGAACTTATTTGGATTTGAGTTGATTTTAGTCAACCTCATTCTCAAATGGGGTCAAACAAATGTAATCCCAATATCTGTAGTAGAATGAAGTTATATTTCACGTATTGGCATTGTCCAATTTGATGAATCTCAAGAGAGATTGGATTTGGGATTTTATTCTTAAGGATAGGAAACACGGGGACTAAACCATTTACCCTAATGGATTGGAACTTTGATGAGATTTAATTGATTTTGAGGATAAAAAGCATGGGGACTCATACCTAGCTCCAATTATAAGGGATTCTAATGGGGTCCTTATACCTTATACATAAATTTCTTTTGGATTTAATTTTTGCCTTTAAATTTAAGGGAAGGAAGCTCAGGGTTTCGCACCTAAACTTTATAAGTTAAGAGATAACTATATTATGATGGGGATTTATTGGCTTAGTTACAATAATAATAAGTCAAGATTTTTGGAGATAGGAAGCTAAAGGACACGCACCTATTCCAAAAAGATTGAAATTTCCTTTGATTTTTTTTACCTCTAGATTAAAAGGAAAGAAGCATAGGGTTGCACACAAAACTTAACATTTTAAGACATGACAATATTATGATGGGGCCATATTTTCTTAAATCCAATAATAATAAGTCAAGATCTAATGAGATAGGAAGCTTAGGAAGTCACACCTATTCCTAAGGGATTATGAAAGTTTGAGGAGGTTGTAGGAGCTCAATGAATTGTCCCTAAGGCACACTAAGATGAAAGTAATACTATCACTATATGAAAAACCTAACGCACATAAAAAGTTGAAAAGATGGTGATAATAATCTAATCAATAAATAGTAATATAAATCACAAATTTTTATCCAAATATGTATTAAAAAAATAAATTGTAGAAAGATAACTTGCAAAAAATAATATCTGAAAGAATAAACCAGATTTTATAGTGGTCCAGTGAAACCATGACCTATGTCCACTCCTTAGAGTCCTCCTCCCCAGGAATTGCAATATCACTACAGTGTCTTCTTTAGCCCCCACAACTAGGTTGACAAGCCCTTATAAACTTTCTTCCACCAACCCAGTGCGACAGAGGACCAAACTCCTTTTACAGGTAGATAACCTTTACTCCATTTCACCCTCCTAGAGAGGCAAAGAACCTAGAATCCTTTTGACCCTCCTAGTGAGGAAGATAACCTTGAATCTATTTCTCCTTTCCCAGTGTGACGGAATAGTCAGGTCTTTTGAAACCAAAGAGATATTCTTCTTCCAAAAACTTCCATCAAGATAAACCTTAACTATGGTGGTATTAAGGTGCAAGCTTGCCTTAGAAACCATATAAAACCCCGTCCACACTCCCTCAATCCCTCAAGGATATTTTCCCTCTCATACTCTACCCTTTTCTCTCTCCCTTTCAATGCTCTCTCTTCAAATTTTCTCCAGAAAAAAATGACTAAATGCATGCCAAAGACTCTTACAAAGTTTTATGAGAAATATAAATTAAAGACTTAAAGAAAATCTAAAAATTTAATTCATCCATCATTGATCGAACAATACGATCTCAAGATTGTCGAGTATGATATGCATAATTTAACTTGTTAGTACTATACGATAACTAGTTAGTATAGTACAAATAGTTCAATTTGCGTGTTAGTAATGTACAAATATTAATAAGAACATCAGTACGAATAATTTAATTTTCCTATTAGTGTTGTACGATCATCAGTTTGAATGACCAATTATACAGTATGATTAGTTCAACTAAAATGCTGTTAAATAAATATGAATCATGGGATGACCAAATTTGTCTAAGTTGATCGTATAATACGATCTATTTCATACAGTGTAATAAAAATATCAAAATTAAGCTGATTTGATTGATTTATTTTAGGATTAAATTAGGTAATGCTTTAAACAACATACAATATGATTAGGTTCATATAGTATGAATAAAACCACCTTTCAAATTCAAAGTTTTGCCTAATTTAATGAATGGTGGGGTTTCCAATTATAACAGATTGTCTAGCACGATGTGGTATTCATAATGTACAATTAGTTATATTTAAAAATTATTATTCTTTAAATTAAATATTTTAATTAATTTTGGAAACTCTTGATCCAATAGTACAATCCATATCGTACAATATGATGTATAAAAAAATAAAAATATCTAAAAAATTTTTTGCTCTGATTGTGTTTGTGTGCATGGTCACTAGGATTGTATACACCCTTATAAGACTTGACTCAAGAAATAAAAAATAAATAAAAGAAAATTTTAAGCTCCTTCAACATAACCTATTCTACCCTATCTTGAGCCCTGAATCTTCAAATAAGGATGCATGTTATACCTAAAATGTTAGTTAACACACAAACAAATATGCACTACAAATACTTGGAGAAATAATGAGGTAATAAATAATATTTGTTATTTTTAAAATTATAAACTCGGGAGCCCAAGTTGCAACAGATTAGAATTTCTATTTCTTAGGATTTTCAACTATTTTATTAGGATGGTGCCACAAAGAAGCCTTCTTTGATCCTTACAAGATTACAGGAAAGAATTTAATTTTGAATTTTGATTGAGAAATTTGATTTTGGATATGTGTTTTAATTTGTGGAATTAGATCCAAAGATTTTGTAAAACATATGGACTTCTATTGGTTTTTGGACTTGGTTTACATTAAGCATAATATTTCTTGACATAGATAATGTTGACAGGAAACATAGGGTGTTTTCATTTATGATTAACATGTAGGTAGGAACCTCCCTCATATGATATCTCTATGTTGAATGATCCTTCCAATATTGGTTTAAACATTTTTTTTGTTTTTTTGATGGGCTAAAATATGTCTTCAAAGAACCAAGACCAAGTCTCATACGCTAATGGTTCTAGGATGAACCAGTTTATCGTGAGCTTGAACCATCTATGCTTTATACTATTCAAGATTTTACTAAGCTCCTAAGCATCATTCTTCTTTTCCTTTAAGCTCCTCAAACAAGATTTAGGCATTCTATTCAATTGTAATTGACCTTGAATGGCCAACCTTAATGATGGGACCTTAATGGGGGCCTGTGTGTGGGCTAGGCTTTATTGCAGAATGCATAATAACTTATTGTTTTATCAATGCTGAGTAATTCTTAGGTTTTCTTTAATATATCAATAATGAAAGCCCACTTACATGAACTCAAGTATACATGGTGAATCGGGTAATAAAGTGATAAAGTAGAGAGTTGAACCGAGGAGGAGGTATTATGCTTACTTTTAATAAAATTACTTCTACTTATTTTCAATGCATAACTTATCCTACTAATATAAAAATAATGTTTTTGGAGTTTTTATAATTAGATAGAAATAGTAGAATAGTTGATCAAATATTTAATAAAATGTTTTGGATTGATGAATTTAAATATCATATTTTTTAATGAAACTCTTAATTATAGATGTGATTTAGAGCATGTGCATCCCTATATCTTTATTGAGCTTATAGTCGTGAAAAACAAAATCTGCTGATCTCAAAGAGTTATGTTATATCCAAAAACCAAGAACATTTAAACATATTATATATAGGCAAGCCAATATTATGTCTCAATATTCCTTGTTGTTATTGCATTCCTCCATTGCGACTATACATCATGCTAGGTTTTAACTATACATATGACCACTATATGCATTAAATAAAGAATAGTGAATAATTAAGAACATCATTAAATCTTTAAAGTATAAGAGTCTTCATTACTACTAAATATGCTCTTTACATTATCAATCCAAAATAAGAGAACTAGCCAAACATAGAATAAATGACAAGCAAACTTATTTTCATTATATTCGTAAAAGAATTAAATTATAACAAAAGTAGTGGAATAATATCACCTAGTAGGATCAAAGTATTTCCTTTACACTCCTTATTTCTTTACTTATAGAGTTACTTCAATAAACATAGGCTAAACACTCCAATATATTATATCATATACTTCCTTAGCCTCCCATAGATTTTACTCTAAGAGGATACTAAAGAAGTACAATAAAAAGAACTAAATTTTACACCAGTGACTGAACTCCTCAACAAGTAGATAGAACATCTCTTTATAGGAATATATAAGAAAGGTAATTAGCGTTGTGGCACTTAAAAGTTTAGCATTGCAGCACACAAAAGTGCACATCCACTATATCTTATCTTTTAAATATTGAATGTGGAAGGAGATTAATACTTGGTGCAAAATCACATAAAGCCCTCCCATAGAATTTATAACTAATAGTTAATGGAATGGCAAAACTACAAGGATCTCTTAGTTTCTCTAGAAGTTTATTTTGAATTAGAAAATTACACTTTTTAGTTATTACTATAGTTTTGAAATCTCTTAGCTTTTTTTTTATTCAAAATATCCTTCATAAACATTGTATTGGTTGGAATCTTCTCTAAAACTTTAGAGAAGCATATATTGATGGTTAATTGTTTAAATACTTGTAAGAACTTTGGGAACTATTTATAAAGATTTTGTATTTATTTTTATTTTTTTTTTTGAAAGAAAATGTACAATGCATTAAAATAAGAAACTATTACAAGATACTCAAAGAAAATCTAAAGCCTCAAATTCCTCCTTCAACAGCAAAAAGAAAGGAGGAATATCTACATCACTAAGGTCCAAATAAAACTATTAACCAAAGAAAGATTAACACAATAGTCTACTAATTTATTACAACTTCCAGTAGAAAGATTAAAAGCAACTTGATGAAAATCTTCAATGAAGAATAAATCATTTTCAATCCTTTCTTTATTCTTCAATGTCTTCAAAGAATGTTGAAGTAATCTGATTATATTGACATTATCACCTTCTATGATAACTCCCTGTTCACACAACATCCATTCCTGAATAACATTTTCAAAGCACAAACTATCAAAAGCTATAATTGCACTATATCCCAATGCAAATAATTAACACCAAAAGAAAGAAGAAATCTTCCTTTATGGCATCTAAAAACTCCGCCTATCCCTGCCTTGTTATATAACTTAATAATAAAGCATTAATGTTAACCTTTATCCATCTGGGTGGAGGGGGATGCCAAGAAGAAGACAACTTATGCCGATTGACATCTAAGTTGTTCGAACAAATATTAATAAAAGGAGATATCGATGCCATGGACACCATGTTAGCAGGAATAACTGAATTTCTATCTTCTTTCTCACCATGAAACAATTTGCATCTACTTTTCCAAATAAGAAAAACAATAATACAATATAAGTTTATAATAAAAGAGTTTATACCTTGTAATCTCTTTAACTCCTTTATACAATTTAAAAAGCTGGAGAAAACTGGAACTTGGTATCACCATTTATTTAAAACTGTAATGATATCCTTTTGTTTTTCATACTCCACAGCTATATGATTGATATCTTTAAGCTTCTCGTATCATCTTGTACATCCACAATGATTGAGCAGTCTTCTACACATTAAGAAATTTTTTAATAGAATAGCATCATTGTGTAATCTCCACAAAAATAAATAAACTTGGGGTCTTAATCAAATTTTTTTCATCCAGCTACATATTTCTTCACCTGATTCATAATACATAGCAACTTTAAGAGATAATGCAGCAATTATATTACATGTAGCTTTCATCAAGATTTTGTTTGATCAACCTCTATGGTAAAGGTAGTGGTGATCTCTTTACAATCATCATAATTAGTTTTTCAAATTTTTTATATATGATTAGGTTTTCCACCTAGAAATTTACTTTCTAAATGTTCACCTTCACCATTATTCTTCTGAGCATAATCTCAATTCTTATAAGGATCTCCCAATCTATTCCACTCCTAATTTGAATATTATTATATTGTTCTACAAATTTTTAATAATTAATCATTCTTGAAAGATGTCGTATATGATCTTCACTTTTTTAAGGGAAATTGATTGATTATGTACTTAGATTCCTAGTTGTATTATAACATCTCCCAAAAGTATCTTTAGTATCTTTCCATTCTTATCATGATAGAGCTATTCAAAATATGAAAGGTAATGCTGCGGCGCTACATGATATGACATTGTGGTGTTGAGATTTCTAGGTTCACTAATAAAATTATCATACTTATTTGTATTAGCCCTGAGTTTCAAATTTTTTAATTTTTTTTGAAATTATACTAGCTTATGTAGCTAAAATTGATAATGTATTTGATTTATAGATTCCAACTATTCTCTTTGGATTTAACCTATTAGCAGGCCATTAGAAATTTTAAGTAGCCATTTTCTCTACTAATTAATATACATGAAAGTTCGATAAGGATGTTAAGCCTAAGTGAACTTTTCCTTAGGCAGTCCAAGATTGGGGGGGGGGGGGGGGATTGGTGAATTTTAAAAATTGATTTCATCAACAAAATATTTTTTTTTTTGGATTTTTCAATAAAAGTAACAACTTTTACTTAATGAAAAAATGAATAAGTTTATCTGATATTCAACTAATGATGATAATATTCTAATCAACAGAACAAAAAACTCATTGTTGATTTTTCTAAGTTGTTATCACATAAATGAAGTATTGGAAAAATAAAATTAGAAAGTAAATAATTAGAACAAATAAACAAGAGATTTATAGTGGTTTAGTCAAACAAAGACTTATGTTCCCTCCTTGGAGTCCTCCAGTACAAGTTTTCCAATATCACTATGTATCTCCTTTTAGCTCCACAATAAGGCGAAGAAGCCATATTACAACTATATTTCACTAACCTGGTGCAACAAAGAATCGAAATCTTTGTCAGCCTTCTGGTGTTGACAATAGACCTTCATTTTTTTCTACCTTTTAGATAAAGCAGAGAACCTCAAACTCCTTTCTTACCCTCCTGGTCATGGTAGAGAACCACAAAATGCTTTCCCACCCTCCTAATGATGCATAAAATGAGAAAATCCTTTCTCACCCTCTTAGCGATGGCATAGTACCACCTCCTTGAGATGAAGAACTTCTTTCTAGAGCCACCTAAAAAACCTAGATAGATACTTGGAGGAATAAGGCAAGATAGAAACTAGTGTGATCCCCTCACACTACTTCTCCCTCACACATAAGCTCTCAATTTCTTCTTCCCAAAGCTCTTATGGATCTTCTTCTACAAAAATCCTCTAAAAAACACTAAGTAAGTAAAGACTTGAGACAAGTCAATTGAGAGAGATTAAATGCAAGGCCTCACAAGAAGCATTATAATTTAATTATGTTGACACTGATCAATAATATGATCCAAGATTGTACTATGCAATTAGTTCAAATCACAATGTTAGTATTATATGAATTGTTAAGTGTTATTTGATCAGTTCAATGTATTGCAATGATAGTACAATATGATATGAATGTTCATCATGATTAATTGAAAAAACTTGATTTTCATCCAGTATGATTGGTGATGATAAATTTTTGTCCCATGTCGGAATAGTGTCATACAATACAAATATCTCTAATCATCAAGTATGATTTGATTGGACAATTTAACAAAATATGTTTCCATAATTTGAGGATTAATTTAGGCAATATTTAATTACATAATAGAATATAATACCTATCGTACAAAATGATTAGCATAAATTTTGAATTTTAAAATATTGCTTAAATTAGGATTAGCAGCTGAGACCATCATTTCATTTGATTGACCTAAATGATATCTATCATGAAATATGATTAGTTCAGATTGCATTACTAGTCACAATATAATTGGAGGTAAAAAGAATGAACAACTAACCTACTCCCCCTTTTGATATCACAAAAAGGAGGGAATAACTAAAGAAAGATGCAAAAATACCACATTCATTACAAAGTAGAGACATAAAAATTATTCAAACAAAACCAACATCATAGAATAAACTAAAAATTTGAAGAGTTCTGATTAGGTGGAGGTGGTGGAGGTGGTGGAGGTGGTGGTGGTGGTGGTGTTTGGAATAATCGATGAATGGAGGAAAACTACTCTCTAAGCAAAGATATATAGTTTGCATGTTATTGTTGTTACTCTACTACATAGTTCTCAAAATGAGTCATATCATTATCGTGTTCCTATAGTTGTTCTGCTATATAGGTGTCAAAACAAGCCTCCAACTGGTGAACTTTTGATCTAGTGTATCATATGGTAATTGCTGGTGGATAGGTGCTAAAGCCGAAACTTGTGTTGGTCCTCTTTCTGCTTCCTCTGGCTTGGGGTCCACATAGTGAACATTATGCTGGAGAGGATTGGAAAAGACTTAAAAGGAGCTATTTGAATAGAAATTTTAGAGATGATATGGTGGTGCACGGAATTGAAAGTTATATTTTGATTAAAGGACAAAAGTAATAAGGCAAGTTTGTCTTTCTTTTATGTTTAGGATCTCTAATAAAGGTAATATTCTCAAGATATTGAATAATTAAATCAACTAAATTAAATATAGTTTCCACCATTATGAAGTAAGTTGTTAGAGATTGAAGAGTTATGATATTGATTCGATCCCAAGCTTTTGAAATTATAGGGTTGCAAAGGATATGACGAATAATTCTAGCATCTTGCACTAAGCTATTTATGTGAGGAATGTTGTATGTAAAAGTTGATTCCCTAAGGGTAGTGTTAGCAAGGATCCACTCATAATCCATGTTAGAGGTTACAAGGTGAACGTTTTTGCTAGTAGTTGAAAGGTTGAGGAATTTATGAATACTTTGGTAGGGGATTTCAATATGCCTCCTATTAATGTAAGATTAGAGGGTAGTACCCTCACTATTAATTCAAAGACATGCAAAAAATTTAAAAGGAGTTCAAAATTGAATGGCTAGATAAGAGTGATAATTAATGTAACAGTAGTGTGTGCGAAAAGATTGAGTTCCTGATTTATGATTTTGAATGGTGTGATCCTGGTAGTTTTGTAACAATCATAGGCCTCTTCTTCTGTTACTTTGGTGATGTGAGGATCCTCAGGTCATTAGGTGGAAATTCTAACAAGAGCTAGTGAATAATTTTTAGCACCCATTTCAAGGACTAAGTTTTTAGTAAGGAGAGAAGAGAGTTTAAAAAGGATTGAGTGAAGAAAAACTTATTTTCCTTTCCTTCAAATAGAAATTAACCATATCATACAGTACAATAGGATATCATACATTGCAATAAAGTTCATTCAATTTGTTTAGTTTGATCAGTCAAAAAATGTGTTTTTATCTTAAAGTACATTCAGAATCATACTAGATTATTAGAGTGAAGATGATTGTCCCGAGGCATTAGTCTGGATGATTGTTGACTAGTCAAATAATCTTATAAGAATGAGTGTTTGTATAATATGATACAATATTAAATAATGTATCAGTCAAATTCAATTCACGCAATACCTAATGGCATGTGTAACATATAGTACAAATTAGGTATTCATACAATATGATCACAGATAATTGATCAATTAGAGCCATTGGATGTGCTCTAAGCAGTGATTTGGTATTTTTGTGATTATTGTATAATATAATGTGGAATCATACAGTACGATCTGAATAATTTGTAAGTGGTATGTGATGATCAGCAATATCTCACAAGAAGAAAAGAAACACAAAAAACCACACATAAAACTTACCATAAATATGAAAACAAAACATAAACAATGATAATAAAAATTTAAGAGAAAGCATACAAAAACATTTTTTTTTAATTTCCAAATCATCCTGATTGAGGCATGAATATCTATAACACCTACTCTAGTCCTTAATGTGCTAAAGGTTTCAAATGCTTCGAGGTTTGTAAAGATATCTACCAATTAATTTTTAATAGTTACATGATGTAGCTCTATATCCTCTTTCGTTACAAGGTATCTAATTAAATGATGTCTAATTTTTATGTTTTTCGTCCATGAGTGTTAAATTAGATTATTTGAAATATAGATGGAACTCATGTTATTAGACATGATTGCAATAGTGCCAACAAAAAGTCCAAGATCTTCAATTTCTTTATTCACCTATAAAACTTGTGCAACATAACACCCTATAGTTATTTATTCTACTTTAGTAATAGATAAGGCTATAGAGTTTTATTTTCTACTAATCCAGGAGACTAAAGATTATCCTATTAATTAGAAAGTTTTAGAAGTACTTTCCATATCAACTCTACATTCGATAATGTCTAAAATAGAATATCACATGATGTCGAAAAAGGTATTATGTCAAGGATACAAGATTCCTAAGTTTTAGATTCCTAGAAGATATAAAAAATTCTTTTAATGGAAATCATGTGGGATTCTTTGGGATCAGCCTAAAATCTAGCATAGAAAAAGACGCTAACATGATATCAGGTCTACTGGCAGAAAAGTAAAGAAATGATTTAAATATTCCTCTATACTTCTTTTAGTCAACTAATTTTCCACTTGGATCTTTAAATGCTGGAGCTCATGGGAGTATTAATTGTCTTAACATTATCCATCTCATATTTTTTAAGATTAACTTTAATATTCTTTGATTGGTTAAGGAAAGTACCATCATCATTTGCTTTATATTGAATGTAAGAGAATACGTAACCTCTCCCATCATGTTCATTTCAAACTACTTTCACATTTTTTTTGAAAATTTATCAAAATAATTTTATTTTTTAGATTCGAATAGTATATCATCAATATAATTCTAAACAATTAGTAGGTTTTCTCCTTTATTTCATAGATATAAGGTGGTGTCTACACTACCCTTAACAAAATCTATATATAGAAGGAAGTGTTTAACCTTTCAAACAAGGCTCTATGTGCCAGTGTCAACCATATTACACCTTCTTTAGTTTGAATACATGATAAGGAGGGTTGCTTAACATATACATCTTCTTTAATTCTCATTTAAGAAGACACTTTTAACATCTATTTGATATAGCATAAATCCTTTAAAGCAAGCAAAGGCTAACTACACTTTAATGGCTTCTAGTTTTGCTATAAGGGCAAAGGTCTCTTAGAAGTTAATTAGTTCAATTTGATTGTACCCTTAATAACTAATCTAGCATTATTTCTACTACAATATGGTTTTTGGGTCTACTAACCAACTCCTAAATATCATTCTTGTTGTAGTTCAAGCTTATGAGTTTAAGTTTTTGATGATAATAAATATTGTGGCTCTCATCCTCTCGTCTACTTATATATACAAAATATTTTTGTTTATATGTGTCGATGTTGCACCGATACACCTATTTTTGAAGGCGCGCTGCATTCCATACACCGATACACGGATATGCCTCCGATACTCCACCAATACGTGTCTGATACGCCAAAGCTGTATCCAATTAAAACACTATTTAATTTCAAAAGGACATGCGTATTCGATACGTGTGTCCGTTGAAAAATAAAAAGAAATAAAAAAAAAGATGTGTCGTATTTACTTCTGCGGTTGCGAGCAAGATTCTCTCATTTCTGAGATGGATTGTAGTTTCTTGATTATATGAAAATATTAAAAAACACTAATCTTTCACTTGATGAGCCTAAATTAGAAGCTATGATATTTATTGAAGATGATATAGAAGTTCAAAGACAAACAAATGAAGAAGATAATTATATCATTACTTCTATTGAATAGTTGAAACTTCATGTGCTAGATAATTTATGTTTATACTTTTGTTGTTGTACTAGACATTTAATGCTTACTTATATTTTGATATTATAAGATATAAGGCTACAAATGATGTTGTTGTCATTTTTTTTGTAATTTCAGATATTATACTTTGATTGTTTTCTTAATTTTTATGTATTATTTACAAATTATAATGCCATATCCGCGCTGTACCCGTATCCTATATTTTTAAGAATTGACGTGTCCCGTATCCGTATCGTGTCGTATCCGTGTCGCCGTATCCGTATCGGTGCAACATAGATGTATGTACTAACTTTTTAGGAATACCATGCACCATTAAATAATAATTCAAGGCTCCAGATTGGGTAGAATTAACCATGTTGTAATAATGTATGTAAAATTTATTTATGTATTTTTTATTTCTTGAGTCAAGTCTTATAAGGGTGTATGCTTGCTTAGTGACCATGTACACACACACTCAGGGGGAATGAGATTGAGTCAAAACTAGAAGTTCAAGTTTTGAACTAATCATACTAGATGATTTATATCATCCAGGATGATCGGTTCATTAAACTAATCGTAGTAGAAGATTTTGATCATCCAGGATGCTTTGTTATGATCTTGGAAAAAAATTGTCAATGATAATTTAGGCAAGGATTTAAGATTCAAATTTTGTTCTAATCATCACAGATAATCTAGATTGTCTTAGACAATCAATGCCAATCATGCCTAAATTAATTATGTAATTAGGGTACTAATTATGATTAAATTATTAAATTAAATTGTCCTGGATGATCTATATATCATACTAGATGATATTTATCAACATATTTCATTTTTCAAAATTGTCCAAGATGAAATGCCATAATTTTTCTTCTAATAGTCCAGGATGATCCACAATATCATCCTAGACAATCTATATAAATTTGAATTGATCATCCAAGACTTTCCTGATATTATCCAAGACTATTAGGTCAAATTCTGCACATTGTACTAGACAATCCTGAGATCGTCTAGGATGAAATTTGGCACTGGAATTGAGTTTTTAGGATTTTTTGAAGCCATCTTTTTAAGAACATAGTATGGGATGATGCAATGATCATCTTAGGTGATCTTTACAATCAAGATTGAGTTTTAGGGTTTTCAAAAGCCCTCTATTTAAGCTTTGTCAAGGCACTTGGTAAGTGTCTTTTGTAACCATTATGTCTTCGTTCTTCTAGATAAAAATTGAAGAGATAACATGAAAGGGAGAGAGGAAAGGGTGGAGTTTAAGAGAGAGAAGATCCAAGGAGTGTGGAACGGGTTTCACATGGTTGCTCTGATAAGCTTGCACCTTAGTACCATCGAATTCAAGGTTCTCCTTGAGGGAAGTTTTGGGAAGAAGAATATCTCTTCGGTGTCAAAGGGCACAACTACTCCGCCACACTATGGAAGGTGCAAGTGATTTTGTAAGGGCTTCTCTACCTAGCTGTCGGGGATAAAGGAGAGTCACAAAAGGTTTAGTGCTATATTCGAAGGGTGCCTCCAAGGAGTGGACGTAGGTCAGGTTGGACCGAACCACTATAAATTTGATGTGTTTTTTCTGATTATCTTCAGCACTTTATTTTTAACTACGATTAACTGCTTGGGTAAAATCTATGATTAATCTTTTTATTATTGATTTAATTTATTTCCATTTTAAGTTATAAAAAGATTTTTCCTTTTGTTAAAGAAGTTTCTTTTATATCCAATTGACGCCCCTCTTGGTTAGCCTCGGGAGTAGTTCGTAAGGGATTAAAGGTTTGAAATCTTTAAATCTAAGAAGAATTCCTTTGCTACTTGTTATTTTCAAATACATTATTTTTAAAAATTATAAATTTGGTTGATTATTTTGTAATATTAATCTATCAGATATTTTTTTAAAAATAAGTTTAAACATGTCACTTTTTTATATGATTTCTTATCAAAATTAGATTTTTGTTTTAAAAAGAACTTTAACCTATAAGGAGCCCAAGCTAGGGTTAAAAAAATTCAAATTTCTAACCTTTTTGGATCTTAGTACGATTAATTCATTTCTTTCTACAATTTTGAATAAAATCAAGCGGTAACTTTAACATTTTAAGAAAATTTGCTGAAATTAATTAGTTTTTCTTAAACATTACCATCACCCCTAACTGTTCAAGTGTCAGTTTGATATTTTATGTTTGTTTCATTTTTTATTATTTGTTTATTTTATGTTCTTCTCTTCTTTTTTATATTGCCAAAGGGGGAGTACTAGTTGTATTTGTGTTTAACTTGCATATGTTCATCTTGTATTTAGTTAAGTTTATCTATTTTGTAGTTTTTAAATCTTTTTTATTTAAAAAACCTTTTTTAATTTTCCTACTTTTAATATAATTATCTTAGTGAGGAGGAGAATAGGAGAAAATGTTTTTAAATTTGCAAATTCAACCTATAATATTTGCCATCATAAAAAAGGGGGAGAGTATTTTAATTCGAGCTTATGAGTTAATATTTTTGATAATAATAAATATTGTGGCTCTCATCCTATTATTTACTTGTATTTACAACATATTTTTTTTTGTGTGTGTGTATTAACATTTTAGGAATACCATGCATCATATAATAAAGATTTAAGGCTCAAGATTGGGTAGAATTAGTTATGTTGTAACAACTTTTGTAATATTTATTGATGTATTTTTTATTCTTGAATCAAGTCCTATAAGGGTATATGCTTGCTTGGTGATCATGCATACACACACACTCAGAGGGAGTGAGATTGAGTCAAAACTAGAAGTTCAAGTTTTGTACTAATCATACTGGATGATTTATATCTTCTGAAATGATCAGCTCATTGAATTGATCTTACTCGATGATTTTGGTCATCCATGACAATTTGTTAAGATCTTAAAAAATAGCAGCCAATGGTAATTTAGGCAAGGATTTAAGATGTAAATTTTATTCTAATCATCCCGGATGATTAGTACCAATCATGCCTAAATTGTTCATATGAATAAGGGACTAATTATGGTTAAATTGTTCAATCAGATCATCCTAGATGATTTGTATATCATACTGGATGATATTTGCCGACAAATTTTATTTTCCTAAATAGTCCAACACGAAATACCCCAATTTTTCTTCTAATTGTCCAGGATGATCCATCATCATGAATGATCTATACAAATTTGAACTGATCATCTAGGACTATCCTGATATCATCCAAAACTATCAGGTCAAATTCAGCACATCATACGGGATGATTCTGTGATCATCCAGGATGATATTTGGAGCTTGAATTGAGTTTTTAGGGTTTTCTGAAGTCCTCTTTTGAGTACATCATAGGTGATGATCATACGATCATCCTGGATGATCTTTTCCACTAAGATTAATTTTTAAAGATTTTAAAAGCCTTCTATTTTAGCTTTATTAAGGCACTTGGTAAGTGTTTTTCATAGACATTATGTCTTCATTCTTCTGAAGAAAACTTGAAGAGAGGACCTGAAAGGGAGAGAAGAAAGATTGGAGTTTGAGAGGGAGAAGATCCTCGGAGGGGCTTTCAAGGGAGTATAGAGGGTGTTTCACATTGTTGGTTTGAAAGCATGCACCTTAGTACCATCAGATTCAAGGTTTATCTTGAGGGAAGTTTTAGGAAGAAGAAGACCTCTTTGATGTTAAAGTACCCAGATACTCCACCGCACCAGAGATGGTGGAAATGATTTTATAAGGGCTTCTCTACCTAGATGTGAGGGATAAAGGAGAGTCACTAGAGGTTTAGTGCAATACTCGGAGGGTTCCTCTCAGGAGTGGACGTTGGCCAGGTTGAATCGAACCACTATAAATCTAGTGTGTTCATTATGATTATCTTATGCACTTTATTTTTTACTATAATTAATTGCTTGGTTCGAATCTCTAATTAATCTTTTTATTATTATATAATTTATTTCTGCTGCAAGATATAAATTTTTTTTCTTTTTGTTAAAATATATATATTTTTTAATATCCAATTCACCTCTCCCCCCTCTTTGTTAGCCTCGGCACTAGTTCATAAGGGCTTAACAACCCTAACAAACTTTCAATTCCCAACAAATTTATTAAACTCTTCTTGTATGACTAAGATCAAGAATTCATTAGAAAAAGCTTGATCTATGTTTGAGGGTCCTATTATAGAGATAAAGGTAGAGTGGCTAACCTCTTTTTTAAGTCCATGTCTAGTTCTCGCCCCTACTTATGGATCTATGAGAATGGGGTCCTTAAGATGACTAGATGAATATCTCCAATCTTTTTGCAATGTGTTCTAAGGCTATATTTTCTTTAAGTCAATTGATTTTACTCCAACGGTGACCTCAACCACTTCTTCTTCTTTCGACCTAGACAAAACAAATCTATAAGACTAATCAAATTATACATAAGTACTCTTCTCTACTACTAATGTCCTCTTATTAAAAACTCTATAGGATTTATCAATAGTTGAGTATCATAGGAAAACTCCTTCAATAGATTTAGGATCAAATTTACCAAATGAGGATTTTCCATTACCTAGAATAAACACCAAAAGATATGAAGGAGTGAGAGATTTGGTGTTCTTCCATTGAGTAACTCATAAGGTGTCTTATTTAGTTTCAATTTTATATTCACATAATTGAGAACATAAAAAATAGTGTTCATTACTTCTACCCAAAATTCTTTAAGAAGTGAGTATTAAGCTAACATGGTTCTAACAGCTTCAACCAGGGTTTTATTTATTCTTTCACCAACCCCATGCTATTGAGGGGTTCTAGGAGCTAAAAAAATTCGTCTTATGCCTAACTCCTTACAATATGATTCAAATTTATCATTTTTAAATTCCCTGCCATAATCACTATGATTTGTTATAATTTCACACCCTAATATTTCTAGATATATGCGGAGAATTTTTTAAATTCGTCAAAAAATTCAATCTTATGTGATAGAAATCTAATCTAAGTGAACCTCGAGTAATCATCAACAACCACATATGGATATACTTTCTCATCTAAGCTAGTAGTGCTAAATGGTCCAAACAAATCCATGTGAAGAATTTTTAAGGGTTTACAGGTATTACTGTCTTTAATTGAGTGGAAAGAAGTTTTAAATCATTTTTCTAGTTGACAAGCATCACAAAGATGGTCTTTAGAGAAGTCTTGTTTGGGTATGCCTCTAACTAGATCCTTTTAAGTTATCTTCCTAAGGTTTTTTAGGCTTATATTAAATAGTCACCTATTATATAGCTAAGATTCATCGGCAATTTTTTTCAGACAAAGAGAATTAGTAGATTCAATACAGTTTAAATCAAGCATGTAAACATTGTTAATTCTCTTTACTTATAAAATATTATTTCCATTTAAACTAATCACACAACTTGTAGATAGAATATAATATAAAAGCCTTGATCATATAGTTGTTTAATACTAAGCAGATTTTGTTTCAAGCCATCTTCTAATAAAATATTTTCAATAATGAAATTTTTAGAATTATCACTCAAACCTATGCCTACCACTTTTTTACAATTATTATCTCCAAGTGTTACCTTGCCACCTGCCCTTGCCTACATCATAATGAATTACTTTATATCTCCAGTCATGTGCCTTGAGCATCCAATGTCTATGTACCACTTGCTCTCAATAGGCCATTTTCGAAAGCATCCATCCTCTTGATCTAATTGATCAAGACTATTATCTACCATAAGGCACAAATTGGTTACCTCCTCTTCTATTTCTATTTATGATGAATCTTAAGTAGAGTCAACCCAAAATATCTTTTGAGTCCATTACTTTCCCTTTTAAAACTTTTTCTTCTCTTCACTCTTTTCCTTGATCAGGTGAGCTTTTAGGTTTTGGCAATTCATCATCAAGTGCCCCAGCTTTCTGCATTATATATAATTAGTATCACATGAGGCCTTAAAATTTTTATTTGATTTACCTTTATTACACTATCGATGACGCTTTTGTTTTCTTCATAGGAAGCTCTTAAATTAATGTGTCATCAATATAATGTGATCTTATCCCTTAGCCGAAGAGCTAACACTTTCTGAAACATTTGCTTTTAGTGTTATAGTTTTCTCTTTCTTCTTATTACTTGCATCTCTAAGACCTTTACTTATATGTTGCTCGTAGGTAAAGGGTGAACCAAGAAAATTATCAGTAGAATAAAAATTTAAATCTCAGAGATTAAAATAACTTTAGCATCATACATATTTGGTAAGCAACATAAAATTTTCTTAACTTTATTAGAATTAGAGAGTTCTCTAGCAAATACATGTATAGATGTCACTATTTATGTTAACCAAGTCTATATTTTTGATATTGACTCACTAGGTTTCATGAAAAATAGTTTGTAATCATGTAGTAAAATATTTAATTTAGACTATTTACTTCACTAGTTCCTTCAAATGTTATCAACAGTCTATCCCATATTTGTTTCGCCATAGTATACATAGATACTCTTATATAGTTCTCAGATTTTAAAGCACAAAAAATAAGTTCAAACACTTTGTAATAAATTGAGTTTAGTCCTTATCCTCATTGCTCCATTTATTAAATTGTAATTTAGTTTTAATGCCATTAATGAAATGAGATGGTATAATGTAATCGTATTGTATTAAAAACCATATGCACAAATCAATATATTATAAAAAGATAGATATGTAAATTTTCCAAAAGTCAAATAGTAGATTAACAAAAAAAAGAGGTTGAGTAATAGAATAACCTTTTGTGATGTTCCTATTTTTTAATTTTTTCATGGGCCATTTTCCTTTACGTTCTCTAAAACACTTTTTTTTTTAGGACTTGGCTCTAATACAAATTGAAAGTCTTATAGGTATATTAATTCTAAGTGAATTGTCCCTAAACACCCTAAAAGGGAGGGGAATAGGTCAATTTAAAAATTGCTTACTTTAATAAAAAATAATAATTTTGTATTTTTTAGTTATTAAAAATAATAACTTTTACTAGATGTAGAAGCGAATAAATTTATCAAATATTCAACTAACTATGATGATATTTTAATCAACTAAATAAAGTATTAATCATCAATTTTCCCAAGAAGTAATAACATAAATAAAGTGCAGAAAAAATAAAATATGAATGTAAAAATAAGAACATAGCAAAGTGGAGAAGCCCTTACATAACTCCCTTCCACCAACCCGGTGCAGTAGATAACTGGAAATTTTTTCTCCCTCTTAATGATTGTAGTGGGCCCTCATTTTTTTTCTCCCTCCTAGAGAAGGCTAAGAACCTTGAACTCTTTTCTCACCTGGTCATGGTAGAGAACCACAAAATCATTTCCCACCCTCTTAGTGATGGCATAGAATTACAAAATCCTTTCACACCCTCACAATAATGACAGAGTACCACCTCCTTGAGCTAAATAACTTCTTTCTAGAGCCACCAAATAAACCTAGATAGAGACTTGGAGGAACAAGGAAAGATACTTTCTTGGAGCAACTGTATGAACCCCTCACACTACTTCTCCGTTACACAGAAGCTCTACCTTCCTTCTTCCCAAAGCTCTTCTAGATCTTCTTCTCCAAACACCCTCTCAAGAACACTCTGCAATTGAATACTAGAGATAAGTCTATTGAGAGAGATTAAATACAAGTCCACATAAAATGCCCTAGAATTCAATCTTGTCTACTGATCGTATAATATGATCAAAGTTTGCTCACTACGATTAGCTCAAGTCATCCTATTTATATTATTCAAATTATATAGTGCTATATGATCATTTTAAAGTATTACACAGATCTTCCTATATGATATGAAGGGTCATCTAGTATGATTAGTTGAAATGACTTGGTTTTTCATCCTGTATGATTTGCGATGATAAATTATCATCCCATGTAGGAATTGGGTTGTACATTACGATTGGATCCAATTGTCAATTTTGATTTGATTGGATAATTTAACCAAATATGTCTCCATATTTATAGGATTAATTAGGCAAGATTTTATTTCATTTTACAATGCAATACTTATCGTATAGTATGATTAGTATAAAATTTTAATTTCAAAATATTTCCTATATTTTGATTGGTGGCTGGGATCCCGATTTCAATTGAGCATCCTGTATGATATGTACTATACAATATGATTAGTTTAGATTGCATTAATTATCACAATTAGCAATTTTATTATTTTTCTAATTAGCTAATCACGCAGTCTAAGTATGGATCGTATAATACATTTAATTTAGAAAAATTAACTTTTGATTTTGTCACTAATTTGGTTCCTTGAGTGTGTGTGTGTGGTCACCAAACTTAGTATCCACCAAATACATAATTGACTCAAGAAATGTAGAAATTATAAAAGGCAAAATTACAGACTATTCCAGATATTTCTTAATCCTATTCTAGCATGTTCTGAGATGATCAATTTTGTACCATATATAGTGGATATGAAATGTTAGTGCACAAGAAAAAAGGATATTAGTAATAATAAAATTTAATAAGATATAGTATATTGCGAATTAAATTTTATGGATTAGAATTTTGATGATAGCAAACATTCATACTTTTTCTATGACTGCCTTGCCTACTAACATTTTAGGTCCACAAGATCGAGTGCAACTTAAGCTAGCTCAAGATTAGGTAGATTGTAATTTTTTCCCATTCTTGAGTCTATGGTAAATGATGTGGTTCCTGATGCTAAGTAACCTTGCACTTAAACACTTGAGGGATCTTTTTCAGTTTGATCTAGAGTTCTCTATTTTTGGTCACATCATCTAAGATGACCCAAATATTGGACTCGATGATCAGTTAAAATTAGAAATCCTAATTAGGGCATCTTGGTTAAGGCAATCATCTTTAAGCTCATCATCCTGGATGATATTTATTTCGACTGGGATAATATGCTCAAATTAGAAAGAATCTGCTGCAAGATCTATTTAGGTTTTTTTTTAGATATCATCCAGGACATTGTCTTGGATGATGCAGCACAATTATGCCTAAATTAATCTGGTAATTAATGAAATAAATTAAGGTTTGATTGCTCGATCATATCATCCTAGACGATCGCAGGATCATCCCGGATGATCAGTTCAAGAAACCTTAATTGTTCCTAAACAATCAACATCAGCCACCTTCTATTCAGGGTGATGCTCTGGATAATTTTCATGAATTTGAACTAATCATCCGAGATGATCATGAGATCGACCTAGACGATCAAGCTATTTTTCCATCATCCAAACATCCTTTGAGTGCAATTATCTGGATGACATTCAATAATTTGTACTAATCGTACAAGACAATATGATTATCATCCGGGATGATATGTACACATTTCTTCTGAGCATCCCAGATCGTCCTAGCTGATTCAGCTAAAATTGCACTGATCGTACGGGATGATCTCTAAATTGTCCTGGATGATAATGTTGGTTTGTTTCAATTAAGAGCTATTCCAAAGCTTTTATATATAAGCTCTCTTATATCATCCATGAGTGTATCTTTTACAACTGTCTCGACTTGAGAGAGCCTAGAGGAGAGGGAGAGAGAGGGAGAGAGAGAAAGAGGATCTTATGAGGGGGAGTTTGTGAGGGGTTTCATAAAGGTTGATCCAAGTAAGGATCCATGTTCTCTTCTCCAATCATCATCCCTTATCCTTGGAGGTCCAAGGGAGTTCTACTTGAGCAATTGATCCAGGTTCTATGCCTGCTTCAGCAGGAAGCAAAGGGAGTTGAGTTCTCTGCCTCATCGGTGTCGGTGGAAAGGAGGTTTTGTAAAATCTTCGCCGCCTTGCTATGGGAGCAAAAGGAGAGTCATTGAGTTTAGTGCAATACTTGGAGGGCACCTCCAGGGAGTGGATGTAGGATGAGTTGATCGAACCACTATAATTTTTTGTGTTTTTTACTATTGCTTTTTTCTACATTTAATTTGTACTTTAAATTTCTTTGTGGTGAACTTTGGTTTGACTTAAGTTTGTGTTTTGATTGTGAAAGATTTTTTTGAAATTCCAATTCACCCCCCCCCCCCCCCCCTCTTGGTTAGCCCTAGGCTAGTTCATAGGGGCTTAACATACCTAAAGAACTTTCAAGTGGTATTAGAGCCAGGTTCATAAAAATGAGTTTTTGAAAACTTTTGAATTCCGATCTATGGCTAAATCCGGTGATCATAATACTGAAGAAGTGTTTTCTATTACCCGACCTCCTTTGTTTGACAATATTCCCTTTAATTTTTAGAAATTCGCATGTCTATATTTTTATAATCAATTGACTATCGTATGTGGATTTCTGCAAAAAAAGATTATTCACCTCCTTCACGTGAAATTAATGACATTAAAACTTAACTTCCTTTTACTGAATGGACTTTTGATGATAGGGATTTAGCACAACTTAATGCAAAATATTTGAACTATTTTTTCTGAGCTTTAAAATTTGAAGACTACATGCATGTTTCAACTTGTGCTACTATTAAAGAGATTTGTGATATAATCTATATTACTTATAAAAGAACAAATGAAGTTAAGCAATCTCGATTGAATATTTTATTGCATAATTATAAACTTTTTCATATGAAACCTTCTAAATCAATTTCTAAAATATATACAAGGTTTGCTCCAATTGTTCCACTTTGGATGCCTTAGGATGGGAACTCACTAACTATGAAAAAGTGAATAAAATTTTAAGATGCTTGCCATCCTCTTTTTATGCTAACATTACTATAATTTCTGAATCTAAATATTTGAATACTTTTTCTATTGATAACTTACTTGAATCACTCATTTCTTACGAGCAAGGGGTGAATCAAAGAAATCTTGATGTAGGTAAGCAAAAGAAGGAGAAATTTGTGGCACTAAAGGCCAATAACACCGACATTGATTCTTCTGGGTTTGAAAGCGATGATGTTACCTTAGTCACGAGGAGATTTAAAAGCTTTTGAAGGAAGAAGTATAAGAACCATCATAAGTGGAATAAAGGTAAGGGTAGCAAAAATTTTAAGAGTTCTAATGATACTATCTATTTTGAATGCAGGAAGCCAGGATATGTTAAAGCTGATTGCCCTACACTTAAAACTCATCCTAGTAAGGAGAAAGGTGAGGAGAAAACCAAGTTCAAAAAGGATAAGAAGAGGTTCCAAAAGGCATTCTAAGTAGATTCTGCATCTGACTCCTCTGAGACTGAAGCTGAAGAGGAGACTACAAACTTATTCTTGATGGAAGATTAACATCTAGGCCAAAGTGACCAAGAAGAGGTATGTGAACTAACCTATGAGCAACTACTTAAAGTTTTTGAATAAATTCATGCATCATATAGGAAACTTAAGAAATCACATGCTTGCTTGAAATTGTAGTTTTTAAATTTACGAAAAGAGCATGAAATTCTTCTTAAAGATCATTCTACAATTGATAGCAATCACATGTCATTACTTGATGAGTTTGATGCATTAAAAAAAAGTATACTGTATTATTTGATGCACATGATTCCTTGAAGTCATCCCATGCTGAGTTAGAAAAGGAGTTTAAGAAATTAGCACATCTCAAAGCTGTTTAAAATAATAAATCATCATTACATGCATCACATAAGTTTAAAAGGAAGCATCACCACCTGAGTAGATTAGTACATCATTTTCCTGATGTTAGATGTTTTTCATGTGGCATGTTAGGACATAATGCACACACTTGAACCATTCACCGTAGTACACATTGTGTGTGCAGACCCAAATTACATGATTCACAACATAATACACATGCATTGCATTCTACTTTCCATAAGAAGGGACCAAAATATGTTTAGGTTTGTAAATCTAACATTTGATGATTTTGCAGGCTTGCTCTCACAAAATGCCTCATGAGAGCTTGTGGTACCTGGACCGTAAATGCTCATAACATATGACTAGAGATGCCAACCAATTCATTTTGCTTGAGACCATGATAGGAGGCAAGGTTACTCTTGGAGACAACACCACCAGGAAAGTTGTGGGCGCAGGTATAATTGGAAACTCCAAGAATCTTTTGATTGAAAATGTTTTGCTTATAGATGGGTTGAAACATAACTTGCTCAGCATCAGTCAGCTTTGCGATAAGGGCTTCATCATTAAATTTTGGCTAATATTTGCATTATAAGCTTAAATAATAATACTATTTATAGGCAAAGAAGATCAACAATGTTTACATACTTGATTTAAATAATTTTAAATGAATAGTTTTATTTTGCTTAAAAATTACTACTGATGATTCATGGTTGTGGAACAGGAGGTTATGTCATGCTAGTATGAAAACCCTTAAGAGAGTGATCCAGAAAGACTTAGTTAGAGGTGTCCCCAAGCTTAAGTTCTTTAAAGACAACCGTTGTGATGCCTGCCAATTTGGTAAGTAAGTCCATTCCTCTTTCACTCAATTAAGGACATTAATAACTCTAGACCTTTAGAAGTCCTTCACATGGATTTGTTTGGACCCATTAGCACTGCCAGCTTAGGAGAGAAATTCTATGGTTTTGTGATTGTTGATGACTACTCGAGGTTTACTTGGATTAGATTTTTATCACATAAGAATGAGTATTTTGATGAGTTTAGATCCTTCTTCACTTGGATTAAAAAAACCTAGGTTGTGAGATTTTGACCTTCCATAGTGGCCATGGGGGAGAGTTTCAAAATGAGAAATTTGGAGACTTCTGTGAGGATAAGGGGATCAGTCATAACTTCTCAGCTCCTACGACCCATAAGTAGAACTGGGTAGCTTAAAGAAAAAATTGGACTTTAGATGAAGCCACTAGAGCCATGCTTGCTGAGTATTCACTTCCAAAATACTTTTAGGCTGAAGCGATAAACACAGCTTGTTATGTGTTGAATAGGGTGAATGTTAGATCTAACTTGATAAGATACCCTATGAGATCCTTAAGGGTAGGACACCCAATCTTTCTTACCTCCATGTCTTTGGTTGTAAGGTTTTCATTCATAACAAAGAGAAGTCACAGTTAGGGAAATTTGACCCAAATTTTGATGAAGAAGTGTTCTTAGGATATTCAAGTGTTGGGAAATCTTTTATGGTGTTTAATAAGAGGATATTGGTGGTGGAGGAGACTACTTATGTAGTGTTTGATGAATCTGATCCTAAGAAGTCTAAAGTTGAGGAGGAAGATGAAGTTGGAGAGAATACCATTGGAGTTGAAAATTTTTAAAGGAGGGTAGTGCCCCAAAACCTTGAAGGAGTAGGTGAGATTACCTAAGGAGTAGAAAATATAGATCTGGAGGAAAGGGTTGAACTTACACACACCTTTCATAGAGAATGGAGATATTCTTTGAGTCATCCTAAAGAACTGGTCCTAGGAGACCCTTCTGATGGTGTTAGGACTAGGCATGGACTTAGGAAGGAAGTGAACCACTCTACCTTTATCTCAATGACTAAACCGCCAACATCAACCAAGCCCTTTCTGATGAGTTTTATATCTTAGCCATGTAAGAGGAGTTAAACCAATTTATTAGGAATGATGTTTGGGAGCTTGTAGAAATACCAAAGGGACAAAGTGTAGTTGGAACAAAATGGGTCTTTAAGAATAAGGTGATTGATTATAATGTGGTGGTTAAGAGTAAGGCTAGATTGTATGCTAAGGGGCACAACCAAACAGAAGGGATTGATTTTGAGGAGACCTTTGCCCCTGTAGCTAGATTGGAAGCCATTAGAGTGTTATTAGCCTTTGCCTGTTATAAGGGATTTAAGCTTTTTCAAATGGACATTAAGAGTGCCTTTTTAAATGGGGTAATAAAAGAGGTTGTGTTTGTAGAGCATCCCTCGAGTTTTAAGAGTTCAGGATTTCCAAATCATGTTTTTAAAAAGGCCTTATATGGATTAAAATAGGCACCCAGAGCTTGGTATGAGAGGCATAGCACATTTTTATTAGAGAGGGAGTTTGTTAAGGGGAGCATAGACATAATCCTTTTTATGAGAAAAGTAGGAGATGATTTACTCATTATTTAGATATATGTCGATGATATACTTTTTGGTTCTTATGATAAAAGTCTATGTGATGACTTTTCTAAAATAATGAGTAGGGAGTTTGAGATGAGTACGATGGGAGAGTTGTCCTACTTTTTGGGTTTTAGCATAAGACAATTGGATGATGGAACCTTTCTAAATCAAATAAAATATATAAATGTCATTTTTAAGATGTATGAAATGGATAAAGACAAGATAATTAATACTCCCATGACCTCCAGTGTTTAGTTGGATAAGGACCCAAATGGAAAGTCTGTTGATCAAAATAAGTATAGAGGGTTGATTGGATCTTTAATTTACCTGACTGTTAGCTAACCTGATATAATGTTTACTATTTATCTCTGTGCTATATTTCAAACTGATCCTAAAGAATCCCACCTGTATGTAGTTAATAGAATTCTTAGATATTTCTTAGGGACCCAAAACTTAGGAATCTGGTAGCCTAGGCACAACACTTTTTTTGAGATCATTGGATATTCTGATTCAGATTTTATAGGATATAGGGTGGATAAAAAGAGCACTTCTTAGATTTATAAATTCATAGAACAGTCTTTAGTCTCCATGTCTACTAGCAACAAAACTCTGTTGCACTTTTCACTCTTGAAGATGAGTACATTGCCTTAGGGAGTTGTGTGGCCCAAGTCTTTTACTTGAAGCAGCAAATTCTAGATTTAGGATTACGTGTAAGCACAATTTCAATTCCTATGAAAATACTAGTGTCATTTGTATTTCTATGAACCCTATTCAACATTCAAGGACTGAGCATATTGATATAAGACATCACTTTATTAGAGACCATATGACCAAGGGAGACATTGAGTTACACCATGTGGCAACTAAGAATCAACTAGTTGACATCTTTACTAAACTACTGACCTTCGATACCTTCAGCACTTTAAGGACTAGATTGGGTGTTACTAACATAAATGCATGAACTTGATTCTTACTGATTTCTGATCTGTTATATGTTGTTTATTTTTTACTTCGGTTGTTTTATTTTTATAGTTTTTCATTGTTTTGTTTTTTTTGTTGCTTTATTTTTTCTTTCATATGTTATATATTTTTTTTTTATTCATTGCTGAATTGATATCTTATCTTATTTTTGTTTTAGGAAATTTGTAAG
This sequence comes from Dendrobium nobile, assembly GCA_022539455.1. NCBI lineage: Eukaryota > Viridiplantae > Streptophyta > Magnoliopsida > Asparagales > Orchidaceae > Dendrobium > Dendrobium nobile. The sequence goes on along the minus strand of CM039718.1, from coordinate 15,455,179 downwards.
TTAAAGATTGACATCTCTAAATCAGTTAAAGGGAAAACAATGTTGAATGTTTCCTTTCCTCTATCTTCTTTTAGTGGTGTTATTCTCTTTTCAAAACAAAATTCTATCTCAAATCAACAACTGGATTTTACAATCAAGATCTTTTCAATCTTGCTACAGTAATCTATCATATATATAATGTTCAAAGTCTTTATATTACCTTCAGATTTTTGAAATCTTGTCATTATATTTATCATATGACTTTTGATTATGTTTTGTGATTCATTCTTCCTTATATTAGAGAGTGAGTTTTTCTTTTCTAATTTCTGGAAGATATAATCACAACTAAGAGTATTTAAGTCTTTTGAAAAAGGTACCTAGCTTGCAAAATTAAATGAAAAAAAGTGGCCAATGATGCCAAAATCAAAAGATGTGCAATGATGACAAATTAAAAAAAAATACACAAAGTGTATAAAAAATCAAAATATGCATAAAGAGCACCAATTAAATTGATAAGAGGCATAAAATGAACCCACCAAAGGCAAGCTTCTTCCCTTTTAAAATATTTAAACCTAAGAAAAATTCATGTGTCACTTGATATTTTTCAAAGGCTTGATTTCCAAATTCATGGTCGTGATTAATTACTTTAATATTTTATGGAACCAAGTATTAAAAAAGATTACTTTTTCTTATCCAATTATTTTTCTGATTTAGATCTTTGTTTTCAAAAGTTGGTTTGATCGGAGAAGTCCGAGGTATGGCTAACAAGATCGGTTGTTCTACTTTTTTTTCAGATTTCGATGATGTAAACTCATTGATTCTTACAAATTTTTTAATTCAATCACATAGAAAATTTATCATATTCAAGCTTTGATAAAAAAAACTTTGTTTTCTATTTATTTTTTTTGTCTTTTTTGTATTTTATTTTTTCTTTTTAGTTAACTTTTTTTGTTTTTAGGCCTTCTCTAATCATCTCTATCCATCCTTTAATTTTCAACTTTTTTATCACATCATCCTGGATGATGAGTTTGAATCATTCTTATAATTCCATTTGCTAGCTATTCTAACCTTTTGCTTCAGATCATCCTAGACGATCCAATTATCATCTTGGAGGATCTGATCGACTTCTGCTTCAATCATTTATGATCATCATGGCCAATCCTTTTTCATCCTGGATGATGCTCTTATGATTTTCTCAAATATTGGTAATCATCCCGTATAATCCACCTATTCGTCCTAGATGATACACATGGCAATGCATTTAAAGCCTTTAAATTCTGCCAGAACAATATATTATTGGTAATTGTCCCAAACAATCCACCTGTTTGTTATGGACGATACATGTGGCAATGCTTTTAAATGTTTTAAATTTAGCCAGTATAATCCATTATTGTGCATTATCCTGAATTGTCCACCTAATCGGTCCAGACCATCTGCTTTTTCAACGATCGTCCGGATTGTCTCCTCGGGACGATCGCTTATGTCTTATCATCCCGAACAAATCTGATCATCCTAGATGATATCATTTCCTTTTTGACAAATTTTCCTAAATACAATTATTGTACTAGATCATCCTGGATGATTCTATGATCTTCCTGGACGATCCGGCCGATTCTTTAAAAACTGAGCCCCTCAAGCAATTTTTCTCACACCCTCTTCTTCCATCACTCTTGCACTTGCTATATCCTTGTTATTCTTGATCATGAAAAGAGGAAAGTGATCTCGCCACCCTTCTGAGAGTTCCTCTTGAGCAAATCATGTCCCTCGCTTCACCGAGGCAAGCGACTAAGTTGCCTATTTGAGGTACAAAATAGCCACGATCATTATATCCCAGACTGTCAACCCTCAAATTATTTCCTATCCTGTTCTTGATTTATTTGCACACACTTCCTTGACCTCCCTTCTTACTCTCACTGTTCACTTCAACTCTGAGCTTCTTCTTGAATTTTTTGCCAACCTTCACATTAATTCTTCTTTCACTGCTCTCGGGTCCTATGTAAATCAAAATCTTGTTGAAATCACATATCAGCACTGTGAAGAACTTTTGCAACTTTCCTCTATAAGGGATAAACTACACACCCTATGTTCTGATCCTAACTATGACTGGGCTCTAGCCAACCAATTTCTACGAAACCCCAAAGCTCACTTTCATGTTGGAGAGTTTAGAACCTTACAAAAAGATGCTAGGACAATCCAACATATCCTTCGTGCTTCTATTATTCCAAAAGCTGGTGATCGTGTCCATATCACTCCAATTCTTTTGATCACCACTTTCTACATTTTGGCCTATCAAAAATTTAATTCCACTAATTTGATCCTTTACTACATTGAGAATCTGACTACTATTTGAGATCTAGAACATAGGAGGAAACAAAATCTTGCCCTAGAATAAATCATTACCTATATCTTAGAATCAAAATACAATCTCCAATATCCTACTCCTCCAAATTTCCAGCCTACCTTCTACTCCAATAACTCCTTCCATATTCTTCATAGTACTCATCTCCACCTGGGGCATGAGGAAGCCATGGGAACTGAGGAGAAGGAGGCTCCAGCTTCTATTCCTGCACCTACTCGGCTCTGCCAGCACTCTTAGTTGGATCAGCTGATTGAGAGATTTAACCAGTGGGAGACATATTTTGAGACTTATGTTGCTCTTCAGGAGTAGCAATATGCTGAGGACTTAACCCGCTTTGACTCCTACGTGGCACACTAGCAGCACCAGCTTGACCAAGACATGGTCTGGTTTGGAGAGAAGTTCCCCATCCTTTCCAGTTACTTTCACCAGCCACCACCACCACCACCTCCTCCTTCAGATGATCAGAGGCCGTCATTCTTTTATTTCTTTTTTTGTTATTTTTTTAAATTATAGTTGGTTTTTTTTTTTGTCGTCTATGTTTTGTTTCTTTTATAGTTTCCCTCTTCCTTTTTGTGATGTCAAAAAAGAGGATTAGTTAGTTGTATTGTTTGCTCTATAGTTTGATTTTGTTATTAGATAGTTGATTTGTTTCCATTAAACTAACTTAAACTGCTTAGATTACTTTTTAGTTTGCCATCATTAAAGTGGGGGAGATTGTTATGAATCTAATTTTATGGATTAGAATTTTGATGATAACAAACATTCATGCTTTTTCTACGACTGCCTTGCCTACTAACATTTCAAGTCCACAAGATCGAGTGTAACTCAAGCCAACTCAAGATTGGGTAGATTAGGTCTGAGTCAGTTTAGAATTTTTCCCTTTCTTGAGCCTATTATAAATGATATGGTTCGTGATGCTAAGTAACCTTGCACACGCACAAACTTGTGGAATTTTTTCTTTCTGACCTAGAGTTCTCTATTTTTGGTCACATCATCCAGGATGATCTAAATATCAGCCTTGATGATCAGTTAGAAATAGAAACCTTAATTAGGGCATTTTGGTTAAGGCAGCCATCATTAAGCTCATCATGCTAGATGATATTTGTATCGGCCGGGATGATATGTTCAAATTAAAAAGAATTAGTCGCTATATCTATTTAGGTATTAATTATTTTTGGACAACATCCAGGATATTGTTCAGGATATCATCCTGGATGATGCAACATATTTATGGCTAAATTAATCTGATAATTAAGGAAAGTAATTAAGGTTTGATTGCTCGATCATATCATTCGGACGATCGCATGATCATCCAGGATGATCAGTTCAAAAAAACCTTAGTTAATCTTGGATGGTCAACATTTGCCACCTTCTATTCAGGGTGATGCTCTGGATGATTTCATGAATTTGAACTAATCATCCGAGACGATCGTAAGATCGGCCTGGATAATGAAGCTATTTTTCTATCATCCAAATATCCTTTCAATGTGATTATCTAGGCGATACTCAACAATTTGTACCAATCGTATAGGACAATATGATTATCATCTGGGATGATATGAACTAATTTCTTCTGATCATCCTAGATCATTTTCCCTGATTGAGGTAACATTGCACTGATCATACAGGACGATCTCCAGATCATCTTAGACGATAATGTCAGTTTGTTGTAATTAAGAGCTATTTCGAAGCAAGGATCCAAGTTATATTTGTTGCAAATCTATGTTTTCATGGCTTGTGTTTTGATGATTGACAAACACTACTTCTCTTGGACTACTTGTTGCTTCTAACTTTTCAGGAATCGAAGACCGAACGATCATGAAGAAGCTAAGTTCAGAATTGCGTAGGTTTAGGGTTGAGTCAGTCTGTACTTTTGTTTTTCTCTTTTTGAGTCTACTTGTAATGGTCAAAGAGACTGATGCTATGTAACCCTACACACACACTTGAGAGACTTAGAATTTCTGTTTTTGCCCACAACGGCCCGGCCGATATTTATATCGTCTGGGACGATCAGCTTAAAATAGAAATTCTAATTAAGGATTCTTAATTAAGGCAGCCGACATTAATATATCGGCCTGGACGATACGTGTATCGGCCAAGCCGATAAGCTCAAAACAGAAAGAAGCAGCCGCCTTAGACAGTTAAGGTATATTGTATTTTTGATATATCGGCCAGGACGATCCCCGTATCGGCCTGGACGAAATTACCAAATTATGCCTTAATTGATCAGGAAATCAAGGGAGTAATTAAGGATGATTGATACGTTCAAATCATCCTGGACGATCGCAGGATCGGCCAGGATGATACATTCAAAATCCTTGAGTTGCTTAAGGACGATAAATATCATCCAGGTCATAAACAGGATGATGCTCAGGACGATTTGCGTCTGATTTGAACTAATCATCCAGGATGATTGAATGATCGGCCTGGACGATCAAGCCAAATTTCAATCATCCAGGACTGTTCGCAGGGCTATGCTCTGGCCGATCTTCTTTGATTTGTACTGATCGGCCAGGCCGATGTCTAGATCGGCCGGGACGATAAAGTCGGCTACTTGTAATTAATGAGCTCCTTGAGAGCTCTTCTATTTAAGAGCTCTTGTTCAAACATTTTAGAAGGACTTTTGGCTGCTGCCTTGACCTGAGAAGACCTTGAGGAGAAAAAGAGAGAGAGGGAGAGAGAGAGGATCTTGTGAGGGGGATTCATAAGGGTTGCTTCAAGGATCGCTCTGCTTGTCTTTTATCTGGAGTTTCTCGTCCGTGGAAGGGTCGGTAGAGGTAAGGAGTTTGCTTCGTTGCATGACTACGAACTTTAATGAAGTTAAGCAATCCTGTTTAAATCATTCTGCTTGATCTTGTGAGGTACTAATGAAGTTAAGCAATCCTGTTTAAACATTCTCTTGCATGACTACGAACTTTTTCGTATGAAATCTCATGAATCGATTTCTGACATGTACACTAGGTTTACTCAGATTGTTACTTCATTGCATGCACTAGGAAAAGAGCTTTCAAATTATGAAAAAGTTAACAAGATTTTAAGATGCTTGCCTTCGTCTTATGATGCAAAAATTACTGCCATTACTGAATCCAAAGATTTGAACACCTATTCTATTGATAACTTACTTGGCTCTCTCATTGCTTACGAGCAAGGGGTGAATCCAAGAAGTCTTGATGCAGGTAAGAAGAAAAAGGAGAAAATAATCGCACTGAAGGCGCACAAATCGAATTCTGAATCTTCCGGATCTGAAAGCGATGATGTTGCCTTCATCACAAGGCAATTCAAAAGCTTTCTAAGGAAGAAACAAAAGCATCATCAAAGTTGGAGGAAAGGTAAGGATCACAAATATGTTAAGGGATCTTCTGATTTTGTTTGTTTTGAATGCATGAAACCTGGACATGTAAAATCCGATTGCCCTACACTTAGAGACCAATCAAGCAAAAGAAAAAGTGAGGATAAAGCTAAGCCTAGGAAGAACAATAAGAAAAACCAAAGGAGCTTTTGGGCAGAATCTGGTACTGACTCCTCTGAGACTGAACCAGAGGAAGAAACTACAATCTTGTGTTTCATGGGAAAAGATCAAAGTGATCAAGAAGAGGTATGTGAACTTTCCTACGATCAACTTCTTGAAGTCTCAGAGAAAATTCATGCATCATATAAGAAATTAAAGAAAACTCATGCTAGCTTAAAACTAGAATTTTTAAATCTACAAAAAGAGCATGAAATTTTAATTAAAGACCATCAAACAATTGATTCAAATCACATGACTTTACTTGATGAATTTGATGAGTTAAATAAAAATCATGATGAGTTAGTTGAAGAGCTTGATGCATTAAAAATAACACACACATCACTTGATTCAGATTTTAAGAAGTCTAAAGAGAGAGAAAAATTTGAGAATTGAAAATAAAGTTTTAAAAAGCACAAATTTGAAGATTCAAAATGATTTAGAAGCATGTAAGAAAACTAGGATGACATCTACTTTTGATCAATTGCCAAAACCTAGGAAGAGGCATTATAACTCAAATCACTTAAGAAATCCCTTTTCTGGAGTTAGATGTTTTTCATGTGGCATGCTAGGACACATCTCACACACTTGCACGATTCACCATAGTACACATTGGGTGTGGAGACCTAAGGTGCATGATCCACAGCATACCACACACGCATTGCATTCTTCTCTTCATAAGAAGGAACCCAAACCTACTTGGGTTCCTAAATCTAATATTTGATAATTTTGCAGGAGGGCTCTCACAAAAGACCTCGTGAGAGTATGTGGTACCTAGATAGTGGATGCTCTCGACATATGACTGGTGATGCTAGCCAGTTTGTTATACTAGAGTCCAGGACTGGAGGCAAGGTTACTCTTGGAGACAACACCACTAGGAAGGTGGTAGGAGCAGGCATAATTGGCAATTCCAAGAACCTTATGATTGAAAATATTTTGCTTGTAGATGGATTGAAGCACAACTTGCTCAGCATCAGTCAATTCTGTGACAAAGGCTTCATCGTGCAGTTCTTTACGGATTCATGCATTGTAAGTTTAAGTAACAACACTATTTTGCAGGGAAAAAGGATCAACAACGTCTACATGCTTGATTTAAATAACATTGAATGTGCTGCTTCTTTTTGCTTAAAAACTGTAATTGATGATTCTTGGTTGTGGCACAGGAGGTTTTGTCATGCAAGTATGAAAACCCTTAGTAAAGTGACCCAAAAAGATCTAGTTAGAGGTGTCCCCAAACTTAAGTTTACAAAAGACCACCTTTGTGATGCCTGTCAACTAGGAAAGCAAGTTCACTCCACTTTTCAACCCATCAAGGACATTAGCACCTCTAGACCTTTAGAAGTCCTTCACATGGATTTGTTTGGACCCATTAGCACGGCTAGTTTGGGAGGGAAAGTCTATGGCTTTGTGATTATTGATGACTACTCGAGGTTCACTTGGACTAGATTTCTTTCACATAAAAATGAGTCTTTTGAGGAGTTTAAAACTTTTTCTACTTGGATTCAAAAGAAGCTAGGTTGTGAGATTTTGACCATCCATAGTGATCATGGGGGAGAATTTGAAAATGAAAGATTTGGAGATTTTTATGAGGACAAGGGGATTAGTCACATTTTTTCAGCCCCTAGGACCCCTCAGCAGAATGGGGTAGCTGAAAGGAAGAATCGGACCTTGGTGGAAGCCGCTAGAGCCATGATTGCTAAGTATTCACTTCCAAAATACTTTTGGGCTGAAGCGGTTAACACAGCTTGTTATGTGTTGAATAGGGTGAATGTTAGAGCTAAATTAGAGAAGACACCCTATGAGATCCTTAAGGGTAGGACACCCAATCTTTCCCACCTTCATGTCTTTGGTTGTAAGGTTTTCATTCACAATAATGGGAAATCTCACTTGGGAAAATTTGATCCTAAATATGATGAGGGAGTATTCTTGGGATATTCTAGTGTTGGGAAGTCTTTTAGGGTGTTTAACAAGAGAACTTTACTGGTGGAAGAGACAACTCATGTAGTTTTTGATGAGTCTGAGCCTAAGAAACATGGAGTAGAAGATGATGATATTAGAGAGATTACTAGTGGAGTAGAGAATTTGGGGAAGGGGTGTGAGCACCTAAGTAATGAAGGAGTAGAAGGTGTCACCCAAGGAGTAGAGAACTTTGTTGAAAGGGGAGAAACTTCACACACTTTGCCTAGAGATTGGAGATACTCTACAAGTCACCCCAAGGATTTGATCTTAGGAGACCCTTCTAGTGGAGTTAAGACTAGACATGGACTTAGGAAGGAGGTGAACCACTCTGCCTTTATTTCTATGACTGAACCCACCACCATTAACCAAGCCCTTTCTGATGAGTTTTGGATTTTAGCAATACAAGAAGAGTTGAATCAATTTTTTAGGAATGATGTTTGGGAACTTGTGGAAAGACCTAAAGGATAAAGTGTAGTTGGAACAAAGTGGGTCTTTAAGAACAAAGTGAATGATTCAGGAGTGGTGGTAAGGAATAAAGCAAGATTGGTGGCTAAGGGGTACAATCAAATAGAAGGGATAGACTTTGAGGAGACTTTTGCCCCTGTAGCTAGATTGGAAGCCATTAGAGTGCTATTAGCCTTTGCCTGTTATAAAGGATTTAAACTTTTTCAAATGGATGTCAAGAGTGCATTTTTAAATGGGGAGATAAAAGAAGATGTGTTTGTAGAACAACCCCCGGGTTTTGAGAGCTCCCAATTTCCAAATCATGTGTTTAAATTGAAAAAGGCATTGTATGGTTTAAAGCAGGCACCAAGAGCTTGGTATGAGAGGCTTAGCACATTCTTACTAGAAAGGGAGTTTGTCAAGGGAAGTGTAGACACCACCCTTTTTCTTAGGAGAGTTGGAGATGATTTACTCATTGTTCAGATTTATGTGGATGACATACTCTTCGGATCTTCTAATAAAATTTTGTGTAATGATTTTTCTAAAATAATGAGTAGAGAGTTTGAGATGAGTTTGATGGGAGAATTGTCCTACTTTTTGGGGTTTAACATAAAGCAATTGGAGGATGGAACTTTTCTAAATCAAACAAAATACATAAAGGACATTTTGAAGAAATATGAGATAGACAAAGCCAAGCCAATTAACACTCCCATGACTTCTAGTGCTCCATTGGACAAGGACCCAAGTGGTAAGTCTGTTGATCAGAAGAAGTATAGAGGCATGATTGGATCCTTACTTTACTTGACTGCGAGCTAACCTGACATCATGTTTAGTGTTTGCCTTTGTGCTAGGTTTCAGGCTGACCCTAAGGAATTCCACTTGACTGTTGTTAAAAAGATTTTTAGATTTCTTTTGGGGACACAAGGATTAGGGATTTGGTACCCTAGACATAGCTCTTCTTTTGAGATTATTGGTTTTTCTGACTCTGATTTTGCAGGATGCAAGGTGGATAGAAAGAGCATTTCTGGAACTTGTCAATTCATGGGACAATCTTTGGTCTCTTGGTCTAGTAGGAAGCAAAACTCTGTTGCTCTTTCCACTGTTGAAGCTGAATACATTGCTCTTGGAAGTTGTGTGGCCCAAGTCCTTTGGTTAAAACAACAGGTATTGGATTTAGGATTACATGTAAGTACCATCTCAATCTTTTGTGGCAATACTAGTGCCATATGCATCTCTAAGAATCCTATCCAACATTCAAGGACTAAACACATTGACATTAGGCATCACTTCATTAGAGATTATGTGACTAAGGGAGACATTGAGTTACACCATGTGACAACTGAAAATCAACTGGCAGACATCTTCACTAAACCACTGGCCTTCGATACTTTCAACTCTTTAAGGACCAGGTTGGGTGTGATTGACATAAATGTATAAAAATATTTTATTTTCATTTGTTTTTTCTTTTGCTTTTTATTTTCATTTACTTCCTTTTCGTTGTTTTAGTTTTTTTTTGTGAGTTTTACTTTTCTCTTTTTTTCTTCTCTTTACTTAGTTTTCATAATCATTGCTAATATGGTATTATATTCCTTGTCCTTATCGTTGGAAATTTGTAGTTAATATGTTTTTATCTACTCAATCTCTTAAGTGGTAAGAATATTTTGTGATTGTGTCTCTTTCTCTAACCTATTTTAGTGGCATAGTTTTCTTCTCTAATCAAAAATCTATCTCAAGTTAAAGATTGATTATGGAATTGCGATCTTGTCTTAAGGTTGCTTAAGCAAATCTATCTTATACTTATAATGTTTAAAGTCTTTTTATCACATCAAAATTTCTCGTTACTCTTGTCCTTGATTATTAATTCTGCTTGTGATAACTCTTCCTTTTGTTAGAGAGAGTGCTCCTATTCTCTAATATATGAGAAGATATATTCACAACCTTGTCTTTAAAAGATTATAAAAGAGAATATAGCTTGCAAAAAGAAAAGAAATTGGCCAATAATGCCAACAAAAGATGCACAAAGACGCCAAAAATTGAACAACAAAAAAAAAGGTGCGCAAAGCGCCACGATATTGACAAGAGGCATAAAATGAGCCCACTCCAAAGCAAGCTACTCTCTCTTTTTAAATCTTTTAGAACTTAGAAGTGTTGGTTATCAAAGACTTGACTTCGATTAACTTGCGATTGTGACAAATTTACTTTACCTCATTATTGTATGAAGATGTTTTTTTTTTAAGCCAAGTGATAGGTGGATTCCTTTTTCTCATAAACCCTTGAGTTAGGTCATTGATTTCAAAAGACGATTCTACCCTAAAAAAAAAGTATGAGCTAAGGGTAGTCATGATCGGATATTCTACTATTCTATAGATTGATGAGCTTATTAATACATTAACTCACAAATTTTCTTTTGATTTAATCACATGGAATACTATATCATGTTCATGCCTTGGTTAAAAAAAAAAAAAAAAAAAAGGAGGATCTCTTTTGCTTTGCTTTCTTGTACCCTTCTTTTTGATATGTCAAAAGGGGGAGAAGTGTATGAGATTCCTCTTTTCATCAATCCTGAAATTTTTTGCTATTTTTTTCGTAATATTTTGCCATCATCAAAAAGGGGGAGATTGTTGCAAATCTATGTTTTCATGGCTTGTGTTTTGATGATTGACAAACACTACTTCTCTTGGACTACTTGTTGCTTCTAACTTTTCAGGAATCGAAGACCGGACGATCAAGAAGAAGCCAAGTTTAGAATTGTGTAGGTTTAGGGTTGAGTCAGTCTGTACTTTTATTTTTCTCTTTTTGAGTCTACTTATAATGGTCAAAGAGACTGATGCTAAGTAACCCTACACACACACACACTTGAGAGACATAGAATTTCTTTTTTGCCCACATCAGCCCGGCCGATATTTATATCATCCGGGACGATCAGCTTAAAACAGAAATTCTAATTAAGGATTCTTAATTAAGGCAGCCGACATTAACATATCGGCCTGGACGATACGTGTATCGGCCAGGCCGATAAGCTCAAAACATAAAGAAGCAGCCGCCTTAGACAGTTAAGGTATACTGTATTTTTAAATTATCGGCCAGGACGATCCCCGTATCGGCCTGGACAAAATTACCAAATTATGCCTTAATTGATCAGGAAATCAAGAGAGTAATTAAGGATGATTGATACGATCAAATCGTCCTGGACGATCGCAGGATCGGCCAGGACGATACATTAAAAATCCTTGAGTTGCTTCAGGACGATAAATATCGGCCAGGACATAAACAGGGCGATGCTCAGGACGATTTGCGTCTGATTTGAACTAATCGTCCAGGATGATTGTATGATCGGCCTGGACGATCAAGCCAAATTTCAATCGTCCAGGATTGTTCCCAGGGCGATGCTCTGGCCGATCTTCTTTGATTTGTACTGATCGGCCAGGCCGATGTCCAGATCGGCCGGGACGATAAAGTCGGCTACTTGCAATTAATGAGCTCCTTGAGAGCTCTTCTATTTAAGAGCTCTTGTTCAAACGTTTTAGAACGACTTTTGGCTGCTGCCTTGACCTTAGAAGACCTTGAGGAGAGAAAGAGAGAGAGGGAGAGAGAGAGGATCTTGTGAGGGGGATTCACAAGGGTTGCTTCAAGGATCGCTCTGCTTGTCTTTTGTCTAGAGTTTCTCGTCCGTGGAAGGGTTGGTAGAGGTAAGGAGTTTGCTTTTGGTTGTGGTTCTCTGCCAGCTTCAGGAGGAAGCAAAAGGAGGTAGGTTCTCTGCCTTGCCGTGGTGGCAAAAAGGAGGTTCTTGTAAGGGCTTCTCCGCCTAGCCGTGGGGGCTAAAGGAGAGTCACGTTTTGTAGTGCAATACTTGGAGGGTGCCTCCAAGGAGTGGACGTAGGTCGAGTCGACCGAACCACTATAAGTCTTGTGTTCTTATTTTTGCTTCCGCACTTTTTATTCCGCATTAATTTCTTGTGGTGTGATTTGGTTTGTGCTTTTATTTCTTTGTCTTAAAAGTTTTTTTAAATACTAATTCACCCCCCCCCCTCTTGGTTAGCTTGGGACTAAGTTCATAGGGCTTAACATCCCGAACGAACTTTCAATATTCTCCAATTATCATCCCTTATCCTTGGAGGTTCGAGGGAGGTCTACTTGAGCAATTGATCAAGGTTCTCTACCTGGTTTAGGGGGAAGCAAAAGGAGTTGGGTTCTCTACCTCACCTGTGTTTGTGGAAAGGAGATTTTGTAAAGGCTTCTCCGCCTTGCTGTTGGAGCAAAAGGAGAGTCACTAGGTTTAGTGTAATATCCGGAGGGCTACTCTGGGGAGTGGACGTAGGTCGAGCTGACTGAACCACTATAATTTTTTGTGTTCTTTACTATTACTTTTTTTCGCACTTTAAATTTCTCTATGGTGAACTTGGGTTTGATTTAATTTTATGTTTTTATTGTGAACGAATTTTAAAATACCAATTCACCCCCCCCCCCTCTTGGTTAGCTTTGGGCTAGTTCATAAGGGCTTAACATCCCTAATGAACTTTCATAGTATAGTAAAGATTACAATAATGTTTGTTATCATCAAAATTATAGGACTTGGGTTATATTTGCAATAATTCTTTCTCAAATAGCATAGACATTAAAGACCCTCTAACTATAACATCTATGATTACTCTATGAGATTCTGCTAATATCTTATAAAGGGTTTTAATAAGCAATCAATCGAGTAAGTCATGATGAGAGAATTTTTTAAGCATTTCCTTAAAACTCTCCTAACTTTCATAAATTTATTTCCCTTCAAACAAGGTAAATGATGTGATATCATTTCTATTTTTGACAAGTCTTTGAAAGTGGGAAATACTTAGTAAGAAATTTATGAGCTAACTCATTTCAAGTGGTTATAGAGTGTGTGGGGTATTGAATTTAACCATATCATAGCCTTATCTCTTAGACAAAATATAATTCATGTAAGACAAATAACTTAATCACTAATACCATTATACTTAAATGTTGTGTAGATTTTAAGGAAATTGCAAGAGTAAATGGAATCATTAATAGATGTTTCCACAAATTGGGAATTTTAAATCATCTAAATTATGCTAGTTTTAATTCAAAATTTTTGCATAGATTGTAGTCCTATTAATATTCTAACAAATTTCTTCAACTACATGGTTAACATAAACCCTAAAGGTCTAGAATGATCATGATCTACTATTAGTTCATATATTTTAAAATCTTTTTAGATTTCTTTTAATTTTAAAAGGGCCCATTTTATCTTAGAATTAGATAAAAAAGGTTCCATTCTTTATCTATGAAGCATTCAATAATGGATAAAAAATAATAAATTTAAAATAAAAAAAGGAAAATAGGATAAAAGATATAAGTAGGACTAAATATGTAATTATTTTAATAATATAATTAATATTCCAATATATAAATAACTTCCTTGACAATAACACCAAAAAAATTGATGGGGACATGTGAGTGGGCAAGGTTGTGTTATAGACTACAGCATAAGTTTGTGTTCTGTCAATGTTGAGTAATTCTTAGATCTCTTTTAATATGTTAGTAATTAATCCCACTTAAATGTATACAAGTATACGTGCTAAATCAAGTAATAAAGTAATGAAATATAGTTTCAAACCCATTAGAAAGTGTTATGTTTACTCAGAACAAAACTACTACTACTTACTCTCAATACATAAGTTATCATGCTAAAATAAAATTGATATTTTTGAAGTTTCTATCACTACATAAAAATAGTAGAATAGATGATAAAATATTTAATAAAATATTTTAGATTGATGAAAATAAATATCATATTTTTCCCAATTCGACTTTTAATGGTAGATGTGATTCAAAGCATGTGCATCCCTAGGTCTCTATTGAGCCTGTAGGGGTAAAATGGATATATCATGACCTCCTATTGTTATAGTATCTCATTTAAAACCTAGAGTTTTCAAATAATCTATGTCTAGGCTAGCCAACATTCTATTTCAATAATCTTGGTTGTTCTTGCAATCCTCTATCGAGGCTATACAGTCCTAGGTCTTAACTACACTCATGAGCACTGTGGACATTAAATAAATAAATAAATAATATAATTTACAACATCATTAAATCTTTAAAGTATGAGAGTCTTCATTATTACTTAATATGCTCTTTATATTATTAATCCAAATTAAGATATCTATCAAGACATAGAATTACAACAAGCAAACTTATTTTTATTATATTTAAGGAAGAATCAAAGTACAAGATAAGTAGTTGAATATTATGACATGGTAGAATCAAAGCATTTCCTTTGCACTTCCTATTCCTTCACTTATAGAGTTTCTTTAACAAATATAGGATAAACACTCGAATTGATTGTATCATATACATCCCTAGCGTCTCACTGATTCTACTTTAAGAGGGTACTCGAGAAGAATAATGAAAAGTCCTAAGTTTTACACCAGTGAATGAACTCCTCTGTAAATAGAATATAATTATTTATAAAAAAAATTAAAAAAAAATAATTGGCATTGTGGCGCTTGAATGATGGGCACTGCTTCAATCGAAAGTTAATTAACCACTCGACACTAAAATTTGCTCGATCATGGTGCTTAATGATATGGAATTATTATAAAGTGAATAATAATGACCTTTCACTAAAATGATATGTCCTTTAAAATTTATAACTGTAATGCCACAATCTTGTTAAAATTTGAGCACTGCAGCGCTCGAGTGGATAAATTGGTGCTGAGGTGTTAAATTATGTGGCACCATGACATTAATTTTCTTGAGACCTCAATGCTGCCAGGTTAATTTTCCAATGATGTGTCACCTATAATGCTAAAATGCTACCTGTCATGCTTCTACACACTCATAAATTGAGAGGATAGCATTGTAATGTCCTAAAGTTGGCACTTTGAGGGTGTTGATATGGGCACAACAACGTTGTTTCACCTAGCACCACAGTGCTACATGATACTTTATAATTCCATCATTTCTTATTATTTCTTGTATAAAAATAATTAAAATAATATATTTTCACTAAAATTTAAATATAATAAACAATACATAACTATACTTGACATTTTTTCTTTGGATTAAACTCTTGCTTATTCTCAAGCAACTAAAGAAATATGAACATTTGATTAATTCAATAACAAAAGTAAAACTTAATAATTTGAAATTACTAAAATAAAGGATAATATATCATAGTTTATAAGTAGTTTAAACAAATAAACTGAGAATTCTAGTTTAGAAACATCTTAATAATTATCCTAACATGTCACCCTTATTATAACTTATTTTGAAATTATATGTTAAGAACATAACTTTGGCTATTAAATTTTGAAATGAATAATATAACTTAAGTCTTATATGTGTTTGTAGTAAAAGTTGAAATTTCATTAGCTTTCCATCACCTATATTAGTTCTCTTATCTTATCCTACATAAATTTAAGTATAGGGATGCACTTAAAATCTATACTTTTAATTGATACCAATTTTTTATAGGATAAGATAAAATTGGAAAGGCAGTTTGGTTGTTCTCATTCCCAAAACCAAACTTCCGGTTTTACCATCCAGTTTTCCGCCCATCAACCTTTGCCAAATCGTCTACAAATTTGCCGCCACAATGCTTATTAACAAAATGAAATGTTGTATTTCCAAGCTTATTTTGGCTGAGCAGGTGGCTTTTATTCCGGGAAGATCATTGACTGATCACTACCTTTTGGCCTTGGAAATCTTTAACAAATTCATATTATCAAAACATAAGAAGGGACTCATTGCGGTGAAGCTTGATATGGCCCAAGCTTTTGATAGCATGTGCTGGGAGACCTTGCGGCTTGTTCTCATCTGGTTTGGGTTTCCTGAAAATTTTTCACTCCTTATTTTAGAATGTGTTACTAACGTTCGCTTCTCTATTCTTCTTAATGTCAAGAACACTAGATGGATCGAAGCCAAGAGTGGCTTTAGACAGGCTGTCCAATGTCTCCTTATCTTTTTATTTTAT
This sequence comes from Dendrobium nobile, assembly GCA_022539455.1. Taxonomy (NCBI): domain Eukaryota; kingdom Viridiplantae; phylum Streptophyta; class Magnoliopsida; order Asparagales; family Orchidaceae; genus Dendrobium; species Dendrobium nobile. Next base: position 15,438,955 of record CM039718.1, on the reverse strand, counting down.
GCTCTCAGCTCCTCTCTTGTGTCATCAGTCAATGGGGACACCATTTAGGCATTCAAATTTCTCCTAGAGCACTGATTATTACTCATCTACTTGATGCAGATGACGTCTTATTGTTCAGTCAAGCTTCCTCCCATAAACTACATTTTATGATGAAATTGATCAAGGAATACTGTGGTTGGACTGGACAGAGCATCAATCGGGCCAAGTCACAAATCCTGTTTGGCAAATCTGTTAGACCAGTCATCAGACAGAGAATTGGCAACAAGTTTGATCTCAAGATTGTTGATAAATTTCAGTATTTGGGTACCAAAATTGCTCTTAGGCGTTTGGTTAAACAGGACTTCCAATTCGTTATTGATCATGCTTTTGAAAAACTTAACGCGAGGAGTGTTAAATCCCTCTCAATGGCGGGAAGGATTATTCTAGCTAAGTCCTCTTTACTCTACTTGCCTACCTTTATTTCAGCTCATTCTTTGATCCCTAAGAGAATTCTACATGAACTAGATCGCATTTGTAGAGACTTTAGTTGGCATCAAGACTTAGAGACCAAAGGCTTTCACTATATTGCTTGGGATGAGCTCTGCCTTCTAAGAGCTCTCGGTGGTTTAAGACTGGTTTTTGCTATTAAGAAAATTGGTCCTCTCAGAGCTATTAAGTTTGTATAGTATGCTATCTAGAGTAAGAAATTGGTTCGTACATAATTATATCGGATGATATAGTTCAATTTTGAACTGATCATTCTGTACGATGTTAGTTCATACATATGCCAAACTGAGTACAAAATCAATTTCGTACAGGATCTTATGAGCATTTTTTGAACTGGTCATATGCACGTTGTGCGATCGTACTGTATGATCCTTGACAAATAAATTGATATTTTTATTTTTTTTTTGATGATTTTTGATATATTTCATATCTAAGGTCCTAAAAATTGACTGACACAACATCTCCTACAAATTCCTATTATAAATTTCTTTTAAGAGTGCACTTAGAGAATGTTTGGAAGAGTTTCCTGTGATTGGAGAGTGAGAGATATCTTAAGAGGGAATAGTGATAGGATTCACAAGGTTGCCCAACATTGAGTTTCTCTTACTTTTTCTTCAAAGTTCTTCCCAAATACCTTGAAGACTCTCGGAAGAATATTTTAAAAGGAGCACAGGTACTCTATCGACACTAGGAGGGTGTGAAAGGATTATGGTACTCTACTACCACTAGGAGGGTGTGAAAGGATTATGTTTCTCTACCGACACCAGGAGGGTGTGAAAGGATACTGGTTCTTTGCCTTCACCAGGAGGGTGAAAAAGGATGATGGTATTCTACCGCTCTGGGGATTGGTGGAAGAGAGGTTAATTGTAATGCCTTCTATGCCTTGCGGTGGGAGCAAAAGGAGAGTCACTTTGGTATAGTGCAATACTTGAAGAGGGGGTCTTCAACGAGTGAATGTAGGTCTTATTGGAGCGAACCACTATAAATTTCTATGTTATTCTATTTTTTTACTGCATTTTTATTTTTTTGCACTTTTAATTTTGTGGTTGAAAAAAAACTAATTTTGAAAAAATTCTTTGTGCTTAAAGTCATAAAATTGTTTTCTATAATTTATCAACAGATTTTTAAATTATCAATTCACCCCCCCCCCCCTCTTAGTTAGCATTGGGAAAATTGTAATAGGTCTAACAAACTATTCTGACTTACAAGTGATATTAGAACCTATTTTCAAAAATTAAGGTTTAGATAACTTTTTGAAACCATAACATACCCAAAGGATATTCGATCACTAGACTCCTATTATTTGATAATATCCCTTTTGATTTTTGGAAAACACATAAGAATACTTTTCTTCAATAGCTTGAATATTATATGTGGATTTTAGTACAGGAAGGCTATACTAGACCAATAAGATTTATAGATGGTGTTATAACTAAAACACCATTTACTGATTTGACTGTAGAAGAAAAAGACTTAGCTCAATTAAATGCCAAATGTTTAAACACTATTTCATGTGCACTTAAGGCTGAAGGCTATATGTAAGTCTAAAATTGTAGAATTGAAAAAGAAATTTGGGATAGGGTTTATATTTCATCTGAAGGAACTAATGAGGTGAAAAAATTTGGATTGAACATTCCACTATATGATTATAAACTATTTTGCATGAAATCAAATAAATTAATCACTGGTATGTATACTCGTTTCATATAAATAGTCATCTCATTGCATGGTTTAGGTAGGGAACTAATGAATGCTTGAAAAGTAAATAAAATTTTCATTATTTTCCTATTACTATTGATATAAAAAATAACTTCTATTAAGGAATCAAAAGACTTAAATGTTTAATTTATTGATAATCTTCTTGGATTACCAATTGCTTACGAGCAAAGAGTGCCTCAAATATAGATTGATGCAGGTGAGAAGCAAAAGAAAAAAAAAATGCATTAAAAGTGGATTACTCGAATAGTGATCAGCCTCATCTTGAGAATGAAGATGACATTGCCTTAAGGATATAGCAATTCAGAACTTTCCTTTAGAGGAAGCAAAAGAGATGTTAGTAGTGGAAAAAAGGTAAGTTCCACAAAAATGCTAAGCCTTCTAATGATATAATTTATTATGAATATAGGAAGCCAGGATACATGAAATCTAATTGCCCAAATCTTAAAGTTAATCCTAACAAGGACAAGGTTGAGGAGAACAAATATGAAGAAGAGAAAAAAGAGATTATAGAGAGCATTTTTGGTAGATTCAGCTTCCGATTCTTTAAAAACAAAAGAAAAAAAGAAAGTCACTAACTTATGTTTAATGGCTGACAAATGTGATCAGTCAGATCATAAAGAAGTATGTGACCTATGAAGAGTTATTTGATATTTCTAAGAAAATTCATTCTGCCTATAGGAAACTCAGAAAGATGCATACTAGGTTGAATATAAAATTTTTTGAATTACAAAAAGAGCCTAAAATTCTTAGGAATAATTATGTATTGATTGATAAGGACTACATGAAATTATTATATGAGTTTGATGATTTAAAAAAGCATGAATTAATAAAATCATCACACACTGAACTTGAAAATGATTTTAAAGCATTTATGGATGAATCCGAGAGTAGAGAGCATTATTTAAAAGTTTACAATGCTATTTTAGAAAGTGATAACTCATATTTTAGATAGAAAATAAAAGCTTTTGAGGAAAATAGGATTCCCCCAGCACTTGAAGATTTTTCTAATCCTAATATGAAGCCTAAAATTTTAAAACCAAGGAAAACAAAATATAACTCATGTAGAATGATAAATTATTTTCTTGGAGTGAAATGTTTTCCTTGTGGATTGATTGGACATATTTCTCACACTTGTACTATTCATAGTAAATAATATCTTGTGTGGAAACCTAAGATGCATAAAAAAATTATATTAAACATGCATCTAGATTATTTTTTCCAAGAGGAGAACCCAAACTTGTTTGGGTTCCCAAGTCTAACATTTGATAATCTTGTAGGAACACTCTCATGCAAGACCTCATGAGAGCTTTTGGAACCTAGACAATGGATGTTCAAAGCACATGACTAGAGATATGACATAATTCATATCGCTAGAAGCCAAGAATGGATACAAGGTTACACTTGGAGACAATACCACTATGAAAGTGATAGGCATGGGTATGATTGGAAATTTGAACAAATTTTTCTTTGAAAATGTTTTATTGGTAGAAGGCTTAAAAAAGAACTTGTTGAGTATTGGTTAGTAATGTGATAAAGGTTATAGTGTAAAATTGTTTCCCACTAGTTATATAATAAGCCAAAATGGAATTAATGTTTTGTATGGAACTAGGGTAAATTATGTGAACATTCATGATTTGAATTATATTAAATCTTCTAATGCCTTTTGTCTCAAAATTATAACTGATGAATAATGGTTATGGCATAGGTGACTTTATCATGCGAGCATGAAAAATCTTTAAAACTTTACCCAAAAAGAATTGGTTAGAGGAATACCTAAACTATACTTTACTAAAGAACACATGTGTGATGCATGTCAATTAGAAAAATAGGTGAAGTCCTCCTTTCATTCTATTAAGAATCTTAGAATTAGAAACCATTGAAAATCATGCATATGGATCTTTTTGGATCTTTTAGCCTTATTAATTTATGAGGTAAAGTGTTTGCATTTTGTGATAGTTGATTATTTTTTAAGATTCACTTGGGTTCGATTTTTATTTCATAAGAGTGAATCATTTGAGGAATTTAGAAACTTTTGTACTTAGATTCAGAGGAAATTAGGGTGTGAGATTTTTTTAATTCAAAGTGACCATAGATGCGAATTTAAAAATGAAAATTTTCAAGATTTTTGTAAAGAACATGGAATTGATCAATATTTATCAGCACTTAGGACCCCTCAACAGAATGAGGTAGTAGAAAGGAAGAATAAAGCATTAATTAAAGCCGCTAGAGCCCTGTTGGTATACTCACTTCCAAAATATTTTTGGGCTGAAGTGGTTAGTACAACTTATTATGTTCTTAATAGGGTGAATATTAGATCAAAATTAAATAAGACACCCTAAGAACTTCTACAGGATAGAACACCAAATCTTTTAAATTTGCATATTTTTAAATGCAATGTGTTCTTTCACAATGATGGTAAAACTCCTTTAGGAAAGTTTGATCTAAAATCTGATGAAGGAATTTTTCTTGGATATTCTAGTGTTGAAAACTATGTTAGAGTTTTTAACAAGAGAACTTTGGTAGTTGAGGAGACCACATATAATATGTTTAATGAATCTGGCATTTTGGAAGAGCCAAAGGTGGAAGGGATCATATTAAAAATATCTCCAAAGAAATAGAAAAGAAAAATTTGTAAGATAATGTTAGATTAGAAAAACCTTTGTCTAAAGAATTGACAATTTCTATGAATCACCCAAAGGAATTGATTTTAAATCAACCTAGTGAGGATGTTAGGACTACGCTAGGATTTAGCAAAGAAGTGAACCATTATGCATTTCTATTAATAATTGAACCCACTAATATAAATCAAGATCTTTCAAATAAATTTTGGATTTTTGCCATGCAAAGAGAATTAAATTAATTTATAAGAAATGATGTTTAGGATTTGAATGAAAGGCTAAAGGATCAAAGTGTTATTGGAACTAAGTGGATGTTCAAAAATAAAATGAATGATTTTGGAGTTATGATTATAAATAAGGCAAGATTAGTGGCCAGGGGGTATAATCAAGTAGAAGAGATTGATTTTGAAGAAATATTTTCCCCTGTATCCAGACTTGAAGAAATTAGGGTTTTGTCAGCCTTTACTTATTTTAAAGTTTTTAAATTATATCAAATTGATGTTAAGAGTATATTTTTAAATGAAGTGATATAAGAGGATGTTTATATTAAGCAACCTCCATATTTTGAAAATTTTAAATTTCCTAATCATGTGTTTAAATCAAAAAAGGTATTGTATGTACTAAAACATGCACATATGGCTAGGTACGAAAGGATAAGCACTTTTCGATTAGAGAGATCATTTGTGAAAGGAAGTGAGGACACCACTCTTTTTTGAAAAATATAGGAGTTGACAAACTCATTATTCAAATATATGTTAATGATATCTTATTTGGATCAACAAATAAAAATTTTTATGATGATTTTTCAAAAATAATGAGTAGTGAATTTGAGATGTGTTTGATGGGAGATTTGAGATATTTTTTTTGTTTTAGTGTAAAGCAGAATAATGAAGAAACTTTTTATAGTCAATCAAAGTATATTAAGGACATCCTCAAGAAATATAAAATGGATAATGCTAAACTAGTGACTACGCCAATTAGTTCCTCAGTATAGTTGGATAAGGTCTCCAAGGAAAAAATTGTTTATCAAAAGAATTTATAGGTATAATTAGATCATTGATTTACTTAACTACTAGTAGATCAAATATAATGTTTAGTATTCTTTTATGTGCTATATTTTAATCTGATCCAAAGGAATCACATTTGACAACAGTTAAAAGAATTTTGAGAAATCTTTTGGGAACTTAAAACTTCGAGATTTGGTATCCTAAGCATAGCTCTTCTTTTAAAATTATTGGATATTTTTATTCAGATTTTGTAGGATGTAGGGTTGATCAAAAAAGTACATCTAGAACAGATCAATTCATAAAAAACTCTTTAGTTTTTTGGTCCAGTAGAAAATAGAATTTAATAGCCCTATCTACTGCTGAAGTAGAATACATTTCCTTATGTAGTTATGTGGCATAAGTTCTTTGGTTAAAATAATAACTGATTGACTTAGGACTCTTTATTGGTAGAATTCCAATTTTTTGTGATAACACTTGTGTCATAGGCATTTCAAAGAATCTTATTCAACATTCAAGAACCAAGCATATATACATAAGGCATCACTTCATTAGAGATCACATAGCTAAGGGAGAATTTAATTATATCAGGTTATTATGAAGAATATTCTTGCATACATTTTCATAAAACTATTTGTTTTTGACACATTTAATACTTTAAGGACAAGATTAGGTGTGATTAATCTTAATGCTTAAATTGAAATTCTATAAACTTGATTTTTTGTGTAATTACATGTTTGTTTATTTTCTTAGGTTGATTATAAAAATTTATTGTTTATTTTTTTGTTTTTATTTGCTTTTTTTTCTTTATTGTTTTCTTTTTTGTTAGTTTTATAATTACTTTGTTTTTAATTTTACTGGAAGCATGTCACTTTGTTTGATGAGTTTTTCTATTTACCATGTCTTATTTTTTAAGTGTTCTTTCCATAATGTATGAAATTTTTTTTACTATACGTGTTCTGTAGGATGTACGTGATAGGTTTCTAAGTTTAGCGCATGAAACTTAGTTTTTTATAGGGTTTTGTACTATATGATGACATCATCGTACTGTATGATACATATTATTTCATCTGTACAAGTGGGGTGGTTTTCTAGTTAAGTTTAGTTATTAATTATATATCATACGTACAAAATCACATTTCATATGTATGATCATGTTGTTAATTTTTATGGGGGATGAACCAAACTGTCATTAAATGATCTTTAATATTATGACCTTCTAGGATGAAAACATGTTCATCTGTACAATCGTATAGTCAAAAAGTATGTATGAAAGGATGCCTTGAAAATGGCATTTTATGAAAAGCCACTTCATTTTTGGTCATAACTATTCGTATGTACAAAATTATTTTTGAACCGTAAGATTTTGTAATCATACATATGATCTCAAATTTGTACTGTATAATAGATCATTTTTCTTTAATTTGAAGGGTCTTTGGATAAGTTTTTCATCACTTCCTCATTAATTTCAAAACCTTCTTGAGTACTAATCTTAGAAATGGCATGCAGTAGCAAACGACCTCATATCTCTAAGGGATCTTCCTCTAGAACTTGTAGGGATGACAATTTTTGTCCAAAGAGAATGAGGATGCTTTATATAGGTATTTTGCTATAACAATTACCCCTTCCCATCTCCTCATTCAGAATGATATCCATTTCTCTATCATGCTCTTATTTGTATCAACCCAGTATTTAACTCTCATATATGCCTACCATAATAAGACACTCCAAACTTTTTTGGCTAGTATGTATATAAATCAAGACCAAACTAGGATTACCTGTTATATTTTCAAGAAATGAGTAGAAATCACCAAGGAAGATTTAGGCAACTTCCTCCACCTAAGAACCCAAAGAATTATAGCACACACCTTAACCTCTAGAGTTGACTTTGATTGGTCAAAAATAAATCAAACCCTTAGAGGTGTTGCCCAAGTGAGTCATTTGTCTCGTGTTCACACTTTCAATCAAAATGATCAGATTATCCAACACATTTTAAGAACCTCAACTATTTCAAAAGCTGGTGATTGCATAAACATGACTCCTCTTTTGTCCATAATCACTTATTTGATAATGACTAAAAAATCTTTTGATGAAGCCCAACTTATATTAGATTAGATTTATAAACACTCCGATATTAGACTTCCTCATAATAAGAGAAAGAAAATTTTCGCTTTAGGATATCTAGTTGCTTATATCTTAGAGAAGAAGTTCAACCTTAGACATCCTGATCCTTCCACTGAACTACCTATTTACTTTACTGATACCTCTTTTTAGGCACTCTTTGGTTGGATCAAAGTTTTGAGGGAGATGATTCTGAGGAAGAAGGATGAGCTCCTGCTCTAGCACCTGCATCCACACTTGGACATGAACAAAATTTCTACCAAGAAATAGTCCAGCGCTTTGATAGAATGGAAACTCATTCTAATCAATGCTTTAATCAAATTGAAAATAACTTAAATTAGTAGGATGCTAGATATAATGAAGACATGGGTGGATCCGAGGGCAGTTTGACTCGGTGAACATGAATGTAGCTATGATCAATAGTTACTTTTCAATGTTCAACCAGCCACCTCCTCTAGATAAAGGCCCTTCTGATTATTAATTGTACTTTTGTGGTGTTGTTACGGATGAGTTTAATGTTGGGATGTTTTTCCTATGATTTTAGAGATTTTGAGTGTTAGTTTCTTCATGAGTTCTTTTTGTATTTCTAAAATGATGTGATCAAAAATAAAAATGGTGGTTCTATGTATTTTGAATGATCAATGAATTGATAAAATGTTTTGTTGACATGCATTGAATTTTATTTCTTGAAATGTCAAATTTTTCCTTTAAAAAATCATTTATAATTGACCTCTTGAATGAAATTTTGAATTATTTTACTCTAAAAATTAATTTCCTTGCAAAGTTTAATCATTAAAAGTTTAAATTAAATTTATAATAAGATGTAGATAAGAATATCAATTTCATGTTCTTATAGACATGTATTAGTTTGATATAGTTGTTGTAAAATAGATGTCTTATTTATTTTTATTTTCTTTTTCAATGTGTTTATTTTTTTTATTTATGAAATTTGAATTAAGATTATTGATAGTGGAAAGTATGAAAAAGAAAAAAAAAAAAGGAAAATGCACAATGTGTAAAAAAATGGAAAAGAAGCACAATTATTCGCAAAGTGAAAAGAAGCACAAAATTGGCCCAAAAAGAAAAGATGCACAAATTGTGCTACAAATATTAAAAAGATGTGCAATGATGTCAATTGAAAAATTTGTATTATTCTTTTCATTATCAGTCTATTTTTAATCCAAATCCATATAATTTAAATCATATTCACTATTAAATAAGAAATTAATTAATCTTTATTTCATCATATTTTTAATAATCATTTTTATTTAATTTGTGTAGAATAAATAGTGGACTTGTTGAATTTTCTTATCTTAGTTATTATTTAATTTAAACTTTTAATTTTTCTTTTTAGCATTATGAAGCTAATGTTATATGTGCATTTAGTTTGCAATCTTCTTCTTTGTCAACTCTTTTGATTTATCTTTAAAAACTTTTCATTTTAATATTTTCTTCCCTTTTTCTTGTTGTCAAAAGGATGAGTCATAATATTATTTGATGATTGATGTTTTTGTGTGTTGTGTGTATGTATATGTTTTATTGTGAATGTGTGTATGTTTTATTTGTGTTCATGTTTTTGTTCGAGTAATGTTTTTGCTTTTGTTTTTGTTTGTGTTTTTGCTTTAATTGTTTTTTAGATTCATTTCTTTTTAATTTTAAGGTATAGGTTTGTGTTTTGATCTTCATGTGAAACCTTTATTTTAATTTGATCATACATTTAGGGGAAGGTAAGGAGAAAATTTGCTTTAAATGTTAACTCAAACTTAAATTATTTTGCCATCATCAAAAAGGGGAAATTGTTACAACTAAGTTTTATTAACTATATTTATATATCATGTGTGTTTTTAATGGTTCCAAAATCTTATTGTGTTGATTATTGTTTCTTCTAACATATGCTAGAAATAATGTTTTTGTAGTTTATGTATACTAACATTTCATGGAAACCTACTCCAGATTGCTAAAGATTTCTAGATAGATTAGATTATGGTTTATTGAAATTGAAGTATGAACATTTATATTTTTCTTGAGTCTAAGAGAGTGTGATTGTAACTCAGTAATTATACACATAAACACACACTAAGGGAGTGTAAATTTTGTTTTGAAACTAAGTAAGATCATGGATCGTATGGGATGGTTTGACCTGAGTTTTCATCAGTAATGAAGTTGATCAGATCATACTAGGAAAAATTTTCTCTAAGTCCTATTCATATTGTACGAAGTTATATTCATGTAGACGACATCAAGAGTATGAAATGTCTACATACCAATTCATCCAGAATAAACTCAAATTTTCTGAACTGATCATACTATACGATTATAGGTTCATACATATAACATCTAAAGTATAAAATGTGTGCGTACCAGTTCATCTATACGAATAGGAAAATTTTTTAAACTATTCGTACTATACTATATTAGGTTTGTACAGATAATGTCCAAAGTACAAAATGGACTCATCATTTGAAAATCAATCAAAGGCTAAGAGCACCCTTATGCCTTCTAGTCTAGCTATTGGGTCAAAGGTTTCTTCAAAGTCTTTTCCCTCAATCTTTTTATACACCTTAATTACTAGTCTGGCTTTATTTCTTACTATGGTTCTTGAGCCATTCACCTTAATTTTAAAGACCCACTTTGTTATAACTATACTCTACTATTTAGGTCTCTTAACTAATTCTGATACATCATTCCTAATAAATTGGATCAATTCTTCTTGCATTGCTAGGATCTAAATTTCATCTCCTAAAGCTTGATTTACACTTATGTGTTCTATCATAGAAATAAACACAGAATGACTAACCTCCTTCCTAAGTCTATGCCTAGTTCTTACACCTTATGATGGGTCTCCTAAGATTAATTCTTTAGGATAACTAGAAGAATATCTTGAATCTCTAGGCAATTCTTCTTGAGGTTCTCCCCTCTCTCTTATGGTCATGGTTTCTACTCCCTGAATGGCCCCAACTCATCTATCTTCTTCACATTTAGGTTTATAGGACTTATCTGATTAATCAATTATTACATGGGCTGAATCTTCTACTACCAAGGTCCTCTTATTAAAGATTTTATCGATCTTACCTATAGATCAATAACTTGAGAAGACACCCTCGTCGGTGTTGGGATCAAATTTTCCTAAGGGAGATTACCAATTGATTAAGATAAAATATTTGTAACCAAAGACATGCAAGTGTGAAAGATTTGATTTCCTACCTTTAAGGAGTCCATATGGTGTTTATCTAACTTCAACTTAATGTACACCCTATTTAAGACATAACATGCAGCTTTCATCGCTTCTGCCTAAAAATATCTAGAAAGAGTGTACTCAGCTAGCATTTCCCTAGCAGCTTCTACTAAGGTTCTATTCTTTCTCTCAGTTATCCCATTCTGGTGAGGGGTTTTAGGGGCAGAGAATTTATGCTCTATTCCTATCTCTTGACATAAGGATTCAAATCTTTTATTTTAAAACTCTCCAACATGATCACTATGGATTGTTGAGATTTTGCATCCAAATTTCCATTGAATCCAAGTGGAAAAAGTTCTAAATTCTTTAAATGACTCATTCTTATGTGCTAGGAATCTTACCTAAGTGATTCTAGAGAATTCTTCTATAATCACTATTCCATAATTTTTCCCACATAGACTAGCTGTGCTAACATGACCAAATAGGTCCATGTGAAGGATTTCTAGTAGCCTAGATGTATTCACATCCTTGATTGAATGAAATGATGATTTTACTTATTTTCCTAGTTGGTAGGCATCACATAGATGGTCTTTAGTGAAGTCTAACTTAGGTACACTTCTAACCACATTTTTTTTGAGTGATATTCCTAAGTATTTTCATGCTAGCATGGCATTGTCTCCTTTGCCATAGCCAAGAGTCATCCATTATTGCTTTAAACATAGTGAGTTTGAATTTTCAATATAGTTAAGATCTAATATATAAATATTTTTATCCATTTTCCTTGCCATACAAGTTTATCATTTAAACTAATCAAGAATTTATCGAAAAGAAATTTTATGTCAAATCCTTTATCATACACTTAACTAATATTCAACAGATTATGCTTCAAACCTTCAAATAATAAAATATTTTTAATTAAAATTTTTTAAGATTTTCCAACAATACCTAAGCCCCCACTTTCCTGGTGGTGCTGTCACCTAAAGTCGCCTTGCCTCTAGTCCTGCTTTCCAGTGTAATGAACTTTTTCATGTTTCCAGTCATTTGTCTTGAGCTGCCACTATCCAGGTAACATATACCCTCACGAGGTCTTTTATGAGAGCACCCCTATAAGGTCATTCAAAGGTTATTTTTGGGAAATCAGGTGAGTTTGGGTTCCTCCTTATGATTACATGAATGATATGTATGCATGCTATGCTTTGATGAAAATAATTTAGGTCTCCACACAAGGTGTGCCTATGGCAAATTGTACAAATGAGGGCTATGTGACCTAGCATGCCACAATAGAAACACCTAACACCATGAAATGGGTTTACTAACCTATGTGGGTAGTGATGCCTCTTCTTAAAGTTATGTGATGCAAGCAATGCTTGGGGGTTGCTTAATTGTGTTGCAAATCTATTTTCATGACTTATGTTTTGATGATTGACAAACACTATTGATCTTCTTGGACTACTTGTTTCTTCTAACTTTTCAGGAATCGAAGATCGGACGTACAGATGAAGCCAGTACAGGATTGCGTAGGTTTAGGGTTGAGTCAGTCTATACTTTGTTTTTTTCTCTTCTTGAGTCTATTTGTAATGGTCAAAGAGACTGATGCTAAGTAACCCTACACACAAACACTTGAGAGACTTAGAATTTTTGTTTTTACTCATATCGGCCAGGATGATATTTACATCGTCCTGGACGATCAGGCTTAAAACAGAAAGTCTAATTAAGGATTCTTAATTAAGGCAGCCGATATGTTAATGTCGGCCAGGACGATACGTGTATCGGCCAGGACGATAAGCTCAAAACAAAAAGAAGTTGTCGCCATAGACAGATAAGGTATACTGTACTTTTAAATTATCGGCCCGGACGATCATTGATCAGCCTGGACGATATTCACAATTATGCCTTAATTGAACAGACAAAACAGGGAAGTAATTAAGGATGATTAATACGATCACATCGTCCTGGACGATCGCAAGATCGGCTAGGACGATATATTCAATATCCTTGGTTACTCCTGGACGATCGGGATCGACAGCATGAAAATAGGGCGATGCTCAGGACGATTTTCTTCTGAATTGAACTAATCGGCCTGGACGATCGTGAGATCGGCCAGGACGATCAAGTCAATTTTCAATTGTCCAGCACCCAAAATAGGGCGATGCCCAGGCCGATCTTCTGATATTTGTGCTGATCGGCCGGGATGATGTCCATATCGGCCGGGACGATATAGTCGGCAACTTGCAATTAATGAGCTCCTTTGAAGCTCTTCTATTTAAGAGCTCTTGTTCAACATTTTGAAAAACCTTTGTGCTGCTGCCTTGACCTGAGAAGGCCTTGAGGAGAGAAAGAGAGAGAGGGAGAGAGAGAGGATCTTGTGAGGGGGAGCTTGTGAGGGGGAGCTTGTGAGGGGATTCACAAGGGTTGCTTCAAGGATAGCTCTACTGCTTCTTCGTCTAGAGTTTCTCGTCTGTGGAAGGGTCGGTAGAGGGTAAGGAGTCAGCGTTTGGTTGTGGTTCTTGCCAACTTCAGGAGGAAGCAAAAGGAGATAGGTTCTCTGCCTGCCGGGGGCAAAATGGAGGTTCGTTGTAAGGCTTCTCCGCCTAGCTGTGGGGGCTAAAGGAGAGTTACGTTGGTAGTGCAATTCTCAGAGGGTGCCTCGGGAGTGGACGTAGGTCGAGTTGACCGAACCACTATAATTTCTGTGTTTTATCTCTTGCTCCGCACAATTTAAATTTCTGCATTTATTTTTCCTCGTGGTGTGATTTGGTTTATGTGTTTTTCGTTCTTTGTGAAAAGAAAATTTAAAATACCAATTCACCCCCCCCCCTTGGTTAGCTTGGACCAGTTCTATAGGGCTTAACATCCCTAACGAACTTTCAGTTTGGGTTAATGGGGATGATGGTTTATTACTTTCAAATGCTATGAGTTTTTCTTTTAGAGCTTTATTTTAAAATTTATAAGCTGCCACTTCCACTATTAACCAATGTTCTTCATTATATATTTTTCAAGCAAGTTCATTTAATTTCTTATACTCTTTTTCTAACTTAATATACAATGTCTTCAAGGAATCATATGCATCAGGTAATTTAATATAATTTTTAATAAATGTATCAATCTCATCAAGCAGGGATATATGATCTTTATTTAAATAAGAATGTTCTTTAGCTAAATTAGCATGTGTAGTTTGTAAAGTACTAAATTAAATATTAAGGTTAGTAAGCATTTTGTTTAACTTTCAATACAAATCATGAATTTTTTTAGAAATAACCAACAGTTCTTCATATGAAAGTTGACATTCCTCATCTTTATCTGATTGATCAAGATTATTTTAGCCATTAGACACAAATTTATCACCCCCTCCTCTGCTTCTTCTTTTGAGATTTTGAGGCAAAGTCGGCTTAAAATTCCTTCTGTGTCTTTATCTTTCCTCTCTTATACTTTGGCTTCTCCTCACCCCTCTCCTTACTTAGATGGATCTTTATGTTGGGGAAATCTACTCGGAGGTGACCTAGTTTTCTGTACTAAAAGAAAATAGTGTAAGATGAAACTTTAGTATTCTTTGATCTTTTGCCTTTGTTCCAGTTATTTTAATGACGCTTTTATTTTCCTTTCAGAAAATTATGGAATTGATGGGTCATCAAGGCTATATCATCATCTCCCTACACTATAGAACTTTCACTTTCTAAGTTGTTTGCTTTTAGAGCCACTATTCACTCCTTTTCTCCAACATCATTTTTCTTTTGACTCACTCCTTGCTTTTAAGCAATGAGTGACCCAAGCAAATTGTCCATTAAATAAATATTTAAAATCTTGGACTCAGTAATTGTAGTGATTTTAGCATCATAAGAACTTCGTAAGCATCTCAAAACTTTATTGACTTTTTCAGAATTAGAAATCTCTCTACCAAGTGCAAGAAAGGATGTCACTATCTGGGTGAACCAAGTGTATATGTTAGATATAGTTTCACTAGGTTTATTGTGAAAGAATTCTTAATCCTATAATACAATATTTAATCTAGACTAATTAACCTCACTAATTCCTTCGTAAATGATACATAATCTATCTCAAATCTCCTTACCAGTAGCATAGGTGGCCACTCTCATGTAGTCTTCTTATTTCAATGCATAAAAGAAACTATTCAAGCATTTTGCATTTAATTGTTTTAGTTCCCTATCCTCATTTCTTCATTCACTAAATGATATTGGAATTCTAATTCCATTCAAAATTTCAAAAGATATAGTGTAACCTTCTTGTACCAACATCCACATGCGATAGTCTATAGATTGTAAAAAAAGTAGTCATTCAAATTTTTTCAAAAATCAAATGGTATGTCGTCAAATAATGGTGGAAGAGTTATGGAATAACCCTCCATAGTATTACAGTTACCAAAATGTGTCATCATCAATTTTTTCAAGGTTTTTTAAAATAGTTTTTTCGAAATCCCGCTCTGATATCAATTGAAAGTATGAGATGCACCAAGAGGGGGGTGAATTGGTATTTTTGAAATAAAGAACAAAGCCTAAATAGAAGTTCTAATTTTTTATGAATTTCAAAAAATAACTTAACTAATTTGAAGCAGAAGATAGTGATTAAAAGATAATTACAACAAAGCATTAAAATCAATGTTAAAAGTGATGAAATTGTAAATCACACAATGAAGTACTAAAATCAAATTCTCACCAAGCAGTTATAGCAATGTTAAATGCAACCAAAAATAAAATGCAGTAAATGTAAAAGCTCACCAGAAGATTTATAGTGGTTCGGTCACTTGACATACATCCACTCCCCAGAGCCCTCCACTCTAGGATTTGCACTACTTTAAATTATTTTCCTTCTGCTCCCACAGTAAGGTAGAGAAGCCTTTACACAAACTCACTTTCACCTTCACAATGTGGTGGAGTGCTGGATGCTATGTCATCCTCCCGGTGATGGCAGAGGACCTTCTTATTTTTCTCCCTCTAGAGAAGGTAATGGAGATTTGAGGATGTTAACCTTGAAGCCTCTCCCTCTAAAGAAATCCCACAGGATTTACCCTGGCCATAAGAGGAGCAAGCATGCTGCAGGCTTTGAGGAACCGTCTGATCACCTCAAACTCCTTCTCCATCACAAACTCACCGTCTCCTTCCTCTCAAAAGCCCTAAATCACTTCAAGAAGCTCCCTCTCAAGAAT
The DNA here is from genome assembly GCA_022539455.1 of Dendrobium nobile. Lineage (NCBI taxonomy): Eukaryota > Viridiplantae > Streptophyta > Magnoliopsida > Asparagales > Orchidaceae > Dendrobium > Dendrobium nobile. The sequence continues at coordinate 15,422,671 of CM039718.1, read as the reverse complement.
TCCCTTCCTTTGTCATGTTCATCTCACTTTTAAAAGACAAAAGCATTACATAAATATCAGGCTTCAAGAAACCCTAAAATTTTTAATTTAGCCATTTTTCTTCATACAGTACGATCACAGATCATTCAGTATATTCGATTCAAAATAGCTTTAATCCTGGTATAAAATAGTACAAAAAGATAAAAAATTTCTAATATATCATACCGTATGTTATAAATATCGTCCAGTATGATTTACTAAAATTCTTATGTTTATATAGGATGAATGTTTTTCTTAATGCAAGTCTTCAAATATTCATATATATATATATATATATATATATATATTTATATATATATATATTATATATATATTATATATTATTTATATATATATATATATAATTATTATTATATATAATAAATGTTGGGATGAACAAATTCATCTATGTTCAACATCTGGTACGATCCAACTTATATAGTATGATCATTTAAAATATTTTGGTCATCTAGTATGATGTATACATCATACAGTACAATTAGTTAAAAATTAAGGTTTCATCCGATATGATCTTTGGGATGACCAAAAATAGCCTCGATTGATTGTACAGTATAAACTAGGTCATACAATATGATTACAAATCATTAATTAAACCTTAATTTAACTAACTAATCATGGGGGTTAATTCCAATAAGTATTCAAATATTTATTCGATATGATTGGATCGTACAGTACGATAAGTTCAAAGTTCAAATTTTAAAAATATGCTTAAATTAATCTGTAGGCTAATGTTTTGACTTAAAAATAAATCGTACAATATAATAACAATCATATAGTACGATTAGTCCACATAATATAGTCGTTGAGCCATAGTGCATCATACAGTATGATTTAAAATCATACAATACGATCCTCATAAAAAAAGTTTTTTTTCTCCTTAAAAAAAACTATCCCCATGTTTGTGTGTGTGTGGTTACTTAGTTTGTATACACTGTTACAGACTCCTTCACATCCTATTCTACCTAGTCTTGCATCTTTCATTGTCTTGATTAGTGTGTGATCTCCCTGAAATATTAGTACTCATAAACAAAAGTAACATTCAAAATATTCAATTAAGAATAAGATAATCCATTCAACATTATTTTTCATCATCAAATTCTCATACTAGGGGTTATAGAATGTGACAGTATTGACCAGAAAGTATCTCTAATGCTAGGATGAAGGTCCATTAGGAAAAGAAGAAGATGCTTAAGAGTATAATTTAACTTACATACTAATTATTTATTATTATATATTATGAGAATGTATATCTTACTGAGATTATTTTTTCAATGGAGAAACCTGGCGTGAAGGAAAATAAAACTAAAATCTCTTTACGTTCAAGCTAGATCAAGTTCTCAACCATGACTAAATGCTTCAATAAAAAAATTCATAACAAGGGAACTAACTAGTAAGTCAGGGCCAGATTACACGAGAATGCTAATGGATATCATTGCTTCAGAGCAATAATTTTTTAATATCCAATTCTAATAATTATTATTTAAATTAAAAATAATTCATTATAATAATTAATTGTTTGGATATTCTTCATTCATTGTAATAAACTGAGTTCTTTTTGTTCATTATCATGTTGTTGAACATGTGTTTTCCCAATTTATTAATTGTGTAAGAAACAATTTTTTATAACCTCAAAATAACTTCACTATGTATTCATTATATAATCACTACATATTTATTATCTATTTATTGTGTATTCATTTCGTACTTACTCCTTATTTATTATATATTCAAAACATATTAATTGTGTATTCACAACATATTTATTGTGTATTCATTACATATTCAGTGCATATGCACTGCATATTCACTGTGTACTAACTACATATTTATTGCTTATTTACTATGTATCAATTGTCTAAAATTTTTAATTTACATTAAGGACTAAACATTTTAGGAATAATCCTATTGAATGTAATTTAAGATGAAGATGAAATTCCTCAAAAATGACCATTCAATTTGATTAACTGATTATCAACTAAGTATTATTAATAAGTTGAATTAAAAGAATGAAATATTTATTATTGAGAATTTATTAAAATAGAATTATATATATATATATATATATATATATATATATAAATTATATATATATTATATTTATATATATATTTAAAAGTTTACATTTTTTTTATAAATTCATATGAAAAATTAATCAAAGAACATAGTATAAGCTCTTTAATATGAATCAATGATAATATTATGTGTACACAAAAAAGATTATTGCATCACTATTAATTTATTGCTCTTTAAAATTAATCAAAGAACACACTAACTTTTTTTCATTTATGCTTGCCAATCTATATGAACTGCCCATCCCACTTTTCTTTGAAAAATAAATTTTTTCAATTATTTGCAGACAAATATTCCACAACCAAAACTATTTTTCTAGGTTGGAAAACCATCAACACTATGTATAGTCTATTTTTTTAAATCACTTTCAAAAGACCCCGCCATGTCCTCATATAGGTTTTTATCTAAACATATAATGGATACTTATTAGTTAAATGGACACATTAAAAAGGAATTAATAGTATGACATGCTTCTCTGACTTATAATGCCATAAATTATTTTCTTATTTTTTGGATTGGGTGAGGAATATAAAATTTTTACCTTCTTTTCTTTCAGAATCCCAACCAAAAGGGTCTAATGCAAATCGTAGATGACTAGTTGAAGTAGAAGATGGCTTGCCCTAACCAAAATCTTACTGATATGTGGACATATAATTGGCTATTCTGATTGTATTTCCAGTATCCCTACAAGAAGTTAACAAGAATTACATCAATTGAAGGTCTAAGAATAATTGGAAGCTCATCCATAAGAATTAGATAAGTTGGGGTTCTTGCTATATAGGTGGGGACTCTATTATATTCTTCTTAGTGTGGTTAAGATTTTTATTTTTACATTTTCATTTTCTTTTCTCTTACTACTTTATCCTCGTCCATATTATCATCTTCATCCTCATCTTGAGGAACTATAACATCTATGACTTCCATCTTATTTTTTATCAGAGATATGGGGCTCCTTGCTGCCGATAGGAGGAAGGAGTGCAATAGCTGAGGCTTCCACCTTTTTGTAGAAGGAAGGAGAAATTGCCTCAACTAGGGCATCATTTTAAATTTTTGTAATAGGAATTGGGGTTTCCTTCTTGATTTCAATAGCAAGGGAGGCTTGCTAGTAGGATGATGATGTTGCGGATCAATGGTTTATGATTTTGATGATAGCAAACATTTTTATTTCTCTACGACTACCTTATCTACTTACATTTCAGGTTCACACGATCGGACTGCAATTTGGAATCAGCTCAAGATTAGGTAGACTAGGTCTAAGTCTGTGTTGACCCCATTTTTGTATGAGGTCGCTAAGGCCCTTCCAAACTCCAGATTAATTCTAGACCTTAGGATCCATTCTAAATCTTAAGATCCTTTCCTAGAGCCAGACTTTAGGCCCTACTCTAGAGCCTAGGATTCCCTTAGACCCTAGATCTTAGAATCCCTCTAGATCTCAGGCCAATCTAGACTCAAATCAATCCCTACCTTGATCAACTTCAACCTCAAATCAATCCCTACCTTTGATCAACTTCAACCTCAAATCAATTCCTACCTTTGATCAACTCCAACTTCAATTTAATTCCTACCCTTGATCAATTTAAATCTCAAGCTTCATTCAACTCAATCCCAATTAATTCAAATTTCAAACATATCCAAACTTTGATTCAATCCACTTGAGAATCCAAATTCCAATCTAGACTTGATCCTACCTTTGTCTAGCTTTGACCTTATCATTCATAACAATCACCACATGATTGTAAATGATTTGGATACTCCAACATTATTCATTCAAACTTAAAATCCATTCCAAATTTAGAATCCAGAACTCAAATCCAAAGTCTTAGGGCCCTGTCCTATAGATCTTTTTCAAGACTTTTCAAACATTTTAAAAACCAGTCAAGTGGCCTCTGATTCAGGGTCTATCACTTACAAAGTGATATAGACATATCTCTAGAGGTTACCCTCCCATTTTGATCCATTCTGAGGTCTCTAATCCCAGAATTTGAAAATTAAATCCAAAGGCTGTAACTTCAGAATATTACAGCCTATGCCACTGGATCTAACCCTTGAGATTTGATCTTGAAGCCCCTGTCAAAGCCTCCAATCACTTCAAAACCTTGATTGTAACCATTGGACCAGTAAACTGCATTTTTAACCCATTTTTTACCCTAGTTGACCAATGGGTCAATTGCCAAATATCCCTATGGGATTTCAAATGCCCATTTCAAATCAATCATTCCAAATCTGTTGAAACCACTTTCAATGAGTTTCAAATATCAAACCTAACTTGTTGAACTCAAACCCAGACTTTGGGTCAACTTGGTTGACCAAGTCAACCAAGTTTGACCCATTAACCCATACACCTCCTCTCTTACAATTTTTTGAACTAAGTCCATTCCAAGTCCTTTGAATGTATGGAGACCCCTTTGGCACCCAAGATGACCCCTCTTGGAGACCCAAGCCTTGGGCTCACTTGGGTTAGCCATATGGCTTGACCCAAGTGACCAAAGAGAGGCCTCCCTTGAGCCATCTCTTAACCTTATTCAAATTGAATCCAAATCAAGGTGTCATTGGATTTCTATTGACCCAATACACCTTCCTTGACCAGCCCAACCCTTGGGGCTCACTTGGGTCAAGTAGTTAGGCTAACCCAAAGTGCCCAAAATCACTTGGGATTGAGCCAATTCTCAACCAAGCCCATTGAACTTGATCAACACTTTCTAGGGGGCCTAGGTCCAACACACCTCCTCCAGCCAGCCCATCCCTTGGGCTCACTTGGGTCAAGAGATAGGCTAACCCAAAGTAGCTAAAAACACTTGGACCCGAGCCATCTTTTAACCCAGATCAAATTGGATCCAATTGCAACCTGAACACCAGACCAAGACCTATCTCCCATACCAAACCCAGGGTCTGAGCTGACCTGGATCGAGCTCAATTCGACTCGTACCGAGCAGGTTTGGGTTCAATCCAGCCACCAGTTCGAACCAGACCTTCCCAGACCAAATTGACTCCACCCTTAGCTCCAGCACGTCCCCATCGGCCTCCCCCAGTCAACCCGACCCATACCATGGCCGGCGGCGGTTGGAGCCAATGGAAATCGAGTTTCGGTGGTCCCCCCAGAAAATTCTTGTTTCAAGGCTACTGCCCACCGGTTTGATCCCCACGATCTCCCCTAGACGTCACCATCATCCACCTGGCAGCGATCCAAGCCCTCTCCAGCTCAATCTCGACCGTCCAAGCTCCCGAAAGGTGGCCGAATACCCTCGAGCTTGCCAGACCTCCAGAGGCATCGGCATTTATTATTGATCGCTCCCTAGAGCTCCTTCGAACTCCTGGATGCTTCCTTCGAGCTCCCAGATCGATCCCTCCTACCGTGAGAGCAAGCCCCATGAAAGCTTTCGGCGTCCCGCTCGAAGTCGCACCTCCGGCCGTCTCCGGTCCCGACGTCTGAAGGAGAACTGTTTGTCTCTCATCCCTGAAGCTTCTTGAATAGAGAAGCTCATTCGTTGAGGCCTTCTCTGCGGTTAATCCCACCATCCAAGCTCCCTAGCTAGGTAGTCCGGTCAAGTGTGAAGGAAACCTTCACACCAACGGATCTCCACGTTGGATTGAAGGGTTCCACCGTCCTGATCTCCCTGTGAAATTTCATCGGGTTCACCGGCGGGATCGCCCGGATCAAAGCCGGAGAAGCTATGCGGTCTCGATAACACGCGGGGAGGTTGAAGACGAAATCTCAGCCGTTGATCTCGATCAACGGCTCGGATTAGATCCCACGGTATCGGAGCGCGTTTATTCCCAGCCGTTCAATCCTCCATCCAACATCTATGGTTAACACGGCTGATAACGGTTAGCGCCAATGATTGCTTGGCCAATCAGCGCGCGGCGCGTGTAAACGGTTGCTGACTGTGTAATTGCCGGATTAATAAATCCATAAATTCAAGGGAACTTCCAAAATTCATAACTCCCTGCACACTTGCCCAAATTAGGTGTTCTTAAACTCATTGGAAAGGTCTCAGGGAGATCTACAAAAGCCCTATGGTTTCAGACCCTGGTTGGATCAGTCTTAGGCTTAATTTTAATTTGAGCATTTTATGAATTTCTTTAATTACTTTCAAAATACAAGTCTACCAGGTCAGGAATTTTGGGAGATTGAAATTGGGCATGTTTCTGACATGTCCAAATTTTATCTTCACATTTTAAGTTGTTCAAGGGCATTTTCCCTAATTTTTAAACTAAAGGGTCATGTTGTTGATCCTTAATTCAAAAGGAGATATAGACCTATCCAATTGGATTTAGGGTGTGATTTTGGTGTGTTGATGATGTGTGGATTGAGGTGTAGAGCCACTGATTTTGCCCAAATCCAAGCTAGGATAGACCCTATAGTGATTTGAAGGTGACTTAGAGCTCACCTTGGGTGGTTTGGTTAACCACTTAGAAGTACTCCGTTTGAGCTCAAATTTGGTGGGTTTAGTCCTTAGGGTTAGGTGATCCTATGGTCAATTTCATCAAAATTTGGTTCATTTGGTTCCCCAAGTAGGAGACCTCAAAAATCCTTCATACAGAATGGCCTTAACCCTAATTAATTGATAATGAAAATATTCTTACTTGTAAAATCCATAAAAATGGTTTAATTGTCCCTATTTAATCCCCTAATCAATAAGAATTGAAACCTCTCTTTAAAGTGATTTCTAGATTTGTCTTAGTTTGATCTCCTAGGTGATTAAGGTTTAACCAATTTTAATTAATCTTAAAAATCTTAAAAAATCCCAAAAGGGCTTTAAACACTGTGATCTATCCTTGGGTCATTTATGGCATTGGAATTGGTTCCAAGGGTTTAGGACTCTATTTGGGTTCAAATCGTTAAGCAGAGACCCTTAGTCGTAAGGAATTAATAACTCCTACTATATGTAAAATTTTTAAAAATTCACTGGTAATTATAGGAGGATATTTATTAATCAAACTTATTGGATAATGACTTTAATTAGAATTTATTACTTCTTAAAAATATTAACCTCCTAAACTTGGTTAAAATCAATGACTCAAACATTTTAGGTGAACCTTAGGTCAAAACGGGCCAGTAACTTCTAGAAATCATAACTTTTCGTAGAAAACTCCAAATTGAGTGTGCTACCTATTTAACAAACTCATAATTTGGGTCTAGTATTTATTAAAAATCTGAAACCCTTAAGATTACTCTAATTTTGATAGCAAATTTTGACCCCTTAGTTAAGTATCTGGTAAATCCTTTAAGATCTATAACTTTTCCAACCCAAATATTTTTAATAGGTTATCAAAATTCTCAACCAACCCATTAAAATAAGTATCAATTCCCAATATTGATTCACTCCTGTAATTCCAACCAATTTAAGATAACTTAATTAACCCCGATTGCTACTGGGTAACTCAGGCCTACGAGGCTATTAGCTTAGCCCCAAGGAAGGTGAAATAAACTTCACAGCCTCGGTGTGAAATAAAGGTAGCAATCGATTAACTTTTAAAATACATTTAATAAAAATTCCTAATTTATTAATATTTAAAGTTTAATCAATCCTCTTTTTAAGCCTTAACAAAACCAGAACTTTAGACACTTGATTATTTACCCAATTTAGGAATTACCCCAGCCACACGATCTTTTACACACACTTTAGATGATGTGCTAGGACAACCAACTCTAGATCTAGGTTAGGCCGGTGTTTACTTTACTGCTGTGTGCTGGATTTTCGTATTTTCACTGCATGTGTGAATAAATTGTTTTGCTGTTCTGCTTACTTTTCTGCGTTTGTGGATGGATGATGTGTTTGGCTATTAGATTACCCTTAGGTTAGGTACGATCTGGATGTTCACATAATTTTTTGTAGGTGGCCACGCTCATGCAGGGAAATAAAAGGGGGGGGCTAAATCAATAAAAAAATTATTAATTGTTATAAATGCTTGCACATGTGCTTTAGCTGCTAGAGCCCCCAAATAAGAAGAGCGTGGACAGTGTGTTTTACTTTATTTTCTGCACATATATAACTGCTTGGGAATATATTTTCTTTGATTTATTAACTGCTTAGGATAACCTTGCAGGAGAGTCTAGATTTTATTTTAAAAATAATGTAATTTGTATGATTGTCAAGTGTTGTGAAAGTTAATTTTGAGTTAGGATACATAGGTCCAAAGCTTGGATTCCAAGAGGAAGGGTTCCATTTTGGGAAGTATTTCCCTTTCCATTTGGAAATCCAAATTTGGATCACACTTCTCTTATACCCAAAGAGGAAGAGTGGCCTTCCCCTTAAAGGGAAGTGCCCTCTTATCCATTTTGGGTAGTCACCATGAAGAATCCAGAAGTTTGAGGAAAAGGAGTCCAAAGAAGAACAAGATTGAAGACTTGAAGATTGAGGTATCCCACTCAAATTTTCTTGCGTCATTATTAGGCTTAGAATCCGGGTGTTGTGAGTGTGTGCCCGGCCACTTTACTTGCTGCAATACTTGGTTTGTAATAAAGCGGGCAACTTTGCCTATGGGACATTTATTAATTATTATTATTTGATGTGATGTATTGATTGCCTTTAGGATTGGCGCTTTTCTTAGTTTTTTGGCGATTGTGTGCCGCTTTTGTTTTCACTGGATACGTGAGATCGTGAGGGTGTGAAAGTTTTCTACTCATAACCTTAAAGTCTAAATTTTAGTGAGTCTAAATAACATAGAAAGATAACGAATCTAGGGAATTAGTCGGGGATCGCCCCGGGGTCTCATGCATATTTCTGCACTTCTTCTTCCTTATTTAGACCCTTCCACCCTGCAAGTTAGGGCCGGATAGGTGACCTATGAGGACAAGGTGCCGGACCTAGGGAAGCCCAGTCTTTAAAAAATAATTTTATAAGCCTGTTTTTTAAAATTTCAAGCATATTTGATTTGGAAGTTGTTAACCAGCATGCATTGCATTAGATACAAATTAAAAGAGTCAAAAATTTTAATTGCATCAGTTTTAGCATTTAGCACCCAACATAGTCGAAGGGGCTAATTAGGAAAATTTTTAGATGTCGGCCCCAATTCTTCAAAAACTTTAAGTACACGTCCCTACCACTCTTTCATAAAAGACGGTCTCAATCTTTTAAATCGATTAGGTGGTTAGCTGGCTCCCAATCTAGGCCGGGGTAGTCAGTTTGCACTGCATTAGTTGGTTCGGACGACTGTTGTCAGGTCCAATTAGATTTAGGATCAGGGGCAGATCTTTTATTATTAAGACCCAATTTCCGGAGTATAGTCCCAAATTTCTATATAAAATGCTCAACTCATATTAAATCTTCTTTCAATCCTAAAAATGTTAAGCCTAAACTTAGATTAAGTTGGGACACTTCCGGATGGTTCTGGAATCTCAAAGTGTCCCTACCTCTCTTCCTTCGATTCTTGTAATAAATGTTCAATCTTGATCCACATCCCTTTTGATTTTCCAAAAAGATTCTATTCGACTTTTTTGGTATACCTCCTAGAAAATCTAACAAAATTCTATTCTTGTTTTATTCGAGAGTTTTCATAGGGGACTCTGTTCTCCCTACGATGTATTAACTGAGAGGCTTGCGCTCGTAGGAGATTTGGAACCATACACACCTGATTTTCGAAATTAATCTTTTTAAAATCTTCTTGGTTTCTTTGGAAAAGTTAAAAAATGATTGTCGTTATCATATCGAAGAATTATCATTGGAAAGGTGTTATTCTCCTTTGGAGAGATACATTCCTTCTTTGATAAGGCTTTGGTATAATTCGGCAATCATACTCTTTGTAATATCGTAACTGGATTTTTTAGTTGAACTCTTCCTCACCCCCTCGGGGCACAGTCGGAGTTCTCTTTACATGTAGTTGGTATTCAAGATGAATTTCATATACTCTACGTCTGAATGCTGTTATGGAATTTTATTTTCGTCCTTCGGGGTGATTACTCTTCCGAACGAGTTGATTCTACTTCTAGAATTTGAATTTAATCTCAATTTTAAAATTCCCAATAAGAAATATAATATTTTCAAAACCTGTTTTCAAAATTCCACCAACAGTCTGTTTATAATCTTTTTCCTTTCTTGAGTCTGTTGTATTTGGTGTAGGATCTGTTGATTTGTATCTTGGAAGATTTCCTGTTAGATTTCTATTTTTGGTAATATCGGGTCAGCGATAATTTATATCGTCCTGGACGATCTGTCCAAAAATAGAACCCTAATTAGGGCATCCTCCTTAAGGCAGCCGTATTAGCTATCGGCCTGGACGATACTGTATCGGCCAGGACGATAGTCTCAATTCAGAAAGAATCAACGCCATAATCAGTTTAGGAATTCTTTGTTTAGGAATAGACCAGATGATCTTTAAATCGTCCAGGCCGATCTAACTCAATTTGCCTAAATTGATTGGTATCTTTGGAAACATTAATGGTTGATTGATACGATCATCGTCCAGGAAGATCTCCTAATCGATGGGATGATGTCCTGGACGATCTACATCGACATCTCTAATTCGGGCATGATCAGGACATTGAAATATCAATTTTAAAAATAATCAGCCTTGACGATCGTGTTATCGGTCAGGATGATGTAACCAATTTTCTTCTGATCATCCCAAATTCTCCAGGGCTGATGAGCTAAATTTGTACTGATCAGCCAGGACGATATACCTATCGTCCTGGATGATAAAGTCGGTAGCTTACATTAATGAGCTCATTTTTAGCTCTTCTATGTAAGCTACGACAAGGCACTTTGTAAGTGTCTTTGGCAGCCATTGTAGCTTCGTTCTTTTGGAGGAAACTAGAAGAGAGAGCTTGAAAGGGAGTGAGGAAAGGGTAGAGTTTGAGAGAGGGAGAAGATCCTGTGAGGGGGGACTCAAGGGTGTGGAGGGAGTCCACACGGTTGCTCGGCAAGATCACACCTGAATACGTCGGATTCAAGGCTTATCTCGAGGGAAGTTCACCAAAGAAGAAAGATCTCTTGGTGTCAAAGGACCCAGCGACTCCGCCGCTCGGGGAAGGTGGAAGTGTTTTTTAAGGCTTCTCCGCCTAGCTGTGGGGGCTAGAGAAGAGTCACGATTTTAGTGCAATACTTGGAGGGTGCCTCCAAGGAGTGAATGTAGGTCAAGGTTTGACCGAACCACTAGAAATCCGGTGTGTTTTTTTCTTAATATTGCTTCCGCATTTAATTTCCGCATTTGGTTTTTATTGTGGTGATATTAATTTTGGTTTGTATTTTGATTTAAAGATTCTTCTTTTCCAATTCACTTCTCTCTTTATTTAGCCGTTGCCAGTTCTATAGGGCTTAACATCACTAACGAACTTTCTAGTGTCATCAGAGCACTTTCAAGTGGTATCAGAGCTTTACTTTTGATAAGAATAACTTTCAAGTGGTATCAGAGCTGTATTCATAAAATAAGTTTTTTAAAAACTTTTAAATTTTTTATCCATGGCTAATCGTAATATTGGCGAAGGATATTCAATCACCAGACCTCCTTTATTTGAAATATATCTTTTGATTTTTGGAATACTCGCATGTCTATTTTCTTGCAATCGATTGATTTTTGCATGTGGCATATGATTTTAACTAGTTATTCATCACCGTCACGTATTGTTAAAGGAATTAAAACTGATATTCCTTTTAATCAATGGATCAGGGAAGAACAACTAAATGCTCAACTGAATGCAAAATCTTTAAATTACTTTTTCTGTGCTTTAAATTCTGAAGATTTTATGTTAGTATCTACGTGCACTACGGTAGGAAGTTTGGGATAAAACTACACACCATATACGATGGCACTAGTGAAATCAAGCAATCCAAGTTTAATATGTTAATGCATGATTTTGAATTATTTTCCATGAAACCTTTTGAAACTATCCCAGACATTTATACAAGATTTATCCAAATTGTAACATCTTAGCATGCTTTAGGAAAAGAATTTTCAAATTTTGAAAAAGTTAACAAAATTCTTTGTTGTCTACCAAATAAGTTTGATGCTAAAGTAATTGCTATTTATGAATCAAAAGATTTGAATGAATATTCTATTAATAATTTGATTGGCTCACTCATTTCCTAAGAGCAAGGTTTGGGTCAAAGACTTATGGATGCAGGTGAAATGATTGTTCTAAAAGCTAAAGATAAAGAAAGAGATAGCTTAGTATGTGATGAATGCAATGACTTGTCAAGCAAATCACAAAGCTCACCAAAGCATAAGCAAAAGTGGAAAAAAAGGTAAGAGTGATAAGGATGTCCATATTTCTTCTGACGTTATTTGCTTTCGATGTAGGAAGCCTGGACATATGAAAAATCAGTGCCCTAATTTAACAATTCTTCCTACGAAAGAAAAGGGCAAGGCGAAGCAAAATTTAAATTGGGGAAATAATGAAAGACAAAAAATCTCATGGGCAGATCTGGTTTCTGAAGGCATCGAACAGGAGAGAGTAATGGTTAAAAGCCTTTCGTTGTTTTTGTGTTGTGTTTTTGTGTTTTTTCTTTTTTCATTTTTGTGTTTTTTTGTTTATTCTTTAAAATTTTTGTTTTCGTGAAAGTTTTTCTCTAATCAACACATACATTCACTTTTCTAAATCTACTTCCTATTTTTTCTTGAAATCTTTGGTAAGTTATGTTTGACTTCTCTAAAATAGTCAGAGGAAGGGAACTCATGATTTTGTTTCTCTTTCTCTTTTCTTAAAGATGTTATTTTACTTTTGATTCAAAATCTTCATCATATTTTAAATTGGATTTTGAAACTGATTTTTTTATCTCCTACATTTTTTCTATCGCATAGGAATCTTTTACAAGATTGTTGAATCCACCATAAAATTTTCTTAATTAAGTTGTTCGTGTTGTCAATAATTTGGGTTTACTTTGGTTTTGAAAATATAAGAAAGAAAGCATATTTTTTGAAAATAATTAAAAAAAAAATGGCCATTGATGCCAAACCAAAAGATGCACAATGACGCCAAATTAAAAAAAAATACACAAAGTGTATTAAAATCAAAAGATGCTCAAAGAGCCATTCAAGTGATAAAGGGCATAAAAATGGCCCACAAAAAAAATATGCTTATTTTTTTCTTATTTCATAAAAAACTTAAGAAAAATCCTTGATATGTTCGAAACTTGTGTTTGAAAATCTTGGTTCCTGATTCAGCAATTCATGCATTGATCTTCTATTAGATATGTTTTATGAAAGGAGTTTTGAAAAATTAATATTATTTCCCCTTTATTCCTTGATTTGGATATTGAATTAAAAAGTTTTTTAGTCTTTAGAAGAACTTGAGCTTGGATTAACAATTTATGAATTTCTTACTTTTTCTAGATTATGCATTGTCAATCCAATTCTACTAAGTTTTTTATTAAAACCAAGAGGTAACTTTCTCATTTTAAGAATATTTGTTTTTGAGAATGAAATCAATAAGCTCTGAGGATTTTCTAGAGAGAGAAGCTATGAGGATTTTCTAGAGAGAGAATTCGTTCAGGTTTTTTGAATTTCGGATACCGCGGGAATTCTGCGGCTGAAGGAGGCGGCGCCAGAGGTTCGCCGATTGTTCTTCGTCGTTAATTCATGAACGTCCAGTATTCATCTGGCTCTATACGAGCTACTGGAAAAGCTTCTAATGGGATTGTGATCAGGGAAGGAGTGAAACCTCATTGTCGTTCGATTGCAATGGAAGGTAAGGGGAAGAATGTCTTGTTGAATGATTGTGTTGTTACAAAGAAAATTGATGAAGATAGAAATAAGGATTTGAATGTTCTTGAACCGATTGTTCCGGAGGATTTAATCTTACGTGTTAACAATTTCGCTGGAGTTCTTGATTCGAAGAAGGATCGGAATGTTGAGAAGAATGTTTCGACGCTGAAGGATCGGAATGTGGATAACATTTTAATGGCGGATGTGGGTCATTTGAAGATTGCTGAAGTTCCCTTGATCTTGAAGGAAAATATGAGTACAATGGATATCCAAGGTAACAAGAATGAGATTGCTGAGGCTTGGTCGAAGCCAAAACATATCAAGATATCTTTCAACAAGGATCAAGTAGAATTTACTGATGATGGAATGGCAGTGAGATGAATTCTGATACGGCGGTGAAGAATGTTGAAATTCTGAAAAACTCAATTGTTATTAAAGTTTTGGGAAGCTACATTCCATTCTCAGTTTGTGTATTGAATGAGAAAGCAATGGGTAAGTATGGGGGTTTCATATGACCTCCATGAGTATGAACTGGATACTATGTTTGTTCAAGACGAATGATGCGGTGGAAGAAGTTTTGAATGGAGGACCTTGGTATGTTAGTGGGTTCATTGTTGGTATGGATAGATGGTGTCTTGAGTTTGATCCTAATTCTTTCAAGGGTATATCAGCACCGGTGTGGATCAGACTTCCGAACTTACCTCTATACTGCTGGGATGAAGACAATTTGGCAAGGATTGCTTCTTGTGTTTGAACACCTATGTATTTTGTTGGTAACACATTTCGGTGGGGTAAACGGAATTGGCTGCATTTGTGATGATTTGTTGGAGATTAGTATTATCAAGTGTAATGAGAAGATGAGTTATGAATGATTGGTGTGTGTTTATGCTATGGCAAGATAGAGTGATCTTCTTTGCTATCCTTGTGGCAAAGTGGGTCATGAAGAAAGATCTTGTCCAGAAAATATTTCAATTGGAATTCTGGATCAAAAATGTGGAAAGCCTGATTGATGTTAACAATGCAGACAATAAAGAAGTGATAGATGGGAAGAAAGTCATTAATAGTTCAGAATTTGGTCCTTGGATACATGTGCAGTTCAAAAACAATAGGAGGTTTAACAGCAACTTAATGAACAAAAAAGTCATGGGGGAGAAGAATAGTATGGAGAACAGAGCTAACAGTAATCGGCTGAGGACTCAAAAAGTTAACAATTTAAAGATGGTGATAGAGGAGAATGTTGTGAAATCTGTTACTGAACCTGTTGTTGGACCAATGGCTGCTGAATGTCAGGGGAATAAACCAGTAGAAGTCCAGATTATTAACAGATTTTCTATTCTAGCTGATTGTAGTGAAGATGAAAACAATGAAAAGTGTGTAGAAGATGTGAATTCAAAGAAGGATGGATTGGAAGGAGCAAAAACTGAAGCTGTTCAATTGGAGGTGATTTCTCAAAGTGGTGCTGCCAAGATGAAGTTAGCCAAAGAATTGAGATCTCTTGGGCCGATGGAAACTGATTTTAAGAAGAAGAAACGGGATGGAAAGGTGAGGTCCATTATTGGGGAGAAATCCCCTTTAATTGTTTAAATGAATTCACTTTTGTTTTGGAATTGTAGGGGGGCTAGAAAGAAAGAGGCCTCCTATATTTGAAAGAAGTAGTTAGAGATCAAAAATGTTTTCTTTATTGGTCTTATGGAGACAAGATTTCTAGTATGGATAGAAGGGAGATTGATTATTTTATTGGAAAAGGATTCGGATTATTGGCATCATCCGGCTATTGGTACTTATGGGGGGATTTTGGTGTTATGGAATGTGAAATTGGTTTCTTTTATGGATAAGGAAACATCTTCTCAGGTTATTGTTCGTGACCTCATGATTCCTAATCTAGGGATTTGGAGAATTGCAACTGTGTATGGTAGTAGATGTTGTGTGGAAAGAAGAAATTTATGGAAGCAACTTGAAGATTGGATGGAGGACTCTATTCCCTCTATCATAGGAGGGGATTTTAACTGCATTTTGAGCAAGGAAGATAAAAGAGGAGGTAAGAGATTTCTTTTTCTCTAAAGTCCTAAAGAGATGAAAGGCTTTATGGTGATTTTGGATTTCATGACATTGGCTATATTGGGCCAAGGTTTACTTGGTTTATGGCAACAAGGTTGGAACCTCTCGAATTTGGGAGAGGTTGGATAGATGTCTTTTAAATTCATCTGCCATTCAGAAGATCCCTTCTGCTGTTATTAAACACCTAGCAAGAATTGCTTAGATCATAGTCCAATTGTCTTAAATTGGATGTGAAGTTCGACTCAAGTCTAATAAATATCAGGTTTGATGATACTTGGAGATCTTATCCGGCATGTAAAGTATTGTCAATTATTCAGGAGAAAAAGGATGTGGGAAATGAGAATGAGTGCTTCAGAGAAGACCAGCAGAACACTAAAAGCCTTATTTTTTTGGAGTAGAAACAAATGTAAAGACTTGAATACTCTTAAGGAAAAATTGAAAAATGAGATTATTGATCTTTAGAGGTAGGAGGCTTTGGGGGAGAATTGGACTGATGAGGATCTTAAATTGTTTCGTAATAAAGTACATGAGTTTAATGTTACTTTAAGAAGGCTATCTACTTGGTGGAACCAAAGAGCAAAAGCTAAATGGCATGAAGAAGGTGATATGAATTCCAAACTTTTCCACAATTTTGCAACGGCTCGTAGAAATGGGAATATAATTAATCAAATCAAAGATGAGTCCAACAATTGGGTGGTTGAGGAAGATCAAATCCAGAAAGTTTTTTAATGACTTCTTTGAAAAGAAATGGCAGCATAAAGAATGCAGTTTAAGAGGTTGGCCTTTGGTTTTACAGGGACAAAAATTTTTTTCTAAGGACAGTAATATGCTTAATGAGGAGTTCTCGGTGAATGAGTTGAAATGCTCAGTATTCCAGCAAGGTAATAACAAATCTCCTGGTATAGATGGGATTACTTCTTCTTTTTACAAAAAGCTTTTGGAGTATTATTTGGGAAAACCTATGGAAAGCTGTTAATAATTTTTTTTAAATTGGTATTATGTGTAAAGATGGAAGGGACACTCTTATTATCTTGATTTCTAAAGTCAAGAATCCTTTGGTTCCGGCCAATTTCAGACCTATTAGTCTTTGTCAAATGAATTACAAGATCATTGCCTCTATGCTTGTCAATAGATTGAAGAAATTATTTTCAGATTGGTTCTAGAAGAACAGATGGCATTCATACCTGGAAGACCATTTCTGAACATTATCTTTTGGCTCAAGAAATGTTTCATAGTTCAAGGTTTCCAAAAACAAAAAGGGTGCAATGGCTATTAAACTAGACATGGAGAAGCTTTGATAGTATGGGGTGGGCTACTCTTCATCAAAATTCTCAGTGGTATGGTTTTCCATCTCAATTTTCTAAATTTCTTTTGAATGTGTTACTGAAGTGAGGTTCTCCATTCTCATTAATGGTAATAATTCCAATTGGATTAATGCTTATAGTGGGTTTCGTCAAGGATGCCCACTCTCACCTTACCATTTTATTTTTGTGCTCCAACTATTGTCTAATGCAATCAATCAAAGAGGTCAATCTCTTGGTATTCAAATTTCTTCTGGAGGACCAAAGATTCACATCTTTTGTATGCAGACGGTGTGTTAATATTCCTCCCATGGTTCTTCAACCTTGGCTAAATCATGAAGATTATAGTGGAGGATTTTGTAAATGGACTGGTCAAAAAGTGAATTTCAGCAAATCTCAAGTCATGTTTGGTAAAATGGTTAGAAATATTTGAGGAGAAAGATTACTAAAGTGCTGGGCATTAAGATGGTGAAGGAAATGTGTATTTAGGTGTGAACATGTCTCTTAGAAGACCCAAGATAGCAGATTTTCAGGAGCTTATTAGCATGTCATGGATAGACTTAATGCTTGGAGTAAGAAGTCTCTTCTTTGGGAGGTAAACTCATCCTTATTTGATAGCTCTTTACTTTCCATGCCAATTATTTGATTACAAATTCTTTAGTTCCCAAGAGAGTGCTTCTTGAGCTTGAAAAGTTATGTAGAATTTTTTTGTGAATAAAAAAGATGGCTCTAAGGGAATGCATTATGTTGCATGGGATGAGATCTGTAAACAAGGAGACATTGGTGGTTTGGGTTTGCATTCTCCTCTACTTAGAATTGGAGCTCTTTGATCCAATTTGGCTTGGAAATTTTTCAAAAGCCTGATTCATTGTTTCATAAAACAATGAAACATAAATATGGGGATGATAATTATGCATGAAGCTCACAAAAGCACTTGCTCTAGTGCTTGGCGCATATTGTTGGATGGAGGGAGATTTTGAGGAATGTGGTCAATGGAGATTGGCAAAGGTAATGTATCAGTGTTTTAGATGATACTTGGTTATTTGATAAATGTATAAACGGTGGCCTACATTTGTGGATTGGGATTACCTTGAAAATGTTTATATCAATGAGCTCTTATTAAGTAATGGGAATGGAATTATGTAAGTACGAGGGCATTTCATCTGAATTGATTTTTCTGATCAGCCAATCAGTTTTGATCAGGAGATGGAGGATAGCATTGAAATGATAAACTGGTGTTCTGGGAAGACGGTTTTAGCTCTTGCTTTTGAATCTATTACTTCCTACAGACTGACTGAAGAGGAAAATGAGTTTTCTAATTGAGTGATGAAGCTAAAACTGAACAAAAAAGTTGAAATATTCTGGTGGAGGCTTGGCAAAAGAGCTTTCCAACTAATTTGTTTTAAAGAACCGAAACTTATCTGATTTTATAAACTGTGCCTAGGGGCTGTCATTCCATTGAATCTTATGAACATATTATTGTTCATTGTAAATATATAGTTGAGGTGATTATGAAAATACGTGAATGGGGTATTCATATACCAATTTTCCAATCTCTGGACAACTGTTTACAGAGCTTGAGGCAATTTCTGTGCAGAATTCTGTATTGTGAGGTTATATTGCATGGTAGTTTATTGTCTTGGAGAGAAACAGGAATGAAGTCAAACATCAGAAACCTTCTTTGCCATGTTCTATGGTAGCTTCCAATGCTCTTTATTTGGCTACTTCTAATTCTAATCCTATTCTTGTAAGTTGGGGCACTAATCTCCTTAGGGAGTCCCATGATACTTGGTGCCCTCCTCCAAAGGATATAGGATTAAATCAATTGGATGCTTCTTTACTTAGATCCAATCAAAGCTGGATTGGTGGCATTTTTAGGACTACAGGGCAGATGTATCAGTGCTTTTGGGAAGAAGAAAAACCTTGGGATATAGCTCAACTGAGCAAGATGCTGTATGTGGGTTAAGGATTCCTTTGTGATTGGATGCTAGAATGCAAAGGAATCATTGTTGAAAGTGATAATGTAAATATATCAAATTCATTCAAGACTCTTTGAAGAAGAAGAATAATTGGATCATGGATAGGTGGCCATACAGGATCTTTGTTTTGTTGAATGACTTCTAAGGTAATTTTCCATTATGCATCTAGAAATTGTAATAAGGTAGCTAATTGTTGTGCTACCTTGGCTTTGGATAAATGCTTTTATTTTGATAGGTTTTCTTTGGAAAGCATTCCGGTCTTGTTATGGAAACTTATCAAGGAGGAATGTGATCATTTTATTACTTGTAATTAGTTTATCTTTTGTTCTTAATGCATTAATTTGCTTTCGTCAAAAAAAAAAATTTGTTTTTCACTAGATCAGGGAACGTTTTTTTTCTTTTGTCCGTTTAGTTTTTTGTGCCTCCTCTCTTTTTGATAATATCAAAGGGGGAGAACGTATTGTTGAATTTGTATGTTTTTTGTATCCTTTTTTTTTTCAAAAAAATTAAAAAAAAATTATCTCCCCTATTTTTAAAGGTTTATTCTAGTGAGGGGGAGATTAGGAGAAATTATTTTTTTTTTCAAATTGAATTGTTTGCCATCATCAAAAAGGGGAAGGTTGTTGCGGATCAATGGTTTATGATTTTGATGATAGCAAATATTTTTATTTCTCTACAACTTCCTTATCTACTGACATTTCAGGTTCACACGATCGAACTGCAATTTGGAATAAGCTCAAGATTAGGTAGACAAGGTCTGAGTCTGTTTGTAATCTTTTTCCTTTCTTGAGTCTGTTGTATTAGGTGTGGGATCTGTTGATTTTGTTGAGTCCAGTAATTAGGTTGTTAAGCCTAAGTAAGTGTCCCAAGGCTACCAAGAGGGGGGTGAATTGGTAGTTTTTAAAATTTTAAACCCTCTTAAAAATAAAGTTGAACCGAAATAAAATTTTCTTTTTTAAAGTTAGTAGAAAAATATTTTTCAACCACAGAGTTGTTAAAACTGAATTTAAAAGTGCGGAAACGTAAAAGCTATAAAGTAAATGACACCAGATTTATAGTGGTTCGGTCTATAACCAGACCTACATCCACTCCTCAGAGGCACCCTCTGAGTATTGCACTAATACCAATAGTGACTCTCCTTTTGCACCCACAGCAAGGCGGAGAAGCCCTTACAACACACTCTTTTCACCACTCCCAGGTGCGGTAGAGAACCGTCCGTCCTTTTACACAAAACCCAGTGTCGGCAGAGAACCGTCGTCCTTTCACACCCTCCAAGTGTAGGCAGAGAACCCTTCGTCCTTTCACACTCTCCTAGTGTGGGCAGAGAACCCTTCGTCCTTTCACACTCTCCTAGTGTGGGCAGAGAACCCTTCGGCCTTTCACACTCTCCAAGTGTAGGCAGAGAACCTTCGTCTGTTCACACTCTCCAAGTGTCGGCAGAGAACCGGACCTTCTTGAATGATCTTCTCACAAGAATCTAGAAGGAAGAAAGAAAAAGAGTGAAGAAATCCAATTTCACAAGTAGAGACTCTTACCTTAGCAATCCAAGTGAAGCCTTCTAGCTCCAGTGGTAGGAATCCTCCTTTGAATGCTCTCTTCCACTCTCTCCTTGGCTATTCTCTCAAAAGGCACGAAGATCAAATGACAAAAAGATTGGGTGGCAGTCTAATTTGGACTATTTATATAAAAGACAGTGTGAAACCGCCCAAAAACTGCAAATTTTCAATTCTGTACGCAGTGGATCGTCCTGTACGATTCTGGATCGTCCTGGACGATTTTACTTAAACGATCTGAAACGACCCAATTTGTATATGTGTACGAACTGACTTCGTACATCTGATCGTCCTGTACGAACTTGGTTCGTCCAGTACGAACGGTTATTACAAGGTCGGTTCTAGAAACTGCTGAAAACTGTTCTAAGTCGGTTTGTCGTTTGAACGAAAATGTGGTCGTCTGGACGAAAATTTTCCAGAGAGCCGATCGTCCTGGACGATTATTTATTTCGTCTGGACGAAAATTTTCCAGAGAACCTATCGCCGCGGACGATAACTTGTTTTCGTCTGTACGAAAAAAGTTCCAGAGAGCTGATCGTCCTGTACGATATTTATTTTCGTCGGGACGAAAATTTTCCAGAGGACTGGTCGCCTCGTACGATGGTAACATTCGTCTGGACGAAAATTTTGCAGAGAACCCATCGCCTGGGACGATGATAAATTTCGTCCTGGACGAATAGGACTTAGAAAATTTTTCAAGGCAAGTTCCTATTCGTTCCAAGTGCTCTATAGGAGATAACTGACAGATCGTCCAGTACGATAAATATCGTCCTGTACGATCAGTATAGAATTTCAAGATCTCCTTATTTGTGTGTGTGTGTGAGATTTTATTCACTCAATTACAATCACTCCCTTTCAAAGTTAATTCAAAGAAAAGATAAACATCAATTATACATAAATATCTCATGTTGAATTTGAATTGAAGTTTTCGTAGTCTGGAGTCTGATTTTCCTGAAATGTTTAGTACACACAAGAGCAAGTGCAAATCTTCTGAAATTGTTAGGAGATAACTATACATTTGAACAATAATGTTTGGAATCATCAAAACTACATAAGTTGCATAAATATAACTCATTCAAAATAGCAACTATTCAAACAATCTCCCCCTTTTTGATGATGGCAAAACAATTATTATTAGTATGGTTTCAAGTTAAAACACATTTTTTATCTCCTAAACTCCCCCTGAATTTATGAGTACATTAAAATAAGGAGGCATTAAAGAACAATATTTTTTTTTTTTTTTTTTTTTTTTTTTTTTTTTTAAAAAATTGCAAACAGAACCACTAAAAAAAGATAAAACACAAACATACACAAACTAATAATTTCTCCCCTTTTTGACAGCAACAAAAAGTGAAGAAGAAAAAGACCAGAAATGTAAATAATTATATGAAATTCATTGTTAAAATTTAATCTAAATGGTGATTGACATAGGGTATGCAATTTTAAACTAAAAACATTAGGTCAATCATAGAAATTCAGGAGATTTAAAAAGTGATATAACATTGTAAGTAAGAAGAATTTAGCAAAGACATGATTCAATTTAGACATTTGAATATAGAAAATCATTACAAGAGAGATGAAGAAAAAATTCTATATTTCAAAATTCAATAGAATATAAATGAACATAAGATCAATTTGAATTAAGAGATTGAAAGAATTTGGAAAGAAGAGAATTACCACATGTGGCGCTTTGCGCATCTTTTTCAACTTTTTGAGCACATTTTTGTGCATCTATTGATATTGAGGTGATTTTGTGCCTCTTTTTCATATTTGCGAACCATTGCGCATTTCTTTTGATTTTTTGTACTTTTTGTACAATTTTCAAGAGTACTTTACACCAATTCTTTCCAAAATCAATAATCTAAAATTTCAAATATTTCTAAGTACATAAATATTATTTGAACAAAGAAATACAAAATAAGTAAACATCTAAATTGCAATAATAATTTTAAATTTTATGTAGTCTAAATGAATAGACATGAATTTAAAAATTCTAATTACAACAAGTTATAAACAACTTTTAAATTTTGAAAGACTAGATTTTCTAATGTAGATAATCTCCAATTACAATCTAATTTAAGCACTATGAAGATTAAATAATACTAATGAAATTCATAAAAAATTAACCACATTTCAATAACAAATCAATACTGAAACAAGTGTGAAATGCATTGATTTATATGAAAAGATTACATTTCACAAAAGCTAAACACAACATAAAATAAAAGACAAATACCTACATTTAACAAAAAACATTAACATAACAAAAAAAATGAGTAACAATCACAACAACACAACAAAAAATACAACACAAGTACTACAAAAACACATAAAATCATCTCTACTGTTCTGGAGGAGGAGGAGGAGGAATGCCACCGAAAAGGTTAAAGTAGGAGGCCATCAACATTACATTGGTATTGATATCATGTACTTCATTTCTAATAACACCAATGTCATGTTGTTGCTGCACAAGTTGAGCATCAAATTGATCAAATCTTTGATCAATATGAGTCTCTAAACGATCAAATCTCTCAATCAGATTCTGATAATCTGACTGAGGTGCAGAGGTATGCTCTCCTTCTTCTCTTTCTTCTTCTTCTGAAGCACTGTCATGTGCTTTCCCTTTTTCTTTTTCTTCCTTGAAGAGCAGTCTGAATGATGTATTGTTATAGTAAACTGGCTCTTCATATTCTTCATCAGGATGCACTATATTGTATTTCTTCTCCAAAATATAGGTAATTAAGTGCCCTAATGAAATGTTTTTTTTTTCTTCTGATCAGCATGTCCTATTTCTGAAAGCCTATAGATATGATCTATGATGAGTTGGGCTTCATCAATAGGATGTCTTGACATGATTAAAAAGGTTAGACAAGAAAGGAGAGGAGTGATGTTAATCCTATCACCAGCTTTAGGAATAATTGAGGATCTAAGGATATGCTGGATGATTCGGGCATCTTGGGTCATACCTGAGACTCTAGCAACATGATTGTCAATTGCATTTCCTCTAATTACCCTATTTATTTCAAACCATTTGAAGGAGTTTTCTGACATTAGGGTGTGGGCTCTATATCCCTCAGTTCTTAAGTTTAAAAATGCACCAAGATCGTGCTTGGTGATCTCAACTTTTTTCTTAAAAACAAAAGAACTAATGATAGAGTGGTCAGAATTGAAACTCATGTTGGCAAGGAAGTAATGGTAGGTTTGTTTGTTGTAGAGGTAAACGAGAGAAAGAATGAACTGAAATTGGGTTGAGGCGAAGAGGTGCATTACCCGATATTTCAACTCTGCAGGGATAAGAATGCGAGACGGAGTGATTTTTGCTGAAGCAAAACGAGGAAAAGATTCCTCATTTTCCTTAGAAAGAAAGTTGTCTGGGGCATTCCTGTTTGGTTTCTTCACCAAAACCTTTTGTCTTTTGCTAGAGGAGGCCATTGTTGATTTGAAGTTGAAGGGGATTGAAAAAGAAATTTGAAAGTGTGATTTTCAAGTTTGAAAAGCCTTCATATTTAAAGGAAAAACGATACTTTCGTCCTGGACGAAAATATTCGTCCTGGACGAACATAATAATTCGTCTGGACGAAACATGTTCGTACAGACGATCCAATTCGTCCAAAATGTAACGGCTTTTCGTATTCAACACAACTTACGATGCGTCCCTTCGTACAGGCTTTTTGACTTGACCGATCGTACAGACGAAAATAATTTCGTACAGACGATCGAAAAGTATTTCGTTTTAATGACTCTTGAAAACCGTCCCCTACAATGAAACGACACATGTTCGTCTGGACGAACGAAATTTCGTACAGACGAAGTTCGTATTAAAAACTATCTTATCCACTCAACCGCTGCATTCAATCGTCCCGACGTTTGAGAGAAAAAAAATTTCGTCCTGGACGATCACAGATCGTACAGACGATCCAATAAAAAACTGCTCTAAAACGGTTTAAATTTTCGCAAACTGTTCCTTTACACATCGTCCCGTACGAAAATATTTCGTCCTGGACGATTTCCTCCAAAAATTAATTTTGATTTTTTAAATTTTTAAATTAACAAAATCAACAAAAACAATCAGAAACACAGAAAACATAAAACAAAATCATAAATCCAAAAACAATTCATTAAAAAAAACACACAAAATTCACAAAATTTCAAAAACAAAACATAACAAGTATCAATGTTTGCAAAGACATTTGAGTTAAGCATTCAAATCAATAACACCAAGCCTTGTTCTTAAAGTACTGAAGGTATCAAAGGCTAAAGGTTTTGTAAAAATGTCTGCAAGTTGATTTTCAGTTGAAACATGTATGAGTTCAATTTCTCCTTTGGATACGTGATCCCTTATGAAATGATGCCTTATATCGATGTGTTTGGTTCTAGAATGTTGAATAGGATTTTTTGAAATACAAATAGCACTAGTATTGTCACAATAAATTGGAATAGTGCCTATAGTTAATCCTAAGTCAATCAACTGTTGTTTTAACCAAAGTACTTGTGCCACACAACTTCCTAATGCAATGTATTCTGCTTCTGCAGTAGATAGTGCCACTGAATTTTGTTTTCTACTAGACCATGAAACTAATGAATTTCCAATGAATTGACATGTTCCAGAAGTGCTTTTCCTATCCACTCTACAGCCTGCAAAGTCAGAATCTGAGTAACCAATAATTTCAAATGAAGAGCTAAACTTAGGATACCAAATTCCTAAGTTTTGAGTTCCTAGTAGATATCTTAAAATCCTTTTTACTGCTGTCAAATGTGATTCTTTTGGATCTGATTGAAATCTAGCACATAGGCAAACACTAAACATAATATCTGGTCGGCTAGCAGTCAAGTAAAGTAAAGATCCAATTATCCCTCTAAATTTCTTTTGATCAACAGATTTTCCCTTAAGGTCCTTATCCAACTGAACTGAAGAACTCATTGGTGTACTAACAGGTTTAGCATTGTCCATTTCATATTTTTTGAGGATGTCCTTAATATATTTGTTTTGACTAAGAAAAGTACCTTCCTCAAGTTGCTTAATGCTAAATCCTAGAAAGTAATTTAAATCTCCCATTAGACTCATTTCGAATTCATTACTCATTGTTTTAGAAAAATCATCACAAAGATGTTTATTTGAAGATCCAAAGATGATGTCATCCACATAAATTTGAACAATAAGTATATCCTTTCCAATTTTTCTTAAAAAGAGAGTTGTATCCACACTTCCTTTTTCAAAAGATCTTTCAAGTAGGAAGGTGCTTAACCTCTCATACCAAGCCCTAGGTGCCTGTTTCAATCCATATAATGCCTTTTTTAATTTGAAAACATGATTTGGAAATTTTGAATTTTCAAAACCTGGAGGTTGTTCTACAAAAACATCTTCTTCAATTACTCCATTTAAAAAGGCACTTTTAACATCCATTTGAAACAATTTAAAACCTTTAAAACAGGCAAAGGCTAGTAAAACCCTAATTGCTTCAAGTCTAGCTACAGGGGCAAAAGTTTCCTCAAAATCAATTCCTTCAATTTGATTATACCCCTTAGCTACTAATCTAGCCTTATTTCTAATGACTACTCCTGAGTCATTCATTTTATTTTTGAACACCCACTTGGTTCCAACAACACTTTGATCTTTTGGCCTTGTAGTTAGTTCCCAAACTTTATTTCTTACAAATTGATTTAACTCTTCTTGCATGGCCAATATCCAAAATTCATCTGAAAGTGCTTGATCAATGTTAGTGGGTTCAATAGTTGAAATGAAGGCTGAATGATTGACTTCCTTGTTTAATCCACGCCTAGTTCTAACACCCTCACTTGGTTCACCTATAATTAATTCCTTTGGGTGATTTTTAGAGAATCTCAAATCTCTAGGCAAAGGGTCTTCTCTTTCTATATTTTCTTCCACATTTTCTTCCAAATTTAATCTATCAATCTTTTGGGAGTTTTCTTCAATTTCTTCTTCAACAACTTTTGGCTCTTCTATGTTTCCATTTTCATCAAAAACAACATGTGTGGTTTCTTCAATGACTAAAGTTCTTTTGTTGAATACTCTATAAGATTTTCCAACACTTGAATATCCAACAAAAATTCCTTCATCTGATTTTGGATCAAATTTTCCTAAGGCAGATTTTCCATTATTATGTATGAACACCTTGCAACCAAATACATGTAAATGAGACAAATTTGGTGTTCTACCTTTTACCAATTCATAGGGTGTTTTATTCAAATTTGATCTCACATTTACCCTATTCAGAACATAGCATGCAGTGCTAACCGCCTCAGCCCAAAAATATCTAGGAAGAGAGTATTCTGCTAACATTGCTCGGGCGGCTTCTATTAATGTTCTGTTCTTTCTTTCAACTACTCCATTTTGTTGAGGAGTTCTAGGTGCAGAAAAGTTGTGATCAATCCCCTTTTCTTTACAGAAATCTTCAAATCTTTCATTTTCAAATTCTCCTCCATGATCACTTTGTATAGAAATTATTTCACATCCTAGTTTTCTTTGTATCCAAGTTGAAAAATTTCTGAATTCCTCAAATGATTCACTCTTATGAAAAAGAAATTTAACCCAGGTGAATCTTGAAAAATCATCTACTATTACAAATCCATATACCTTTCCTCCTAGACTAACCGTGCTTACAGGTCCAAAAAGATCCATGTGAAGAATTTCTAAAGGTTTACTGGTCCTAAGATCTTTATTGGATTTAAAAGAGGACTTCACTTGTTTTCCTAATTGACATGCATCACATAAGTGGTTCTTAGTAAAGTCTAGTTTAGGTATTCCTCTAACCAAATTCTTTTGGGTAATTCTTCTAAGATTTTTCATACTAGAATGACAAAGTCTCCTATGCCAAAGCCATGATTCATCAGAAACAGTTTTCAAACAAAAAGCAGTAGGAGATTGAATACAATTTAAATCTAGCATGTAGACATTGTTCACCCTTTTTCCATTTAAAACAATTTTCCCATTTAGGCTAATTATGCAGCTAGTAGGTAAAAATTTTACATTATAGCCCTTATCACATAGCTGACTTATGCTAAGCAAATTATGTTTTAAGCCTTCAACTAATAAAACATTATCTATGAAAAAGTTTTTCAAATTTCCAATCATACCTGATCCAACCACCTTCTTTGTGGTATTATCTCCAAGTGTAACCTTGCCTCCACTCCTGGCTTCCAGCGTTATGAATTGAGCAGTATCTCCAGTCATGTGCTTAGAACATCCGCTGTCCAGGTACCATATACTCTCACGAGGTCTTGTGTGAGAGTATTCCTGCAAAATTCTCAATTGTTAGACCTGGGAACCCAAACTAGTTTGGGTTCACCTTTATGAAATTTATAATCAGATGCATGTGTGATATGTCTAGGTTTATGCATCTTAGTTCTCCACACCAAATTAGGTTTCATCTTTAAAGTGCAGGTGTGAGATATATGTCCCAAAAATCCACAATTGTTACATTTAACATTAGGAAAAATATTCCTATGTTTTCTTTCATATGATTGTCTTCTAAGGGATTTCATGAATTTAGGATAATATTTAGGATTTGTAAAATCTTCAAGTTTAGGGGGGTTCCTATTATCCTCGAGAGCTCTTATAGTAAGTTTGTAAAATGAATTCATATCCTCCAAGATTCGATTTGTATAATTGATTCTATATGTCTTGTGCTCAGATTCATCCTTAAATTTCTTAAATTCTTTTTCAAGTTCAGCATAGGATGATTTTAAATTTTCAAAATTTTTATTCAAGTCATCATATTCATCAAGTAGTTTCATGTGGTTGCTATCAATTAAAGCATGATCTTTCCTAAGGATTTCGTGTTCCTTATTAAGCTCTTCCAATTCTAAAACTAAACTAGAATGCATCTTTTTAGTTTTCCTATATGCATCATGCATGTGTTCAGAAACTTCAAACAGTTCATCATATGTTAAATCACATACCTCTTCTTGATCTGATTGTTCAGCTTTATCTGCCATCAAGCAAAGGTTGGTGACTTCTTCTTCGTTTTCAGTCTCAGATGAGTCTGAAGCTGAGTCCGCCCAAAAAGCCTTTTGAAACTTCTTCTTGCCCTTTTTTACCATTGGTTTCTCCTCTACCTTCTCCTTGCTAGGAGTGGCTTTAAGTTTTGGACAATCAGTTTTTATATGACCTGGTTTCCTGCATTCATAACAAATCAATTCATTAGAAACCCTGCCATTTTTGTTATACTTACCTCTATTCCATTGCTGGCGTCTCTTCTGCTTCCTCTTTAAAAAGCTTCTGAATTGTCTAGTCATCAGTGCTATATCGTCTTCATCCTCAGGTTGTGAGTGTTCACTTTCTGACTCTTCCACATTTAATGCAAGATTCTTGTCCTTTCTTGGTTCACCTGCATCAATCTTTCTTTGACTTACTCCTTGCTCGTAAGCAATGAGTGAACCAAGAAGATTGTCAATAGAATAAATGTTCAGATCTTTTGACTCTGTAATTGCAGTAATTTTAGCATCGTATGTAGTAGGTAAACAACGAAGAATCTTATTTACCATTTCAGCATTAGTTAATTCCCTACCAAGTGCATGCAAAGAGGTGACAATTTGAGTGAATCTTGTGTACATGTCAGATATAGATTCATTAGGTTTCATGCGAAACAGTTCGTAGTCATGTAACAAGATATTGAGTCTTGATTGCTTAACCTCATTTGTCCCTTCATAAGTAATACAAAGTCTATCCCATATGTCTTTTCCGCTTTTACAAGTGGAAACTCGCATGTAGTCTTCAGATTTTAAAGCACAAAAGAAACTATTTAAACATTTCGCATTTAATTGTGCTAAGTCACGTTCTTCTATAGTCCAATCTGCATAGGGTGTATCTACCCTAATTCCATCAACTAATCTAGTTGGTTTTGTGTAACCTTCCTGGACTAGCATCCACATGCGATAATCAAGTGACTGTAAGAAAGTAGACATGCGTGTTTTCCAAAAATCAAAAGGAATATTATCAAACAGTGGAGGTCTAGTGATAGAGTAACCCTCAGGTGTGTTTCGGTTTCCAAATGTAGCCATCTACGTTAATCAAAAAGTAGTTCAAACTTATGATTTTGAAACTCTGCTCTGATACCACTTGTTGAGTCCAGTAATTAGGTTGTTAAGCCTAAGTAAGTGTCCCAAGGCTACCAAGAGGGGGGTGAATTGGTAGTTTTTAAAATTTTAAACCCTCTTAAAAATAAAGTTGAACCGAAATAAAATTTTCTTTTTTTAAAGTTAGTAGAAAAATATTTTTCAACCACAGAGTTGTTAAAACTGAATTTTAAAAGTGCGGAAACGTAAAAGCTATAAAGTAAATGACACCAGATTTATAGTGGTTCGGTCTATAACCAGACCTACATCCACTCCTCAGAGGCACCCTCTGAGTATTGCACTAATACCAATAGTGACTCTCCTTTTGCACCCACAGCAAGGCGGAGAAGCCCTTACAACACACTCTTTTCACCACTCCCAGGTGCGGTAGAGAACCGTCCGTCCTTTTACACAAAACCCAGTGTCGGCAGAGAACCGTCGTCCTTTCACACCCTCCAAGTGTAGGCAGAGAACCCTTCGTCCTTTCACACTCTCCTAGTGTGGGCAGAGAACCCTTCGTCCTTTCACACTCTCCTAGTGTGGGCAGAGAACCCTTCGTCCTTTCACACTCTCCTAGTGTGGGCAGAGAACCCTTCGTCTGTTCACACTCTCCAAGTGTCGGCAGAGAACCGGACCTTCTTGAATGATCTTCTCACAAGAATCTAGAAGGAAGAAAGAAAAAGAGTGAAGAAATCCAATTTCACAAGTAGAGACTCTTACCTTAGCAATCCAAGTGAAGCCTTCTAGCTCCAGTGGTAGGAATCCTCCTTTGAATGCTCTCTTCCACTCTCTCCTTGGCTATTCTCTCAAAAGGCACGAAGATCAAATGACAAAAAGATTGGGTGGCAGTCTAATTTGGACTATTTATATAAAAGACAAGTGAAACCGCCCAAAAACTGCAAATTTTCAATTCTGTACGCAGTGGATCGTCCTGTACGATTCTGGATCGTCCTGGACGATTTTACTTAAACGATCTGAAACGACCCAATTTGTATATGTGTACGAACTGACTTCGTACATCTGATCGTCCTGTACGAACTTGGTTCGTCCAGTACGAACGGTTATTACAAGGTCGGTTCTAGAAACTGCTGAAAACTGTTCTAAGTCGGTTTGTCGTTTGAACGAAAATGTGGTCGTCTGGACGAAAATTTTCCAGAGAGCCGATCGTCCTGGACGATTATTTATTTCGTCTGGACGAAAATTTTCCAGAGAACCTATCGCCGCGGACGATAACTTGTTTTCGTCTGTACGAAAAAAGTTCCAGAGAGCTGATCGTCCTGTACGATATTTATTTTCGTCGGGACGAAAATTTTCCAGAGGACTGGTCGCCTCGTACGATGGTAACATTCGTCTGGACGAAAATTTTGCAGAGAACCCATCGCCTGGGACGATGATAAATTTCGTCCTGGACGAATAGGACTTAGAAAATTTTTTCAAGGCAAGTTCCTATTCGTTCCAAGTGCTCTATAGGAGATAACTGACAGATCGTCCAGTACGATAAATATCGTCCTGTACGATCAGTATAGAATTTCAAGATCTCCTTATTTGTGTGTGTGTGTGAGATTTTATTCACTCAATTACAATCACTCCCTTTCAAAGTTAATTCAAAGAAAAGATAAACATCAATTATACATAATATCTCATGTTGAATTTGAATTGAAGTTTTCGTAGTCTGGAGTCTGATTTTCCTGAAATGTTAGTACACACAAGAGCAAGTGCAAATCTTCTGAAATTGTTAGGAGATAACTATACATTTGAACAATAATGTTTGGAATCATCAAAACTACATAAGTTGCATAAATATAACTCATTCAAATAGCAACTATTCAAACAGATTTGTATCTTGAAAGATTTCCTGTTAGATTTCTATTTTTGGTAATATCGGCCGGGACGATATTTATATCATCCTGGACAATATGTCCAAAAATAGAAACCCTAATTAGGGCATCCTCATTAAGGCAGTCGTCATTAGCTGATTGGCCTGGACGATATCTGTATCAGCCAGGACAATAGTCTCAATTCAGAAAGAATCAATCGCCATAATCAGTTTAGGAATTCTTTATTTTAGGAAATCGGCCAAGATGATCTTTATATCGTCCAGGCCGATCTAACTCAATTAAGACTAAATTGATCTGGTATATTTGGAAAGCATTAATGGTTGATTGATACGATCATATCATACGGGATGATCTCCTAATTGGTCGGGACGATGTCCTGGATGATCTACATCGGACATCTCGAATTCAGGGCAATGATCAGGACAATTGAAAATGGTTTTAAACTAATCGGCCTGGACGATCGTGTTATCGGCCAGGACGATGTAACCAAATTTCTTCTGATCATCCCAAATCATCCTGGGCTGATGAGCTAAATTTCTACTGATCGGCCAGGATGATATACCTATCATCCTGGATGATAAAGTCGGCAACTTGCATTAATGAGCTCGTTTTTAGCTCTTCTATTTAAGCTATGACAAGGCACTTTGTAAGTCAGCCATTATAACTTCGTTCTTTTGGGTGAAATTTGAAGAGAGAGCTTGAAAGGGAGTGAGGAAAGGGTGGAGTTTGAGAGAGGGAGAAGATCCTGTGAGGGGGGACTCAAGGGAGTGTGGAGGGGATTCCACACGGTTGCTCCGGCAAGCTCGCACCTGAATACCGTCGGATTCAAGGCTTGTCTCGAGGGAAGTTTACCAAAGAAGAAGATCTCTCTGGTGTCAAAGGACCCGGCGACTCTGCCGCACTGGGAAGGTGGAAGTGATTTTGTAAGGGCTTCTCCGCCTAACTGTAGGGGCTAAAGGAGAGTCACGATTTTAGTGCAATACTTGGAGGGTGCCTCCAAGGAGTGGATGTTGGTCAAGGTTTGACCGAACCACTATAAATCCGTTGTGTTCTTTTCTTATTATTGCCTCCGCATTTAATTTCCGCATTTGATTTTTATTGTGGTAATATTGGTTTTGGTTTGTGTTTGGGTTTAAAGATTCTTCTTTCCCAATTCACCTCTCCCTTTATTTAGCCTTGGGCCAGTTCTATAGGGCTTAACATCCCTAACGAACTTTCTAGTGCCATCATAGCACTTTCAAGTGGTATCATAGCTTTACTTTTGATAAGAATAACTTTCAAATGATGGGGATGCAGGAGGTTGCTGGGGATGAAATTTACATTGTGCAACATGGTGGACACACTTTTATTCAAGAGAATCAATTTTTGCTATAGGTTTATCACGCATTATGCCCAAATAATCTTCAATTTCATTAAACATTTTTGTGCATATTTTGTAGAGGGTAATTTGTAATTTTTCCTAGAAGCCAGCCCAATCTTGAGCTGCTATTCTAAGAGAGTGTAATTTTATTGGTATGCTAGCTTGATCCTTTATTTGTCTTGGAGGGGGGATTTTTTGGGAGAACGAGTGGGGTGGCTAATTTGGGTTAATGAGGGGGGTTTATTGGGGAGAATAATGGATGGAATCGAAGCCAACAAATAAGTTGTTTTCTTCCTCCTAGGTTACTCCCTGAAGGATTTTAAAAAACTACACAAAAATTATGCAATAGTTAACAAATCTCATTTCTTAGGGGTAATAAACTAATATTTTCTCAATGATAAATCTTTATATGCACATGCCATTCCTTTAGCATAGCAAATAAATTTGATATATTTTTGGCAGAATAAAGTACTTTTGTATTGCCCCATCCAAGGAAATGGGGTCTTAAGTTAGGGTACCTAGGGCCATTTATTGAAAAGTGGTCAAGGAACAAATCTATATAAGATAAAATGTAATATTAGCTAAAGAATTATTAAAATGAATTAATAAATAGAATGATACTTATAAGCTTTTATCTCTCTCAATTAGCATATGTACAAAATTTTTTATATAACTAATTAGCTTGTTCAAAGTAAACTTCATGAAAATTTTATTAAATTTATTAACTAGAAATTCCCTTAAGGTTACTTCCCAATTAATAGATGAGAACTCATGTATATTACATGTAGTATTAAGACGCCTTCTTGGGGTTTTAAGGTTATTATGGTAGAAAAATAAATTTGATAGTAAATACATGAAAAATATCTCTAACATAATGGATAAGCTGATGATCTTTTCATTTCTATCATCACAATCTTAATTTAAATTGATGTGAAATTTTCAAGTAGCCTTCTTTGTCATACAATCTCAACACCTTTGTATATCAAACTAATAAGTAGAGTCACTTCATGAGATGTGAATTTTAACGACTAACCCATGATAATAAATGATTGCTGCGAAATATCCCATAATGTAAGTAGCTCGTATATCAGTGTAATGTTTTGTTGAAATGATGTGAACTTTAGAAATTGATAAATATGTAATCTCTTCAAGGTGTCCTTCACATAAGTGTTTATTATCTTGATTAATAGTTGCAAATACTTATAAATATTTATATAAATTAAAGATAAGTAATAGGCTAAACAAACGTAGACATATGTTAAAATCAAAGAAAAATAAACAATAAATATGCAGAAATACACTGTCGAAATGAAATAAATATGTTATAAATACACAGTTGATATGCAGTGAATACGGAGTAGATATACAGTTTGTTCTCAAATGTACAGTAAATACTCACTAAATATGTAATTAATACACAATTAATTTTCACTTAAGCAATAAATTCATAATAAATATAAATTAAATATGTAGGGAATACATAGTAAATTTTTAGTAAATATGAATTTCTAAAAAAAAATGCAAAATGAATAAAAAATAACTCATACAAATTTGAAAATCATGCAAAATTATTTTGTAAATAAAAGGCCGCTGATACATAGTCGGTACAGAGTTGAAACCAGCGAATATGTAGTATATACATAGTGAATACTAAGTAAATAAGTAGTGAACTTGCAATTAAAAAATGATACACAAAATGAACAAAAATCAATTCATATAAATCTAAGAATTGTGTAAAATAATTTTAAAAATTGGAGACTATCAATACATAGTTGATAAAGAGTTGATACTAGGGAATACAGAGCTAATACACAATTCATATACAATTTATATGCAGTTTATATGTAGTAAATACATAGTAGATACACATTTAATATATAGTTTTTACATAATTAAAATGCAATTCAGACTTAAAACATATATAGTAAATATGCAGCTTAAATATATTTAATACATAGTAAATATATTTTAAACCCAAAAAATCCTAAATTTTAAACCGTAAAACCTATTTTGAGATATAAGCCTAAGGAATTATCTCAAAGAACATAACCTGAAATAGAAAGATGAACTAACCTTGTTGGTGCATGATGAACTTAGTCCCTTAGTGTAGTTTAAATGCAACCCATCAAGAATACCAAAGATAAAAGTGAACAGTGAATGTTGAAGATGAAAAGTGAATGTGATGATGCAAAGTAAACAAACTTAAAGACTTTTGATCTCCCATGAATTCAATTTTTTTAGACCAGGTTAGTCTGGCTGACAAGATATAAATAAAATATGAAATCCATATTGGGCCATGTAGGTTGGGCTAACAAGATGGAAATAAATTATGAAATTCATCTTTAATATTCATGTGTCCAATCCACATGTCATGATCTCACTAGACTATGCACATACTCTACAAGAATAATTTTCGTTCAATTGGCCATTATGGTTGGAACCTCTTCACAAAACTAATCAAAAGAAAATGGAGGATTTAATGGTAAAATCTCTTTACATTCTTCATCTCTAGTTCTCTCCTTAAGAAGAGAATGCTCCTTCATCCCAAGAAAATAAAGGCTGAAGCCTTTCCAACTTGCTTGGCTACACACATAAACCCATAACATCCACCTTACCAATTTGTTCAGCCCATGTGAACCTTGTCTTGTGCATCTACTCAGCTTCCACTGACTTTCTCACACATATAAAGCCCAAGGCTAGACTCCTAAATGACCATACTATCCTCCCTACCCACTCACAGCCCTCCTTACTAGCGCACCTATCCATCTAAAGTCTAGATCTCACCAGCCCTATCCCCCTCCCCTAAGCATGACACCTGCCTAAACCCACTTGCTTTCTATGCAACACCTACATAAATGAAGACCCCATGCTTACCCATGAAACCCACCATCCCATACACATGCCTACCCCATCTCAACCCATACTCGCCTAATAAAGCCTAAACCAAAACCTATTCCTTCTTATTTCCATTCTTTCTGCCATATGGCTTGCACTCTCAATTCAACAACCCATTTACTAATGAAGCTTTCACCTACCTAAACACTCCTAGCCTCACATGAATCAGCCTCACCCTAGACCAAGTTTCTTCATAATTATGAATAGAATAGTAGGAAATAAATCTAAGTTTTACTAGATGACTTAAATTTTGGAAACTCAATTTTTTTAAGAGAAATCCAAAGAGGAAAGCTGAGAAGAATGTGTGATAGGGAGCAGGTAAGTGAGATTCTATAGATTCTATATATCATAAATATAATTTTTATTTTGAAAAGATAGAGTGATAACTCACACTTTAGTACAAGTTTGGATACCTTCCTCAATTAAATTTAAAAAATAATATGAAATGAAGATCCCATTGCTTTATTCTCCTTTTTAATCCTTAAACGATGTAGTTAAGAGGCTAAGACTGTTGCTTTATAAGTAGTTATTCTTTGCCAATTAATTTGAAGGAAATGAAATAACTTCCTTCTTATTTGAACCGTTCAAATCAAAAATTAAGATTGATGATGGCTATTACAATCTTTAGTTTATGTTTAATATCCATTTTTGTCCACAAATATTGTATAAAGTCATATGGAGTTATCTTTTAAGGTTTTATGAACATAAAATTCTTGTTCATATATACTTGCTAAATTATCTTTCACAAGCAAAAAAAAAAACAAAAATGAAATTCTCATTCATATTCAAGAGTAAACTAAATATATAATTTTTACAAAATTCTAACTTCACTAATTAAGCTCTAGATATTTGTTGATATAATATGTGTGTGTGTGTGTGTGTGTGTGTGTGTGTGTGTGTGTGTGTGTTTTAACCAACCAAATGAACATATATTTAGGATATTCAAATTCTCAAAGCAAGTTATCAAATTACATCTATTAATGTTCGAAATATTTACACACACAGATATGTGCATGGTTTATACATTTTATTCATTGACTCAGCATTTGGAATAAAATAAAATATGTTATTCTTAGCATCCCTGAACTATTTTTGGATCATCATATTTTCAACTAATCAAGTGTTATTATATAAATGGGAGTGTGGTTTTGGCAAGTAGTTATTTTGAAGACATCAGATAATTCTCTTCATAATTATCCTATAGGTATGTATTTGTTTGTCTATTTTCTCTAATTAAATATGATTACAAGATACATAAATATGAATTTTATCAAAACTCATAATTTCCCTAGACATTTAATTTCATAACTAAACCTCATATAGAAACATGTTTTAGGTTTATGTGAATAAATATTATAATGAAGCTTTATATATTGGAAATCCCAAAATTTCATCTTATTTTCTCTACCAATAGATATTTGATTTGTATTTGAACTAGAACCTCATTTACAATTTGAAATATAATTTAAATTCTCAAATCTCACAGTAGGCACCTCAATCAGTATGAGTTGTGATAATATATTCTATTTATACTTCTTTATCCATGGATATTATGTGATATATTTATTAAGTGAAGATGAGAAATCAACTTGTGACATGAGGTTAGGAGTCATCCTTTCATTACTTGACCTCTTTATGATTTATTCACATATTCATATAAAATTTCAAATAAATGTTTTTGTTAATGTCCATCACATAAATAACATAGTAAGTGAGATGAGTATAATGATTAAGGATGATCATATATTTATTTATAAGCTAGGTTATAATCATTTAGAGTACATAAAACTAAGTTCACCTATGATTCTGATGCGTGATTTTAGGTATAGATAGAAGCCTAAGTACTAGGTATCTTTAGCCTATATAATTCCCATTCACTTTACACCTCTCATTAACATATTTGTAGTTTAAGTGTGACACCTTAAGATAAACAAGATAGACATATATTCAACACTCATAAGCCTATGCACTTCCCCATTTGTCAACCTAGGATTAGGTCCCCAACCTTTATGTTTGTGAGATTCACTTGGATGGGATAACCTATGGTTGCTAATAAATATCTTATGGTTGGCACTCAAATAAGTAGGCTATGGACACCGATGAACCTAAAATGATGGAACCTTAGGATCTTGACTGGGGGAATCATGTCCACCTGGTATGATAGTTTCCACCCTCCCATCATCTACTGATTTTCACACATAGCACACACTAAAAGTTGATATAGGGCACCAGCATATGACTTCTTAGGTTAGGATTTTTACATTCTTTTATGCAATTATTGTATTTCTTTATATATGTTGTTCACCTATATTTACTTTTGTCCTTTATTTTTTTTGTTGTGTTTTATTTTTTCCTATTTAATTATGAACTATAAGTCATTAGTTGCAAACCTAAACCCAAAATAAAATAAAAGGCACATGATTACAACTTTTAACTAGAACTAAAAGTTTAAATTATTAGTTAGCGAATAAAATAACTAACACTAGAACATCAATTGACATTTCAAAACTCGTGATTTGCATTGAAACTTTCCACATTTTACACAAAAAATAATTGGTGTGGGATGAATACTTGCATTCTTTCTTCGGATAACCTTAAGTTTAGTTCTTGTTAGTCTTTAGGGAAAATTCTTTTAATCAAAATATAAAATTAAAAAATCCTTAAATAATGTAGAAAGATAATAGATTAGGGGATGTAAATAGCATAAGCACACATAACATTACCAGTTCATCAAAAATAAAATGTTAATTACATTTAGGACTTAAAGCATGATCCATTGTTCATAGTCTGGGGCCATTAGGACTTCTTAGATGTTAGCCTCAAATTTTTAATTAAACAATTACCTATCCTAAATTGCATTTCCTTAAATTGGAGATCATGGTTTTAGAGCCCTTGGTAAAGTTTAGCTGGTAGTCCTACCTAGGAAGGATCATACGTCTAGAAGTGTCAAGCTTTCTTAAATCCTTGGTGGGAAAAGAGATATAAGTCCAATTGTATTTTATTTGACTAGATTCAAGTCAGTACTTTATAATGTCCCACCATAATTTTAAATTTTTAGGTCATTCCTACATCATAAGTCCTCATTTCCATTGGGTTGTATTCATCTGGTGATCAGGAATATATGTCCCAACTTTTTAAATATAAACCTAAAAATAAATAAATCTCATTCTAAAATATTAAAACATAAAGGATATACTAGAGCACATATGAGTGGCCTTAGAATCACAATGTTCCCTCCCTACTCTTCCACCTTTGACTTTAGAAAAAATTGCTCAACCTTAAACCAATCCCTTTCAAAAATTCAAAAATCTTTCAATCCTTTGTTTAAACTTTGAATTCATAAAAAAATATTTTCCACTACTTTAATCAATAGAGTTTTTGGGAAATTCAGTTCTCCTAGCATGTAATTAACAATTAGGGCTTGCCTTATGGGAACATGTAGTTTTATAATAAAATAATCCCTATCTCATCATCATAACGTAGGGGAATGATTTTTGGGAACATAAAAAAAATTAATACCCATTTTTATTTTTAGATTCCTTTATAGAATTCCACTATCATCTTTTGAAATGATATAATATTCTCTTTGTCATATTTGATTATAAAAATGATGCATTTTTAAAAACCCATTCTTTCTTTAAAACCTTTTATAGAATTTTACTTTTATCTCTCAAGATGATATATTATACGTGCATTGTATTTGATTCTCTGAATGGAAAAACTTTCAAACCTCAATTTTCTTTTCAAATACTTTTATACGAGATTGTGTTCTTCTTTTGAGATGATATGCCTTCCCTTTTGATTACAAAAATGGTAATTTCTAAAACCTTATTTTATTACTGAATCTATTGTAGAACATGTTGCGGATCTATGGTTTATAGTTTTGATGATAGAAAACATTCCTATTTCTCTATGTCTACTTTCTACTAACATTTCAGGTTCACACGATCAGACTACAACTTGGAACCAGCTCAAGATTGGGTAGACTAGGATTGAGTCTGTTTGACCTTTTTCCTTTCTTGAGTCTATTATTTTTTGGTGTGGCTCCTGATGTTTTGTAACTTGGTAGAAATTCTCTTTTTCCTTATATGATTTCTGTTTTTGGTAACATCGTCCGGGACGATAGTAATATCGGCCTGGACGATCTGTCCAAAAACAAAAACCCTAATTAGGGCATCCTCATTAAGGCAGCCGTCATAATAATCGGCCTGGACGATACTTGTATCGGCTAGGACGATATGATCAATTAAGAAAGAATCAGCCTTCGTATATGGTGTGCAATTTATATACGAAGGCATGAATGATCAATTTGTTAATGCATGATTTAGAATTATTTTCCATGAAACCTTTTGAAACGATTTTAGACATGTATACAAGGTTTATTCAAATTACTACATCATTGCATGCCTTAGGATAAGATTTTTCAAATTTTGAAAAAGTTAAAAAAATTCTTCGATGTCTACTAGATAAATTTGATTCTAAAGTTGTTGCTATTTGTGAATCTAAAGATTTGAATGTATATTCTATTGATAATTTGATTGGCTCACTCATTGCCTACGAGCAAGGGTTGAGTCAAAGACTTTTGGATGCAGTGAAACGATCGTTCTAAAAGCTGAAGATACGGGAAGAGGAAGCTTAGTTGGTGACGATAGCAATGAATTGTCAAGAAATCACAAAGCTCTCCAAAGCGTAAGCAAAAGTTGAAGAAAGGTAAAAGTGGTAAGGATGTCCATATTTCCTCTAACATTGTTTGCTTTTGATGTAGGAAACCAGGACATATGAAGAATGAGTGCCCTAATGTAAGAATTCTTCCTACAAAAGAAAAGACCAAGGCAAAGCTAAAGTTTAATTGGGAAAATAATGAAAAATACAAAATCTCATGGACAGACATGGTTTCTGAAGAATCAGACCAGGAAAGAGATAATGGCTAAATGGGCTTTTTTATGTTTTTCTTTTTTGTTTTTTGTTTTGTTTTTCTTTCTCCTTTTTACTTTTTCTTTTTATTATTTGTATTTTTTCCTTAATCCAACACACACTCACTTTTCTAAAAATGAAAAATCTACTTCCTATTTTTTTTCTTGAAATCTTTTGGTAAATTTTGTTTGACTTCTCTAAAACAGTCGAAGGAAGGAAACTCATGATTTATTTTTACTCTCAATCTCTATTTCCTAAAAGAGGTTATCCTACTTTTGATTTAAAATCTCGTTCATCTTTTAAATTGGTTTTTGAAACAAATTTTTTATCTCCCAATGTTTTATTTATCGCATAGGAATCTTTTGCAAGTCGTTTAATCTAACTCATAATTTTCTTAATCAAGAAATTCTCTTTGTCACTAAGATGGGTTTTCCTTTATTTTTTTAAGATTTAAGAAAGGGAGCATATTAAAAAAAAAGTGGCCAATGATGCCAAACCAAAAGATACGCAATGACGCCAAATTGAAAAAAAAAAATACACAAAGTGTATTAAAATTAAAAGATGCTCAAAGATCCATTCAAGTGATAAAGGGCATAAAATGAGCCCACAAAAAAAAATATGCTTATTTTTTCTTATACTACTAAAAGCCTAAGAAAATCCTTGATATGTTCGAAACTTGTGCTTGAAAATATTGATTCCTGATTCAACAATTCGTGCATTGATCTTCTATTAGATATATTTTATGAAAGGAGTTTTGAAAAATTAATGTTTCTTTTTTATATTTATTCCTTGATTTGGATATTAGATTAAAAAGTTTTTGAGCCTTTAAAAGAACTTGAGTTGGGATTAACAATTTATAAATTTCTTACTTTTTCTGGATTATGCGTTGTCGATCCAATTCTACTAAGTTTTTGATTAAAACCAATAGGTAACTTTCTCATTTTAAGAATATTTGTTTTTCACTAGATCAGGGAACATTTCCTTTTCTTTTGTTCATTTTTTTTTTGTGCCTCCTCTCTTTTTGATAATGTCAAAGGGGGAGAACGTATTTGTATCTTTTCTTTCTTTTCAAAAAAATTTAAAACAATAAAAATATTTTTATCTCCCCTATTTTTTAAAAGTGTTATTCTAGTGAGAGGGAGATTAGGAGAAAATAGTCCTTTTTGAAAATTCAAATTGAAATTGTTTGCCATCATCAAAAAGGGGGAGATTGTTGCGGATCTATGGTTTATGGTTTTGATGATAGCAAACATTCCTATTTCTCTATGACTGCTTTCTACTAACATTTTAGGTTCACACGATCAGACTACAACTTAGAACCAGCTCAAGATTGGATAGACTAGGATTGAGTCTGTTTGTACCTTTTTCCTTTCTTGAGTCTATTGTTTTTTGGTGTGGCTCCTGATGTTTTATAACTTGGTAGAAATTCTCTTTTTCCCTATATGATTTCTGTTTTTGGTAACATCATCCGGGACGATAGTAATATCGGCCTGGACGATCTATCCAAAATCAGAAACCCTAATTAGGGAATCCTCATTAAGGAAGCCGTCATAATAATCGGCCCGGATGATACTTGTATCGGCCAGGATGATATGATCAATTAACAAAAGAATCAGCCGCCATGATCAAATTAGGTATCATATATTTTAGGAAATCGGCCAGGACGATATACCAATCGTCCAGGACGATCTAACTAAATTATGCCTAAAATGATCTGGTATCTTTGGAAAGAATTAATGGCTGATTGATAAGATCAGATCGTCCGGGACGATCATTGGATCGGCCGGGACGATAACCTGGATGATTTACATCGGTCAGACTCTATTCAGGGCGATGATCAGGATGATTGAACTGGTTTTAAACTAATCGTCCAGGACGATCATGAGATCGGCCAGGACGATGTAACCAAGTTTCTTCTGATCGTCCCATATCATCCCGGGCTAATGAGCTTAATCTGTACTAATCGTACAGGATGATATACATATTGTCCTGGACGATAATG
Organism: Dendrobium nobile; assembly: GCA_022539455.1. NCBI lineage: Eukaryota > Viridiplantae > Streptophyta > Magnoliopsida > Asparagales > Orchidaceae > Dendrobium > Dendrobium nobile. Next base: position 15,379,947 of record CM039718.1, on the reverse strand, counting down.
TTGGCAACTTGCATTAATGAGCTCGTTTTGAGAGCTTCTATTTAAGCTATGGCATGGCAACTTTTGCAAGTGTCTTTGGCAGCCATTGGAGCTTTGTTCTTGTGGGGGAGACTAGAAGAGAGAGCTTGAAAAGGAGTGAGGAACGGGTGAAGTTTGAGAGGGAGAAGATCCTGTGAGTGGGGGCTCAAGGGAGTGTGGAGGGGGATTCCACACGGTTGCTCCAGCAAGCTTGCACCTTAATACCATCAGATTCAAGGCTCGTCTCGAGGGAAGCTCACCAAAGAAGAAGATCTCTTTGGTGTCAAAGGACCCGGCGACTCCGCTGCACCGGGGAAGGTGGAAGTGATTTTGTAAGGGCTTCTCTGCCTAGCCGTGGGGGCTAAAGGAGAGACACTAGTTTAGTGCAATACTTGGGGGGTGCCTCCGAGGAGTGGACGTAGGTCAAGGTTTGACCGAACCACTATAAATCCAGTGTGTTCTTTTCATATTATTACTTTCGCATTTATTTAATTTCCGCACTTTGTTTGTGGTGATTTGGTTTGTGATATTGCTTTTGTGAAAAAAAATTTATTACCAATTCACTTATCTTCTTGGTTAGCTTTGGGACTAAGTTCATAGGGCTTAACATCCCAAACGAACTTTCTAGTGCCATCAGAGCACTTTCAGAACACCGTGTGTGTCACTCAAGAATGTATGTTATTCCTAATGTAGCATTCTATCACAAAATAGGAATGCACACCAAATCGATATGGTTACTTATTTTCCCATAGAATATAATAGATTCCATACACATAATCTTATGATTTATTCTCATGAATGTGTTGTTTATTATGAAGTGAGAATTAATGATATGTTGCTCTACTACTTCATCAATTTGATGCAATAGATTTTAACTAGAAAGGGCGTAGTTAGGTTGGACATGACCCGAAAACCCAACCTGAATTGAAAACAAAAATTTTGGGTTTGGGTTGACCTGAACATGAAGCGGGTCAGGTTTGGGTCAAGAAGACTGACCCGTTTGCAAAATAGGGTCAAGCTCAGGTTGAACTGAAAACCCGGGAATGACCTAGAATGACCAAAAATAACCCATCATTGCTTTGCTTCCTATCGTTGGCTTGTTGTTTTGCTTTCGATAAAAATTTAAACTTCTAATCCGACCAGAAGGGAATTTCTTCCAAAGAAATTAGGAGTGAAGTTGAACAGCAATGAAGGATCCTGTAAGGGCTGCGAGGTGAAACGTTCATCACAGCAAGAGAACTCTCACTATAGGAAAATTTCCCATTACCGACGGAATTTCCAACAGATTTCTGGTGGAGAAGTTTCCGGCAGATTTCGGGCGGATTTCTTCAAAATATTTCTAACAATTTTTTTAGCAGAATTTCTGACAATTTTTTCGGCGACCTTTTCGATGGATTTTAATAATATCTAAAAATATCATTTATTCAAAATTAAATTAATTAGTAATTTTATAGTTTATTTTAATTAATTATTAAGTTTATAATTTATTTTTATTAATTACTAATTTAATAACTTATTACTTTTATAACTTATTTTAATAATTAATTAAAATAATAAATTTTAAATAATTAGTATTGATTATAATATTTTGTAAGTTATTAAATAAATAATAAAATTCAAAAAATAAAATATTTTTGGCGGGATGGATTTACGGTAATGCACGTACGTGAAAGTTGGGAGGTGTGGGGTTCGAACCTAGCTCTGCCAATTGGGTCACGGGTATGCAGGAAGTAGTAGCATGGGCAGGCCAGGCACCTGGGAGGGCGGGCAGTGGCCTCCAGCCCGGGCAGGGTGGGGGTAGCCAGCTTCAAGTGTTTTTTTTTATTGGCCTTTGTTTTTTAGCGGAAAAAAATCAATCGTTGAATTTTTCCGGTAAACAAAGTGGGCCGAAAAAAAATTTCTGACAAAGTTTTTTGCCAGAAAATTTTTTGATGTCTGTTTACCAGTGATAAAATTTTTTTTAGAAATCCGTCAAAAATATTCAAATTCGCCATAAATGAAGAAATTTTTCACCAAAAAATCTGCAATTAATACGATATCTCATCGCTGCTTCTGATCAAAATATTGTAACTTTTAATCCAATAGGAAGAGAACATCATCCAAGGAGCAAAGTTAAACAACATTGATTGTTCCAAAAAGGTAGTGAGGCTACAAGTGAACTCCCATCATTTCTTTGGTGCTTTCAATGAAAATGTTATAACTTCCCATCCGACGGGAAGAGAACATCGTCCAGTAGTGAAGTAAAATAGTGACGAAGGTGCCGACGAGGTAGCGAGGCTATGAGACAACTCCCACCATTGCTTCAATGCTTCTGAAAAAAATGTTGTAACTTCCGATCTGACGGGAAGAACATTGTCTAAGAGAGAAGTAGAACATCGATGAAGGTATTGCTGAGGCAGTAAGGTTGTGAATGAACTCCCATCATTATTTTAATATTTCTAATCAAAATGTTGTAACTTCCAATCTAGTTGGAAGAGAACATCATCAAGGAGTGAAGTCGAACAATGCAAAGGTGCCGATGAAGCAGTGAGGCTACGTGTGAACACCTACCATTGCTTCAGTGCTTGTGATCAAAATGTTGTAACTTTTGATTTGATAGGAAGGGAATATTATCTAGGAGCGAAGTCAAATAGTGATTAATGTGTCGTTGATGTAGTGAGGCTATGAGCGAACTACTATCATTTCTTCTATGCTTCTGATCAAAATGTTGTAAATTTCGATCCGATGGGAAGAGAAAGTCATCTAGGAGCAAAGTTATACCACGATGAAGGTGCGGCCAAGGCAGTGAGGCTGCGAGTGAAATCCCATCATTCCTTCAATGCTTTAAATAAAAATGTTATAAATTCTAATCTAATTGGAAAAGAACATCATTTTGGAGTGAAGTCGAACATCGACGAAGATGTCAGCGAGGCGGCGAGACTACGACTGAACACCTATCATTGCTTCAATGATTCTAATCAAAATGTTGTAACTTCTAATCTAATTGGAAGAGAACATCATCCAGGAGCAAATTTGAACAGTGACAAAGGCACCAAACCAATTTATAGGTTGGGTCAGGTTGATCCAAACTATAAGTTGGTTTGGTTCGGATCTGAAAAATTGACCCGTTTGCAAAAATAGGTCAGGTTGACCCAAACTCGAATAGTGTCAAGTCAGTTTCGAGTTCGACCCAAACCCTATCCATGACCCAAAATTGTCACCCCTAGGTATAGTGTTAAGGTCGGCATAATCCATCCTCTCATTAGAACACATCAATTAAATGATGTACTATTTAAAGTAAGTTTTTTTTTTTTTTCATCATGGAGACAATTTAAGACTTGCACAGTCAATCTAATAGTGAAGATAATTTCTCAAGTTTTATGAGCATTGGAGGTGTCTAGTAGTTCAAAAGGAGAAATAACAAAGATATCATAAGTAATCTAGACACTTTTAAGCCAAAATCAAAGTTTGCAGGGACACTATATATCTAGCTTCTATTCCATGATATTTTTGATAACGATCATGGTGAAGTAAACTAGATAGTTTTAAGGTAAAATCACTAAAATAATGTGGAAAAATTGGAAACCTTATGATGAATTTGAGTTTAGTGAAGTTGAAGTAAATGAAACCTTGTGAATGCTGGCAAATAAAGAAGGTTTATTTGAAAAATTATGTTGGAAGGTTCAAAAACATTAAAGTAGATTGGAAATAGTTTATCTAGTGGACAAACTTTTCAAAAGCACTGGGCAATGTACCGAAAAGCTTTAGCTCTTCCATATCTAGCTTTCATATAAATAAAGTTAATTATTCTATAGCAGATAATAAATTACTTCCATACTCAAATATCTCAAAAAACACGAGCATCATTAAAGGATTTTCAACAAAACAAATGTTATTTTATGAATAAAGAACCCAATTTTCTCACATGAATGGCAAAAAATAAGAGAATTTGAAATGTAAAAAATAAGATAAATATAACTATGCAGTGCTTCAATTTAAACACATATTTTTATAATTCTCATAGATTAATTATGATGCACTCCAACTAATAATAAACTTTTTCTAATAGTTTCATGAATGAATATGAAAAATGAACTACTACAAGTCCATGTTCTTTGTACATATTAAAAAGTATATTGTTTGTATAAGTAAGAATATTCAAACACAAGTGAACTTCCCATAGATTTATACTCATTCTTGCATGGTAATCTTCTTCTTAAAAAAATTATATGAAATTAACTAATTAAGTAGTTTCTCTATATTAATAGAAGTGTTAAAACACATGACAAATTTTTTTACATAGAAAAGACATACTAAAGCTCAATCATGCAACTTCATTTCTAATTCTTTGACCAAATGTTGTTAAAGTACTATACAATCTAATCAAGCTCTCCCAATATTATATGAACTAATCACCAATTTGGACAAGATGATAATTTCCAATTACTTAGGTGTTTGTACAATCAAGAATACTTTTAATACAAATTTAGTTCTAGCCTACATATAGGAAGTTTAATACCACATATGTAAGATCCTAATAAGTCTCATAACTATTGCAACTCGGGCTTCCGTGTTTATGATTTTGATGATAACAAATAATATTGATTAATCTTTTATATCTCCTAGTGTTTGTAGTGCATATTTGTTTGTGTGTTGACTAATATTTCAGGTACACCATGCACCATTCTTTGAAGAATCAACACTCAAGATTGTGTAGTATGGTGATCGTGCAACACATAGGGGGAGCAAAAAATAGTTTTAAATATTTTAATTTTTTTTTGTACATCGTACTGTATGATCTGGATCGTACTGTATAATTTGGTGTAACATAAATTAATTAAAATATTTTATTTTTGGGGAAAAATATATTTTTAAAATATAACTAATCATACAGTACGATCACCACATCGTATTGGATGATCTATTATAATTAGAAAGCCCGTCTTCCATTAAATTAGGAAAAAACTTGAATTTGAAAAGTTATTCTAATCATACTATATAAACAAGATTGTACTGTATGATGTTTAAAATATTGTCTAATTTAATCCTGTGATTATTCAATCAAAATGGCTAATTTTGATATTTTGATCGTAGTGTACGAACTGGATCATACTATACGATCAATAAAGTTGATTTTGGCCATCCCATGCTTCACCCTGGACAAACTACATTTTTCTTGAACTATTCGTACATTACTAACTCGACATCATATAGTATGAATAGGCAAAGTGAATTGTTTTTATAGTACTAACTGGTGACCATACTGCATTTTTATTGAATTATTCGTATAGTACTAACTTGACCTCGTACAATACAAACAGGCAAATTGAACTATTTATACAGTACTAATTGGTTAATGTACAGTACTAACAGGTCATATTCTGTACATCGTACTGGATGATCCTATAATCATACAGTATGATATTTGATAGCTAAAATGATTTTTTAGGGTTTTTTGAGGCCCTCTATTTAAGTTTCTCGTAAGACTTTGTGAGAGTCTTTGGCAGCCATTAAAGCTTCATTTTTCTAAAGAAAACTTGAAGAGACAACTTGAAAGGGAGAGAGGAAAGGGTGGAGTTTGAGAAAGGGTGAATATCCTTGGAAGGGATTTCAAGGGAGTGTGGAGGAAATTTCATATGGTTGCTCTGACAGCTTACACCTCAGTACCATCGGATTAGAGGTTCATCTTGAGGGAAGTTTTGTGAAGAAGACGATCTCCTTGGTGTCAAAGGAACAGGCTCCTCTGCAGCACCAGGGAAGGTGGAAGTAATTTTGTAAGGGTTTCTCCGCCTAGCTGTGGGGGCTAAAGGAGAGTCACTAAAGGTTTAGTATAATACTTGGAGGGTGCCTTCGGGGAGTGGACATAGGTCAAGCTTTGACCGAACCACTATAAATCTTGTGCGTTCTTTCCTTTGTTATTTCTGTATTTATTTTCATTACGATTAACTGTGTGGGTGAAATTGATAATTTATCTTCTTATTATGAATTTAATTCGCATTTGCATCAAGTTATAAAAAGATTTTTCTTTTTGTTAAAGAAGATTTTAAAATATCCAATTCACCCCCCCCCCCCCTCTTGATGCATCTTGTATTTTTAATAACAACATTAAAAAGATAAAAACTTTTAGTGTAACTTGTTCAAAAAATAGTTTTCTTTCATAAATAAAAGCATAATTGTTAATTGAATTTAATAAATAATAATGTGAAAATTTATTAACTCTTATAGGAGAGTTATGTAAAGTTTGTTGTCTACTTTTCATATCCATCTTCATTTGAGTTGTGACTTTACCTTGCTCATAATTTTTTTTTTTCATTCTTTCAAAAGCTTCCTAATAACTTAGTGTGGGGGTGTAAGCATAACTTCAACATGGTACTTCTGCTTGCGCAGCATAAGGAGTGTCACCCAATGAATACATGTACTCTTCCAACATTCTCATTTCAAATAACATTTTTAAAAATATCATCCCTTCCAACATCTTCTAATTGAGATGCTCAATTTTTATTTTCTTCATTTTATCTTGAAAATAATTAATTTTTATTACTTAACATATATATTTGTAAATGCTATAATTCAAGGCTTTTAAAACCGGACCGGTCAATGAACCGGAAGAAGAAGAGGTTAGCGGTCGGATGGTTCGACCGGGGTCGAATCGGGGTCGAACCGGATGACGTAATTAATATTTATTTTATTTAAATATTATAATAATTACACAATTATGTAACGAAGAACGTTCGCAGCCTATTTTTTACTAGATTTCTAAGCCAATAAAACAAGAAGAAAACATTCAGATATACAAAAAATATGAACATTTCAAAAAATCTACCATTCAGTCATTCACCTCACACTACAAATCAGTGAAAACAAGAGAACTTTTTTTTTTTTCATCAAACTTAGGCAACAGAGCTACCAGAAATTCTACAAAACCAAGTCAACCGTAAATTTAAAACTTCTAAACATCACAAGATCTATCTGATAGCAAAACTACTAGCTATAAATACAGTAACTCAACGAAGCACGCAGTGCCGAAATTTAAAGCTGTTCATTACCCCGCTGTACAAGTGTAAGTTGAGATTATTTCTTGCAAAATACAACTAAAACAATCTCCTGCACAAGTTCCTGAGAAACGACAACTTAAACTGCGAAGTGCCGAAACACGCAACAAATTAACAAGAGAACCTTAAATCCATTAAAAAAGTAAAAAACATGCATATGCTGCTGCGAGCTCTCATCAACAGCAAGAAGAAAACATTGAGAAATTCATGTCTCTTATTTTTGAAAAAAAAAAAATCATTTCGAAACAAACCAGAATGGCCCGGACGAGCAGCTTCGGGACTAGAAGAGATGCCGGAGATGGAGAAGAAGATGCCGGAGAGAAAAAAAAAAATAGCCGAACCCGAAGAGGCGAGAGCTGCGCGAAGCGATAGCTGCGACATGAACGAGATAGGGTTTTTTTTTGTTCTCGGCTTCATATAACCTCTGCAGTCCGCAATCCATTGGCAATTCGTTAATCTCAGCCGTCCAATATCCGATGTAGCGAACTGCGCGGTTATAAGAAACCGGAACCGGTTCGACGGTTCGGCGGTCGGACCGCCGGTTCGAGCGGTTCATCACCGGTTTTATGCGAAACCGGTTATAACTTGAACCGTAACCGGCCGGCCGACCGGTTCGCGGTTTAACCGGTTGAACTGGCCGGTCCGGTCCGATTTTAAAAGCCTTGCTATAATTAATATTTAAAATGGTAATCATCAGAATTTACCATACCCTCTCCAACGTCAATACTATTTGGAATCCCATCTTTTTTGCAACACTTCTCAAAAATTACAAATTGTGTATGTAAATAACCTATAATTTTCTCATACAATAAACAATAAATAATGTAAAATTTATTATTTTAAAAAGTAAATTTTAGTTTGAAAATTAAAGTACTAAATCTAAACATTCTTAACCTTGTTTTACACACTTGACCATAATTTCTCTTTGCAATTGTGGACAACAAAGTTTTTTCAGACGTACTTTTTTTTTTATTTTATTCACTTACATACTGAAAAAACCTTACATTAATAAAAAGAGTTTATAATATACATAAACGATCATTAATTTAAGAGTTATCATAATTTATCTTTGCATCATCTAAATTCCAATAACATAAAAGAATTTTTTTATCAATCTTACGTACCTATTTTAGCACATTACATATTTGTTGTTCAATAGGCATATTTGGATCATATGATGTGGATTTAACATATGTTTTCAATTTTATCAATTACATTTAATTGATATAATATTTTAGACATCACTATTGGATGAATATCCAATTTCTTTTAAAAGATTTTCGCATATTTTTCCAACATCTAATATAAAGTGGATCATGTTTCTCATGTCATTAAATTGTTTTAAAAATCAAACAATAATGATTTATTTTCTCCAATAGATCAACCAAAATTTTTAAAATTTACAATAATTTGTTCTCCAGTATATTGGTTAGCATAATGTCCCCGAATACTACACATATATGTTGGACCTACTTTCACTGTGGTTTTTCATTACATCTACTTGCTTAAAATTGTCACAAAAATTAAAATCATATAATTAGGTTATATTTATATTTTAAATAATATTAAAAATTATTATAATATTTTAATTAAGATTCTAACATTGAATACACTTTTTTGTTATATTTCTTTTAACATCTTTATCAACATCAATGTTTTGCGACATCCAACATTTCTTTTAACATCTTTATCAACATCTTTATTAATTATGTAAGTTCAAAATAAAATGTAAATATATTACGAGGTTAAATAATGTACGTACCATCTTCTATTCCATATTCCCATCAACTCCCTCACCAAGCTTGCAAACTTCTTCATCGATGTGATAGAGGTTAGTGTAAATTTATCTTCATAATTAGTCAACAACATGATTCTCTGTATGAATGTAGTCAACATTATTTCTTAGAGATGTTGTAATAATAATATGCATCTAGGATCAGTAACCTTCCATATAGGAAGTTTATTGCACTTGAGAGGCAAGTATAAAAGGTTCTCTATGTATATTTCATATCAGTGAAGTTAGTCGACATGAATCCATCATAATCCATCTTTATCCATCTTTATCCAATTTACTTTCACAACTCAACCACAGTCAACTAGCATAAATCTTTGTTGTACATTATTGACCAATTTAATTATTATTTTTAAGATCCCACGGTGCATCAAGTTACATTAAATAAGTCTTGTATCTTTAATAATATCAAAGCTTGACATGATAGAATTAACCACCACATAAATTTTTTGTGTTTTTTTTTTCATTTTTTTTTTCAATCAAATTTATGACATGCAATCTATAACCATTTTATCAGGTACATCTTTTATTATGTGAGACAAAATTAGATGGACCTTTGGATAAATACTTTAAATTAATGAGCATGGAATCATCATCTAATGCATCAAATGAAGCAAAATATTAAAATGGAAATAAAGTATCTATAGTAATTAATAATAATTATTATTATATAAATTCCTTTAATATTTTAACGCTAACCTTATTAAAAATTAAAGAAATTAAATTCTCATTGTGCTCCCTTTTAGCTTCATTCTTTTTCAATAGTGAGACCATTTCTATGTAATCCTTTATTTTACTATATGGTAATGTTGTTTGCATATATTAACAAATTTGTAAGAACATAATAATCATAATTAGTTAAAAAATAAAACATAAATTGTCCAACTTAATTTTATTCTCTAACATATAGCTCAATTTCTTAATAATTCAAAATGACATATCGATGTGCTTTCATGATTCTCATTATCAAAGATCATGATCAATCCTTTTCCAAGTGTATGGCTATTAATTATGATGATGTTAAGTCCATCATCTAAAATATTTTCATCTAGTTCACTTTTTTTATATTAATTATGCCCAATTTCAATGTGCTCAATAATATATAAAGAGAAAAATGTTAAAAATTCCTTCATATACAATTCTATAATTGATCCTTTGGGATGTCTTCTATTTTTAATATAAGACTTTGCTTCTTTAAAATATAAGATAGTAGATTGATAAATTATTTTACATTTTTATTAACATAATACATGCAATAAAATAAAATTATTAATCAAAATATTAGTAACCTCTCAATAGGATTCATCCAACATTAATATACAGTACCTCCATTCCTTGCCTTTATGGCCAAGTGAATTTCCAAATGCAGCAAAATATAAATAAGTGGAACTATTCTCTCAAGTTGGAAAAGATTAGTAAAAATCTCCTTTTCTATTCTAATAAGTTCATTATGGAGAACAAATCATAATTTTAAAATGAATGACTCCAACAAATTAGTGGAACACGCATTGACTTTGGTAAGACTCGTCTTAAGCATTATGGTAGCAATTACTGCATGATTAGATGATATTATGCTTCTTTAGTCCAAATATCTTGAGTGGTTTCAACTGTACTTTTCTTGAAATATTAAAATCATATTTTTCTAGAACATTGACACATTTTTAAGACTTAGGTAAAGCTTTTTTAAATATTTTTATCAATGGTAAAGCACGCATTATGTAAATAAGGATCTCTAGATGATGTAGGAATTGGGTGCAAACAAAGTTTGATACCTATTTTGTTTATGCCTTCACATGCATTTAGATGATTTTTTGTCCTTCCATTGAAATCCAATATTGTACCAAAAATTTTCACCCATGCATTTTTTTTTAATATTATTAACATTTAAGTTATGTTATAAAACATTTTTCTTCAATAATTTAACTTTAAGCATATACTAATTTTTTTCTAGTTAAAAGGTAATTCAGGGTTAACAACTAATTTTTATTTCAAACTATACCCTTAAATTCATTAAACTATCTATGATTTGGATCAATAATAGGTGGTTGTATTTTCCCGTTCTCTTCACAACCATTGAAAGATCAAGTGTTTTTTTAATAGGGATGGGCATGATCCAAAAGCCTCAGATGTCTCATATTGTATCTATTATGAATTAAATGTAACCCCTAAAACCATATAATTTTTTCGCAACTAGAACATGCAAACTTCTCTTATTTATTATAGCCTAATATGTTAGCCTTAGTAGACGCATATTTTTTCTATACACCAACTTCTCATAATTCTATTAACTCAACCATAAGTGATTATGATTAAATACCAATTTCATTTCTAGGAATAATTAGCTAACGTATAAGTCTGGAAAGCATCATGTATGGTTGTTTCATACATAAATTATGTGGTAAATTATATGTAATCAATAAAATAGGCAAAACACTCTGACTTGAACTATTTTTCCTAGAAGGATTAAATCCATCTGATGCTAACACCAATCATACATATTTTAAATCTTTAGAAAAGCTTGAATCTTTGTGGTCGAACTACTTTCAAGATGCATAGCCAATAATATGTCTCATGTAACCATCTTTTATATGACCCCTTCTACCATCTCATATATGATGCAGTCTTCGAAGACATGAATAATCTTTATAATCTTAATATTAATTGAAAATGCCACATGACTTCCATATCAATCATCTTTTTGTTTTATTTTTTTTTAGTTGACAAATCTTCTAAAGTGTTCTCTTCTATATTCCAACTTTGCTCATAATAAGCATCACATTCATTCTTAAATTCATGAGGACTCCAATTTAATAAGCAATCACTTAGACAAGGATCCTTTTCATTAACTTAACATCAAACCTTCAATTGTCTTCTTTTTTCATAATAAGACTTTTGTAGTCGAATAGCTTAAATTGCTTTCAATATTAAGTTGATTAACATAGTAAACAATTTTTTTAGTCCAATTACCAAGCATTTACACTGAAGTAGCCTAATAGAAATTCAAATTTTGAGAATTTGAAACAATTATTGTTGTAAGTCAAATTCCAACTTATAAAATTATCCAAGATCTGCATTATTGTTAACAATTATAATGTAGGTAACTTCATCAATATTATTATTTGTAATTCTAATAGCAACATTTAATAGTTTTTCAATGTCATCAATAGCATCCTCAAAAACGTGGGTAAGTTATCCAAAATAACTTCTAAATGATGTTTCTCCATGAGAAACACATTTCTAATATTCCTATTGAATCCTTTCCATTGAAATTAAGCTTCAACATCCTCTCTTATCCTATAAATGCCATTTCCACTATCTTTAAATGTGCATATTAGCATCCCGCTTACACTTCCAGTAGTAAATGTAAGGCTTACAAAATTTTAAACTTTATCAATAAAGACTTTGTAGTCCCTCAAATAAGAAATCTAACTTTTAGTCATTTCAATATTAGAAGATTCATGTAGTAAAGGAAAAAAGTGAATATTAGGAAACTATGACTACCTTTAAAGGACACAATTAGTTAATAATAAGAAATTATTATGTAGCTAACGAAACATTGATCCATATTTTAAATATATAACTAAAGTAATTTAACAGAAATAATTAAACAATATCTCTTTATGTTTAATTTCATTGAACAATGATGAACATGAATTGAGAGATTTAAATTATATTTGAGTTATTAGTAAATTTTGAGGAATAATAATTTTTCAATAGAATCCCAAATGTAATGGAAATTGCATCATCTTAAAAAGAATAAAGTAATTAAAAAATTTACTAGATGTTCTAATGGAAAACTTAAGAATTGAAATTGTCAATTTTATAAATTTTCAAAAAATAAAATAGAGGAAAACAATAACCAATAAAAGAAAAGTTTGTGTATGGAAATTTTTTGAAGATAACCATAGATTTAGATCCTTTTTCATTGAATTTGATGCTATAGATAAAATCATTAAATGGGTTTTTTATCTGTGGCTCAGTCATAATAATGTTCATCTAATAAGTACAAATTGTAGTTTTTTAATGAAATTATACACTAATACTTAATCATCTACAAAGAGGATTTTTAAGAGTTACTTTGTCATGTCGAAGACCAAAATAAATGGCTCAACTGATGCCTTACTATCCAAAAAAAATGAGAGAAGAAGAAAATAAATTAAAATTAAAATAAAAGAAAACATAATAAATATTTAATCTATGTTATTGATAAAGAAAAATTTATATTTCAAAATAGAATGTCGACCTAAAAAGATAAGATTAGAGAGAGTCGCCATAGATGGTTTGGTCACATAAAATGACGGCCTTCCGATGACCCAGTTAGGTAAGTAGAGGTATTATATTTAACTTATATTAAGATTGATAGAGGTAGACCTAAAAAGACTTGGTTTGAAAATATTAGAAAAGATCTTTCTTTATTCAATTTGGACAAGATTTTTACATTTAATAGGACACATTGGATAAAAAAGATTCATGTAGCCAACCCCACTTAATCGAATAAAGGCTTGATGTTGTTGTTGTTGTATATTGCAAAAGAGATTAAAAGATATATTTTAAGTTTCTATGAAAGCCTCATCAACACATTCATTTGGAGGAAAAATAAATTCCAAATTACTAGAAATTATTTACTGAAATGAAAACTTTATTTAACAAATTAAGAATTATGAGTGGTGTAATTATACCAATCTCCTAGAAATTCTTACAGAAAATGGAGGAAAGTAAAAGTAGAATTAAATTTATGGAATGTGGACATAATCAATGTTAAATAATTAACCTTAAATGGTAAAAACATGGAATAAACTAAAAGAATATTAATGAAAGTTTATTTGAGTAATTTTTTCTCATTTATATTTTCCTAGGAAATAAAAAGACTTACTAATAATCATTGGGCTACATAAAACAACAGGCATATTCTTGCATTTTTAATGCTCCAAGTGCTGTTTATTTTTTTCCTCATTCAAAGAATTACCTCTTTAATGGTTCTTCTGTCTTCTATTGGGGGTCAAAATGTCATTTGATAAGTACCAATAAACATTCATCTTCCAATTTGCTAGCTTTCAAAAGCCCTTCAAGAATTTGTAAGCTCTTTTGAAAATATGATAGGAGACAAAAAGTCCCCCAGGAACTTTTTTGTAAGGTTATGGAGAGAATTACATGAAGTTAAATACCTAGAACTTATGATCAACATAGCCTACATTACCTAAAGTCAACAGTAAGGACCTTTTTTTCATTGCATACTATTAATTATATTGCAAATTAATTTGGTGAATCATATATTAGCTATAATTAGCTTAATTAATTTATACTATTTTGTTGATTAAAATATATTTTATAGCTAATTGAATTTCTCTTATGTAGCCTCTATTGTATAGCCTTGCATGTGACTTGGTTTCTTATTTCATAATCTTTTAAGAAGGTGGGGCTATTAGCTTTAAGAGATTGATTGTAAGAAAATGGACAAACAAATTGAGCAAGTAAACTAAGAGAGTAGTTCTTTTTTAGAATAAAAGAGGAGCAATCGAGCATGACACTAAAAGGTTGGTGTTTACGAAGAATCAAACAACATGATAAGGAGTTTCATATGAAACCTTGGAAGAGCGAAAAGGGAGAGGGGTAAGTAGTTGGTGATCACCCTTTCATTGTAAACGCTAGAAAAATCGTAAGGGTTTCTAAGGATTTAAGAAAGAAACAAATATCAAAGGTTTGAATAGTTAGGGAATTAATTTTCTTTCTTATTATCCAAGATATGATCCAGTGAGATCTTTCCCTATATTATTTTCGAAACTATTTGTTTTAGATGAAGATAACCTAGATCTAAGTTTATTCATGCTATTATAAGCATTCTTGCAAATTAATAAAAGCTGCTAGATCTCTTTCTCCCTATGGATGTAGGCACCTCATTTATAACCATGTTTCAATTTTTGGTGGCTGGTTTATGATTCTTTGCTTTATTGTTTTTATGTTCAACTTTGGAAGATTATTTGTTAAGTGATTTACAATCTTGTTTACTATTTTATTCAAGAAGTTTTTGATCCATTGGTAGTAGGTTTTTTTTTTTTTTTTTTTTTTTTTTTGAGAAGATGCTAACAACAATATTATTAGAAAAACAAAATAATTTACAACTCACTAAGTGATAGCACCCCTATCACATTCCTCCTTCAACAAAGAAATAAAATGAGGAATCTTATTACAACTAATATCATCCCAAAAAAAAAATATAAAGAAAGAACATGGTTAGCATAACAATTGGCTAACTTATTACATTCTCTATTAACAAAATTAAATAAAACTTGATTAAAGAATTTGAGAAAAGATAAATCTTCATCCTTCAATATATTTTCCTTTACTTCTTCATTATTCATCAAGGTTTAAACATATTAATCACAGTGTAGTTATCTCCTTCTATAATAATTTCTTTAGCCTCTTACATCCATTCTTGAATAAATTTTCTAAAGGGAAAAATAGAGAGCAGCTCTAATTGTAAGTTATCCTAATGCAAACACCTAGAGCCAAAAGCATATAATAGTCTTTCTCTATGATCTCGGATAATGCCTCCTATACCTGCTTTATATGAGCATAACAAAGAAGCATCAACATTAAGCTTAATCCATTCGAATGGAGGAGGATACCAAGAATATGATAGCTGAGACAACTGGTTAGTACCCCAGTGATCTGATTACAGATTAAAATGGAAAGAAGCCATAGCAAAGTTAACTGAATTTGCTTCCACCACTGTTATGTTGTCATCTTTAGCACCATGTTTAAGTTTATTTCTTCTTTTCCAAGTGAAAAAAAACTCCATAATAGTATAAATTTCCCAAAAATGGAATGGACTTTGATAGATTATCTAATTCTTGATAGAATTCATCCATTCTACTAAAAGTATGAACATTAAATCCCCATCTAATCAATAGACTCAACACTTTAATACAAACTCACAATTAACTGCAATGTGTATAGAGTTCTCAGTGGAGTTGCATCCTCTTGGACACCCATTACAATCCAGCAATCTTTTATAAAATAGAAATTCATTTGATGGGATTTCATTAATGTTTAACCTCCACCAGAACAGTTCTACCCGAGCCCGTAGTTTAAGTTTTTCAACCACCTCCAATTACTATTTTCTTCAATGAAACCACAACAATTTTTTGAAACATAAGAAGAAATTATTTTACCTAAACATTTGGACTACTAAAGTAAATAAAAATTGAGAGAAGTTAGAGAGAGAAGGTCTGAGGAAAAATCGAATTCTATTTGGTTTTTCAAATTTCAATGTTCGCGGGTTCTCCGGCAACACGGAAATGGCGAAGGATGGACGCCGACCAACCATGGCCGGTGGTAAATTGGACTTGCGAAGATTATCGGTGGGGATTGTTCCGAATCAAGCTCAAACATTTTTGTCATGAACTCCAGGTTTTGGTGATGGAGTTCCTAGTGTTCCTCATGGATCAAAACCGTTGGTGAGAACGGGTATTTTTATTAATGAAGGAGGATTGCTTTCTTCAAAAAAGCTTCCTGAAGTTGTTGGAAAGGGGGAGAATGTGGTTGATGAAGAAATAGTGAAGATTCAATATAAGCCTGAGAAGCTGTTGGGAAAATCACTGGATTCAAATTCAAAGGAGGCATCTCCTTCTACAATGCAATATTACAAAAAGCATGATGACAAATTTGAGGTGGAAGAAGGATATGGATCAGAGAAAGATGTTGCTGATACAGGAGATTTTATTCCAAAAATTGAAGCTGTAATTGAGAAAGAGGTGTCAAATCTGATAAATGAGAAGACTGGAGATAATGGAGAGATTGTTACATTAAAAGAAGCTAATTTGAATAAAGTTCGTGAATGCAATACAGGGGAATTGGGAAATTGCACTGGGAATCAGAATGTTATTCCACTAAGAACAACTAATTCAAACCAGCTTAATGCTTGGAGTAAGAAAGCTAATATCAATGTTTCAGGCCTAAATTCGGGAGATTTCTTATCAAAAGATTATGTACATGTTAAACTTCATGCAGAGAAGGAATTAGAGAATATCAGGAAGCTAAAAAATTCTCTAGTGGCTAAAGTTTTTGGAGGTAATGTGTCGTTTCCTATTGTTAGTACAGAATTAAGGAGGCAATGGTCTTCTTTTGGGAAATTTCATCTTACTATGCTCGGGAAGGATTGGGTTTTATGTTCTTTTTATGAAGTAGAAATAATGATAGCGGTGTTATCAAATGGGCCTTGGTTTGTTAATGGACAAATTATTGGCCTGGACAAATGGACTCCGAATTTCAATCCTAACTCTTTAAAAGGCTTAATTGCCCCAATATGGGTTAGGATGCCTAATCTCCCACTTTAATGTTGGGTTGAAATAAACATCTGCAGAATAGATTCAATGAATGGGATACCTATCATGATTGATGGGAACATGTTCCAATGGGAAAGAAGGGAGTTTGGGAGGATTTGTGTTAGAATCAATTTGGATGCTCAATTGCCTCTTGGAGTATGGGTTGAAGGGAGCACTGGGAAATTCTTCCAAAAATTAGAATATGAGAGGTTACCAAACTTTTTTTTTGGTTGTGGAAAAATCTAGCACATGAAGAAAGTTTGTTTAGAAAAGTGAATGGGAGGACATAATGTTCCAATTGAAGCCAGTTTGAAGCAAAGGGAGGAAATCAATCAAGCAGATAAAATTCTCGATCAAGTTGAGAATTCTATGGAGACAAATGAACGTTTAGGCTTTAAGAAGTTCATCATAAGGAGCAAAGAAGAACGGTTGAGTAAAAAAGCCGAATTATTCCCAAAAAATTTGAAGAAAAGCATGTTGGATACTAGAAATAAAATTTGGAAAGTGGTGGGCTTGGTATATACAGGGAGATCTATGGAACCTGAAAATGCTGGGAAAGATACTATGCAGGACACTGATGATGTGAGTTCTTTTGAAGTCATAAAGAATGATGGTATGTATTCTAACCTGACTAGTATTATTGTTAATAACAAATTCAATATTCTAGTCAACTTGGTGGAGGAAGGAGAGATAGTAAGCAATGAGGAAAATATGGAAATTGATAAAATGAAAGATATGAAGGTAGCAAATACAATAGCAGAATTCAAAATAAATGGTAGTTTGGATGAATAGAAGGTGGCTGAAATGAAGGATGGGGATTCTTCCATTTTAAAAAGGAATGGTTCAAAATCGTTTAAAGGTCTAGGACCTATTAATTCGGCTCCAAGGAGTAGGAGAGATGAAGTAGATGGAAACGATAAGTTGGGGACAATTTCCCCTCTTGTTCAATGAATTTTTCCATAATGTTTTGGAATTGTAAAGGAGCTAGGAAGAAGAAGGCTTCTCTATACTTGAAGGAGGTAGTGAAAGAGCATGGGATTTTATTTATTGGTTTACTTGAAACCAAAGTTACTAGTTTTGATAGAAGGGATGTGGATCAACTGATTGGTTCAGATTGGGAATTCTTTCATGTGTCTTCAGAAGGTTTGTCTGGTGGTATTATTATTTTATGGAAGGCTAGCTTTGCAAAATTTCAAATTTTGGAATTTTCATCCCAATTCATTATTGGTGATTTGGAAGTTCCTAGTATAGGCAAATGGAGGATTGCTTCTATATATGGCAATAAGGATGTTTACAAAAGAAGGGGGCTTTGGGAGAGGATGGAATTCTATTCTTCAAAGAAATTACCAATGGTGTTGGGAGGAGACTTCAACTGTATTCTCTCTAAAGATGACAAGAGGGGAGAGAGAAGATTCTTGTTTTCTCTTGGACCAAAGGAGATGAAATCCTTTCTAGAATATAATGACTTCCATGAAGTTAGATTTGTGGGTCCAAAGTTTATTAGGAGTAACAACAAAAAAGGAGTGGATCGGATACTAGAAAGGTTTGATAGATGCTTCTTAAATTCGGCTGCATTGAATTCAACTCCTAGATTGGTGGTGAGACACTTGGCTCAGGTAGCTTCAGATCAATGCCCATTCATATTGAATCTTTTGGTGTAGCATTCAGCAAAGAAGGTTCTCAGGTATGAAGGGGTGTGGGCTTCCAATAAGGATTCGGTTGCTGTAGTTAGAGGAATTTGTAGGAAAACACTGGTTGGCAGCTTCTCTCATATTTTGAATCAAAAAATGGAGAAAGCTCTTAAAATACTTTCTTATTGGAGCCAAGGCTATACACTCAAGTCTTGTTAAAGAAAAATAAGATCTTTTGAAGCATATTGAAGAACTGCAAACTAGAGAAGCTAATGTAGGTGAGCTATCTGAGGAGGATAGTTGGTTGTTGAATGTTAAGTGTGTGAACTGAACTCAACTTTTGCACGGCTGGATATTTGGTGGAGACAAAGAGCCAAGGTGAAGTGGATTATGAAGGGAGATCGAAATTCTAAATTTTTTCAAGCCTATGCTTCGGCTAGAAGAAACTCCAATTACGTTGCTAAGATCAAAAATGAAAATGGGGACATTGTAGAAGATTAACATCAAATAAAGGTATTGATGGTTCAGTTTTTCAAAAACAAATGGAGGAAAAGAAATTGCAATCTTCAGAATTAGCCAACCCCATGGAGATTATTAGAAGATGGAGACAGAGAAGTGCTAAACAAGGCTTTCACTATGTAAGAAATGGAAGAGGTGATCAAGAGTAGTGGATGCAACATCTCCCCAGGTAATGATGGCATTACGCTTTCCTTCTTTAAAGCATATTGGGAGATTATTAAATATGACTTATGGAATGTTATCAATTACTTCTTTCAAATGGCAATCATGGATACTAAATGGAAGGAAACTATAATAGTACTTATTTCAATAGTAAGTAACCCTTTGACTCCAACTAATTTCAGACCAATTAGCTTGTCTAATTCGGTTTATAAGTTGGCTGCAAAGATGTTAATGAATAGGTTGTCTCCTTTTATTCCTAAACTCATATCGGAGGATCAAGATGCTTTTGTGAAAGGGAGATCATTATCTGACCATGTATTGGTTACTCAAGAGATAATGCATAAATTCAGAAATTCCAAGTCAAATAAAGGGTTGGTTTCCTTCAAGATTGATATGGAGTAGGCTAATGATTTGATGGGATGGAAAACACTGGTGAAGGCAATGGAGTATTTGGCTTTCCATCCCATTTTGCTAATCTAATCATGGAATGAGTAAGAGACTCTAAATTCTCCATTTTGATTAATGGGATTCTTACTGAATGGATAAGTGGAAAAAGTGGATTTAGATAAGGTTGTCCTTTGTCTCCCTTTCTTTTTATACTATGCTCCCAATTGATGTCAAATGCATTTAAGCAAAGGGAAGATTCCATTGGTGTTTAGTTGAGTGTGAATGGACCTAGAATCTCCCATTTGCTATATGCTGATGATTTGATTATCTTCTCAGAGACTAAGATGAAGAAAATTAAAGGGATCAAAAATATTCTGGACAATTTCTGTGGATGGTCAGGACAAAGGATTAACACCATTAAATCTTGTATGATTTTTGAAAAATCGGTTAATAAAAGAAGAAGGAAGAAGTTCTCTCAGCTCATGGGATTCATAGTAGTGAAGGAGCTGTCTTATCTCGGGATTAAACTAGCTTTGAGAAGACTAGCAAGGGAAGACTTCCATTTCATCATTGAAAAGGCTATAAAGATGACTAATGTGTGGGGAGGAAAAGTTATTTCTTTACCTCATAAGATTTTACTTACCAAATCCACTTTATTTGCCTATACTACTTTCCAATGTACCAACTCTTTGGGTCCAAAGAGTATCCTTTAAGAGGTAGACAAGATTGGTAGAAACTTCATTTGCAACAAAGCAAATGGGAGACAAGGTATCCACTATGTTAATTGGGAAACAATGTGTCTCCCAATGAAATGGGGAGGCAGATCTCTTCATTCTTGTTCGAACAAAGTGGGGCCTTTGAGAGCTAAATTAGCTTGGAAGTATGTGAATGACAAAGACTCCTTAATCCACAAATCGTTATATCCAAAATATGGAGAATTGTGGGCTAGTAACTCTATGAGGACGGGATCTTCAGCATGGAAAATCATGAAGGATGGAGGTAAAGCTCTTAAGCCTCTTATTAGATGGAATAATGCTAATGGAGAGGAGATTGATATATTCAATGACACTTGGATATTGGATAAAAGCCTTTGCAAATGGCCAACATTTTTTATCCCTCATGATAGCAGCAGCTTCTCTATCTAAAATTTTATAGCCAACGGTAGTTTGAATGAAAAAGAATTGAAGAAATATGTGGGTAGTGAGCTGATTAGCTTGATATCCCAAGTTAAAATTCATTCTGATATGAAGGAAGATAAAATGGAATTGCTGTTCTTAAAAACTGGCAAATCAAAATCTGCAATGTGAAAGTTCATTAGGGATGTTAAGCCCTTGAGAACTTACCCGAGGCTGACCGAGAGGGGGGGGGGGGGTGAATTGGTATTTTAAAAAAATCTTTCTTAAATCAAATCATAATAAGCATAAACCAAAATCACCACAAAAAATAATTGCGGAAAATTAAAATGCGGAAGCAGTAAAAAGAACACAAGGGTTTATAGTGGTTCGGTTAACTTGACCTATGTCCACTCCCTGGAGGCACCCTCCAGGTATTACACTAAGTAAGTGTCTCTCCTTTAGCTCCCACAGCTAGGTGGAGAAGCCTTTACAACCGACTCCTTTTCACCAACCCTAGTGCAGTAGAGAACCGACTCCGTTTGCTTCCTCCTGAAGCTGGCAGAGAACCGACTCCATTTGCTTCCTCCTGAAACTGGCAGAGAACTCGGAACTTTTGCTGAAGTTGACCTCCCAAGAGACTCCCAAGAATAAAGGATGAAGACTGGAGAAGATGACTTGGAACCTTACTTGGAGTAACCCTTGTGAACCCTTTCATAAACACCCCCTCACAAGTACATTTCTCCCTCTCTCTTTCTCTCCCTCTCCCAAGGATCTCTTAGGTCAAGACAACAGCACTCAAGGTCTCTTACATGAGAAAAATCAGATCCTTTAAATAGAATTTTAAGAACTGACATTATCATCCAGGACGATATGGATATTGTCCTGACCGATCAGTACAAATCGTGGACTATCGTACTGAACATCGCCTTAAATAGGGTATGGACGATTCAAAATTAGCTTGATCGTCCTGGACGATCTCACGATCATCCTGAACGATTAGTTCAAATCAGAGGTAAATCATCCAGAACATCGCCCTGAATATGATTTGTCCAATGTTGATCGTCCAGAAGCAACTAAGGTTTTTGAACTGATCATCCTAGATGATATTTAGATTGTCCCGGATGATGTGATCGTATCAATCATCCTAAATTTCTTTCCTTAATTGTCTGATAAATTTAGGCATAATTGTATCAAATGGTCTAGAATGATACACGATCGTCCTGGCCGATATCCAAAAATAAAGAATGCCTAAATAGATCATGTCGGCGAATTCTTTCTATTTTGAGCATATCATCCTGGTCGATACATGTATCGTCCTGGCCGATACATGTATCGTCCAGGCTGATATCCTAATGACGGCTGCCTTGACTAGGAGTTCTGTTTAGGGTTTTTGTTTTAAACCCGATCGTTCGGGACGATATAAATATTGGCCGGGATGTTGTGAGTAAAAATAGAAATTCTAAATCAGTAAGAAAAGAATCACTCAAATGTGTGTGTGTAGGGTTACTTAGCATCAAACACTTCCAAGATTATAATTGACTCAAGAAAGGGAAAAGAGAAGTTATAGACTTACCCAACCCTAATCTACACAATCTTGAGCTAGTTCCGTTTGTCGTCTGATCTCTTGGCCCTGAAATGTCAGTAAAAAAGGCAGTCGTATTGTTTGGTATCATCAAAACCATAATTCATGAAACCAAATCTACAACAATCTCCCCCTTTTTGATGATGTCAAACACTCCGACGTTTATTTCAAAAATAGCAGTGTAAAAATAGAAAGGCTTTCAAGATTCAGAATAAAAGTTCAAACATACAAACCTACTACTCCCCCTTTTGACATCTCAAAAAGGAGGAGGAAACTAAAAACAAACAAAACCAACAAGAACTAAAAGAAAAAAAACACAATGCAGAAAAAAAAATAAACTGCAGAAAATAGACGCTATAACTAGAAAAATGACGGACCCTGATCATCAAACGGGGGTGGTGATGGTGGCTGCTGGAAGTTACTTGACATGGCAATGAACTGTGAGCCAAACTAGGCCATATCCTAGTCGTGCTGCTGCCACTGGTGTGCTGCATAGGCATCGAAATGAGCCATGTCCTCATCGCATTGCTGCTGGTGGTGAGCAACGAAAGTGTCAAACCAGGCCTCCTATTGATCAAATCTCTCCACCAACTGATCTAGCTATGAGTGCTGATGGAGAGGAGCAGGTTCATGAACAGGAGCAGGAGCCTCCTCCTCTTCGGCCCCCTGAGCTTCCTCATCCCTGGGGTGGAGATGAGTACTATGAAGGACTTTAAATGAATTGTTTGAGTAAAGAGGAGACGGATGGTTGGGAGGAGCAAGATATTGAAGATTGTACTTAGTTTGCATAACATAAGTAATGAGGTGTCCTAGAGCGAGATTGGGTTTCCTCTTATGGCCTAGAATGCAGATTGATGTCAAATGATCGATATATCAAAAAATCAGGTTAGTGGCATTAAAATCTCGATGGGCCAGAATGTAAAAGGTAGTAAGTGAAAGCAGTGGAGTGATGTGTACTTGGTCTCTGGCTTTTGGAATGATGAAAGTGCAAAGGAAATGTTGGATTGTCCTAGCATCTTTGACTAAAGAGCTAGTATCTCCAACATGAAATGGTGAGTCAGTGTGGCATAGAAAATGATTTGCAACGGACCAGTTATAGTCAGAATCAGAGATAATTGTATGCAGCTTATCCCCGGTGGTGGATAGCTGCAAGAGTTCAGCACAGTCTTGATATATGATCTTGACAGGGCATCAATTCACATAGGAGGTGAGGGCAGTGTACAAATTATTCATGCGGAGGTTAGCAAAAAATTCAAACAGAAGTTCAGGACAAAAGGGTACGGCCAGGGTAAGAATAAAGCAGAGCGAGGTATGGGCAAAAAGATCTAGTACCAGATAAGAAAGGTAAGCAGGATTGATCGTTCTTGAAAGAGTAATGCCACATTCCTTGTAATGATGGTAAGCAGCTTGATCTTTCGCTTCCCAAAAATAGCATCCAGAGTGGCCCTCGAGGAACTTCCCGATGCCTGACGAACACGCTTTCCTCCAGCCATATCAAGAAAGTAGTAAGCAAAAGATGGAATGAAAGATTAGTGAGAAAACTAGTGGCTGGAGGCCTGAATTTAAAGGAATGGTCAGATCATCCAGGATGATCTTAGAATCATCCAGGATGATATGGTTCAATTATTACGTACAGGCCGATTGGTCAAAAACGCGGTCTAATCGTCCGGGCAAATCATATATCGGCCAGGACGATAAGACTCAAGCGATTATCCCGAGGAGTCAAGCTGGACGACCATTGAAAAAGCAGATTGTCCGAGCCGATTAGGTGGATTGTCCAGGATGATGCTCAATATTGATTGAACTGAACGAATTTAAAATGTTTTAAAGCATGTACCACGTGTATCGGTCAGGCCGAGCAGTGGATCGATCAGGACGATTGTCTAAATATGGATCGTCCTGGGCGATTTTAATGAGTTAAAACATGCTGACACGTGTATCATCCAGGATGATCAAGTGTATCGGCTGGGATGATGTCCATAAATGCATCGGCCAGTATGAAATAGAAATTGGCCAAGATGACAAAAATGATTGAAGCAGATGACGATCTTATCATCCAGGACGATATTGGATCGTCCGGGACGATGAGTTACAACAAAGTCAGAAAAAAGCCAGCAGATGGAATTAGAACATAGATGGTCTAATCATCTAGGACGAAATAAAATATCAACTTGGACGATGTGACAAAATTTGGAGAATCAGGGAAAGATGGAGATGATCAAAGAGTTTCCACAAACAATAAAACCACAAACAAAAAACCAATAAAAAAAAGATAAAAATAACCAAAAAAATTTTTTTTTTATTTTTGCAAAGCGGCATATGATAAATTTCCCAAATAATTAAATTTTAAAGATTCAAAAGATCAGTGAGTTAATAATGTCAAAATTTGAAAACGGTAGAATATTCTATCCAAGTAACCCTAGCTCGCACTTCTTTCAGGGCACAATTATCTTTTGAAAAAAAAGGCCTATCTCAGATCAAACTAATTGGGTAAAAAAAGATCCGTTCAAAACTTGGCTACATAAAAATATCTTATAAAATAATATACCAAAGCAATTTGTCTCAATCATGAAATTTGAAATCAAGCCTTTGAAAATATCAAGTAATCCGTGAATTCTTTTAAAATTTTAAAAGTTTGAAAGAGGGGTAAACTTGACTTATGTGGGCTCATTTTATGACTCTTATCAATTTGAATGGCGCTCTTTGCGCATCTTTTGATTTTTGATAAATTTTTCAATTTGGCATCATTGCGCATCTTTTTTTTGGCATCATTGGCCTTTTTTTTCTTTTTCTCGTTCTTGCAAGCTAGATCTATTTTTCGACAACTCTTTAAATATAATTAGTTGTGAGTAGATCTTCCAGATATTAGAGAAGAATAACTCACTCTCTAATATAAGGAAGAATAGACCACAAAGCAAACTCAAATTCATATGATAAATGCAATGGCAAGATTTCAATTAACTTGAAAGATATATAAAAGCTTTGAATATTATATATAAGGTAAATTATTGTAACAAGATAAAAAAGATCTTAGTTTCAAAAACCATTTGTTAATATGGGATAAACTTTTGTTTAGAGAAGAAAATTATCCCACTAAAAGAGGTTAAGTGGGGGGGGGGGGAACTATCAACGGTGTTTCTCCCTTTAACTAATTTAGAGATGCTAATCATTGGCTATAAATCTCCATAATTTAAGAACTAGGAAAATCATTATAAAGAAAAGGAAAGAAAAAACAAAAATAACTAAAAAGAAATAAGCACAAAAGACAGAAAATAGCGATAATCAAAACATGCATTTCAAGAATTTATTAAGCAACAAGTTTAAGAAATTATGAGCTGCGAGCCTCCATTTTTCCAAGAGTCATATGCTCTCACGAGGTCTTTGATGAGAGCATTCCTACAAAAATCAACAACCATCAGATTTAGGAACCCAAACGGGTTTGGGTCCCTTCTTATGAAAGGTAGAATACAATGTATGTGTGTTATGTTGTGAATCATGCAATTTGGGTCTCCACACCCAATGTGTACTATAGTGAACAGTGCAAGTGTGTGAGATATGTCCTAGCATGACACATGAAAAGCATCTAACACCAGGAAAAGGATTTCATAAATGGTTTGGGTAGTAATGTCTCTTCCTAGGTTTTAGCTTTTGATCAAGTGTGGGTGACATCCGAGTTTTCTTAAGTGTATCCAATTCATTTTGAATCCTCAAGTTAGTACTTTTTAAGGCATCATTCTTAATCCTCAATTTTTGCTCCATCTCATTAGATTTCTTAAAATTTGATTCAAGTGAGGTGTATGAAGCTTTTAATGAATCATGCTCATCAATCAATTCCAAATGCTTTTTATTTAATTCATCAAATTCATCAAGTAAAGCCATGTGATTTGAATCAATCGTTGAATGATCTTTGAGAATAATTTCATGCTCTTTTTATAAATTTAAAAGTTCCAATCTTAAACTAGCATGAGTTTTCTTAAGTTTTTTGTATGATGCATGAATTTTTTCAGAAAGTTCAAGGAGTTGGTCGTAGGATAGTTAACATACCTCTTCTTGATCAAGATGATCATCTGCCATTAAGCACAAATTTGTTGTTTCATCTTCAGGTTCAATCTCTGATGAATCAGATGCAGAATCCGCCCAAAATGCTTTTAGAAGTCTCTTTTTGTCCTTCCTAAACTTGGGTTTCTCCTCACCCTTCTCTTTGCTTGAGTGAGCCTTGAGTGTAGGGCAATCAGCTTTCACATATCCAGGTTTCTTGCATTCAAAATAAACCATGTCATTAGAACTCTTAAAATTTTTGTTTCCCTTACATTTACTCCACTTTTGATGATACTTTTGCTTCTTCCTTAGAAAGCTTTTGAATTGCCTTGTGATTAAGGCAAAGTCATCGCTTTCAAAACCGCCGGAAGAGTCAGAGTCCGTGTAGATGGCCTTCAGTGCCACTGTTTTCTCCTTTCTTTTCTCACCTGCAATCAAGATTTCTTTGATTCACTCCTTGCTTGTAAGCAATGAGTGAGTCAAGTAAGTTATTAATCGAATAAGTGTTCAAATCCTTAGATTCAGTTATTGCAGTGATTTTAGCATCAAAAGAGGAAGGCAAGCATCTTAAAATTTTGTTCACTTTTTCATAGTTTGAAAGTTCTCTTCCTAAGGCATGCGAAGAAGTTACAATTTGAGTAAACCTTGTATACATATTAGAAATTGATTCAGAAGGTTTCATACGAAAAAATTCGTAATCATGAAAGAGAATATTTAAACGAGATTTCTTAACTTCATTGGTTCCTTCATAAGTAATGCACAACCTATCCCAAATCTCTTTTCAAGTAGAGCAAGTAGAAAAATAAATGTAGTCTTCAGATTTAAAGCACAGAAAAAACAATTCAAACATTTTGCATTAAGTTGAGCTAAATCTCTTTCATCAAAAGTCCATTCAATAAAAGGAACTTCAGTTTTAATTCCATTAAGTTTACGAGAAGGTGTAGAATATCCTTCTTTAATAAGCATCCACATGCGATAATCAGTTGATTGTAAAAAAGTAGACATGCGAGTTTTCCAAAAATCAAAAGGCAGATTGTCAAACAAAGGAGGTCGTGTAATAGAATATCCTTTAGTTGTATTATGATTCCCAAAGTTAGCCATGGATCAAAATTCAAAAAGTTTTCAAACTCAGATTTTATGAATCCCGCTCTAATACCACTTGAAAGTTCGTTAGGGATGTTAAGCCCTTGAGAACTAGCCCGAGGCTAACCAAGAGGGGGGTTAATTGGTATTTTAAAAAATCTTTCTTAGATCAAATCACAATAAGCACAAACCAAAATCACCACAGAAAAATAATTGCAGAAAATTAAAATGTGTAAGAAGTAAAAAGAACATAAGGGTTTATAGTGGTTCGGTCATCTTGACCTACATCCACTCCCTGGAGATGCCCTCCAGGTATTGCACTAAGTAAGTGTCTCTCCTTTAGCTCCCACAGCTAGGCAGAGAAGCCTTTACAACCGACTCCTTTTCACCAACCTTGGTGCGGTAGAGTACCGACTCCTTTTGCTTCCTCCAAAAGCAGGCAGAGAACCGACTCCTTTTGCTTCCTCCTAAAGCGGGCAGAGAACCTGGACCTTTTGCTGAAGTAGACCACACAAGAGCCTCCCAAGAATGAAGGATGAAGACCGGAGAAGATGACTTGGAACCTTGCTTGGAGTAACCCTTGTGAACGCTTTCATAAACTCCCCCTCATAAGTTCCTCTCTCCCTCTCTCTCTCTCTCTCCCTCTCTGAAGGCTTTGTTAGGTCAAGACAGCAGCACTCAAGGTCTCTTACATGAGAAAAATTGGATCCTTTAAATAGAATTTTAAGAATCGACATTATCATCTTGGACGATATGGATATCCTCCTGGCCGATCAATATAAATCGTGTACTATCGTACTGAACATTACCCTGAATGGGGTCTGGACGATTCAAAATTAGCTCGATCATCCTGGATGATCTCATGATCGTCCCGGATGATAAGTTCAAATCTGAGATAAATCGTCCAGAACATCACCCTGAATATGATCTGGCCAATGTTGATAATCCAGAAGTAACTAAGGTTTTTGAACTGATCGTCCTAGACGATATTTAGATCATCCCGGTTGATGTGATCATGTCAATCATCCTTAATTGCTTTCCTTAATTATCTTATAAATTTAGGCATAATTGTATCAAATCATCCATAACGATACACGATCGTCTTGGCCGATATCCAAAAATAAAGAATGCCTAAATAGATCATGTTGGAGAATTCTTTCTATTTTGAGCATATCGTCCTAGCCGATACATGTATCGTCCAGGCTGATATCCTAATGATGGCTGCCTTGACTAGGAGTTCTGATAAGGGTTTCTGTTTTAAACCCGATCGTTCAGGACGATATAAATATCGACCAGGACGATATGAGTAAAAACAGAAATTCTAAATCAGTTAGAAAAGAATCACTCAAGTTTGTGTGTGTAGGGTTACTTAGCATCATACACTTCCAAGATTACATTTGACTCAAGAAAGGGAAAAGAAAAGTTACAGACTGACTCAACCATAATCTACTCAATCTTGAGCTGGTTCCTTTTGTCGTCAAATCTCTTGGCCCTAAAATATCAGTAGAAAAGGCAATCGTATTGTTTGCTATCATCAAAACCATAATTCATGAAACCAAATCTGCAACACAATGGTGTTTGAAATGACGGTAAGGCATAAATGTTTGCAGCAATTCTGGAGCTGGATCAAGAAAAGTAAGCTGAATCCTATAGTGGAAATACGATGGTGGAGAATTTTTAACAAAGCGCTACCTACTGCCCAATTCCTTAAATATAGAAGGTTGCAAAGGGATGGAAATTGCCCAAGGGGCTGTAATGAAATAGAAAATGAATACCATGTGGCGGTTATATGTGAAAAACTGAAGGATGTGCTAAATCAACTTAGCATATGGGGGTTTTCATTGCAGGAAGCTAACTCCTTAACAAATTGTTGTAATTGTCTGTCAAATAAATCTCCTTTTATGATTAATCTGTATTTTAGTATGGTGTAATTTACATGGATGTCAAGGAACAAATTGGTTCATAATGGCAGTGAGGACAGCTCTTTGATTATTGCTTCTAATGCATTGAGCTTTGCTTCTTTATCAACTGATGGAAATGGTAAAATCTCGGGTATATGGGATACTAACCAGTCTCTTGGACTGTTCAATATGCATTGGTATCCTCCTCCAATAGATTGGCTAAAGGTAAATGTGGATGCAACTCTCCGTTCTTCTTATAAAGCTGAAATAGGAGTTTTTTGGGATCATAAAGGAAGACTTCTTCTAGCTTTTGGGAAAATGATATTGCATTGGGACATCTCTGATAGTTCGTTAGGGATGTTAAGCCCTCTTGAACTAGGTCCCAAGCTAACCAAGAGGGTGGGTGAATTGGAAAACCTTAAAACCAAAGATAAAACTCAAACCAAAATCACCACAAACAAAGTGCGGAAGAAAAATAAATGTGGAAGCAATAATAAGAAATGAACACACCGGATTTATAGTGGTTCGGTCAAACCTTGACCTACGTCCACTCCTTGGAGGCACCCCCAAAGTATTGCACTAAACTAGTGTCTCTCCTTTAGCCCCCATAGCTAGGTGGAGAAGCCCTTGCAAAATCACTTCCACCTTCCCCGGTGCGGCGGAGTCGCCGGGTCCTTTGACACCAAAGCGATCATCCTCTTTGGTGAACTTACCTCGAGACAAGCCTTGAATCTGATGGTACTAAGGTGCGAGTTTGTCGGAGCAACCGTGTGGATCCCCCACCACACTCCCTTGAGTTCCTCCCCCTCACAGGATCTTCTCCCTCTCAAACTCCACCCTTTTCTCTCTCCCTTTCAAGCTCTCTCTTCAAGTCTCCCCCACAAGAACGAAGCTCCAATGGCTGCCAAAGACACTTACAAAAGTTGCCATGCCATAGCTTAAATAGAAGCTCTCAAAACGAGCTCATTAATGCATGTTGTCGACATTATCGTCCAGGCCGATAGGTATATCATCCTGGCTGATCAGTACAAATTAATCTCAGTAGCCCGGGACGATATGGGACGATTAGAAGAAACTTGATCACATCGTCCTGGCCGATCTTACGATCATCCTGGACGATTAGTTTAAAACTAGTTCAATCATCCTGATCATCGCCCTGAATTGAGTCTGGCCGATGTAAATTGTCCAAGCTATCGTCCCGGCCGATCTTATCGTATCAATCAACCATTAATTCTTTCCAAAGATACCAAATCATTTTAGGTATAATTGAGTTAGATCGTCCGGGACGATGTGTATATCGTCCTTGACGATTTCCTAAAAGATATAATGCCTTAACTGATCATGGCGGCTGATTCTTTCTTAATTGAACATATCGTTCTGGCCGATTAGTTTGACGGCTGCCTTAATGAGGATGCCCTAATTAGGATTTCTGGTTTTGGACAGATCGTCCAGGCCGATATTAATATTGTCCCGAACGATGTTACCAAAAAAAGAAATCATATAGGGAGCAAGAGAATTTCTACCAAGTTATAGCCACACCAAATACAACAGACTCAAGAAAGGAAAAAGATTACAAACTGACACAGACCTAGTCTATCCAATCTTGAGCAGGTTCCAGATTGCAGTCTTATCGTGTGGACCTGAGACCTAGTCTATCTAATCTTGAGCAGGTTCCAGATTGCAGTCTTATCGTGTGGACCTGAAACGTTAGCACATAAGGCAATTGTAGAGAAATAAGGAATGTTTGCTATCATCAAAATCATAAACCATAGATCCACAACATTCTCATCTCTGAAGCTTCAGGCTACTCAAGCAGTTAAGGAGATGATTAAGGATTTGATGTTTAAATACAAGGGAATCATAATAGAAGGTGACAATGTTAATGTTATAGAGTTTTTGCAAAAAGCTAAGACTAGTGGAGAATAAAGGTATGAAGATTTACATTTATTCAATGGGTTTAATAATGTAATTTTTAATTACATTGATAGAAGGACCAATAAGTTAGATGATCTATGTCCTAACTATGGTTTTATTAGTACTTTTGTGTGGGATGAGTTTAGCATGAATAAGGTTCCTCCTTCATTTTGGGGTTTATTAAAGGAGGAATCTAATGTACTTAGTTCGTAGGGTGTTTTCTATTTTCCTGCACACTTCTAAGATTAGCCTCAGAAAAGATGATAATATTATCAGCATACTATAAATGGGATATTTGTTCTGCATTAGAGGCCAATAACTTTTATGTCTTGCAATTTTGATATTTAATGGAAAGAAATAATTCCATTGGTAATAGGTTGTATAGTTTTTATAACTTGCAATTTTGTGCAATAACTATTGCTTCTAAATTGATACCAACAAAAGGTATATTGATTACAAAATTTTCTTTAATCATATTGTTCAAAAAATTTAGTGAAAGAAAGTTTTTAATTAATTAATTAGTTCATTACTAATTTTATTTTAAAAATTAAAATTAGTTAATTTCATATTTAAATAAACCTAGATTACATGAGCTTTTTGTTTTATTTTGATTGTTAGCAACTTTGAGTTGAAATTATTTAGTAATTCTAGTTTGGAAAAAATCCTAAATTAGTTGGGTTTTTAAAATTCTTTAAAAGGTTTAAAAATTTGGTATCATAGCCACCAGTTAGGTTTTGAACCGAATGGGAGTTTAAAATGTTAAGTTCGAAA
Organism: Dendrobium nobile; assembly: GCA_022539455.1. Taxonomy (NCBI): domain Eukaryota; kingdom Viridiplantae; phylum Streptophyta; class Magnoliopsida; order Asparagales; family Orchidaceae; genus Dendrobium; species Dendrobium nobile. Next base: position 15,347,679 of record CM039718.1, on the reverse strand, counting down.
TGTTCAATGGAAAAATTGATTTCTCTTTTTAAAGAAAAAGAATGAAAAACCATTTCAGTCCAAATGAAGGTTTCTAATGTGTTGGAAGGTGAGAAAATTTTGTTGAATTCTTTTGATCCTGATGAGAAGGTAGATATCATGGAGTTAGCTTATTATACGTGTAATATCCCAACTCTTAACAATATTGATATTGTCCATTTTAAAATAAGAGCCTCACGGTTTTGTACTGTTGGTGTGACTTCCCAGGAGGTCAGCATCCTATGATTTATTTGTGATGAGCACACTTAACTATGGAGGTTCTTAATAAAATTCCAACCATTATGTTTAAGAGTTTAGCTTCTTTTTACATAAGGGGTGCTTCATAATCTTTTCCACTTAATTAACTGACATTCCTATAAGAATTTTTAGCCTAGAATCATCCACTAAGTACAAATGATTCTAGAGGTGTCCCTAACAAATTCAAGTGTTGATGCCTTCCATGTAGCACTTTGTCCATTACAAACTTCAAGAGGTGGCTCCCATAGAGTAAAAATTTGTGTTGTATGTCACTTAGTTCTTATTTTCTGACTTGTGTATTACTCTAATATTATTTGTACTAGCCCAAACCCTTAACTATTAAGTGATTGCCTACTTTAGCCTAAGTGCCTCACAATTTTATCCTATTACTGTAACATCCAAGGAGGTCACCCATCATAAGATTTTTAGGGATGAGCATGAACTATTGTGTTTCTTAATGAAATTTCAACAACTACACCAAAAGACACCTCAAATTTAAGTGTTTAGCTTCCTTGAACTTAAGGGCTTTTACAATGTATATGGATATTTTGATCAAATAAATTTTTTTCTACTTATATTTGATTTAAGAGTGGTAATAGAAATTTGGTAGTTATGGTTATGTAAATTAAGAGATAAAAGATTAACTCTTCTAAATTTGATTTTGAAGCATGATAATTATTATCGGAATAGTCGTTGGAGGAATTAATTGAATTCTAACCATAGATATAAAAATTTGATTGTGAGTTGGGTAGATTAAGGTGCATTATTTTGCATCAATAATTGATTACATAAGTAAATGATATGTGATTGAATGAACTATTTTAGTGTATGTTAGGAATTAATTGAGTTTGATGAGTTTTGATTCATGATTTGATTTTTTATTAATTTAGGATTTGATTGTACAAATTTTTTTGTATTGATATTGTGCTCGAATCCTTAAAGAAAAATATTGAGGATAATAATTTTTTAAGGTGGGTAGATTATGATAATGTAAATTTCTTAAAGACTTTGTATTTAAATAAAAACTTTGAATTTCACTGACATATCTTGCCATAGAAGGAAGAGCAGAAAGGGGAGAAAATAGTTGAAAATAAAAAAAGAGAAAATATTATTTTAGCCTATTGATCTCTTTGCCATTTTTGTAGAGCTTGATCAAAATATGATTGGTGACTCTTATCTTACTTTTATATTTAAAGATTTTAAATTTAAAAATTTAAATTTCCTACAACTGATTTTATTGCATTTTCATTAGATTTATTAAACTTTTGTTGCCTAACTTTTTATATGATATAATATTGATATTCTAGAGATTTTTATTGTAATAATTTTGAATTTTATCGACTCAAATAGACATTATTGAATTTTGTATGATTTTTCCTAAATAAAAGTAAGTATTTCTTCAAAGCATACTCTTAAAAAAAACATTTAGAATGAATATAGACATATTATTTTGTAATTGTTAGTTGTTATTACTATTATAAAGACTTATATTTATATGTGTGAAAAATAAGTTAAAAATTGGTTCCACTGTCGTTGGCTGGAGACTAACTGACCAATTGGTGATGGTCAGCTAATGTCACAATTTACTTATTTAGTATTCTACACCAATACTGATATTGATGCTACTTTGGTATATTGTTATTATAGCTGCTATTATTATTAATTCATTGTACTATTTATTTATTAATTGATTATGTCACATATTGAGCTTGGAATATACTTATTTAATACTGATATATAATACATGGATAGTATGTGTACTCTCCTATATGATTTTTTTATGTACATCTTTATCGATGCTTTAGTTTTAGCACTTTATATGATTTCTCTTCTTATTGATAATTATAATAAAATGAGTACTTTATTGATTCAACACCCATATGGTTTGTTGGTTTCTTTGTTGTACTTTTTACTAGCTTCTTTATAATACTTTTTACTATTTATATATTCTATTACCACTACATGTCAGCTTTATTATTTCTGCATTCATTCTTGATCATGTTGTTGTTGTTATTATTATTATTATTATTATTATTATTATTATTATTATTATTATTATTTTTATTACTATTATTATTATTACAATTATTATGATGATGATGATGATGATGATGATGATTATTATTATTATTATTATTATTATTATTATTATTATTATTATTATTATTATTATTATTATTATTATTATTATTATTATTATTACTGTTATTATTATTATTATTATGAATTGAATAACAACATGCATACTATTTTTTTTTAGTGCTTTGAATTTAGTTATAGGATTTTAGTGACCTAATGAGCTTTTTAATTTATTTACGTAGTTTAAATATTTTCTAGTCAGTGCAAAGGATCAGGAGTTTGAGGCTAATATGGATTCCTCAGGTTCTATTTCTTTTTTATTTTAGCTATATTTATATACTCAAGGCTAAAATGATAGATTATTTTTACGTGATTCCTAAGTATTTTATAAAATTTTGGAGAAATGAATATAGATATAAATAAATGTTTTGATCAATAGAATTTTCTTTCGCTGATATTTGATTTTATATTGATAAAAGGAATTAGGTAAGAATAAGATTTTTGGCATCACAATATGTTGGTGTCGTACTAGAGATATAAGGTTCTTTGTGAGATTGATATGGAAATCATTATTATTGGGATATGGTTAAAATTTGAAAAAAATATATATGACTAAAAATTTGCATTATAGGATTTATTACAAGGGAAAATTGTTTCGATTTAAAATATATGAGTTAAAAATACTTTCTAATAATATGGATTACTTAAAAAAATTTATTATTGATTTAGAGAATCTTGGTGTTAAGGTGACTGATGAGGATCAGGCAATAAGCATCCCAAATTCACTTCCTAAATTTTATGGTCATTTTGTTTAAATAATGAAATATGCTCTGGTGCCGTTATCTTTGGAAGAGGTTTAGACTACTTTGAAATCTAAAAAGATAGAAACCAAAAATAGAAAAAGAATTAGAAGGATCTCTAAGTTTGAATGCTAGAGGCAGGCCAAAGAAAAAGAAAAGAACAAGTTTAGACATAAGTTATGGTCCAAATCTAAGACTAAATAAAAAAGTTTTCCACTACAAGAAAACAGCTCATTTCTGACAGAGGTTCCGGTGGATCTGAAATTGTCGCTTAAAGCGACGGTTTAACCAACGGATATTACACTAAAAATCTTCCAGCATAATTATCGTCGTATAGTACGCTGGTAAGCTTCTGTCGTATATAACGCTGATTAATTCACCAATGCAGTGATATACCCGTGTAGAATCTGCCAGAAGTTATTGGCATTTTGCCAACATAGTTTTTGCTGGCATAATTAAACACAATGACTTATTACTGATTTACAGGTCACCAAAAATTGACCCGGAATAATAGCCATTGATAAATCTACCGGAAAGAGCCATATTTAGACATTTCAGCCCGTTCTTTCTCATTTGTTTTCGTTCTATTCTCTGTTTGATATCCAGCTACAACGACGCTTCGCCAACCTCAGCCATCCTTTTGCTGCCATTCTTGGCCTCCGCCGCCATTATTGGGCTCCACCGACGTCTTGGCCTTCAGCGCCGTTAAGGTGAGACGGTATTCATTCGCCCATACCGGTTCTCATAATGGTTTCCATCTCTTTCGGTAATACTCAAAACTAGTTTTTTTTTCTTCATTCATGGATGCTCTCACTAGACATTTGATATTTTCTTATGATATTCTTATTATTTATAAGTCTAGAGAGGGAGTTGAAGGTAAACTTGAATTATGGATGTAAACCTTAAGTCTAAATGCATCTATTTGAGTAGATCTATAGTTGAACATATGGAATGTAATTTTAGTAATATTAGTTTAGGTGGGGTGGGGGGGGATTGTGACTTTTAGAATTAAAGTTGGATGGTTGAAGTGGAGGAATGCATTGTGCTTATTTTGTTATAAAAAAGTCCCCCTCAAAATTAAGGGAAAATTCTATAAGATGGTGGTTAAACCTGCAATGCTTTATGATGTAGAATGTTGTCCATTAAAGAGAAGCATAATATTAAATTAAGTGTTGCAGAGATGAGGATGCTTAGGTGGATGTGTGGCTTTACTCTTAGAGACAGAATACAAAAGAGAGTTGCCTTATATGGTTTGGTCATATAAAACGGCATCCTTCCGATGACCGGCTGGAGGCCTTCTGATGAAATAGATGAGGATATTAGTAGTAGAATTCAATTTGGATGGTTGAACTGGAGGAATACATTGGGCTTGTTCTTTGATAAAAAATTCCCACTTAACCATACGGGAAAATTCTATAATATGGTGGTTAGACCTGCAATGCTTTTTGGTGTAGAATATTTACCATTAAAATAGAATGTTGGCCATTAACATTCGACCAAATCAATCATAGGGGTTTTGATGGATATTATATAATGATTTTCAACACTTGTTGGTCACTTTGAAGTTATTTTGCACAAACACTAACCCGCCACCTAGCATTTCTATAGTGTTTGATAAGAGTTGGGTTTTGTAGTAATTTTGAAGGTCAACATTCAATAGGAGACATTTTGATAACTACATAACTATTAATATTATTATTATTGTTGTTGTTGTTATAAATGTTCTTATTAAATCACTATATTTTTACACATTTTTATTTTAGATGGATATCAAAAATCAAAGAAGTTGGATGTATAATCGATTGTCACAAGGATGAAAGTCATTAACATATGAGTTTATTAAAGGGGTAAAATATTTTATTCAAACAGCTAGACAAATGCCTAGTTTCATCTTAGATGCAAAGTTTCACTGCCCATGTTGCAAACATAAAAATCAGGTGCACCGAAGTCCAGATGACGTAACTGTTGATTTATAACGTCGAGGGTTCATGCCAGAATATTGGTATTAGACTTGTCATGGTGAGTATGAGCCATATTTAGATTCTCGGTGTGATCCATTGATAAGTTCTTACATAGCTGTTGAAGATAATATCTGATCTGATCTTGAGGACCAAGTTTATGATACAATAGGAGTGCACTCTAAATAATACATAGTAAAGTAGCTAAATAAGGAGGTACAACATTTTTATGACTTGTTGCAGGCTTCCCAAAAAATAATATGGAAGGGGTACATAACTCATTCGGAGTTATCTGTTGATGTTAAGATGTTAAGTATTAAGGCAGAATATAATGTCCCCTGTGAATGTTTCAATCAATTTATTGGCCTCCTTAAGGAAATCAACCCGACAGATAACATGATTCCTGTAGATTTATATCAGACTAAAAAATTGGTTTCCAAACTAGGTTTAACATACACAAAGATAGATTATTGTGTTAACGGATGCATGTTATACTATAAGGATGATCAGTCTGAAACTGTTTGTCGTCACTACAATGCACCAAGATTTAAACATAAAAATGTGTCACAAAGAAAGCAGAAGGATGTAACATTCAAGATGATGTTTTACTTTCCTATAATTCCTAGATTACAAAGGTTTTTATTTCATTTCATTTATTTAAGTATTACATTGTTTCATATTAAATATTTGATTTAATTATGTTACTAACATGTTTTAAATTTAATTTTGGTAGATGTCTTCAGGTGATAAGCAGAGCAAAGGAATGGTTAAAAAAAATTTTATTAGGTAGAAAAAGATGTTGACTGTTAGCCCTTCTTCTGGTTCTATGCATACTGAGGGGACTTCTTCTTCATAGCCTGTCACTCAGAGTCAGCCTAGCCCACCTTTACCTACTCATGCATCCTGTAACCCATAATTTTACTCACACAATCCATTATTATATTTGCTAGATGTAGCGCATACTACTCCCTTCTACCCTTACTTCCCACCCCTACCTTCTAGTGTCTTAGCTACATATCCATATCCACCATATGTCTCGCCATACTATCCCCCACCACCCTCTCAGCCCGCCAAAGGTGGACCTTCCACCCTAGTTGCAATAGGGCAGGCAAACAAGGCAGGGCAGGTAGGGTAGACACAGATGTTCGCTTGTTGATTGAACCTTACTCATATAATATTAAATTTGTTTTGACATTTCAAGTTGATTATATTTGTCATGTCAAATTGACTAAATATTTATTCTGAACTAATATTATTTTTTATAGATTTCACCCATCAAAACAAACAATGCATAAGATATGGGACATAATATGGGGCAGGTATGATGCTCCTTATATTTCTTGGAAGAATGTCCCTAAGGCAGTGCGAGAACTGTGATTTAGAGAGTTAAAGATTAGTTTTTACAAATATTTTCTATATTATATATAAATTTCTCACCTAATAAATATTTTATATTCTCAAATTCAGAAAGATTTTTATTAGTTGCCCAGCATAATGATAAAATTAGAAAAAAAATTAAGAAGTGTGGGTCGACTTGCATGGGAAATATATTCATAGATATTAGAAAAACTAGCGAGCAACCACTCTGGATAGCTAAGAGTGTATGCGCTGAGTTGAATTCTTCTTGGGGTAGCCCAGAGTATAATAGAAAAAGAGAGCAAAATAGACAGAACGGAGCTTCTAATGTTCAAGCATGGGTAGTTCCCTTCATACAAGGGGTTTTGTACCACCTACTAACCATAGTAAATGTTTGGTAAAGAATTTGCAAATATTTTATTAATTTACTTTAATATTAATACTAATGTATGCCTACTATAGAAATTAGTGCTAGGTAGATAGCCGATACCTATCGAATTACACAGTTGTACTCACAAGCGACAGGATCAGCAATTGGTTGATGAGCAAGGGAGGAAAGCCAATGTAAGTATGTAATTTTAAATTTTTTTATATCATATATAATTTTATTAATTTTTCTATAACTATCATAGGAGGAATATATACGACTTCGAGAGAGCCAGCCTGCAGCAGTTGAAGGTTCTTCTACTGGATCGGCCGAATATTCTAAGTATCATATTTGGTCGCAAGCAATAGGAGGGATGCAACACGGAAGAGTTTATGGTTTAGACTCGCAAGCCCATGTATTTGAAGGGAAATCTTCTACTAGCTCTAGCTTTGCATCAAGTTCCCAGGACTCTACATATAGCCAAAAAATAGCTGCCCATACTACCGAGCTAGAGCAGCTTAGAAAAGCTCAAGTTAACTAGTAGATGCAGATGCAGATGCAGTAGTAGATTCAACAAGAATAGATGCAGCAGAAATTTCAAATGAAAAATACTTAATTATTGGATAAAATACAAAGATGAGAGAGCAGCTTAGTCAGAAGAATATAGTTTCAGAGGCAGAGGAGACTGAATCAAAGTAGTTGTGTCAATTTTAAACTTTTGAATAATTGAATGTTTAATCTTTTCAACAGTTGATATGTTTAGATGTTTTAATATTGTTTAATTATTGGATAAATTGTGTTTTTTATATGTATTTGATATTTTTTATATATTGTGAATCAGATGTTAATATTATGTGATGTTTAGATGTAATGTGAAAATTTGTTTGCAGGTGTGAAAATCCATTTTGATTGTTGGAAGGAAATTTTTTTTTGTTTGCTACAGGTTTTTGGCAAAAAATCTGTCGGTACGTGTACCAACATATGATACTCTGACTTCTACTAGCCATTAACAGCGTAATAATGCATCACTAAAACATACGGAGTTTACACTGATGTTTCTATTAAATCGAGTTTTTACAACAATTCCGGCGTAAGTTCCACCACTTTTACTGGCACAAATATATGCCAAAAATATCGGTGGAACTTACGCCAAAAAAATGGATTAAAAAAATGACATATATGCCATTCATTTACACCGGTGTTTTGCCAAAAGTACTGCAGGAAATATTTCCGGTGAATTTATCACGTTGGAATGTTGTTTCCAGCACGTGTTTTACCATCGTATGGTTTTTTTGCCATAAATTCTTCAAAAAACCATAATTTTTGATGTTTTTTTCATTATTTCCTTGATATGTTTCTCCGATCATCACATATTTTCTTATAGTGTTAACTATCATAAGGAAGGGCGCTATGAGAAAAATTATTCAAATCTAAAAAGAAGGATAAGGGAAAGTCAGTTGAATTTGAGGATGTATTAGTAACATCAGATAGATTTTTGAATTTAGAGGTTCTGATAGTCATATAGATTTTAACATGGAAGATTGGATATTAGATTTAGGGTGTTCATTTCATAGGACTCCTAGCATGCACTAGTTTGATTCATTCAAAGATGTTAATGAAGGGAAACTGGTTACAAGAAATAAAGTAACTTGTAGAGTCCTTGAAATTGGAACTATTACAATTAAAATTGATGATAGAGTGATTAGGACTCTTACAAAAATTAGATATATCACAAATTTTAAAAGAAACTTGATGTATCTTTATACTCTCAATCCGCTTGGCAGCATGTCTAAAGATGAAAGTGGTATTCTTAAGGTTATCAAAGGCTTGATTTTGATTATGAAGGGTATCAGGTAGAATAGATTGCATTCTTTACAAACAAGAATAATGACTAAATCATTAGGAACACTGAATGTTATAAAGATAGAACATATAAGGCTTTAGCATCTTCTGCTTTATTACATGAGTAAGAATGGTTTAAATGTTCTACACTAATAAGGAGATTTTAGAAACATTAATATGGATAAGAATTATTTCTATGAACATTATATCGTTGGAAAATAAACTCAGGTAAAGTTTTCTATAAGATAATAGATTATTAAAGGGATTGACGATTATATTCATTTAGATATTCGGGGACTAGATCCTAGTTCAACATAAGGTGCCGGTAATTATTTTATCTCCTTCATTAATTATTTTTCAATAAAAATTTAGATTTATATTTAAAAACATGAAAATGAAGCATTTAAGTCATTTAAGCAAGGGAAAATGCTTGTTGAAAATCATACTGAAAAGAAAATTAATAGGCTGAGAATAGATAATCAGTTGTGCTATTTGATTAATGAATTTATTGATTATTTTAAAGAAATGGAATTGCCCAACATAAGATTATATGAATGACTCCATAATAGAATTATATTGCTGAGAGGATGAATAATTTTTTTCTAGAAAAGATAAGATGTAATCTATCATTTATTAAAATGGATAAGCATTTCTGGGAAGAAGTAGTAAAAATTGCTCGTTACTTTTAGATTAAAAATTCATCTACAGCTCTTGAATTTAAAATTCTTGAAGAAATTTGTACCAAGAAAATGATTGATTACAACAATCTAATAATTTTAGGATGTCCGTTGTATGTTCATAGGAATCACAGAAAATTGGAAGTAGGATCTAAAAAAGGTAAATTCTTAGGATATCCAGAAGGGGTCAAAGGGTACTGGCTTTTAGATGAGTCTAAGTGTATCATTAGCAAATATATTAACTTCAATGAGCAAGAAATAATGATTGATCAAATTACTAAAAGAGATCAGGAGACCATAGAGGACACTGATATTATAGAGAACATTGATTCAAATAAGTTGTAGGTGGAGCTGATGCCGATAGATATTAGTGGCCATGATCATCTAGAAGAGGTTGGCACTAAGTAAGATTAGAATAATTTGGAAAATTATAGTCTAGCTATAGATCGAATAAGAAGGAACATTAGAGCACAAGATAATTTAGGTTATGCTGATTTAACTACAAATACTCTACAGCTATTAAAAAATTAGTAGATGATGAGCCTAAATAATATAATGAAGCAATGATCAATAATCAAAATGATTTCTAGAATCACACTATAAATGAATAAATGGAATCACTAGAAAAGATATGTATTAGGGAACTCGTGAATAAGCCACCAAATAAGTGGATTATGAGTCGAAAGTTTATTTACAAAAATAGAGGTCGATGTTCATGATGTTGGGAAGACAAGGTATGATTCAAGGTTACTGGAAATGATGTTCACACAAAAAGAAGGAATATATTACAATGACATTTTCTTACATGTTGTCAAGTATACTTTGATTAGAGTAAATCTATCATTAGTTGCTAGATATGATCTTGAGCTTCAATAGATGGTTGTTAAAATAGATTTTCTATATGGAAAAATTGAGAAAGTTATTTACATAAACCAACCAGAGTAATTTATAAAAGTTTGTCAATAAAATAAAGATTGTCACCTTAATAAATCATTTTGCGGTCTAAAGCACTCTCCACAGTAGTGTTATAATTTTTTTTTCATTCATGATTCCAATTTCTTTTAGAAGATGCTTGTTTGATATGCATATTTACTACAAAAGGTTTTCAATGAACAATTTAATATATTTTCTTTTATATGTTGATGATATGCTTATAGCCAATGATAGTGTTTGAGAGATATATTAATTAAAGGAGTTATACAGTCAATTTGAGATGAATGATTTTGTTAGAGTAGATGTATGATTGGGACAGATATAATAAGGGAAATTAATAATGGTTTATTACATTTCTCTCAATAAATGTATATCTAAAATGTTCTAAGCAAATTTGAAATGGAATCAGCCAAAATCAATTTAATCACGATTGAGTTGATAGTTGAAGCTTTTCTTGATTGTACTCAACTACAATAAAGCAAGATAAGAGGCATATGAGTTTAGCTCGATATGCAAGTGTTGCTAGCAATTTGATATATTTTATGGTTTACACCAGACCAGATATTACTTTTTCTACAAGTATGATTTACAAATTAATAGCTAATCTAAGAAAAGAGCATTGGAGGGTTATTAAGAGATCTTTAGATATCTCAAAGGATTAGATGGTGTTGGGTTTAATTATAGAAAGGAAAATTAGGTTATGGTGAAAAGTTTAGGTTTTCTATATTCATATTATGTAGGAGATTTGGAGAAATGAAGATCGTTGACATGGTATGTTTTTCAAGTCTACGGTAACACAATTAGTTGGAAATTCAGGCTTCGTTTGGGACGGCTTTTTTATTGCTTTCTAAAATGGAGTTTTAGTACAAAATTAAAAAATTTTGTACTAAAATTCCGTTTTAGAAAGCAATAAAAAAGCCGTCCCAAACGAAGCCTCAATCTTCTGTTAGTTGCGGCTTTAGTAATAGCAGAGGCAAAATATATGAATGATATGGAGGCACTAATACAAAACTCTGGTTGAAAGTATTTCTTGAAGAGCTCGAGAGAACATAATTAAAATCAATTATTTGGTGTACAGTCAAAGTGCTAATAAGCTAATGAATAATCATATTTTTCATGAAAGATTAAAGCATATTGATATCAGATTGCATTTTATTAGAAATGTTCCAACTCAAGGCTTTGTGTAAGTTCAAAAAGTTCATATAGATGATAATCCAATCAACATGCTCATCAAGGTAGTGTCAAGAACCAAATTACTACTTCTATTGCGAAGGTTGAGGTCTCTGCTCTTGAGGTTCTAGTATCTGTTGATTTAGTGGTGTTTAAATCTACTTCTAGAAGTTCAAAACCAAAATTGTTAAAGGAGTTGAAGTATCTTGGTCTGTTGGACCATTCGTTGAAGAATAGGAAGTTAGAAGGGTTGACTAAGAAGCAGAGTAGGGGTCCTTCCCCCTTCATGAATAAATGAGTTCCATAGCTTTTTGGAATTGTAGAGGGGAAAATAAGAAAGAAGCCTCTCGGTATTTAAAAGAAATTATAAAAGATTGACATATCTTTTTTATTAGCATTGTTGAGACTAAAATCTCATCTATTGGTAAGAGTATTTGTGAATTTATGGGTAAGGAGTGAGACTTCATTTTTTACCCCTCTGATAGGTTGTCAGGTGGAGTTATGGTTTTGTGGAATTCAAAATTGGTTTCTTTCTCTATTCAGGATAGTTCTTCTTAATGTGTCATTGGGGATTTGTATTGTGTCAAAGATAGTAGCACTTACGCCATCTCCACGGTTTATGGCAGCAGAGATGTGTACAATCGAAGGAGACTATGGGAAAGTTTGGAAAGGCATTCTCGCTCTAGTCTTTCCTCGATTATAAGAGGCGATTTCAATTGTATCTTATCTCAGGTTGACAAGATGTGTGGAAAGAAATTTACATTTTCTATTAGCCCTCAAGATATGAAATCATTTATGAATAACAATGACTTCCATGAAATAGGATTGGTTGGTCCCAAGTATACTTGGTGCAAAAATAAAAGGGGTAGTGCACATATTTTGGAGAGGTTAGATAGGTGCTTATTAAACTCCAAGGCCCTTCAGTTAATTCAGCAAGCCTTCACGAGGCATTTATCTAGAATTGCCTCCGACTATTGTCCCATCGTGCTGAAAGTTTTTAATTCTGGTTTGCAAAAGAGCAAGTCTCTTAGATTTAAGGATGTTTAGGTTTCTTATCCAGTAGCTATTGCTATTGTGCGGAATTCTAGGGCTAAATTGGCAGCTGGTAATCTTATGGAAATTCTGAACCAAACATCTGAAAGAGCATTAAGATCCTTATATTTTTGGTGTAAAGCTAAAGTTCATAATTTAAATGGCATGAAGGATAAACTGAAATTGAAAATTACGGACCTGCAAATAGAAGAATCAGATAATGGTGGTTTGTCTTAGGATAAGCTCTTGATTTTAAATTCCAAGTTATTGAATTTAATATAACATTGGCTCAGTTAAAAACATGGTGGATACAAAGAGCAAAGGTAAAATGGTTAGAAGATGGAGATAAAAATTCCATTTTCTTTCATGCTATTGTGAATGGAAGAAGAAATTCAAATTGCATTAACCAAGTAATGGATGATATGGACAATTTGGTTGATGACCAAAATGGTATTGAAGATATCTATTTTAGATTCTTCTCTAACAAATGGAGAGAAAGGGCAGGTTTGCTGAGAGGTTGGCCACTATTTAATAACAAATTACATCATAAAGATTGCATTCTTTTGGATGTAGATATTTCCTTTCAGGAAGTGAAATCTGTGGTTAATTACTTGGGTACGAATATTTCCCCTGGTGTCGATGGTATTACATATTCATTTTTTAAATCTTATCAGAGTATTATAAATAATGATGTTTGGCTTGCTAATTTACATTTTTTCATTTGAAAAAAGTCTAGTGAGAGAAAGTCTAGTGAGAGAAAGTTTGGGATTTCAAAATTCTGTTTCGGCGGTTCTTGGTTTTCTTTGCGGCTGCGTAGTCTGGCAATCTGCCAGCCCTCTAGCGGGACGGGGTGGAAACGATGGAGCATAGATGTCTTCTTCCTTTGGAAGCTTGGAAGAATTACAGGAAAAATTTGGCTTTACCGGTTCCTGATTCTTCTGAAGTTTTTAATGGTGGTTCTAAGGTTCTTGAAGGTTTTAACCAGAATTTCAAAGGTTTGAAAGAAAAGCCATTGATTATCAATGAGGGAGGTCTGTTAAACAAGAAAGTGATTCATGTTCATGTCCCTGGTAAAGGTAAGGATTTAATGTAAGGGCATCTTCTAAATTTGAAGGAAATTTTGCCTTTACAGGTCGTGAATAACAATGATGATGGTGGTCGGAGTTTAGGAGCCTCTTCTTCTGCTGGAGGAAAAATTATTCTTAACAAAGGTTTTAATTCGAAATCTCTGCCTTCATCACCGATTAATCGAGATTCTCACTCAGAATCTCCGGTTATCTGCAATACAGAGGATGTAAGTAATATGGATATGAATTTGTCTCTGAAGAAGAATGTTGCTCTCCCAGCGGATGTTCCTGAAGTTATTGTATCCAATTCTAATTATGCTGTGAAAAAGGACGATAATGTGAAGGTGAATTCGGTTTGGAACAGATGTCCGTATGTAAAGGTTCACAATCTGGACCTGGGTTCTTTCTTGTCTGAAGATGGTAAAGTGGCTTTACTTCATGTTGACAAGGAGTTAGAAAATGCTAAAAAATTAGATAAAGCACTTGTTGTGAAAATATTTGAAGAGAATATTCCGTTTCATGTGATCAGCACAACTTGAGAAGACAATGGGATAAATTTGGTAAATTCCATATAACTGGCCTGGGACTTGGCTGGCTTTTGTGCTCTTTTGAAGATTCAAAGGCTTTAGAAAGTATTCTTTTAGGTGGCCCTTGGTGGATCAGGGGGCAAGTTATTGGTTTGGACAAGTGGTCGGTTAATTTCAATCCAACGTCTCTTAAGGGAATTACTTCTCCTGTATGGATTAGATTAACTAATTTACCTCTGCAGTGTTGGGATGAGGTAAACATCTATAGAATTGCTTCTTTGGTTGGCAAGCCGTTTCTTCTTGATGGGAATATGTTCCAGTGGAGTAGAAGGGAATTTGCTCGGATCTGTGTTCGTATCCCTCTTGATTTAAAGATACCACAAGGTGTTTGGGTGAAGGGTTTGGCTGGAGAATTTTATTAGAAAGTAGAGTATGAAGGGATTACTAATATCTGTTCTAAATGTGTTAAAATTGGGCATGCTTTAAAAACATGTGCTTAGTTGAAGGAGAAAGTGATTATGGATTCCAGTATTGCTATTCCTACTGGTGTGGTTGGTGGACATGTCTCTCAAGTGATGGTTGTGAAATCTATTGCTGAAGGTGGGAAGGATGTTGATAATTCCTGGACTCAAGTGAAGCATGGTAAAAGAAGATTTAATAAGATATCTGATAATACAAGATTTTTTAACAAAAAAATTTCTGTACCTATGAAGAAAATATTTCTTCCTAAACCTGGAACTTCTAATTCAAAGATGATGGGTAAGTTGATAGAGGAGCATGTTGAAGCTAACAATGATATCCTCACTCCTAATGCGGTTGTGAATGTAAATTCTATGGAAGATTTACCTGTTGAGAAAGCTCTGGTGGAGAAGGAGGCTAAATAGGGTATTAATTCAGATGTCAATCATGTTGTGGAAATTCTTAACAAATTTGATGTTTTATCAGAATTAATAGAAGTTAATGAGGCAGAAGTGTTTGACTCTAAAAATGTGATTGGTGTTGAGGAAGGCGAAATCTTGGAATCTAATACAGAATTAGCTTTTAACGTCTCTGATAAAGGCTTAATTCAGCAACCTGAAGACTCTCGAAAGGAAGATATGGAGTTGTCTGCCCATCTATGGGTGGAAATCAATCCTCTGAGAGAAAGTCTAAACTTCTTAAAGAGCTTAGTTCCCTTGGATCTGGCAACGTTATTCCGCATAACAGGAAGATGGGAGGTGGAAGAGCTAAGAAGGTTGGGGGGCCTTCCCCCATTATTAAGCAATGACTTCGTTATTATTTTGGAATTGTAGAGGAGCCAAGAAGGTGAGGCTGCTCTATATCTTAAGGAGATGGTCAAGGATCATAGGGTGTTCTTTGTAGGTTTATTGGAAACAAAAATTAATTCTCAGGACAATAGTCACCTGATGAAATTTTTGGGCACAAATTGGGATTCTTTTGCAGTTCCCTCGATTGGCTTATCGGATGGACTTATAGTGTTATGGAGAAGTGATTTAGCAACCTTCTCGGTTATTGAAGCTACGTCTCAGATGATCTTGGGTAAACTGGAGGTTCACGGCAAAGGAAGTTGGATTGTTGCTTCTGTTTACGACAATACAGATGCCCAAGAGAGGAGGAGACTTTGGATTGATATTGAGAAGCATTTTTCTAATGATCTCTCTATGATAGTGGGAGGGGATTTCACTGTGTGCTATCACAGTCTGAGAAAAGAGGAGGTAAGAAATTCTGCTTAACTCAAGGATCAAAGGATTTCAATAATTTCATGATTACTAATGATCTTCATGAGGTGAACTCGTTGGGATCAAAATTCACTTGGTGTAACAATAAAAATGGTAATGCCCGGATATTGGAAAACTTGGATAGGTGTTTAATTATTTCCTCTGCTTTAAACATCTTACACCTTGCTATAGTTAAACACTTAGCCCGCATTGCATCGGATCATTACACTTTACTGTTGGATATCTACAAACCGAGGGAAAATTTTACAAGGGAGATATGTTATGAAGAGACTTGGGCGTCCTATCATGGAGCTGCTGCATTGGTGAAGAAAATTTGGCTTAAAAAATGTTTGTCTGATCCTCCATCTGCTCTCAACTTAAAACTTAAGAGAACTCTAAGAGGGCTCTTTTACTGGAGTAAGGCTAAGTTCTTGGATCTAAACTCACTCAGGGATAAATTGAAGATAGAGATTTAGGAAATTCAGCTGGAGGAGGATGAAGGCTGGATCTCTTTTGATAGATTACAGCTTTTGAGGTCTAAAATTAATGAACTCAATGTGACTTTGGCTAGACTCAACACTTGGTGGAGACAAATGGCTAAAGCTAGATGGATGGATGAAGGTGATCGTAATTCATCTTTTTTTCATACTTTGGCCAATGCTAGAAGGAACATTAATTGGATTAGTCATATCAATACTAAGGATGGTGTTATTTCAGAAGATGTAGCTTTGATCCAAAAAACTTTCTCAGATTTTTTCAAGTTGAAATGGCAACAAAGAAAATGCTCATTAGAGGGGTGGCCATACTCATCTAATGTCATTAGTAATGTTGACCAAACTATGCTTGATGCTGAGTTTACTAAAGAGGAATTGCAGGTGGTTGTGGAAAATTCTATAATAAGCATTTCTCCCGGATTGGACGGGATTACTTTCCCTTTTTTTAAAGACTTTTGGGAAGTAGTTAAAGAGGATGTGTGGCTTGCGGTTAATCATTTCCTGATTTTAGGTGTAATGAATTGGTCTTGGAAAGAAACCTTGATTGTTTTGATCCCGAAAATCAATAGTCCTCAAGAGCCTTCCCACTTCCGTCCTAGCAGTTTGTGTATGACTATTTATAAAATCATAGCAAAAATGTTATTGAATATATTGGAAAGAGTCATTCATAAGATCATCTCGGTGGACCAAGCAGCATTTATTTGAGTTCATTCTTTATCTGATCATGTTCTGCTAGCTCAGGAAGTATTTAACAAATTCAGGTGGTCTAAGTCTAGAAGAGGGATGTTAGCAATTAAGCTTGACATGGAGCAAGCTTATGACAGCATGGGATGGCAGACATTAAGGCAAGTTCTAATTCGTTTTAATTTTCCTAATAGATTTATGGAGCTTTTACTGCAATGTGTGTTGGATCCCAAATATTGCATTTTGATTAATGGTAAGAAGGCTGATTGGATAGAAGGAAAATGTGGATTTAGGCAAGGTTGCCCTTTATCTCCATTTTTATTCATTTTATGATCTCAAATTTTGTCTGATGCTTTATTCTTAAGAAGAAATGTATTGGGAATTTTGATTTCTTCTTCAGCTCCTAGAGTTTCCCATTTACTTTATGCGGATGACATCTTAATTTTTGCGGAGGCAAAGATGAAAGAGGTTAAAGAATTGAAGAAAATTATTTCTAACTATTGTAGTTGGACGGGGAAAAAGGTTAACTCTTCTAAATCTATGATTCTTTTGGAAAGAATACCAGGAGAAGCACCCAAGGTAAAATTGTTAATCAGCTCAAATTCACGGTTGTGAAGGAAATTAGCTATCTTCGTGTCAAAATGACTATGAGAAGAATGGTGGCATCAGATTTTTAGCCTCTATTGGATGCTGCAACCAGTAAATTGAATACATGGGGTAAAAGATGTATTTCTTTGGAGGGTAAGCTGATTTTAGCTAAATCAGCTTTCCTATCTCTTCCTCTGTTTTTGTCTACTCTTTCCTTGGGTCCTTTGAGTATTCTCAAAGTATTTGACAAGATGTGTAGAAGGTTTTTATGGAGTAAAAACAATGGTAAAGCTGGCCTTCATTATGCTTCTTGGGATTTATTATGCAGATTGAAAATTGAGGGTGGTAGAGGACTATTCTCAGCTGTTTTGATGGTTGGTCCATTACGAGCCAAGTTTGCTTGGAATTTTTTCACCAAGCCTAATTCTGTTTTGAATCTCATTCTTAAAGCTAAGTATGGTGGAGATGTGTGGTCGGATATAGTGAAGCAATGTTGTTCTCCAACTTGGAAGATTATTACTATGGGAGCTTTTTTTCTTAAAAAAATTGTTAGATGGGAGGTATCCAATGGTAATTCTATCAACTAGATGCAGACTCATGGATTTTAGATAGATGTCTTGCTTCTTGGCTAACATTTATCAATATTCAGGATAATTCTATGTTCCTTCTTAGCTCTTTTATTTCCAATGGCCATTGAGATCTGGACAAATTGAAGATTGTATTCGGCGATCATCTTTTAAATCTTATTTTTAAAATTCCTATCTGGGCTGACAGGACTTCAGATTCTATTGTTTTGAATGGCAAATTTTTTGGGAAATCGATTACAGCATTAGCATATGAAGCTTCTTTAGTTCATAAGGAAGAGTTTGTTCACTGGAATTGGTTAAAAAAATTTAAGTTGAAATCGAAAATTGAACTTTTTTGGTGGAGACTTTGTTATGATGCTATACCTTCTAATTCTTTTCTGGTAAAAAGAAAGTTAAGTAATTATTCTGGATGTCCTAGAGGATGTGGGGAAGATGAAGACAACAGCCACTTAGTTGGAAACTGCTCCAAACTCAGGAAGGTAATTGATTTACTAAATTGTTGGGGTTTCAATATTCATGTATTTAACTGTTTCGAAGATTGTGTGCACGGTCTTCAAAGTGACGTTGGGAAGAATTTGCTTTCTGCAAATATTTTTTGTAATACGGTTTGTCTTGTATGGAAGAACAGATGTAAGTTAGTTCATGGTAATAATGAGGATTCAGATAACTGCAATGCTGCTAATGTTATCTCTTTTGCCGTGAGAAGCAACTTTCTTAATCTCCAACCGAAAAATTGGGATGCTAACCAGCTTTTTTGCTAAATTCTACTTGGCATCCTCCTCCTCTCGGATGGATTAAAATAAATGTAGATGCTTCTCTTAAGAAGAATCATTTGGCTGGTATAGGTGGCGTTGTGAGAGATGAGAAGGGGAGGTTTTTGGTTGCTTTTGGCAAGAATTCCTTGCATTGGGACATATCACATTTGGAGTTATTAGCTGTTCTTTATCTGAAGAATGTGGTCAAAAATTGGATGTTTGAGGCTCAAGGTGTGATCATTGAAGGGGACAACTTGAATATCATCAAAATTTTAAAGAAATCGGTCAAAGATTGGAAGGTTAGTAGAGTTATTGATTATAATTTGGCTTTCTTACTTGAGTTTAAGCAAATTGTATTTTCTCATTCTTATAGGAATGGGAAAAAATTAGCGGATATTTGTGCTAATTTGGCTCTTGAGAGGTCTTTTTTATGCGACGATCTACATGATGTTATGATTCCTCCTTCTTTCTTGTATTTCTTGAAGGAGGAATGTGATGCTTTAGGTTTGATTTGAGTTGTTGTGTTTTGGTTATTTTTAATGCAATTTCAGCATTTCTTTCAAAAAAAAAAATTCACATTTTTTCTATTCAGGAAATATGTGTTCTAAGTGGAAGGATACACTTGTTATTCTTATTCCCAAGGTTTCAAATCATGTTCTTCCTTCTCATTTTCGTTAGATTAGTTTGTGTTTATCTATTTATAAGATCGTGGCAAAGATTTTACTTAATAGACTTATGATTGTTATTCATAAACTAGTTTCGGAGGTTCAAGTTGCTTTCATCAAAGGGAGGACTATTTCAGATAATATTCTCTTGGTCCAAGAACTCTTTAATAAATTTAGGTATTCTAAATCTAAAAAGGGTTTGGTGGCAATTAAAATTGATATGGAGCAAGCAAACGATATCATGGCTTGGTCAACTCTTAAGCAAGTTCTGTATTCTTTTGGTTTTCCTGTTCGATTTTCTAATCTTGTGATGGATTGTGTTGTTGATTCTTAGTTCTCTATTTTTGTTAATGGTAATAGAACGGATTGGATTGAAGCTAAAAGTGGCTTCAGGCAAGGATGTCCCCTCTCTCTATATCTTTTTAATCTTTGTTCTCAGTTGCTATCCAATGCTTTCAATTTTTATAGAAGTCAGTTGGGAATCAAAGCTGCTCTAAGTGCTCTTAAAATAAGTCATTTAATGTATGCTAATGATATCTTGATGCTCTTTGAAGCCAAACATATTTATATTAGGAGAATCAGGAAAATTATTGCTTATTATTGTCGCTAGACAGGGCAGGTGGTCAACATTCAAAAGTCAAGTGTGATCTTGGGGAAATTTGTCCATCAGGTGAATAGAAGGTATATTTTGAACCTGATTATGTTTAAGGAGGTTAAATATATGGTTTATTTGGAAATTAAAATGCCTTTCAGAAGGTTATTTGTGGCGGATTTTTTGTTTATTTTGGAGAAGACTGCTAGCAAGTTGAGAATAAGGGGTAAGAATCATATGTCTTTAGCAAGGAAACTTATTTTGATAAGATCGGTTATCTTATCTTTACCAGTTTTCTTTGCTTTGCATACTCCGGCACCTATTAGTATCTTGAGAAAGATTGATAAGATGTGTAGGGATTTTTGTGGAACAAACAATGGGGAAACCATGGATTACACTATGTTGCTTGAGAGGAACATTGCAAACCGATGGAGCTAGGAGGCCGTGGGCTACATTCAGCAGAATCTATTGTTGATCCTCTTCGAGCAAAGTTTGCTTGGAATTTTTTAAATTCTCCTGGTTCTCTTTTAAATAAGATGTTGAAAGCAAAATATGGTGAGTTCAGAGATGTTGATTACCAAAGGTATAGATCCAATACATGCAAGGTTGTTTCTAGTAGGTTGATAGCACTCCAACCGATGGTTAGGTAGAAATTTGCTATAGTTTCTTCTATAAATGTACTAAAGGATGCATGGATTCTAGATAAGAGCTTGGAAAGTGGCCAACATTTGTTGCTATTTTGGATGAGGACTTCCCTTCTCTTAAAGCTTACATTGTTGGAGGATGTTGGAATACTATTGAGCTTCACAAATGGTTTGGTACTTGCTTAGTTGAAACTATTGCTCATATAATTATTTATCCAGAAATATCACATGATAAGTTGGAATTAAAACTTTTTGGGAAGGTCTATTGCTTCCTTAATTGCCAAAATCAGTTTGATGAATAGGGAATCAACATTTTATGGGAGCAGGTTGAAAAATCTGTACTTGTCTCCTAAGGTGGACTATTTTTGGTGGAGACTTTTGAAGAATGCCATTCCCACAAATGATTTTTTAATGAATAGAAGATTGGAAAATGATAATTCTTATCCAAGGGGTTGCATCGATGTGGAAAATCTGGATCATGTTGTTATTGGGTGCTCTATGGTTGAGCAATTTGTGGAGCTATTGAATAGTTGGAGATTTCTTGTGCCAGTTTTCTCAAATTTTGTGGAGTGCTATAAACATTGGATGCTTTGTTAGCAAGAAATTCATTCATGGGAAATCTTTATTATAATTTGATCTATTTGATCTGGGGTAGCAGGAACCGAGGAAGCATGGAGATAAGGAGTTTGGTTTGTGCTATATTGCTTCAGAAGCTATTAGTATGGCTTCTATTTCTTTAAACTTTAATCTTTATTCGGATTACTGGGGTCCAAATCATCTTAGGCTGTCTTCAAACTCTTGGCATCCTCCTCCTGCCGAATGGATTAAAGTTAACTTTGATGCAATCCTATTACCATCTAATCTAGCTATTATTGTAGGTGCTTTTAGGGACCATAACGGCAGATTCTTAGCTACTTTCGGGTATAAATGTATTCATTGGGATGTTGGACTTATGGAATTGCTTGCATTTCTAGCATTGAAGAAGATAATTATGGATTGGATGATGGTTGCTAAAGGTTTAATAATTGAAGGGGATAATTATAACGTCATGAAGTATCTACAAAACTCGGCTAGCAAGGTAGCTTCGAGTATTCATGAGGATGGTGTGGAGGACTTATCATTTCTAAACAACTTTTGTTTTCTTTTATTCAAAGTCATTTCTAGGAATTGTAATAAGTTACCCGATTGTTGTGCTAACTTAGCTTTAGATGGTGATTTCTTTTGGGATGTTCTTGACTTCAATAAGTTACCTCCTAGTTTTCTTATTCTACTAAAGGAGGAAAGTGATAGATGTTCTATCTCTTAGTAGTTTGTATTAAGCTTCTATTTTTCTTGTTTAATGCTATTAGCAATTCTGAAAAAAAAAAAAATCAGGTAGGTAGGCCTTCTAGTTAAGGAGGCTTTGGGAAAAGAAGTGCCTTGACTTACTTAATATTCAATTCAAGGAGCGGATTGTTAATTATATTTCTAATTAATTTAGTGAATCAAATATTAGTTGTAATTAGTTTAAATAATTTGCAGTAGTTTGTTACTTAAATATTATTTTATAGTTAACTAAATTTCTCTTATGTTGCCTCTATTGTATAGCCTTATATGTGGCTTGGTTTCTTGTTTCCTATTCTTTTAAGTAGTTGAAGAATATCTCTTTTATGAGACACTTAGAGAAAAAAAGCAAACAAATCAAGTGAGAAAATCTAGAGAGCAGTTCTTATTTGGAATAGTAGAGGGGAGAACTAGCAAAAGATTGAGAGGCTGGTCGTGTTGAACCATTTATATGCTTATATTCTTGAATGTTTTGTGGCTAATTTTATGATTCTTTTATTTATCTTGTTTATGTTTAATTTTGGAAGATTCTTCATTAAGAGATTTATAATATTGTTTATTATTTTATTTAAGAAGTATTCATCCCTTGGTAGTAGGTTGTATAATTATAATTATATCATGCAATTTCATATATAATAAGTTCTTGCAAATTGAAATAAACAAAATATATATTGATTGACAAGTTTTTTTAATGATATTATTCAAAGAAGTTAGTGAAAGAAATTTTCATTAGCACTGAAAGCATTGTTTGAGGGTTTTGAGTTTGAAAATAATTATACCTAAGGTGAGGAATGTATGGGAAAAAAATGTGTCGCCGCTACATAGATTTTTATTTCTTTTATTTTTTAATAAAAATACAACATTGAGAACAAAGTATAGTCTTAGGAGTCTGACACAATATTTTATAATGGATTCAATGTCAAAATAGTGTCTTAGAAAATTATATTTCTATGATCAAACAGAGTTCAAAGAATAACATATCCTCTCAAAAGATGAACATGAAATTCTATAGAATGTGTTTAAAATAGAAAAATGGTTTTTGATATGTTTATCCATTCTTTTATTTAGATGTAACAAGGACAATATCATATCATCTTAAAAAGATGAACATAACATCTTAAAGACATCTAAAAATAAGAACGAGTTTTTATAAAATTCATCATTTCTAAAGTTGAATATAACAAATAGAATATTATATTATGTGGAAAGATAATAATAATATTCTATAAGTATTTTTAAAATTAGAAATATAGTTTTTCAAAAGATATTTGCATTCCTAAAGATTTTTCTCTTGTTCTATAGAAATAAAAAAAAGTTTTATTTTAATCTGGAGTTCCCAAATCTTTATAGGGGCAAACCCCTATAGTTATTTATATCTTAAGAGGGGTTCTCCAAAGAAAACTCTCGATTAAATCAGCAATTTTATACCCTTTGATTACAAAATGGAAGACAAGGAAAGAAGCAGGAATTTTTTAAGGAGAAAGATCAACTTTAAATAATTATTAATGAGTCAAAGGAGGAAATGTAGGAGGTATTAAATTCTAAGAAGCTCAGAGACAACCTCAGTCTATCCTACATTGGGCTTTATATTTTAAAAGTGAATTTTTATGTTTTAGTAAGTATTTTGTTATAAAGTTGGGATTATATTCCCGGAGGATGCGGGCTTAAGATTTAAAAATCAACCTCAAAACCAAAATCTATGTTTGTACTACAAATAACTGACCAGAACCAATCTAATGAAGGGCAAATCTAAACTTACGCCAGCCTGCATTGGGGAGCCAGCTAATCCCCTAGGCACATTGAAACCATGTGTCTGATCTCTTTATGAAAGATGGGTAGAGACTTTCTTTAAGTTCTAAATAATTTGGGGAAGACATCTAAGTCATATTCTAATTGAACCCTCTACTTATGTAGGGTAAATGAGGCTTGAAAGTAAAATACAATTAAAATTTTAGACTTTTTAATTTATATCTAATGCAATGCATGTTAATTGACTTAAATGCATAAAATGATTATGAAGTAGTTTTAAAATATGTATTAGAAAATTAGATTTTTTTTCCTTAGATATTGAACAACATTCCCTTGAAAGAACTGCACCCTAATAGGCTAGGTGGTTTGTCAAAACCCATAGGCAGAGAGGAGCCTAATAAGGAAGAAAAGGTAATAATATGCATATGCAGACTCTCCACAGTCCCGATCTTAATTTTTAGATCATTAATGCTTTTATGTGAGCCTAAACATTTTATTAGAGTTTTAAGTATAAAAATTTTATTCGTACCATCACACAAACTCTGATCGTATCCAATCTAAAACAAATATAGCATGTAAGGAAACTTAGAAAAATAGTTAATTCTACTACGCAAATAATGTAAATAGACAAATTAAATTATCCAAAATATAATGTCTATTGTCCATATGGAAAGTGCCACTTTATTTACAACCCATAATTTCCTAAAAAGTAAAGTGGCCAGGCACCACTAATAATAAACCCTTATTTTAATCCTAAGACTAGCGCAAGTGATTTTGAAATGGGATATCTCTTTTTTCGTCAGTTCTTCATCTTCTCTCCTTAGCCTTCTTTCGTTCTGTGAGCTCCTTGAATCCATCGGGTCTGGATATCCAAATGAAAGGAAACTCATTCTAAAGGGGTATTTTCTTTTCCCATTTAGATATTAAAGTCATCCTAACTTGTCTTTTAAAATAGAATAAACTATTCCTCTAAGAGATATTCTTTTCTTTTTAGTTTCCAAGTTGGATGTGATATCCTACTTTCGAACCACTTTCACATTACATCTCCTTTCAAATAAATTTACTTTACATTTCATATATAAAAGAAAATTTAGACCACCTGCAGGGTTATCCTAAGTACTTTATCCTAAGCAGTTATATATATGAATTTAAATTAAATTTCATCAGCCACACTTTGTCATACTCTTTTAATTTTAAAGAGGCTTAGCATTTTTCTCTTGCATAAAATTTTATCAGTTTAAATATTTAATTTGCCAATATTTGATTTAGCCCTGCACGAGCATAGCCACATGCAGAAAATTCTATGAGCATTCAAATTGTTCTTAACCTAGGGGTAATATATACCCCATCACATCAATTCTCAGATTACAGGAGTAAGTAAATAAATAAACACATCAACCATTATGACCAGCATGTAGTGAAAGTTTTGAGAAAGCCCATCACACAGCAGCAAGAAAGTAAACATCGGTCTAATCTAAAGCTAGAGTTAGTTATCCTAACAAACAAATCTAAGTATGCATAATAAGCTATGTGGTTTGGGTATGTTCTAGGTTAACTATTAGTTGAAATTTTCTAATTGATTGGATTAAGTTTGTTGAAAGGCCAAGGAAATTTTATGTTTGAATTTAAATTTTGGTGACTTTAATATTTTGAACTTCATTTTAAATTGAATTTTAACTATTAAAGTTATTTAATAAGATTAGTTACTTAGGATATTTTAATTAATCTTTTTTTAGATTATTTAATTTAATTATTTATTGAAATTTTAAATGATTTATTTAAAATTTTTGTGATTAATTAATTTTAAATAATTTATTAACTTATTGATATTTATCAAATTCTTGAGGATTTTATTTAATTTTTAAAGATTTAATAGATTTTTCATATTTATTATTATTATTATTATTATTATTATTTTGATTTTAATTTATTATTTAACTCCCTTTTTTTAAGTTTTATATAGTTAATTTGTTACAAATTTTTATTAGATCCAATTCTTATTTAATCATATATGATTATAAAGATTTTTTTTTTAATTTTACAATTGATTTATCCCTATTATTTTCATAATTTTAATTTATACATTTATTTTATAGGTTATTTGAATTATTATTTATAATATAGTTTTTAATTTTTAAAGAGAATTTGAATGATCGCTTGATTATTATCTAGGGCTGATTGCATTTAAGTAAAAGGTATCCACTAATCCTAAGGTGAGGTGTCAATAAGTTTTCATTGTTTTATGTTTTCTTTCCTAAAGGGTGCATGAATCCTAAATCTATGTTTTCTAAGACCCATCCTTAATTTGTGTCCTTAAGTGTCATCAATGTTATATAGGATGAAAGTATTATTACAAATCCTTTAAATATAAGCATGGCTGTAAATGGGTTTTCGGTTCCAAATAAATAAAATCTAAATAATAGAATGAAAATAACTTGTAAGTAATTTTGAATTTAAAATGCATAATAAACAAAACTAAGGTTTCTATAGGGCCCTAAGATTGGAAATTTGCACAATCCCATCAGTGGTTTTGGGCCTTAAGGTTTATCTAAGTTCTAAAATACTTACATAGTATTGGAACCAATGCTTGATATTTTCACTGTAGCACCCCCACCTGATTAGATGGGGGCGACTAACACCTTTATCCTTTTTCCCTTTTGAATTGTTGATCGATATCATTCCTCGCAGTTCATGGAAACAAAGGGAAAAAATAGGTATGAGAGCATGTTTAACACACAAAAATAAAATAATTAAAGAATACTATTTAAATTAAAATGTACCTTTTTTAAGTCTTAAACAGTGGTTCAGTTAATTGCCTTTTGAACTTTTCACTTTTGAAAGCATATTTCACATTTTTCCAACATTCACCTCGAGGCACAAGAAAGGGAAAGTAGTAGAAGAAGGGAGAGAGTGGGGTCGAGAGAGAGAAAAAGAATGGATTGCTTTCTTTAAAACTTTTATTTTCTAATAAACACCCAACTAACGCACTCTCCAACGTCCACACCTTTCATCTTTCAACACATATACACACAAATCATCTTTCACACTCACATTCAAAATTCATTCTCCAAAGCATACCTCTTTTACCTTTCAAAGATCACACAATCATGTTTCAAAACATAAATATATCAAAGCACTTTACTTTACTCTATCAAAACTCCACAATTCACTCTTCCTCTCTCTTACACATCACCTTTTCAAAAAGAACATTTTTGATTCTCCAACAATCAAGCTTCACTTTACCATTCAAAGACCACACACTAAACTTTTCATTTAAACAAACACTTTTCGCATTTCACAATATATACAATTTTCAACTTTTCGAAACACATAAATCACTTTTAAAAAATCCGAACACTTTACTTCTCATTTTTGCCACACAGAACTTCTCCAACCTACACATTCACCTTTAAAACATATAATCACCACTTCCCACTTTTCACACACCTAATGTTCCAATTTTACACACAAATCACTTTTCAATACACATAAACACTCCACTTTCAACTTTCAATGCTCTTTTAACACATCACAACTTTTAATACACAAACTTTTCAAAACATTTCAACTCTTAAAACATACAATTTTGATATGATACACCTTTTGATATGCATATACATATTTCACTTATCAACTTGTACACAAAACCACTTCACTTCTAAAGCATGCACACTTACTTTTCAAAATTAAACAATTCATTCTTTTTTTTAATGTACACACACTTTATAAGAATTCACAAACTTCACTTTTCCAAAATAACATAATTTTATTCAGTTCACTTTTTCAAAACACTTTACACAACTTCTCTTCCAAGGCATTTCAACATACAATGCTATTTGTAAACTATAATACCAAATGTTTTTTTTTTTCTCTCTTATTACAAAATAATACTAAAAATGATGCCTCAAGAATAAAAAAAAAAAAAAAAAAAAACTTAAGGGACAAATTACAATTGAGACGATTATTCAAACAAACATTGCTTTCTAAAGGGGAATAAATGTGTACATAAAGAATGAACTCTTGTCCCTTTATTGCATGCTACATATTGAACCTAACTTATAAATACCGACTATTACCACCTAAAACAAAAGAAGGGTTCATGCTTTTTCAAGCCTTAAAACATAAAATAGGCAAAGTTGTCCTAACATACAAGTAATATATGATATCAAGTGTATATGAAAACTTTTCCAATTTAAACAAAGTCCACCAATTGCATCAAGCTTTTGTTAAGAGGTCATGTTCGACATTATTACATATAAATTACTTGGTAAGAAGATCAATATCTAACATTGATAATGAGATAAATATTTAGTAGGATAGAGGTAGGATTTCTCATTTTGAACAACCACCACGAGTCATTATTTCAATGTATATCATCAAGAACAAAATAAACCCCCTCCCCCCTTTTTCATCTTTCCAAACTCAATGAAGAATTCAATGCCGCTGGTTTTAGAGTTTCTTTACAATTAATTGGTAATTTTTTTTATAGATTAATGTAATAATCTTAGTAACCCATGAAATATCAAGTTAGGAAAGAAACCCATGATTTCAATAAATTCTTTTTATATATAACTCATCCTAATGCAAAAAAAAAAAAAAAGAGTAAAAGAACTTTCATACAATCTGAATTTCACAGTTGCAACAAGAAGACATCAATGCAATTTCCATCACCTTTCTTATCAACAGGAATCTCAAAGAAACACCAATGACTCACAAACATTACAAGCAATAGGAAGAGATTCTAGAAATAATGCCTCTATAACCTCCCTTTTTCATTAGAGAACAAACATTAAACCTCAAAGTGAAAAAAATGAGATAGCAATGAACTAGTGTTTTTTTTTTTTTAGAAAAAGAGGATTAGGGAGAAGAAAAAAATGGCAAGAAGAAAAAAAAAACCTAAACTCTCAGCTTGGATAAAATGAGTGATCAGACAAGGCGGCTAGAAACTATCTATCAGGGCAAGTCGGCAGAAGAGACGGAGAAAGAGTCTCGGCTAAGAGTTCAATCCACGAGAGTGAAGGAGGTGGCAGACCTAAGGCTTCTTGCCAATGGAGATCTCAGTCCTAGGGTTGTGTGAAATAGAGAACAATGGAGAGGGAGGCTATTCTTACAAATAGGAAGGAGTCAAAGGGCTGGTCTGCATGCGAGAGTGAGCAAGATGGAGATGACGTTCGTTTTGACTGGAGTTTTTTGAATCGAAGAGGGAGAGGAGAGTTGATTTGTGAATGAGAGAGTGGGAGAGAGGGTTTAAGTAGCTTCCAAAATAATAGGAGAGAGATTATGGGGAGGGTTAGAACCGGCCTAACCGCTATAAAAAACTTAACTTTTAAGGATATATATATAAAGATACTTTTATTTAAGTGCCTTTATAAATATTTATTAAGGCATGTTTTTCCTCATGATAATTAACACGATTTGGTGCAAAGAGGACATCGTGAGCTAATTAGTAGTGATTTGGCGCTAAGAGGACATCGTGTAGTAACTATACTTATTGTGCTCGCGCGCTTCTTCTTGTTCGCCTCCTTCAACGGATTGCCTCTTTCACTTCTTATAGGCTTTGCTAAAACACTTCTTATTCGCCTCCTTCAACGGTTTGCCTCTTTTACTTTTTCTAGGGTTTGCTAGCCCGCTTCTTCTTGTCCGCCTCCTCTAACTGTTTTCCTCTTATAGGGATCACTAGCCCACTTCATCTTGTTCGCTTCTTCTTATTCTCCTCCTCCAATTGTGATGGCCGTACCAGATAAAATGCTTTTATTCACTACCTTTATTCCTTTGAATGTCGAATGCCACTGTTTGTGGCTCAAAATATTTTTTTTCTATTTTTATTTCTAAGGTTTTTGAGATTCTCATAATTTCTGAATGATCGATTGAAAGCTAACTGTTTGCACAGTGCTGAAAGGTAATTTTTCCACTCATCTAGATCAAACCTAGGTAATAAAAGAAGGGGATTCAAATTTTACTTTCTTTCATGCCTTTGCTAATGGTAGAAGGAATGGCAATTCGATCAAGCAATTGAAGAATGAGGATGGAGAGTTGATTGAAGATCCGACTATTATAAGGAGCAGCTTTTTTCAAATTTTCTGCAGCAAATGGAAGTATAGGAAATGCCAATTGGTCAATTGGCCTCCAATTGAGAACATCCTGAAGCAAGAAGAATGTGAAATCTTGGAGGCTATTTTTTCTTTGGAAGAAGTTGATAAGGTGATTAGAGAACTTGGCAACAACATTTCTCATGGAGTGGATGGAATAACATATTCCGTTTTCAAAGTATATTGGAAGATCATTGGGATGGACGTATGGAAAGCTATTCAACTATGCTTTACTTCAGGTAAAATGTCTTTCAAATGGAAGGAGACATTGGTGGTACTTATACCCAAAGTAAGTAATCCTCTATCTCCCTCAAATTTTAGGCTAATTAGCCTATGCATGTCAATTTACAAAATTGTGTCTAAAGTACTAATGAATAGATTGATAAAAGTAATTCACTGCTTAGCATCTTAGGAACAAGTGACATTCATAAAAGGGTGGGCATTATCTGAGCTTATGTTTCTTGCTCAGGAACTTTTTCGTAAGTTCAGGTTCTTTAAATCTAAAAGGGGATTGGTGGCAATCAAACTAGATATGGAGCAGGCATACGATAGTATGGCTTGGAACACCCTTAAACAAGTGTTGAATTACTTTGGATTTCTAGGAAGATTTTTTAATCTTATAATCGAATGTGTTAATGATCCTGTTTTCTTGGTTCAAATTAATGGAGTTGGACTAGAAGGAATTAAAGGATGGAGCGGCTTTAGACAGGGTTTCCCTCTATCTCCATACTTATTCATTCTTTGTTCCCAATTACTTACTAATGCTTTTTTGTCCTAAGGGAGGAATTTGGGCTTAAAAGTTGCCCCTATGGATCTAAGGATTTCACATTTGTTATTTGCATATGACATTTTGATCTTCTCTAATGCTAAATTGGAGAATCTAAAGAAAATAAAAAAAAAATCACTATGGATTATTGCAGCTGGACGGGTAAGCAAATAAATGTTTCTAAATCCTCTATTATTTATAGTAAGAATATGGAAAGGAGAAGGAGGAGGATGATCTATAAGCTTATGGGGTTCATAGAGGTCAAAGAGCTTAATTACTTGGCAATAAAATTACTTTAAGAAGACTTGTGGCAACAGACTTCTCAAAGATCTTCAAGAAAGTAGAAATTAAATTTGACATATGGGGTAAGAAGTTTATCTCTTCGACTGGCAGAGTAACCCTTATCAAATCGGTGTTACAAGCTATTCATGTCTTCTACACATCAACGTTTTTGATTTTTTAACTGTACTGAAGAAACTTGATAGGATGTGTAGGGAGTTTCTGTGGAATAAAAGAAATGGGGATAGCGGATTACACTATGTGGCATGGAAAGATTTATGTAAACTGGAAAGCCAAGGAGGCCTTGGCATTCATTCTGCTGTAGATACGATGGAGTCCCTTAGAGCCAAACTGGTTTGGAACTTTTTTAAGAATCCAAATTCTATACTTAGAAAATCTTTATCTGCTTAGTATGGTAAGAATGTCTGGGATGATGATAGACGACTGAACTCTTCTTCAACATGGAAATTGATGCTAAGTGGAGCCAAGGCTTTAAGGCAAATTGTTAGGTGGATCATTAAAGATGGGACTTCAGTAAATATTATGAAAGATATTTGGATCCTTGATAAAAGATTGGATAGTTGGCCCACTTTCATTGCAAATGAGATTGGCAATTTAACTAATCTGTCTAGCTTTATTTCGGAGGGAGTATGGATACCAGAGAAGCTGCAGGAATTCTTTGGCGAGGAAATGTTGAAAGTAATCTGCAATATAAAGATTGAGCTGGAGAATCATGAAGATAGTTTGGAACTGTTGAAAATTCATTCGGGAAAAACTATTTCAGCCATGGCAAGATGTGCTAATATTAACGTGGAAGAGAATGAACCAATGCTAGTCCAGGATTGGAATTGTATCAAAAACCTGAAACTTAATCCTCAGGTTTCATTTTTCTAGTGGGAAATTATTAAAGAATGCTATCCCCACTACGGATTTCTTAATGCATACAAGATTGATTGGAAGTAACCTTTGTCCAAGAGGCTGTGATATGAAAGAAGATGAAGAGCATGTGGAAGTGAAATCTTTGGAATTTAAACAGGTAATTCAAAAGGCTAACATATGGGGTTTTGCATTACTAGTTTTAAACAATTTACAAGATTGATTATATTTTTTGAAGAAGCGAAGAGAGGAGAATCCATTTATTGCAAAAATTTATTGTGCATTGGTGTTCAATTCTTGGAAGAGTAGAAACAAGCTAATTCATAAAGGCCAAGAGCTAGGAGCCAAAGTTATTATGACCAATGCTATCACATATGCATCTACTTCATCTTCTAATCTTTATTCGGACCACTGCGGTGCTAACCAGCAGTATAAGCTGATTTCTTCTACTTGGCATCCCCCTCCACCCGGATGGATTAAAGTGAACATAAATGCATCTCTACTTAACTCTAATGAAGCAGGGATTGGAGGCATATTTAGAGATCATAGAGGAAGGATGCTTCTATCCTTTAGATTCTCGGAGGTGCACTGGGACATTGGATACATGGAGTTACTGGCTTTTCGTTCATTGAGAAGAGTTATCAAGGACTGGAAGTTGAATGCTAAAGGCTTAATTTTTGAAGGAGACAACTTTAACGTCATCACACATTTACAGGACTCGGTTAGTCTTGACAACCGAGCGGTGGACTGTTCTAAGAAGGAGGACTTGGACTTTCTTAAGGAGTTTGAGGTAATTCTATTTCATTTTGTTAACAGAAGTTGTAATATGTTAGTTCATTGGTGTGCTAACTATGCTTTGAAAGGAGATTTCTTTTGGGACATTCTAAAAGTCAATAAGGTTCCTCCTTCTTTTTATTCTTTGTTAAAGAAGGAAAGTGATAGGTAGCTATCACTTAGTTTTTTGTTCTTGTTTTATTTCTTACTTTTAATGCAATTGGCAGTTTTATCAAAAAAAAAAAAAAAAGATCAACACTAGGTATAGATAAGATATACATTGAATCATTCTTCCTTAATTTTTTAGCCCCTACTTGGTCTAAATTGAAAAATCATATAGTGTAAGGGGTGTAAAAGCTTTTGCTTTACCATTTGAAGACATTACAACTTTATTATTTATATTACTACTTTTAATTTTAGGTTCCCTTTCTGAACCATTTATGACTAATTAGTGGACATATTCTTATATTTTTCAATTGAAACCTCATTGTGGACTTCATCTTTATGAACTATTAGATCAACTTGAATGGGAATCTACAATCCTTCAGATATATGAGTAGATGAATGTGAAGGTATATTTAAAAATTTTCTTAGAAGATAAATATAAAGATATATCCTAATTAATATGACTCATGTTTATTAGATTTTGTATGACATGTTCAACTAATAATAAATCAATTACATGTTTGAGCATGGAAAAATTAATGGAATTATGAAAAAGATTTGTTGTTGAATGTTGTTTATGAGTAGGGAGAAATTCATCCTTCAACTATTTTTGTTCCTATTACTAATGTTATTCTTCATGACCCTTTTATTGTGATGTTCAAGGATCATGAATATGTTCGAACTGCAGCAATGTCCACTTGTAATAACTACGGTGGATATATTGTTGATGAGGATGGTTTTGCTAAGGTTCAGAAAAAGAAAAATAAGAATTATAAGAGTGTACCTAAACCTACTCCTCGTTCTATCAGTGCTCAAACAATTTTGAACTCTCCTAATAGTTAAGGCTCTTATATAGAATGTGATAGGGGTGTGGGGGGTTCTAATTCTAGAATGAGGGTTAAGAATCATTTTAGAGTGCATAATATTGATGTTCTTATTTTATTAGAACATTTAAATTCTTAATCTAAACTAAGTTCTTCTTATAAGTTCCTTGTTTATGATGGGTTATTTGCTAATTAATCCAATAAAATTTATAAATTATGGAATGAGCCTATGAGTATCAAAATTATTCATGATTTCCACCATGTTATTCATACTCAAGTTATTGTTTCTCATCTTTAGTTTTCTTGTTCCTCTATTTATGCTGCTTTTTGTGTTCTAGAAGAAAAATCCTTTGGAGTTAGTTAGTTGATTTTACTATTTCTTCTAACACTCATTAATTATTTATTCGAACTTTAACACCATCTCTAATTCCTTTGAGAGGATTTATGGTAGACCACATAGACCCCATGCTATGAAAGATTTCAAAAAAGTTATTTTGGATTATAATTTAAAAGATATTGGTTTTTCATGCAGTGCTTTTACTTGGAACAACTCTAACATGTAGAAAAGGCTTAATATAATTATATTAAATGATAAATGAATTTTTAATTTTCCTCTAACACATTTTGATCATCTCAGCATAATGTTGTCTTATCATTCTTCACTATTTCTTAGTATTACTTTTCAAAAGTGCATAATGAGTAGTGTCAAAATATGTGTCTATAACATGATTTATTAACAAAATTGTTGAGCATAATGAGTAGTGTCCTCTAGCCCATAATGATAACATGGGCTTTTATCATAATCAATTTATTAAAATGATACTTTCCATGTCAAGTCTATTTTACTCAAAGAAAGTAACATGGAGCCAAAAGAAAGTGAAATCATGAACAACTCCCAATCTCTTATATTGCATGTTATGTCTTTTATTAAAGTTCTACAATATATATAAAGGACTTTGTTAAATAGAAATTGTGATGTATCATTTCAAGTATACTAAAAAAATTTTATATGCAGTCACATATGTAGTTTAGTCTTTTTTTTGAAAAATGCAAATAGCAATTATCATAAAAGGAACAAAATACAAGCTATAGTAGCGGCTCGCATTCCTTCTTCAGTAAAAAACTAAGAGAAGGAATGTTAGCAAAAGAAGAGCTATCAAAATAAAAGTTTCTATCAAGTGCTAAAGTAGCACACATATCGGCTACCTTATTACAATTCCTATAAATATGATGTAGAATTACCTTATTGAAGTCGGCCAAGAAAATAAAATCTTCCTCCACCCGATTGTAGTATTTCCATCTAGCTTTACTCAAAGAATGTTGAATGAATTTGATAACATTGATGTTATTACCTTCAATTATAACTCCTTTACTCTCTAACATCCACGGTTGAATGAATCTTCTAACAGCTATCACAGCCTCCAATTCAAGGTGAGCACTATCCCAATGCAATTTCCTTTCTCCAAATGCAACCAGCAATCTCCCTTTATGGTCCCGAAAGCATCCACCAATTCCAGCATCATAAGTAGTGAGGAGAGTAGCATCGACGTTTATCTTAATCCACCAAAGCGGTGGAGGGTGCCAAAAATTCTGAAACTCCCTAGGGAGATTAGCACCCCAGCTATCAATGATTGGATTAAAAGATTTAAGCACCGAAGACATCACATTAGCAGCAGTAACTGCAATAGAACTTGCAGATTTCCCATGATTAACATCATTCCTATTCCTCCAATTAAAGTAAACTGCTGTACAGCACATGTTGGCAATATTGGGAGCAAAGCTATCAAGAGTCTTCAATTCCCGTAAACAATCATTAAGAGAATCAAAAACAGGTATGTAGAACCCCCAGTCTTGCATCTTCCAAATAACGTTCCGAAGGTGAATGCAGTGGACTATAATATGCTCCAGGTTTTCATGAACTAGACAGCCTCTAGCACATAAGTCCTCATCTTTAAGCTTTCTATATTTTAAGAAACTATTAGTAGGAATAGCATCTTTACTCAATCTCCACCAGAATAATTCGTTCCTAGTTGGAAGTATCATCTTTTTAAGCCATTTATAAAATCCCATATCCCCTTCAATATTGTTACGTTGTCTGTAAGCTTCAGTTGCACTGTTAGTGATAGATTTGCCAGACAGTAAGCTAATTTCTTCCAGGTAATCTTTGTCTACATTGTTATCAATCGGAATTTGAAGAATGGTAGAAATAAAATCACTTTGGAAGTATCCTTGCAGTACATGGAGATTCTAGCCACCATTATCAGTGATGAAATGATTGAGTTTAAGCCCTTCAAGCTCCAAACAATTAGCATTGATTGGCCATTCATTCAAACATTTGTTAAGCAACCAAGTATCATTAAGAATATATATATTCCTACCATTAGCAACTCTCCACCTTTCTAAAGGTTTTAAGTAATGAGCTCCTTCAATCAAAATCTTCCAAGCAATTGAACTACCATTCCTACTTTTAGCTTCCCACAAGTTATCTACATATTTAGCTAAAATAACTTGAAACAATAGTGAATTCAGATTTTGTAGAATTCTCCAAGACAAACGTGCTTTCAAAGGTCCTGCTCTAGTTACCGCTGAAGGGAAATTCAAACCACCTTTATCATATGGTTTACAAAGAGTATTCCAACCAATGTAATTCATACCTTTCTTACCATTCCCCTTATGCCATATAAAATTTCTACAACATTTATCTATCTCTTGTAATACTTTCATAGGGACCAAAGTATGAGTAGATGCAAAATTAGAAAGTGTAAGAAGAGAAGTCTTAGCAAGAGTGATCTTACCCGCCAAGGATAGATTTTTACTTCCCCAAGAATTCAGCTTCTGCATCATTTTATCCAACATAAACTGGAAATCAGAAAACAGAGTTTTGCTCATCGTCATCTTGATGCCTAAATAATTAATCTCTTTAACATCTTTAAATCCCAACACACTCTTAATTCGGGAGGCAGCAGTTCTATTCATACATTTGCTGAATAAAATCTGAGATTTAGACTTATTGACATTCAAAGCTATCCAGGAACAAAAATCCATCACAATATTCTTTAGTTTTATAGCCAGCTGGGTAGTTGCTTGTGAAAAAACCAGCACATTGTCAGCAAACAGCAAATGGTTCACCTTAGGTGCACGCTGTGCAATCTGAATTCCAAGATCATACCCATGCTGAGACATGGCTAAAAGAACAATTGAGAGCAAAGGATTTAAAGATATGGTGATAATGGGCAACCTTGTCTAAAACCGTTCTCAGCAGTAATCAATTTGGAAGCTCTACCATTTATGATGAAAGAAAATCTAGCACTTCTTATACATTCCAATGATAAGCCTAGAAAAATTCATAGGCATACCAAATAATTTTAAAACTTGGGCAAGAGAATCCCAACACATGCTATCATAAGCTTGCTCCATATCAAGCTTAACCACCATTAACCCCTTTTTTACTTTTTGAGATTCTAAGCTTATGAAAAACCTCATGAGCAAGAAGCAATGGTCAGACAAAGAACGACCATTAATAAATGCAGCTTGTTCTTCAGTGATACACTTGGAAGTAAAACCCTCCATTCTATTAAGAATCATAGTAGCCACTATCTTATAAGTAGTCTGACACAAACTAAAAGGCCTAAAGTTTGAAGGGACAATAGGCTTATTAATTTTAGGAATTAAAACAACAAGAGTATCCTTCCAATCATTATACATGCATCCGGTTTTGAAAAAATTATCAATAGCCTTCCATGTGTCCTCTTCCATGATTTTCCAATAAAATTTGAAAAAAGAGGTAGTAATACTATCAAAACCAGGGGATTTGTTGTTACCTTGACTAAAAACAGCTTTCACCATATCTTCCTTAGTGAATTCAGCATCCAAGATGTTTGCATCTTCCCAGGAAATTCTCAAGTTTTCAGGAACTGAAGGCCACCCAGAGAGTTTAAATTCCCTAGCTGTCCATTTCTTCTTAAAGAATTTAAAAAATACTTCTTCAATTTGATCAAAATCATCAACAATCAAGTTATTTTCATTTTGGATTTGCCAAATCAAGTTACCATTCCTCTTGGCTGAAGCATACTGATGGAAGTGCCTTGAATTTATGTCGCCCTCTTGCTGCCATCTACTCTTAGCACGTTGATTCCTTGATGTGGATAACCTTCCCAAAGTCACATTTAAATCATGAAATTTAGATCTCAATAGATTCAATTTATCAGCCGTAAGACCAATAGAAGCTTCTTGAAGCTGCAGCTGTAAAATTTCTTCCTTCAGCTCAATTTTCAGTGAATTCAACTCCTTACACTTATTTTTGTTCCAGAAATAAAGAGATTTAAAAGATCTCCTTAATTTCCTTTGAAGGATTTCAGTACTATTACCATAATCAGCTTTCCTCCAAGCTTTCAAAACAATATTCCAAGTGGCCGGGTAGGATTTCCAAGTGTCTTCAAATCTAATAAATTTAGATTTTTGATTTTGTGGTTCCATCATGTTAAGAGCAATGGGAGCATGATCCGAAGCAACTCTAGATAAGTACCGAACCTTAGCCATTGGGATTTTGTGTAAAGTTGTAGTATTGAGTAAACACCGATCCAATCTCTCCCAAATTCTAGAATTCCCTTCTTTGTTATTACACCAAGTAAAGCTTGGACCCACAAAGCCAATGTCATGGAGATCATTATTAATTAAGAACATTTTCATTTCTTAAGGTCCTTTAGAGAAATGGAATCTTTTTCCACCCTTCTTATCCTCCTTGGAGAGGATACAATTAAAGTCACCACCAATGATAGTTGGATCATCACCAATCAAACAACCTTCAAGTTCTTGCCACAGATTTCTACGAGATTGAGCGTCTCTACCACCATAAACAGTAGTAATATTCCATTTACCCAAACCATTAATGTTGAGTATACCCATAACAAACTGGGAAGAGTACTTTCAGATTTCAAAGGATGCCATAGTTCTTTTCCACAGAACTAGAATGCCACCCGACAAGCCATTCGCCGGATGATGAAAAAAATCCCAATCATTTCCAATAAGCATATTGATATCACTTCTGTCAAGAGAGGTCATCTTCGTTTCGGTAAGACCAACAAAAAAACCTTCATTGTCTTTCACAATCTCTCTAAGATATAAGGAGGCTTCTCGTTTTCTAGCCCCCCTACAATTCCAAAAAATAAGAGAAGCCATTAAGTAACAATAGGGGGTTTATCCCCTATCATTTTAATTGTTTTCTTCTCGCCTCTCCTCTTTCTTTGATCAGTATCCCGAGGTCCCAAAGATTTCAATTCCTTAGATAATTTGATTTTTCTTGAGTTTGATGAAGGTAACTATGTTCCCCATCTCTTGCACTGTATTTTCAATAATCACATCTGGGATAGAAGCAGTAATACCCGAACTCTCCTTATTTGATTCATTTTTCTTTCCAATAATAGCCATCTAAATGACTTCCCCTTCCTCTAAGTGATTTTCTAGAATTTAAAATCGATTAAAATAAGTGGATGATTCCTGAATCCTTTTTACTTCATCACCACAAACATCTCCCAACCTCTCGTAATCTCCTTGTAATTCTGCTGGCACACCTGGTTCATTCAACATCAAAGTATCCTTCTTGGTTTGATTCACAATTGCAACAGGTTTATACACCTGTTTGACAGGAACATTTGACCCCACGTTTCTGTTTGCATTCTTAAATCTTCTGTTATTGAATTTGACATGTATCCATGGTCCATAACCATCATCTCCTTGCCATTGACAGCTTTTATCAACATCATCGTGAAATTGTTTCAAATCTTTCTTTGCAACAGGTATATTATGTTTTTCCTTAATCTGTTCTAGAGGCACCTCTGGACAAATTGCATTGGTGTGTCTCACCTTACCACAGTGATAACATAGAGAAGTTAACTTCCCGTATTCCACCTTTTGAAATGTTCTTCGATGAATCCCTTCAATCCATACTCCTTTGGGAAGCTTCTTTTCAAGATCAATACGTATGCAGTGCCTAGCATATTCCCTCTTCCCCCTTTTGAAAGAGCTCCCATCAAGTAACATAGGAGTTCCAACAATGGAAGCTATCATAGCAATATTATCTTCGTCCCAACAACTTAATGGCAGACCCGGGAATCAGATCCAAATCGGGGATGAGATACCTTTTAAAGAGTCAATAGAAAAGGAAGGAGACCACTTATCCATACCGATAATATGATTACTAATGTACCATGGCCCTCCACTAAATACTTCATCCATGGCTTCACCGTTAGCAAACGAACACAAAATCCAGTTACGACCCGAGGTCATAAGATGAAAACTGCCAAAAGTGCTCCATTGGAGTCTAAGTTCTTGACTGCAAACAGAGAAGGGAACACCCTGCCCAACCACCTTAACCACCAAAGATTTCTTCAAAACTTGGGAATTAGCCAATTCCTTATCTGAGTTCAGCTTGATTGCCATTCTATCATCTGATAACTGAACAGAATTCTTATTGAAACTCAATCGAATATGTTGAGTCTTTTGCCATGCCGATGTAAAATTGCTTCGAGGACCCAAATTAATCTTCAAATTATCCACAGCATCCGCAATTTTGCCATCTTGTTCAAACATTACAGAAAGATCTTTAACAACATGTTTCTAAATTCCTACTTCTTGCAATCCCGTAAACTTATTAGCCTTCAAAACTAATTTAAAAGACGACACAGGTTTTGTACCCAAATTGCCCAAACCTAGCATATCAAGAACACCTTTTCCTTTACGATCCACGATAGATTCAGACCTCGAGGGAGGTCAAAAACCCTCATTAATAACCAAACAAGAAGAAGTACTTATTGATCCTTGATCACCGTTACGTTCATTAAAGTTTTTGGTACAAGCAGAATTCACAAGGTCATCACCAGGCGGATCATCATTTAGCTTGCCTCCGGCACACCGCTGCCGGCGGTTCGGAATCATCATCCACCTTCACCGATTTGATCGCAGAAAACCCGCGAAAATCAAAATAAAAAAAGAAGAAGATAGTTTAGTCAATCTCACTAAATAATGTAATTTCATGTTTTTTCTATAGTGGCATTTCTATTATATTTTTTCCTGCTTGTTTTTATTAGATTTTTTCACCAACAAATCAATTAATATAATATAAAAAATACATCGCATTTCATTCATTCAAGTCATTCCATGAAGAGCCTTCATAGTTGAAAATTACAAGAAGCTAAAGAGGTAAATTGCAATATAATTTCACCTGAAATGCAGGAACTCCATCAAAGCCTCTTAAACAATTTGAAAATTTTAACTAGAAATTGGAAAAATTAACAACACATGCTCTAAATATATAAATAGCATATTATGCCGCAATGATAATGATACTTAAGAAAAGTAACATAATAAAAGAATAAAAACTAAATATTCAGCTTAACATTAGCATTTCAAATATTCAATGCAAAAGCTCAAAGGATATGATATCTAAATTAGTCCTCTTGAAACAACCAGCATCATATTAAAATACAAGAAGAAACATAACTCTCAAAGAAGGGAAGAAAAAAAGAGCGTCTAATGCATGATGGAATGAAGTTCTAATGGCACACCTCTAGTGCATTATTTATTTAAAGAGGATCAGGTAGAAACTAAAAATTTAATGCCCTCAACCTTTAGCGAATATACCTATACAAATTATTTCAAAAGAATTTAAAGCATATACAATACACACATGGAAATGTTAAGATAAAAAGAACATCAGGAAGATGTAACAATAAGTAGAAAAGTAGAATTGAAATTTTCTTGACTAGGGTTACAATTAAGTTGGATTGGCTCAAATTGATTTCCTCTAAATTTTCTACCCAAGCTGACTCAAATTTGATTTCACTATTATTGGAAAAGGAACCAACTAGAATAACATGAGAATCAAACCAAACCAAAACCACTTCTTAAATTCAATTCTAGTTCACTTACACTAATGGGCACAGCATTATTTTATCAAATATGTTTTAGGATAAACTTCATTTTCCTTATTTTACAAGATGATTTTAGTTGGCTTTGGTTATTTACAATGGATGCTTCTTTTCTATTGAATATTTTTGCTTTGGGCTTTGTGAGGTGTGTCGCTTCTTTTTTTATATTATACATTATTTGGTGTTATATGTGTATCTTTGACTTAATCACTTTTTTATTTATAACGCAAATCAAAGAATATACTCATGGTTTCTAATATTCATTTATCCTTTGGAATATGAAGGTTCTAATATGGAAATGAATAGAAGTTGGACGTACTATTCAAGGAGTAATACAATTTTTAAAGAAGGGGTTAAAAACTTTCAAAATTTTACATTCAGTTATGGGAGTTCAAGTGGAATGATACTATGCCCATGTAAAGATTTTGGAAAGGCATTTCTAGGAACAGAGATGATGTTGATGTTCATTTTCTTTAGAGAGGATTCAAATCGAGATATCATAATTGGACTGCTTAGGGAGAAACTTCATTTAGAAATGACATTGGATCACATTCTATCAATGTTGATGATGTTAATGATGACATGGAAGGGTTATTAAATGATGCATTTGGGTTTGAAAGTAATAATGCGGATGAATAGGAAGAAATTAATAAACCAAATATAGATGCTGCAAAGTTTTATAATTTGATAAGTGGCTCACAACAAGAATTATTTCCCGGATGTAAAAAATTTTCAAGACATGATTTTATTGTTTGGCTACTTCAACTTAAATGCTTTAGTAATTGGACTCAAAAATTATTTACTATTTTTCTTGATTTGTCAAGGGAAGCAATTGAAGGTATTCATCTATTAAAGTCTTATTATGAGACAAAGAAGATAATAATTTGGGCTTAAGTTATAAAAGAATATAATGCATGTCGCTATTATTGCATTTCATATTGGGGTCCTCATGAATTTAAGAATGAATGTGATATTTGTAATGAGTCAAGATGGGTTGCAAAAGATAGCACTTCAAAAGATATATCAAGTAAAAGAAATAAAAAAGTTGCAGGAAATGTCATGTGGCACTTCCCATTAACATCAAGATTGTAGAGATTATTCATGTCATCTAAGACTACTTCATATATGATATGGCATAAAGAAGATTGCTTAAAAGATGGTTGCATGAGATATTCGGCTGACACTCCAGCTTGGTAGTGCTTAGACTACCAAGATATCATGGTGCATTTGACAATTCACTTGGTCATCTAAGCAAGGATTGGAGGTCTTATATATTATCATTGGATGTATCCTATTGAGAGGTTAGTAATTATTTCATTTATCATTATTTCTTTTATCATATATAACTTTAATAAAAAATTAATATCATTTATCAATCAAATTTTTTAGCTTTTTGAGGAAGTTAAAGCCACATGTTTTAAATAGAAGTTGTCTAGAGGGATAAATTGCATAAGGCTATATTATGGAGGAATGTTTAACATTTTACTCTTTATATTTTACTAAGCATGTGAAAACAAGGCATAATCAACTTGGAATAAATGAATTAGATGAGAATGTTCTAAATGAAGAACTTAATATATTTCCAATAAATGGTCAGGCATCAAAAAGAGAGAGGTCAAGATCTTCAATAATGAGACACTCACAAAAGCACATCGATATGTCCTTTTTAATTGTGAGGAAATAGAACCATATATTAGGTTGAAACAAATTAGTTGAATAATACATATTTTCATTTTTTATATAAATAATACTATTATATTCTTATAAATTTTAATATACAGTGAACATTACACTTCAGTCAAAGAAATGATAAGACAAAAAATGTCTCGCTATAGAGAGCATGAAGCTAAAAGGGTGCATAGTGTGGAGTTAATTTCTTGGTTTGATAATAAGGTCAGTGTTACAATGCTAATTAACTTAACATGAGAATTCTTACTAATTACTTCTACTTTATTTTAATAGATTGCTTCAATTGATCCATTGAAGGATGATATTATTTCTATTGATTTGATGTGCTTAGCTAGATCGAGGTCCATCCACTGTTGTCACTCTATACAAGAAGTATCTTATAAATGGTTTTATATTTCATGTTGCATATTTGATGAAAAAATAAAAACTCAAAATTATGGAGTGATGATTAATGCTCTAACTTCAAGATTTGTTAGTATCAAAGATAATAACCCTATTTCAAGTAACTTGACATGCTATAGAATCTTTAAAAATATAATTGAATTGGACTATACAACAAAGCAAAGTGTTATTTTATTTGAATGTGATTGGGTTTCTAAAGGAAAGAGATAGAAGGAGGACAAGGATGGCTTCATCTTAATTAATTTTAATAAAATTAAATGGCATCAAGAACCTTTTTTGCTTGCTTCTCAAGTTCAACAAGTTTTTATGTGGAAGATCCTATTGATCCTACATGGTATATTGTTATTACAACATCGCCAAGAAGTAATATTGATAACATTCACATAGACACAGATGTTGATGACTACTTGAAAAGTAAGACTTCGACTCAACAGTATTTAATTGATGATGAAATTCAGTGGACTAGAGATGAAGTTGATGGCATTCTACTAGAGTAATTGATTTGTGTGCTGTTTATTTTGTAATGTAAAACCATTTTCGGTATGAAACATTTTGTGGTTTTTTTGTGTTTCTTATGTGTTTTTATGTAGATGTTGCATTTTCTTTTGATGTATTGAACCTTCTTATTTTTTTAAATATTATGTACACTTTATTTTTCTCCATAGATTATGTGAGCAACATGAGTGAAAAATTGAATTGTTTTTCTTCTATTAAACTCTACTCACTTATATGTTTTAAAATGATTTTTAAGAAATGCCACCACACACCAGAACAGATATTAGAAATACAGGATGCAAAGAACAAACTAAAGTTGAAATAGATGTTTCGACAAACACCATTAAAAATTACGTTGCAGGTCTATCTCTTATTTAAGATATTGTCAAAATTTTTTATGTTTACTTTACATTTGCATTATCTTACTTAAAAGATTTTAATTTTAAGATATCTTTTCATAGCTAGTAGA
This sequence comes from Dendrobium nobile, assembly GCA_022539455.1. Classification (NCBI taxonomy): domain Eukaryota; kingdom Viridiplantae; phylum Streptophyta; class Magnoliopsida; order Asparagales; family Orchidaceae; genus Dendrobium; species Dendrobium nobile. The sequence goes on along the minus strand of CM039718.1, from coordinate 15,303,043 downwards.
AGCAATGAGGAGCAAAAACAAAAAAGAGATCCAACCTATATGTGTAGTATTTAGGGATATCATGCTACCCAACATGGTGAAGAACGACTTTAATTTTAACAAATAAGGTCATCCTATTGGGCAAAATAAATCATTATTTGTTGAGTTTTTATGAACCATTGCTCGAAATGGGAAACATGCACCAATTAATATCAGATATTTAGATAAAATGCCAAAGTCCTAAAAAAAAAAATTGAAGTTGTTCAAGTATTTATCTTCATAGTATTTATACTTATTTTGTTTGATTTTAGTTGCATGCATAAAATAAAAAATTTATTTGGATATAACAAAAAAATATTTTATTTTTTTCAGAGAAATTTGAGATTCCCGATGCTTGTGATGTATGGGTTCTTCAATCAATTGGGAAGAAATGGAGAAATTTGAAAGTAGACATTAAATATAAATATTATGACCAAAAAATGTCAACAAAATTACAACTATGTAATGTGCCAAAAAGGATACTCAAAGATCAATGGAAAAATATTCTAACCTATTGGAATTCAGAAGAATCAAAGGTATATTATTATAACTTTTAAATTTTAAAGTGTTATTCATGTTATATTTTTTTTATTAATTCATATTTGTGTTCAGTGTACAAGTGAACGAAATAAAAAGAGTAGGTTGAGAAAGAGTTTGATGCATATAAGTGGAAAAAGGAGTTTCTGTCAAGTATTTGAAGATAAGGTAAATTTTATATGTATATAATTTTGTGTCAGTGTGTGTGTTAGAACTAAGTTTTAAAGTCAATTATTCTTTTATTTTAATTAACTTTTATATTATTTATTTAATTATTTAGGAGAAAAGCATAGGCCACTCACTAACCAGAGTTGAAATGTTTGAAAGTGTTACACAAAAGAAGGAATTTCTAATAGTAGTGAAGCCTTGGTAAGTGCTGATAATAAACTATTTCACAAATTAATTACAAATTGTACAAAAAATTATGTGAAAGAGTTAATATTCATTATATGTAGGAAAAAAATGAAGGAAATAAGAAGTAAAACATCTCAAATAGAAGATGTTGGAAGAGATGATATTTTCTCAAAAGTTCTTGGAAATGATAAGGTCAGAAGAGTTCGCATGTATGGATTTGGTGTAACTACTTATGTTGCATGGGGAGAAATCCCAAATCGAAGTAGTGCTTATCAATTAATGGAAGGTTATAAGGAAGCTTTTGAAAAAATGGAAAAAAAAGTTCGAGAATAGGGTGAGGTAATTTTTAACATTAAATTAGATATGCAAACTATACAGCAAGCTACTAATACCACCCCAATAAGTGCTACTCAATATTCTCAAAATGGTAATATTCACTCTTTCAATAATAGTACTCTTATTCAAGTAAGCAAATTATTTACTTATGAACTTTTATAGCCATATTTTGATCTTTCATATGTTGTTACAAATTTTTGTTAGATCTTATAAACTTCATAAATATAGGTTGGAACTCAAGTTGTAGTCAAAAGTATTTTTTATTCCACTAAAACTGTAGCAATTGGATATATTCAAAGTATGGATCCTGCACATAGGGTTGGTAACTATCCATTACATGTAAATTGGTGTTCAATTCATATAAACATTTTTGTGAATTAGGAAGAACACTTGATTAGACCGTGCAGTACTTTAACAACAATTGGATAGGCTATTGGAACTTATGTTGTATGGCCTCAAACTTTAGTAAGTATTTTTTAATTTTGAATATTATGTTATGTCATTTAAATTTTTTAGTAAATAATCAAAATACTTATATTTGAGTAATTAATTTAATTCATGTTGTTCGTGATGAAGATTGATATATAATAAGAATTATTATTTTTTTAAGACTTTACTCGGATTTGAACAGTCTTATATTTACTTTAATAATCTTTTTTATTTGTTGATATAATTTGGTTATGTGATTAATTTTTCTTCATATGCTTTCATCTTTTATTTTTTTTATATAGTATTATGATATGAAATAAAAACCTTTATTAGAAGATGTTGGCAAAAATTTAATTCAGGATTTTTGTAACGGTTATTTTGTTATTTTCTTTCTACTACATGAATACAATGCTTTATGCTAATCTTCATTGTTGTATTTTCATTTTTTTATTGGATATTTCCTCCTAATGTTTTTTATATCGTGGTGCATTCGACAATTCACTTAGCCACCAAGGCAAATATTGGAGGTCCTGTATATTATAGTGGAGCAAAATATACTTTTTCTTGGGCTACAATTGCTTTAATAGTTATGTTTCTTTTTCTTAATTATTATTTTTTATTTAATTTTCTTTCTACTGCATGAAGACAGGGCTTTCTACTTATCTACTTTGCTCAACAAGTAAGTGTTGTTAACATTTTATTAATGTTGATGGAAAAGAAAGAATTATTACTTTAGTGGGTGATGAGAAGCAATGCCCTACAGCTTTTACACAACTTTACTTGGTGTTATTGAGAATGCTAATTGGCATGTTGTTGGGTAACAAGCATTCTTAGGTTGGTAGCCTAAAAATGTAAAATTTTTGTGTAGTTTCTAATGTAGGTTCATTTCATAATGGCTTGAGAGTAAATATATATTGTAAGTCATCTTTATTCTCTTAATATAGTGCATTCCAATGGTATGGCTTCTGTATGTTCAAAGCACTAACAAGCTTGCATAAGAAGGTAAGAGATCTAAATATAGCTTTTCACTTTTGGCATCATAATTTAGATATGTGTTTATTTTCCTCATCTTAATAGAAGGCTATGCATTGCAATGGAAAAATATGAAACTTCCTCTTTACTTGCAAAGTCAACAATGATTATCTCATTGACTTTAATTTAGCAAGTAGAGTTATATTAATAATTAAACCATTAGTGTGGATTATTTCTTACATGTTTGCTCAATTTGAAGTCAATCCTTTTTCTCCTATGCCACCGGGTTATTTATATACAGATGACACAAGATGATGGAGGCTCAAAGACTTATCGTGTAATGCTCCACTCAAAAAAAAAAAAAAACTCAAATAGTTTAAGCATAATTTATTGCTTTCCACATCCTATTGATAACCTTGCAATTGTTGTTTCTTTTTGCAGTTATTGTTAAACCTGTTGGTGGATTTGTTTTGTTAAGCAACAAAGGTGAATTTGAGCCTTTGACTCCAATTTTGTTTGCCTCATTTATTGATGGTTGTTTGGGTTGCTGGGTAAGTCTTTAACAAGTGTAGTTACTAAGGTAATTGAAGTGTATCTGTTCCCATCTTCTATGGTTCTTTGAATGAAACTTCATTTTTTTTACCCACCAACTTGTTCAATCAAGTATTTCTTTGGGTTCATAAAATTTATATAATTTTTTATTTTCACCACTTCTATACATACCTTGTTAGAACATCAGTAGGTTATGCTTCTGGGCTCTTGTGAGAGAAGACTGCTTTGAAAAAAAAAAGTTATATTGGTAACAAGGAAGGTAACCCTAGCCTCTAAAGCTGAGCCAATTACAATGGTTGAGTAGATTCCATAACATGAGTTACCCTTGCCATTTTAGTTTATCCCTGGAATTTGCTTGCAATGTTCTTCCAGTCATTATCTCTCCCCTTGCTCCAAAATTGTTATATCGATGTTCTTTTCTTTTGAATATTTGTCAGTTCTCTGTTGTTATCACGGTGGCACTCCTTCTTGGTCATCGCTAGGGTTTTCTCTTGCTCCCATTTTTCCGGCCTCCACCATAGTTAGGAGGGGGTATTCTCCTTTACCATCTTTCTTCATGGCCCTCAACCCACTGGACTTCCCTCCTCTTCATTCTTCCTCCATTTTGGGGCCTCCGCCTCCTCCCAAGGTAACCTCGTATGCAGATAATCTATCTTCCCCTTCACCTATTTATGTTACTTTTCTTATGGATTTTATTCCCCCATTCCAAAAGCTCGCCTTTATGGTGGATGACTTATCTAAAGGTGCTGCGCTTTGGTCACTCTCTCTGGTGGGATATTCACTTGGTCAAAGACCATTTTATGAAAGGCTTTTAGCTTCTATGAAAAAAATTTGTAAACTCAAAGGTGAGCTCTCTCTTCTCTCTCTCACACAAACAGTTTCTTCTTGCTTAAATTTACATCCTCTGAAGACTATGATATGGTGTGCTCGGGTAGCCCATGGTTCTTGCTGGGCAAACCCTTCATTCTTCAGAAATGGTCATCAAAATTTAAGCCAAAATGGAATGAATCGGCATCTATCCCTCTTTGGATTAAGATCCTTGACCTTCCCCTTGCTTTATGGACTCCTAAAGGTATTTCCAAGATTGCTAGTTATATTGGTATTCCCCTTTAGGTGGAATCAATTATAGCAAACAGGACTCGGCTCACTTTCGCTAGAGTCTACATTCAAATTTCTAAGGAGTCCACCTTACCGGAAGAAATTCTTATCTCCATTGATGGAGAAGATTCTGTTCTTAAGGTCCTACATGACTAGAAGCCTTTCCGTTGTGAAGGATGTGGATCGCTAATTCACCCATTTCCCCGTTGCCCTTCAAATTCATCTCCAAAACCTTCCCTTCCTCCCACATGACCTCATTGTAGGAGCACTTCTCGAAATCCGCATAATCGGATGCCTTCATCCTCAAAACATCCTCAAAACCCTCCCTCTCCTTCTGATATTGCCTTAGCGCCTCGTACTGCTATAGCCATTGTTATCTCCTCTCAAAATCCTTCCCTTAGCAAAGAACCTTCCATCCCTAATCTTAACTACCCCACTAAATCTACTTCTGATGAAGCTTCCTCATCAGAGGATTCCTCCTTACCTAGCTCTATTCAATCCCCTAATGTGCCTGCCTGTAACAAATTTGTGGGCCTTGAATCAGAGGATACGCCACCTGTAGATGTTGACTCTACTGCTAAGATCCTTCTTCATGTAATTATCCTCTTATTGACTCTGGCAAAGAGTCCTCTTCTCCTATCTCCTCTATGCCTCCCCTGAAAACATCCTCAGGTCTACCCTTCCAAGTCTACTAGGGCAAAATCTGCCAAAAAATCCAAAGCAGTTAAGTCCTGATGGTTTTTCTGCCTTTAGCTTGTTTGAACATTAGGGAGTTTAATAGCCACGATAATGTTTTGGATTGCAAGGAATATGTAAGTTCTCTTAAGTTAAAGTTTCTCTGTATTTTAGAAGCTAAAGTGCATGCTGATGTTGTTAACGACCCTTAGTTTCTCAACTCTCATATGATTTTTGATAATGAGAACAATTGTAATAATTTTAGCCACTCATCCCATGGCTGTATTTGGCTAAAATATGATTCTTCGTGTATTTCATTAAGTCCCTCTTTATGCACCTCTCAGTTAATTCATGGTGTTTTGTCTGCTGGTTCGCAACCTCCGCTGATGCTTACTATTATTTATGCCTCTACCTCCTTTGAGTAAAGGAAGTTCTTATGGGATAATATCAGGAAGCTTTCACCTAATCATCCTCTTTCTTGGGTTATTATTGGCGACTTCAACTATTTCAAATTTGAAGGTGAAAAAGATGGGGGCAATCGAGTTTCTCTTGGCAAATTGGGTGAACTGAACAATGTTATTTTCGATTGTGGCTTACAAGAACTTGCCTCTGTTGGGCTATTTTATACTTGGTATAATAACAGGGTGGATCATCCAATTCACATCAAGCTGGATAGAGTCTTAGTTAATTCATCTTTCTTTGACATTTATCCAACTGCCCTTTATCATGTTGCTCCTCCAACCTGCTCTACCCACTTTCCTCTGATCATATATGCAACCCTTAATAACACTAAACCCTCCAGGTTTATGTTCAAGAATTTATGAACTAGTATGCAAGGTTTTTTGGAGGATGTGGTGGATTCTTTTGCTATGTATTGATCTTGTAGTCCTACTACCTTTCTCTACCAAGGTTTGCAAAATTTAAAAAGAGCTCTTAAAAAGAGAAAATGGACTTTTTCCAATGCCATTTCCAAGTCCATACATGAGCTCAAAGCCTTGCAGCATCATTGCCTTCTTAATTTGCAAAATAGTCTATAAGATTAGGACCTTAATCTCTCCTTTAATATTATCAATACTAAGCTTATTGATTTGCAAGCGGCTTAGGTTTCTTAGATCTCTCAAAGAGCTAAAGCCAAATGGATTACCAACGGTGAGGATGACCTTGGGTTTCTTTTTGCTAAAATCTGGAGCAAGAAAATTTTGAATCATTTAAAAGAGATTTTTACCCCCATGGGCCCCACATCTGATCACAATACTATGGTTGAGGCTAACATTAACCACTTTAAATCCATTTTTAACTCCCCTAAAATACCTAATGATGAGGATTTTTCTATTCCTATGGGGAAATTGCTTTCTCCTAATATGGTTAACTCTCTGGTAGTGCCTTTCTCATTGGAAGACAATAGAGATGTGGTCCTTAAGGGCTCTTCCAACCCTTCCCCTGGCCCATACGGATTCACCTTTGACTTTTTCAAATGCACTTGGCATATTATTGGTTACTCTGTTTGCAATGCGGTTCAACACTTTTTAAACATCGGTTCTCTTCACCAAGGTGTGAAGGCTACTGCTAATTGTCTTATTCCAAAAGGCCCTCATGCTTCTTCCTTTTTGGATTCAGCCAATCTCCCTTTGTAGAATTTTTTACAAAATCATTGCTAAGCTTCTTGCTTTAAGAATTAAAACCATTCTTCCCTTCATCATTCAAGATAACTAAGATGGTTTCATCCATAAGAGACCTCCTCTGATAATATTATTTTAGCATTTGAAGTGATCAAAGGTTTTAACTCTTCCAAGAAATTATTTTGTGCTAAACTTGATATTAAAAAGGCATTTGAATCTATCTCCCAGGTTTTCTTACTCAATAGGATCAAGCAGAAAGGCTTTCCTGATGTGTTTATCTGATGGATTAGAGGTTGAATCACGAATGTTCATTTCTCCATCAGTCTCAATAGATGTCATGAGGGCTTCTTCAACTCTTCTTCTGGGCTCCATCAGGTTGCCCACATTCTACTTTGCTCTTTTGCTTGGTTATGGATGCTTTATCTTGCAGTCCTAGTGATGCAGCCTCTCCCCATCATTTGAAAGGAGTCGAATTTAATGAGCTTAATCTTAATCATCTCCTATTTGCAAATGATTTATTGGTTTTTGGGGAGGCTTCTTTACCTAATGCCAACTCCTTAGTTGTTTCCATGACTCAATTTGGTATGGCCTCGAGCCTTCACATTAATCCTACCAAGAGCTCTATTCTTTTCTCAAAAAATGTCACTCCTCAACTCATTAATGAGATTTGTGGCACTCTAAACTTTTCACATGTTGATACATGGCTGACCTACCTGGGACTTCCTATCTTCATAAAAAATCTTAAATTCACTCACTTCCAACCTCTTCTAAGCAAAATCTCTGCTCTACTTGAAGGTTGAAAAGTCAAGTTTCTTTCTTTTGTAGTTAGAGTTTAATTTCTCAAGTTCTCTATTGCAAACACATTAGCTTTTTGGATTAGGGGTTCCATTATTCCTAAAGCTATTCAAAATGGCATTTCTAAATTATGTTCAAGTTTCTTATATCATGGGGACATCAAAGAGAAAAAAATACACTTAATTGCTTGGCATTCTACTACTCTTCCTAAGTCCTTGGGTGGCCTTGGCATTCCTTCTATTAACTCAATTTATTTTGGAGTAGCTTGCTCTTATATTTCGCATCTTGTCTATAATGACTCTATTATGTGCTCTTGGCTTAGAGATAAATATTTATCTCCTTGGAAGAATGCTCCTACTTATGCCACTATGTTTTCGAAACACATATCCTCTACTACTAGAGAAATTTTGGATAAAGTTTCTTTCTTTATTGGTTCAAATAGTAATTTCTCCATGTTTTGGGATCTTTGGTGTAATGGCAAAGCTCCTGCGGAGTTGTTCAACCCTCCTCACAACTCCTCTCATTTGGTTAGGGACTATATTCATAATAATGTGTGGACGCTTCCATCTAACTTTCTGGCTCATATTTGCACATTGGTTTCTAATATTCCAATTCTTGAGCAACCGGATGTTACCTAGGATGGCTCCAATCCACCGACCTTCAAAGCTTTTACTTCTCAATTCTATACTCAGTTTGAACAAGTGCTTTGGTCCAAATTTATGTTGCAAAAAAAGCATTCTTTGAGATTTTCTGTCTATGCTTGGATGGAAATATTGGGGTGACTTAAAACTTCAAACTTACTTATTAAAAGGAACATTAATGCTCAATTAGATTGCATCTTTTGTTAATTGATGGCAGAGTCTCATAATCATCTTCTATTTGAATGTGATTTCCCCTATATGGTGATTTCTTCTCTCTTATCCCCAATGGGTGATTACCTTTTTAGGCCTAATTTAATACAAGTCTTTGATTTTCTGGACAATTCACTTTCATTGCAAACTTGGGAAAAAGTTTTCTATTTTTTGGTGGTATGCTGCTCTATCTACTTCATTTGGAGAGAAAGGAACAATATAAATAACTTTTATAAATGGGAAAGTCCTTATCAAGTTATCTCAATCATCAAACATGTTATTAGACTTAAGATTAAAAGCTGGAAGTATTTTGATCAGATTCATGGCAGATTCCCTCATTTATTTTGATTTTTCTGCCCCTTGGTTTGCTCAGTTTCCAATATATGTTCTTTTTATTGGTTGGTTTTTCTGGAAGATCTCAATGCTTATTTGATATTTTGGTTGTTTTGGCTATTTTTGATGGAGAATGGAACCTGGGTTTTGGTTTCTGTTGCCTTATGGGGGAGTTTATGACGATTTATGTATATCATATTGCTGGTTAGAATCTCTTTAGCCAAGCTTGATTCCCATGGAAGACCTCTTGTTTCAACATTGGCTAGTTTGGTTTCTGAGCAACCTAGAATCTTTTTGGCTTGTTTTGACTTGGAAGCTATCATTCGATAAACTAATGGCTAGAAAATTTTTGATTACTTCGAGTTGGTCACTGGTTCCAGTCTTGGAAGTTGCTTCTATTTTTGCCTGTCTTGAGCGGAATTTCTTATTTGCTATTGAGAGCTTGGCTGCCTCGTACTATTGCATGGGAGTTTTTGGAACGACAATGATGAATAATGTATTTCAGCTGCCGCTAGGATGGTCTTTTTGGCAACCAGGGGCTTTGCTCTTGTTTAGTCCCTCACATGCATTTTGACTCGGATCGTGCTTCTCAACTTGAGCAACCTGAGTCCTTCTTGGCATTTTCGCCAATTTTGTTTATTTTTCCTTGTTGGCTTTTGCTTCCTTTAGAGTCCTTGATCTCACTTTTGTTGTTTAAGATTTTGACCTATATTTTTTCTACTTTACTTACTTGTAATTTTATTTGATCAATGATACGGGCTTTGCCCCAAAATTTCCCAAAAATAATATTATTTTCTTTTCTTTGATTGCAATTTTTGGGTTTTTTATTATTTATTTTCTCTGTTGGTTCTGTAAGAAGCAATGATTTTCAAAAAGGAATTATAATATTAAAAGGAATTCACTTTAACAAGTAAAAGAAATATTTAATAATGAATAAAAAAAAAGATGAATAACAATTGCCTTAAAAATAGAGTGCATCACAATACACGAGCCAAAAAGATCGTAGTATTTTGAGAGATTAACCACTTGAAGAAGTATATAATGGGAAAAAAGAGATAACGACTTGAAAATTATAACCAGGATGATAAAGGAAATAGTTCAAAAAGGTGAGATAAAGCATCCAATATCTACTTGAAATAAAGACGCAAGGATAGAGCCCAATGGAAAAGATGTACTATTTTAGTATAACTAAAAATGTAGAATTTTTTCAACTTTATTTTATATAAATTAAGGAGGATCATATTTTGAATGGAAATAGCATAGTTTTGTAGATGGCTCAGATTTTAGCTTGACATAATTTGAAGCCCCTTTTAAATGGAAAATAGATTTGAGTATTAGATATCATTTCATGTTGGTAATCAACTAAGTACAATATATGGTAGTCTTTGTAAGACTCTGATTTTGATGTTTGGCTCTGGATTAAATATCAGTTTTAAAAAGCTCATATTTGTAACTTTATAGACATATCACGCAAGCAATTCTTTTATATTAATATCAGACATTTAGTTAAGTCATACCCTGCATTGAATAATAAATGCACAAAAACCACGTAAAAGCTAGCACATTAAAATAAAAAACCACAAGCAATAGCAAGACAACATTTGAACTGAGTTATTTTTTGTATCATAAAGCATTGGATGTATTACAAGAAATAACACAGGATATTCTACTAGTAAAAAACTTGAAGAAACATGGTGATAAGACCCATCAGATTTGTACAGTGCTCTTTTGGTCATACTACACCACAACTCCACCATCTAAATATTTCACAATTTAATGGGCAAGATTTGAACTTGGATTAGAGACAAATTATTAACCTACTGAAGTAATGAGAAGCTTTTTTGCAAAATTAAGCATATACTTCAGTAAAACACTTATTTTTTATGGATTCACAATCCAACTTAAAAAACTCAAATTTGAGACTATTGGATGTAATCTTATGACTGAGCATCAATTTTAAAAAGCTTGACTATGATACTTCATAGACAAGTCTTAAAAATGGTTGTTTTATATCTATATCATCATTTTCCCAAACAAATCACATAAAGTCATTGAACAAAAAAAAAACACTTAACATTCAAAAAAATCAATACATGCAAAAAGAAAAAAAAACTAGAGTTAAAAAAAGAGGTTTTACTGAGGTATTTTTGTAACAAAAAAAATAGTGGGTACATACTAATAGGGAGTGAAATAATAAAAATTTGCCAGTAATCAACATGAGTTGTAAAATACAATCTCAGTCCTACTACATAATTTCCTAATGTATATGTTACAAATTGTAGGGTTCTAGTATGTAACTTAAGAAACAAATGGAATATAGGTAAATTTTCAAAGCAAAAAATTGCAAATTATAAAGCCCTTTTTTTATATTCTGTAATATATATAAGAGTATAGTAAATTGAAGTACCACTTCAACAAAAGCTAATGATAACAATAAATGTCGATAGTCTGCACCTTAGAACTCCCTATAAGGTTCCTCTCCTAGAATGTAGTATTGGATGCCCTATTCTCTTCTTCCAGAAAGAAGATCATTTGCTATTAGTCTTGATTCAAATTATTAATAGAAATACCTGAAAGAAGAATGAACAATGTCCTCAGTCAACTACTTTCTTTTGAAATTGTTATTTGAGAGCTTAGATATTTCTGCTCTCTTATCTAAAGCTACAAAAAGAAGTATCTGAGCTCTCTTATCTAAGCTCTCAAATACCTATTTCAAATACCCTCCAAATTAAGGCCTAAAGCTTGAGTTTTTTTTTTAAAGTTTGATTCAGATCCTCAATTACTAGTTCGATTGGATGGTGGTGGAGGGTTGCCTATCATCAGCAGATGATGATCGAAATACCTCTATTCATTTCTCTACTCAGTATGCTAATGATTCAATTTATGTCGGATCCAAAAGCAGAGTCGTTTCATTTCGGGAAGGGTTGATTAATCAGCGTCCCCTAATCATTAATGAAGGATGTGTAACTCCTGTGCGTGATGACATCTTGGTGATGGATAAGGAAAGAAATTATCAAACAACATTGAGAAAAAGGATTTGAATGTTCCTTCTCCCCTGAAGATGGATTTATGATCTCCCTAATGACTCGGAAGCTTCTTCATCCATCGGTTTCAAATTAAAGGTTAACAGATTTGCTAACCCATTTGTTACTGAATGTAATGCAGAAAAATAGGACTCAATGAATTTGAATTTGAATTCAGATAAGATAACTCAAGATAAAGAATTGAGAACAGATGAAGGAAAGCTTATGTCTTCCTACTCCCGAAAACAGCATGTTTGGATTGGTTAATGATTGGGTTGAGACCAATCATATTAAAGTGAGCTATAGAGATTAAGATCATGAAGATGAGGTAGATTCAAATGTAGTAAAGTTGAAAATGAATAAGGTATGTGAGAACATTAAACTACTTTAGAAATCTCTTGTGTTAAAGTATTTGGGAGAAGAGTTCCTTTTTCTCTATGTAATATTGAGTTAAGGAGGCAATGGAATAGATTTGGAAAATTTCACCTCACCTCATTAGGTCTTAATTGGATTTTGTGTTCATTTCAGTCTTCTCAAATTATGGAAGAAGTGCTGAGTGGAGGACTTTGGTTTATGGGTGGACATATAATAGGGATGGATAAATGAACACCTCAATTTTATCTAACCTCATTAAAAGGTTTATCTTCTCCTATTTGGATGCGTTTGCCTCATTTGCTTTTACATTGTTGGGATGAGGTTAATGTTACAAAGATTGTTTCAAAGATAGGAGTTCCAATGTTCTTGGATGTAAAAAAGTTTAAATGGGGAAGATGAAATTTGCACGAGCATGTGTTCGAATCAATCTAGTTTCTATATTATCTAATGGAGTTTGGATTGAGGGTTTATATGATAAATTTTTCCAAAAACTTGAGTATGAGAAATTCTCGTATTTATGTTTCAAATGCGGTAAGATAGGCCATAATGTTGATAGGTGTCCGGAATCTCTAAAAGAATATCAAATTAAGACTTAGAAGGAAGCTCTTAACATTGGGAATAAAGCTGTGTGTAGAAGAAACTGTTAGTGAAGATTCAAATGTATATGGCCCTTGGATGCAAGTGAAGTTTAAAAGATTGAAGAAAGTCCAAAACCAGAAATCTGTAGCTCAGCATTCGGTTGGGAACAATGAGAATTACTCCTCTCATGGTCATATGAAAACTTCTAATAAGCTTATTGTCCAGTCTCACCCTGAGATTGGAAATATATTAGAAATGGAAGAAGTTAGTACTCCTGTTCAAGTTAAGCAAGTCCATTTTCTTTCTATGGATGCAAATGTTGAAAGAATGTTTTTGGGAGATTCAATTAAGGTTATAGAACAGATTAATGATTCGGAGGCTGTTCCGGATGAATACAGATGATTGGTACATAATTCTGGAAGAACTAAGGTTATGGCTTAAGGAATTGAAGTTTCAATTCATCAAGATGAGTTTTTTTATAAGGAAAAGTTAGGAGTTATCAAAGAAGATAATGCTGGAGAAGATCCCAATGCCAGGTTTGTTGAAGATGATGCCAAAACTGTTCCAGATTCTAGAAATCCTTATTTGGTTGATGTTGATCTTAAGGATGTTTTAAAGAAAGTGAATGATAATGAAATTAATGTTGGAAAATTTCAGTTTCCAAATAAAATAGTTCATCATAAGAAGAAATTTAACAAAGATTTAAATTTTTTTGGGCCAATCAAAGGAAGCCTTAGAGGAAGGAAATTGGGGAGTCATGGTGAAAGTGTTGGTTGCACCTCACCATTTATCTCATAAATAAGATTATGATGGGTGACAATGGTAAGTATCAAGAGAAATGGATAAAGGCTCGGAGAACTTTGGAGTTCTACGGATGGACGGATGGATGGATTGGTATCATGATTTTCAAAGCATGGTTTGTATGATGTTGGGCTAGTTTGTGAAGATCCAATGGTGGTGCAATCCTTATGATCATTGATTACATGCTATGTTTTTTTCTTTTATTAATTGATTTTTTAAGTTTTATTTTAGTTTTAAATTAAGCTTTTGTGGGTATTTGAAAGATGGGGATAGAATATTGAGAATTAAGAATTTTTTATTCTTTTTTTTACTTAATCAGGAATTTTGGAATACTAATCAACCTTTTTGGTTGTTTTAATTTTTCGTATCCCATCCACCCCAATTAGTTTAAACTAGGGAGTAGAGGATCTTATTTTCTTTATGAACTTTCATATCTTTCAAATTTTTTTATCTTGCTTAATTTTCTTTTTAATAAAGGCTTCCTTTCACTTTGTTTTGAAAGGATGGCTATTTGCTTTTTTCTGCTTTAGTTTGTAATAGTTTTTTTTTTTCATTTAATGCAATTTGCATCTCTAAAAAATAAAATACTATTTCAAAAGCAAAGTAGTTGAATGAGGACATTGTTCATTCTTCTTTCAGGTATTTCTGCTAAAATTTGAATAAAGACTAATAGCAAATGATCTTCTTTCTGGAAGACGTGAATAGGGCATCCAATGCTACATTCATGGAGAGGAACTTTACAGCGAGTTATATGGTGCATACTATAGACATTTATTGTTATCCTATAGCTTCAATTGGAGAGGTACTTCAGTTTACCATATTCTTATATAAATTTTGGAATATAAAAAAAGGGCTTTATAATTTGCAGTTTTATGCTCTAAAATTTTACCTATATTTCATCTATTTCTTATGTTACATACTAGAACCCTACAATTTGTTACATATATAAGAGGAAATTGTGATGTAGTAGGACTGAGATTGAATTTTACAAATCAGGTTGATTATTAGCACAAAATAATAGCTGCGATGCTATCAACTCGCAATTCTATTGATCAAAAAATCTTCTAAATAATAGTCACAACTACCAACTTCTCACCTTTTTTTTGTTGATTAGAAATGATGTGGAATATAGAAAATTAATTAGATACCAACTCACCTTCTTTTATATACAAAGCATCAAATTGACTTGTTAAGATTTCAAGTTGAGCCTTTTTAAACTTCTCTTTTTTAATTGGTGTATTTTTTTTTAATGTTATTCTTCTTGTTTATAAGACTATAGAGAGTTAGAGGAAAACTTTAATTATGTAGGTCAACCTTACAGTCAAAATGTTTTCTTTGAGTTGATCAGAAATCAAATACATGGAATGTAATTTTTGTATAAATAAATCTAGTAGGAGGATTGTGACATTAGGCGATCAAAACATTAAAAACAAAACATGTTTTGGATATCTTGGGTCTATAGTTCGAAGTGATCGTGTAATAGATGAGAAAATTAATAGTAGAATTCAAGTTGGATGCTTAAACTGGTGGAATGCTCGGTTATATTGTGTGATAGAAAAGTGCCACTCAACTTAAGGGAAAATTATAGATAATGGGGGTGTGACCTGCATTACTTGATGGCACAAAGTGTTGAAATTAAGTTAAGTGTTGCAAAGATAAGGATACTCAAGTGGATGTGTGGAATTTCTTTTAGAGATAGAATGCGAGATTACTATATACATGAAAGGTTAGAGTAGCTCCAGTGGCGGATAAGATTTTTAAGAGTTGCCTTTGAGTGCTTGATAAATTAAAACATTGGCCTTTCGATGACCCGATTAAGAGTACATCTATTAGATTTGGCCAATGTTAAGAAAGGTAGATGTAACCTAAAAGTACTTGGTTAGAAAGTAATATAAATTATATTTTTTAAATATTTTTAAATGAGCATTTGACTCTTATTTGGACATAATGGGTAAAAAATATTCATGCAGTCAACCTCACGTAGTGGAATAAAGGCTTGATATTATTGTTGTTCTCCCTTGTACAAAACTTATAGCTTCTCCCATGCTTGCTTGGTTAATGTAACACTTAAGATCTTTTTAAATCCATCATCATCTAAAATTCAATAGATGAGAAAGAGAGTTGCCTCTCTTTCTTAAATCTGTCAAGTTATCCTTCTACGCTAAGAATAGAGCTCACCCATTGCTTGGCTTATCTTAGGCTTTCTCTATAATCTACCAAACATCACGCACTACAAGAAGTGTCTTCTTCTAGATACTCTAAGTGTCGTCTTCTTGTTACTCCAAGTGTCATAGTCTGGTTTCTTGAGTATTGGGACTTGGAGTGAAGTCTTATCCCCATTCTCTATCATTAATAAGGAACCTTGGGCTCTCATGCCACTTTTTTGAAATGCAATGGGCTTTTAGAAGTTAACAAGGCTAAGGAGAAAATAAAATATGGAAGAGGCTACTTAGGCTAAGAAAATGATAAAAGAGAGTACTTATTTCTATTTCACACTTTTGCTTTATATAAATTCAAAGATATCATCACTATTTATACTAATAGTACCTCTACTAGAAGTATGCTAGCATATTTTAAGCAAACGTTATGAATGACTCCCAAGAATAATTATTTTATCTTTTATTAGAAAATATATTATATAGTAATATTCTTGATTTTTCTATGGATTACAACTTTTGAGCTCGAGCTCGGACTTTGGCTCACGAGTTGAGCTCGAGTTAGGCTAAACTGGAGTTCGACTCGACTCGTTTGCACCCCTAGTTGGGAGATTTGGTAACAAACTAAAAGGTCTTTGATTCCAAGCTTGCATATGTGATGTATATGAGTTTGCCCTAAAATAAATATTTATAAAAGTAATTATTGTCCAGAGTTGGACTGGCCTAGCTGAGAAAGTTCAAATAGTATTAACAGCAAATCAAGATATAAAAATTAACACAAGGAAGAAAGGTAATCCATTCACCAAATACATAAGTTGATTGCTTCTTTATATGTTGAATTAAGTGACATTGTGTTGTTTAAAAAGTTGTTATCATTCAATTTTTTTATTAAAAGTAGGTCAATGTTGTATAAGCAAATGCATTTATTAACCTATTTTTAATGGAAAAAAATGAATGATAACAACTTTTTAAACAACATAATATGTCACATCTCCATGTAAAGAAGCAATTAACTTATGAATTTGTTGAATGGAATACCTCTTTTCCCTGAGTTAATTTTAAATTTGAGAAGGCAAGAATTAGCCAGGATTAATTTCTAAAAATATAATAGAGCTGCCATACATGCTGAATGCTGAGCACTATATCAACTCCTTGAACTGACAAAACATAGAACCCTAGGAAGAATTAGCATCTATGAATGATAAGTTGTAATTTTATCAATTTTGATTGTTAGAATTTAATTTATATTTAGATTGTCTTGATTTATAAGTGATTAATCAACATTTATAATACATTCTTGTCATAGTAAACTTAACATATTGAAGAATCATTATGAACACATTTTAATTATACAACAAAAACAACAACAAGCCTTTATCCCACTACGTCGGGTCGGTTACATGAATCCTTTTTCTCCATTGTGTCCTATTAAAAGTCAAATTCTTGTTTAAATCTAATAAATAAAGGTCATTCCTAATATTTTCTAACCAAGTCTTTTTAGGTCAACCCCTACCTTTCTTAACATAAGTCAAATCTAATACCTCTACTCTCCTAACTGGGTAATCGAAAGGCCGCCGTTTTATGTGACCAAACCATCTAAGGCGACTCTCTCTAATCTTATCTTCTACTGGAGCTACTCCAATCTTTTCATGTATATGCTCATTTCGTATCCTATCTCTAAGGGTAAAGCCACTCATCCACCTGAGCATCCTCATCTTTGCCACACTTAACTTAGTATTATGCTTCTCTTTTAATGGACAACATTTGGCACCATAAAGCATTGCAGGCCTCACATTTTAATTATAATATTCAAATTTTTTTATTAATTATAAAACATAATTTTTTCCTTCAACATGTATAATAAGCTTTTGATATAAAAAATATATATAAATAGACCTCTTATCACTCGAGGTAGAGGGCTAGTGGGGCTATTTTAAAATTTTAATTTATTTCTTGAAATTCTTTCATTTTCTGAATTTTATTTGTATTTGACTTTCAAGAAATGTTATTATACAAAAGGACAAATTTGATATCGAGATAATTTAAGGCTTCATTTGAGTTAGCTTTTGACGATTGCTTTTTGCTGCATTTAAGAGATTTTTATACTGAAAAGTTACTTTATAAAGCATTAAAAAAACTATTCCGAACAAAAATTAAATTTAAGATATTAAAAACTTCTATGATTTTTACTAAGTAAACTAGCTAAAGCAACAATCATTCATATTTGCTTTTGAAATAGTCTTTAATAATTATGTTTTTCTTTATATAATATGATACAAGAAAATTGGAAGCAACCCTCCAAACACATGCAACAATTTCATGTACATAATCCTCCTTAAGAAATAACAAATACCTATCTTTTTCATCGTTTTTGACGTCTAACAAATATTATTTCATAAAATTTATATAATGCTCTACAGCATGTTCTTCAAATTGTCTTGAATTATATGAAGATGATTTTCTTAGAGTGCTTGAATATATTTAAATTAATTATTTTTAGGAGAATAACATTTCAGCAAGAATAAAATTAGAATTAATTCCAACATTTAGTTTATTTTGGGGAAAAAAAAAGAGGAAAAAAAGAGAAGAAGAGAGAAAAAAAAAGAAATTAGAAAAAAGAAAGAAAGTGAAGAAATATTTTGCTTCGTTATACGTTCCCTTTACCTTGACACCACTGTTGACGTTTCCACTTCACCTCCTTGCGAAGGTATAATTCCTTATATCCTCAAATCATGTCCTCGACAGTTGTAGCATAGCGAGCAACCACCTATTCGTGCTTATTTTAGTGCAGTTGGAGAAGATTTGTCGTTGTTCTTGTGGCGAGACATGTAAGCCTTACACACATTTTTCTTAGCATAGTAGGGTAAAATTTAAATACCCATGTATGAGCTTCAGAGCCTACAAGGAAAGAATTGTGCATTTTACACAAGTACACCTAAAGACCCATGCACGCCTTTCTTAGCTTGGTGGAATTGTAGATTATGTAACAGTATCATTGAAAATTGACTGTTCACGTCCTTCTTAACATGGTGAGAAGGAAATGACTTCCAAAATTTTCTCTAAATGGGGGAGATGTCATGATGCTGCTAAAATTCAAACTGAATATGCAAAATATCCAGGTGGATATCACAACGATATATTTTTTTGATAGTTTGTGCTATGTCGTTTCCTATCTATTCACATAAAAAGATTATGTTTGAACTTAAGTTAATTTCTTAACACGCTTAGCATCCTCAAACTTCATGTGTGTGCATACATCATGCTTGGTGCTTGCATTCTGTGCATGACATATTTTTATGTCAGCATAGTGTGCTGCTATAGAGTATCATATTCTTTATACTGAGTAATATGCTTGCATGATATATTAATCATTTTTTTATGTGTATATGCATGATATGAATGCATTAGTGTCTATTTACATTAATGGGTGTATTTTGAAATGCTTGGAACAAATCAGCTATGTGAATGGATGTCATTTGAGTGTGCACAACATTTTATTTAGAAGTCTATAGATACATTCTATCTTCTTGTATGAGTGTTAATGATTTGGTGGTGCGGTGCTGCGCTTCATTCATTGGGCACTTGCAGTGCAGTGTAGCTCATTTTTGCCTTCTATAAGTAGTTTTCCTTGGTACCTAACTTACATGAGTATACTTTCATTTACAAAAAAGCTATACGTCACATCAATAGTCTTCCACCTATCACTTGTAGGTAAGCTAATTTATCCAATGTGATAGCTTGACATCATAAATTTACTTCATCATTTTATTAGTGGCCCACAATTTTTACTATGAATTTCCCGCTTTTGCTTATAGGTGAATTGTATCATTGCGTTATAGGTCACTTGTTTCTTCTTATAGATAAGCTATCATGCAATAATGAACTTCCCACAGTGGCTTAGAAATATTTTCATTTATCATAGAACATATGCATTTACTAGTGGATAACATCTAGTATACATGACAAATCTTCTACAATGATTCATAGGTGTGTGCATTTGCTAAAGTTCTTCTATATTTGCTTGTGTATGTCTATGTTCACAAAGGACCCATCACTTATGAAGTGTATCTACTATTGTTGCTTGTAAATAGGGTCCTTGTACGCATTGTAAGACTTCTTCTATCACCTCTTTAACTCATAGGTCAACTGTTGCATGCATGCCAAACTTCACACAACATCTTGTATATGTCTTCATTTGTTGCATATTGGCCACTTTGACTCATAGAGAATTAATGCATTTGATAAAAACATCATTTTTGTTTATTGCATGAACTCCCTTGCATTCATTGCATTATACTTATATATGGATGTAAGGAATGCCATTATTTGTAGAAAGTTTTTGTGTATTGAGTTGCACATCAATGTGTGCTATTGGGTGAGCTACATACATCAATGATTTTCCTACAGAGACTGATTGACAAGTTGCTACATTCATTTGCACATCTTTCAATGTTTGTGCGGACTAGTGCTTGTAATTGCGAAATAGCTACCTACCAATTAAGAGTTGTTGATAGTATGCAGATTTTTTTCCTTGCAACTTCCTCGCTTTTTTATAGGTATACTGTATTCCTTGTATATTACTTTTAGTAAATTACCATGTTCATTATATGTAAAATTCATTTCCTTGTAATGGACAAAAAATTTTATTTGCATGATTGGCATGAGCGCTACGCATCAATTGTCATCATTCATAGGTGCAATACCTACTAAGGGCTTTGTATATCTATATGTAATTAGATTATATGTCTCATTCCTTTTTCATTACCTTTGGGTAAGTCATGTTAAAAAGATACAAGTCCTTGCAATTGCTTATTGATGTTTAATGGGATTAACCATGATTACTAATTAGCATTTGTATTTTAATATGATTGTGCATTTGTTAATTTGATGTTTAGTTCCATGATGTTCATTCAAGTTTTGTTCCCTGTTAATTATCCAAGTAAAGGTCGTTGTCATATAAAACTTTGATAGCCTCATGGCATCTCCCCTATTTAGGAGAAATTTTGGGAGCTGGGCCTTCGCACCACACTAAAGAAAAACATGAATGGTAGGTGCAAGCGACACCTTGACCATTATCTTCAATTCCACAACACTCGAGAAAGGCTTGTATGAGTTTTTCAGGGGTACCTATTTTAAATGCATTGTTCTTTCCCAATATGCATGATGAAACATACACATGTACTAAAGATTATCCTCACCACGCTAAAGAAAAGAGTGTAAAAGGCCTGTCCATCTCGCTACAAGCTTTGCTCCGAATTCCCTCCCACCATGCTAGAAAAACATGTGTATAAGTGACTTTTTTGGTGCACTAAGAGTGCAAATAATAGGATTTTGGAGAATGTTTTTTTTGAAACCATTATATATTTGCGAGAGATAGTGTCGAGGATGACGACATGGGGACCGAGACACAAAAATTCCTCCTTTCTTTGCTTTCTTTTTATTTTATGTTTCTTTTTTTCTTTTTATTTTTTAATCAACAATAATAAGATTATTAATATTAATATTGATAATGATAGTGAAAATGAAGGGTAGGGGCTAATTTGGATGTTTGTTGGAAGAGTGGGTAATAGACTGTGAGTGGGCAGTTTGGAATGAGAAGTTCAATGCAGTAGAGGGGATCGGGTTGAGCTGTCTAAACACCAAGGAGTTTAGAACAGTGAAGAGTGAAGGCTGGATGGGTTTGGGCTGCTAAGGCTTTCGAATGGATGAGTTAAGATCGGCTATGGTCCGGGGCGGAGCTAGAAAATTTTTTTGAATGGGGGCACAAATTAGTACTAGCCATTAAATTACTTTCAAAATACTATTTTTCTTTAGTGTAATATCAAATTATGTGAAATATTTTTAATAAAAAATTATAAAAAAATACATTCAAAATTACGTTTGTTCCTGTAAAAAATATAGATATATCACTTTGTATATTGTTATTCATTAAGAAATGAATATTTCTCCCATAAGATTGTTAATGAATTAAGTTCAAATAATCTATACTTAAAATTATTTTATTTAAATTTGAAAGTTCGTTGGGGATGTTAGGCCCTATGAACTTAGTCCAAAAGCTAATCAAAGAGAAGAGGTGAATTGGATAACTTTAAAATCAAAGAGTAAACTCAAACTTAAATTACCACAGAAATCAAAGTGCGGAAATTAAATAATGTGAAAGCAATAATAAGAAAAGAACACACCGGATTTATAGTGGTTCGGTCAAACCTTGACCTACGTCCACTCCTTGGAGGCACCCTCCAAGTATTGCACTACAAAAGTGTCTCTCTTTTAACCCCCACAGCTAGGCGGAGAAGCCCTTACAAAATCACTTCCACCTTCCACGGTGCGGCGGAGTCGCCGGGTCCTTTGACACCAAAGAGATCTTCTTATTTGGTGAACTTCCCTCAAGACAGGCCTTGAATCCGATGGTACTAAGGTGCGAGTTCGCCGGAGCAACCGTGTGGATCCCCCACCACACTCCCTTGAGTTCCTCCCCCTCACAGGATCTTCTCCCTCTCAAACTCCACCCTTTCCTCTCTCCCTTTCAAGCTCTCTCTTCAAGTTTCCCCCACAAGAATGAAGCTACAATGGCTGCCAAAGATACTTAAAAAGTGCCTTGTCATAGCTTAAATAGAAGAGCTAAAAACGAGCTCATTAATGCAAGTTGTCGACATTATCATCCAGGACGATAGGCCTATCGTCCTGGCCGATTAGTTCAAATATGAAGAAAATCGTCCTGAATATCACTCTGAAATGAAGCTAGACGATGTCTAATCGGCCCGAACGATCTTGAGATCGTCCAGGATGATTTGACCATGTAATTGCTTTCCTTAAATTCCAGAGAAATTTTGGAAAATTTGACCTGGATCATCTAGGACGATATTTTATAGTCCAGGCCGATCCTCTGGACGATGTCCAAAAATAGGTTCATTCTAAATAGATTTGGCGACAGATTCTTGCTTAATTGAGCCTATCATCCTGGCCGATATAAAATCGTCCAGGACGATGTGTTTTGCACAATGACGGCTGCTTTAATGAGGATGCCCTAATTAGGGTTTCTGCTTTTGGACAGATCATCCAGGCCGATATTACCAAAAATATAAATCATATAGGGAACAACAGGAGATCTTCCAAATTACAATCCAACTGGTCCCACACCAAATACAACAGACTCAAGAAAGGAAAAAGATTACAAACTGACACATACCTAGTCTACCCAATCTTGAGCTGGTTCCAGATTGCAGTCTGATCGTGTGGACCTGAAATGTTAGCACATAAGGTAATCGTAGAGAAATAAGGAATGTTTGCTATCATCAAAACCATAAACCATAGATCCGCAATAATCTCCCCTTTTTGATGATGGCAAATAATTCTCTTTAAATTTTCAAAAAATCTCCCCCTCACTTGAATACCGCTTAAAAAACTAAGGGAGATAAAAATAGATAAAAATATTTTTGTAGTTTTAAATTTTTGGAAAGAAAACAAGGGATACAAGGGATACAAGTACGTTCTCCCCCTTTGACATTATCAAAAAGAGAGAAGGCACAGAGAACAAAATGAAATAAAAACATTCCCTGATCTTGTGAAACAAAAAGTATTCTTAAAATGAGAAAGTTACCTCTTGGTTTTAATCAAAACTTTAGTAAAAAAATTTGACAACGCATAGTCCAGTAAAGGTTAGAAAAACAGAATTTGATAATTGAAACTCAAGTTCTTTAAAAAGGCTCAAAAACTTTTTAATTCAATATCTAAATCAAGAAATAAATTAGAGAAAGAAACAAACATTTTTCAAAAACTCTTTTCATACAATATATCTAATAGAAGATCAATGCACGAATTGTTGAACCAAAAATCAAAATTTTCAAAGTCAAGCATCGAAAATATCAAGGGTTTTCTTAAGCTTTTAAGAAGTACAAGAATGATAAGCATTAATATTGTGGGCTCATTTTATGCCTCTTGACAGTTTGTTGACGCACTGCGCATCTTTTGATACACTTTGTGTATTCTATATTTTCAATTTGGCGTCTTTGTGCATCTTTTATTTTTGGCATCATTGGCCAAATTTTTTTGAATATGCTTCCTTTCTTAAATCTTTAAAAAAATAAAGGAAACCCCATCTTAGTGACAAAGCAAATTTCTTGATTAAGAAAATTATGAGTTAGATTCAACGACTTGCAAAAGATTCCTATGCGATAAATAAAACGTAGGGAGAAAAAAATTTGTTTCAAAAACCAATTTAAAAGATGAAAGAGATTTTAAATCAAAAGTAGGATAACCTCTTTTAGAAAAACACGAATTTGAAAAAAATAATGAGTTTCCTTCCTTTGATTGTATTAGAGAAGTCAAACAAAATCTATCAAAGATTTTAAGAAAAATAGAAAGTAGATTTTTCATTTTTAGAAAAGTGAATGTGTGTGTTGATCAAAGAAAAATTTTCACGAAAGGAAAAATTTCAAGAACTAAACAAAACAAAATAAAAAATAAAATAAAAAAAGAAAAAACACAAAAACACAAAAACATGAAAGGCTCTTTAACTATTATCTCTCTCCTGGTCCGATGCTTTAGAGACCAGATCTGCCCATGAGATTTTTTGCCTTTCATTATTTCCCCAGTTCAAAGTTTGTTTCGCCTTGCCCTTTTCTTTTATAGGAAGAATTCTTAAATTAGGGCACTCATTTTTCATATGTCCAGGTTTCCTACATCAAAAACAAATAATGTCAGAGGAAATATTAATATCCTTACCATTTTTACCTTTTTTTCACTTTGGCTTATGCTTTGGTGAGCTTTGTGATTTGCTTGATAAGTCATTACTATCGTCACCAACTAAGCTTCCTCTTTCCGTATCTTTAGCTTTTAGAATGATTGTTTCACCTGCATCCAAAAGTTTTTGACCCAAACCTTGCTCGTAGGCAATGAGTGAGCCAATCAAATTATCAATAGAATAATCATTCAAATCTTTTGATTCACAAATAGCAATAACTTTGGCATCAAATTTTTCAAGTAAACAACGAAGAATTTTATTGACTTTTTCAAAATTTGAAAAAACTTTTCCTAAAGCATGCAATGAGTTTATAATTTGAATGAATCTAATGTACATATCTAAGATTGTTTCATAAGGTTTCATGAAAAATGATTCAAAATCATGCATTAACAAATTCAACTTGGATTGCTTGATTTCACTAGTGCCTTCGTATATGGTGTGCAATTTATCCCAAACTTCCTTACCGGTAGTGCATGTGGATACTAATATAAAATCATCAGAATTTAATGCACAGAAAAAGCAATTTAAAGATTTTGCATTCAATTGAGCATTTACTTGTTCTTCCCTATTCCATTGATTAAAAGGAATATCAGTTTTAACTCAATTATTAATGCGTGACGGTGATGAATAATAAGTTAAAATCATATGCCATATGCGAAAATCAATCGATTGCAAGAAAATAGACATGTGAGTTTTCCAAAAATCAAATGTAATATTTTCAAACAAAGGTGGTCTGGTGATTGAATAACCTTCCGCAACATTACGATTAGCCATGGATCGAAATTCAAAAGCTTTTAAAAACTTATTTTTATGAAAACTGCTCTGATACCACTTGAAAGTCAAAAAGGTAATGCTCTGATACCACTTGAAAGTTCGTTGGGGATGTTACGCCCTATGAACTTAGTCCCAAAGCTAATCAAAGAGAAGAGGTGAATTGGATAACTTTAAAATCAAAGAGTAAACTCAAACTTAAATCACCACAGAAATCAAAGTGCGGAAATTAAATAATGCGGAAGCAATAATAAGAAAAGAACACACCGGATTTATAGTGGTTCGGTCAAACCTTGACCTACGTCCACTCCTTGGAGGCACCATCCAAGTATTGCACTACAAAAGTGTCTCTCCTTTAGCCCCCACAGCTAGGCGGAGGAGCCCTTACAAAATCACTTCCACCTTCCACGGTGCGGCGGAGTCGCCGGGTCCTTTGACACCAAAGAGATCTTCTTCTTTGGTGAACTTCCCTCAAGACAAGCCTTGAATCCGATGTTACTAAGGTGCGAGTTCGCCGGAGCAACCGTGTGGATCCCCCACCACACTCCCTTGAGTTCCTCCCCCTCACAGGATCTTCTCCCTCTCAAACTCCACCCTTTCATCTCTCCCTTTCAAGCTCTCTCTTTAAGTTTGCCCCACAAGAACGAAGCTACAATGCTGCCAAGGACACTTAAAAAGTGCCTTGTCATAGTATAAATAGAAGAGCTAAAAATGAGCTCATTAATGCAAGTTACCGACATTATCGTCCAGGACGATAGGCATATCATCCTGGCCGATTAGTTCAAATATGAAGAAAATCGTCCTGAATATCGCCTTGAAATGAAGCTGGACGATGTCTAATCGGCCCAGACGATCTTGAGATCGTCCAGGATGATTTGACCATGTAATTGCTTTCCTTAAATTCCAGAGAAATTTTGGAAAATTTGACCTGGATCGTCCGGGATGATATTTTATAGTCCATGCCGATCCTCTGGACGATGTCCAAAAATAGGTTCATTCTAAATAGATTTGGCGGCAGATTCTTGCTGAATTGAGCCTATCGTCCTAGCCGATATAAAATCATCCAGGACGATGTGTTTTGCACAATGACGGCTGCTTTAATGAGGATGCCCTAATTAGGGTTTCTGGTTTTGGACAGATCGTCCAGGCCGATATTACCAAAAATATAATTCATATACGGAACAACAGGAGATCTTCCAAATTACAATCCAACTGGTCCCACACCAAATACAACAGACTCAAGAAAGGAAAAAGATTACAAACTGACACAGACCTAGTTTACCCAATCTTGAGCTGGTTCCAGATTGCAGTCTGATCGTGTGGACCTGAAATGTTAGCACATAAGGCAATCGTAGAGAAATAAGGAATGTTTGCTATCATCAAAACCATAAACCATAGATCTGCAACAAAATTAATTAAATTAAGTATTAATTTTGAACTATATTTAGATTAATCAAGTTTAAATTAGTATAAAATAATTTTCTACTTAATTTTAAATTAAATTAGTTGGATACAAAAGGTAGTTTTACATTCAATCGCAGCTTTCCTAGTTTTTTTTAACTCACCTCTAGTGATTAGAGAGGGAGGACGGGCTTCTAAAAAAATATCTTTGATGGAGAACGGTAAAGGAAAAGATATTTTGGTGGATTTGAAAATTAAGTCTTGCTCAACCTTGCCGGTTTTGATCCCTAGAGCTAATGATTTGGAGGCTTCCACCTCTAGTGATACTAACCACAATTTGAATAATACTAATGTGTGGGTTAGAAAACCACACATTAAAATTAATTCAAATGAAATTCATGAAGGAAGTATAGGTGCTAATGTGGTTAAACTTGACTTGGAAAATGAAAAATCCAATGTCCATGTTCTAAGAAATTCATTGGTAATGAAGATCCTTTGCAAAAACTTACCTTTCTCAAATTGTGCTTTTGAATTAAGAAAGCAATGGGTTAAATTTGGAGGATTTCACATTACTTCACCTAGATTAGATTGGTTCCTGTGCTCCTTTCAAACTCAGGAGGCAATGGAGGAAGTTCTCAATGGAGGTCCTTGGTATGTGGGAGGTTTTGTCATTGGGCTAGATAAATGGACTCCCAATTTTTCTCCTCATTCTTTAGATGGAATTTCTTCTCCGATTTGGGTTCAACTTCCCCACTTACCATTGCACTGCTGGGACGAAACCAACATTACGAGAATTGTTTTGAGTATAGGAACTCCATTATTATTCGATGGCAACATGTTTAGATGGGGGAGGAGGGAATTCACTAGAACACGTGTTCGGGTCAAATTGAACTCGAAACTCCCTAGTGGTATTTTTGTTAAAGGAGTTCTTGGCAAATTTTATCAGAAATTTGAATTTGGGAATTTATCATCAATTTGTTTCAAATGTGGAAGAATTGGACATAAAGATGTGGTATGTCCAAAGGTGTTTCAAAATCTAGATCTAAATGAAAAGGAAGTTCACAAAGATAATTTATTAGTTGAAGATAGATCTTACGGTCCTTGGATGCATGTCAAGTTCAAACCTCAGAGAAAGACTAAAAGTATTAAGAGGAATTATCATTCAAATCAAGGAGAAGAATTTCAACCATCTCGCCGGAATTCAATTCTCCAGCAATTGAAGACAGTACAAAATTCAGAAGGAAAAACTGTTGAATTCAAGGGAAGAGATGAAGTTGTAGTTAGCATTAATTCAAATCTGTTGGTTGAGCCGAATATAGCCCAAATTACAAATCTTGAATACAACCAATTAGACAGATTGACTGGTTCAGAAGTTGATGTTCCTTTGACAGCTCGGGATGTTCCTTTGACAGATCGTGATTTGGCTGAAAATAAGGAAGAAGACGATATGGTAGTTAGACATGGAGATGATTCTTCCACCATTCATCCAAATATTACTGAAATTCAAATTCAAATCCCACATATTATGGAGGATAACAAAGCTTTGAAAACTTTTGAGGATCAAATCCCGGTAGTCCAAAATTTAAATTCTATAATGGCTAAAACCGTTGAAGTGGAATGCAGCAAATTAAATCTCATCAGCAATAATTTGAATTCAAATAATGAATTCAAATTTCTTGAAATTATGGAAGCTATCAAGGAAGGTGTTGAGGCTGATCCAACTGGTTCATTTCAGATTGCTGAAAGATAGGAAACTATCCAACCGGATTTTTAATTCAAAAAATCACCTTTTAAGGAGGTTAACGTCTATCCTCTAACATAATTGATGGCTCATAATGTTAATTCAGATATTTTTCCTGAGTTAAAAAACAGTTTTGACTCATTAAGAGGATCTTCTCCACTTTCAAATATTACATTGAATTTTAAAAAAAGCAGCTCTTAAAAAAGACAATAGTCTTTTTATGAAGAATAAGTCTCCCGGTTGTAAGCACACATTGTTCAAGGAACTTCAAGCATTAGGTCCGGTGAAAGACATTCCTAGAAGGAAAATGGCTGAAGTCAAAGTGAAGAATGGTAACAAAGGTTCTTCTTCTCTTATATCTCAATAATATGCTAGTCGGTTATACTGCTAACAACATCACTGTGGATAAATACTTGAAGATGGAGCAAATTATCAAATCATTAAATGCTGATTTTGGAGATTGGGAAAAACTTATTGAATATCTATCAATGATATTCTTAAGTATTTTTTGGGAATTACTGTTTAAATGTACTTTCTTTTTTAGCTTTTGTTACTTTGTTTTTTATAGAATTTGTCTTTTTAAACTTTTTCTAATTGATTATGGAATCATTACTAAGTCTTATTCTCTAACTGGATGGGAACTCTGGGATACTAATCAACCCTCGGGTTGTTTATTATTTTGGTATCCCCTGAATGTCAACTGTTTCAAAATAGGAAATAGTAGATTTCATATCATTTATAAGAAGTTTAAATTTACAAATTTATGTCCAATAAGGTACCTTTTCCTTGTTATGAAAGGTATCAGTAGCTTCATTTTCTTAGTTTGTATTAGGTTGTCTTTGTTTTATTATTAATGCAATTCTGCATTTCTTCAAAAAAAATTATTAAGTTAATTAATTAACTTACTAAGATTTATTAAAAAATTTATTAATTAATTAACTTGATTAATCTAAATATAGTTCAAAATTAAGACTTAATATAATTAATTTAAATTAAATAACTTTAAGTATAAAATTAATTTATTTGAACTTAATTCATTAACAATCTTATGGGAGAAATATTCATTTTTTAATGAATAACAATATACAAAGTGATATATCTATGTTTTTTATAGGAACAAATGTAATTTTCAATGTATTTCTTTTATAATTTTTTATTAAAAATATTTCTCATAATTTGATATTACACTAAAGAAAAATAGTATTTTGAAAGTAATTTAATGGCCAGTACTAATTTGTGCCCCCATTCAAAAAATTTTCTGGCTCCGCCCCTGCTATCAGTCCAACATGATTGGGCTATTTCGATGGGGCGGAAATAGAGAAAGGATTGCAAGATGATTCGCCCACTTTTATAGCATGAATAGTTCAAAACGTGGTAGGCTTATTATGGATGTGAATATAGAGAAAATAAGATGCATGCAGCTTCATGATGTTGCTAAGATTGTGAATAATCTGATGCGTAGGAACTAAAGAGTTGCAGGTGAGTAATATATCATCAATATAGATATGGATTATAAAAGAATATCATCGTAGTCAAACATGAGGAGGGACAAACCAATGATGCTTTAATTAAAACCAAAGGACATTTGATGAGTAGAGAATGTTTGAAATGAATGACGTGGTGCCTATTTTTTTGACAATATTTTTTTTTTATGAGGCAGACATGGCTTTATTAGTCCAAGTTATTTCTAAAATTAGATTAATTTAGCCATATCTTGGGAAATTAACTAATAGATTTGAAAAAAAAAAACATTTTTGTAATTTAATATGACATAGATTATAATATATTGTTACAAAGTATAGAAATATGATTATATAATGGACTTAAAAGAATATACTATAATATAAATTTAAAGTGATCATTCCTTGCTTGATATGTTGACATAAAAATTCATTTATATTATTCTTGGTATAGGTTCTCCAAATAGACAAGCACTAACCATTAATTTCTTCTGAAAATAGCTCATCGCCTAAGAATACTATCAATTAAATCAGCAAAAAAAATTTTATAATTTAAAATCTAAAAGATGGGTGTTATTTTAAAATTTCAAATGCGATTGACTCAAATTTAAAATAAATTTTTGTGTGAAAACTAAAGGAAGAAAAGTGCCGAGCATTGAACTACAAGAAGTTCAAAAATATTTGAAATTATCTTATGTTGAACTTTAATATTATAAATTTTAAATTTGGTGCTTGATTTTATCAATTTATTTACAAATTTAGAGCTAATATTTCATTAATAAAATATTGAAAAATTGCGTAAAATTTGGGGACTTATGATATAACAGTCGAGAACATCAAACCAAATCCTAAATTTAAGAGAAGAACCACTACCAAAGTAGTAACTTATAATTAAATTTATCCAAAGCTAAGGACTGAATCTAAACAAGTTTGATGCGGTTAGAGATAATATTTCTAATACATGAATTCTTATACATTTTATTTTATAATGTTATAGTTTTTTAATCATATAATACTACCATAATGTACTCTCTCAATAATATTTTTCTTCTTCCTTTAAAAAATAAAAATAGTATTAAAGAATCATGTTATAAATCATATAGAATTTCCACTATAATCTAGAAAATAACAAAAAAAAAAATCTACCTATTATATGGCATCAAAATGTGCTAGACATCTCAATGGTGATATTAACACAAGAGCGTTACGTTCTCCAAAATAAAAAATAAATAACTAGATAACTTTTTTCTTCCATTTCATGTTGAATTAAATGGTATATATACACATTTACATCCGCAATAGCAAAGTAACATTAATAGGAACTTTTTAAAAATTAAATTAGCTTTCCTTTTTTCTTTCTATATGGCATGAGCAAATAGTCATTATGCTGAGCATTTTAGGAATGAATTAAAGTAGTGGTTGAAGCACATATGCCAATATTTAACCTATGAATAGTAATAAATGGTAAACTTGGTATTTAAATTATACACTTCCTTTGCCTCTATAAATATTATATTCCTCCTATATTTATTTTTTAAAAGAATAATGGATATAATTGAAAAACCTAGAAAAGCTTGAGAGAATTTGTTCTTTCTTTCCAATAATGTTGAATTATTTGATATGTTTACACATTATCATTCAAAACAACAAAGAAATTATGTTGTGACTATCTCATGAACACTTTCAATCTTTTATGATTAAAAAACATATGGCAATAATTAATCACATATAGAAACACATGGTGGACAAAACTCTTTCCAATTAGTGAAGGGTGAAATTTGGTAGAAAATAAAAGATAAAAATATTTTCTTTGTATAAGCATGACCCTTAACTTGAATTTTTTTCTGAAAAATAACTACAAGGAATGTAAAAGATATATAAATAAAAAGGTGATTAAAAAATAATTTAAATACATTGAAGCATTCTAATATGACAACTTAAATATAACTTGATTCATTTTGAGGAAGATGAGATAAAGCAAAATTGATTATACAAAGATTAAAAAATATCAATACTACTATTATAAAACCCGCTCGAGTTTCTTCCGAAACGCAATCCTAGCCTTCCATTTTATTTAATTTTAATTAATCAAATAAAATCCCAACTTTCCATTTCAATTATTATAATTATATTTATTTTATTAATGTAAAATATACTCTATTATTTATCAAATTACTATAACATTTAAGTCAATATGTTTATTTTAAATCCATTATGTTTATTATTTCCACTTTTCAATTAGAGTTCTCAATTTCATTTAAGAAAGAAAGTTAGAGCTCTTAATTGCATTTAAGAGCTTTTAATTTCACTTTCTCCTAAAGTAACTTTTCATCTCAAGTTCCTATTCTTAATTTAAGTTATGCATTACGTTTAAATTCTTTGCATTTTTTAATTTCATTTTAAATTAGAGTATAATTTGCATTTAAGAAAAAAATTTAGAATTTTTAATATATTTAAGATTTTTAAATTTAAATTTTCTACTAGAATAACTTTTCATCCATTCAATCCTCCCCCTTTCCAATTCTATATTTTTCTTCCATTTCATATTCCTATCCCGAATAACCGTTATTTTTTCATACCTCTAACTCCCCTCCATTTATTTCATCGATTCACCTTCTTCTCCTATTTTATCTTCTGTCATCTCAAAGAGTCACTAAAAAGAGCCTTTTTGCCTCTTCTCCTCCTATAGATACGAAAGTCGATATGGATTCATGTGAAGAAGAGTTTTTAATGATTCTTGGATTTACCTGGCTCTTATGAATGTTGAGAACTTCTTCATCCTGTTAAATTCGAAGTCAATATGGCTTCGCTTTTTTGTTTCATTAAAAAAGGTGTAGTTTTAAAAAAGATTAATTTCTTGAATTTAAAAATTGAATGCATCATTATGAATAAAATATCAACTCGGAAGGTGAACATATCATTTTTTAATGGGTTCAAATTACAAAACTTTGAATTCATCTTGATCATTATAGTCAAAATAAGGAAAGAATCACATAAAACCTAGGAGGGCCAAAATAAAATTTGATTTAGTGTTTAACTATGTTAATCTAGATAAAAGGATAATTAATTTCAAAATAAAAATATGATAAAAGAATGATATATCTTCCTAGAGAAAGATGATATTGTTTGATATTAATCATTTAAAAATGATGATAATTATTGTTGAATTTTTAATTTCTCAAAGATAATTAATTGAGGGGTTTGAAATTTTGATTTTTGAAAATTAGATATGGGTTTCTATGTCTCCTACAAGCACAAGCCTGTTTCAATCCATGACCCCTAGTTTGAGATTTTGATGATGACAAATAATATTGTCTTAACTACTATTCATTGAATATTTTTTATTTCTATTATTATCTACAAGTACTAATATTTCAGGAATATCACAAGTTACTTAGGATAACAAGAAGACTCAATACTGAGTGGAGTAGGAGTGCGAGTCTGTAACATTATAACTTTTTCATTTATTTTATTTTCTCTTTTCTCGAGTCTGGCCACAAACTGCATGTAAATCTGAGCAACAATGCACACACACAAGGGGAGAGGGTTTTAAAAGAAAAATATAGATTTTCTCTGTTGATCGTATTGTACAAATTTATGTCGTAATGTACGATCTGATCTGGTTAGAACGTCTTTTTGTGAACAGGTCATACTGCACAATTCATATCGTACTGTACGATGTGTTACTAATCCAAAACCCTAGCCGCAAGATTAGTTTAAGTTTTATCAGCCGTTCGTACTGTATGAAGGGAATTATACTGTACGATTTATTTTGAATACTTAATTAAATTAACCCGTGATTAGTGGAATAAATCAAGGATTAATCTCTGATTGGTAATCATATTGTACGAATCAGTTCATACTATATAATATTTTTATTCATCCCATATTTAGTCCTGGAGGATCCCTTGATTTTGCCTAACCGTACTATACGAAGTAGGTCATACCCTATGATGTACAGAGATGAGTTTAGATCATCCCAGGTATCATCCTATACGAACAGAAGAGTTGAGGATCGTATAGTACGAGTTTATATCATATTGTACGATTGTATTCATGAAGTTTTTGAACTATTCATAAACCTTCGTACCAGGACGAAGCTCATTTATACTAATCATACTGTATGATGTGGAATCATACTGTACGATAGTAATGGCTAATTTAAAAAAATTTAGGATTTTTGGAGCCCATTTTAAGTATCAAAAAGTAATATTTTTAATGAGTAACAAAGAGAGAGAGGAATGTGATTAGAGAAGCTTTATTGGGAGAGAGCTCTTGAGGAAATTTTAGGGTTTGTGAGATGAAGGAGAAGATGGGCTTGGTGAGGGAGAAGGTTTGTGAGGGACATCACACGGTTGCTCCAAGCTTGCTGCACTTTGCTCCTCCTCTGGCCCGAGAAGATCATATGGGAGGCTTTCTAAGGGGGAGACTCTTCTATATCCGTGTCCTCTAAGGTACTCTGCCTTCTCTAGGAGGGAGAAAAATGAGAAGGTACACTTCCATCACCAGGAGGGTGAGAAAAGCATTTGGCACTCAGCCACGCCGGGTTGGTGAAAGTGAGTCTTGTGAGGGCTTCTTCGCTTTGTCGAAGGGGCAAATGGAGAACTACAGTTTTGTAGTGAAATTCTCGAAGTGGGGGACTCCGGAAAGTGGATGTAGGTCAAGTGATCGAGCCACTATAAAACTCTGGTGTGCTTTTTCCTTTACCACTTTTATTTTTGCTTGCATATTATTTTCATTACATTTGCTTGGTGATAATTATAGTAAAAATCATTATTGCAAATTGTGTTCAACTACTTACTTCCGCATTAAATTTTTTATGGTTAAAAGCTAAAAAAAAAAAATTTATTAGAACTCCTGTTTAGGATTTTTATTGCAATAATTTTTGCAATTCACCCCCTTCTTGACGCATCTAGTGATTTCAAAGCCCTCGTAGTTAATTACTATGTAAGAAATCAGAATTTCCTATGAACACTCTCGATTAAAATAATGATTAAAATTTCATTTAAGATTTCAATGCTTGATGTCAAAGGACGCAAGGGTTGGAATTTTGAAATGGGATTGGATCAAAATTGAGCACTTATTTCTAGAGTCAAAGGAAAAAGAATAGGATGCACATGGAATTCTGAAATAATTCATAAGTTCCATAGTTTATCCTAAGTGTTGAACTTGAATTTGATTGAAAGATAT
Organism: Dendrobium nobile; assembly: GCA_022539455.1. Classification (NCBI taxonomy): domain Eukaryota; kingdom Viridiplantae; phylum Streptophyta; class Magnoliopsida; order Asparagales; family Orchidaceae; genus Dendrobium; species Dendrobium nobile. The sequence goes on along the minus strand of CM039718.1, from coordinate 15,268,234 downwards.
TTTGGTTTGACAGGTTGATTTTATTAGAAATTTTGGATGAGATTCTCGAATGTATCGGTCTTATAACCTAAGCTTGCCTTAAAACCTAAGTATAAATTGGGCACTACAAATTAGTAATCTGAACCTACCTAATGCAATGCAGGATTTGGCCTTACCCCGATCTAGATTAGGGAGCTAGCTAAAGTACCTAGGAGCTTCAAAATTATATGTCTGATCATTTATATAAGAGTGGTAGGGATGTTAATTAGATTGCATTTAAGTAGTTGGGGCCAAAATCTATAGCAAATTTCTAATTTTCCCATTTGACATATATTGGGTTTTTGATGCCTAAGTAAATGCAATTAAAGTTTTCGACACATTTAAATTTATTAATAATATAATGCATGCTAGTTAACTTGATAAAATGCTTAAATCAAAATGAAGTAGTTTAGAAAAAGCTTAGGAAATAATTTTTTTTCCTAAAAGAATACATATCCACCAATTGACATATTTGCACCCTCATAGGCTAGGTAGTCTATCAAAACTGGCAAGTAGGGAGGTGCACAACAAAATGAAAGAAAAGTGCAACAAGTTTGCATGTAAACACCTGACGGTCCTGGGCTTACTTCTTAAATTTGTTAGAGTTGATATGTTAGCTTAAAAATTTTAATTTTGTTTAAGTAAAAGTAGTTTTAAGCATGTCCTCCCAAGCCTACGATCAAATTCCAGGCTAAAACAAATATGACATTCAAGTTAAAAGATAAAACAAATAAGTAGTTTTAATGCACAATCAATTAAATAAATCAATCAAATTAAATGCTCAAATTGAATGTCCATGTGATAAGTGTCACTTAATATTACAATCTAGAATTATAGAAAAGTAATGTGTTTGATTACCACTGACAATAAGCTAGAATTTCTAATCCTAAGACTCAAGTGACTTTGAGAATGGGTATTCTCATTATCCATTTCTTCATCCTTCTACAGCTCCTTCGATCATCAGGTTTGGATATCTAAATGAAAAGAAACTATCCCTCAAAAGGGGTGTTATCTTTTTCCTTTGAATATTTAAAACTTATCCTAACTTAGTTTTCCAAATGGAGGAGAACTCTCCCCTAAGGGGATGTTCTATCCTCTTTAGAATCTAAGTTTGATATAAATGTCCCATCTCAAAGTACTTAAAAATTACAACTTAATTGAATTTAAATTACATCAAATTACATTGAATATAAAAGAAAAAAAATCTTGAGTCAGACAATTAGCAGGGTTATCCTAATAATCAATATTTAAATAAACATTCCAAATATTTAATATTTTAAAATTGCTGAAATCATAGTTATAGTTGGACATGCTCTTTAAATTTAAAGGGGGGTTTAGCAATTTTTTAGGCACCTTCAGAAAATATTATTAATTTAAAGCTTAAGTTATTTGCCCCCTTTAATTTTCATGCGCTATATGATTATGGTCACCTGCATAAGATTCAATTAGTATAAATCATCCCTAACCTAAGGATAATATATCACACAATTAATCACATCACATAGTGCATAAAATTAATTAAAGAATCACATCAATATCATCAAACAATATATAGTGAAAACCAAGGAAAACCTGACACACAGTAGAAAAGTAAACATCGACCTTATCTAGTTCTATAAGAGGTGTCCAAGAAAACCATCTAAAATTTGTGAGGTTGGCTGTGCGGTTTGCATATGTCTTAGGTAGGGCAATTAGTTAAAATTATTTAATTTTCTGATTAGTTGAAATACTTAAGGGAAGAATTTAATTAGAGTTTAAATATTAATAATTTAAAATTAATTTTATGATGTATTCTAAAGTGTTAAATGGATACCACCTTTATTGCTCACTAAGACCATGATATTTATTTCACCTTCCTTGGGGCTAAGTTAATTACCTCGTAGGCTTTGGTTACCTAGTGTTAACAAGTATAATTGAGTGATTTGGTTTGATTAAGATTTGAAAGTTAATAATTTTTTTTACTAAGGTCAATTGGTTGCTAATTCTTAACATTATTTTTTTTTAAGTTAGTCAGTAATCATTTTGTGGTGTTGCGCCACCAGGCTCAAGGAATAAAGCCTCCTTAGAATACGTAGCCCCTCAGCCCGGAGTAGTTCAACTTAAAAATTAGGATAATATATTTGAATTAAGAATTTTAAATTTAGTTAAATAATTATTAATCAATTAGAATTAATTTTTTACACTCCATTGAATTCATTCATGGTGTTGTGCCACCAGGCTCAAGGAACAAAGCCTCCTTATGACACGTAGCCTCGCAAGCTGAAGTAGTCCATCCCAAAAACATCAACTTTTAAGTGTTTCTTACGTATTAAAGGGTTAGTTGAGTGATTTTAACTTTGATTTAATATTTTTTGGAATTTAAAATTAATTATTAAAATTTTGGAATTTTTTGGATTATTTTAATTATTTAATTAAGGGGTCAAAAGTTGATATTTTATTCAAACTTAAATTTTGAAAAGTTAGTATTTTTATAAGATATTAGACCTTAAGATGACCTGTTAGACTATAAGTTTGCTAAATTTAGATTTTTCTATATTTAGTTATGAAGGTTTGAAATTTTGACTTTATTTTCCCCTCCTATATGATCAGATTGTCTACTTTTTAAATCTAAATTATTTCTACTAGTTTAATATTTTTATTAAATATTAGGCCCCAAATGGAGTCCAATACCTTTGAGTTTATTCAATTTGGAATTTTCCAAAATTAGTTCTATTTTTTCAAAAATTGTGTATTTATTTGAATTATTAAAATTGATTAATTGAGGGTGTTTTAATGATTTAAGTCCAAATGAACTCCAAACTTCCCTCAAATGGCTAGAAATGGCCTAAGGGGAGATTATCAAGTGTTTGACAATTTTTTTTTAGAATTTTTAATTATTTTTAATTAAGTAAATTAATTGAATAATAATTTTTAATTAAAATTAAATTAAACATAAACTTTCTATCAAATCAAAGAGCTTTTATTTTTCTTGTATTAACGATTTAATTCTGGTTAATTTAAGGTATTATGAAAATTTTTTGGGTTTAAATATTATTTATTAGAATTTTCTAAAAGTTTCAAGGCTTAATTAAGTGTTTAAACTTAAGTAAATTTTTTTTTTCAAAAGGCAAGTCAATTGACGAATCTATTAAAAAATAACTTATTATGAACTACTACCCTCCAGAAATAGATTCCTCTTTTAACAAACAAAAAAAAAACATAGGAGGAATGTTATTAGAAAATAAATCTTCCCAACAAAAAATTGCTTAAAAGAGCATAGTTTGCACATAAATTCGCTAACTTATTACAACTTCTATTAACACAATTAAAGAAAACAAAATTATTGCCCTTCAAAGATAAATGCTCATCTAGCCACTTGCCACCAAAATCCTGCAAGAACCTACTAACATTCAGATTGTCTCCTTTTATGATAATGTCTTTGTAGTTTAACATTCAATCTTTCTTGATCTCTCCTATAAATTGAATCACCATAAGCTCTAGATGAGAAATATCCCAATGAATACAAGAGTGTCCATATCTAAGAAGAAATCTTCCTTTACTATCACAAACCACACCTGCAATTCCAGCCTTATATGATTATAATAATGATGCATCTACATTTATCTTGATCAAATCGGGAGGAGGGTAACAACGATACAACAGTCTATTCAACTGATTTGTACCAAAGTTTCTCAATTTCCCTTCAACCATATATGAAATAGAAGCATAACTTACAGATTTGGTACCAATCACCATTGGATTATTATACTTCCCTTCGTGTAATAACTCATTTCTTGCTCTCCACATGAGATAAACTACATTGCAATAAATATTAATGAGAAAGCCATGGGCTTTACTAAAATTCTCCATCGAACATCAACAATCTTGAAAGATTCAAAAAATGTAAACCCAAACTCCCGTTTATTGAGAACGCCTATGACCTCCACCAACTTCACACATTTAACCGTTATATGTTCCAAATCTTCTTTCAATCCACATCCCCTTGGACAGCCAAACTCACCTTGAATTCTTCTCTGATAGAAAAAAATGTAACGTAGGAATCGCATTATTAAAAATGCACCACCAAAAGACCTTCACCCGAGGTCTTAATTTAATGTTATTCAAACATTTCTAATAAAAACATTTCAAATTCTCTAGAGCCGAAGCATTATAAGCAAGTGATGAAATCGAACAACTAGAATTTCGATGAATCAGATCCAAATAATCCCCTTCCTGATCTTGTTGAATCTTAATCCCATAAATTAATCTTATAAGTTCTTCTCCAAATAGTAATCCTAACTCCTGAATGTTCCACTTGCCATTAACAATAAGCATATCTACAGTTTATTTCTCATGCTCCATAACATAAACAAAAGTTGGCCATTTATTCAAACATTTTTCTAATATCTATATATCATCAAAGTATCAATTGAGCAACCATTTATAACTTTCCATCTAACCACAGATTTTAGAGCCTTCTTACCATTAGATAAGATCTTGCAAGTAGATGATGCTCCTCTTCTATGTCTAATCTCACCACAATCCAACCCATATTTAGGTTCCAAAAATTTATACAATAGAGAATCTTTATCTCGAATAACCTTCCAAGCTAATTTCTCCCTCAAAGGATCAACCACACTAGTGCAAGATCGAAGTCCATGTCCATCACCTCTAACTGGCTTGCATAGACTAATCCAGCTCACATAATGAAGACCCTATTTCCCATCCTACTTATTCCAAATGAAGCACCTACTCAACTTATCCAATTCCTTGAGAACTCCCACTGGTACCAATAAAAAGGAATAATAAAATGTAGGAAGTGATAGCAATACCAATCTAAACAAGATGAATTTCCCAGCCAAAGAAATGAGTTTGCTTCCCCACGCACCAATTAACTTTAAAGCTTTCTCGATTAGAAAATAGAAATCAGCAGCCACTAACCTCCTCAACGCCACCTTCACATTGAGATAATTTCCTCATCTTAACATGTTTACCAAACATAATGGTTGATTTCCCCATATTAATTATTTGACCTATCCAGCTACAAAAATCAGATAGTATAATCTTAATTTCTATCACTTTTTTGAGAGAAGCTTGAGAAAAAATTAAGATATCAACCACATAAAGTAGATGAGAAGTCCTTGGAATGTTTCGAACAATTTTGATCCCCATAGATACTTCTCTTTGTTTAAACCCATTGGAAAGAAGCTATGAGCATAAAATGAAGAGGAAAGGGGATAGTGGGCACCCTTGATGGAACCCACTCCTTGCTAGAATCCAACTAGAAATCTTACCTTTTATCAGGAAAGATAATTTTGGATATTACACATATTCCGTAATCCAAGTCAAAAATCTCTGAGGAAAACCGAAGTACTCCAAGACATGCTTTAAAGTCTCCCAACACATACTATCATATGTTTGTTCCATATCAATTTTAAAAGAAACAAGCCCATTGGAAGATCTAGATATCCTAAATTTATGAAACCCCTCTTGGTCCACTAGAATGTGGTCCGCTAATGACCTGCCATTGATAAAAGCTGCTTGCTCCACTCTTATTAGCTTATGAACTATAACGTTCATCCTATTCACAATATCTTAGCCACAACTTTATAGATTGATCTACACAAGATGATTGGCATATATTGGCTCGAAACATTTGGATTAGATACCTTAGGAATAATCACTAGAAATGTTTCTTTCCAGTCCACGTTTATTTCTCCCAAGTGGAAGAAATGATCGATTGCATTTCGTTAATCAATTGTAATTATGCTCTAATAATTTCTTATAAGGGAATAAGATATATCATCATTACGTGGCAAAATGTTTCCTCCATATTGCAACATAACCGACTCAACCTCCTCTATAGTCAGTTCCTTTTTTAATATTTCCCTATCATTATCATCAAGAGAACAAATTGGTACAGGCCAACCATTAAGATTACAACACCTATTCTTCCATTTTCCATGGAAAAATTAAAAAAAAAAACTTCAGCAATTTGACTTTGGTCTTCCACCACTGAACCATTCTCATCCTTAATTTTGAAATCCAATTTGAATTTTTTCTTAGCCAAGGCATAAGAATGGAAAAACTTTAAGTTAGTGTCTACCTCCGACATCCATTTAACCTTAGCTCTCTATTTCCACCAAGTGTTCAATCGAGCCAAAATTGAATTCAGCTCACAAATATAAGATCTAAGTTGCAAGCTGTCCTCCTCAGAAAGCCAACCAACCTCTGACTCCTTCATTTGTAGCTGGATATTCTTTTAAGAACTTCTTTCTGTTGACTACATTCCATATGCTTTGCTTTGCTCCAAAAAAATAAGGACTTCAAGGTTCTACGAAATTTATAATTTAGCAACTCTTTGAAGTTCCCACCTATCCTCTTGTTCCAAGCCGATCTCACAATCCCAATTGAAGCTGGATAAGAAGCCTATACTTCCGCAAACCTTATAATTCTATCAACTAAAAAATTATTATCCATGAAATTGAATAAAATTAGATAATGGTCAGATTCCAGTCTAGCTAGGTGTCTCAAAACCAACCGAACTGAACTCATAGCTACCGGATTTAGAAAACAACTATATAATTTTTCCAAGATACAAGCTCCGCCAACCATGTTGTTACACCAAGTAATCTTTGGTCCAATAACTCCCACCTCATGAAGATCATTTTTAACCAAGAAAGACTTCATTTCTCTTGAAGCCTGAGAGAATTGAAAGTTCTTACCCATCTTTTATCTTGTTAAGACAATATGCAATTGAAATTTCCTCCAACCACCAAAGGAAGATTAATAGAAGAAAAAGCTACCAGCTTCTACCGAATGATCCTCCTCTGAACCACCTCCTTTCCACCTTAAACAGTGGCTATCTTCCAAACTCCCCTATTAACATTCTCAAGCTTTCTAATAACCACTTTATTAGAATAAAATAACAAGGAAAAAGAAGCTACTTTAGACTTCCAAAGCATAAGAATTCCCCCATAAAATCCATCTGTAGGAACTTGAAAGAAATCCCAATCATTTCCAGTAAGGAAATTAATATCCATCCTACTTAAATTGGAAACTTTAGTTTCCAATAACCCCACAAAGAATAAATTATGATATTTAATTACCTCTTTTAGATATAGAGAAGCTTGATTCTTTCTTTCTCCTATATAATTCCAAAAAACAATTGAATCCATTAATGAACAAAGGGGAAGCCTTTTATTTCACCTCACCATATATATTCCAACCTCTAGGTGCCAAATTAATAAAACCAAGTCCTTTAAGCTCCATGCTTAACTTTAATAATAGCAGAACTTCCTTCCTTAGTCTCTCCCATGGCCTTCACGTCTGGAGCATGAGTAGTTGGAGAACACACCACATTCTTTCTAGCAATATATGGCCCATTACGATCCTCATCCACATCCCCTGAATCATTAGGCAGAACACTACCACCTTTTATGATATCATAAACCATCTCACCTTCCTCCACCAACTCCTTGAGAACCACAAACTTATTCCCTCTATTATGAACATATACCTTTTCCCCAACAAAATATATCTTCATCTTGATATTAACACCCTATTTAGAACCACCATTGATAGCAATAGATGAATCCTCGTTTGCTATACCTCCATAACTCCATTTTTAAAAAAGGAAGCCTTAGCCGCATCCTTAGGATCCTTGCTAGCTATTTTCTTCCATCCAAAATTTCTCCCATGGAAGCCATCAACCATTGGAACCTTCCTCCCATAACTTACATGTAACGATGACCCATAACCATTACCAACCTCCTTAGATGACCCATCCACACTTTCTTCCAAATTATTGATCGGGATCAGACTAGGCAAACCCTATTCCTTTACATTATGCTCCACAACCTTAAGTGCCTCTTGAGTAACTCTAGCTACCTTTACTAGACAACAATAAGATCATGCCCAAGTTTACCATAATTGAAACATATATTGGGAATTCTCTCATATTTAATTTTTTGGAAGAACCTCCCACAACTCCCCTCTAGCCAAACACCAACAAGAAACAATTCTTCTAGGAGAATATGAAAATAAACCGATACAAACTCCCTTCTACCCCACTAGAACATATTATCATAAATCAAATATGGCTTCCCAATTTTTGATGAAATTCTACAGACATTAGTAGCATCCCAGCACTGTAATGGAAAATTGGGTATTCTTATCCATATTGGAGAAGACAAGCCCTTCAAAGAGTTAGGGGTGAAGGCTGGAGACCATTTATCCACACCTTTGATGCTCCCTTTAACATATCAAAGTCCTTTAGCAAGTACTAAATCCACCGACTCCTCATCATCAAAAGCACATAGACTCCAAGCTTTTCCATGCCAGGTAAGATTAAACTTACCTATTTAAGACTATTTTCTCCTTAGATCAACATTAATAATATATCGAGGAATCTTGTCTCCGAAGACTTTAATCGCGAAGGCATTCTACATCTTTTTAGTGTTCTTGAGTACATTCTCCTCACACAGCTTATCTGCCACACCATCTTCCGAAAGATAGTTACTGAAATGCAAATTAGTAATCCTTTTATGGGATTTATTATGCTACACATTCAATGTGAAATTGTCTATCAAATCTTTCAGTAATGTTTCCTCAGCTCCCTCCATATTTGGAATAGAAGAATCTCTTTTCCCCAAAACACAATGACTGACCACCTCCACATCTGCATCCACCTCCTTCTAACCAAGAACTAATGGATTTGGGATATCCAAAATATCCCCATTAGGTTCACCCTTATCGCCAATAGCCTCTCCTCCATTAAGATAAATCGTAGATAAAGATCCAGATTTGAAATTCTAATATATTTGTAAATCTACCTTCTTTGGCATTTCTTTAGCAACCATCACGTTCTTTCCATTAATATTCACTAGAATAGATTTAACATTTAAAAAACCATCTTCATTAATAGCTAGAGGTTTACTATAATTTGAACTAATATGAATTCCATTGATAGTAGATTTTGCCAAAACCTTTGAGGAATCTCCTTCAAATGCCTGCGAAGAATTATTAAAAATGAGAATGTTGTTGAACAACCACCGCTTCGAGTATGGATAGACGATCACCTCTTAGAACTAAGCCTGATGAGGATCGGCGATCATTCGTCGCCATCAGAAAATTATTGTCACTCCTCAAATAAAAAAAATGGAAACATCTTTTCTCTCCCTAGAATCCCATAGTCTCTTTCTAAAATCCTATAATCTTAATTAAGTAAATTAATTATGGGGATTAATTACTTTTAAAATAAGTAAAACAAAAAAAATAATATGGGCTTAGGATGTTACTAGGTTCAAATGGTTCAAATTTCATGTCAATAGGAGGAGTATCCTTAATTCTAAAATTTTCTTAAGTTTTCTAGCCATGTCCTTAATTATTGTCCTTAATTATGTCACTAAGTTAAGTAGGTTTGAATCAGAGTTCTACTAACCCTTGGACTTAACATATATAAATGCATCACACATAATCACAATCAAATCCTAAATCTAGGAGAGCCTAAACTAAGTGGTGTGTGCATTCTAAGCATGCAAGATACAAAATTAATTGGAATGATTAGCAAATTGATTAGTGAATAGTTATGATAATTATTCACTAACCATCCGTATTATATCTATTCATTCAAGCTTAACCTATATTTAAAATTCCATAGGATCTATCAATGCCCATGGATTTAGCATATACATATAATTTTAAAATAAGATTTTAATCTATATATAAATATAAATATAAATATAAATATAAATCTATATATATAATAAATATTTTTAAAAATTAAATAATTTAAAATTTTGTTAAAATAATTTTTGAAAGATTTGAGAGATCCTAGGATTTTTCAAAGTTATTTGAAAATAAATTTCAATTTTTAAAGTACTTAATTTTATTTTTAATTAAATATTTATTAAATATTATGATATTAAAATAATTTAAATTACTAAAAATAAATTCAAATTTAAATTTTAAAATTAATTTTAGTTTAAATTATTTAAAAGTTTAAAAATTTTGATATATTATTTAAAATATTCTAATTTAGAATTAATTTAATATGAACTTTAAAATTTTCAAGTTAATTAAATGAATTTTTAAATAACTTATATTTAATTAATATTCTAAATTAATATCAAATTAAGTTAAATTCATTCTTAAATAATTTTAAAAATTCTTAAATTATTTAAAATAATTTTATTAAATATTTTAAAAATAATTTCAAATTTAATTTTAATTAAATATTTATTAATTATTTGAATATTTAGTTAATTGAAATTATTTAAAATATAAATAATTTTTAAATTGAATTTTTTAAAAAAAGAAAATATATTTAAATATTTATTTAATTAAATATAAATTTCTAAACTTGTTTGCTTTAAAAAATGTAGGTTTAAAAAAGATTAATTTTCTTTGAAAAAGTTTAATTTCTTTAATTTTGAAATTGAATGGGTCATTATAATTAATATATCATTTTAGAAGGTGAACATATCCTTCCTTAATGGGTTCAAATTTCTAAAACTTTGAATTCATCATGATTATCATAGTCAAATTCAGGAAAGAATCACATATGACCACGGATGGTCAAAATGTAATTTGATCGTGTGTTTAACTACAGTAATCATGATAAAGAGATCAATAATTTTAAAACTAAAATTATGATAATAGAATGATGTGTCTTCCAGAAGAAAGAATATATCATTTACTATTAAACATTTAAAAATTACAATGATCATTGTATTATATTTTTCCAAAGATAAATAATTAAAATTTTGAAAATTTTTATTTTTGAAAATTTTATCTCAATTTTTAAATCTCTTACGAGTACAAGCCCTCATAGTTAATTACATCAGAGGGAAAATAAAATTTTCTATGAATACACTCAATTAAAATAGCGGTATGAATTTTATTTAAGATTTGAAAGCTAGATGTCAAAGGAGGTGAGGGTTATAATTTTTCAAATGGGATTGGATAAAGGTTGAATGTTTATTTTTGGAGTCAAAGGAGGATGGATAGGAGGTGTTTTAAGAATTTGAATTACTTCGGAGACACCCTAACCTATCCTAAATGTTGGGCTTGAATTTGATTGAAAGAGATTTATGTTTGAAAGGTCAATTTTATTTAAAAGTTGGGATTATATTCCCATAAGGTTGTGGTCTTATAGCCTGAGCCAGTCTCAAAACCTAAATCTAAATTAGGCATTGAAAATCAATAACCCAAACTTAGCTAATATAATATAAGATCTGGACTTACCCTAGCCTTAATTGTGGAGCTAGCTAAAACACCGAGGCTTTTCAAAACCATGTGTCTAGATATTTTTATGAGGTGGTAGGGGCATTATATTAAGTTAAGTTTGAGGAAAGTAGGACCAACATCTAGAATAGATTGTAATTGGCCCCTTAATTTATGTTGGGTATTTGATGCTTAAACTAAAAAAGAAATTACATATTTAGACATTTTTTAGTTTATATTTAATACAATACCTGCTAGTTAACTCGATTGAAAACTTAAATCAAATATGAAACTTTAAAAAAAAAAGGCATAAAAATAGATTTTATCCTAGAGATTACATAGATTTCCCTTGATAATCTGCACCCTCATTGGTCAGGTGGTCTACCAAAACTCGTAGGCGAGGAGAAACATAACAAAGGAAAGAAATTACAGCAAATATGCATATGAGAAAACCCGGCAGTCCTAGGCTTACTTCTTAAATTTGTTAGAGCTGTTATGTTATCTTAAAAATTTTAACTTTCTTTAAGTAGAAATACTTTTAAGGGTGTCCTCTTGAGCCACCGATCATATTTTAGGCAAAAATAATTACAGCATGTAAGTAAATAAGATAAAAAAATTAGGTAGTTATACTGCACAATCAATTAAATAAATCAATAAAACTAAATATTCAAATTAAATGCCCATGTGGCAAGTGCTACTTAATATTACAAACCAAGGTCTGCAGGAAAAGTAAAGTGGTCTAGTAGCACTATAATAAACCCAAATTTCTAATCATAAGACACGAGTGACTTTGAGAATTAGGATTTTTCTCATTCTTCACTTATTCATCCTTCAAGACTCTTTGGATCACCAGGTCTAGATATCCAAATAAAAAGAAACTCCCCCTTCGAAAGGGGTGTTGTCTTTTCTCCTTGGATGCTCAAAGTATCCTAACTTAGACTTCCAAATAGAGGAGGACTCTCCCCTAAGAGATTTCCTCTCCTCTTAGAAATCTAAGAAATATATATATATATATATATATATATATATATATATATATATATATATATATATATATATATATATCTTAGATTTTTCTCATTCTTCACTTATTCATCATTCATGATTCTTTGGATCACCAGGTCTAGATATCCAAATAAAAAGAAACTCCCCCTTCGAAAGGGGTGTTGTCTTTTCTCCTTGGATGCTCAAAGTATCCTAACTTAGACTTCCAAATAGAGGAGGACTCTCCCCTACTCTCCTCTTAGGAATCTAAGAAATATATATATATATATATATATATATATATATATATATATATATATATATATATATATATATATATATATAAATCACTTTTACAACTAAAAAATATCTCAAATTAAATTTAATAAGAGTTCAAATTCTAGACTCAAAACACCTATAGTATTATCCTAATTAGTTATGTCTAAAATATTCCAAACAATTAGAATTAATCACAAGAAAATAATAAAAAAAAACTCAAATTCATAGCCACACTTGGTCATGTTGTTTTAATTTAAAGTTGGTCTTAAGTAATTTTTGAAGGATTTGCATAAAATATTATTACTTTAAAGCTATTTTTTTTACTTCCTTTAATTTTGATGCCCTATATGAGCATGGCCACTGGCATAAGATTGAATTAGTATAAATCATCCTTAACCTAGGGGTAGATCTAATGCATAATCAATCAAATTATAGAGTATAAAAATTTAAATAAATAATAAGATCAACATCTATTGAGATAGTTGCTACTTAGTTTTGCATGTTTGATATTCTTGCAACTTGTATATTTTTTATAATTCAAAATATTATTGATTTGATTATTATATCTGCTAACATATTTTGAAAGAATTGTTTTTGCTCTTATGTGTACTAGCATTTCAGGGAAATCATACTCCGGATTATTGAAGACTTAAAATTAAGAATAGTTTAGAGTTTGTTATAATTGAAGTTTGTATTTTTCATTTTATTGAGTCTGAGAGTGTGTGATTGTAATTGAGTAACTAAGCATACATACACCGGGGGAGAGTTATTAAAATTTATATTTTTAGACTTATCATTCTATACGATATCACTTCATACGGGATGATCTGGTCAATTATTTTCCCCAACAAGCAGTTGAATGAATAGATTAGAGAAATTTTTTTTCTAAGTATGGATCATACAGACGATATTTAATTTCATCCCAAGATGAACGTCTCTATTCTGTCCTTGGATGAAGATCGTACGGATGATATTTATGATCATCCCAAGATGAACGTCTCTATTCTGTCCTTAGACGAAGATCATACAGATGATATTTTATGAACATCCTAGGATAATATCTCTGTTCTATCATCACATGAAGATCGTACTAACGATATTTATGATCATCCCAGGATGAATGCCTTTATTCTATCCTCGGACAAAGATCGTATGGTGGATATTTTATGATCATCCCAGGACGAACATCTCTGTTCTATCCTTGGATGAAGATCGTACGGACGATATTTTATGATCATCCTAGGACAAACGTCTCTATTCTGTCCTCAGACGAAGATCATACGGATGATATTTATGATCATCCTAGGACGAACATCTCTATTATATCCTCTAATAAAGATCAAACGTATAATATTTATGATCATCCTAGGAAAAACATCTCTGTTCTATCCTCGCTCATTTTATCTTTATGTTTCATACAGACAAAATTTAATTTTCTAACTATTTGTCCCAGATGAACTTAGTTTGTACCAAATGATGATCATGTATGAAATGATTTTGTACTGATTCATAATGGGATTGTACGCAATAGTATTTAAACTATTCATACGTATGAATTTATGTTCGTATTGTACGATCATGTATGTTCAAAATTGAAAACTTTAGTTTTCTGGATGGTTTTCCATGTCTTTTGTATAAATGGTCCACTAAAATTGACTTCTAAAAATCTTTCCTACATGAATTTTCAAGGGCAATTAAAGGAGAGAGTGTGAGAGAGATTTCTTGCAAGTGGAGTGTGAAGGGTTCACAAGGTTACTCAAATGTACGGATCTCCTTATAATTGTGGTTATCACTCTTCTCTTATGTTTCTAGATTGCTCGTGAGAAGATCTTTAGATAAGATCCGATTCTCTACTAACACTTGGGAAGTATGAAAGGATGAAGGTTCTCTTCCTACACTTGGAGGGTGTGAAAGGATGACGGTTCTCTACCGACACTTGGAGAGTGTTAATAGCTGAAGGTACTCTGTATACACTTAGAGGGTGTGAAAGGATGAAGGTTCTCGGCCTACACTTGGAGGGTGTGAAAGGATGATGGTTCTCTACCCCACCTTAGATTGCTGGAAGAGAGTTTTGTAAAGGTTTCTATGCCTTGCTATGGGGTCTAAAGGAGAGTCACTTTGGTAATAATGTAATACCTAAAGTGAGAGGCTTCAGGGAGTGGATGTAGGTCATGTTTGACCAAGCCACTATAAATCTTTGAGTCATTTTATTTTTTCACTGCTTATTTACTTACTACAAGTTTTATTTTTTTGTGGTTGAAAAAGTTTTTTAAAACCTTAATTAACTTGCTACAAATCGTTAACTAGTTTCAAACTTTTAAATCAAAGAAAGAATTTTTAAAAGTACCAAGTCATCCCCTACTTGGTTAGTATTAGGACATTAGCTTAGGTTTAACAACCTACTCGAGATTCAATAAGAATCAACAACATCAACATCAACAAGTACCATGTAGTGAAAGCTTTAAAAACTCGACACATAGCAAAAACATAAACACTGATCTATCCTAAGACTAGAGTTGGTTATCCTATCAAACCATCTAAAGTGTGTGAGGTAGGCTGTGCGGCTTGGATATTTCCTATATAGGATATTTGATTAAAGTTGCTTGATGTTCTGGTTGGTTGAAATGCTTAAGGGATTTAAGTTTGAGTTTAAGTATTACTGGCTAAAAATTATTTTAATAGGTTATTTATTACCACCTTTATTACTCATGAAGGGTGTGATGTTTATTTCCCCTTCTTTGGGGCTAATTTAATAGCAACGAAGGCCTAGGTTACCTAGTGATAATCTAGAAGATTAAGTGAATTAATTTGATAAAGATTTAAAAGTTGATTAAATTTTAATTAAGTTTTTTTTTATTTTTGGCTTTAAGTTTAATTAAAGGTTTCAAGAATTTTAAAGTTGATTATTAAATTTTAAGCATTTTCTATAATATTTTAATCATTTAATTAAAAGGTCAAAAGTTCACTTTCTGATTAAGGTTGAACTCTAAACATTTAATATTTAATTAAAATATTTGACCTTAAGATGATCAATTAGATTATAATTTTTTTGGATTTGGATTTTTCTATATTTAGTTATGAAGGTTTTAAGTTCTGCCTTAAATTCTGACATATGTTTGACGAGATTTTTGGTTTTTTTGACTTTGACTAATTTTTAAAGGTTTTATATTTTTGATAAATATTAAATTTTAATTTAAGTTTAATTCCTTTGAGTTTGATCAATTTGGGATTTTCTAATTAGTTATAATTTTTTAAAGTTTAAGTATTTATTGAATTATTTAATTGATTTAATTAAGGGGCTTTTTATTAATTTAAATCCAAATGAAATCAAAACTTCTTGAAATCACCTTGAAAGATCATAAATGATCTAAGGTGAGATAATCAAGTGATTGAGAATTTTTTGAAATTTTTCATTATTTTTAGTTAATTAAATTAATTAAATGTTAAATTTTATTTAAAATTAAATTATGGGTAAAAATTAAAATCTAGTAAAGGGGCTTTTATTTTTTATGTATTAAGGGTTTAATTCTTGATAATTTGATATATTATTTATAATTTGTCAATTTAAATTCTATTTTTTAGAATTTTTGGATGTTTAAAATGCTTAATTAATGGATTAATTAATTAAATATCTTAATGATTTTTAAAATCAAAGAATATTTTTCTATGGGTTGTATGTATCACTAAGTTCAAGTGTTCAATATTTCAAGTGAAAAAGATGTATATCCTAATTTTTAAAATTAATCTAAATTTTCTAGCCCAAGGTCCTCAATTATTATCCTTAATGATGTCACTAAGTTTTATGGAATGTCAAGGGTTTTTCAGGGATATTCAAATCCCTTCATTGGAAATCTTTAGTCTTGGTCGTGGATGGTGGTAGAGGGTCACCGGTCATCTTCTAATGATTGGAATACATCAACATCTACCGTGCGTCTGACTCTATTAGATGCAGAAGGTACATTCTCATTCAACCATAGCTTATCTCATAAGTCTTATTTTAAGAATACTCCTCTAATTATTAGAGAAGGCCGGCTTGTTTCAAATTTGGAACATCTACCTGATGTAGAGAAAGGGAAAGATGTGGTTTTTGTTTCCTGTTTAAATTGTATGACTCTTTTTTGCTTTGTCGGATTGTCCTCAATCAAATTTCTTTTTCAATTTTGTATCATATTTTCCTCCCAAAGCCAATGATTTGGAGCTTCTTCTTCTTCTTCTTCTTCAGGATTTAATTTGAAAGTGAATCATTTTTGTGAGAAAGGAAATAATTGTGTGAATAATGTATATATTGATGGATGTGAGAAAGATCCTTCTACAAATTTGCTTGTAGTTAATAATAAAACTCCTGTTGTGGAAAATGTGAATGTGTGGAGGAAAAATCCACATATTAAAATAAATTTGAAGGGAATGGATAAAGATAATGATGATGTGAATGTGATGTGGAGAAAGAAAATGCAAATGTTCAATTTCTAAGGAATTCTTTGTTTATTAAAATTCTTAACAAAAACATGCCTTTTTTCCATTTGTAGTCTTGAATTAAGACATCAATGGAGTAAATTTGGTGGCTTTCATATAACCTATCTTGGGTTAGATTGGGTGTTGTGCTCATTTCACTCATCTGAAGCTATGGAAAAAGTTTTAAATGGAGGTCCTTGGTATGTTGGAGGTTTCACTGTTGGTATGGAGAAGTGGTTACCTGGTTTTTCTCCAGATTCTATGGATGGAAATTTTTCACCTTTTTGGGTTTGACTACCCCATTTACCTCTTCATTGTTGAGATGAAGTTAATATTACAAAAATCATTTCTAAAATAGGAACCTCATCGTTATTAGATCGCAATATGTTTAAATGGGGTAGAAGGGAATTTGCTAGAGCTTGTGTTTGAATCAAATTGAATACAATGCTGCCTTGTGGAATTTAGATTGAAGGGTTGTGTAGTAAATTTTTCCAAAAATTTGAATATGAGAATATATCTATTTTATGCTTCAAGTGTGGAAGGATTGGAAATAATGTTTCTGTGTGTCCTAATGTCTCAACTATATCGAATCATTCTGATAGGGAAAGTCCTAAGAAACCAACTCATGTTGTTGATACTTCATACTATCCTTGGATGCATGTTAAATTCAGGAATAGGAAGAGGAAAAAAGTGTTTTTTCAAAATAAATTAAATGGCATGGAGAAATCAGATTCACAAACCCTTGTAGTCGAAGACAAGGTTAATAAGAAGGATTCGATTTTTCTTGACACTATTTATGAGGAAGTGACAAATAGACTTGATGCATTATCTGATAAGTTTATATCAGATTTGGGAAATAACAATAAGTTTAATGTGTTATCTCTTGAAGAAGATGTTAATGAAGATGCTGCCAACTTAGTTAATGGTGCTGTTGGATTTATTCAGGATGGAAAATTTGATGTTGAACTTGATAGAAAATTAGATGGAAAATCAGATATGGGAAAGCTAGATGGAATTTTTGAAGCTTCTCACGTTTCCTCAATTGAAGGTGGTGTCAACTTGGTAAGTAGCTTGAAGGAAAATTGCTTGGAGGATATGGAGGTTTCATCTGATGTTGTTATTGATGAAAATGTTGTTGAACCAAAAGAGACTTTCAACAAAGTTGAAAGTTTTTGTGAAGTTCTCCCTGATATTGAACTAGAGGAGGCTACTCCAATGTCTGGTGTTAATTTGAATCTAAAAAGGTGAAGATTTTGAAGAATAAAGCTTCTTATTCTATTGGTAATAAGGTTGGTAACTCATCCAACTCTAAACATAAATTATTTAAAGAACTTCAATCTTTAGGTTCGTTGGAAGATCTACTCAGAAGAAGAAATGTTGACTTCAGGTTGAAGAATGATAAGGCGGACATTTCCCCTTCAACTAACTAACATGTTTCCTCCAAAATTTTGGGGCAGTGATGAAGGCCACATAAAGGTTTATGCTTATCTTTATAATAGCTATAATGAAGGAGGCTTTATTTTGGTAGTTTGTGTAAGCTCAAGATCTTATAAAATTGATAAGATCTTGTTTCTTCCATTGGTAGCAGGGTTGAATATTCTTTAGAGATCTTTTCTCTTAAAGGCTAGATCATCAAAATGGTTCAAATTTGTTGACCATTATAAAAGAAAAGTAGCGTTTGGGTTAATTAGCATTAAAGTTTAATATTTTTTATTTTATTTGCGTAATGAGATTAAAGTGATGATGTTTAGGATTCTTATTATTTTTTATTTTATTCATTTTTGGAACCACTGAGATACTAACTAATCTTTTGAGTTATTTTATTTTTGGTGTCCCTATCATCTCGATTGGTTTAAAATGAGGAGTAGCGGATCTTATCTTTGTTATGATATTCTCTTTTATTGCAAATATTTTTCTTATATTAGTTGTTTGCTTTTAAATAATTGTTACTTACCATTTGTTTGGTATGGTAGCATACTTAATTCTTTTTGATTTCTGGGTGTAATAGGGTTCATTTTTCTCTTTAATGCAATTTGCATTCTCTAAAAAAAAAAACGTTTTATGGAATTTCTCAACTAACCCTTGGCATACATGAATAAGATGAAATAACAATCATAATTAAGTTCCTAGATTTGGGAGAGCCTAAGACTAAGTGAGTGTGTGTACCCTAAACATGTAAATAAATCTTAATTAATTGAGAGATTAATCAATGAATAATATACAAAAAAATTACTCTTTGATTAACCCCCACGCCCCACTAGTGCTATTCATTCAAGATAAATCCATGTTTGAAATTTCATAGGATCTCTCAAAGTTTAAAGATTTAATAAATATATTTAAAATAAAATTTTCATATATATATATATATATATATATATATATATATATATACACACACCTATATATAAGAATATCAATTTTAAAATAAAATAATTTCAAATATTATTAAAATAAATTTTTGAGGACTTGAGATATCTTTTTATTATTTAAATTATTTAGAAAATAAATTTTAATTTTTAAAATATTTAATAGAATATTTAATTAAATATTAAGATATTAAAAAAATTCAAATTATTTAAAATAAATTTAAATATAAATTTTAAAATAAATTTTAGATTAAAGAATTTAAAATTTCTAAAATATTTATATATATAGTTGAAATTTTTTTAAATTAAAATGAATTTAATTTGATTTTTTAAATTTTAAGGTTAATTAAATCATTTAAATTAATTTTTAAAATAATTCCCAAATTAAATTGAATTATTTCTTAAAAGTACCTAAAATTTTAATATTATTTAAAATAAATTTTTTTTAAGTTTGAAATTAATTTAAATTTAGTTTATTTAATTGTTAATTAAATATTTAAATATTTAATTAAATAATTAAATTTTTTAAAAGTATATTAGATAATTTAAATTAAAATTAATTTTTTAAATATTTAAATTACATTTTATGATTAATTAAATTATTTTTAAACAAACTTTGATTTTTTTTAAATTATGAATATTTAATTAATTTTTTGTAGAGTAGTTAATTATTTAAATAATAGAGATTATTTAAAATATTTAAAATATATGAGAAATTATTTTTTAAATTTTAAATAAATATCTGATTATTTAAAAAAATATTTTAAAAATAAATTTTGAAAAAAAAAACTATTTAATTAAATCATTTTTACTTGAATAAAAATAAAAAATATCAAATATTAAATATTTGAAATTAACTAAATATGTTAAATATTTTAACCTAATTTTAATTTTAAAATAAAGAGCTTATAAAAATATATAATTTGATATATTATACTAATTTTTTATTAGTATTTAATTTTTAAATTTTTTGGCTTAAAAAAGATTAAAACTAATTTAAAATTAATTATTAGCTAAATTGGTGGTTCAGTGTCGGTGGAATGCTGTGCTACACGATGGGATTCGTGGGTAAAAACACAAGTGGTGGAAAGCCAATCATTTTCCATGATTGTGGGGTGCAATCATTAAGTAATGGTTATCTTGTAGGTGGCGCCTACACGGTTTCCCACTTGTCCACATAAGGAAAAAATAACATCCATCAGATCTCCCACTGTCTAGAACAGATGGCTAGGATCGAGTTGGAAATTTCCAAAATTACCAATTAGATCCAACCCTCGACTTGAGGACACAAATGGAACGGCAAGATCTGAGACTTTGATTTAAAGATCAGTGGCTCAAATCATGCAGAAACATGCAGAGTTCCAAAAATATCCTATAAACATATATTTGATCCATTCTTTCAATACACTTAATTAAATCTCATAACATTTTAAATACAAATAGAGTTTATAATAAGAATCAATGGGGAGTTATCTCCTATGTTTGAAATGATTTTAATAAAAAGTTTTTTTTAAAGGAAACCCACGGAGGGGCCTATGCATTGATTAGAAAATTGATTACGAGGTCCTTAAAGGGCCCTCAAGCTCCCTACTACTCGAAAGAGCTACAAAATAAAAGTAAAAAAAAAAAAATCCAACAAGCTTGAGGTCACTACTAACAAGAATAACAAAAAACCCTAGAAACATGCTACGGTGCACAAGAATGAGCACACAAGAAAGATTAGAACAATAAAAATTTGTTTCCCTTTGAAGATTTGATCATTATGCTCACCATCAAAAAAGGGCACCTACAAAATAAAATAATGCACCAAAAGGCTACAACCAAAATCAAAATAAAGAAGATTATACTTCCTGATCATATACCAATCTTGATTAAGCAAAAACCAGCGGCATGAAGTCCCAACAAAACCTCCATAATAATATAAGAGAAAAACAATACAGATTAACCAAAGGGAAACTGACCCGTCGTTTAGAATAGAATGAGACCCAGACGGGTTTAGGGAAGTCCTAAAAAACTGAAGAAGCAAATGCTCCACCCAACCCAAGTAAAAATTAGCTAAGAACCATAAGAAATCAACCACAGAACACCACTAGGCCACCATGAGTTGAATCCCGACAAATACCAGAGGCAACAAATAGAAACAAGGATAAGGATACAAGGGCTGCCACCACCACCATGAACAATAAAACTCGAAGACATTATGTAGAATGCAACAATAAGAATGCAGCTCTAGCACTAGCCTCACAAAGCCCAAGGGAGATAAAACCAAATGCCAGAAACAACACTCCCATAAATAACAACTGCAAACTTCAAGGACCATACAGAAGATAATATTTAATGAAAAAAAATAACCACAACAAGAAAATAGACCAAAGACATCAAATAGGTACGGACAGCCATACAGCAAAATATGGACAGCACCACAACCAAAAAGTCAGAACACTCCAGCTCCCAAAAACCACCACTAGCTAATACCAAACAACACCATAAAGATACCCAGTAAAAGCAAAACTTTGGACCTCAGTAACTCAAAAAGAAATATAAGGTAAATTAATGACATCCAATCTTAAAAGACCTTTAAAGCGAGTGGGATGATTAACCTAAGAAAAATCATAAAAATAGTATACACTTCAACCCTAGTTAGCAAGCCAATTAGCACAAGCATTCCCCTCCATAGGAACAAGATGAAAAGTGTGATTAAAAAAAATAAGACGGTTCTTAATATCCCTCACATGGTAAAACAGCTCAGGAGAGAAAATAGAATCCTTGACAGAATTTAAGAAATAAAAGTTATAATTTGCATTGATCTCAATTTAGGCCATAAAGAATGGAGGAAATCACGAAAAAAATCAAATCACCCTTATGCACTTGACCAGCAAATGCCAAAACTAACCCACCATTACTATCTCTATAATCCTATAATGGTTCATAGGAATACCATTATACAAAGAATTATTTCTATCCAACCATAAAAATAATAAAATAAGAGAAGGAATCACATTTCTAATATGGCCATTACTTTTAATAAACCACAAGCTAATCATATTGAAAAGAGATAATTTAGCATTAAAAAACATTTAAATGGAACAACTCATCAAAATAGATCTAAGTTTTGGAAACTAAAGGACTTAAAATAAACACATGATTCATGTTCTCCACATGATAGAAATATTGACACTTAGAAGGCAAAATAAAACATGTTTTAATAACGTTGTCATCAATTGGAATATAATTACGTAAAAGCCTCCAAACAAAAACCCCCACAGTAAAAGGAATACTTTTGTGCCAGATCATAAAAAAGATAATATCAGCATCCTTCTTAATCCTAAAAGTATGTCACGCATCCTTTAATCTAAAATTACCATCATTAGAGATATCATATAACATTAAATCATTAAAAGAAGTATTGAGAGGAAGGTTCAAAATTTGGTGGATAGTAAAATTCGGGGTAACATTAGCAAGCTATGATAATCCCAACAATTATCATTAATGAAATGATTCACCTTATTAGTAGCATTAGAGGAAGGGTTAAGAATAGAATCAGTAGACTCTCCTCCTAGCCAACGGTCTTTTCCATAAATAAATATTACCATTGCCAATCCCCAAAGAGATGAAGGGCTCAACCGCCTATTTAACTTTGCATAACCTCTGCCACACCTTAGATTTTCCTTGGGTGTAAGCACATGTAGAAAGATGTTTACCCACATAATATTTAGCAAACATGAAGTTAGCCAAATAGCTAATTCTATCATGAAGGTTGAACCATAACTTAAAGGAAAAAGTATTGGCTAAGTCATTCATACTCTTGCAACCAAGGGCCCCTTCATCTAGCACACCACAACATTTAACCCAAGAGGACCAAAGGATTTTAGCATTGCTACTAGTACCTTTCTAGAAATATTTTTTTAAAAGTCTATGAATTTTATTACATACATCTTGAGTGGGGAGCATGGTATGAAAAATGTAAATTGGAAAAGAGCATAAAATACTTTTAATAAAATTAGTCTACCACCAAAACTCAAAAAATTGGAATCCATGGACAAAAGCTTATTATGCATAGAGGTAATTAAGTCATCAAAAAGCAAAGTTTTCTTTCTACCTTTAAAAAGAGGAACCCCCATATATTTAAAAGGTAAGTAAACATGCACAAAACAAGTTAACTCTTTAATAGCCACAATCCTATGCTGAGGCATATTCTTAGGAGTGATGAAACAATGTTGAGATAGTAGCAACATAGTTCTTAATTATTGATATTATTGAAACATGTATGTTTTTAATGATTCCAAATATTATTGCTTTGATTATTATTTCACCTAACACATTTTGGATGCATTGTTTTGCTGTTCGTATGTGCTAACATTTCAGAGAAATCATACTCTAAATTATTGAAGACATCAAATCATATCAGTTTAGGGTTTATTATAAATAAAGTATATAATCTACATTTTATTTAGTCTTAGAGAGTGTAATTGTAATTGAGTAACTATACACACACACATCAGGGGAGAGTTTAAAATTTGTAAATTTTTAAACTAATCGTATTATATGAAGTCATTTCAAATGGGATGATTTGTTCTATTATTTTCTCAGCGAGCAGTCAAATGAATGGAAAGTAGAAAATTTTTCAAAGCATAAATCATACTGTATGATATACCATTTGTATATACCTTCCACATTATGAATTAGATGGGTGCCTTTTGTCTAGACGAACTTGAAAAAATTTTGAACAGTTTGTACCGTACGATGCTGTCATCGTATGTATGCCATCTAAGGTACAAATTGGATGGGTCCCTTTTCATCCGGATGGTCTTCAAAATTTTCATAATTGATCGTATTGTATGATATTATCATTGTATATACGCTATACATGGTACAAAATTATGGGATCCCTCTTCATCCCAACAAAAGTGAAAAATTTTCTAACATTTCATACTGGATGATCATTGTGTATAAAATCATTTTGTACTTATTCACAATAGTTCGTACATAACAATTTTTGAACTTTTTGTATGTATAAACATACAATCGTACTGTATGATCGTATATGCTCAAAATTGAAAATTTTAATTTTCTGGATAGTTTTTCATGTCTTTAATATAAAATGTCCACTAAAACTGATGTAAAAAATCCTTATCTCCATGATTTTTTAAGGGCAATTGAAATAGAGACTGTGAGAGAGTGTTTGAGAGAGAATTCTTGAAAGTGGAGTGTGAAGGGTTCACAAGGTTACTCAAAGGTATGGATCTCTTTATGATTTTGGTCATCACTCTTCTTCTTGTCTTTCTAGTTGCTCATGAGAAGATTTTTGAAGAAGATCTGATACTCTGTCGACACTTGGAGAGTGTGAACAGATAACGATTCTCTTTTGACACTTGGAGAGTGTGAACAGATGATGGTTCTCTGCCGACACTTGGAGAGTGTGAAAGGAAGATGATTCTCTGCCGACGCTTGGAGAGTGTGAAAGGATGACGATTCTCTACCACACTGGGAATTGGTGGAAAATAGGATTTGTAAAGGTTTCTCTGCCTTGCTGTGGGGGCAAAAGAAGAGACACTTTGGTAAAAGTACAATACTTAAAGAGGGAGTCTTCAGGGGTGGATGTAGGTCGTGTTTAATCGAACTATTATAAATCTTTGTGTCTTTTAATTTATACATTTATTTACTATAAATTATTTTTTTTTGGTTGAAAAGTTTATTTTAAAACCTTAATTAACTTGCTACAAGAATCAACAATTTTCCAATTTAAAATGTAAGAGAAATTTTTAAATTACCAATTCACCCCCTCTCTTGGTTAGCCTTGGGACATTAGTTTAGGTTTAACAATCTAATCAAGATTTAACAAGTGGTATAAGAGCTTTGATTCAAAACCATAAGTTTAATTTACTTTTTGAAAAATGAGAATGGCTACTTTTGGTAACCAAAACACACCCGAAGGGTATTCAATCACTAGACCTCCGTTATTTTACAATATCCCTTTCAGTTTTCGGAAAACACGCATGTGTACATTTTTGCAATCACTTTATTATCGCATATTGTTCTTAGCTCAAGAAGGGTATACTAAGCTAATTAGATTAGTTGATGGTATTAGAGTTGAAAAACCCTTTGCTGACTAGATTGTAGAAGAACATGACTTAGCACAACTAAATGCAAAATATTTCTTTAGTGAACTTAAGTCAGAAGATTACATATGGGTTTCTACTTTTAAAAGTTAAAAGGACATATGGGATAGGATTTCTATTATTTATGAAGTGACTAATGAAGTAAAGAAATTTAGATTAAATATCTTATTACATGATTATGAATTATTTCACATGAAACCTAATGAATCCATTTTTTAAATGTACATAAGATTTAATCAAATAGTTACATCTTGACATGCATTAGGTACGAAACTAACAAACACTGAAATGATCAATAAAATTCTTTGTTGTTTGCCTACTACTTATGATGCTAAAATGACTTCTATTATAGAGTTTAAAGATTTAAATATTTACTCTATTGATAATCTTTTTGGATCACTAATTATTTATGAGCAAGGAGTGAGTCAAAAGAAGAATGATGCAGGTGAACAGTGAAAGGAGAAGAATGTAGTACTGAAAGTGGATGACTCGGAGAGTGATCAGTCATAACCTGAGGATGAGGATAATATTACCTTAATAACTAGGCAATTTAGAAGTTTTCTTAAATGGAAGTAGAGGAGACGCTAATAGTGGAATAAAAGTAAGTTTAAAAAAAATGTTAAGGTTTTTAATGATGTGATTTGCTATGAATGTAAGAAACTTGGATATATAAAATCAAACTGTCCAAATCTAAAATCCACTCCTAGTAAGGAGAAGATAGAAGAGAAATAAAGTGTGAAGAAGAATAAGAAGATATTTTAGAGAGCATTTTGGGTGGACTCAGCTTCAGATTCGTTAGAAATAAAAAAGGAGGAAGAAGTCACCAAATTGTGTTTAATGATCGATAATCTTGATCAGTCAGATCAAGAAGAGGTTTATGACTTAACCTATAATAAATTGTTAGAAGTTTTCGAAAGAATTCATGATACATATAGAAAACTTAAGAAAATGCATGCTAGTTTTATTTTGCCAAAAGGTGAACCCAAACTTGTTTGGGTTCCCAAGACTAACATTTGATTATTTTGTAGGATCGCTCTCATACAAGGCTTCATGAGAGCATTTGGTACCTAGAAAGAGGTTGCTCAAAGTCTATGATTGGAGACACAACTCAATGTATATCGCTGGAAACCAGAAATGAGGTAGCGTTATACTACGAGATATCACCACAAAGAAAGTGGTTGGCACATATATGATCAAAAACTTGCAAATTTTTTTTATAGAAAATATGTTGCTTGTAGAAGGATTAAAGCATAATTTATTAAGTATTAGCCAGCTATGTGATAAAGCATATAGAGTAAAATTTTTTTTACTAGCAAAATATTAAGCCTAAATAGAAATGATGTTTTGTATGGAATTAGGATAAATAATGTTTACATACTAGATTTGAATTATATTAAAACTCGTAGTACTTTTTATTTAAAATGTATTTCAAATGAAACATGGTTATGGAATAGGAGACTCTATCACGCTAGTATGAAAAACCTTAGGAAAATTACCCAAAAGGATTTGGATAGAGGTATACCAAAACTAGACTTTACTAAGGATCACCTTTATGATGCATGTCAATTAGGAAAATAGGTGAAGTGCTCATTTTATTCCAATAAAGAACTTAGAATTAGTAAACCATTAGAGATTATTCATATGGATCTTTTTGGACCTGTTAGCACTATAAGTCTAGGAGAGAAGGTATACAGATTTGTGATAGTTAATGATTTATCTAGATTCACATGGGTTAAATTTTTATTTCATAAGAGTGAATCATTTGAGGAATTTAGAGACTTTTTGACTTGGATTCAGAGGAAACTAAGAAGTGAAATTTTAACTATTCAAAGTGATTACAGAGGTGAATTTGAAAATGATAAATTTGAAGATTTTAGTACGTAAAAAAGAATTGATAATAATTTTTTTTTGCACCTAAAACCACTCAGCAGAATGGGATAGTTGAAAGAAAGAATAGAACATTAATTGAAGCCACTCGAGCTATGTTAACTAACTATTTACTTCCTAAATATTTTTGGGTTAAAGCGGATAGTATTGTATGTTATGTTCTGAATAGGGTGAATATTAGAACAAAATTGAATAAAACACCCTATGAGTTTCTTAAAGGGAGAACACCTAATTTGTCATATTTTATAGGTTTTTGGATGTAAGGTGTTTATACATAATAATGGAAATCTTCTTTAGGAAAATTTGATCCAAAATAAGATGAAAGAAGTTTTCTTGGATACTCTAGTATTGGAAAATCATATAAAGTATTTAACAAATAACTTTGGTAGTTGAGGAGACCACACATGTTATATTTCATGAATATAGAATTTTGGATGAGCAAAATTTAGAAGAGGATGAAATAGAAAATAACTCCCAAAAGATTAAGAAAATTAATTTGGATGAAAATTTGGAGAAAGAAAACCCTTTGTCAAGATATTTGAATTTTTTTTAAAACCACCCTAAGGTATTAATTTTAGGTGAACCTAGTGAGGGTGTTAGGACTAGGTGTGGACTTAACAAAGAAGTCAATCATTATACCTTTATTTTAACAATAGTACATATAAATATAAATTAAGCACTTTTGAATAAAGTTTGGATATTGGCAATGTAAGAAGAATTAAATCAGTTTGTAAGGAATGATGTTTGGAAATTAATTACAAGGACAAAGGATCAAAGTGTAGTTGAAACTAAGTGGGTATTTAAAAATAAAATGAATGACTCATGAGTTGTTGTAAGGAATAAGGAGAGAATGGTGGCTAAGGGGTATAATCAAATTGAAGGGATTGATTTTGATGAAACTTTTGCCCCCATAACGAGACTTGAAGTAATTATAGTTTTGTAAGCCTTTATCTATTTTAGAGGATTTAAATTGTATCAAATAGATGTTAAAAGTGCCTTTTTGAATGGGGTGATAAAAGAGGATGTTTATATTGAACAACCTCAAGGTTTTAAAAATTTAAAATACTCAAATCATATTTTAAAATTAAAAAAGACATTATATGGATTGAAATAGGCACCTAGGGCTTGGTATGAGAGGTAAGCACTTTCCTACTTGAGAGATCTTTTAAAAAAAGAAGTATGGATACTACTCTCTTTTTGAAGAAATTGGGAGACAATATACTCATTATTCATATTTATGTTGATGATATTATTTTTTGATTTACAAATAAAAATCTTTGTGATGATTTTTCAAAAAAAAAATAGTGAATTTGAGATGTGCTTAATGGGAGATCTCAGTTATTTTCTTGATTATAATATTAAGCAAATAGAGGAGGGAATATTTCTTAGTCAGTCAAAGTATTTTAAGGACATCCTAAAAAATTATGAAATGGATAATACTAAACCAGTTAGTATACCTATGAGTTTCTCAATTCAGTTGGATAACGATCCAAAGGAAAAATCTATTGATGAAAAGAAATTTAGAGGAATTATTGGATCTTTGCTTTCTTTGACTACTAACATACCCGGTATTATGTTTAGAATTTATTTGTGTCATAAATTTTAATCAGATCTAAAAGAATCACATTTGGTTGCAGTAAAAAGCATTTTGGGATATCTCTTGGGAACTCAAAACATAGAAATTTTTTATCTTAAGTATAGCTCTTTATTTAAAATCATCAGATATTTAGATTTAGACTTTATAGGTTGTAGGGTTATTTGAAAGAGTACATATGGAACTTATCAATTAATAAGAAATTCTTTAATTTTTTGGTCTAGAAAAAAAATAGAATTTTATAGCTCTATTTATTATTGAAGCTGAGTATATTGCCTTAGGATATTGTGTGGCATTTGTTCGTTGGTTGAAATAATAGTTAATTGATTTATGATTTACAATAGGCACAATTCCAATTTATTATGGAAACACTAGTGCCATTTGAATTTTAAAAAAAACTTATTCAATATTCCAGAACCAAATATATAGACATAAGTCATTATTTCATTAGGGATCATGTATCCAAAGGATAAATTGAATAGAACCATGTTTCAACTGAAAAACAACTTGCAGACATTTTTATAAAACCACTAGCCTTTGATACTTTTAGTACATTAAGAACAAGGCTAGGTGTGATTGATCTTAATGCTTAAACAAAATCCTCTGCAAACTTGATATATTTCTACGTGTCTTTTCTATTTTTTTATTATTAAAATTTTATTTTTGTTTGTATTTTCTTGTTTTTAGTTTTTTCTTTTTATGTTATGTGTGATTTAGACATGTACCACTTATAAAAATTCCTATTTCTGATCGTTCGCGATGAATCTTCTAAGTGTTATATTCATACTGTATAAAATTATTTTCGTCCTGTACGAATTTTGTAGCATTCCATTCATTGTTTTAGACTGAATGCATAAAGTTTTTATTTTCTAACACATATAATATTGTACAATATTAATATCATCCCGGATGATTTGACTTCATTCGTCTATATGCATGTAGATGAGTATCCAGGTAGAATCAGTTATTATAACTGATCCTACGTATGAAACTTTACTTCGTACATACGAAGCATGTGTCATTCTCTATGAGGGATGAACCTATTTGTCCTTAAAATGATCTTAAATAAATGATCATCTCAGATGAACACTTGTTCATCTGTATGATTGTCTGGTCAAAAATCTTATTCAAAAGGATGCTTCATAACTTGCATGATTAAGAAAAGCCATTTCATTTTGAATGTATTCATTCGTCCATACAAAATTTTTTTCATCATGTACAAAACACATATCATACTGTATAAATCAATTTTTATTCATTTTTCTTTAAATAGGAGGCTTTAGAATTTATTTTCATTCACTTCAACAATCCTCGAATCCTTCTCATCTTAGAAATGACAAGTTCTAGCAAGCGAGGTAGAGTTTCTAAGGGTTCATCATCCAGGGGTGGAGACAAAAGCATTTTATGAAAAGAAAATGAGGAATTTTACTATAGGTTTGACGCTAGAAAAATCACTCCATCTATACTACTGATTTAGGATGATATTCATTTTCAAATAATTCCTCTTTTTTCCTCAACTCAATTTTCCTTCATTTTGACCATGATTCTTGCTTACCATAAAGAGACCTTTCACCACTTTCTGGAAAATATGACTTTTAGTGAGGGTGAGAGTTGGATAAGATCATATATCCTAAAAAAATGGGTAGAAATTATGGAAGATCTAGGAACCTTTAAGTAATTAAGGAATCAAGATATTAGAGAACCCACTATGACCTCCAAATATGACTTTTATTGTTCTGAAATTAACAAACTTTTTAGAGGGGTTACTCAAGTCGGCCACTTAGCTAGGGTTTATACTTTAAATCAAAATGCCAGGATCATCTAACATGTTTTTAGAACTTCAATCATTGCTAAGGCTATTGATCACATAAACATTACTCATCTTCTATCCACAGTTACCTATTTAATCATGACTGGACAACCAAAGGATGAAGCCCAACTCATTTTAGATTACATTCAAAAGCTTTCTAAAATTGGGCATGTTTCTCATAGGAGGAAGAAAAATATTGCTTTAGGACATCTAGTGACGTATGTCTTAGAAAAGAAGTATAATATTGTTCATCCTGAGACTCTACTTGAAATGCCAATCTACTTCACTGATGTCTCTTTACGAGCACTTTTTGGAAAGAATGATAATTCAAGTGAGGATTTTAAGGAAGAAGGAGGAGCACCTACACCTACTCATGGACCTAACTTTTAGGAGATGGTCCAGCACTTTGACTGGTTGGAGAGTCATTTTGATCAACATTTTGATCAAATTTAGACTCACTTAAATTAATAGGATGCATAGTACCAACAAGACATGGGTTGGATAAGAGGTCAGTTAGAATTAGTGAACACTAAAATAGTTATGTTGAATAGCTATTTTTCTATCTTCAACTAGCCTCCTCCTCTAGATTAGGGTCCCTCAGAGTTCAAAATGTACTTCTTTTATGTTGTATTTGCCTGTCCTCTCCAAATGTGATGTTTTAGTGATGATTTTAGTGTTTTATGTACTTGTCATTGTTTAGATTTTATGTTGATGTTGTTGATGTTATGTTATCTTTGTTATTATTAATTGATATGAAAAGAGCTTCAATGTATTTGATCTTTAAATTGATATCAATAAAAAATGTCATATTTTGATTAGTTACTTTTGTTCACAGCTTGAAATATAAGTTTTCCTATACGATAATCTTCTTAATTGATCTAAAAAGTATTATAAATTAAACAACAATACAAAAATTAGTTTTATTATGAAATCTAATTTTTTAAAATATGTTAAGTTAACTTATAACTTGACCAAGTTAAGGCTATCAATCTCATGTTCTTTTTAGGAAAATATAATTTAAATATTATTATTGCAATTTTGATGTCATATTATTTTTTATTTCTCTTTTCAATATAATTATCTTTATAGTTAGAGAAATTTATTTTTTTAGATTATTGATTTTGGAAAGATCAATCTAAAAAAGGGGTATAAAAAAAGGAAATATAATGTGTACAAAAATTAAAACATGTGCAATGGTTCACAAATTAAAAAGAGGCACAAAATTAGCCCAAATACAAAAAAATGCACAAAGTGTATCACAAATATTTGAAAAGATGTGCAATATCGCCAATTGAATATATTCTTTCCTCTATCATTTAATCTTCGAATTCAAATCAATCTAATGCTCAATTATGTTTTATATTAAAAAGTAAAGTTAACTAATCTTCATTTAGTCACTTTTGTAATAATTCTCCTTATCTAATTGCCTAGAATGCTTCATGATCTTGATGAATTTTTCTTATGTAAGTTATACTTTAATTTAAATGCTTTTGAATCTTTATTGTTCATCTAATGATAATTAACTTTTTATTGCAATTCTATTTCAATCTCTTTCAAGATCAATTACTAAGGTTTCTCATATGACTTCTTTCATTTCAACATTCCTTTTCCCTTTTTGTTATTGTCAAAAGGGGAAGTAATATTGTTTGGTGATTGATTTTGTTTTCGTCATTGTGTTTAGATGTTTTTTTTTATGTTGTTCTATTTTTATTTGGTGTTTAGAGTTTTTGTGTTTTTGTGTTTTTATCACTTTGTTTGTGTTTGTGCTTTTGTCATTTGTCGAAAAAAAATTTGTGTTCTTTAAGGAATTTTCTTATATTCACATATTTATTTTTTTAGGGGGAGCTAAGGAGAAAATTTAGGGTATTCAATTTTACTCAAACAATATTTGTTTTGCCATCATAAAAAAGGGGGAGATTGTTGAGATTGTTGCAACTTAGTTCATTATTGTTGATATTCTTACAACATGTATGTTTTTGATGATTCCAAATATTATTTCTTTGATTATTATTTCTCCTAACATATTTTGGATGCATTATTTTGCTATTCATGTGTACAAATATTTCAAGAAAGTTATACTTTGGATTGTTGAAGACTTCAAATCAGATCAGTTTAGGGTTTATTATAAATGAAGTCTGTAATTTTCATTTTATTGAGTCTGAGAGAGTATGATTATAATTGAGTAACTTTACATACACACATCGAGGGACAATTTAAAATTTGCTATTTTTTAAACTAATCATACTATACGAAGACATTTCTTATGGGATGATTTATTTAATTATTTTATTTATGAGCAGTCAAACGAATAGAAACAAGAAAATTTTCTAAGTATAAATCATATTGTATGATATAGCATTCATACATACCTTTAGAGTACAAATTGGATGGGTCCCTTTTCATCTAGACAAACTTGAAAATTTTCTAAACGGTTCATACTGTATGATGTTGTCATCATATGTACGCCATCCAGGATATGAATTAGACGGATCCCATTTCATCCCAATGATCTTAAAAATTTTTGTAACTGATCGTATCGTATGATGTCATCATCGTAAGTATGCCATACAGGGTACAAAATTATGGGGCCTCACTTCGTCCCGATGAAAGTGAAAATTTTTCTAACTATTCATACAAGACAAACTTAGTTCGTACCGGATGATCATCATGTATGAAATCATTTTATACTTATTCACAATAGGTTCGTATTAAATAGTTTTTGAACTATTTGTATGTACAAACACATGATCGTACTGTATGATCGTGTACGCTCAAAATTGAAAATTTTAATTTCTGGACGACTTTTCATGTCTTTAATATAAAAGGTCCACTAAAACTTACATGAAAAAGTCTTATCTTCAAGATTTTTCAAGGGAAATTAAAAGAGAGAGTGAGAAAGAGTGTTTGAGAGAGATTTCATGCAAGTGGAGTGAGAAGTGTTCACAGGGTTATTCAAAGGTAATTATCTCTTTGTGATTTTGGTTATCACTCTTCTTCTTATCTTTTTAATTACTTGTGATTAGATCTTTGAAGAAGATTCGGTACTCTACTGACACTTGGAGAGTGTGAACAAATGATAATTCTCTGCCGACTCTTAGAGAGTGTGAACAGACGATGATTCTCTACCGACACTTGGAGAGTGTGAAAGGATGATGGTTCTCTGCCGACACTTGGAGAGTGTGAAAGGATGATGGTTCTCTACCGTACTGGGAATTGGTGGAAGAGAGGATTTGTAAGGTCTTCTCCACCTTGCTGTTGGTGCAAAAAGAGAAACACTTTGGTAATAGGGCAATACCTGAAGAGGGAGTCTTCAGTGAGTGGATGTAGGTCGTGTTTGACCGAACATCTATAAATCTTTGTATCTTTTAATTTCAGCATTTATTTATTACAAGTTATCTTTTTATGTGGTTGAAAAGTTTATTTTAAAACCTTAATTAACTTGCTATGAGAATCAATGTTTTTTCAATTTAAAATCCAAGAGAAAATTTTAAATTACCAATTCACCCCTCCCTCTTGGTTAGCCTTGGGACATTAGTTTAGGTTTAACAACCTAATTAATATTCAATAAACAACACTTCTTTTAATTAAGAGAAAGACCACTAACCATCTGAAAATGGTGAAAAAAAAACCAAAATTTTGTTATGCTATTAATAGAAGCATTGGTGAAAATGATAAAATCATCAACAAAATATAAGTGAGAAATAGGAAAACCATCAACAGTTCTAAAGTAAAAACCCAAATTTTTCTCAAAGCGGTTGGAAAGTCTTCTAGAAAAATAATCAGCTGCCATAATGAAGAGGGCAGGAGAGAGAGGATCCCCCTGTCTCAACCCATGAGATGATTTGAAAAAACCTTTGTTATTGTCGTTAAGAATACTGGAGAAATAAGAACCTTCAATACAATTTTTAAGGAGCTTAACGAAAAGTGAGTCAAAGACATAAAGTTTCAAAATATTATAAAGAAAGCTCCAATCAAGGTTATCATAAGCCTTAAAAATATCAAGTTTAAAAATCAAAATTCCATCTCTAACCCTTATGTCAAAATCTTGACAAATTTCTTGAGCTAACAGAATATTATCAGTAATAGTACGACCTTTCATAAAACCCATTTGATAAGGAGAAATAATTCTAGGAAACAAAGAAGTGAGCTGATTCATAATAATTTTAGAAACTATTTTATAAAAAAAATGTCCATAGTCTAATAGGTCCAAAATCATTCCAGTGATTAACAGAGTTGTTTGAGGGAATAAGCACACTATAAGTAGAGGTGAAAAATTTAGGAATGGAGTTACCAGCAAAGAAATCCAAAACTGTCGAGAAAATATTGATACTAATAATATGCCAAGACTTTTGAAAGAACTTAGTGGTGAAACCATCCAGCCCAGCCACCAAATCCCCATTCATTCCTATTATGTTAGGAAATAGAAGGATTATCAATAGGAGCAGGAATAAAATTCTTGTTGAATAAATTTTTAAAATGCATAACTGCTACATTAGCAATCTCCAAACTATCCTTAGTAATAGAACCACCTTCATGTTGAATTTTGCAAATAAAAATTTTGGCCCTTTTCCACTTAACCAAACTGTGAAAATAGTTAGTATTACTATAACTTTCAAGAAGGTTCAAAGCACCAGCTTTTTTTTTCTAGAAGGCCTCCTCTTGAGCTTGTAATTAAAAAAGGCAATCTTTAGAGTCCCTAAAGAGACTAAAAGACGCATGAGAAGGGTTAAATTGTCAAATACTCATAAAATGGTTCACATGCTACTCAGCTTCCAAAATGTTCAAAAACAAATATTTTTAAAAGTATTATGATTCCACCAATTTAAAACTTGCTTAAGTCTTTTTTATTTGAGCCACTACAAGAAAAATGGTCATTATCGACTATAAAAATTGGTCACTAAAAATTAAAATTTGGCCGCTAAAGCAAATAGCTACCTAAAAAATTTAGGTTGCCTGTTGGTCGCATTAGCCTCGTCGCTGAGGCTTTTAGCAACCAAATTTATTTTTTGTTGCTAAATTAGTGACCAACAATTACTTTTGGTCGCTAAATTTAAACATATTAGCGACCATTTTTTTTTACTCTAATGCGAATTAGTTTGGATGCTATTTAAGATTTTAATTATTTATTTTATTTATTATATTTTTCTTATAGTGTACAAATTAATCAACCAAATAAATCACACGCCCATTTAATTTCATGAAGTGTTGTTATATATATTTATGGATATCAATTTTGGTGATATTGAAGCTTCATTTGGGTCAGCTTTTTTTCTGCTTCTTAAAGCATCTTTTTAGTACAAAATTTAAATTTTTTTTACTATAAAGCTTCTTTAAGAAATAGTAAGATAGCCATCCGAAATAAAACATTAGTAAAATTTATTGTTTATCCAATTATTATGTCTTATCTTCAACATTTAAGATTAATCAATCACTACCTAATATTATAAAATCTAATTATTTCTTATTAATTAGACAGAAATATTTCATAATAAATAAATAACACTAATTTTATTACCTTAAGGTAACAAAAATAAAAAGTATTGAATACAAAAATTCATTCATCAATATAATTAATAAGGATTTGTTAGAAGAAAATGAAATAGTATTCATTCATGTACGTTTAAAAATACATCCAATAATTAAAATACAAAATATGATCTCTAAAATTCTCAATCACAACATCTCTGAATGATCACCTTATTGATGTAATTCTCCCTGTTGCCAGCATCTTCACCCTCCACATAATGATTCCTCTTCTTTTAAAGGCCTCCAAGTGGTGCTTTTAGCTTGAATGGCCACAAGAAGTTGTTAGCTTTTTTTAATTAGGGACCCACAGTGAAAATCTCATGGATGAGGTCCTCAATGCAAATAATCTTTTACTTCCCAAGACCCTAACATTATAACAACAACAACAACAACATCAAGCTTTATCCCACTACGTGGGGTCGGCTACATGAATCCTTTTTCTCCATTGTGTCCTATTAAAAGTCAAATTTTCATTTAAATCTAAAAAAGAAAGGTCATTCCGAATATTTTCTAACCAAGTCTTTTTAGGTCTACCGATACCTTTCTTAACATAAGTCAAATCTAATACCTCTACTCTCTTAACTGGGTCATCAGAAGGCCACCGTTTTATGTGACCAAACCATCTAAGGCGACTCTCTCTAATCTTATCTTCTACTGGAGCTTCTCCAACCTTTTCACGTATATGCTCATTTCATATCCTATCTCTAAGGGTAAAGCCACTCATCCACCTGAGCATCCTCATCTCTGCCACACTTAACTTAGTATTATGCTTCTCTTTTAATGGCTAACATTCGGCACCATAAAGCATTGCAGGCCTCACTACCATCTTATAGAAATTTCCCTTAAGTTTGAGGGGTACATTTCTATCACATAACAAGCCCGATGCATTCCTCCACTTCAACCATCCAACTTGAATTCGCTGATAATATCCCCATCTATTTCACCATCACTTTGAACAATAGATCAAAGATATCTAAAACGTGTACTCTTATTAATGACTTGATCACCCAAAGTCACAATCCCCTCACTAGGTCTATTACTACTAAAATTACACTCCATATATTCTGTTTTAGATCTACTCAAGAGAAAACCTTTAGACTCTAAGGTTGACCTCCATAATTCAAGTTTACCTTCAATTCCCTCTCTAGACTTATCAACAAGAAGAATATAATCAACAAAAAGTATACACCAAGGTACATCCTCTTGCAAATGTCTAGTTAGAACATCCATGACTAAAGCAAAAAGATATGGGCTTAAGGCTGATAACACTGCCATTGCCAGGTCCCAAGTCTTGGATGAGAAAAGTGGGGGGGGGGGATTGCGTTAGGTAGTCGACAGCCAGCGTAAAACTTGTCGAACAATAATGACATGAATCCTTTAAGACCCTACCATTATAAAAATAATAAAAATCCATAAAATCTAAAATAAAAGCTTGCAAGTTTTGAAGTATATTAAAAAAACAAAACCTGGTCAATAATGAAATTGTTGGTAAATGGAATTATTTTCTTCTGCTGTTTCCCATAGCTTCTATTATAAATCAATTCTCTCAAACTTTTCAGGTTAGGATAGCCATATGTAACATAAGGCTCCATATAAACTAAAATTTTAGTAGTGTTGATATAAAACAATATATTAATCGACAATTAATTGTGTCGAATCTTGTAAAACAAACAATTAAATCAAGAGCCATATAAACTATAACTTGACAGAACACAATCAAATTGAGGTACAGAAAACACATAATATAGACTACATGATGCAATGAATTTCCTTTGTTCAAATACTATCAAAGCAATATTGGCTAAATCCTTCTTTTGACAAAATAAATTTTAGTAGTGCTGATATAAAACAAATTCAAATCAAAATTTTGACATTTTCTTCTACAACTTTTCTTTAAAATCTAAACCCACATTTCTTGGTAGGATAATCTCTTCCATTTTAAAAAATATAAAAAATCTCTTCCATTTGATTCATAGAAGATATCCTATAGTTTGTGAAACCTTCCAGATTTTATCTCTTCATTTGTTTTGGCCTCAATGCTGGCAGGTGACATCAACTGAATAACATGCCTGAATAAGAAATATATGATAATTAGCTTATTTATAAGAAAAGGAGATGTAGGAGATTTGTTATTTCATTCTAAATAAACAATATTTATTTTGAATAAGAGATAGCGGTACATAGATCATCCGGTGTAACCAAGCCCAATGAACACCATAAACTTTGGATGCTGCCATGAGAATGATTTTTTTTTTTTCAAAAATAAGGTCAAGAGTTTCAAAATCAATTTAAATACAGGCTCCAGCACCATAGACAAAAATATCGGATTTGTTCTCAATAGAATCCCACTACAGCACATGTATTTGTTAGAAGTAGTCTGATGTATACATATAGAAAGTGTACAAGAAACTTCTCAAGATAGGATCTGCTACTTATTTCAAATATGCAAGTAGATCTTCAGTTGGAATGGAGCCAAATGTCTCTCCTGAGGAGCTGGCTCTTAGCTTAAGGGATAAAAACCTCTACAAGCTTCTGTTCATCATACTGAGTTATTGATAATTCGATTTAGAAGACAATAAAGAAACAATCCAAACTAAAAGCTTGAGAATGATTAAAAAATGTGAAAGGTAAATGCAATTAGGGATAAAAAATTCAACAGTAACGACAAATTTAGCAGCAGCAGATCGATTGTGGAGCACCAACCGCTCTGATGCCCCTTCTAATTCCCTTGGATTCTTATTTTTCGCCTAATCTGCCCCTCAATGGATCAAAATCTAGATGATGAAAACTAAAATCTAGATAAGGAAAGGGTATTAGGGTAATATCTAGTCTTCAAACTATTCCAAGCAGGGCCTAATCATGTTCGAGGAGAAGCTTCAAGATCCATGAACTAATCATACCTTCCTTGGTCCTTAATGCCACCAACAATGCCTTTCCCCATGCTTGAAGAAAACAAATGGAAGAATACATGTTGCTTTTGCAGACTTAGGAGATAGACTCGGGATCATATCGAGCATAAGCTAGGGAATGATGGAAGAGGTTTGCAAATGGCTGGTATAAACTACTGTAAAAAATTGAAATTTCTTTAAATTTTTTAGCACCGCCGCTACTGCTGCCTATATCAATCTATCACAGAGGTTTAAAAATCGATGCTAATAATTGTTGTGGAAATAGTGGGGTTCTGATAGTATGGAAGTGAAATTTTGGAAAATAAATGAGCCCGACAAAGCATGTCATATTAGGGATCTAGTTTAGTTTTCCAACCAGTCCTATAAATGTAATGATAACAAGTACAACTAAAGAATTCCTAATTTCATCTCAAAGAAAATTCTTCTACATTTTATTATTTTTACAAACATTAAAAATACTCTAGAAGATTAATTTGCTAATGTGGATAATAAATGCTCACAAAGCAGTGTCTTTGAACTTATTCCAATTAATTAAGAAACTTAAATTAATAATTTAGTGTCTTTGCACTTTTCAATAATTTAAGAAGCTAAAATTAATCAAGAAAAACCTTCATATAGAAAATAAATAACACTCAAAACCAAATTACAAGCATTGAATTGTTAGCTACTCTCTGAGCATTCCTTAAGGATGTAAACAAAAATGAACCATCCCCATCAATAGTTAAGAAGAGCTATAGCCAACAATGTATCTCCCTTAAAACAACAAAAGCTTGATGAAATCAAAGGAAATTGAGGAAAACTCTTGCCGCCCTAGTGGAGTGCAAAAGTTACCTAAAATGTCTAGATCCAAATGAAGCAAATATAATAAAAAAAATATGAAAACCTTTGATCATTTGCAACAATTAGGCTAAAAAAATAAAGGTGGCATCAGAACATAATGAAAATACCATAGATGCAGGAGTAGCAATTACAAGTAACTATAAAAAATTTATTCAACGGAGATGCAATTTCTATCTAACTCAAAAATAGAATCAACAAATTCTATAAGCTACCTAACGATCTCTCATCAAATAGAACTAACGAGAGAACCAACTCTTATCAATTCCAAAAAATCCATATAAATCTAAGTTCCCAAATGCCATTTAACATAAGAGTAGATGGATCGTAGAAATGATTGAATTACAAAAACAAAAATACCCATTCCTTCTATCAAGCAGATGCTTTGGGATTATCAAGTGCTAAAGATTGACATGAAAATTGCAAAGAGAAGAAGAGTTTTGAGTATTTAACCTCTTCCAAATCTACAATGTGAAGGAACCCTTGAGAACCATTTAACTCAGAGCATAGGGTGCCTCATCGACAATAGTGGTCCTCTAAATTTTCCCTCCATAAAA
The DNA here is from genome assembly GCA_022539455.1 of Dendrobium nobile. Lineage (NCBI taxonomy): Eukaryota > Viridiplantae > Streptophyta > Magnoliopsida > Asparagales > Orchidaceae > Dendrobium > Dendrobium nobile. The sequence continues at coordinate 15,227,691 of CM039718.1, read as the reverse complement.
TGAGAAAGGGGAAGAAATTTTGAATCCATCATGAATGCTAATGAGGTAGTTCCAAGAGATTTCATTGCTAAAACAAAATTGGGCATGCGATAGGAGATGTTGTTGCTAAAAGAAGTGTGAAAGCAAAATTAGACGGGCCAGGTAGGGTGGTGAACCAGGTAGGGGTAGAGATGTATAAATGCTATGGTTTATTAATTCTATCAATGTAACTTAGAAGCCATCTTCATTTTCGGTCGCTAAAGTATATTTTTAGTGTCCTTTTTTTGTCTCAAATTTTTTGGATGCTAAAAATCTATTTTCTTATAGTGAGCCAAAGCCTCGTCATGCCAAAAAATAGAATTATCAGGATGAATCAGAGCTTGCTAATTCTCCAAAACAAAACCCAAGAAAGAATCATGAAGTAATCACATATTTTGGAATCTAAACTGAGACCCAAAATTGAATTGCCTAGTTTCAAGACTGCTAAGCAAAGGAGAATGGTCCGGAAAGATCCTACAAAGATGCTTAACACTAATAGCAATAAAAGAATTCATTTAGGAATCATTAAAAAGAACTCTATCCAAACATTTCCATAAATGACATGAGTTCCAAGTAAATTTATTACCTAAAAAATCAATATCAATTAAGTTACAATCCATAATCATGTTACAGAAATCCTCCATAAAATGATAGGAAAAAGAAGACTCCCTAAACACTCAGAAGGATTAGTAATAGTACAGAAATCATCACCGACAAGCCAAGGTTAATTACATATACTATGAAAGTTACGTAGTTGATCCCATAAAATTTTCCTATTATTATGAGAAGAAGCCGCATAAACAATAGAAGTGACACATTATAAATTAAAAAAATCCACATTACAATGAATAACCTGATTGAAATCACCAATAATATCAATCTTAGCAGGATCCTTCCAAAAAACCCAAATCTTATTAGACACGTTCGAAATAGCATACTTAAAACCTAAAAATTGAGAAGTATTAGATAGTTTAGGTGAAGAAATTAATGGTTAAAGCAAAACAAGATTAGATACATTATACATCATAAATTCTGAACTCTCACCCTGGAAGACAACACCCAATGCCCCTAACATTGCAAAAAATGTAATTAAATATAAAAACAACCTTAATTAGAAGTATGTGAATGAGTGGATCTCGAAGTTTACAAAATAATAATTTTCTTTTTCTTACCTCTCTTATCGTTAAACTTGATAAAGCTAGTGTCAATATCATCATTAGCAAAACATTTAGCCATCAAATGCATATCTTCAGTAACATAAAAGCATCAGTATGAAATTAAGAGTTTAAGGGAATCTTACAATCCTCATTCAAACCTTTCTGTCTCATTTCCTATTATAACTCTTCCTCCTTGAAGATTCCTCCATCCTCCATATTAGGAAGGATACTGACATCCTTATCAACAATACTAACCACCATACATTCTTGGCCTTCCTCCTAAGGAAGAACAATCTCATGAAAATTGTTATTAGTAACACAATGAGAAATAAAAGAAGAAGAAGAAGAGCCATTATTAAGATTTGAAACAGTAAATAATGATTGCTCTTCTACAAATTGACAAAGACTTTTAGGAACATGAATAAGGGGAGGACTCACATCTTGATCCTCAATATGATCATAATTAAAAATAGTGGACGTTCCATTTCTCATTAAGTGATATTGATCCACCCCATTATCACCATAGAGATCGGCAACATTACCTTCTAATAGGACAGGATTGGATTCCTCCTTATTAACCTGTAAGGAAGAACCAATGATGTACTCAAGAGAAACATTACCCTCAATCACAACAATATTAGGTTTTATATTATATAATTTTACTGACAGTTTAGATGAAACTTTCTCTTTACGAAGATTGGGGTGGAAACGAAAGCAATCATTCAAGCTATGTCCATGCATCTCATAATGAGAATAAAAATTTGGTAAGTTTTCAAATTCCACTTTTTGAAAATATCCATTCACTTCCGAGCCGATCCAAATTTCCTTAAGATATTATTTAGAGATATCACATTCAATAAGAACACGAGCTATAAATGGCCTAGTAAAAGAAGCCATAGCTTGATCGGTCTGTAATGGTCTAAGAAATATCGAAGCTAAACCAAAAAGTATATGAGAGTTAAAAAATTGGAGACGCAAGTTTGGTAAAGAAAGCCAAATAGGAGCAATCAGAGAATCCTCCCGCACATCAAAATCTGGAGTCCATTTAAATAATATCATTTGACAAGCCTAGATATAATAGAATCTTCATGAGAAAATACATCTATAATCAAGGTTATAATTCAGTTGAATGATGATATACTGAGAGTCCAACAGACCAATGTTGAAGGACCCTAACAACTTGAGATTCATAAAAAACTCATTGATAACATCCAGGTTAGGCCTCCTCAAAACAAACTTGCTGACCAAAGTATGAGCAAAGGGCGCAGCAAGATGCCCAGTAACAGAGTCATCAAGCAATAATGCATCACACCCTTTAAAGGATGAATGCAATAAGGAAACCTTAGAATAACTAGACAATGAACTATACCTCCTTAAAAGATCTATATTTCCCATCAAGAAAGAAGATGGAGAAGGGATAGATGACGCTAGAGACATCATCTTTCGGAACTAAAAAAGCTAACGAAAACCTCAAGATAAAGTAAAGAAAACAAACAACAAGAGGAAAGAAATAGATAAAAGGAACAAAAACATAAAAAATTGAAGCCAAAAGCGAGAAGGAACGCAAAACCCTAGATTACAAAGAGGCCACCTCGAGATTTAGCAGAGAGACGATAGGTAACATAATCCCCCTACAACAAAAGTGTGCTTAATAGAAAGTTAATTTATTATTGGTGTGTAAATTAGGGTTTGAGATTATACCAAATCCAACCATTAGATTTTTGTATTCTTTGACTCTCTAAGCTTACAGATTGTCTATGCTTAATTTTCTAGTTGACGTATCAGCTTGAAATGCTATGAATCTTGAGATCTTGACCTTAGATAGGTTAGAAGCTTGGATGGCCAGAGGATCGTTGCCGGCAAACTTCTAACGGTTGGGTTTCAATTGAGAAGGCTTGAAGGACTCTTGGGGAGAATAAATGAAATCTCAATTGGCTGAAGGAGGCTTAAGTGGACAAAGAGTGGGTGATTGAGAATGAGTGCTTATTCAAATGTCCCAAGGGTCAAGAGACAGCTGGGATTGAATGGGGAGGAGACTCCTAGATGGCTGCCAAGTGTGTTGGGTTTGTTAAGATGATAAAAAATCAAAGGACCAAAGTACAAGCCACATGAAAAGGTCTCTTGGTCCCCCATGGGCATGTAAGAGTGATAGGAACCATTTGATCTTAGTTTAATTAAGGCCCTATGAATCTAGAGTAGCCCTAATCAGCTTGAGGGGTTTGGATTATAGGGGAACAAGGTTAAGATGGGTTTTGACCACCATTGACCACCCAAAAGCTAGGTTTGATGGTTTGAATAGTGGCATGGGAGGGGGCTTAGGGTTTTGGTTAGATGATTAGAGAAGGTTTGAGAACTAAGGGTTTGGGTTCGAATAGGAATATGAGAGCTTCAAGTGGTTTGACAAATTCCTCATGGAATGACTTGGTCAAATAGGATTTGATTTTGCTTGCCATGACTTTGGATGTATTTAATCTCTAAAATAGAGTGGGATCAAAGGCTTGATTTGCATTGAACAAGCTGATCTTCCCAGAGTCATTAATTAAACTCAAATGTGTTAATTTTGATTGGACCTGGGCTTAGTTGACCAAGTCAACTATTGATTGGGTTAGAGTGACCAATCAAGCCCAAATAATTAAGGCTATATTCAAAGGAGTTTTGAAGGAGTTTGAATGCATTTAGAGTATGATTCAAAGTTAAAAAGCTTAAGGGTTAATTTGGTCAACTTAGGTTGACTTGATTAACCAGGTTCACCTAGGGTCAAGGGTTGAGTATAATAGGTTTTGAGTGATATTTAAAGTATGGATTGATCATTTTCAAGAGTTAGAATGATAATTTAGTTCAAAACACATGTTTGGGACCTTAATGAGTCATTGGGTCATCCAGGTTGGCCTAGGGGCAAGCTTTTGATTCAAAAGTTTGAAATGGCTTTTTAAGTCTGTTGGAAGTGATTTCAATGTTCGAATGGATCATTTCAGTTAAAATGATTGTTTAAATCCGTAAGAGCTTTTCTGGTCAACCAAAGTTGACTTGGTTAACTAGATTTACCTAGGGTGTGGGCCTAATTACTTTGATTTGATATTTAAAAATTGCTGGATGGTGTTTCCAAGCAATTTAGAGGTTAGTTGGTTTCAAGTAGGTATTCAAACCCTTAAGGGATATTTTGGTTATTTTGTCCCCTAGTCAACTAAAGGTCAAAATGGGTCAACTAAAATATAATTTAATGATCAATAGGTCAGAATTAAGGGTCTGGAAGTGATTAGAGGGTTTATAGAAGGCTTTAAGGTCAGGATCTACGAGGTGGCAGGTTCAGTGGCATAGGCCATAAATATTTGGAAGATTTTACATGCTTTTGATTTCAATATAGTTTCTAGAGATAGAGAGCTCATGTTGGGCTCAAATGTGGAGGGTTACCTCTAGAGACATGTCCTATTAATATGAAATTGATAGACTCTAGAGGTCATTTGATTAGGGTTTCAGGTGATTAAAAAATCCTTAGAATTGTCCTTCAAGATAGGGCCTTTAAACCTTGCATTTTGATTTGAATTTCTAGGTTTAAGTTGGATTCTAGATTTGATTGATTAAGTTTGAGTTATCCAAATCATTTATGTTAATTTGGATGATCATCAATGATAGGATAGGGTTGAAGCTTGATCAGAGGCATAATCAAGGTTCAAATTTTAGATTAAGATTTGGATAGATTTAAAGTCTGGGGAGGTTTATAAGTCTAGATTTGATTAAAATTTGAATTAAACTAAGATCTTGATTGGCTTCAAGTCAGGTTTGATTTATGTAGACTTCTGTAAGGGTACCACTATGTAGTAGCGAGATAGAATACAAAGGGATATATGATCGCAACACCCCAAGGGACTGAATGATTGTAGGTCATCATACTCTTCGCAAGCAGCCCAATTGAAGGGTAGATTAGACCGCACATTCGACTAACCATTGAGGATAACGGCTATCAACAACACACCCCGATGGGTTTTAATATACATGACCTGATCGAAATAATGGGTTTACCCCACTCAATACATTAGCTAGAGTGGTGTTTATTTAATGGTGGAATTTTGTTTCCCACGGGTGCAAGACCCCTTAGTTAATCACATTTCAGGCTAGAGACTGAGAATACTCTTGATTAAGGATCCAACTTTATTCTTTCCAAAAAAGTGATTGGCATGGAGATGAGATTATAAAATCATACTCAAAGGAAAAGAAAGAGTTCAAAGTGGCTTAGTCAACATGCATGACTCAGATCAACACACAAAAGGTCTAAGGCACCGAGAAGAGACTGGGGGAAAAAAAGCAATGTACTCAAAGCATACAGAGGGGAAGGATAGAGTTGGCATCATCCAAGTGATATAGATAGGTAGGATTTATAGTCCCCAAAGAAAAGGAGACTTACCCATCGATGAGGTATACTACGAGACACCCAATATAGTCGCCTTGAACTCTAAATCTAAGGTGGGTTTAATGTTCAACAAAACACTAACACCCATGTCCTAGCTGAATCACCTTGGCTTATATCCTGCCTGAAAAGGGTGTTGAGATTGTTACAATTTAGTTTTTTTTATTATTAAGATTATTGCAGTATATATGTTTTTTGTTATTCTAAATATTATTATTTTAATTATTATTTCTCTTAACATATTTTAAATATATTGTTTTTTATTATTTGTGTGTTTTAACATTTCAGAAAACTTATACTCCAAATTATTGAACACTTCAAATTATTTTAGAGTAGGATTCATTGTAATTGGAGACTAAAACTTTTAAATTATAGTTGAGTAATTGTGCACACATATATTGGGGGAGTGTTTAAAATTTATAAATTTTTGAACTAATCATACATATGATTTTAGTTTGTATGGGATACTTTTTCAGATATTTTCTCCTACGAACATTTAAACAAACTGAAGGAAGAAAATATTTTTCTTAACTGATCGTACTGTATGATTCCTTGTTCATACAGATGACGTTTAGAGTATGAATTGGATGGGTCCATTTTCATCCCGACAAATTCAAATCTTTTTCTATACTGATCGTATTACATGAATCCTTGTTCATACAGTCGATATCTTGAGTTCGAATTGGATGGGTCCCTTTTCATCTTGATGAATTCAATTTTTTTTTTAACTCATCGTAATGTACAATTCCTTGTTCATATAGATGACATCCATAGTATGAATTTTATGGGTCCCTTTTCATCCTGATGAATCCCAATTTTTTTAATTTGATCATAATGTTTGATGAACTATTCATATAGATGACGTCTAGACTACGATATGTTGGTAACCTTTTCATCCCGATGAGTCAGGAAAATTTTCTTTATAGTTCATACAATACGAACATGGTTTGTACTAGATGATTATAGTGTATAAAAATCTTTCCGTATAGATTCATACAAAGTAGTTTTTGAGTTATTCGTATGCATAAAGTATGATAGTACTGTATGATTATACATGCTCAAGAATGGAAATTTTTAGTTTTTTGGATGATATTTGGTGCCTTTCATATAAAAATTCCTTAGAATCTGACTTGGATGAATATATTCTTTGAGAGCATGTGAGAGAGTGTTTTGGGAGAGTGTTTCAGAGAGAGTTCTTGCAAGTGGAGTGTGAAGGGATCACAAGGTTACTTAACGGTAAGAATCTCTTTTGGTTAATACTCTTCCTTTGTTCTTTCTAGTTGCTTGAGAGAAGATCTTTAAAAAAGATATGGAACTCTACCAACACTTGGAGGATGTGAATAGATGATGATACTCTACTGACACTTGGAGGGTGTGAATAGATGACAGTACTCAACCGACACTTGGAGGGTATTAATGGATAAAGGTACTCTACCGACACTTTAAGGGTGTGAAAGGATGATGAAACTCTGCTACACTTGGAGAGTACGAAAGGATGACGATACTCTGCCACACCGGGGATAGGTGGAAGAGAAGAAAATTATAAAGGCTTCTCCACCTTGCTGTGGGGGCAAAAGGAAAGTCACTTTAGTAATAGTATAATACCTAAAAAGGGAGTCTTCAAGGGGTAGACATATGTCTTGTTGGACTGAACCACTATAAATTCTTGTGTTCTTTTATTTCCACATTTTTACTTTTTTGCATTTTATCTTTGTGGTTGAAAAGCTTACTTTAGAGGATAATAAAATTTGGAAAATTATTAAATAAGTTTTCTATTTAAATCTAAGATATTTTTTTAAATACCAATTCACCCCCCTCTTGGTTAGCCTTGGAACATTTGCATAGGATTAACAATATATACATACTTTATAAGTGATATCAGAAGTTGATTTCAAAACTTAATGTTTAGATTACTTTTTGAAAATGATAATGACTACTTTTACAAATTGTAACACATGTGAATGGTATTCGATCACTAGACCTTCGTTATTTAACAATATCTCTTTTGAATTTTAGAAAATATATATGTCTATTTTTCTTCAATTGCTTGACTATTACATATAGAGTTTAGTTTAGGATGGGTATACTAGGCCAACTAGACTTGTAGATGACATTAGAATTGAAACAACCTTTGCTGACTGGACTGTAGAAGAATAAAACTTTGCACAATTAAATACAAAGTGTTTAAATAATTTCTTTTATATACTTAAGTCTGAAGATTACATGTGGATTTCTACTTGTAAAAGTGGAAAAGATATTTGGGATAGACTTTATATTACATACGAAGGGACTAACGAAGTGAAACATTTTAGATTAAATATCTTGTTACATGATTATGAACTATTTCACATAAAACCAAATGAATCCATATCTGACATGTAAACACGATTTACTCAAATTATCACTATTTTACATGCATTAGGTAGGGAACTAATGAATGTTAAAATGATCAATAAAATACTTCGTTATTTGTCTACTACTTATGATGCTAAAATTACTACAATTATAGAGTCTATAGATTTAAATGTTTACTCAATTGATAATCTTCTTGGATCACTAATTTCTTACGAGCAAGGAGTGAGTCAAAGACAGATTAATATAGGAGAAAAGAGAAAAGAGAAGAACATAGCCTTGAAAGTGGATGACTCAGAGAGTGATCCATTATAACCTGAGGATGAGGATAATATTGCCTTGATGACCAGACAATTTAGAAGTTTTCTAAAGAGGAAGCAAAGGAGATGCCAATAATGAAATAAAGGTAAGTTAAAAAAAAAAATTAAGATTTCTAACAATGTTATTTGCTATGAATGTAGGGAGCCTGGACATGTCAAATCAGATTACCCTAATCTTAAAGCCACTGCTAGCAAGGAGAAGTTGGAAGTGAAAACAAATGTATAGAAGGGAAAAAAGAAATTTCAGTGAGCTTTTTGGGTGGATTCAGCTTCAAATTTATCAGAAATAGAAAAGTAAGAAGAAGTCACTAATCTATTCTTAATGGTCGATAATTTTGATTAGTCAGATCAAGAGGAAAAATACCCTCAAACAAGACCTCGTGAGAGCATTTGGTAACTAGACAATGGTTGTTCGAAGAATATTACTAGAGACACCACATAATTAAGAGGTTAACCATTCTGTCTTTATTTCAAAGATTAAACCCACAACTGTTAATCAAGCACTATTAGATAAATTTTGGATTTTGGCTATGCAAGAAGAGTTGAATCAATTAGCAAGGAATGATGTTTAGGAATTGATTAAGAGGCCAAATGACCAAAGTGTAGTTAGAACTAAGTGGGTGTTCAAAAATAAAATGAATAATTCAGAAGTTGTGATTAGAAAAAAAGCTAGATTGGTACCTAAGGGGTACAATCAAATTGAAGGGATTTATTTCAAAGAAACTTTTGCTCCTATAGAAATACTTGAAATAGTTAGGGTTTTATTAGCATATGTATGTTTTAAAGGATTTAAATTATTTCAAATGGATGTTAAAAGTGCCTTTTTAAATTGGGTGATACAATAACATGTTTATGTTGAGTAACCTCCATGTTATGAAAATTCTAAGTTTTCAAATTTTTTGTATAAATTTAAAAAGGCATTATATAAATTGAAACATGCACAAAGGGCTTGGTATGAGAAGTTAGGCACTTTCCTATTAGAGAGATCCTTTGTAAAAGAAAATGTGGATATTACTCTCTTTTTGAAGAAATTAGGAGATGATATACTCATTCTTTAGATATATCTTGAAGATATCATTTTTGGATCTACAAATAAAAATCTTTGTAATGATTTTTTCTAAAATAATGAGTAGTGAACATGAGATGAGTGTAATGGGAGATCTGAGTTATTTTCTTGGTTTTAGCATTAAGCAAAATAAGGAGAGAACATTTCTTAGTATTTCAAAGTATATTGAGGACATCCTCAAGAAGTATCAAATGAATAATGCTAAACTAGTAACTACACGATTGAGTTTCTCAGTTTAGTTGAATAAGGACAAAAAGGAAAAATCTATTAATCAAAAGAAAATTAGAGGTATAATTAGATCATTGCTTTATTTGACTGCTAGTAGACCAGATATAATGTTTAGTATTTATTTCTATGCTAGATTTCAATCTAATCCAAAATAATCACATTTGATAGTAGTGAAAAGAATTTTAAGATATATTTTAGGAACTCAAACTTAGGGATTTGGTATCGTAAGTACTACTCTTCATTTGAAATTATCAGATATTCTGATTCAGACTTTATAGGTTGAAGGGTTTATTAAAAGAGTAAATCTAGAACTTGCCAATTCATATGAAATTCCTTAGTTTCTTAGTCCAGTAAAAAATAGAAATCTCTAGACCTATCTATTGCTGAAGCTGAATATATTAGCTTAGGAAGTTGTGTGGCACAAGTTCTTTGGTTGAAGCAATAGTTAATTGATTTAGGATTTATAATAGGCAATGTTCCAATTTATTTTGATAATACTAGTGTCATTTGTATTTCAAAGAATCTTATTCAACATTCTAGAACCAAATATATAGATAGGAGACATTATTTCATTAGGGATCATGCAACCAAAGGAGAAATTGAATTGAATCATGTTTATACTGAAAATTAAGTTATATATAATTTTATAAAACCTCTAACGTTTGACACATTTAGAAACTTAATAACGAGGTTAGGTATGATTGATCATAATGCTTAGATAAAGATTTTCTATAAACTTGATATGTTTGTTATGTGTATTTGATATTAATTTTTCAGTTTCTGTTTGTCATTTTTGTTTTTTTTTTTTTGCGAGTGTTTTGATTTTTGTTTTTTTATTTTTGTTTTGTGAGTTTTTGGTTTGGACATTTATCACTTATCGAAGGATGATGGATTTTTCAAAAGTTTTTCTGGTTTTCATGCTTTATTTTCTAAGTCTATGTATGTTTTTTGAGTAGAACACATAAAATTTAAAATTTTCACATACTTCGTACTATACGACAATGTCATTGTCCCATACGATATGTACAGATTTGTGTGTATGCATGCAAATAGTTATCTAGTTAGAGTTAGTTATTAAAACTGATCGTACCTACGAAATAATTTTTCATCTGTATGATCCAGGTGTCAATTTCTATAGGGATGAACCAAACTATCTTTAAAATTATCTTTAATAATTGATCATCCCGATGAACACCTGTTCTTCTATACAAATGTATGGTTAAAAAATGTGTATAAAAGGATGCCTCGTAAATGGTGTTTTACAAAAAGCCATTTCATTTTGGCCATTTCCATTCGTACATTCAAAAATAATCTCATCCTGTATGAACTCAAAAATCATAAGCAAGAGCATAATTTCTTACTGTTTGAAAGATAGTTTTTCTTTATATAGAAGGGCCATTGAAATCATTTTCATTCACTTTCAAACACTTCTCTAAACTTTGTAGATCCTCTGACCTACGAATGGTAAGCTCCAACAAATGCTCTCGACTTTCTAAGGGATAATCACCTAGGGGTACGGATGACAAATTTTCTCAAAAGATAATAAGGATGCATATTTTTAGTATGTAGTCGCCAAAATCACACTTTCTAGATTCCTCATTCAGGAAGACATTCACTCTTTGGTCATGCCTTTCTCTGCTTCCACCTAATTATCCTTCATCCTAACATTAATCTATGCCTACCACAAAGAGACCTTTCACTACTTCTTAGCAAAAATGCGACTCAATGATGATCAAACTACGATAACCTTTTATGTCCAAAAATAATGAGCAGAAATAACTAAGGAAGATTTAGGAACTTTCCTTCATTTAAGAACTCATGGTATTCATGCTCATAATTTAACTTCTAAATCTAATTATGATTGGACTGAGATAAATAAAATACTTAGAGGTGTGGCTCAAGCATATCACTTAGTAAGAGTCTATACATTGAACCAAAATACATTTATCATCTAGCATGTCTTAAGAACTTCAATCATTCCTAATGCTGCTGATCATAAAAATATGTCTCCTCTTCTATCCACTATCACTTATCTGATCTTTTGATGAGGCCTAACTCATCCTACATTACATTTACAACCTTTTTGAAATTGGGCTTCCTCATCATAAGAGGAAGAGGAACATTGCTTTAGGACACTTTATGACGTATATCCTAGACAAGATGTACCACATTCTTCATCCTGATCCTCCCACAAAATTTCTAATATTTTTTACTGATGCTTCCTTTCGATCTTTATTTATTAGAGACCATAGTTCTAGTGTAGATTCTGAAGAAGAAGGGGGAGCTGCTGCTCCTGCACATAAACATGATCAGCAATACTTTCAGGAGTTGGTCTAGCATTTTAATCGTATAGAAACTCATTTTGATCAACATTTTAAACAAATTGAGACTCATTTGAATAACCAGGATTTATGGTATTATGAGGATATGCGATGGATACGTGGTCAGTTTGACATAGTAAATACAAATGTAGCTTTGATGAATAGCTATTTTTTAGTGTTCAACCAGCAACCTCCTCTAGACTAGGGCCCCTCAGACTTTTAAATGTACTTCTTTGTCATTGCTTCTACTAGTCCTTTCTTACGATGTGATGTGATGTGATGATGTCTTTCTATTTCTCTCTTGTAGTACTTATTTTTGTGATGATGTAATGATGTTTAGGTTCTGATGTTTCGGTGTTATCTTATTGATATTAATATGCTGATTGTATCTTATATTTTATTTGATATCAATAAAAATTATCATGTTTTACGAATCTATTTTTGTTCTTATTTTCGAAGTGAGAGTATGTTTATACGAAATGCCACTTTTAATTGATCTAAAAATGTGTTCTAAATTAACTTACATTTCAAAATTAATTTCATTATCAAATCTAATTTTTAAAAAATTTAAATTAAATAATAACTCAATTAAGTTAAGAATATCAATTTCATGTTCTTTTAGAAAAACATAATTTTAAAATTATTATTGTAATATTCATGTCTCATTATTTTTTATTTCTTTTTTCAATATAATTATTTTTTTATTAGAAAAGTTTGATTTTAGATTATTGATTTTGGAAAGACCAAAAAAAGGGGTATGTCAAAAAGAAATGTATAATGTGTACAAAAATCGAAAGACTGTGCAATAGTTTGCAATATGAAAGAGGCACAAAATTAACCCAAATAAAAAAAGATGTTCAAAGTGTGCAATAAATATTTGAAATGATATGCAATGTCGCCAATTAAATGTTTTCTGTATTATGTTCTTTCCGTTATCCTTTTAATCTTTACTTCAAATCATTCTAATGTTTAATTATATATTATATTAAAAATTAAAATTAACTAATCTTCATTTCATCAATTTTGCAATAATCGTTATTATTTAATTGTCTATAATGCATCATGATCTTGATTAACTTTTCTTATCTACATTATTCTTTAATTTAAAATTTTTGAATCTAAGTTTTTTGTTTTGTATAATTAACTTTATTATTTCAATTATTTTATAATAATTTCAAGATCAATACTTTTAGGTTATTATTTGACATCTTTCATTTCAAAAAAATTTCCCTTTTTGTTGTTGTCAAAAGAGGGAGAAATAATTTTATTTGTATTATTTATGTTTGTGTTTTTGTGTGTTTGGGTTTTAATAATAATAAAAAAAATTATTCTTCATTGAAAATCCCTATATTCAAATAGGTTCATTTATTTAGGGGTAGCTAAGAAGAAATTTAAGGTATAAATGTTAACTAAAATAATAATTATTTTTTCATCATAAAAAAGGTGGAGATTGTTGAAATTATTGTAATTTAGTTTTTTTATAGTTGAGATTATTGGAACATGGGTGTTTTTGATGATTCCAAATATTATTATTTTAATTACTATTTCTCCTAATATATTTCAGATATATTACTTTTTGTTGTTTGTTTGTACTAACATTTTAGAGAAATCATACTCTATATTGTTAAAGATTATAGATCAGATTATATTAGGATTTATTATAATTGGAGTATGTACTTTTTATTTTTGTTGAGTCTGAGAGAGTATGATTATAAATGAGTAGCCGTGCACACACACACTAGGAGAGTATTTAAAATTTTTAAAATTTTGAACTAATCATATTGTATGATTTTTGTTCATATGGGATGATATATTCAGTTATTTTCTCCAACGAGCAATTAAACGAATTGAAGGAAAAAAAAATTTTTCTTAACTAGTCATACTATATGATTCCTTATTCATAAAGTTGACATCCAAAGTACGAATTGGACAGGTCCCTTCTGTTGAAACTCGTTAAATATGAATTAGGTTGTTAGACCTAAGCTTATATCCCAGCGGCTAACCAAGAGGGGGGGGGGGGGGGGGGGTGAATTGGTAAATTTAAAAATTTTCCCTCTTAACTTTTAAACTGATATTAAAACCTTTTTTTAATGAAAATTTATAAAAATAATTTTTCAACCATAGATTAAACACAAAATAGTAAAGTAAAAAGAAGTGAAAAAATAAAAGACACAAGATTTATAGTGGTTCGGTTAAACACGACCTACATCCACTTCCCAGAGGAACCCTCCAAGTATTGCACTAATACCACTAGTGTCTCTCCTTTTTCCCCCACAGCTAGGCAGAGAAGCCTTCACAAAAACTCTCTTCTACCACTACTTGGTGCAGCAAAGAACCATCGACTGTTCACATTCTCCAAGTGTGGGCAGAGAACCCTTTGTCCTCTCACACTCTCCAAGTGTGAGCAGAGAACCCTTCATCCTTTCACACTCTCCAAGTGTTGGCAGAGAATCCTTCATCCTTTCACACTCTCCAAGTGTGGGAAGAGAACCCTTCATCCTTTCACACTCTCCAAGTGTCGGTAGAGAACCGGATCTCCTTGAAAGATCTTCTCAACAGAAATCTAAAAGGAAAAGAGAAAAGAGTGAAGTAATAACAAATCACAAAGTTTTGATCCTTACTTTCGAGTAACAAGTCAATCCTTCACGCTCCAGTAGTAAGATCTCTCCTTCAAACACTCTCTTTCACTCTTTTCTTCAATCTCCCTTCAGTTTGCATGAAGACCAATTGACAAAAAGATTGCAAGACAATCTTATTTGGACCTTTTAAATGAAAGACACGAAAAACTGTCCAAAAACTATAATTATTCAAATCTGTGCATTATTGATCGTCTTGTATGATCTCAATTCGTATGGACGAAGAGTGTAACTACTGCTGTGTACTAATTAAAAGTGAACTGGTATGATTTCACTTTGTACACGATCATCATCCCGTATGAACTATGTTAGTCCGGTATGAATGATTATTTCCATAGTTCATTTAATACAAAAACTAAATGACTCTTACATTTCCAGAACAGAGAAGATCATCCTAGGATGAACTATAATTTTTGTCTGGATAACCTTATTCAGAGAGCATCATCCTGGGACGTACATAAAGATCGTGCAAATGAATGCGCCCAGAGAGCATCATCCTGGGATGATCTTGATAAATAATCTAGACGAATAGTATGAAACATGAGTTCATAGGACATCATCTAGGGACGAATGGGTTCCTTCGTCTAGACGTATAGTTTAAAGTGAGAATCTAGAGGACATTATCCAGGGACGAATGGGACACTTCATCTGGATAATCAGGACTTCAAAAAAATTTTCTCACTTTCTGTTCGTTCCATTGCTCTACGAGAGGTAAAGCTAACCTGATCGTCTCGTACGAACATGGTTCGTCCCGTACGATCAGTATAAGAAAATTTTGACTTTTTAAAGATCTCCCTAAGTGTGTGTGTGATAGGTTGTTCAATTACACTTACACTCTCTCAGACTTAATAAAGTGAAAAATATAGACTTCAATTTACAAACTATCTTATGCTGCATTTGATTTAAAGTATTCATTAGTCTGGAGTACGATTATCCTGAAATGTTAGTCCACATAAGAGCAAAAATAATTCTTCTAAAAATGTTAGAAGAAAATAATAATTAGAACAATAATATTTAGAATCATCAAAACTATAGAAGTTGCAAGAATATAAAACATGCAAAAGCTAAGTAGCAATTCTCTTAACAAAATCCCCCTTTTTGATGATGGCAAAACAATTACTTTTTCTATATTTTTCAAATTTCTAAGTATCTCCATAACTCCCCCTAAATTAATAAGCATGTGGAACAAGGGTCATTTGAACATAAAAAAAATTTTGTTTTGTTTTGTTTGGTTTTGTTTAATTTTTAATACACGTAATCACTTAAACATAAAGCACAATAACCAATGATAAAATAAATGCATGAATGATAAAACAAATGATAAAATAATTCCAACGTCAATGATAGTTACGAACAAAACATATAAAATAATTTTTTTCCCCTTTTTGACAACAGCAAAAAGTGAAAAAGAAAAAGAATAATACATAAATGATAGTAGTCATATGAAAAATCCTTGAATAATTGATCTTTCAAAGAGATTAAGATATATTAGCAAATAAAATTAAAACATCATTAGAGAAATGTAAAGATTTAAATGATTTAAGAAGAGATATAACATTTTCAAGAAAAAAAATATCATAATTATGAATCAATTTCGATAACGAGATAAACAAAATCATTGCAAAGTAGATGAATGTAAAATTTTTATATTTTAAAATTCAATATCAAATAAAAATTGTACAGAAGATTAATTTGAATTGAAAGATTAAAAGATTAGGGAAAGAATCAAATATAACTTGTGGCGCTTTACACATATTTTCAATATTTGTGGCTCATTTTTTGTGCATCTTTTAAATTTTTGGGCTTATTTTGTGCCTCTTTTTCAATTTGCGAACCATTGCGCATTCTTTGATATTGTGTACATTTGTACATTTTCAAGAATAATTTAAAATTTCAAATTCTTCTAAGTACAACAATATTTATATTGATAAGAGAAATACAAAAATAAGAAAATATCATAATTGCAATAATAGTATAAAAATTTGTTAGTCTAACAATAGACATGAGATTGCCATTCTTAACTAGATCAAGTTATAATCACAACTTAAATTTTTTGAAAAATTAGATTTTCTAATGAATTCAATTTTATGTTGCAATTTGAGATATAACACTTTTAAGATAAAAAATTTGAAGAATGATCATATAACCTAACTAACATTTCTGAAATGAAATAAAAAATAGTATAATAAGATAGGATAACTTTTATTGATATTATTGATATAAGATCATACATTGAGCATAAATGATATCAATACACTGACATATAAAAAACACATAAAAACATAAGACTAGTAAACACAAAACACAGCATAAAAATATAACTGCAAACATCACATCACATCACATTTAGAAGAGAAAATCATAAAAAAGTACTGTCATCACTCAGATGGGCCCTGATCTAGAGGAGGTTGCTAATTGTAGAAGTTAAAATAGCTCATCATAGCCATATTCGAGCTTATACCATCAATTTGCTCTCTCATCCAACTCATATCCTTTTAGTACTGTGCATCCTTCTGTTGTAGATGAGTTTCAATTTGATCAAAGCATTGATCAAAATAAACCTCAAGATGATCAAACCTGTGAACCAAATCTTGAACATTTGGTTCAGCATTACGTGCAGGTCATCTCTTCTTCTTTCCTCAGAATCACTACTTATCACTTGCTATTCTTTATTAAAAATTGTTCGGAAAGATCCATCATTATAGTAGAGAGGCTCCTCTAGATTTTGAACTGGATGGACTAGGTCATATTTCTTCTCCAAAATATAGATAAGATGTCCTAAGGCTATATTTTTCTTTCTTTTATGGGATACATGGCCAATCTCTAAAAGTCCATAAATGTAGTCAATGATCAGTTGGGCTTCTTCTATAGGTTGGCTAGTCATAAGCAGATAAGTCACTGTGGAAAGAAGTGGTGTGATATTTACTCGATCACTAGCTTTATGAATAATGGAAGTACGAAGAACATGCTGTATGATTCAGGAATTTTGATTAAGAGTGGCTACCTTAGGCAAATGGTCTACTCCTCTATATCCTCTAATCACTTGATTTATTGCGGTCTAGTCATAGTTGGTGTTTGAGGTCAAAGTGTGAGCTCTAATCCCTTGAGTCCTTATGTTCATAAATTCCTAAGTCTTCTTTAGTGATCTCTACCTTTTTCTTAAAAACATAAGACTTAATCATAGATTCGTCAGGTTTAAAGGACATATTGGCAAGAAAGTAGTGGAAGGTCTCCTTGTTGTAGAGATGGTTTAGAGTAAGAATAAGGACAAACTGGGTGAAAGCAAAAAGGTACATTACCTTGAAAGTGAGTTTCTATTGGAGAAGGACTCTAGAGGGAGAGATTTTGGCAGATGTGAACCTTGGAAAGGACTCCTCATTTGCTTTAGATAGGAAGTTTTCTCCTTAGTTTCTAGGGGGTCCCTTAGCAAGTACCTTTTGCCTTTTGCTTGAACTAGCCATGGAGAAGATCTAGGGGAATAGAGGTTTGAAAGTGATTTTTGAGGGATGAGATTTGAGTTCTAAACCCTTCAATTTAAAGAAAAAATGAACTTTTGTAAAGACGAAAAGAGGTTCATCTCGTACGATTTAGGTTTCGTACGTTCGTATATATGAACGAATGAGTCCAAAATTGAAACAACTTTTTGTAAACAAGTAAGTTATGAGCCATCCTTTCATATAGACTTTTGACCAAGACAATCATACAGATGAACAAGTGTTCGTCCAGGATGATCAGATATTAAAAATCGTTTTTATGATAGTTTGAATCGTCCCGTACATTGAATTGCCATGTGTTCGTATGTACAAACTGAAGTTCATACATACGATCAGAAATAAAGAAGTTGATCTTATCCGTATAACCATCCACATACGTACATATGATTGAAAAACACATCGTCCAGACAATCGTGGTGATCATACAGATGAATAGTGATATGAAAAATTGAGAAATTGTATGTAAACCATTTCAACATGATAGTTAATAAGCTATATGCTTCGTCCCGTATGAAATGAATTTCGTACAGATGAATTCCACACTTATAAGATTTCAAAATAACACTCAAAATCATCAATCTAGATATGAGAGAACACAAAACAAAATAGATAGAAGTTCGCACAAACAAACACAAATAAAATACTAGAAAATACAGGAAAACATAAAATTAAAAGACATAACATAAATACAAACACACATCAATGTTGCAGAGACTTGTATTTAAGCATTCAAATCAATCACACTAAGCCTTGTTCTTAATGTACTGAAGGTATCAAAGGGTAGTGGTTTTATAAAAAAGTCTGCAAGTTGATTTTCTGTCATAACATGAATGAGTTCAAATTCTCCTTTGGATACATGATCCCTTATGAAATGATGTCTGATGTCTATATGTTTGGTTCTTAAATGTTGAATAGGATTTTTAGAAATGCAAATAGCACTAGTGTTATCACAATAAATGGGAATAGTGCCTATGGCTAATCCTTAATCAATCAACTGTTATTTCAACCAAAGTACTTGTGCCACACAACTTCCTAATGAAATGTATTCAGCTTCAACAATAGATAGGGCTACTAAATTTTATTTTCTACTGGACCATGAGACTAAAGAATTTCCAATGAATTGACATGTTCTAGAAGTGCTCCTTTCTATCAACCCTATTACCTGTAAAATCTGAATCTAAATATCCAATAATTTCAAATGAAGAGCTAAACTTAGGATACCAAATTCCTAAGTTCTGAGTTCCCAACATATACCTTAAAATCCTTTTCACTGCTGTCAAATGTGATTCTTTTGGATCTGATTGAAATCTAACACATAAACATACATTAAATATGATATCAGGTCGGTTGGCTATCAAGTAAAGCAAAGATCCAATTATCCCTCTAAATTTCTTTTGATCAACAAATTTTGCCTTAGGGTCCTTATCCAACTGAACTGAGGAACTCATAGGTGTACTAACAGGTTTAGCATTTTCCATCACATACTTTTTTAGGATGTGCTTAACTTGTACCTTCCTCAACTTGTTTAATGCTAAAGCCTAGAAAGTAACTCAAATCTCCCATTAGACTCATCTCAAATTCACTACTCATTGTTTTAGAAAAATCATTATAAAGATTTTTATTTGAAGATCAAAATATGATATCATCAACATAAATTTGTACAATGAGTATATCCTCTCCAAATTTCTTCAAAAAGAGAGTTGTGCCTACACTTCCTTTTTCAAAACATCTCTCAAGTAGGAAAGTGCTCAACCTCTCATACGAAGCCCAAGGTGCATGTTTCAATCCATATAATGCATTTTCCAATTTAAAAACATGATTTGGGTATTTAAAATTTTCAAATCTTTGAGGTTGTTCTACAAAAATATTCTCTTGAATAACCCCATTTAAAAAGGAACTTTTAATATCCATTTGATATAGTTTAAATCCTTTAAAATAGGCAAAGGCTAATAAAACCCTAATTGCTTCAAGTCTAGCTACAGGGGCAAAAGTCTCCTCAAAATTAATCCCTTCAATCTGATTATACCCCTTAGCTACTAATCTTGACTTATTTCTAATGACTACTCCTGAGTCATTCATTTTATTTTTGAATACCCTCTTAATTCCAACTACACTTTGATCCTTTGGCATTGCAGTTAATTTCTAAACTTTATTTCTTACAAATTGATTTAACTCTTCTTGCATAGCCAAAATCCAAAATTCATCCGAAAGTGCTTGATCAATATTTGTGGGTTCTATAGTTGAAATAAAGGCTGAATGATTGACTTCTTTATTTAGTCCATGCCTTGTCCTAACACCCTCACTAGGTTCTCCAGTAATCAATTTCTTTGGGTGGTTTTTAGAATATCTCAAATCTTTAGGCACTGGGTTTTTTATCTCTAAATTTTTTTCCAAATTTATTTTATCAATCTTTTGAGAGTTAATCTCTATCTCATCCTCTTCAACAATTGGCTCTTCCAAACTTCTTGTTTCATTAAAATATAACATGTGTGGTCTCCTCAATTACCAAAGTTCTTTTATTGAATACTCTATAAAATTTTCTAACACTTAAGTATCCTATAAAAATTTCTTTATCTAATTTTAGATCAAATATTTCTAAGAAAGATTTTCCATTATTATGAATGAACATCTTACATCCAAAGACATGCAAATGTGACAAATTTGGTGTTCTCCCTTTTAATTACACATAGGGTGTTTTATTTAAGTTTGATCTCATATTCACCCTATTCAGAACATAACATGCTGTGCTAACCGTCTCATCCCAAAAATATTTAGGAAGTGAATATTCTGCCAACATGGCTCGAGCGACTTCTATTAATGTTCTGTTCTTCCTTTCGACTATCCCATTCTACAGAGAGATTTTAGGTAAAAAAAATTATGATCAATTCCTTTCTCCTTACAAAAGTCCTCAAAATTTTCATTCTCAAATTCTCCTCCGTGATCACTTTGAATCGTCATAATTTCACATCCTAGTTTTCTTTAAATCCAAATCAAAAAATTTCTAAATTTCTCAAATGATTCACTTTTATGATAAAGAAATCTAACCCAAGTGAATCTAAAATAATCAACCATAATTACAAATCCGCATACCTTTCCTCCTAGACTTACAGTTCCAACTGGTCCAAAAAGATCCATATATAAAATCTCTAATGGTCTACTAGTTCTAAGATCCTTATTAGACTGAAAAGAGGACTTCACATGTTTTCCTAATTAACATGCATCGCAAAGGTAATCCTTAATGAAGTCTAGTTTTGGTATATCTCTCACTAAGTTATTTTGGGTAACTCTCCTAAGATTTTTCTTGCTAGAGTGACAAAGTCTCCTATGCCAAAGCTATGATTCATCAGAAATAGTTTTTAAATAAAAAGCAGTTAGATTTTTAAAACAGTTTAAGTCTAACATATACACATTATTTACCCTTATACTATTCAAAATATATTTTCCATTTAGGCTTAATATACA
The DNA here is from genome assembly GCA_022539455.1 of Dendrobium nobile. Lineage (NCBI taxonomy): Eukaryota > Viridiplantae > Streptophyta > Magnoliopsida > Asparagales > Orchidaceae > Dendrobium > Dendrobium nobile. The sequence goes on along the minus strand of CM039718.1, from coordinate 15,206,232 downwards.
GCTAGCAGGGAAAAATTTTATACAGTATCCTTTATCACATAGCTGGCTAATACTTAACAAATTATGCTTTAAGCCTTCTACAAGTAGAACATTTTCAATAAAAAAGTTTTTAAAATTTCCAATCATACCTGACCTAACCACCTTCCTTGTGGTGTTATCTCTAAGTGTAACCCTGCCTCCACTCCTGGCTTCCAATGATATGAATTGTGCAGTACCTCCAATCATATGCTTTAAGCATCCGCTGTCTAGGTACCATATGCTCTCATGAGGCCTTATGTGAGAGCGATCTTGCAAAATTATTAAATGTTAGACCTAGGATCCCGTACAAGTTTGGGTTCACCTTTTTGCAAGTTATAAACAGATGCATGTATGATATGTCTAGGTTTATGCATCTTACGTCTCCACACCAAATGAGTTTTCTTCTTGAATGTACATGTGTGAGATATATGTCCCAACAATTCATAATTATTACATTTGACTCACGAAAATGGATTCCTAAGTTTACTACTATTCTTCTGTCTATTCAAGGATTGTATAAATTTAAGATATAAAGTAAGATTTGTGAAATCTTCAAGTCTTGGGGTTATCCTATTATCCTTGGGAGATTTTATCTTAAGTTTGTAAAATGAATTCATATCTTTCAAAATTCAATTAGTATAATTTATTCGATACATCTTACTCTTAAATTCATCCTTATTATTTTTTATTTCTTTTAGATGTTCTGCATAGGATGATTTTATACTATCATAGTTCTTATTCAATTCATCAAACTCATTAAGTAATTTTATGTGGTTGTTATCAATTAAAGCATGATCTTTCCTAAGGATTTCTTGTTCTCTTTGAAGGTCTTGTAATTCTAGGTTCATACTAGCATGCAATTTCTTTAATTTTCTATATGCAACATATATGCATTCTAAGACTTCTAAAAGTTCATCGTAAGTCAAGTCACATACCTCTTCTTGATCTGACTAATCAAGATTATCAGGCATTAAGCACAGATTGGTGACTTCCTCTTCCTTTTTAGTCTCTGATGAGTCTGAAGCTGAGTCTGCCCAGAAAGCTCTTTGGAATTTCTTTTTGCCCTTTTTTACCATTGGTTTCTCCTCTATCTTCTCCTTGCTAGAAGTAGCTTTGAGTTTTATGCTATCTAACTAAATATTTCCAGGTTTCCTGCAATCATAGCAAATAATATCATTTGAAACCTTAACATTTTTATTAAATTTACCTCAATTCCATTACTGGCATCTCTTTTGCTTCTTCTTCAAAAAGTTTTTGAATTGTTTAGTCATTAGAGCGATGTCGTCTTCATCTTTAGGTTGTGAGAGATCACTCTCTGGCTCCTCCACTTTCAGTGCAATGTTCTTCTCCCATCATGGTTCACTGGCATCAATCTTTCTTTGACTCATCCCTTGTTTGTAAGCAATTAATGATCCAAGAAGATTATCAATAAAAAAAATGTTTAAATGTTTAGACTCTGTAATTGCTTTTATTTTAGCATCATAAGTAGTAGGTAAGAAACGAAGTATTTTATTAATGATTTCAGTATTCGTTAATTCCTTACCTAATACATGTAAAGAGGTGACAATTTGTGTGAAACTTGCGTGAATGTCAGAAATGGATTCATTGGATTTCATGTGAAACAATTCATTGTCATGCAACAAGATATTAAGTCTAGATTGTTTATCTTTATTATTCCCCTCATAGGTTATACAAAGTTTAACCCATATGTCCTTTCCACTCTTGCAAGTAGAAACCCGCATGTAATCTTCGGATTTAAGAGCACAAAAAAAAAACTATTTAGGCATTTGGCATTAAGTTGTGCTAAGTCACGTTCTTCTACTGTCTAGTCCGCAAAAGGTGTTTCAACTCTAACTATGTCAACTAGTCTAGTTGATTTTGTATACCCTTCCTAAACAAAGATTCACATACAGTAATCAAGTGACTGTAAAAATGTAGATATACATATTTTTCAAAAATAAAAAAGAATATTATCTAACAATGAAGGTCTTGTTATAGAGTAACCCTCAGATATGTTTTAGTTTCCAAATGTAGCCATGGTCGTTAATCAAAAATTAGTCTAAACTTATGATATTGAAAATAAAGCTCTGATACCACTTGTTGAAACTCGTTAAATATGATTTAGGTTGTTACACCTAAGCTTATATCCTACTGGCTAACCATGAGGGGGGTGAATTGGTAAATTTAAAAATTTTCCCTCTTAACTTTTAAACTGATATAAAACCCTTTTTAATGAAAATTTTTCAAAACGATTTTTTAACCACAAATTAAACGCAAAACAGTAAAGTAAAAAGCAGCGAAAAAATAAAAGACACAAGATTTATAGTGTTTCGGTCAAACATGACCTACATCCACTCCTCGAAGGCTCCCTCTGAGTATTGCATTAATACCACTACTGTCTCTCCTTTTGACCTCACAATAAGGCGAAGAAGCCTTCACAAAAACTCTCTTCCACCACTATCCGGTGCGGCAGAGAACCGTCGGCTGTTCACTCTCCAAGTGTGGGCAGAGAACCCTTCGTCCTTTCACACTCTCCAAGTGCGGGCAGAGAACCCTTCATCTATTCACACTCTCCAAGTGTTGGCAAAGAACCGTTCGTCCTTTCACAATGTCCAAGTATGGACAGAGAACCCTTCATCCTTTCACACTCTCCAAGTGTCGGCAGAGAACCGAATCTCCTTGAAAGATCTTCTCAAAAGAAATCTAAAAGGACAAGAGAAAAGAGTGAAATAATAACAAATCACAAAGTTAAGATCCTTATCTTTGAGTAACAAGTGAATCCTTCACTCTCCAGTAGTTAGATCTCTCTTTCAAACACTCCCTTTCACTCTGTCCTTCAATCTCCCTTAAGTTTGCACGAAGACCAATTGACAAAAAGATTGCAAGATAGTCTTATTTGGATCTTTTATATGAAAGACACGAAAAACCGTCCAAAAATGGCAATTATTCAAATCTGTGCATTATTGATCATCCTGTACGATCTCAATTCGTATGGACGAACAATGTAACTACTGTTGTGTATGAACTAAAAGTGAACTGGTATGATTTCCCTTAGTACCAAATCATCATTCCGTACGAACTATGTTCATCTGGTACGAACGGTTACTTCCATAGTTCGTTTAATATCAAAACTAACTGACTCTTACGTTTCCAGAACAGAGAAGATCGTCCTGGGACAAACTATAATTTTTTTCTGGACAACCTTATTCAAAGAGCATCATCTTGGGACATACATAAATATCGTGCAAACGAATGAGTCCAGAGAGCATCGTCTTGGGATGATCATGATAAATCATCTGGACGGACAGTATGAAACATGAGTTCATAGGACATTTTCCAGGGACAAATGGGACACTTCGTCTGGACGAACAGTTCAGAGTGAGAATTTAGAGGACATCATCCAAGGATGAATGGGACACTTCATATGGACGATCAGGACTTAGAAAAATTTTCTCACTTTCTGTTCGTTCCATATCTCTCCGAGGGGTAAAATTGACCTGATTGTCCTGTATGAACATGGTTCATCCCATACGATCAGTATAAGAAAATTTTGAATTTTAAAGATCTCCCCCAGTGTGTGTGTGTGCTAGGTTGTTCAATTACACTTACACTCTTTCAGACACAATAATGTGAAAAATACAGACTTCAATTTAAAATTATCTTATGCTGCATTTGATTTGAAGTCTTCATTAGTCTGGAGTACGATTATCCTAAAATGTTAGTCCACACAAGAGCAAAAACAATTCTTCCAAAAAATGTTAGAAGAAAATAATAATTAGAACAATAATATTTGGAATCAACAAAACTATATAAGTTGTAAGATTGTAAAACATGCAAAAGCTAAGTAGTAACTCTCTTAACACATTTTCGTATCGATAAATTTAAATTTTTTTCTTAATTGATAGTATTATATAATTCCATGTTCTTATAGACGATGTCCAGAGTATGAATTTGATGGGTCCATTTTCATCCCGATAAATTGAAATATTTTTCTTAACTGATCGTACTGTATGATTCCTTATTTATATAGATGACGCCAAGAGTATGAATTGGACGCATCCATTTTCATCCCGACAAATCCCAAATTTTTTTGAATTGATCGTACCATATAATAACTTATTTTTATAGACCATGTCTAGAGTACAAAAATGTGGGAACCTTTTCATCCCAACAAATTAGGAAAATTTTCTTAACAATTTATAGAATACGAACATGGTTGTATTGGATGATTATCGTGTATGAAAATATTTCATACAAGTTTGTACAGAGTAGTTTTTAAATTATTTGTATTTATAAAGTACGATCATACATGCTCAAAATGGAAATTTGCAATTTTTTGGATGGTTTTTTGTGCCTTTCATATAAAAGGTCCTTAGAAACTGACTTGGACAAATCTATTCTTTGAGAGTTCTTTGAGAGCAAGTGAATGTGTATTTTGGGAGAGTGTTTGATAGAGAGTTCTTACAAGTAAAGTGTGAAGGGACCACAAGGTTATTTAAAGGTAAGAATCACTTTTATTTTGGCTACTACTCTTCCTTTCTTCTTTCTAGTTGCTCGAGAGATGATCTTTGAAGAAGATCTAGTACTCTTTTGACACTTAGAGGGTGTGAACAGATGATGGTACTCTATTGACACTTAGAGGGTGTGAATAGATGATGGTATTCTACCGATACATGAAGGGTGTGAAAGGATGATAGTACTCTACAAACATTTGGATGGTGTAAAAGGATGATGGTACTCTACCTATACTTGGAGGGTGTGAAAGGATCATGATACTTTGTCACACCGGGGATAGGTAAAAGAGAGGAAAATTATAAAGGCTTCTTTGCCTTGCTATGAGAGAAAAAAGAGAGTCAAATAGGTAATAGTGCAATACCTAAAGAGGGAGTCTTCAGGGAGTGGATGTAGGTCTTGCTGGATCGAATAACAATAAATTCTTGTGTTCTTTTTATTTATGCTTTTTTTTTTACTTGTCAACATTTTATCTTTATGGTAGAAAAGCTTATTTCAAAAGATAATTAAATTTAGAAAATTATTAAATTAGTTTTTTTTTAAAATCCAAGAGTTTTTAAAATACTAATTCACCGTCCATTTTGGTTAGCCTTGGGACATTTTCATAGGATTAACAACCTATACTGACTTTATAAAGGGAAGCCAGCCAATCACCTAAGTGATTAAAATCCATGTTGTCTAGTCTTTATAAAATATGGGTGGGTTGGTAGGTTTTTAGAAGTAACGATGACGTCTTTAGAGTTTTCTAATTGGCCTTAGTAGGCTCTTGTGGCTTTACATATGTCCTATGTAGGGTAGTTAGTTCAAATTATTTTGTGTTCAGATTTGTTGAAGGTCAAAAAAGGGAAGATTTGATTAAGGTTTAATTATTAATTAATTGGGATTCTTTTTTAGTTAATTTAGTTTTTAAATTAATTTTAATGTATATGGTAGTAATCTTTGAAGTTTAAGTTGAGTTAGCAAGTTTTAGAGGGTCTAGGGTCCTCCAATACACTAGGTTAAGGGGTTCTAAGAGGTCACTACTGGAAATAAGCTTAGTTTAGGGATTTTAGTATTTTAATTAAATATTAGACCTTAAGGGGAGTAGTTAGACTATTAGTATGCTGGATTTGGGGTTTTGTAAGTAAAGTTATGAATTTTGGATGTTTCAGGCCCTAGTTAATAATCTATAGTTAACTAGAAAGTTAACTTTTCAATTTAGGTTAGTTTCAGGTAACCTAACATTTTTAGTAAATACTAGGCCTTAATTAGAGTTGGATTCCTTTAGTTTACCCAATTTGAACTTTTTTGGAATTAGATACTAATTTTCAAAATTGGAGAATTTAATGAATTATTTAAAAAAATTGCTTAATAAAGGGTATTTAAGGGATTTTGATCCAAATTGGCTCCAAACTATTTGGGATCACCCCAAAGGTTAGGAATGATCTAACGAAGAGTTCCAAAGTGTTTAAAAAAAATTAGAATTTTAAATAATTTTTAATTATTTAATTTAATTAAAAAGGTGATTTTTAATTAAAATTGAATTAAGGTTCAGATTGAAGTCTATTCTAGATTTCCTAATTATTTAAGGTTAAGCATTAAATTATGAAGAGTTTGAGATTTTATGGGTAATTTTATAATTTAAAATAGATTTGTTATGATTTTCCTAATTTCTTGGGGCTTAATTATGGGGCAAATTAGGGTTTATTAATTAAGGGGTCAAAAGAGTCCTAAATAAATTCTTAGAAAATTTTGGGAGGTTTAAGATTTCACTTATTTTAAGAGTTTAAAGTTTCATATCAATAAGGGATCTATCCTTACTCTTAAAATTTTTCTAAGTTGGCTAGATGGATCTTTAATTATTATCCTTAGGCTGTCGCTACGTTCAATGGGTTTAAAGAAAGTTTTGGACTAACATGAAAGGAAATGTATAAAAGTAGTAAACACAATAAGTCCTTAGATGTAGGAGGGTCTAGGCTAGGTGCTCGTGCATCCTACACATGCAAAAGATGATAAAAATAATAATATAACATGCTTATCAATGTAATTAGTGAATGTTTGAAACTCAACCACCAACTAATCATTCTCCCATGAATGCTATTCATGTACACAACCTATGTTTAAAATTCCATAAAATGGATCTCCCAAAATTAGGGATTTAATATATATAAGTAATTTTAAAGAACTTAAAATACCCATAAATATAAAAAATTTTGAAAAAAATATAATTAAATGTAATTCAATTGATAAGAGTACATAAATATCGAAGAGAACCACTGGCCATACAAGGAGGTTTAAAAAAAATTTGAAAATAATTTTAACTTGAAAATAATTAAACATTCAACATTTAAATAACTTTTAAATAATTAAGTAAGCAAATAACAGAAAAATAATCTAGAAAAAGTAGGTTTTACAATCTAAAAACAATTTTAAAATAAATTTGATAGTTTTTTTAAAAATATGAGGTATTATACGTCAGAATCAGATTTAAAATTAATTAAATATGAATGTATAAAGCTTAGACTAATTAAATGCTATTTTAAATTAATTTAAAATAATTAACATTTAAACATAATTATTAAATTAAATTAAATTAGGTAATAATGTTTATGGAATTTGAAATAATTTAAGAAAAATAATTTCAACAAATTTTAAAATATGATTATATTTTAATTTACAAATAATTAAGGAAAATACATAAAATTAAGAAATATTTTTTAAATTTGAAAAGGAAATAAAAAAAGGCTTTTTGATTTCAAAAATGATTTAGTGAATATAATTTTTATAACTAGGGAGAATACTTGAATTTTAAATTAAGTATTAATTAAGTAATTTAAGTAATTAATAATTAATAAAAGTATTTTAAAATAGAAAATATTTATTAATTAATATTTAGATGATAAAAAATAATAATTCTATGATATTTTAAAATAATTAAAAATTTTTTTTTATGAATTTAAGAAAGTTATTAATTAATTATTAATTAATAAGTAAGTCATTTAAATATTTAACTAATTAAGAGTTACCTAAAATAGTAAATTTAATCATAATATTTTTTTAAAATTAAATAATAATAATAATAATAATAATAATAATAATAATAATAATAATAATAAATGGTGTTCCTTAATTAAAAAAATAAAATTTTGTCATTAATTAAACATTATTACTAATAATAAATAGATTTTAATTAATTAAAAAATTTAAAATAATCTAAATATATTTAAAATATGAAATATATATCAAATTAAATTCATTTTTAATTATTATATTTTAAAATAATCAGTGAATTATTTAAAACAAATTAATAAGAAAATATTTAATTTTTTGAAAAATACCTAATATAATATTAATTTAAATATTAAATTAATACTTAAAATATGGGTTTTTTTTAAATAATTTACAAAATCCATTATATTTTAAAATGATTTTAATTTTAAATTAAAGGAAATTAAATTCTATGAATTTTGATATATTATACTTAATTTTTTTATTAATTAAAATTTTAAATAATTTTCTTAAGAAATCAGGTTAAAAAAGGATTCAAAAAATAAATTAAATTAATTAAAACAGATACGGTGGTGGCGACGGTAGCGGTTAGACACACGGCGGCATCTAGTTGGTTTCACAATTGCGGGCAACCATTGCCAATGATTGCACCGCCACACAATCATTGACAATGATTGCATGAAAAACTACGCATTAGTTATCCACATCAGCACCGGCTCCCAACCGTCCAATCTTCTACAGTTTGAATCAACGGACCAGATCATGTCGGACGAGAGCGAAGACTATGAGATCGAGTTCACAATCAGATCGTAGCCACAAAATTGTTAGATATGACCCGTTGATTGTAGGATCAACGGCTTAAATCGTATGTAATGTATATGTTATGCAAACCAAAACCCTAAAACACTTTTTCGGCTTGTTCTCTCAATCGGGAGAACCAAATTGTGCAAAATTTGAAACTTAAGCTATAAACATGAAGAGTATTCATGGGGACTAGTTCATACGGGCTAAAAATCACTTTTTAAAATGCTATTTTAAACTAACTGTTTGAGCCAAATTAATGATTTTTTAGAGATTATACCTTAGGATCTTAGGGATTTCTAAATACTAGCTCTGAGCTTGTAGATTGTCCACATATCTCCTCTTGCCAAAATTGGGATTCAGAATGCACCAAATTAAGCTATTTGGAGGCTTGGACAAATAAGGCTTGACCTCACTTAAAACTCACTGCTGGCAGCTTTGACCGGTGGTCTTTTACTTTGGGGAGGTTGAAGGGATATAAGGGAGTTCTCTCTTAAAATCTCATGGGCTTTGAAGGATTGGAGTGAGAGAAAGAGTAAAAGGATCCTTGGAGATCCATAATTTCTTCTATTTAAAGGCCTAGACTTATCATCAACAGCCAAGATCGATCCTAGTTCTATTTAGGAGGGAATTAAGGTGATTTAGTTGTGGGTTTGCTTTAGGGAATGATTGGAATGGATTTAATGCATTAATTAGGCTTACTTTGACATAAATAGGTCAAATTTGACCATTTTAGACTTTGGTTTGTTACAAATCTAAATTCAGAGATTATAATTTTTATAATAGCAATCATCTCTAACACTTTTATTTTCTTACAAATTACTCTACCTACTAACGTTTTAAGTCCAAAATGTTAATTATGAATCAAGTAGGCTCAAGATTTGGTAGATTAAGTCTTAGTTAGTATGTAAGTATACATCAAGTATTTTTACATTTTCTTGATTCAATTGTAACAATATGGGTCCTGATGCTAAGTAACCTAGCACACATACACTCAAGAGAAAAATTCTATCAATTTTAGTGTTTTCTATTTTTTATCATATTATTCAGGACGATCCCAAATCATCTTGGACAATCTATTAAAAATAAAAACCCTAATTAGGGAATCCTGGTTAAGGCAACCAAAATTATGCAAATTTTTATAGATGATAATAACGTTGTCTTGGATGATATGCTCAAATAAAAAAGAATCAGCCGCCAGCTCATTTTGGCATTTTTTATTTTTGGACATCATCCAAGGCATCGTCCTGGATAATACATTAGAATTATGCCTAAATTAGTCTGATGATTAATGAAAGTAATTAAGGTTTGATTGATCGATCATATAATCCTAGATGATCGCAAGATCGTCTGGGATGATCAGTTAAACAAATCTTAGTTACCTTCTAGTCAAATAGAGAGATTTTATGGATTATATGTACTAATTTAAATTAATCATATAAGATAGTCCTAGAATCATCCTGGATGATCCTAGAATCATCCTGTACTATCAGTTATTTTTTCATCATCCAACAAGAAAAGTCTTGCTGAATAGAGCGATTGTTTGGACAGTACTTAATATTTTGAACTAATAATATAGGATGATAATTATCATGGATGATAAGAACAAACAAATTTTCTAATCATCCAGCCTCACCCCGATAATTTTAACTGATATGGTTGAATTTGTACTGATCATACAGGATGATCTGTCGATCATCCTTGATAATCTTTGTCAGTTTGTTACAATTTTGGGAAAATTTGACCCTTCTATTTAAGACCTCCTATTTAATCAATATCAAATGTTTTTATGTTATCCTGACCTAAGAGAGCTAAGATGAGAGGGAGAGCTTGAGAGAGAGAGAGAGGATCTTGTGAAGGGGAGTGAGTGAGGGTTTCATAAAGGTTTCTCAAACCAAGGATCCAAGTCATCTTCTCTAGTCATCATCTCTTATTCCTTACAGTTTCTAAAGAGGTCTACTTCTATAATTGATCGAGGTTATCTTCCTTCTTTAGGAGGAAGTGAAAAGTGTCGGATTCTCTCCCTACTTTTGGATTAAGCAAAATGAGTTGGGTTGTCTGCCTCATCGGAGTCGGTGGAAAGGAGTTTTTATACAGGCTTCGTCGTATTGCTGTGGGAGCAAAAGGAGAGTCACTGAGTTTAGTGCAATACCCAAAAGAGAGGCTCTCAGGAGTGGATGTAGGTCATGTTGACTCAACCACTATCAAATCTGTGTGTTATTTCCTATTACATTTTTGTATTTATTTTACACACTTTATTTTTCTGGTAAATGATTGTTTGGTTTGTGATTTTAAAATACTTCAAAAGATCATGATCTTTCTGGTTGAGAATTTTTAAAACAGTAGTTAACCCCCCGCCACTTGGTTAGCCTCGGGCTAGTTTATAAGGGCTTAACACCCCTAACAAACTTTCTAGTGATATTAGAGAGGGATTCATAAAATTGAGTTTTTGAACATTTTTGAATTTCAATCCATGGCTAACTTTGGTAATCCTAATACTGTCGAAGGATATTCTATTACCTAACCACCTTTATTTGACAATATACCATTTAATTTTTGGAAAACTTGCATGTCTATATTTTTATAATTTATTAGCTATCATATATGGATGCTTGTTAAATAAGGTTATTCACCACCATCACGTGAAATCAATGGCATAAAACTTAAACTTCCATTTACTAAATGGATTTATTATGATAGGCATTTAGTACAACATAATATAAAATGTTTCAACTATTTTTTCTGTGCTTTGAAATCAGAAGATTATATGCGTGTCTCCACTTGTTCCACTGATAAAGAAATATGGGATAAATTGTGTATTACTTACGAAGAGACAAATGAGGTTAAGCAATCTATGCTGAATATCTTATTACTTGACTACAAAAAATTTTGTATGAAATCTAGTGAATCAATATTTGACATGTATACTAAATTTACTCAAATTGCCACCACACTGCATGTCTTAGGAAGATAGCTAACTAACTAAAAAATAGTGAATAAAATTTTAAGATGCTTGCCTTTCCTTTGATATTAAGATTACTGCAAAAATTGAATCTAAGGATTTGAATACCTATTCAATTAATAACTTACTTGGGTCACTCATTGCTTACGAGAAAGGAGTGAACCAAAGATAACTTGATGTATATGAGAAAAATAAGGAGAAAATTATGCAACTGAAGGCTAACGATACAGATACTAATTTTTCCAGGTCTAAAAGTGATGATGTTGCCTTAATCACTAGGTAATTAAAAAACGTTATAAGGAAGAAACAAAAGCACCATCAGAAGTGAAACAAAGGTAAGGGTAACAAAAATTTTAAAAGTTCTTCTGATATGGTTTATTATGAATGTAGGAAGCTGGGACATGTTAAAGTTAACTGTCTTATACTTAAAGCTCACCCAAGTAAGGAGAAGGGTGAGAAAAAATCCAAGTTTAAAAAGGATAAGAAACGGATTTAAAAAGCATTCTAGTTGGATTACGTATTGGTCATTTCTGAGACTGAAGCTGAAGAGGAGACTATAAATTTGAGCTTGATGGCAGATAATAATCTTAGTTAGTCTGACCAAGAAGAGGTATATGAACTAAACTACGATCAATTACTTGAAGTTTCTGAAAAAATTCATGCATCATATAGAAAACTTATGAAATCACATGTTAGCTTAAAATTAGAATTTTTAAATTTGCCAAAAGAGTATAATGTTTTGTTTAAAGATCACTCCACACTTGATAGCAATAACATGTCATTACTTGATGAGTTTGATGCATTAAATAAAAAGTAAATTAAATTATCTAATGCATATAATTCCTTGAAAATATCACAGGATGAGTTAGAAAAAGAATTTAAAAATTAGAAGAACCTGTATAGGAGATAGATAATAATGAACATTGGCTAAAAGTGGAAGTGGTAGGTTATGAATATGAAAAAAAACATTAAAAGTAAACCTCATAACATTTGAAAATGATAAATTATTATTGCATGCATGACACAACTTTAGGAAGAGGCATCACCACTCAAGTAGATTAGTAAACCTTTTTCCTGGTATTAGATATTTTTTATGTGGCATGTTAGGATATATTTCACACACTTGCACTATTCACCATAGTACATGTTGGGAGTGGAGACTCAAATTTCAGGATTCATAGTATAACACATATACATTGCTTTCTTCTTTCCATAAGCAGGAACCCAAACTTGTTTGGGTTCCTAAATCTGACTTTTGATGATTTTATTGGAGTGCTCTCACACAAGACCTCAGAGTATATGGTACCTAGATAGTGGATGCACATGACACATGATTGGAGACACCACTCAATTTATTTTGCTGGAGGCCAAGGCTGGAATCAAGGTTAATCTTGGAGATAGCACCACTAGAAAAGTGGTTGGCGCAGGTATAATCAGAAACTCCAATAACCTTTTGATTGAAAATATTTTGCTTGCAGATGGATTGAAACATAATTACATCGCATAAGTTAGCTTTGCGATAAGGGCTTTATCAAAAAAATTTTGGCAAATATTTGTATTATTAGCTTGAATAACAAAACTATTTTACAGGGAAAGATGATTAGGAATGTTTACACACTTGATTTAAATAACATTGAATGTGCTGCTTTATTTTGCTTAAAAACTATCGCTGATGAGTTTTGGTTATGGCTCAGGAGGTTATATCATGTTAGTATGAAAACTCTTAGGAGAGTGACCCAAAAAGACCTAGTTAGAGGTATCCCCAAGCTTATGTTCACTAAAGACCACCAGTGTGATGCCTTTCAACTAGGAAAGCAAGTTCATTCCTCTTTTCATTCCATTAAGGACATTAGCACCTCTAAACCTTTATAAGTCCTTCACATAGATTTGTTTGGACCTATTATCACTTTTAGCTTAGGGAGAAAAGTGTATAGATTTGTAATTGTCAATGACTAATCGAGGTTTACTTGGTATAGATTTTTGTCACACAAGAAAAAGTCTTTTGATAAGTTTATATCCTTCTCCACTTAAATTAAAAAAAAGTTAGGTTGTGAGATCTTGACCATCCATAGTGACCATGGTGGAAAGTTTGAAAATGAGAGATTTAGAGACTTTTATGAGTATAAATGGATTAGTTATAACTTCTCAGCTCCTGGGACCCCTCAGCAGAATAAGGTAGTTGAAAGGAGAAATAAAATCTTAGTTGAAGCTGCTAGAGCCATACTTGCTGAGTATTCACATCCAAAACACTTTTGAGTTGAAGTGATAAATATCTTGTTATGTGTTGAATAGGGTGAATGTTAGAGCCAAACTAGATAAGACACCCTAAGAGATTATTAAGGGTTGGACACCTAACCTTTTCCACCTCCATGTCTTAGGATGTAAGGTTTTCATTCTTAATAATGGGAAGTAACCCTTAGAAAAATTTGACCCAAAATTTGATAAAGGAGTGTTCTTAGGATCTTCAAGTATGGGAAATCCTTTAAGGTGTTTAACAATAGGACATTAGTTATGGAGGAGACTAGTCATGTAGTGTTTGATGAATTTTAACCTAAGAACTCTAGATTTGAGGATAAAGATGAAGTTGGAGAGATTACCTGAGGAATTAAAAATTATGAGAAAAGGGTAGAACCATAAAACACTGAAGGAGTAGGTGAGATTATCCAAGGAGTAGGTGAGATTATCCAAGGAGTAGAAAATGCAAATCTTGAATAAGGGTAGAATCTAGACACACTTTGTCTAGAGATTAGAGATATTCTTCAAGCCATCCTAAAGAACTGATCTTAGGAGACCCTTCTGAAGGTGTTAGAACTAGACATCGAATTAGGAAGAAAGTGAACCACTCTGCCTGTATCTTAATGACTGAACCCACCAACATCAATCAAGCCCTGTCTAATGAATTTTGGATCTTATCCATACAAGAAGAACCTAACAAATTTGTGAGGAATGATATTTTGGAATTATTAGAAAGACCTAAGAATCAAAGTGTAGTGGAAATCAAATAGGTCTTTAAGAATAAAATGAAGTATTCTGCTGTTGTGATTAGGAATAAGGCGAGATTAGTAGCTAAGGGGTACAACAAAATAGAAGGGATTGATTTTGAGGAGATCTTTTCCCCTGAACATAGATTGGAAGCCATTAAAGTGCTACTAACCTTTACCTATTATAAAGGATTTAAGCTTTTCCAAATGGACATCAAGAGTGCCTTTTAAATGAGGTAATAAAATAGGATGTATTTGTAGAACAACCCCTAGGTTTTGAGAGTTCCTAGTTTCTAAATCATATTTATAAATTAAAAAAGGCCTTATATAGATTAAAACATGCACCCAAAGCTTGGTATGAGAGGCTTAACACATTCTTACTAGGGAGAGAGTTTGTTAAGGGGAGCATAGACACCAACCTATTTTTTAGAAAAGTAGGAGATGAGTAAGTCATTTTTTTAGATCTATGTTGATGATATACTCTTTGGATCTTTTGATAAAAAGCTAAGTGATGATTTTTCTAAAATAATGAGTAAGGAATTTAAGATGAGTATGATGGAAGAGTTGTCCTACTTTTTGATGTTTAGCATAAGATAATTGGATGATGGAACATTTATAAATTAATCAAAGTACATTAAGGATATGTTGAAGAAATATAAAATGGATAAAGCCAAGCATATAAATACTCCCATGACCTCTAGTGTTCAGTTGGATAGGGACCCAAATAGAAAATCTGTTGATTAAAAGAAGAAAAGAAAAATGATTGGATCACTACTTTACCTGACTATTAGCTGACATGATATAGTGTTTAGTGTTTGTCTTTGTGCTATATTTCAAGTTGATGCACAAAAATTGGGAAACATTAAACACCTGATTGTAGTTAAGAGAATCATTAAATATCTCTTAGGGACCCAAAAATTGGGAATCTGGTATCTTAGACACAACATTTCTTTTGTGATTATTGGATATTCTGATTTTAATTTTGTAGGGTGTATGGTGGATAGAAAGAGTACTTCTAAAACTTGCCAGTTCATAGGACAGTCCATAGTCTCGAGGTCTAGTAGAAAACGTAACTCTGTTGCACTTTCCATTGCTGAAGCCTAGTACATTGCCTTAGGAAGTTGTGTGGCCTAAGTGCTTTGGTTGAAGCAACAAATTCTAGATTTATGATTACCTATAGGAACAATTTCAATCCTATATGATAACAATAGTACCATATGCATCTCTTAAAATCCTATCCAACATTAATGGACCAAACATATTGACATAAGACATCACTTTATTAGAGACCATATTACCAAAGGAAACATTGAGTTAAATCATATTGCAACTGAGAATCAGCTGGTTGACATCTTACTAAACAATTGGCCTTTGACATATTCAGCATCTTAAGGACCAGATTGGGTGTGATTGATATAAATGCATGAACTTGATGCTTTATGAACTCTAATTTTTATGATTTCTGATATGTTACTTATTGTTGTTTTCTGTTATTTCTTTGGTGTCTATCTTTTCTTTTGTTTTTAGTTATTGGTTATTATATGTTATGGTTGTTCAGTGTTTTTATTTCTGATATTCTTTTTTTTTCAGTTTTTCTTCTTTTTTGGTCACTAATGAAAATGACATTTTATGCCCGGTTTTTTTTTTTAAAATTTGTAGTGAATGTGTGACATCCCTAAATCAGTTAAAGGGAGAAACACTATTGATTGTTTCCCTTCCTCTAACTTTTTTTAGCGATGTAATTTTATTTTTAATTACTTTCAAACTTTCCTAATCTTGTCGTTGTATTTATCATATGAATTTGATTCTACTTTGTGATTTACTCTTCCTTATATTAGAGAGTGAGTTTTTATTCTCTAATATATGGAAGATATTCTCATAACTGAGAGTTTTTAAAAGTTTCAAAAGAGATCTAGCTTGCAAAAAAGATAAGAGGCATAAAATAAGCCCAAAAAAAAGCAAAACTTAAAAGATGCGCAATGACCGTAAAAAAATTTAAAGTTATACAAAGTGTATCAAAAAATCAAAAGATGCATAAAGTGCCCCAACCAATTGACAAGAGGCATAAAATGAGCCCACAAGAAAGCAAGCTTCCTTCTCTTTCAAACCTTTAAATCTTAGAAGAATTCATGTGTCACTTGATATTTTCAATGGCTAGTTTTCAAAATTCATGATTAAGACTAATTACTTTGGTATATTATTCTATAAGATATTTTTTTGGAACTAAGTTTTGAATGGATCTTTTTTTCTTATCTAATTAATTTTTCTCAGTTAGATCTTTATTTTCAAAAGATGGTTTGACCTATGAGAAGTTTGAGCTAGGGCTAATAGGATTTGTTGCAAATCTATTTTTCATGACTTATGTTTTGATGATTGACAAACTCTATTGATTCTCTTGGACTGCTTGTTATTTCTAACTTTTAAGGAATCGAAGATCGAACGAACAAACGAAACCAGTTCAAGATTGCGTAGGTTAGGGTTGAGTCAGTCTATAATCTATTTTTTTTCTCATCTTGAGTCTATTTGTAATGTTCAAAGAGACTAATGCTAAGTAACCCTACACACACACACACTTGAGAGACTTAAGAATTTCTGTTTTACTCATATCGGCCAAGACGATATTTTTATCGGCCTGGACGATTTAGTTTAAAATAGAGATTCTATTTGGGATTCTTAATTAAGGCAACCGTCATTAACAGATCGTCCTGGATGATACGTGTATCGGCCAGGACGATAAGCTCAAAATAGAAAGAAGTTGCCGCCATAAACAATTAAGGTATTTTGTAATTTTTGGTAATCGGCCAGGACGATCTTGGATCGGCCTGGACGATATTCACAATTATTCCTTAATTAATTAGACAAATCAAGGAAGTAATTAGGGATGATTGATACGATCATATCATCCTGGACGATCGCAGGATCGGCCAAGACGATCTATTCAAAAACCTTAGTTACTTCTGGATGATAAATATCGGCCATCACAAATTTAGGGCGATACTCTGGACAATTTTCCTCTAATTTGAACTGATCGACCTGGACGATCGTGAAATCGGCCTGGACGATCAAGCCAATTTTAAATCATCCATTTTGCATTCAGGGCGATGCTCTGGCCGATCTTCTGAGATTTGTACTGATCGGTGTCCATATCGGCCTGGACGATATTGTTGGCAACTTGCGATTAATGAGCTCCTTTGAAGCTCTTCTATTGAAGAGCTCTTGTTCAATATTTTTTAATAATCTTTTGCTACTGCCTTGACCTGAGAAGACCTTTAGGAGAGAATGAGAGAGAGAGAGAGAGAGAGAGCATCTTGTGAGGGGGAGCTTGTGAGGGGATTCATAAGGGTGCTTCAAGGATCGCTCTGCTTCTTCTTCGTCTAGAGTTTCTTATCCGTGGAAGGGTCGGTAGAGGTAAGGTTTTTAGCAATGGATCGTGGTTCTCTGCCAGCTTCAGGAGGAAGCAAAAAGAGATAGGTTCTCTGCCTTGTCGGGGTGGCAAAAAGGACTTCTTTGTGAGGGCTTCTCTGCCTAGCTGTGGGGGCTAAAGGAGATACACGTTTTGCAGTGCAATACTTGAAGGGTGCCTCCAAGGAGTGGATGTAGGTCAAGTTGACCGAACCACTATAAATTTCTGTGTTCTTGTTTTCTTGCTTCCGCACTTTAATTTTCGCATTATTTTGTCTTGTGGTGTGATTTGGTTTTGGTTTGTGATTTTATTGCTTTTGTTGAAAAGAAATTTTAAAATACCAATTCACCCCCGCACTTGGTTAGCTTGGGACTAAGTTCATAGGGCTTAATATCCCTAACAAACTTTCAAGTGGTATCAGAGCGGGATTCATAAAAAATTAGTTTGAAAACTTTTTGAATTTTGATCCATGTCTAACCTTGGGAATCGTAACACTATGGAAGGGTATTATATTACCCGACCTCCCCTATTCTATAACCTACCTTTTGATTTTTGGAAAACCTACATGTCAACGTTTTTATAATCTACTGATTATCGCTTGTGGATGCTTATCAAAGAAGGTTATTCTCCACCTTCTCGTGAAATTAATGGTGTTAAAATTGAAATTGCTTTTACTGAATGGACTTTCGATGAAAGAGATTTAGCCCAATTAAATGCAAAATGTTTGAACTGTTTTTTCTGTGCTTTAAAATCTGAGGATTACATACGTGTCTCCACTTGCAAAACTCGTAAAGAAATTTGGGATAAATTATGTATCACTTATGAAGGCA
The DNA here is from genome assembly GCA_022539455.1 of Dendrobium nobile. Classification (NCBI taxonomy): domain Eukaryota; kingdom Viridiplantae; phylum Streptophyta; class Magnoliopsida; order Asparagales; family Orchidaceae; genus Dendrobium; species Dendrobium nobile. The sequence goes on along the minus strand of CM039718.1, from coordinate 15,187,737 downwards.
CTAATGAAGTTAAACAATCTCGTTTAAACATTCTCTTGCATGACTACGAACTTTTTCGTATGAAACCTCATGAATCTATTACTGACATGTATATAAGGTTTACTCAAATTGTTACTTCATTGCATGCCCTAGGAAGAGAACTTTCAAACTTTGAAAAAGTAAACAAGATTCTGAGATGCTTGCCTTCGTCATATGATGCTAAAATCACTGCAATCACTGAATCTAAAGATTTGAACACTTATTCTATTGATAACTTACTTGGCTCACTCATTTCTTACGAGCAAGGGGTGAATCAAAGAAATCTTGATGCAGGTGAGAAAAAGAAGGAGAAAACAGTTGCACTAAAGGCGCACAAATCAGATTCTGAATCTTCCGGGTCTGAAAGCGATGAAGTTGCCTTCATCACAAGGCAATTCAAAAGCTTTCTAAGGAAGAAGCAAAATCATCATTGGAGAAAAGGTAGGGATCATAAACATTCTAAAGGATCTTCTGATGTTGTTTGTTATGAATGCAAGAAGCCTTGACATGTGAAAGCCGATTGTCCTACACTTCAAGATCACTCGAGCAAAGAAAAAGAAAAAGGTGAGGAGAAACCTAAGTTTAAGATGGACAAGAAGAGAGTCCAAAAGGCATTTTGGGTAGAATCTGGTACTGATTCCTTTGAGAATGAACCAGAGGAAGAGACTACAAACCTGTGCTTAATGGGGGAAGATCATCTTGAGCAAAGTAATGAGGAAGAGGTATGTAAACCAACCTATGATGAATTGTTTAAAATTTATGAGAAAATTCATGCATCATACAAAAAACTTAAAAAGACTCATGCTAGTTTAAAGTTAGAACTTTCTAATTTACAAAAAGAGTATGCAATTATTCTCAAAGATCATTCTATGATTGATTCAAATCACATGACTCTACTTAATAAATTTTATGATTTAAATAAAAAGAATTTGGAATTAATTGATAAGCATGTTGTATTGAAAGCTTCACACACCTCACTTGAGTCTAGGTTTAAGAAATCTCAAGAGATAAAAGAAAAGTTGAGGATTGATAATAATATTTTGGAAAATACAAACTTGAGACTAAAGAATGAATTGGATTCACTTAAAGGAAATTGGAAGACATCCACTTTTGATTTAAAGCCAAGACCTAGGAAGAGGCATTATAACTCAAACCATTTAAGAAATCCTTTTCCTGGAGTTAGATGTTTTTCATGTGGCATGCTAGGACACATCTCACAAACTTGCACTGTTCACCATAGTACACATTGGGTGTGGAGACCTAAAGTTCATGATTCATAGCATACCACACCTGCATTATATTCTACTTTTCCTAAGAAGGGACCCAAACTAGGTTGGGTTCCTAAATCTGACTGTTGTTGAGATTTTGCAGGTGTGCTCTCACCAAAGACCTCGTGGGAGCATAAGATAATTTGACATATGGAGGCTTGCAGCTCATAATCGCTTAAACTCGCTGCTTCATAATTTCTTGAAATGTTTTTTTCTTTAATTAGTTTTATGTTATTCTTGTTGTGTGCTTGCTTTGTGTTGGTCTAGATTGCTTTGTTTTCATTTTGCTTTTTATGTTTGGTTTCCTATATGATTATTTTTTAAGCTTTTATATTTTGGAGTTTTAGAGATTATGTTTAGCATTTCTAAATCGGTTAAAGGGAGGAATATCGTTGATGGTTTCCCTCCTTCTGACCTTGTGTAGTGGCATAATTTTCTTCTCTAAATAAAAGTCTAACTCATTTTAACCAATGGTTTTTGAAACTAAGATTCTTTTTATCTTGCTACAAAAATCTATCTTGTGCATAATATCCAAAGTTCTTATATATCTCTCAAGTTAATTGAGATCTTGCCTTTACACAAATCATATGATTTTTAGTTTGTTTTGTTGGTAGTTCTTCCCTATGTTAGAGAGAGTGCTCCTATTCTCTAATATCTAGAAGATATACTCACAACTAAGAACTTCTTTTAAGAGTTTGTAAAAGAGATTTGAGCTTGCAAAAGATAAAAAGGAAAGTGACAAAAATGCCAAAATTGAAATAAAAGGTATATACACAAATGTGTATAAAAAAATCAAAAGATGCTCAAAGAGCCAATCAAAGATTCAAGAGGCATAAAATGAGCCCACTAAAATACAATCTATCCTCTCTTTTCAAAACTTTTAAAACTTAGAAGAACTTATGGGTTATGTGAGATTTTCAAAGGCTTGATTTCAAATTCTATGATTGAGAAAAATTACTTTAAAATATTATTTATGAGATATTTTCTTTGTAGACAAGTTTTGAATGGATCTTCTTTTTATCCTATTTAATTATTCAGAGTTAGGCCTCTATTTTTCAAAAGACAATTTGTACAGTAAAGGATGTCCGATCTAGGGTTAACAAAATCGGATATTCTACCTTCTTTCGATTGAAATTTGTTAACCTATTGATCTCTTGAAACTCTAAAGTTTAAATTATTTGAGAAATTCTCATATGAATATATATATATATATATATATATATATATATATATATATATATATATATATATATATAACATGGAAAAATTAAAAAAAAATGTATTTGGCTTCTTTTCAAATTATTTGTTTTTAGCTTTTTATTGCTGTTCTTTTTTCTTTTCTTCTACTATTCTTTTGTTTTATTTTTGAGGGCTTTGATCATCACAATCCTTCATTGATTTTCAAATTCTAGTTACATCGTCCTGGCCGATACTTTTATCGTCCTGGACGATAGTACAAATTCTCTTAAAATTTCCATCTGCTGAACTTTTCTGTGCTTACTACAACTCTTCGTCCTGGACGATCCATTATCATCCTGGATGATCTGATCAAACTCTGTTGCAATCAGGATGATAGTCCTGGCCGATAACATATTTCAGCATGGTCGATGCATTTTTTGGTCATCGTCCTGGACGATACACTGGATCGTTCTGGACGATCCACGTGTCAGTATGTTTAAATCCTTAAAATCGGCCACGGATGATCCATTATTGGACAATCGTCCTGGCCGATCCATTGTTCATCTTGGACGATACACGTGGCACAGATTTAAAACGTTTTAACTTCGGCCGGTACGATCAATTATTATGCATCGTCCGGGACGATACATTTAATCGGCACGGACGATCTGCTTTTTCAACGGTCGTCCGGCTTGACTCCTCGGGATGATCGCCTGTCTCTAATCGGCCTGGCCAATATCTGATTGACCCGGCCAATCTGACCACCTTTTTGACCAATCGGCATGTACGCAATTATTGTACCATATCGTCCTAGATGATTCTGCGATCGGCCTGGACAATATGGGTGTTTCTTTAAATTCAGGCCGTTCCAGCCATGTTTTACACTTTACATCCCTTCTCCTCTTGTGTTTCCTTGCTAACACATTATTATGGATGGTGGGAAACAAGTTTGTCAGGCTTCTGGAAGTTCCTCGAGGGCCACGCTGGACCCACGATTCAGGGAGGCAGAGGATCACGCTGCTTACCATCGATATAAAGAATGTGGGATATCTGTCTCCAGAATCATCAATCCTACCCACATTTCGTATCTGGTAATGGATCTTTTCACTCACAATTCCTTTTGTTTCATTCTGTCTCTCGTTTTCCCCTTTAATACTGAGCTTCTTCGAGAATTCTTCACAAACCTTCGCATAAATCCTACTTTCATAGACCTGACCTCCTATGTGAATCGACACCCGGTCGAAATCACATATCAGGACTGTGTTGAACTTTTACACCTATCCACCATTGGGGATAAGCTGCACTTAATGGTTTCAGGTCCTAATTTTGATTGGTCCACGGCAAACCATTTTCTTCGTCAGACAAATGCACCTTTTCATGTTGGAGAGACTAGCTCTTTAGTCAAAGATGCTAGGACAATCCAACATGTCCTTCGCACCTCCATAATTCCAAAAGCCGGGGACATAATCCACATCACTCCTATACTTTCTCTGACTACTTTTTACATCATGGAACATAGAGAATTCAATACTGCAGACTTAATTTTTTGGTACATTGATCACTTAACCACAATCCGCGATCCAGGTCATAAGAGGAAACCCAATCTAGCTTTAGGACACCTCATAGCCTATGTCCTTGAAACCAAATATCAACTTCAATATCCTATTCCACCCAACCTCCCAACTCTCTTTTACTCAAACAGTTCCTTCAGTACCCTTCACAGTACTTGTCTCCACCCTGGAGATGAGGAACCTCGGGGGGCTGAGGAGGAGGAGGCTCTCGCTCCCACTCTGGTTCCTGATCCTTCTCCTCTTCGCCAGCATTCTTAGCTTGACCAGTTAGTGGAGAGGTTTGATCGATGCGAGACCCGCTTCGACGCTTACGTTGCTGCATAGGAGCAGCAACATTCTAAGGACATGGCCCACTACGAGCAGCACCTCACAAAGGACTTAGCCCGATTTGACAGCTACATTACTCACCATCAGCAGCAGCATGACCAGGACATCGCCTGGTTCTATGCTCAATTTACTACGCTTGCCAGCTACTTTCAGCAACCACCTCCACCACCTCCATCTGATGATCAGGGTCCCTCATTTTTTTTAGTTTTTTTTGTCTTCTATAGTTTGCCTTGCACTTTGTTTTAGTTTTTTTTGTTTTTTGTTTTTCCTTTTTCTTTTGTGTGTCTAGGACCCTCTTTTTGTGATGACAATAGGGGGAGTAGGATGTGGTAGGAAATAGTTGATGTGCTTGTAACTTTGAAATTTTAATGAACTGCTATTTTTACTAAGTTTTTCCTATTAGTGTTTGCTATCATCAAAAAGGGGGAGAATGTTGCAAATCTATTTTTCATGACTTATGTTTTGATGATTGATAAACTCTATTGATTCACTTGGACTGCCTGTTATTTCTAACTTTTAGGAATCGAAGATCGGACGAATAAACGAAACCAGTTCAAGATTGTGTAGGTTAGGGTTGAGTCAGTCTGTAATCTATTTTTTTTTTCTCTTCTAGAGTCTATTTATAATGTTCAAAGAGACTGATGCTAAGTAACCCTACACACATATTTTAGAGACTTAGAATTTCTATTTTTACTCATATCGACCAAGACGATATTTTTATCAGCCTGGACGATTTAGTTTAAAATAGAGATTCTATTCTGGATTCTTAATTAAGGCAACCGTCATTAACAGATTGTCCTGGATGATACGTGTATCGGCCAGGATGATAAGCACAAAATAGAAAGAAGTTTCCGTCATAAATAATTAAGGTATTCTGTAATTTTTGGTAATCGGCTAGGACGATCTTGGATCGGCCTGGACGATATTAACAATTATTCCTTAATTAATTAGACAAATCAAGGAAGTAATTAAGGATGATTGATACGATCATATCGTCCTAGACGATCGCAGGATCGGCCAGGACAATCTATTCAAAAACCTTAGTTACTTCTGGACGATAAATATCGGCCAGCACAAATTCAGGGCGATGCTCTGGACGATTTTCCTCTGATTTGAACTGATCGGCCTGGATGATCGTGAGATCTGCCTGGACGATCAAGCTAATTTTAAATTGTCCAGTTTGCATTCAGGGCGTCGCTCTGGCTGATCTTCTGAGATTTGTATTGATTGGCCAGGACGATGTCCATATCGGCCTAGACGATATTGTCGGCAACTTGCAATTAATGAGCTCCTTTGAAGCTCTTCTATTTAAGAGCTCTTGTTCAACATTTTTTAATAATCTTTTGCTACTGCCTTGACCTGAGAAGACCTTGAGGAGAGAAAGAGAGAGAGAGAGAGAGAGAGAGAGAGAGAGAGAGAGAGAGAGAGAGAGAGAGAGAGAGAGAGAGAGAGGATCTTGTGAGGGGGAGCTTGTGAGGGGATTCACAAGGGTGCTTCAAGGATCACTCTGCTTCTTCTTCGTCTAGAGTTTCTTATCCGTGGAAGGGTCAGTAGAGGTAAGGTTTTCAGCAACGGATCGTGGTTCTCTGCCAGCTTCAGAAGGAAGCAAAAGGAGATAGGTTCTCTTCCTTGTCGGGGTGGCAAAAAGGACTTATTTGTGAGGGCTTCTCCACCTAACTGTGGGGGCTAAAGGAGAGACACATTTTGCAGTGCAATACTTGGAGGGTGCTTCTAAGGAGTGGACGTAGGTCAAGTTGACCGAACCACTATAAATTTCTGTGTTCTTGTTTTCTTGCTTCCGCACTTTAATTTCCGCATTGTTTTGTCTTGTGGTGTGATTTGGTTTTTGTTTGTGATTTTATTTCTTTTGTTGAAAAGAAATTTTAAAATACCAATTCACCCCCCCCCCCTCTTAGTTAGCTTGGGACTAAGTTCAAAGGGCTTAACATCCCTAACGAACTTTCAGGATCGATTGTTCTACTATTTTTTGGATTTCGACGATATTAACTAATTGATTCAATTAAATTTTTAATTCAATCACATGGAAAATTTAATATATTCGTGCTTTGATAAAAAAAAAGAAACTTTGTTTTCATTCTTGTTGTCATTTCCTCATCTTTTTGTTATTTGATTTTTTATTTTACTATTTTTTCTTATTTTTGGGCCTTCTCTAATCATCTCTATCTATCCACAAAATCTTCAATTTTTATCACATGGTCTTGGATGATATTCTTATTATCCTGGATGATTTCTTCACACCACCCTTCATCTTTCATCTAACGATTGATCTGAGTTAATTGTTTGAGATCATCCTAGATGATCCTAGTCATCTAGGATTATTTGCTCAAATCTTAATCAATTATGTATTATCATCCTAGACGATCCACATTATCTTAGACAATCTGATCAAATTTGCTTCAATTATTGGTGATCATCCTAATTGATTCACCTTATCATCCTGGATGATCCACGTGGTAAACATTATTCCATATTTTAAATTCGGCCGGTACAATCCATTATTGTCCATCATCCTGGATGATCCACCTAATCATCCTAGACGATATTCTTTTTCAGTAATCATCCGGCTTAACTCCTTGGGATGATCTCCTGAGTCTAATCATCTCGGATGATGCTGATCATCCTAAATGATATAACCACTTTTTGACCAATCATCCTAGACATCATAATTTCACTTGATTGTCCTGGACAATTCTACGATAGTCAAAGATGATTCTATGATCTTCCTGGATGATCTGATCATTTCTTTATAAATAGCAGCTTTTAAAGGGTTTTCTCACCTCAAATCCTTTACTTCTTCATTCCTCACCCTCAAGCTTGAATTTTCTTATTCATGACGGGTGGCAAGCGATCCAAAATGATGGCTGGATGTTATTTGAGGGACACTGTTGACCCTTGTTTCACTGAGGCGACCAACCAAGCTGCCTTCCTTCACTATAAGAAAGCCGAGATCACCTTATTCATGACTGTTAATCCTCATACGCTTACTTACCCTATCCTTGATCATTTAGCGCACACCTCCCTCACCTTCATCCTTATCCTCGTCTTCCCCTTCGATTTCGAACTACTCTTTGAATTTTTTGCAAGCCTTAGGATAAAATCTTCTTACACTGCTCTTAAATCCTTATCAGGACGATCATAAACTCCTCCAATTGTTTACTACTAGAGATAAGCATCACCTCTTATTCTAAGATCTTGACTATGATTGGGCTCCTGCCAATCACCTTCTTAGAAACACTCTTGTCTCTTATCATGATGGGGTGTCTAGCACCTTAGTCAAGGATAAAAGGATAATCCAATATGTACTTTGTGTTGAGTCTAGTAAATAGGTTGTTAGACCTAAGTTAATGTCCCAAAGCTACCAAGAGGTGGGGTGAATTGGTATTTTAAAAATTTATTCCCTCCTTGAAAATGTGTTGAACCGAAATGAAAATTTTTTTATTAAGTTTTTATAGAAAACATTTTTCAACCACAGAGTTTTTAAACAAAAGAAAAATGCGGAAAAAAAAGCAGTAAAGTAAATGACACAAGATTTATTGTGGTTCAGTCTAAACCAGACCTACATCCACTCCCCAGAGGCACCCTCTGAGTATTGCACTAATACCAATAGTGACTCTCCTTTTGCACCCACAGCAAGGCGGAGAAGCCTTTACATACACTCTTTTCACCACTACCCAGTGCAGCAGAGAACCGTCGTCCTTTTACACAATCCTCAGTGTTGGAAGAGAACCTTCCGTCCTTTCACACTCTCCTAGTGTGGGCAGAGAACCCTCTGTCTGTTCACACTCTCCAAGTGTAGGCAGCGAACCCTTCCAACCTTTCACACTCTCCTAGTGTGGGCAGAGAACCCTCTGGCTGTTCACACTCTCCAAGTGTAGGTAGCGAACCCTTCGACTGTTCACACTCTCCAAGTGTACGCAGTGAACCCTTCGGCTGTTCACACTCTCCAAGTGTCGGCAGCAAACCAGATCTCCTTGACAGATCTTCTCACAAGAAATCTAGAATGAAGAAAGAAAAGAGTGAAGTAATCCAAATTCACAAGTAGAGATTCTTACCTTTAAACACCAAGTGAAGTCTTCACACTCCAGTGGTAGGAATCCTCCTTTGAATGTTCTCTCGCACCCTCTCCTTGACTTTTCTCTCAATAGGCACAAAGATCAAATGAAAAAAAGATTGGGTGGCAATCTAATTTGGACTATTTATACAAAAGACAAGAAAAACAGCCCAAAAACTGCAAGTTTTCAATTCTGTACGCAGTGGATAGTCCCGTACGATCGTGGATCGTCCTGGAAGATATTACTTAAAAGCCTTGAAATGAACTTCTTTGTATATGTGTACGAAATGTTTTCATACAAGCTGATCGTCCCGTACGAACCAAGTTCATCCGGTACGAACGATTATTACAAGGTCGGTTTCAAAAACTGCAGAAAAACCATCCTAAGTTGGTTGTATCGTCTGGATGAAAATTGGCTCATCCGGACGAAATTCATACAGAGAGCAGATCGTCCTGGACGATATTTAATTTCGTCTTGATGAAAATTTTACAGAGAGCAGATCGTCCTGAACGAAATTTAATTTCGTCTGGACAAAAATCTTACAGAGACCAGATCGTCCTAGACAATATTTAATTTCGTTTGGATGAAAATTTTACTAAGAGCAGATCGTCCTGGACAATATTTAATTTCGTCTGGATGAAAATCTTACAGAAAGCAAATCGTCATGTACAATAATTTAATTTCATCTGGACGAAAATCTTACAGAGAAAAAATCGTCCCGGACGATTTTTAATTTCGTCCTGGACGAATAGGACTTAGAAAAATTTTCTGACCAGTTCTTATTCGTTCCATGTGATCTTAATAGGAGATAACTGTCTGATCGTCCCGTACGAACTGATATCGTCCCGTATGATCAGTATAAATTTTATATGATCTCCTTATGTGTGTGTGTATGTTTTTATTCACTCAATTATAATCACTCCCTTTCAAGTTTATTTCAAAGAAAAATACAAGCTTCAAATTCACAAAGTATTACATGCTGAATTTGATTTGAAGTCTTCGTAGTCTGGAGTTCGATTTTCCTGAAATGTTAGTACACACAAGAGCAAATACAAATCTTCTAAATTTGTTAGGAGATAACTACACATTTGAACAATAATGTTTTGAATCATCAAAACTATACAAGTTGCAAAAATGTAAAACATGCAAATAGCAACTATCTTAACACTTCGTACCTTAGTTATTCCCAAAGAGGGTGATTGTGTCCACATCACTCCTCTCCTTTTGATCACCACTTCCTACATCATGGCCCATCAGGAATTCAACATTGCTGATATTCTTTTTCATTACATTAAGCATCTCACTAGTATTAGGGATCCATGGCATAGAAGGAAGCTTAACCTTGTCTTAGGGCTCATCATAGCCTATATCAAGGAAACAAAGTATAATCTTCAATATCCTAACCCACCTAATTTTCATCCTACGTTCTACACCAAATACTCCTTCCACATTCTTCACAGTAGTACTCGCCTCCACCCAGAGCACGAGGAAGTTGATGGGAGTTGAGGAGGAAATTTCTCTGCACCTATTCCTACACCTACTCCGATGTGCAGCACTCACAGTTGGATCAGCTGGTGGAGAGATTCGACCAGTGGGAGGCCAGGTTTGACTCTTATATTAGTGTACATGAGCAACAACATGTGGAAGATATCACTAGATTTCATGCATATGTGGTTCACCAGTAGCAGCAGCACAACCAGGATATGGCCTTATTTGGAGATAAGTTCGCTGCTATTTCTAATTTCTTTTAGCCGCCAACACTACCTCCTTCTAACGAGCAGAGCCCATCGTACTTGTAGTTTATTTTCCTTGTGTCATTTTTAGTGATATTGTTTATTCCTTTTTGTATTTTCTATTTTATTTTTCTCTTCTGGTTTCCTGCTACTTTTGTGATGTTAAAAGGGGAGTAGTGGTAGTGTTTGTGCTATTTCATTCTACTATTTTTACTAGTTTTATTTAGTGTTGTAAAGATTATTTGAATTTAGTAAAATTTGCATTATTCATATTTTTATGTCATTTAACTACTTATGTTAGATTTTCTATCAAATATTTGCCATCATCAAAAAGGGGAAGATTGTCACTCAGGGAGAAAAATTCTGTCTATTTTAGAGTTTTCTATTTTTGATCATATCATCCAGGATGGTCCCAAATTATCTTAGACAATCTGTTAAAAATAGAAAGCCTATTAAAGCATCTTGGTTAATGAAGCCAAAATTAAGCAAATCATCCTCGATAATAATAGCATTGTCCTGGACGATAGGCTCAAATAAAAAAGAATTGGCTGCCAACTCTTTTAGGCATGTTTTATTTTTGGACATCATCTAGGAAATCATTCTAACGATATACTATAATTATGCCTAAATTAGTTTGATGATTAAGAAAAGTAATTATGGTTTAATGGATCAATCATATTATCTTGGATGATCCTAGGATCATCTGGGATGATTAGATAAACAAACCTTAGTTACCTTCTGATTGAACAGAGCAATTTTATAGATGATATGTACTGATTTGAACTAATCATATAGGATGATCATAGAATCGTCCTGGACGATCAGTTATTTTTTCATCATCCAACATGAAAACTCTAGCTGAATAGAGCGGTTATCTGGATGATACTTGACGTTTTAAACTAGTCATATAAGATGATATGAATATCATCTTAGACAATCAAAACAAACAAATCTTCTGATCATCTAGCCTCACCCAAATCATCCTGGCTGATATGGATGAGTTTATAGATTATATTTGTCAGTTTGTTATAATTTATGGCAAATTTTAAGCCTTTCTATTTAAGACCTCTTATTTACTCAAGATCAGATCTTTTGCTGCTGAGATAAGATCTTTTGCTACTGTCCTAACCTGAGAGAGCCAAGAGGAGAGACTGAGAGAGAGGATCTTATGAGGGTGAGTTAGTGGGGGCTTCACAAAGGTTGCTCCAAGCAAGGATCCAAGTCATCTTCTCCAGTTTTTGTCTCTTATTCCTTGGAAATTCTAAAGAGGTTTACTTTAATAATTAATCGAGGTTCTCTGCCTACTTCAGGAAGAAGAAAAAGGAGTCGGGTTCTCTACCTGCTTAAGGAGGAAGTAAAAGGAGTTGGGTTTTCTGCCTCGAAGGGGTTGGTGGAGAGGAGTTTTTTTACAAGCTTCTCTGCTTTGCTGTGGGATAAAAAGGAGAGTCACCGAGTTTAGTGTAATACCCAAAGGAGAGGCTCCGGAGAGTGGACGTAGTTCAAGTTGACTAAACCACTATAAAATCTAATGTGTTATTTCTTATTGCATTTCACATTTATTTTCCAAACTTTATTTTTCTAATGAGTGATTGTTTGTTTAGTGATTTTAAAATACTTCAAAAGATCGTAATCTTTCTAGTTGAGAATTTTTAAAACACAAATTCACCCCCCCCCCCCTTTCTTGGTTAGCATCAGGCTAGTTCCTAAGGGCTCAACATCCCTAACAAACTTTCAAGGTTGACCTAGTTAACATGGTCAATTTGACTAAAAAGGGATTAGTTCATTGAGCCTAGAATGTGCTTAAATAAGTTTAAATTTGATTTAGGCTCAAAAGGGGCAAAATTGGTCAACATGGTTGACTTAGGGCAAGGCTTTAAGCCTAACGGGTCATGTTTGATCCACTGAGTCTAATGGAGGTAGGGGATTGAGCACAAAAGGTTCAGATTGACTTTGAAATTTGTATTAAGCTTGGATAGACCTAATAAGGCTTAATGAATCAACTTGGGTTGCTCCAAGGCATGGGTCAGGGCTCAACAAACTTTTTTTCACCCATAGAATTTAATGGGAGGGGTCTTGGGGCCAGGCTTGGTCAATTTGACTAGGTCAATCCTTTGACTTAAGGGTTTAAATAAAAGAAAGGTCAACAAATGGACCCCCAACAGGGGCGATAAATAAACTAGTGAATCAGACATATTGGCGTTGACCGAATATGATAGGCAAAGTAGAGTAACGAGCAGTAACAAAAGAGCACTAAAAGTGAAAGAAACAAAGGGGGATCCCATCCTTGCCATACCCTATAACAAGAGTAGAGTCTGAGAGAGAATAGAGGCTAAGGGGGTGCCTCACATCCACCTGACTATGCCAAAATAGTGAATTTGGGCAGACTCAATGTTCACCTGACCATTTCGAAACAGTGAAACAAAAAGTGAAGGTGGAGTAAAGTAAAACCCATAAGAAAGAGCTCATTAAAGGTGGAAAATGGAGTCGAACATCTATTCATCTCACTCTCTTAAAGATAAAATAGAGGGAAAGCATAAGTAAAGTGGACCAACTTCTAGCCTGACTATATCAAAATAATTAGGTAGAAGGTGTAAGGGTCCCGAATTTACTTAAACATATCAAAATAGTGATTAGGAAGCCCAAGTAAAAAAGAAAGCCAACTATCTTCCTAACCTTATCAAAATAATAGGAAAGAAGGTGAAAGGGGTAGTAAGGAATGCCTCCTAGGGGCTCTATTGGGCTCTCTCAATCTGGTAAGCTTTAAAATCTGTCATACTAGATCGGCCTAAAAAATAAAAAGGGGCTCAATACTCACTCATTTATTTTGAAATAAAAATAAAGAGTTAGGGTCTGATGCATGCCTTATCATAATAGGATAATAAAAAAGAAAAGGGTGATGAGGAATACCCCATAGGGACTCTATCGGGCTCTCTCAACTGAGTAATTTTCTAAATCCGCCTTACCAGATTGGCTCAGTAAATAAAGAGGAGCTTAATACTCACTTGATCATTTTGAACAATAAATAAAGAGTCAGGGTCTGATTCCTTCCTGATCACAACAGGATAATCAGAAAAGAAAAGGATGTTGAAGAATGCCTCTTAGGGACTCTATCGGGTTCTTTTAACCATATAAGCTTCAACACTTACCTAACAAATTTGGTGCATCAGATGAAGAAGGGCTCAATACTCACTTAATCCTTTTTAATTAGTGAATAAATAGTTTGGGTCAAATGTTTGCTTGATCATAATAGGACATCGAAAAGAAAAGGATGGTGAGATATGCCTCCCATAGACTCTATTAGGCTCTCTCAACTAGGTAAACTTCAACACCTGCCTAACCAATTTGGTGTAGTAGATAAAGAAGGGCTCAATACTCACTTGATCCTTTTAAAATAACAAAATAAGAGTCAGGATCTGATGTCTGTTTGATCACAAAAAAATATCAAAAAAGAAAAGGGTGGTACGGAATGCCTCCAAAGGACTTTATTGGGCTCTCTCAATTAGGTAAGCTTAAACACCTGCCTAATTAGTTTGGTACATCAGATGAAAAAGGGTTCAATACTAACTTGTTCTTTTCATAATAGTAATTAAAGAGTTAGGTTTTGATGCCTACTTGATCACAATAGGACATAAAAAAAAGAGTGGTGAGGAATTTCTCCTACGGACTCTGTCGGGCTCTCTCAACCAGGTAAGCTTCAACACCTATCTAACCAGTTTGGTGTAATATATGAAGAATGGATTAATACTCACTTGATCCTTTCAAAAGAGTGAATAAAGATTCAGGGTCAAATGTCTACCTGATCAAAATAAAACATCAGAAAAGAAAAGGGTGGTGAGGAATGCCTCTTAGGGACTCTGCCAGGCTCTCTCAATCAGGTAAGCTTAAACACTTGCCTAACCAGATCAGCATGGTAAATGAAGAAGGGCTAAATACTCACTTGATTCATTCAAATTAGTGAATAATGAGTAAGGGTTTCATGCATGCCTTATCACAACAGGACATCAGAAAGAGAAAAGGGCGGTGAGGAATGCATCCCAAGGACTATGTCGGGCTCTCTCAACCAAGTAAGCTTCAACACCTACCTAACCAGTTTGGTGCAGTAGATGAAGAAGGGCTTAATACTCACTTGATACTTTTGAAGTAGCAAACAAAGAGTAAAGGTATGATGCCAGCCTAATCACAACAGGATATGAGAAAAGAAAAGGCTGGTGAGCAATGTCTCCAAGGGACTCTATCGGGTTCTTTCAACCAGGTAAGATTCAACACCCACCTAATCAGTATAGTGCATCAGATAAAGTAGGGCTCAATATTTATTTGATCCTTTCAAAATAATGAATAAAGAGTCAGGGTCAGATGCATGCCTAATCAAACAGGACATCAGAAAAGAAAGGGTGGCGAGGAATGCCTCTTAGGGCTATCGAGCTCTCTCAACCAGGTTAGCTTCAACACCAACCTAACTAGTTTGGTGCAACAGATGAAGAAGGACTCCGTAATCACTTGATCCTTTTGAAATAGTGAATAAAGAGTCAGGGTCTGATATCTACCTGATCATAATAGGACATCAGAAAAGAACAAGATGGTAAGGAATAAGTCTTAGGGACTCTTTCAGGCTCTCCCAATCAGGTAAGCTTTAACATTTGCCTGACCAGATCGATCTGGAAAATGAACAAGGGCTCAATACACACTTAATCCTTTTCAACTAGTAAATAAAAAGTTAGGGTGGTGGGATATGCCTCCCAGGGACTCTGTCGGGCACCCCACCAAGTAAGTGACTAACTACCTGTCTGACCATATCAAAATAGTAGGATAAAAGGTGAAGAATCACTTAGACACAAACCTGACACATATATGTGTAGGGATGTGAGGGAGAAAGTAAAGATAAGTGGAATAATTCTAAGGAAAAAGTTTTATAAGACTTTCCAAGCCAACTTTTATTTTCCATGTAGTAGATGATAAATTGTAATGTCCTCGAGTAACCAAATACCGCTGGAATTCCTTAAGAAACTTTATCATTACATCAAATATAAAAAAAGGGCAAATTTAAGCTCTTAGAGAGTAAAGTTGGATTGAAAGCCCCGTTTTCTAGAGAGAGAAAGCCCCGTTTTCTAGAGAGAGAAAGCCATCTTCTTGCTTTGGTTTTTTCAAATTTTCGAATCATGCGGGCTTTCCGCAATCGGAAAAGCGCGGCGGCTGATGATCGCTGGCGTTCTTTGCTTAGATCGATATGAGATCTATGGCAACTCTACGTTCAAATGGTAGGAATTAGAATGGAATAGTGATTAAAGAAGGCGCGATACATAATCGCAGGACAACATCTGTTGAATGAAAGGGTAAAAGCGTTTTGATTGAAAATAATGTTGGAAAGGATTATTTCGTTGGAAACATGAATCCAGGAGCTGCTATTACTGAATCGTCTTCATCGAACAATCTGATTCTTCGAGTGAATAACTTTTCTGGTGTTCTTGATACGCTTAAGGGGCGCAAAATTGGTGATGAATTGATATCAGTTGAAGGTCTGAAAGAGAATGTGCAAGTAGAAGAAGGATGTGATGTGGTGGAAAATCTAAAGAACAAGACCAATGAGGTGTCTGAAGCATGGTCGAAGCCCAAGCCAATTAAACTTTCTTTCAATAAGAACATGGTTGAACGATCAGAAGATGGAATTGCTGTGAAGTTAAATTCTGATATGGAATTAAAGAATTCGCAGGTTTTGAAAAATTCTATAGTGATCAAAGTTTTGGGTAATAATGTGCCTTTCTTGGTGTGTAGTACCGAATTAAGAAAGCAATGGGGTATGTTTGGAAGCTTTCATTTAACCTCAATTGGTATGGACTGGATTTTGTGCTCATTTCAATCAAGTGAAGCGGTTGATGAAGTATTGAATGGAGGACCCTGGTACATCAATGGATTCATTGTTGTTATGGATAGGTGGACTGCTGCTTTTGATCCGAACTCAATGAAAGGAATTTCTGCTCCTGTATGGGTTAGATTTCCTTGTCTTCCGTTGTATTGCTGGGACGAAGACAATATTGCCAGAATTGCATCATGTTTGGGAACACCAATGTATGTTGATGGAAATACATTCCGCTGGAGCAAAAGGGAATTTGTCTGTGTTTGTGTTAGGATTGATCTGGAGAAGAAGTTGATGAATGGTGTGTGGGTTTATGGATCTGCTGGTCGGTTCTTTCAACGGGTTGAGTACGAGAAGATGGAATTGCTCTGTTATCAGTGTGGTAGAGTTGGCCACAAGAAAGAATTATGCCCCGATAATGTTTTGATTGGCATACAAAATCAGTCACTGAAGGAGAAGGAGGCTGGAATTGAAGTTGGTAAGGAAAAGATGCAGAAAAGTAATTCTTCGGTAACCAGTTTTGAATACGGTCCCTAGATCCATGTCCATTTCAAAAACAGGGCATTTAACAGAGGAAACTTTGGAAGGAAAAACTTGAAGGAAAACAGACCTGACGAGTCATTCAAGAATGACCTTGGCAAAAATAAAAATGAGAAGCTGGATAAGAAGATATTGGTGAATAAGAAGACTGTTGATGATGCTAAAAGCGTTCTGGTTCCAGATAAGATTGATGAACTGGAAAAATCTTTAATTCAAGAGAAGACGGAAACTATTGTTACAAACAGGTTTGCTGTTTTAAATGAAGATCCTGAAGAAATATGTATGGTAGAGCAGATCAAAGATCAGAAAAATATAGAAGAAGATTGTGGAATTAACAAAAATTGTTTGGATGCATCCAGTAATGCTACTAAAGTAAAGTTGGTCAAGGAGCTAAAATCACTTGGTCCTGTGGAGGTGGAACACAAGAAGAAAAAAAGGTATGATAGGTTGAACCCCAAAAGTGGGGAGAGATCAATTACACCTTTTTAATGTCATCCATTCTATTTTGGAATTGTAGGGGGGCTAGGAAGAAAGAAGCCTCCTTATATTTGAAGGAAATTGTAAGAGACCTTAGTATTTATTTTATTGGACTTATGGAAACAAAGTTGGCTAACATTGATAGGAAATTTATTGATTACTTCATGGGCAAGGACTGGGATTACTATCATTACCCTGCTATGGGTACTTCAGGAGGAATTATGGTTTTATGGAATAAAAAATATGGTATCATTTGATGTAAGGGAATCATCTTCACAACTTATTGTTGGTAGTCTTTCGATTCCTAATTTGGGAATATGGAAAATTGCCACAATTTATGGAAGCAGAAATTATAAGGAAAGGGAGAGTCTTTGGAAACAATTACAGGATTGCATGGAGGACACAATTCCTTCTATTATTGGAAGGGATTTCAACTGCATTTTGAACAAGGAAGAAAAGAGAGGTGGTAAAAGATTATTGCTCTCAAAAGGACCTAAAGATATGAAAAGTTTTATGGTAAATTCTGATTTTCATGACATAGGAAGTATAGGACCAAGATTCACTTGGTCTAATAATAAAGATGGAACTTCTCGTATTTGGGAAAGATTGGATAGATGCATTTTGAATTCAACGGCTATTCAAATACTTCCTTTGGAAACAATTAAGCATCTTGCTAGTAGCTTCAGATCACAGCCCCATTGTTCTAAATATGAAGGATAAAATTGGTGGTAAGGAGAAAGTGTTTAAGTTTGAAGACACTTGGAGGTCTTATCCAGCTGCAAAGAATATTGTTTATAACTCTTGGAAGAAGAAGGATTATGGTGATGAATATAGCATACTTCAAAGGAAGCTCAAACGTACTATGAAGGCTTTATTTTTCTGGAACAAAAATAAATGCAAGAATTTGAATGAAATAAAGGAATCATTGAAGAAAGAAATTCTTGATCTTCAAAATAGAGAAGCTAATGATGCCAACTGGAATACTAATGATCTTGTTTTGTTAAGGAACAAGATTCATGAATTGAATGTAACATTGAGAAGGCTTTCTACTTGGTGGAATCAAAGGGTTAAAGTAAAATGGCATGAAGAAGGTGATGCAAATAAAAGATTTTTTCACAACTTTGCTTCAGCAAGATATAATGGCAATCAGATAAATCAAATTAGAGATGAGTCTGATACAACTCAAGTGGAAGAAGATCAAATTGAAATGGTGTTTACAAAGTTTTTTGAGAAAAAATGGCAGCACAGGACATGTGAGCTGTCGGGTTGGCCTATCATTGAAGAAATCCAAAAGGTTCATGTGGAGGATTTGGCAATGCTTAATATGGAATTTTCATTTCAGGAATTACAGATTTCGGTTTTTCAACAAGGCAACAACAAGTCACCAGGTATTGATGGAGTAACTTCTTCTTTTTATAAAAGTTATTGGAGTATAGAGGGAGATGTGTTGTGGAATGCAGTTAACCATTTCTTCAAATCTGGTATCTTATCTAAAGGATGGAAAGATACTCTTATTACTTTGATCTCCAAAGTGAAATATCCGTTGATTCCATCAAACTATAGGCCTATTAGCTTGTGCCAAACCAATTATAAAATTGTGGCTACCATGTTAGTAAACAGATTGAAGAGGATTATTAACAAGATGGTGTATGAAGAACAAGCTGCATTTATTCCTGGTAGATCCATTTCAGAGCATTGTTTATTGGCTCATGAAATTTTTCATAAGTTCAGATTGTCCAAGAATAAAAAGGGGTTGATGGCTATTAAATTGGATATGGAGCAGGCTTATGATAGTATGGGATGGTCAACTCTTCACCAAGTGCTTGAATGGTACGGTTTTCCCACTTCTTTTTCTAACTGCATAATGGAATGTGTTGTAGATACAAGGTTTTCTATTATTATCAATGGGAAGAAATCTAATTGGATTTGTGCTAAAAGTGGATTTCGTCAAGGATGTCCTCTATCTCCTTATCTTTTCATATTATGCTCTCAACTATTATCAAATTCTTTGGAACAAAGGGGGAAGGACCTTGGTATCTGTATTTCAGCAAGAGGACCTAAAATTTCACATCTTCTCTATGCGGATGATGTGTTGATCTTAGCACATGTCTCTATCATTTTAGCTAAAAAAGTGAAGAAGATCGTGGAGGAGTTCTGCAATTGGACAGGTCAAAGAGCTAATGTCAACAAATCTCAAATCTTGTTTGGCAAAATGGTGAATTATCCTTTGAAGAAGAAGATTACCAAAATTATTGGGTTCAAGGAGATTAAGGAGATGAAATATTTAGGAATCAAGATCTCACTTAGAAGAAGCAAAATTACAGATTTTCAAGACCTCTTGAGCATGGTAATGGACAAACTAAACTCTTGGAGTAAAAAGTCATTATCTATGGGAGGTAAAATTACTCTCATTGAATCTTCTTTACTTTCTATGCCCAATTTCTTAATCACTAACTCTTTAGTACCTAAAAGAGTTTTATATGAGATTGAAAAACTTTGTAGAAGTTTTTTATGGCATAAGAATGATGGAATCAAAGGAATGCATTATGTTGGTTGGAATGAAATCTGTAAACCGAAATGTTTGGGTGGATTGGGTTTACAATCTCCTTTATTGAGAATTGGATCTTTGAGATCTAGCTTGGCTTGGAATTTCATTCAAAAACAGGATTCTCTTTTACACAAAACTTTAACTTCTAAATATGGAGATATTATGAGTGATGATCATAAAGTTATCTCTTCCTCCGCTTGGAAGATCTTACGGGATGGGGCAAAAAATTTGAAGAATGTTATTAGATGGAAGGTGGGAAAAGGAAATAAAATTAGTATTTTAAATGATGCTTGGTTGTTAGATAAAAGCATCAATAGATGGCCAACTTATGTGGATTGTATTGCTCTCGAAGGGAAGCATATTCAGCAGCTTCTACTTACGAATGGTAACTGGAATTCTGATATGCTTGGTATGGCTTTCCATCCAGAACTAATTGCTTTGATGGTTCAAGTCCAAATCAGAATTACTGATGAGGAAAAGATGGAGTTAATGAAATGGTGTTCGGGGAAGACTGTTGCTGCACTGGTATATGAACAAATTCTGATTGACAATTTTAATTTCTCTGATGTTGATTATTTCAAATGGCTGTGGAAGCTCAAACTATATAAGAAGGTAGAAATCTTTTGGTGGAGGCTTGGAAAGGCTGCTATTCCCACAAATCTTTACCTTAAGAATCATAGAATCTCACTTATTGATGGGTGTGAGAGAGGGTGTCAAGCGGTGGAGTCTTATGAGCATATTATGGTTCATTGCAAACATATGGTGGAGATCATTATGAAGATCCGAGATTTGGGTATTATGATTCATGTTTTTAACTCCTTGGATGAATGTCTTATTGGTCTTAAGAAGCTTTCTATTTCCAATCCTGGGATTGCAAAAGCTTATTGTTCGGTTATATATCTCTCATGGAAAAACAGGAATTATGTGAAACATGGTAAAGAAGCTATTCCTCTGTCCATGGTTGCTTCAAATGCTTTGTATCTAGCTGTTTCAAAGTCTTCTCCTTATCTTTCTAGCTGGGATACTAACCTCCTTAGGGAGTCTTCAAACACTTGGTGCCCTCCACCGAAAGATTGGATTAAGATCAATCTTGATGCATCTCTACTTACTTCCTACCTTGGAGGCATTGGTGGGGTCTTTAGAGATCATAGAGGACGGTTAATTTCTGCTTTTGGCAAGAAGAAAATCCATTGGGATGTCACACAACTTGAATTGGAAGCAATAATCACGTTAAAGAACTTTCTTCAAAATTGGATGTTGGAGTGCAAAGGGATGATCATTGAAAGTGACAATGTCAACATTATACGTTTTATTCAAAAGTTTCTTAAGAAGAATAATTGGCCTCTTGGAGATGCTAATGAGGTAACATTCCTTAATGATTTTAATAAAGTTGTTTTCCATCATGCCAATAGAACTTGTAATAAAGTAGCTAATTGTTGTGCTACTATGGCTTTGGAAAATAATTTTTTCTTTGATAGTTTTTCTTTTGATAGTATCCCTTCCAATTTGATGTGTTTGATCAAGATGGAATGTGATACTTTGAATAATTGTATGTAGTTCTTTGTTCTTTTTTTCTTAATGCAATTGTTGCAAATTTCAAAAAAAAAAAAAAAATAGAGTAAAGTTGTATTCTACCTATGACAAGGGCAACCTATTTTCTCAAATGAGAGATTCCCTATATATATATATATATATATATATATATATATATATATATATATATATATATATATATATAATATATATATATATATTAAATTCTTTTATTTATTCACAATTATAGATTGGGCGCACCCCATGTTATCAAAAGCTAACACCAAGTAGGTGGGACATTTAAGTATGAATATCTCCTCTAATGATTGGAAAATAAAGAGAGGGAGTTAGGGTTGGCTTTAATAACCAAGACCATGTTAGCCACATAAACAAAATTAGGGAGAGAAAAATTAGATAGAATTTCATAAAGAATTGAAATATTGGCTTTGATAACCCAGGCAACATTCACTATATGAATGAAACTGGGAGCATAATTACAACAAAATTTATATATGAATGAAATTTATCTATGGAGAGTGGATCAACATTACCACTCCCAACTAACGTAGGTTAGTATGGACCCACTATCACATCTCAAAATGTGGTTTGAATTACTGGCCTTGATATCCCATACCATACTTGGGGGCGACAAATGAAGCTGGATAAGAACAAATCCCCACAAAAGGGTGGATGAATCAAATGTTTTATGCATTGGCACCAATTTGATTGTTGTGCACAAACATAAGCATAAACATCCCTATGGTGTATTAGTTTATCTCCTTCAAAAAGATCTTAAACTCTTCGTAACGAACAACACGTGGTAGAGGACAAATTGTCATGGCTGCACCGACTTTTGAAAAATAAGAGGGATCCTTTCAGGAGGTATATATATAGAAGGATATTTGCAGGAGGAAGGAAGGCTCCTCCTACGAAGTGCTAAACTTAGGCATATAACTTTTTTAAGTATTGCATGTTGATGACAGGCATAGGATGAACACTATTTACATTAACTAATAGGTAAGTACCACCTTCATAGACATGCTCTACAACGAAGGGCATTCCAAAATAGACTCAAAATTACCACTTTAATGATGGTGTGAAATGATAGGCCTACATAGAATAACAACTAAGTTGCCAACTCAGAAAGCATGGGCTCGAATAAGGTGATCATGTGATCACGCCATACGGGCCTAGTATAGTTTACGGTTCTGATGAGTTTATAAATAAAGTTCTTTTAAATCATCAAGCTCTTCCAACCATAGTCTGGCATGATCTTCATGAGAAATATTATGACTATTTATCATACATATTGAGGGAAGCTTAACCTCAAGTGGGAGGACTACTTTAACCTCGAAAGCCAAAGCATATAGGGTAGTCTGGGTAGGACTATGGTATGTAGTTCTATAGGCCCATAATGCCTTAGGTAACTTATAATGCCATTCTAGTTTATTTTCAATAAGGATTTTCCTTATCAATTGCATGAGGGTTTTATTAAATACCTCCATCAAGCCATTATCTTTAGGGTAGTAGATCGAGAAGTGTCGTCAATTAATATTATGGTGAAGTGAAAATCTAGCTGTCTTACTGCTTCTAAATTATGGGTCGTTATTAGAAATGATATGATGCAGAACACCAAAGTAGTAAATAATGTGATCAAGGAAGAAATGCATCACATCTTCTGATTTTATTTCCTTAAGTAGGATAGCTTCTTCACACTTAGAGAAGTAATCAGTGGCAACCAAAATGAACCTATGATCCTTATAGGAAGGAGGGTCGATAGGACCCACTACATTCATGCCCCAACCTTCAACAGGCTAAGAAGAGACTATAGGGTGTAATGGATTAAGGGGTTGGTGAATCACCGTGCTATAAATCTTGCACCATTTGCACTTTCTAGTGTGCTCTATATAATCTCAGATCATAGTCAACCAATAATAACCAAGGCATTTAATTCTGACTTTCATTTTTTGTTCAGACTAATGAGCTCCCCAAAGCTTTTCATATATCTTATTCATGTCTTTACTAGCCTCCTCATTATTATGGCAATGTTGCAATATTTGGTCGAAAGAGCATTGATACAGAGTATTGTTTACGTAGGTAAATGATAAAGCTCTCTTTCTAATCTATGCAATGAGAGAGCAATCATATCGAAGCCTGTCATGCTTTAAATACTCAATGAAAGGATCTCTTTGATCTGACTCTTCTTCAATTATAGACACCATGGTGGTCTGATCCGGAGAAGACAAGTCTGTGGGGTATAGGGCTTGACGATATTGGACAATAATAGAGAACAGATTGCTAGTAGAGTCAGCCAATTCCTTTGCTAACTTGACCAATGCATCTTCCTTACTATTTGTATATCAAGGGATTTTAGCCAAAGTTACTTCAAGAAATAGGCACAAGAGCTCCAATGCTTTGTTGTGATAGGGCAAGAGCTCAGGCTTAAGTACTATATAGACTCCTACTACTTAAATTATAATTACTTGGGAGTCTCCAATGATTTTAATCCATATTATATTCATCTGAATGGCCAACTCTAGTCCTAAAATTAGAGTTTTATATTTAGCTTCATTATTAGTATGAGGTTCTAAAAGACTGTAGAAGTAACAAAGAGTATAACCTTCATGGATACAAAAATAAGGCCCAAACCTACCCTAACAATGGGAGTTTAATTTGGAAATAGATCTTTAACAGATGATGCACCATCAAAGTAGATCTCCCAAGTAGGGGAATTCTGTTCATCCATAATTATGATTAATTCATCGGGTAGGTCATCATTGAGCAGGGAATCTATCAGGATCGGATGAGCAGCAAGAAAGCTAGCTAGAGCCTATCCATTGATGGCCTACTGAGGGACAAAAGTAATGTCAAACTATAATAGGATCATAGACCAACATGCTAGATGACCTGAGAGTGTCAGACAAGTTATCAAATACTGGAGAGGGTTGACTTAAGAGATCATGCTAATCTTATGCGAAAGTATATAATGTCTAAGCTTATATATTGAGAAGATCAAAGTCAAACATTGCTTTTCCATTATTGTATACTTAAGCTATATATGTATTAATCATCTATTGAGATAGTACAAGCCATTTTTCTTGCCTTCCTCATTCTCTTGAGCCAACAGGGCACCCAGGGATTCATCTAGGGCCGTAGTATAAAGAATTAATGGCCTACTTGGGATGGGTGCAACTAAAATAGGGGTGTTCATCAGGTAGCACTTTAAACTATCAAAGACCTCCTTATAATGCTCATCCTAATAAAAACGGGCATCCTTCTTTATAAGAGCAACAATGGGATGAAATCTACCAGAAAGATTGGACATAAATCTATGTAAGAAAGCAAGCTTACCCAAGAATGATCTCAACTGGGTAAGACTTTTAAGATGTTTCAAATCCACTATGGCTTTGATCGTGGATTGATCAAATTCAATACCACAATAGCGAACTATATACCCTAAGAACTTTTTTGCCCTAACACCAAAAATGTACTTTAAAGGGTTCATCTTCAAATTAAACTAGCACATGCGTTCAAAAATGATTCTTAGATCTCAAAGATGATATCTACGGACCTTGCTCTTAACCATTAAATCATCCACATAACATTCAACTCGCACATGTATCATCTAATCAAAGATAATAGTCACTTTGATAGGTGGCCTTGACATTCTTGAGACTGAAGGGCATCACCTTGTAATAAAATACACATATAGGTGTACAAAATACAGTAAACTTCTCATACTCAGGGTCCATCTTTATCTGATTATAACCAAATGAACCATCCATGAACGAGAAGAAGCTATGGTATGATCCTTTATCAACCATATGCTCGGGGATAGGAAGAGGAAAATTGTCCCTAGGATATGCCTTATTTAAATCACAGAAGTTAATGTAGACACGAATATATTCGCTTTTCTTCCAAACTAGAATTATTTTGGCAAGCCACATGGGATACTTCTCTTCTCGAATGAATCCTGCTTCTTTAAGCTTCTTAGTTTTAGCAATCACCTATTATTTAATCACCAACCTCATTCTACGAGGGGATTGCTTAACAGGGACTGCATTGGGCTTAATGGCCAACTTATGGACTACTACTTCTAGGTTTAGGCATGATATTTTGGCGTAATTCTAGTTAAAGCAATCCTTAAGTTGAGAAAATAACTTGATATACTCTTGAACTTCTGAATAAGATAGCAAAGCACTATGAAATGTAGGCCTAGAATATGATTCAGTGCCTATGTTTACCTACTCAGCTCGTCAACAAAAGAGGTGGTTCCATCTTTGAACTCTCATGGAGCATCAAGGACCCTGTCCTCAATATCATCCGAGTCTTCTTCATCAGTAAGAGGAATAACTAGATAAGAATGAGAGAAAACATAAATACTGGTATGATTAGGCTGACTCTGCCCCATATAACCCACACCCTCTAGGGTTTGAGGGAGATCAGCTCACCAGACACGGGCTTGCTGTAGAGCTCATTCATCAAACCATGTTAAAGGAATTACTCCCCACTCTATATAGCCATCTATAATAATGGAAAAGTAATAAAGAACACTTCTAACCTCTATATCCATAGCGGTCTCCATTAGACATTGACTCCCAGGATCCAGTGAGACACATATACTATAAGATAAAGCGGCACACTCCCTAGACCATGTTGGCTTAAATGACAAGTATAGTAGAGGTATAGAGTGTTTTCCAGTATGCAGCGAGCTACTAGAATTAGTGGAAGGAGGGTCAAAAGATTTTTTGATGAGAATTCTCAGCTCTTATTCTGCACATCTAATGGGGAATAGGTTATCTGCTAGTAGTATGACATTGAAAGTACCCTTCCTCATCTAAGCTACTGTCAACAACCAATCAATCCTCAGGTATCAAGTACCTACAAAAGGTAGGAAGTGAAAAATAACCAGCAGAATCTAGAGGTGATGAGGGGACTAAATGATGAAGGACATTGATCATCTCTTCATCTGAAGAGTTAGAATTAACTATCAAAGAAGAAGTGTAAAGGTGCGAGGGAGGAGGAATTCGAGTGTCATAGTTTCACGGTCCATGGGCCGACTCTCTACCTCTATTTGTACCTCAGCCTCTCCTACCTCTGCTAGGGGAAAAATCATGCCAAACTATAGACTGAAAGGAGATCTATCAGGATATACAATGGAAACACCTGCCTCAATACTAACCTATGATGGACCCTATACTGGAAATTATATAGGACCCTATGTAGGTGACTATATAAGACCCTATATAATACTAGTGAGTATCACTGGTGACTAGGCAGGGGGGTCTATGAGTCTTCTGTGGTATATAATACTTGGCATCATCATAAATAGAGACCTTATGTATGGAAAGGACTGGGTATTTCTAGGAATTGAATACTCAACAACATTCCTCATGTACTTTTTACTTTGTTGTAAGGTAGAGGGCATCATTACATACTTCTGCATCCAAGGCCTTCTTAAGAGAGCAATGTATGAACTATCAGCCTCGATCACATGAAACTTTTTCTCAATTAGGAAATTTCCAAACTTTAAAGGTAGGGTAATAAACCCTAGAGTATGCTGGCCTTAATCATTGAAACCTTTCAATATATTCTTATCGAAAGTGAGCTTCAGATAGCCTTGGGAGAGGCCCTTTAAAATTTCAAAGTAAGGATATTGACGGAATTTACTTGTCAATGACGATCCTGTTCAACTCATAATTATTGACTTCAACAGTGATATAAAGGGTATGATTGTGCTTAGAAGTCTCCAAAAGAATATCACTATTTGAAAATGTAATGCATGGTATCTCTCTTAAATGACATGCATCTCGAATGGTATTATAAGCAAAGAAAGTTTAATTGGACTCTGGTTAGAGTAGGGCTTTCACCAGAGTCTTTTTCAAGTCAGGGACATCATTAAAGTGTTATAGATACTAAGAATAGAAGAAATTTTTGTTATATGAGCCAACAAATTATAATCAACATCGAGCTGAGGGACTTACCCTTTCTCCTTAGATTGATGTTGGGAGGACAGGGCAGGATCATCCTGCTGGGTAATAATATTTTTATCTTTTTCTTTTGTATTTTTAACCATCTGAGGTGGAAGGAACTCCCCTTAATACAAGTGAACTTCTTGTATTGAGTCATCCTCGATAGGAGATTCACTTGGCTCAGTAGTAATGGTTTGTGCTCGCTCTAAGAAGAACGCCTGGAGTGGATTCTAATATTCATCTTCTGAATCCATGTAACAACCATCCTCTAAGATAGTAAGGACTGGTTCTTCTTTCCACTTAGACTCATTTTCCTATACAAGATCTTTTATATTGCATGAAGTACATAAAATACGAAAATAGTGAGTATTATAAGAAATAGAAGTAACGTAGTAGGAGTAATAGACCAAAAAAAGCCAGAATCACCTTCCTCTATTATTTCATCAAAAATCAAAAGGAGAATGAAATCCTTTAGCGTAAGCGTTAAAAGGAGCCCCATCTTCCCTTCTAAGGTTACAACAAGCTTTTTCTTTTTATATATCTATTTATTACATAAATTAGAAGAAGAAATGTGCTCATTAAGCACTAATAAAAGAAGAAGGAGAAAAAGGTGCTAGCATAATAACTAGGGTGGAAACTATCGACATGGCTTGGGAAGGACTCCTCTAAACTGCCTCTAAACTCTAAATTACCTTCTCAATAAACTATTTTATCTTTTGAGAGATATCTAGCTACCAATCTCCCTCAGAACCTTTAGATGATCTACTACTACTGCCCTAACTATCACTGCGGTTAGAACAAGGAATCACCTAAACTATCTGAGTGGTTTTGCCCAAGGGGTACACTAATTCACTATCCTGCACATGTATCTTCCCATTGGCCATGAGCCTCTTAAATTGTCCCTTGAATATATAGTAGTCCTCTATAACATGCCCAATATGTCTGTGAAAGGGATAATAGAGTGGATGGCTTATCTATCCCTCCTCCTCCACTCTACTTTTATTCGAGAATATTAAGATGTTTTTATTTATAAGGAATTTGAAGACATTTTTCACAATTTATCTTTTAAATGGATATTTCTTATTAGGCCTATCCTGTAGGTACTGCTGGCTCTCTGAGTCCTAAGAGAGGGTCTAGGCTACACAACTAACTGACCCGATGAGTATGACTACTATATAGGTACTAAACTGACTGTAGGTTTCTTGCACTTATCTAGTGTCGCATAGGTACTGTGTGCCTCCACTTTCCTTGGAGGAGGTACCACTAAAGACTCCATCCACTAAGGTTTATGCAAAGGTTGACTATTAACCTTAAGAGGGATTACATCGGGTATTTTTCCTTCAAGCTAATAACCTTCATCAACATGTTATAAAAGGTTTTAATATTGAAACCATCAAGTAGGGTGCTATGGGACTATCTATATTCTGTTGTAAATCTAAGTTTATCGATTAGACTTTTGATGATAGTAAATATTCATAATTGACTGAGACTGCCTTGCCTATTAACTTTTTAGGTCCATAAGATCGAGTGCAACTCAAGCGAGCTCAAGATTGGGTAGATTTAGTTTGAGTCAGTTTGTAATTTTTCCTTTCTTGAGTCCATTATAAAATTGGTTCTTTGATACTAAGCAACCTTGTACACACACACTTGAGTGTTTTTCTGTTGTTTTCTATTTTGAGTACATCATCCTAGATTATGTTCATATCGGCCAGGATGATCCGACTAAAAATAGAAACCCTAATTAAGGCATCCTGGTTAAGACAACCGTCATTAAGCACATAGTCCTGGACGATCCATGTATCGGCCAGGATGATAGGCTCAAATAAGAAAGAATCAGTCGTCAGATCTATTTAGGTAAGATTTATTTTTGAACATCAGCCCCGACCAATCCATTACATCGGCCTGGACGATTTAACAAAATTATGCCTAAATTAATCTAGTAATTAAGGAGAGAAATTAAGGCTTGATTGATACGATCACATCATTTTGGACGATCACAGGATCATCAAGGATGATCAGTTCAAAAATCCTTGGTTGCTCCTAGACGATCAACATCGGCCAGCTCTTATTTAGAACGATGATCTAGACAATTTTTCTTGGTTTTGAACTAATCATGCGGGACGATCGTGCGATCAGCTTAGACGATCAAGCTAATTTTGGATTGTCTAGACCTCCTTTTCAGAGCGATTGTCTTACCGATAATCTGTTATTTAAACAAATCATACAGGATGATATGTTATCGTCCTGGATAATATGAACAAATTTCTCCTATTTGTCCCATATCATCCCAGCTGATTATGCTTAAATTGCACTGATCATACAGGATGATATTTATATCATCCTTGACGATAAAGTCAGCAAGTTGTAATTAATGAGCTATTCTAAAGCTCTTCTATTTAAGAGCTCTTGTTCTTCACTTTGTAACATATTTTGCTGCTGTCTTAATCTGAGAGAGCCAAGAGGAGAGGGAGAGAGAGAGCAACTTGTGATGGGGAGTTTGTGAGACAGATTCATAAAGGTTGCCCCAAGCAAGATTCCAAGGTATCTTCTCCAGTCTTCGTCCTTCATCCTTGGGGGTTCAAGGGAGGTCTGTTAACCTCATTTTTGTATGAGGTCACTTGGACTAATCCAGATCATAAATCAATTGAATTTCCAGTCAATCAAATCCAAAATCTAATCCAAATCAAGAATTTCAAACCAAAATTCAGTGCTAAAAGGCCAATTCCTAAAGGCCTTTTTCAGCAAATTTTCAAACACTTCAAAAACCCAGTCAAATTACCTCCGATTCAGAGTCTTTCAGTTGCATACTGATGGGACATGTCTATGGAAGAAACCATCCAAATTTGATCCCATTTCGAGGTCTCTAACCTCAAAAACTAAATTAAAACCCAAAGGTTGTAAAACCTTTAAATATTTACATCCTATGCCACTGGACCTGTCACATAGAAGATTCTGGTCTTAGAGCCTTCACTAAAGCCTTAAATCACTTCCAGACCATTAATCATGATATGGTGATCAATAAACTGTATTTTTCTGGACTCATTTCAGTCCCTAGTCATCATGAGCCCAAAATGACCAAAATACCCCTATGGGGCTCAAATTGTGATTTCAAACCAAACGACCTCCAAATTGAATGCAACCACCTCCAGCAAGTTTCAAATGTCAAACCAAACTTGTTGGACCCATTTCCAAACTTTGGTTCAACCTGGTTGACCAAGTCAACCTAGTTGACCTAAGAGGCCCATTAAGGGCCCAAATGGGTGTTTTGACCTAATTGATTTCCTTGAACGTTCAAAACACATTCAACAAACTCAAAACCATATTTCAAACTTGTTGAGCCCAAATTTGGACCCTTGACCCAACCAATAGTTGACCAAGTCAACTAAGCCATGGTTGGTCAAATTTGACCGATATGAACCGATTCAATACATTCAATTAAATCAACACATCCAATCAAACCTCTATCAAGCCATCTATATTCTAAATTGATTCAAATTCATGCTCAAAACATATCTCAATCATTGATCGATTAAACTCGAGTCAAGTTCGAGCAAGTCCACATATGGGTTTTAATTCTCATACTCTTAATTAAATATACATGCATCTTCATTCAGTCCATCAATATTCCATTCAAACAGCCATTTTTTAATCTTCCATGCCACCTCAGCTGTACACTTGGCCGTTGACTGGTCAAACCATTCAACAAATGGTAAAAAAAACCCATTAAATGGCCAAACCTCTTGCTTAAGCCCAATCCCTCTTGATTCAAAAAACTCCAGCCATTCAAACATCACTCTAGAACCTTCCTAAGCTCGATCCCATCCCTTTGATCAAGATCCAACAGCTCATATCATCCCCACATGCTCTACTAAGGACAAAGATACCTTTCCATCTAGGAGGTCCTTGTGTCCTTTTGATTCTCTGCTCCTAACAACCCATGGCCACAAGGAAGCATCCAAGCAACCCACCAAACACATATGAGCCATCCAATGAGCCCTGGGCTGTTTGAATTGGCCAAAAAGACTCAAAATGAGCGACATTCGAATCTCTCCCCTATCTCTCCATTCAAACCCTATCAAAGCTTAAACTCTTTTCTATTGAGCATTCCAGACACCAATACCTATATTCCAAGCTCGATCCAATCGGTCAAAGCTCGCCGGCGGTCGGATTCCGACGAGCTTAAGAAAAACTCCGTCCAAGCTAGTTTGTGGCTAATCCAAGCGTCATTAGCTCAAGGATTCTTCTACAAAATGGAGCGTGGACAGTCAACAAATGCAACAATTCAATAAACGGGTGAAACCGTCCATTGAATGAGGTATAATCTCAAACCCTAGTGTAGCGCACTTAGGTTAAATAACTTTTGATACAACAAATATTAGGCTATTAAAATATATCCCCATAATTTCTGCTCATATCATGACTCTACACTAAAATTTCATTGATTTTCATAAACTGAGTCGAGAAAATGAGCCAAAAAATGCTTCTAGGTCGTATTCGTCGTCTGGTTCAAGCGTGCGAATTTCTGGACCGTTGATCTCTCGATCAATGGTCTGGATAAAGCCATTCCACGGCAAAATCAGACCATGTAGTTGGTTTCTTGCTCGATCCACCGCCCGACTACATCTGGACCACCCGTCTAGACCACGGGATTACATGACCACCGTCTGATCACACTTAAACGAGATCAAACAATGGGATCTACTCTTCACCATCGGATCAAACCCTCGAAGATCTGACGACTGTAGCGGGATGCCGCGTTGGATTAGTAAATGGGGCCCATATGACCGCCGTCGCCAATCATTGGCACTGCCGCATTTTCTGTTCGAGTGAGTGCGAGGTTGCCACGTGGCATTTGTACCGCTAGACACTAGGAATGATTTAAAAAAAAGATTTTTTTAAATCACTTTTAGTTTAAAAAAATTATAAAATTAATTTTAAATTATAAATAATATATATTCATTTTATATTAATATTTCCAGAAAATTAAATTATTTTTAATTTAAATTTAAAATTTGAATTAATTTGAAATATTTATTATATTTTAAATATTTGATTATTTTAGATTAATAATCAATTAACATTTATTAAATATCAACTTTAACTTAAACCATTTCAAGAATTTAAAATTTAATATTATTTTAATATAATCAGAAAAAAAATTTATTTAAATACTTAGTTTTAAAATAAAGTTAATTTAAAATGCATTTTTTTATATACTTAAATGTTTAATCAACCTTTAATTAAACTTAAAGTAAATTTTGATTTCAAAGTTCAGTGGATCTCTCAATTAAAAAAAATTTATTCTGATAATATTTTGATCATTTTATTTTTAAAACATATATATGTATATATGGGTATATATATATTAGTATATATACTTGTGTATTTTAAACTCTATTTTAAATATATATATATATATATATATATATATATATATATATATATATATATATATGTATTTTAATCTTGAAAATTTGAGGGATCCCTTTGAAGTTTTAAGTATAGATTAAATGTTTGAATAGAAATCATTGGGGAATGATTAGTGAATGATTATATTCTAATTATTCACTAATCAAAAATTTGTCATTTGAATTAATGTCAGCATTTGCATGTTTAGGTTGTGCACACACCACTTAGATTTAGGCTCTCCTAGATTTAGGATTTGTTTGATATGATTACATGCTATGGATGTTAGTTTAAAGGGTTAGTGAGAATAATTGATTCAAA
Organism: Dendrobium nobile; assembly: GCA_022539455.1. Lineage (NCBI taxonomy): Eukaryota > Viridiplantae > Streptophyta > Magnoliopsida > Asparagales > Orchidaceae > Dendrobium > Dendrobium nobile. Next base: position 15,154,920 of record CM039718.1, on the reverse strand, counting down.
CCTATAACTTAGGGACATTAAGGACAATAATTAAGGACTTATTTGTAGAAAACTTAGAATATTCCCGATAATTAGGATTCACCTCCTATTGACTCAAAACTTTGAACACTTGAACTTAGTGACATGTACAGCCACTAGAAAAAGTTTCACTGATTTTAGAAATCATTAAGCCCCTTAATCGAATTTCCTAAGTCTAAACCCTTAATTAAGCTTTAAACATTCTGGAAAATACAATAAATTAAATTTAAATCCAAAAAATATGTATAACCCCTCTAACTGACCAGTTCTGAATCCTCAACCAAAGAAAAATAAAACAAAAATTATTTGACAGCAAACTTAGGCTTAAGTTAATTTTAAGAGAAATTGAATATTTAATTGATATAATTAATTAATAATTATTAAAAATTCCAAAAATTTCCCAAACACTTGGGAATCTCTCCTTAGGTCATTCCTGACCTTTGGAGCTAATTTCAAGGAGTTGGGATCTCATTTGGAGCAAAATCACAAAAAAGTCCTTTAATTAAACAATTTTGAAAATTCTAATAAATACATAAACTTCAAACCCTCATAACTAATTAAGGAAAAATCCAAATCGACCAAACTCACTTGCATTCAACTCATAATAATGTCTAATATTTATTTAAAATATTAAACTTCCAGAAAAACATCAAATTCAAAAAGTCAACTTTTTGGTCAACTCTAAGTCAAAACTAGTTCAAGACTTCAAACCCTCATAATAAAATGTAGAAAAATTTGATTTCAGCGTACTTACCTTCTAATGGATCGTATTAAGGTCTAGTATTTTAATAAAATGCTAACTTTTAGTAAAACACTTTTTATCAAAAATTCAACTTTTGACCCTTTAATTAAATGATTAAAATATTCCAAAAATTCATAAAAATCAAAATCGCTCTAAAACTCCAGAAAATATTAGTTTAATGCTTAAAACACTCAACAAATCTTTTAAAACACAACAAACATCTTAAAGATGAAGTTTATTGGTTGGACTACTCCGGGCTGCGGTGCTAAGTGTCCTAAGGAGGGTGGTTCCTCGAGCCTGGTGGCACAACGCCATGAATGGATTCTAAGGGGTGTTAAACCTTAAAATAGATTAATTATTAATTACTAAACCTTTTAAAATTTCTAATTTAGTCACATTAATTTGGTTTATTGGCTAGACTACTCCGGGCTGCGGGGCTAAGTGTCCTAAGGAGGCTAGTTCCTCGAGCCTGGTGGCACAACGCCACGAATCGATTAATGGCAAACTCAAATTAATCAAACTTTAAAAATCAGTAATCAAATACTTTTAATTAAAGTTCATTAACTTTCAAACCTTAATCAAATCAAATCACTTAATTATATCGGGTACCACTGGGTAACCCAGGCCTACGAGGCTATTTACTTAGCCTCAAGGAAGATGAAATAAACTTCACGGCCTCGGTGTGAAACAAAGGTGGTTTCTAACAAATAATTAATAATTAATTTTAAAAAGATTCAAAATATTAATATTTAAACTCTAATTAAATTCCCTTAAAACTTTCAACCAATCAAACCTTAAATAACTTTAACTAATAATCCTATTTAGCACATATCAAAACCACACGACCTACCCCACACACTTTTGATGGTTTGCTAGGATCATCGACTCTAGTTTTAGGATAGGCCGGTGTTTTCCTTTCCGCAGTTGTGTGCCGTGTTTTTCGAGTTTTCGCTGCATGCTGTTTGCTAGTATAGAACTGATGTGTTTATTTACTTACTTCTCGCACTTTGTAATTGATTGTGTGTTAGATTTACCCCTAGGTTAAGGATGAATTATACTTGTGCAATCTTATGCAGGTGGCCATGCTCATACAAGGAGCTGAAATTAAAGGGGGCAATTAATAAAAAAAAAACATATACTCTTTGCACAGGTGCTTTAGAAGACGCTTAAGACCCCCTTTAAATAATAAGAGCATGGCCAAGCGTGGCTAAAAATTGCATTTCAAAATTTCTTATAATAACTGCTTGGGATTGTTTATATAACTGTTAATTATTAGGATAACCCTGTAGGATCGAGTCTAGATTTTTTTATTTGAATTAATATAAATTTAAATTTGATAAGGTTGTAAATTCTTTAAAATGATTGGAGATTGGGATATAAATATCCAATTTGAATTCCAAAGAGCTGAAGACATCCTTAAAGGGGAGAGTCTTCCGCCATTTGGAAGTCAAATTAGGATGCTTTTCAAATATCCAAAGAGAAAAGATAACACCCCGATCAAGGGGGAGTTTCTTTTCATTTGGATATCCGAAACTGACGAATCAAGATGTTCGTGAGAAGACGAAGAAATGAATAACGAGAAGAATCCCAAATCTCAAAGTCATTTGATTTAGGATTAGAAATTCGGGTTGTAGTCAGTGGTGACCGGCTACTTTACTTTCTTGCAATTCTGTGATGTAATAATAAGTGGCACTTGCCTACGGACATTCAATTTGATATATTTAATTTAATTGATTTATTTAATTGATTACGCATTAGAACTCCTATTTTTCTAGTCTTTTTATTTGCATGTCGTATTTGGTTTGACCTGGAATTCGAATTTAGGTTCTTAGGGGTTTGTCAAAATTTTTCTACCTTAACTAAATAAATAATTTTAAGATAAGATAGAAACTCTAAACAGTCCTAAGAAGTAAACTCGGACTCGCCGAGGGTTTTTCATGCATTCATATTATACTTTCTCAACCTTGTTAGGCATCTCCCCGCCTGCGGGTTCTAGCAGACCACCTGGCCTATAAGGGTGCCGATCTGTCAAGGGGATGTTATGCAATCTCTAGGGAAAAACCTATTTTTTAAGCCAAAATATTTTTAAACTGCTACATATCAATTTTGCATTCAATCGAGTCGATTAGCATGCATCGCATTAGTAACAAATTAAAAATTGAGTCTAATATTTAATTGTATTTTTTAGACATCAAATACCCAACATAAGTCTGAGGGGTCAATTAAGGATCTACTCTAGATGTCGACCCCATTCCTCTAAAATTTTCTAATTAATGTCCCTACCACTATACAAAAAGACCGGACTCATATTTTAAAATCGTTTAGGTGGTTTAGCTGGCTCCCCAATCCATGCCGGGGTAAGACCAAATCTGCACTGCATTAGCTAGGTTCGGGGCACTTTTAAATGCCCAATTTAGACTTAAGTTCTGAGGCTGGCTTGGGTCATAAGACCTCAACCTCCGAGAATCGAATCCCAAATTTCTAATAAAATTGATCACTTAAACATTAAATCACTTTCAATCAAATTCGAGCCCAATAATTAGGATAGGTTGGAGTGTTCTCTGAATTATTTCAGAATCTCAAAATGCTCCCTACTTCTCCTCCCTTGAATCTAAAAATAAGTGCTCAATATTGAACTAATCCCTATTCAATTCTAAACTTTACCTTCCTTTGATATCAATCTTCGAAATTCTTAAATAAAATTTGTATCGCTATTTTAATCGAGAGTGTTCGTAGGAAAATTTTCGATTTTCCTACAATGTAATTAACTACAAGGGCTTGCACTCGTAGGAGATTTGGAAACCCAGAACTGATTTTCAAAACCAATAATTTTTCAAAATCTCTAATTAATTTTCTTTTGGAAAATCAAACCCGACAATCATTATTGTCATTTTCGAACGATCCATAATAATCGATATCTTCTTTCTTTGGAGAGATATATCAATTATTATCGTGGTTTCGATTATGAAATTAATGATCTTTTATCCGAATTAGAATAATCAAACAATTGGTTACAGTCCATTTTGACCTTCCGAAGTCGAATGTAATTCTCCCTTTGAGTTTGACTATGATAATTTAGATATAATAATAATTCTGAAATTCGAACCCATTAGAGAACGATACGTTCATCTTTCAAGGTGATATATTGTTCATAACGACGTGTTCTATTTCAAAATTAAAAATTAAATATTCCCAAAGAAAATTAAATATTGTTCAAAACTATATATACTTAAATATATATATTTTTTAATCAAAACAAAAATGGCGACTCCACTGGGGACAATCTCTCTCTCCATCTTTAATAGCGGTATAAATTTTATTGTATCGGTAGTTTTGACTACCTTTCTCTCCGTTGGTCCCTCTCCCATTTCTTCCTTGGGTGAGTATGGCCAACTCAATTAAGACATGTTAAAAGAGAGGTGAGCGTAGGAATCCTCTGTCGAAGTCGGGCTTTGACATTTTGCCTCCAAGTTAATTGGTAGAGCAAAAGAGTCAAGAAAAATCCTTTTGTATATGTTGCAAACTTGCATGCGAGTAAATAACTAGCATGCTAAGTTTCACAATTTACAGAAAACTTTTCAATTTCAAAATCATAGTTTCAAATCCTTCAAGAAAATTTAATCTTTTCAAATCTTAATTGAGCCCCATATTATATCATTATGTATGAAATTGTAACTCTTATGATTTGATACATATGATAGAATATAGACTCCTTGCTCAAATTCAATTCTAGAATTTGAATCTTTCTGGTAAAGTCAAGTTTGACATTTCACTCTCGAACAGTTCGTCGGGGTGAAAGAGTCTGGTTGACTTGTTAAAATCTCCCTCTCTAAATTTTTGTTAACCTTTATGTTGAACACGAGTTTAGTATATTGAGTTTCAAAATAAAGAGGGATCATGCCAGATTTTCAAGCTTTCAAATTCTTTCTAAAATCATCCAACTTTAATCTTCGTTGTCGTATGTTTCATGCAATACCCTTTGCAGTTTAACATAGGCAATACAAATTCAAACCCTTGATCAAACCTAGATTTTGACATTTCACTCTAAGCTAGCAGTGTAGTGAACGAGTCAAGCCCAGGCCTCCCGATCTTTCCTTAATTTTTGTTAACCATTATGTTGAAAATAGAACTCAACATTTTGAGTTTCAAAAGTAAAGGAATATTGTTCAAACCGATTTCAACTATTGTTGCCATGTGTCTTCTGTAACATTCTGTTATAATTGAACACATGCAACACAATTTCAAAGTTCTTCAGTCAATTCTGGGCTTTGATATTTCACCCCAAAATCACTTGGTGGGATGAAAGAGTTGAGCCTAGTTTCTTAAGATCTTCAAATTACTTTTGTAAACCTATACATTCGAATAAAAATCAACGTGTTGAGTTTTAAAGTTCGAAGAAGATCTGTTCAATTTCAACCTCAAATTCCAATCCGATCTTAAGTCCAAATTCAATTTCAACACTAAACTCAAGTTTAACTTCAACCTTGAAATTAACTCTAATCTTGATTTTAAAGTCAAAATATGGGCTTTGACATTTCATCCCAAGTCGATTGGTGAAATGAAAGAGTCAAGCCCGATTTTTGGATTTTCATATCAATTTTGTGAACCTACATGATTTATTGAAACTCAGTGTATTGAGTCACAAAATTTGAAGGAGATCCACTCGACTTTAATCTGAGATTTAAATTCAAACTCAATGTCAAGCCAAATTCAATCTCAAATTTGAGTTCAAATTCAAACCCAAACTTTGACATTTTGCCCTAAATCAACTGGTGTAGCAAAAGAGTCAAGATCAACTCGTCAATTTTATGAACCACCGTGTTTGGTGTGAACTAAACACGATTGAGTTATAAAATTTTGAATAAAATCAATCAATCTTAAAATTCAAATTCAATTTCAAAAACACTAATTCAAATCATTTTCTTAATTCCAGGAAATCGAACACTCAAATGGCTAGGAAACTCGTCTTCTCACTGAATAAAGATGTGCCCGTAGAAGAAATTCTTAGTGGCAGTTCAATTCAGTATGAAATGGAATTTCAAGACCTCAAGATTTCAGTTAATGGAGAAAGAATCTTAGATCTGTCCGCTTGTATTTAAGGGAATTTCCCATTAGTAGAAGTTACTTTAGGGTCAGGAGCTGACTCCCCCATCTCTAAGTTGGAGGTCATTGTCACCCCTGTACCCACTGTACTCTCTACTCAGGAGGATCAAAATCAGAAGTCAAGAACGACAGAAGAGCTATCATCTCAGTCTGAGATTGGTTCAAGTTCTAGCACCCCTATCATCGATAGGAACAAGATGAAGAATTATCTTCGAAGAGCCAGAAAAAGGAATCTTATGGCTAGAAAGACCGCTGAATCGAAAGCCTTAGAGTGGACCGACTTCGAGGCCAATCGAGAACCCGTTCCTCCTTCTATGTACCCTCTCCTTGCACAAAGGAGGGAGGTTGTAGAGATGAGAGCATGATCTTCAATACACCTGCTTGACTACTACACAGAAAGGCTCAAGCAAGAAGGAATTGAGCAATCACCAACAATAGGCCATAGGCCCCCAACTGAGGGTTATGATCCATCCACTCTACTAGAACATGTTAAGGCGCGTTACTATACGTGTCCTACTATATCATTTGCAGAGGAGGAGGAGTAGCAACCACTCGGGGTGCCACTCTCTTAACTACTAGTCTAGTGGTAATTTGAGAGGAGAAATAATCTAAGTTTGTATCAGATAGTGATACCGTTGAAATCTAACTTTCAACGGGGTCCTATCACGATAAATCTTTTGATTAAAATATTATCGTATTTTCTAGGGACATTGTAGACCCTATAACAGTCTCTCTCTTCAAAGAGATTGTAGTAATTCAATTCCATGTTGACAAGGGTCTTGCCACCTAGACTTGCAACTTCTTAAGGGAATTTTCCAATTTCTCAAGTGTACTAGATTCAAATTTTCAAGATAGTTGATTCCTCCTTTTAGTAAAAATTGACCTCTATCTTAAGTCTTAAACAAGAGAGAGTTGTAGTTGACTCCGTCAAAGGTTTGAATGTCCCTCCCTCCCACCGCTTTCGTGGGTTGATTTAACATTTGGATTAAAATCTGCCTCAAACTTAAGTTGAATTCAGAAATGAAAATTTTATCAATATTCTAGCAATTTTCTATCTTAATAGGCAATTCTCGCAGGTCTAAAATTTGTTCATTGATTTTCAAAAGTCAAGTCGATACTTTTTCAAAAAGATTGGATGTGCTTTGAGGATTATTCTTCTTTGTATAAGAGAACGAATTTTCTTCTCTAATACTTGAGATATAATCTCAACATTCAAAATAAAAAAAAAAGATCAATCAATTTAAGGTATTTGAAGAAAGTTGAGCCTCTTCTCGAATTCAATTGAAATCAAAAGATGAGCGAATGCACTAAGAATAAAAAGATGCGCAAATACGCCAAGAATCAAGAAATGCACGAAGTGCATCAAGAGTCAAAAGATACGCATACTGCGTCACCGGAAAAAGAGAAGAAGAGTGAGATGGCTTCCTCCCTTTAAATCCTTAAATCTAAAAAATTCGATCACCATTAAATGCTTGACTTTGAAAATATTGAATCCAGATTATTACCATGCATGAATTATCTATCAGATAGAAAAATCTCTCATGCAAGAGAATTGAAAAGATCGAATTTCTCTCTTCAACTTAAACTCTTCAAAATTAATTTTAATTGAAAATTTATTTAAGGGAGACCCCAGTTTAGTTTCTATAAAACTTGGTCTGGGTCAACAAGATTGAAATCCTTCCAGATTTTGGTTGGAGTCGACTCTACTTTTCACTCTAATTGATAAATTTGTTCCCACATGTCGTTCCGACAGGGTCCAAATAGTTAGAGGAAATTTCTTAATAAAATGAACGAATCATCTTCTCCTGATAAAGAATTCAAATCCTGTCCTTGAGGAGTGTGTGAGCCCTTACATGTAGGGTTCTTTTCCTTTAAGGCCTTTTTAACAAAATTACACTCTACACTGGGTCCATGATTAACCCCATTAGAGGAGTATTTTGTAATGCTGGGAATTGCCGTTCAAGTTCAAGCGACGACTGAGCAGAGTGCCCGACTCCAATTTGAGGAGCTCGAGGTCTTACAAAGCTTTTTCTTTAAGGCTCCATAAAACTCAGAATCGTACAAAGCCTGGCTGGTTCAAGCCTGTGATAAGATAGCGCGACTTAGAACCTTCTAGGCAGGAGACTTGGTCCAGGTTCTTTGGATGCATATCTTAGCCTACCAAGAGATCGATGGAGGAGTTTGAACCAACACAAGCTGACTTTTTATCGTAGAGACGATCTTTGAGAAAAATTCAAACATTAAGTGATCAACCCTGAAGGATGCCACCCGATAATTTCAAACATCGGGGTGGCTCTTCAGGAAGTACCATGCGAGATGAGTGTCAAAACTAAATTAAATTCAAAACTCTTCAAACTTAAATTAACCAAAATCAAATTAATTTTCAAATTCAAACACATTCAAATTCAAAAATCAAATCAATTCAAATTCAAAATTATTCAAATCTCAAATTCTAAATTTCAAATCCGATCCTCTATGTGAAGCAAGTTTTCTTCACATGTGATCATCCAGACCCGGTTCTTTGTGTTGGGAAAGTTTCCTCTCCACAAGACCATCCTTTAGTGATGGAGTACGCCCTCTGTGGCACCATCCTAAATTCTAAATCTAGATCCGATCCTTTTTGGGAAGCAATGCTTCCTTCCCACGAGATCTTTCTAGCCTTCTTTTCCTTGAGGTTAGGTGTGAGTCCCAGAGCTTCCTTTCCTAAGGACTAGAATCACTAGTGGTGGAGTACGCCCTCTATGGCACCACCCTGGCATTTGACTTGGGGATTAGTAGTGGAGTACGCCCTTCGTGGCACCATTCTAATTCACACTCGCTAGTAGTGGAGTACGCCCTTCGTGGCACCACCCTAGTTTGCCAGTTTCGGTCCTCTGTGTGGAGCATATTTCCTCCCCATATGACCATTTGCTAGTGGTGGAGCAAGACCCTTGTGGCTCCATCCTAGCGTATAAAATCAAATTTCGGGTTAGATAGGTTTTGCCGAATCCTTAGAGTTTCGGGCAGACTATCTCCTTGGCTAGTTCTATTGAGTCTAGTAAATAGGTTGTTAAACCTAAGTTAATGTCCCAAGGCTACCAAGAGGGGGGGTGAATTGGTAGTTTAAAAATTTTAAACCCTCTTTAAATTTATGTTGAACCGAAATAAAAATTTTCTTTTAAGTTTTAGTAGAAAACGTTTTTCAACCACAGAGTTTTTAAAATCAAAAATAAAATATGGAAAAGTAAAAACAATAAAGTAAATGACACCAGATTTATAGTGGTTCGGTCTAAACCAGACCTACATCCACTCCCCAGAGGCACCCTCTGAGTATTGCACTAATACCAATAGTGACTCTCCTTTTGCACCCACAGCAAGGCGGAGAAGCCTTTACAAATACTCTTTTCACCACTACCCGGTGCGGCAGAGAACCGTCGTCCTTTTACACAATCCCCAGTGTTGGCAGAGAACCTTCCGTCCTTTCACACTCTCCTAGTGTGGGCAGAGAACCCTCCGTCTGTTCACACTCTCCAAGTGTAGGCAGCGAACCCTTCTGTCCTTTCACACTCTCCTAGTATGGGTAGAGAACCCTTCGGCTATTCACACTCTCCAAGTGTAGGCAGCGAACCCTTCGACTGTTCACACTCTCCAAGTGTAGGCAGCGAACCCTTCGGCTGTTCACACTCTCCAAGTGTGCAGCGAACTGGATCTCCTTGACAGATCTTCTCACAAGAAATCTAGAAGGAAGAAAGAAAAGAGTGAAGTAATCCCAATTCACAAGTAGAGATTCTTACCTTTGAACTCCAAGTGAAGCCTTCACGCTCCAGTGGTAGGAATCCTCCTTTGAATGCACTCTCACACTCTCTCCTTGGCTATTCTCTCAAGAGGCACGAAGATCAAATGACAAAAAGATTGGGTGGCAGTCTAATTTGGACTATTTATACAAAAGACAAGAAAAACCGCCCAAAAACTACAAGTATTCAATTTTGTACAATCGTGGATCGTCCCGTACGATCGTGGATCGTCCCGTACGATCGTGGATCGTCCCGTACGATCGTGGATCATCTTGGATGATATTACTTAAAAGCTTTGAAACGACCCTATTTGTATGTGTGCACGAAATGTCTTCGTACAAGCTGATCGTCCCGTACGAACTAAGTTCGTCCGGTACGAACGGTTATTACAAGGTCGGTTCTAGAAACTGCAGAAAAAAAAAATCGTCCTAAGTCAGTTGTATCTTCTGGATGAAAATTGGTTCGTTCGGACAAAATTTTTACAGAGAACAGATCGTCCTGGACGATATTTAATTTCGTCTGGACAAAAATCTTACAGAGAGCAAATCGTCATGTATGATAATTTAATTTCGTCTGGATGAAAATTTTATAGAGAGCCGATCGTCCTGGACGATATGTAATTTCGTCTGGACGAAAATTTTACAGAGAGCAAATCGTCATGTACGATAATTTAATTTCGTCTGCACGAAAATTTTATAGAGAGCAAATCGTCATGTACAATAATTTAATTTCATCTGGACGAAAATTTTACAGAGAGCCGATCGTCCTCGACAATATTTAATTTCGTCTGAACGAAAATCTTACAGAGGACAAATTGTCCTGGACAATATTTAATTTCGTCCTGGACGAATAGGACTTAGAAAAATTTTTAAAGCCAGTTCCTATTCGTTCCATGTGGTCAATAGGAGATAACTGTCTGATCGTCCCGTACAAACTAATATCTTCCCGTACGATCAGTATAAATTTTATATGATCTCCTTATGTGTGTGTGTATGTTTTTATTCACTCAATTACAATCACTCCCTTTCAAATTTATTTCAAAGAAAAGCACAAGCTTCAAATTCATTAAGTATTACATGCTGAATTTGATTTGAAGTCTTCGTAGTCTGGAGTTCGATTTTCCTGAAATATTAGTTCACACAAGAGCAAATACAAATCTTCTAAAATTGTTTGGAGATAACTACACATTTGAATAATAATGTTTGGAATCATCAAAACTATACAAGTTGCAAGAATGTAAAACATGCAAATAGCAACTATCTTAACAATCTCCCCCTTTTTGATGATGGCAAAACATTTATTGTTTGTATGATTTCAATTTACAAAATCTCCTAAACTCCCCCTGAGATGATGAATACATGAAAATAAGGAGGCATTTTGAACTAAAGAACACAATTTTTGTTTTTCAAAAATTTTAACAAAAAAAACAAAAAATAAAAGACATACAATACAAACACAAGCCAAATGACACAAAACTAAAATACAAACATACAAACACTCATACAAACACATACAAACACTCATACAAACACTTTCTCCCCCTTTTTGACAATAACAAAAAGTGAAGAAGAATTAGACATGAAATGTAAGTAATTATATGAAATTCATTTGAAAATTTAATCTAAATAGTGATTGACATATGGTATGCAATTTAAAACTAATAACATTAGGTAAATCATAGAAATTCATAGAATTTAAGAAGTGATATAACATTGTAAGTAAGAAGAATTTATTAAAGACATGATTCAATTTAGACATTTGAGATATAGAAAATTATTACAAGAGAGATGAATAAAAATTCTATATTTCAAAGTTCAATAGAATTATAAATGAACATAAGATCAATTTGAATTAAGAGATTGAAAGAATCTGGAAAGAAGAGAATTACCACATGTGGCACTTTGCGCATCTTTTTCAAATTTTTGGCACATTTTTATGCATCTTTTTACATTGGGCTTATTTTGTGCCTTTTTTCACATTTGCGAACCTTTGCACATTCTTTTTGATTTTTGTACTTTTTATACAATTTTTAAGAGTAATTGATACCAATTCTTTCCAAGATCAATAATCTAAAATTTCAAATTTTCTAAGTGCATAAATATCACTTGATCAAAGAAATATAAAATAAGAAAATATCTTAATTGCAATAATAATATTAAATTTAATGTAGTCTAAATGAATAGACATAAAATTAAAAATTCTAATTATAACAAGTTATAAATAAATTTTAAATTTAGAAAGTCTAGATTATCTAATGACATTAATTTCAAATTACAATCTAATTTAAACACAATAAAGATTAAAAAGACTAATGAAATTCATAAAAACTAAACACATTTCAAAAACAATCCAAATTTAAAGCAAATACAACATATATTGATATTGATGAAAAAGATTACAAGATCATTTCATAATATCAATACAAAAACACAAAAAAAAATACATTGAACTTTTAAAACTTAACATAAACAAACACAACTAAAAGAAACATTAGAACAAACACTAATACAAACACAAATACAACAAACATAAAGAAAATCATCACTCATATCTCTATTCTTCTGGAGGAGGAGGAATGCCATCAAATAGGTTGAAGTAGGAAGTCATCAATATAACATTGATATTGATTTCATGAACTTCATTTCTTATACTACCAATGTCCTGTTGCTGCTGCAGAAGTTGAGCATCAATTTGATCAAATCTTTGATCAAAATGAGTCTCAAGTCTATTAAATTTCTCAACCAAATTTTGATAATTTGATTGAGGTGCAGATGATTGTTCTCCTTCTTCTTCTTCTTCAGAAGCACTGGCAGGTGCTTTCTCTTTTTGCTCCTTGAAGATTGTTCTAAAAGAAGCATCATTTTAGTAAACTGGCTCCTCATATTCTTCATCAAGATGCACTAGGCTGTATTTCTTTTCCAAAACATAGGTAACTAAGTGTCCTAATGAAATATTCCTTTTTCTTTTCTGTTCTGCATGCCCAATTTCTGAAAGCCCATAAAGATGGTCTAGGATAAGTTGGGCTTCATCGATAGGCTTACGATCCATAATCAAAAAAGTCACAACAGAAAGGAGTAGGGTAATATTGATCATATCACCAGCTTTAGGAATAATTGAAGATCGAAGAATGTGCTGGATGATTCGAGCATTTTTGGTCATTCCTGAAACTTTAGGAATATGATATGTTAGGTCATTTTCCCTAATCACCCTATTGACTTCATACTATTTGAAGGTGTTCTCATTCATAAGGGTGTGGGCTAAGAGGAATTCCTGTGGGGTTTCTTCGCCAATACCTTTTGTCTATTGCTTGAGGAGGCCATTGTCGATTTGAAGTTGAAAGGGATTGAAAGTGAAGTTTGGAGTTGTGATTGTTGAGTTGGAAAGCCTTCTTATTTAAAGAAAACGATACGTTCGTCCTGGACGAAAATAGTTCATCCTGGACGAAAATTATTGTTCTTCTGAATGAAAAAATTTCGTACAAACGATCAAATTCATCCACAATGTAACGACTTTTCATAATCAACACAACTTACAATACGTCCTTTCGTACAGACTTTTTGACTTGATCGATTGTACAGACGAAAAAATTTCGTACAGACGATAAAAAGTAATTCGTTTTAATGTCAGTTGAAAATCGTCCCCTACTATAAATCGACGTCTGTTCGTCTGGACGAACAAAAAGTTTGTACGGACGAACTTCACAATTAAAACTGCCTTATCCACTCAACTGCTGCATTCAATTATCCCGATGTTTGAGATAAAAATATTTCGACCTGGACGATCATTAGATCGTACAGACAAACTACATTAAAAACTGCTCTCAAGACGTTTATAATCACGCTAACTGAATTTTACACACATCATCTCGTACGAAAAATTTCGTCCTAGACGATTTCCACATTTTTAGATTTTTAAAGTTTTATCAAAGATAATCAAACTAAACACACAAATCACAAAGTACAATGACAAATTCAAAGATTCTAAAATAAAATCACTCAAAACAAATAAAAAATTCACAAAAACAAAAATCATAAAAATAAAAACTACGAAAACAAGAATATCAATGTTGCAAAAACATTTTTTTTAAGCATTCAAATCAATTACACCAAGCCTTGTTCTTAATGTACTGAAGATATCAAAGACTAAAGGTTTTGTAAAAATGTCTGCAAGTTGATTTTTAGTTGAAACATGTGTAAGTTCAATTTCTCCCTTGGATACATGATCCCTTATGAAATGATGCCTTATGTCAATGTGTTTGGTTCTAGAATGTTGAATAGGATTTTTGGAAATGCAAATAGCACTAGTATTATCACAATAAATTGGAATAGTGCCTATAGTTAATTCTAAATCAATCAACTGTTGTTTTAACCAAAGTACTTGTGCCACACAACTTCCTAATGCAATGTATTCTACTTTTGCAGTAAATAGGGCCACTGAATTTTGTTTTCTACTAGACCATGAAACTAATGAATTTCCAAATAATTGACATGTTCCAGAAGTGCTTTTCCTATCCACTCTACAGCCTGCAAAGTCAGAATCTGAATAACCAATAATTTCAAATGAAGAGCTAAACTTAGGATACCAAATTCCTAAGTTTTGAGTTCCTAGTAAATATCTTAATATCCTTTTCACTGCTGTCAAATGTGATTCTTTTGGATATGATTTAAATCTAGCACATAAGCAAACACTGAACATAATATCTAGTCGGCTAGCAGTCAAGTAAAGTACAAATCTAATTATCCCTCTAAATTTCTTTTGATCAATAGATTTTCCCTTAAGGTCCTTATCCAACTGAACTGAGGAACTCATTAGTGTACTAACAGGTTTAGCATTATCCATTTCATATTTTTTGAGGATGTCCTTAATATATTTAGTTTGACTAAGAAATGTACCTTCCTGAAGTTGCTTAATGCTAAATCCTAGAAAGTAAGTTAAATCTCCCATTAGACTCACTTCAAATTCACTACTCATTATTTTAGAAAAATCATTACAAAGATTTTTATTTGAAGATCAAAAAATGATATCATCCACATAAATTTGAACAATGAGTATATCCTTTCCAAATTTCTTTAAAAAGAGAGTTGTATCTACACTTCCTTTTTCAAAAGATCTTTCAAGTAGGAAGGTGCTCAACCTCTCATACCAAGCCCTAGGTGCCTGTTTCAATCCATATAATGCCTTTTTTAACTTAAAAACAAGATTAGGGTATTTAGAATTTTCAAAACCTGGAGGTTGTTCTATAAAAACATCTTCTTCAATTACCCAATTTAAAAAGGCACTTTTGACATCCATTTGAAATAATTTAAAACCTTTAAAACAGACAAAGGCAAGTAAAACCCTAATTATTTCAAGTCTAGCTATAGGGGCAAAAGTCTCCTCAAAATCAATTCCTTCAATTTGATTATACCCCTTAGCAACTAATCTAGCCTTATTTCTAATGACTACTCTTGAGTCATTCATTTTATTTTTTAACACCCACTTGGTTCCAACAATACTTTGATCTTTTGGCCTTGTAGTTAATTCCCAAACTTTATTTCTTCCAAATTGATTCAACTCTTCTTGCATGGCCAATATCCAAAATTCATCAAAAAGTGTTTGATCAACATTAGTGGGTTCTATAGTTGAAATGAAGGCTGAATGATTGACTTCCTTGTTTAATCCACGCCTAATTCTAACACCATCACTAGGTTCACATATAATCAATTCCCTTGGGTGATTTTTAGAAAATCTCAAATCTCTAGGCAAAGGATTTTTTCTTTCCAAATTCTCTTCCACATCTTCTTCCAAATTTATTCTATAATTCTTTTGAGAGTTTTCCTCAATCTCATCTTCAACAACATTTGGCTCTTCAAAATTTCCTGATTCATCAAATACAACATGTGTGGTTTCTTCAATTACTAAGGTTCTTTTGTTGAATACCCTATAAGATTTTCCAACATTTGAATATCCAACAAAAATTCCTTCATCTGATTTTGGATCAAATTTTCCTACGGCAGATTTTTTATTATTATGAATGAACACCTTGCAACCAAAAACATACAAATGAGACAAATTTGGTGTTCTACCTTTTAGCAACTCATAGGGTATTTTATTTAAATTCGATCTCACATTCACCCTAATCAGAACATAACATGCAGTGCTAACCGCCTCAGCCAAAAAATATCTAGGAAGTGAGTATTCTGCCAACATTGCTCGGGCGTCTTCTGTTAATATTCTTTTTTTTCTTTCAACTACCCCATTTTGTTGAGGGGTTCTAGGTACAGAAAAATTGTGATCAATCCCTTTTTCTTTACAAAAATTTTCAAATCTTTCATTTTCAAATTCTCCTCCATAATCACTTTGTAAAGAAATTATTTCACATCCTAATTTTCCTTGAATCCAAGTTGAAAAATTTCTGAATTCCTCAAATGATTTACTTTTATGAAAAAGAAATCTAACCCAAGTGAATCTTGAGAAATCATCCACTATAACAAAACTGTATACCTTCCCTCCTAGACTTACAGTTCCTACTGGTCCAAAAAGATCCATGTGAAGAATTTCCAAAGGTTTACTGGTCCTAAGATCCTTATTGGACTTAAAAGAGGACTTCACTTGTTTTCCTAATTGACATGCATCACAAAGGTGGTCCTTAGTAAAGTCTAGTTTTGGTATACCTCTCACTAAGTTCTTTTGTGTAATTCTCCTAAGGTTTTTCATACTAGAATGACAAAGTTTCCTATGCCAAAGCAATGATTCATCAGAAACAGTTTTCAAACAAAAAGTAGTAGGAGATTGAATATAATTTAAATCTAGCATGTAAACATTATTTACCCTTTTTCCATTTAAAACTTCTTTCCCATTTAGGCTTAATATGCAGCTAGTAGGTAAAAATTTTACATTATAGCCCTTATCACATAGCTGACTTATACTTAACAAATTATGTTTTAAGCCTTCAACCAATAATACATTGTCTATGAAAAAGTTTTTCATATTTTCAATCATACCTGATCCAACCACTTTCTTTGTGGTATTATATCTAAGTGTAACCTTGCCTCCACTCCTAGCTTCCAGCGTTATGAATTGAGCAGTATCTCCAGTCATATGCTTTGAACATCCGCTGTCCAAGTACCATATGCTCCCACGAGGTCTTGTGTGAGAGCAACCCTGCAAAAATATCAAATGTTAGACCTGGGAACCCAAGCAAGTTTGGGTTCACCTTTTAGCAATTTATAATCAGATATATGTATGATATGTCTAGGTTTATACATCTTAGGTTTCCACACCAAATTAGTTTTCATCTTTAAAGTACAGGTGTGAGCTATAAGTCCCAAAAATCTATAATTATTACATTTAACTTTAGGAAAAGTATTCCTAAGTTTTCTTCCATTTGTTTTTCTTCTAAGGGATTCCATATATTTAGGATAATATTTAGGATTTATAAAATTTTCAATTTTGGGGGGTATCCTATTATCCTCAAGATCTTTTATATTCAATTTATAAAATGAATTCATTTCTTCCAAGAGTCGATTTGTATAATTGATTCGATATGTTTTCCTCTCAGATTCATCCTTAAATTTTTTAAAATCTTTTTCAAGATCAGCATAGGATGATTTTAGATTTTCAAAATTCTTATTCAAGTCATTATATTCATCAAGTAGCTTCATGTGGTTGTCATCTATTAATGCATGATCTTTCCTAAGGATTTCATGTTCCTTCTTAAGCTATTCCAATTCGAAACTTACACTAGCATGCATCTTCTTCATTTTTCTATATGCATCATACATGTGTTCAGAAACTTCAAACAATTCATCATAAGTTAAGTCACATACCTCTTCTTGATCTGATTGATCAACATTATCTGCCATCAAGCAAAGGTTGGTGACTTCTTCTTCTTTTTCAGTCTCAGATGAGTCTGAAGCTGAGTCCGCCCAAAAAGCTCTTTGAAACTTCTTCTTGCCCTTCTTTACAATTGGTTTCTCCTCTACCTTCTCCTTGCTAAGAGTGGCTTTGAGTTTTGGGCATTCAGTCTTGATATGACCTGGTTTCCTGCATTCATAACAAATCACTTCATTAGAAACCTTGCCATTTTTATTAAACTTACCTCTATTCCATTGCTGGCGTCTCTTCTGCTTCCTCTTTAAAAAGCTTCTGAATTATCTTGTCATTAAAGCAATATCATCTTCATCCTCAGGTTGTGAGTGTTCACTCTCTAACTCTTCCACTTTTAGTGCAATATTCTTCTCCTTTTGTGGTTCACATATATCAATCTTTCTTTGACTTACTCCTTGCTCATAAGCAATGAGTGAACCAAGAAGATTGTCAATAGAATAAATATTTAGAACTTTAGACTCTATAATTGCAGTAATTTTTGCATCATAAGTAGTAGGTAAACAACGAAGAATCTTATTAACCATTTCAGCATTAGTTAATTTCCTACCAAGTGCATGCAAAGAAGTGACAATTTGTGTGAATCTTGTGTACATGTCAGAAATAGATTCATTAGGTTTCATGCGAAACAACTCATTGTCATGTAACTAGATATTGAGTCTTGATTGCTTAACCTCATTAGTCCCTTCATAAGTTATACAAAGTCTATCCCATATGTCTTTTCCACTTTTGCAAGTGGAAACCCGCATGTAGTCTTCAGATTTTAAAGCACAAAAGGAGCTATTTAGACATTTGGCATTTAGTTGTGCTAAGTCACGTTCTTCTAAAGTCCAATCTGCAAAAGGTGTTTCTACCCTAACTCCATCAACTAATGTACTTGGTTTTGTATAACCTTCCTGGACTAGGATCCACATGCGATAATCAAGTGACTGTAAGAAAATAGACATGCATGTTTTCAAGAAATCAAAAGGAATATTGTCAAACAGTGGAGGTCTAGTAATAGAGTAACCCTCAGGTGTGTTTCGGTTTCTGAATGTAGCCATTTACGTGTTGCAAATCTATTTTTCATGACTTGTGTTTTGATGATTGACAAACACTATTTCTCTTGGACTACTTGTTGCTTCTAACTTTTCAGGAATCGAAGATCGGACGATCAAGAGGAAGCCAGTTCATGTTTGCGTAGGATTAGGGTTGAGTCAGTCTGTACTTTTGTTTTTTACTTTTTGAGTCTACTTGTAATGGTCAAAGAGACTGATGATAAGTAACCCTATACACACACACCTAAGAGACTTAGAATTTTTGTTTTTGCCCACATTGGCCAGGCCGATATTTATATCATCCTCGACAATCATCTTAAAACAGAAAGTCTAATCAAGATTATTAATTAAGGCAGTCGACATTAACATATCAACCTGGACGATACGTGTATCGGCCAGGACGATAAGCTCAAAATAGAAAGAAGTAGCCGCCATAGACAATTAAGGTATACTGTATTTTTAAATTATCGGCCAGGACGATCCACGTATTGGCCTGAACAAAATTATCAAATTATGCCTTAATTGATCAGGAAATCAAGGGAGTAATTAATGATGATTGATACGATCATATCGTCCTGGACGATCGCAGGATCGGCCAGGACGATCTATTCAAAATCCTTAAGTTACTTCAGGACGATAAATATCGGCCAGCTCAAAAACAGGGCGATGCTCAGGATGATTTTCCTCTGATTTGAACTGATCGGCCAGGACGATCGAGAGATCGTCCAGGATGATCAAGCCAAATTTCAATCGTCCAACACCATTAATAGAGCGATGCCCAGGTCGATCTTCTGTGATTTGTACTGATCGGCCAGGCCGATGTCCATATCGGCCTGGACGATATTGTCGGCAACTTGCAATTAATGAGCTCCTTTGAAGCTCTTCTATTTAAAGATCTCTTTTTCAACATTTTTTAGAGACCTTTGGCTGCTGCCTTGACCTGAGAAGACCTTGAGGAGAGAAAGAGAGAGAGGGAGAGAGAGAGGATCTTGTGAGGGGGAGCTTATGAGGGTATTCACAAGGGTTGCTTCAAGGATCCCTCTACTTGTCTTTCGTCTGGAGTTTCTCGTCCGTGGAAGGGTCGGTAGAGGTAAGGAGTTTGCTTCTGGTTGTGGTTCTCTGCCAGCTTCAGGAGAAAGCAAAAGGAGGTAGGTTCTCTGCCTTGCCGGGGTGGCAAAAAGGAGGTTCTTGTGAGGGCTTCTCCGCCTAGCCGTAGGGGCTAAAGGAGAGTCACGTTTTGTAGTGCAATACTTGGAGGGTGCCTCCAAGGAGTGGACGTAGGTCGAGTCGACCAAACCACTATAAATCTCTGTGTTCTTTTTCTTGCTTCTGCACTTTTTAAATTTCGCATTTTATTTCTGTGATGTGATTTGGTTTATGCAATTTTCTTTCTTTGTGAAAAGGGTTTTTTAAAATACCAATTCACCCACCCTCTTGGTTAGCTTGGGACTAAGTTCATAGGGCTTAACATCCCGAACGAACTTTCAAGTGGTATCAGAGCGGGATTCAAAAATTAAAGTTTGAAAACTTTTTGAATTTGATCCATGGCTAACATTGGGAATCGTAACACTACGGAAGGGTATTCCATTACCCGACCTCCCCTGTTCGATAACCTACCTTTTGACTTTTGGAAAACTCGCATGTCAACGTTTTTACAATCTACTTATTATCTCATGTGGATTCTTATTCAAGAAGGTTATTCTCCACCTTCTCGTGAAATTAATGGTGTTAAAACTGAAATTGCTTTTACTGAATGGACTTTTGATGAACGAGAATTAGCTCAATTAAATGCGAAGTGTTTGAACTATTTTTTCGGTGCTTTGAAATCTGAGGATTACATGCGTGTTTCAACATACAAAACTGGTAAAGAGATTTGGGATAAATTATGCATTACCTATGAAGGGACTAATGAAGTTAAGCAATCCCGTTTGAACTTTCTCTTGCATGACTACGAACTTTTTCGTTTGAAACCTCATGAATCGATTTCTGACATGTACACTAGGTTTACTCAGATAGTTACTTCATTGCATGCACTAGGAAAAGAGCTTTCGAACTATGAAAAAGTTAATAAGATTTTGAGATGCTTGCCTTCATCTTATGATGCAAAAATTACTGCAATCACTGAATCTAAATATTTGAACACCTATTCCATTGATAACTTACTTGGCTCACTCATTGCTTATGAGCAAGGGGTGAATCAAAGAAATCTTGATGCATGTGAGAATAAAAAGGAGAAAACAATCTCACTGAAGGCACACAAATCGGATTCTGAATCTTCCGGGTCTGAAAGCGACGATGTTGCCTTCATCACAAGGCAATTCAAAAGCTTTCTAAGGAAGAAACAAAAGCATCATCAAAGTTGGAGGAAAGGTAAGGATGATAAACATGTTAAAGGATCTTCTGATGTTGTTTGTTTTGAATGCAGGAAACCTGGACATGTGAGAGCCGATTGCCCTACACTTCAAGATCATTCGAGCAAAGAAAAGGAAAAAGGTGAGGAGAAAGCTAAGTCTAGGAAGGAAAAGAGGAAAATCCAAAGGAGTTTTTGGGCAGAATCTGGTACTGACTCCTCTGAGACTGAACCAGTGGAAGAGACTACAAACTTGTGTTTCATGGGAGAAGATCAAAGTGATGAATAGGTATGTAAACTAACCTATGATGAATTGTTTGAAATTTGTGAAAAAATCCATGCATCATATTAAAAACCTAAGAAGATTCATGCTAGCCTAAAATTAGAACATTCAAATCTACAAAAAGAGCATGAAATTTTTCTCAAAGATCATGCAACGATTGATTCAAATCACATGGCTGTTCTTGATGAATTTGATGAGTTGAACAAAAAGCATTTGGAATTAGTTGATGAATATAATGCATTAAAAGCTTCACACACCTCACTTAAGGTTGATATTAAGAAATCTAAAGAGATTGAGAAAAATTTGAGGATTGAGATTGATGCATTAAAAAGAATAAATTTGAGGATTCAAAATGATTTGGAAACATGTAAGAAAGCTAGGATGACACCAACTACTAATCAAAAGCCAGAACCTAGGAAGAGGCATTTTTACCCTAACCATTTAAGAAAACCTTTTCCTGGAGTTCAATGTTTTTCTTATGGCATGCTAGGACACATCTCTTACACTTACACCGTTCACCGTAGTACACATTGGGTGTGGAGACCTAAGATGCATAATTTACAACACACCATACCTGCATTGCATTCTACTTTTCCTAAGAAGGATCCCAAACCTGTTTGGGTTCCTAAATCTGACTGTTGTTGAGTTTTGCAGGAGTGCTCTCATCAAAGACCTCGTGGGAGCATAGGATAACTGGACATAAGGAGGCTTGCAGCTCAAAATTGCTTAAACTCGCTGCTTTATCACGTGCTTGAAATTTTTTAGTTTTTGTGTTTCTTTTTATTTTTGTGCTAGTTTTTGTGCTTACTTGGTGGTAGTCTAGTTTGCGTTGTTTTCATTCTTTTTGTTTGCGTTTATGTGTTTTGTTTTCGCGTTGCTCTTTAAATTTGGTCTTTCATATGATAAATCTTTTCAAGCCTTTAGATTTTAGAGTTTTAGAGATAGTGTTTAGCTTTTTCTAAATTGGTTAAAGGGAGTAAACTGTTGATGTTTTCCGTCATTCTGACTTTGTTTAGTGGTATGATTTTCTTTTCTAAACAAAAGTCTAAACTCAGTTTAACCAATGGCTTTTCATTTAAGATCTTTTTCTTATCTTACTACATTAATTTATCTTATGCATAATAGACAAAGTTCTTAGATATCATTCAAACTTTTGAAATCTTGCCATTGCATTTATCACATGATTTTGATTTTGTGTTGTAGATTGTTCTTCCCTATGTTAGAGAGAGAGCTCCTATTCTCTAATATTTGGAGGATATACTCACAACTAAGTCCTTTTTTAAGGGTATATTAAAGAGTTTTTAGCTTGCAAAGAGTTAAAAAGGAAAGAGGCCAATGAAGCCAAATTGAAAAGAAAGCCATATACACAAAAGTGTATCAAAGAATCAAAAGATGCTCAAAAGAGCCAATCAAAATAACAAGAGGCATAAAATGAGCCCACTAAATGCATGCTATCCTCTCTTTGGTAAAACTCTTAAAACTTAGAAAACTCAGTGATTATGTGATGTTTTCAAAGACTTGATTTCAATTTCCATGATTGAGAAAATTATTTTGGGTTATTAATTATGAGATATTTTCTTTGTAAATAAGTCTTGAATGGATCTTATTATCCTATATAGTTATTCTGAGTTGGATTTTTGTTTTCCAAAAGAATTCTGTACCCTAAAGGATGTCTGATCTAGAGTTAACAGAATCGGATGTTCTACCTTCTTCTGATTGAAATTTGTTAAACTCCTTGATCTCCTGGAACTCTAAAGTTTAAAAATATTTAAGATTTTATCATATGAAATGCTTTGCTAAAACAAAAAAAATAGAAAATTAAAATCCAAAAATATTCGTTGTTTGATTTTCGTTGTGTTTTTTATTTTATTTTACAGTGTTTTGACTGTTTTTTTTTTGTTTTTTTTAGGGTCTTGATCATCACCATCTTTTCCTTGTATTCAATTCCTAGTCACATCGTCCTGGCAGATATTTTTATCGTCCGAGATGATAGGTCAAATCATATTCAAAATCCATCTGCTGACCTTTTTCTGTGCTTGCTGTAACTCATCGTCCTGGACGATCCTATATCGTCCTGGACGATTTGATCGAACTCATGGTGATAGTCCTGGCCGATGCAATTTATATGCATCATCCTGGCCGATACATTGGATCGTCCTGGACGATCCACGTGTCACCATGTTTTGATCTTTAAATTCGACCTCGGACGATCCATTATTGGACAATCGGCCTGGCCGATCTAATGTTCGTCCTGGACGATATACGTGGCAAGAATTTGAAACATTTTAACTTCGGCCGGTACGATTAATTATTGTGCATCATCCTGGACGATACACCTAATCGGCCCGGACGATCTGCTTTTTTAACGGTCGTCTGGAATGACTCCTCGGGATGATCGCCTGTGTCTAATCGACCTGGCCGATATCTGATCGGCCCGGACAATTGGACCGCCTTTTTGACCAATCGGCTTGTACGTAATTATTGAACCATATTGGCCTGGACGATTCTACGATCAGCCAGGACGATATGGCCGTTTCTTTAAATACAGGCCAATTCCAACTGGTCCACGGAGAATCACTTCCTTTGCCAGACCAATGCACCTTTCCACGTTGGGGAGACTAGCTCTTTAGTTAAAGATGCTAGGACAATCCAACATGTCCTTCGCACCTCCATAATTCCAAAAGCCGGGGACCGAATCCACATCACCCCACTACTTTTCCTCACTACTTTCCACATTATGGCCCAGAGAGAATTCAATGCCACTGATCTACTTTTTCGTTACATCGATCACCTAACCATAATTCGTGATCCAGGCCATAAGAGAAAGCCCAATCTAGCCTTAGGACACATCATTGCCTATGTCCTTGAAACTAAATACAATCTTCAATATCCTACTCGTCCTGACCTTCACCCCCCTTTCTACTCAAATAATTCCTTCACTACCCTTCATAGTACTCGTCTCCACCCAGGAGATGGGGAAGGTCGACGGGCTAGAGAGGAGGAGGCTCCCGCTCCCGCTCCCGTTCCTGATCCTGTTCCTCTCCACCAGCACTCACCCGTTGATCAGTTGATAGAGAGGTTTGATCGTTGGGAGACTCGTTTTGACACCTACGTTGCTGCATAGGAGCAGCAACACTCTGAGGATATTGCCCGCTACGAGCAGCACCGCGCTTAGGATTTAGCCCGATTTGATAGTTTTCTTACTTAGCAGCAGCAGTAGCATGACCAGCACATCGCCTGGTTCAATGCTCAGTTCACCACACTTGCCAGCTACTTTCAGCAGCCACCTCCATCAGATGATCTGGATCCCTCGCTCTTTTAGTCTATACTTTCTGTTGTTTGTTTCATATTTTTTTGTTATTTTGTTTGCTTTATTAGTCTTTGTTTGTTGTGGTGTGTTTTCGTTTGAACCCTCTTTTTGTGACGACAAAAGGGGGAGTAGGATGTGGTAGGAAAAAGTTGTTAGGTTTGGATTTGAAACTTTGAATTTCTAATGAACCTGTTTTTTTTTATTTTCCTACTTGTGTTTGCCATCATCAAAAAGGGGGAGATTGTTGCAAATCTATTTTTCATGACTTGTGTTTTGATGATTGATAAACACTATTTCTCTTAGACTACTTGTTGCTTCTAACTTTTCAGGAATCGAAGATCGGACGATCAAGAGGAAGCCAGTTCAAGTTTGCGTAGGATTAGGGTTGAATCAGTCTGTACTTTTGTTTTTTACTTTTTGAGTCTACTTGTAGTGGTCAAAGAGACTGATGCTAAGTAACCCTATACACACAAACCTAAGAGACTTAGAATTTCTATTTTTGCCCACATCGGCCAGGCCGATATTTATATCATCCTAGACGATCAGCTTAAAACAGAAAGTCTAATCAGGATTCTTAATTAAGGCAGCCGACAATAACATATTAGCCTGGACGATACGTGTATCGGCCAGGACGATAAGCTCAAAATAGAAAGAAGTAGCCGCCATAGACAATTAACGTATACTGTATTTTTAAATTATCGGCCAGGACGATCCACGTATCGGCCTGGACGAAATTATCAAATTATGCCTTAATTGATTAGGAAATCAAGGGAGTAATTAAGGATGATTGATACGATCATATCATCCTGGACGATCGCAAGATCGACCAGGATGATCTATTCAAAATCCTTAAGTTACTTCAGGATGATAAATATCGACCAGCTCAAAAACAGAGCGATGCTCAGGATGATTTTCCTCTGATTTGAACTGATCGGCCAGGACGATCAAGCCAAATTTTAATCGTCCAGCACCCAAAACAGGGTGATGCCTAGGCCGATCTTCTGTGATTTGTACTGATCGGCCAGGCCGATGTCCATATCGGCCTGGACGATATTGTCGGCAACTTGCTATTAATGAGCTTGTTTGAAGCTCTTCTATTTAAAGAGCTCTTGTTCAACATTTTTTAGAGATCTTTGGCTGCTGCCTTGACCTGAGAAGACCTTGAGGAGAGAAAGAGAGAGAGGGAGAGAAAGAGGATCTTGTGAGGGGGAGCTTGTGAAGGGATTCACAAGGGTTGCTTCAAGGATCGCTCTACTTGTCTTTCGTCTGGAGTTTCTCATCCGTGGAAGGGTCGGTAGAGGTAAGGAGTTTGCTTCTGGTTGTGGTTCTCTGCCAGCTTCAGGAGAAAGCAAAAGGAGGTAGGTTCTCTGCCTTGCCGGGGTGAGAAAAAGGAGGTTCTTGTGAGGGCTTCTCCGCCTAACCGTGGGGGCTAAAGGAGAGTCACGTTTTGTAGTGCAATACTTGGAGGGTGCCTCTAAGGAGTGGACGTAGGTCGAGTCGACCGAACCACTATAAATCTCTCTGTTCTTTTTCTTACTTCCGCACTTTTTAAATTCTGCATTTTATTTCTGTGATGTGATTTGGTTTATGTAATTTTCTTTCTTTGTGAAAAGTGTTTTTTAAAATACCAATTCACCCCTCCTCTTGGTTAGCTTGGGACTAAGTTCATAGGGCTTAACATCCCGAACGAACTTTCACTACGTTAATCAAAAAGTAGTTTAAACTTATGATATTGAAACGGAGCTCTGATACCACTTGTTGAGTCTAGTAAATAGGTTGTTAAACCTAAGTTAATGTCCCAAGGCTACCAAGAGGGGGGGTGAATTGGTAGTTTAAAAATTTTAAACCCTCTTTAAATTTATGTTGAACCGAAATGAAAATTTTCTTTTAATTTTTAGTAGGAAACATTTTTCAACCACAGAGTTTTTAAAATCAAAAATAAAATGCAGAAAAGTAAAAACAGTAAAGTAAATGACACCAGATTTATAGTGGTTCGGTCTAAACCAGACCTACATCCACTCCCTAGAGACACCCTCTGAGTATTGCACTAATACCAATAGTGACTCTCCTTTTGCATCCACTGCAAGGTAGAGAAGCCTTTACAAATACTCTTTTCACCACTATCTGGTGCGGCAGAGAACCGTCGTCCTTTTGCACAATCCCCAGTGTTGGCAGGGAACCTTCCGTCCTTTCACACTCTCCTAGTGTGGGCAGAGAACCCTCCGTCTGTTCACACTCTCCAAGTGTAGGCAGCGAACCCTTCAATCCTTTCACACTCTCCTAGTGTGGGCAGAGAACCCTTCGGCTGTTCACACTCTCCAAGTGTAGGCAGCGAACCCTTCGGCTGTTCACACTCTCCAAGTGTAGGCAGCGAACCCTTCGGCTGTTCACACTCTCCAAGTGTTGGCAGCGAACCGGATCTCCTTAATAGATCTTCACACAATAAATCTTGAAGGAAGAAAGAAAAGAGTGAAGTAATCCCAATTCACAAGTAGAGATTCTTACCTTTGAACTCCAAGTGAAGCCTTCACGCTCCAGTGGTAGGAATCCTCCTTTGAATGCACTCTCACACTCTCTCCTTGGCTAATCTCTCAAGAGGCACGAAGATCAAATGACAAAAAGATTGGGTGGCAGTCTAATTTGGACTATTTATACAAAAGACAAGAAAAACCGCCCAAAAATTGCAAGTATTCAATTCTGTACGCAGTGGATTGTCCCGTACGATCGTGGATCGTCCTTGACGATATTACTTAAAAGCTTTGAATCGACCCTATTTGTATGTGTGTACGAAATGTCTTCGTACAAGCTGATCGTCCCGTACGAACTAAGTTCGTCCAGTACGAACAATTATTACAAGGTCGGTTCTAGAAACTGCAAAAAAAAAACCGTCCTAAGTCGGTTGTATCGTCTGGACGAAAATTGGTTCGTCCGGACAAAATTTTTAGAGAGAAGAGATCATCCTGGGATATATTTAATTTTGTCTGGATGAAAATCTTACAGAGAGCAAATCGTCATGTACAATAATTTAATTTCGTCTGGACGAATATTTTACAGAGAGCCGATCGTCCTGGACGATATTTAATTTCGTCTAGACAAAAATTTTATAGAGAGCAAATCATCATGTATGATAATTTAATTTCGTCTGGACGAAAATTTTACAGAGAGCAAATCATCATGTATGATAATTTAATTTCGTCTGGACGAAAATTTTACAGAGAGCAAATCGTCATGTACGATAATTTAATTTCATCTAGATGAAAATTTTATAGAGAGCCGATCGTCCTGGATGATATTTAATTTCTTCTGGATGAAAATCTTACAGAGGTCAAATTGTCCTAAACGATATTTAATTTCATCCTGGACGAATAGGACTTAGAAAAAATTTTAAAGCCAGTTCCTATTCGTTCCATGTGGTCAATAGGAGATAACAGTCTGATCGTCCCGTACGAACTAATATCGTCCCGTACGATCAGTATAAATTTTATATGATCTCCTTATGTGTGTGTATGTTTTTATTCACTCAATTACAATCACTCCCTTTCAAATTTATTTCAAAGAAAAGTATAAGCTTCAAATTCACAAAGTATTACATGCTGAATTTGATTTGAAGTCTTCATAGTTTGGAGTTCGATTTCCTGAAATGTTAGTACACACAAGAGAAAATACAAATCTTCTAAAATTGTTAGGAGATAACTACACATTTAAACAATAATGTTTGGAATCATCAAAACTATAAAAGTTGCAAAAATGTAAAACATGCAAATAACAACTATCTTAACAAGTTCCCCTAGTTAGATGTGAGTCCCTGTGCTTTCTAGCTAGGTTAGTCATTGAATACCCAGTATAAATTCGATCCTTTAGGAGAAAGTGCGAGTCCTTGTGCTTCCTATCTCCTAGGATCTCGACTGACTAAAAGTGGAATTAAGCCTACTGGGCCCCACATAGTTCAGTCACACTTTCTTTTCTTTAAGATTAGGTGTGAGTCCCTGTGCTTCCTTTCCTTAGGATTAGATCTACTAGTGGTGGAGCAAGCCCCTCGTGGCACCATTCTAGTATTTAAAATCAAATTTCTGGTTAGAGAGCTTTTGCCGAATCCTTAGAGATTTGGGCAGACTATCTCCTTGGCTAGTTCCCCTAGTTAGATGTGAGTCCCTATGCTTTCTAGCTAGGTTAGTCATTGAATACCCAGTATAAATTCGATCCTTTAGGAGAAGGTGTGAGTCCCTGTGCTTCCTATCTCCTAGGATCTCGACTGACTAAAAGTGTAATTAAGCCTACTAGGCCCCACATAGTTCAGTCACACTTTCTTTTCTTTAAGGTTAGGTGTGAGTCCCTGTGCTTCCTTTCCTTAGGATTAGATCTGCTAGTGGTGGAGCAAGCCCCTCGTGGCACCATCCTAGCATTTAAAATCAAATTTTGGGTTAGATAGCTTCTGCCGAATCCTTAGAGATTCTGGCAAACTATCTCCTTGCCTAGCTCCCCTAGTTAGATGTGAGTCCCTGTACTTTCTAGCTAGGTTAGTCATTGAATACCCAGTACAAATCCAATCTGTTAGGAGTAGGTGTGAGTCACTGTGCTTCCTATCTCCTAGGATCTCGACTGACTAAAGGTGGAATTAAGCCTGTTGGGCCCCACATAGTCCAGTCATTTCTTTTCTTTAAGGTTAAGTGTGAGTCCCAGAGCTTCCTTTTCTTAGGATTAGATCCACTAGTGATGGAGCAAGCCCATCGTGGAACCATCTTAGTTTAAATACAAATCTGATCCTTTAGGAGTAGGTGTGAGTCCCCGTGCTTCCTATCTTCTAGGATCTCGACTAACTAGTAGTGGATTTAAGCCTCTTGGGCCCTACTATAGTTCAGTCACCTTCTCTTCCTTAGGGTTTAGGTTTCCTCCTTCCCTTAGGATTAGATCCACTAGTGGTAGAGTACGCCCCTCATGGCACTACCCTAATATCAAACCCAAATTCGATCCTCTGTAGTTAGGATGTCTTCCTTTCTATACGATCACTCAATCTTCATTTCCTTAAGGTTAGGTCTCCTCCTCTTAGGATTAGATCCACTGCTGGTAGAGTAAAGTTAAATTATAGGCTTATATGATGTGGCTTTGCCACCTTGGCAAGTCAAAACCACATAATAATCCAAAATCTCATTCATTTGGGTGGCTGAGGAGGTTACTTGGAAGCAGCCTATAGCTTATCCATCTCCTTAATCAAGGCAAACAATCATGAAAAGGAATGAAATTTTCTCACTCTTGACACAAGGCTTTGTCTTCACTCCCTATCCTCCAAAATCTTCAATTCCAGCTACTAATAACTTTCTCCAATGCATATTCTAGCCTCTCCATCTCTAAATAAGTCTTCTCCAGCCATTAGAGTGTGTGTTGCTTGAGCTAGAAACCCAAAACTAAGAAGAGAGAGAGAGAGAAAGAGAGGCAAAACAAGTTTCCTATAGAAGATTTCAATCTGGCCGTTAAATGTTCTTGGGTCCTTCAGTAAAGTTGTAGAGGACGTCTGTAGCTTTCCAACAAGCCTAAGATCATCAAAATCCATCCACAGGATTGTAAGATATCGTAACTTTTCTCTAAAACTTTGATTTGAAACGACAGAAAATCTACAACACATTAAGCCTCCAAACTTTGTGTGTTGCAAGATTACATTACCCTTTAGCTACGTTGTAAATTTCAATCAATTTGGACAAGTATTTTGAAAGTTATGGCTAATTGAAATTTCAGTTCAACTTTGAACTATTGAATCTAGCTCGATCAGAGCCATCCGATTGTGCCCTCTACACGATCGGACGTCCAAGGTAGCGCCGGACGCATGTTTTGTCCGCCCATCCATGCAGCGGATCCCCAGAACATGTTTTAGTCAGATTCAATTAAAAATTCAAATTAAATAGCCAGAACTTCTAAAATTCATAGAAAATCCATTTTGTCACAAAAGTTTATGTTCTTAGGCTCGTTGGAAAGATATTTTAAAGTAGTATTTATTAAAATTAAACTTAAGCTTGTTTGATATTTGTATTTTTAGATATTTTAATTTGTTGGAATTTAGTTTTTTATGCTTGTCTCACAATCCAGTGGTCAAATGGAGTCCAACGTTTGGTGAATGATTGTTGGGTGTCTTAGTTATATTCAATAATTTTCTTAGGGTCAGATACCTAACAGATTTCTATGATATGAATTTTTAACTTAAAGGGTCCATTTTGGACCCTAAACTTTGAAAATTCTTAACTCTCTAGATACTTAGTATTTTTCTGTGAAATTTTTGTGATGTGAATGTATGTGTACCAGGGTTAGACATACCAAATTTCAACCCATTTGAATCGTAGGGACACTTAAAGAAAATAATTAAAGAAATGTCTAGAAAACTTAAAAAATTTCTAGGGAACTATACTTACACCCAATAGGGGTGAAACTCAAACACATTAAAGTTGGTGACATTGTGAACCATAGGTTTAAATTTGACTGAATTTGGAGCTCATTAGCTTAGAAAATTAGCCTTCTCAAAATTTAGCCCATTTAAGGACTCAAAAAATTTAAAAAATTACAATAAATCAAATTTTAATCCAAAAAATATAAATAATACCTTAAATTGACCAGAAAATAGTTCTCTACCTAAAATAAAAAAACCCCTTTCACTGGACCTTCAATTTAACTTTAATTGAATTTCTAATGAAAAATAATAATTAATTAATTTAATTAATTAAAAATAATTAAAAAATCCCAAATATTTTCTAAGCACTTGAAAACATTCCCATCGGTCAGACCTGGCCTTTGGGAGTGATTTCATGTAGTTTGAAATGAGTTTGGATCAAAATGATCGAAGCCTTCCTAATTAAGAAATTTTAAAATTCAAATTATTAAGAAAACTTTAAAAATTTATAACCAATTGTATAAAATTCAAAATCAGTCAAAATCAGTGGCTAATGACTCCAATTAAGGTCTAGTATTTTCTAAAAATGTCAAACCACCAAAATCTAGTCAAATAAAAAAATCAACAATTTAGTCAACTATAGTTCAAATCTAGGATCAAACTTTGAAGGATTATAACTTTTTATATAGAACTCCAAATTGAGCGCGCTAACAGTCTAACAACTCATATTAAGGTCTAGTATTTATTAAAATTTGAAAACTCCAATATTAATTCTAATTTGAAAAGTCAACTTTTGACCCCTTTTGCTAGTGCACTTAGATAATTCCTAAGGTTTGTTAATTTATAAAAATTCCATAACTTTCTTAATAGGGTAGTAAAATCATTAACTAATCCTTGAAAATCAATAAACAACTCTCTTTAATATTAATTTATGCCTCTTAATTCTAGCAAACCTAAAGTAACTTAATCAACCCCGGTTGCTACTGGGTAACCCAGGCCTATGAGGCTTTTAACTTAGCCCCAAGAAAGGTGAAATAAACTTCACGGCCTCAATGTGAAATAAAGGTAGCAATCAATTAATTTTTTAAAATAGATTTAATTAAAATTCTTAATCTATTAATACTTAAACTTTTATTTAAATCCCCTTTTAAGCCTTAACAAATTCAAAACTTTTTTAGATAATTTTAACTAGTCACCCAGCTTAGGATCTACCCCTACCACACGACCTTCTACACACACTTTAGATGATGTGATAGGACAACCAACTCTAGATCTGAGTTAGGCCGGTGTTTACTTTACTGCTGTGTACCAGATTTTTCGTAGTTTTCATTGCATGTTGTGGATGAAATTGCTTTGCTGTGTCTTCTTACTTTTCAGCACCCTGTGGATGGATTGATGTGTTTGGCGATCATATTACACCTAGGTTAGGTATGATCTGGATGTTCACACAGTTTTCTGCAGGTGGCCACGGTCATGCAGGGCAATAAAAAAGGGGCAAAATTAATAAAAAAATATCAATTGTTATAAATGCTTGCACAGGTGCTTCAGCTTCTAAAGCCCCCAAATGAAAAGAGCATGCAGTGTGTTTATATTCTTTTTGCACATATATAACTTCTTGGGAATAATTGCTTCTTATTTATTAACTGCTTAGGATAACCCTGCAGGTGAGTCTAGATTTTTTTTTCAAATAAATATAGTTTGTGTAATTATTAAGTGTTGTGAATGTTAGTTTTGAGTGAGATATATAGGTCCAAAGCTTGGACTCCGAAGAGAAAAGGATACCCCTTTGGGGAGTACTCCTTTTCTATTTGGAGATCCAAATTTGGACCACACTTCTTCCCTCCCCAAAGAGGAAAGAGTGGCCTTCCCCTTATAGGAAGTGCCTCTTATCCATTTGGGTAGCCTACTACGAATAATCTAAGGAGCTTGAAGAAAAGGAGCCCAAAGGAGAACAAGACTGAAGACTTAAAGATCGAGAATATCCCACTCAAAACAACTTGCGCCATTATTAGGTCTAGAATCCGGGTTGTTGTTTGTGGTGCCTGGCCACTTTACTTTCTGTAAGACCCTGATTTGTAATAAGTAAGGAAACTTTGCCTATGGACATTTATTTATTAATTTATTTATATTTGATGTGTTGAGATGATTGCCTTTAGGATTGCCTATTTTTCTTAGTTTTTTAACGATTGTGTGCCGCTTTTGTTTTCGCCTAGATACGTGAGGCTCGTAAGGGTGTGAAAATTTTTATATTCATAACTTTAAAGTTTAAAATTTTAGTGAGTCTAAATAACATAAAAAGATAACGAATTTAGGGATTTAGGTTGATATCGACCCCGGGGTCGCATGCATATTTTTGCATTACTCTCTCCTTGCTTTAGACCCTTCCCTGCCTGCGGGTAGAGTCCGAATAGTCTGACCTATGAGGACGAGGTGCCGGACCTGGGGAAGTCCAGTCTTCTAAAAACTTATTTTCTAAGCCTGTTTTTAAAATTTCAAGCATATTTGATTTGTTGTTGTTAACCAGCATGCATTGCATTAGAAACAAATCTAAAGAGTTAAAATTTAATTGCATTAGTCCTTAGCATTTTTGCACCCGACATAAGTCAAAGGGGCCAATTAGGAAAATCTTTATATGTCGGCCCCAACTCTCCAAAACTTTAAATAAAATGTCCCTACCACTCTTCCATAAAAGACCGAATTCATGTATTTTAAATCGATTAGGTGGTTAGCTGGCTCCCCAATCCAGGCCGGGGTAAGTCCAGACCTTGCACTGTATTAGTTAGGTTCGGACGACTGTGGTCCAGTGTCCAAATTAGATTTAGGATCCGAGGCATATCTTTGATTATAAGACCCCAAATTTTGGGAATATAATCCCAAATTTCTAATAAAATATTTAACTTCAACTAAAAGCTTCATTTTAATCATAAAATGTAAAGCCCAACACTTAGATTAAGTTGGGACACTTACGGATGGTTCTGGACACTCAAAGTGTCCCCTACCCTCTTCCCTTGACTCTGTTAATAACTGCTCAACTTTGATCCATTCCCTCTTGAATTTCTATAATTACTCTCTTCTTCGTATCACTCCTAGAAAATCTAACAAAATATCGTCACTATTTTAATCGAGAGTTTTCATAGGGGACGTTGTCTGCCTATGATGTAATTAACTACGAGGGCTTGCGCTCGTAGAAGATTTGGAACCATACATTCACCTTATTTCAAAATTGATTTTCTAAAAATTTTATTGGCTTTCTTTGGGTAAAATTTAAAAATGGTTGTTGTTATCGCTTTCCTAGGATTATCGTTGAATAGTGTTATCTTCCTTTGGGGAGATATATCCTTCTTCGATAAGGCTTCGGATGAGAACACGACGATCACACTTCTTGAATATTGTAGATGGATATTAAATTTTACTTAATCTTGGTCCTTCGGGTCCATGCGTAGTTCTCTTTAAGATCTAGTTATGATATTCAAGATGAATTTCACATAATTCTAAGTCTAAACACCGTTAGAAAATTGTATTTTCACCTTTCGAGGTGATATACACTCTTTTAATAGGATGGTTCGACTTTAGAATTAGAATCTAACTTTAATTTTAAAATTTCCAAAAGAAACTAATATTTTTTTAAAAATCCGCATTCAAAATTCCACCAACAAAGTCCTCATTTCGTTCCACTAAGGATCTTAGAACTAGCAAACTATTATAGATTATTCATATGGATCTTTTTTGACCTATTAGTATTATAAGTCTAGGAGGGAAGGTATATGGATTTATGATTATTGATGATATTTTGAGATTTACATAGGTTAAATTTTTATTTCATAAGAGTAAATCATTTGAGAAATTTAGAAACTTTTTGACTTGGATTTAGAGTAAACTAGCGTGTGAAATTTTGATAATTCAAAATAATCATGAAGGTGAATTTGAAAATGAAAAATTTGAAGAATTTTGTATTAAAAAAGGAGTTGATCATAATTTTTCTACACCTAGAACCCCTCAGCAGAATGGGGTAGTCGAAAGAAAGAACATAACATTAATTGAAATAATTAGAGCTATGTTGGTAGAATATTCACTTCCAAAAAAATTTTGGGCTGAAGCAGTTAGTATAGCTTGTTATGTTTTGAATAGGATGAACATTAGATCAAAATTGAATAAAATACCCTATGAGTTTCTTAAGGGAAGAGCACCTAATTTATTACATTTGTATGTTTTTGGATGTATGGTGTTCATACATAATAATAGAAAATCTCCTTTAGGAAAATTTGATCCAAATTTAGATGAAGGAATTTTTTATTGAAACTCTAGTGTTTGAAAATATTATAGAGTATTTAATAAAAGAACTTTGGTAATTGATGAGACCACACATATTGTATTTGATGAATATGAAATTTTGAAAGAGCCAAGTTTGGAAGAGTAAAATATAGAAAATAACTCTCAAAGGATTGAGAAGATAAACTTGGAAGAAAATTTGGAGATAGAAAATCCTTTGCCTAAAGAATTTAAATTTTCTAAAAATCAACCTAAGGAATTTATTTAAGGTGGACCTAGCGAGGGTGTTAGGACTTGGCATGGACTTAGTAAAGAGGTTAACCATTCTACCTTTATTTCAATGATTAAACCCGTAATTATTAATCAAGCACTATCAGATGAATTTTAGATTTTGACCATGCAAGAAGAGTTGAATCAATTTATAATGAATGATGTTTGGGAATTGATTGAGAGGACAAAAGATCCAAGTGTAGTTAGAACTAAGTGCGTGTTCAAAAACAAAATGAATGATTCAGGAGTTGTTATTAGAAATAAGGCTTGATTGGAAGATAAGGGGAATAATCAAATTGAAGGGATTGAGTTTAAAGAAAAATTTTCCCCTATAGCAACACTTGAAGCAATTAAAGTTTTGTTAGCCTGTGCTTATTTTAAAGGATTTAATTTGTTTCATATAGATGTTAAAAGTGCTTTTTTGATTGGGGTGATATAAGAGGATGTTAATTTTGAACAACCTTCAGGTTTTGAAAGTTTTAAATTCCTTAATCATGTGTACAACAACAACAACAATAAGCCTTTATCCCACTGCATGGGGTCGGCTACATGAATTCATTTTATCCCTTGTGTCCTATTAAAGGTCAAATTCTCATTTAAATCTAATAAAGAAAGGTCATTCCTAATAATCTCTAACCAAGTCTTTTTAGGTCTACCTCTACCTTTCTTAATAAAAGTCAAATCTAATACCTCTACTCTCCTAATCGGGTCATTAGAAGGCTGCCATTTTATGTGACCAAACCATCTAAGGCGACTCTCTCTAATCGTATCTTCAATTGGATCTTCTCCAACCTTTTCACGGATATGCTCATTTCATATCCTATCTCTAAAAGTAAAGGCACTCATGTACCTAAGCATCCTCATCTCTACCACACTTAACTTAGTATTACACTTTTCTTTTAATGGACAACATTCAGCTTCATAAAGCATTGCATGCCTCACTACCATCTTATAGAATTTTCCCTAATCATGTGTATAAATTAAAAAAGGTATTGTATGGATTGAAATAGACACCTATGGTTTGGTATGAGAAGTTAAGAACTTTTCTATTAGAGAGATCTTTTGTAAAGGAAGTGTGGACACCACACTCTTTTTGAAGAAAAATTAGGAGACGATATACTCATTGTTCATACATAAGTTGAAGATTGATCTTAATGCTTAAAAGTAAAATGTGATTGATCTTAATGCTTAAAATTAGGACAAGGTTTGGTGTGATTGATCTTAATGCTTAAAATTAAAATGTTCTACAAACTTTATATATATTTTTTTGTTTATATCTTTTTAGTTGTTTCTTTTGTGTTTATGTAAGTTTTTGTCTTTTCTTATTTTTGAAATTTTGATTTATTTTTATTTGTTATGCGTGTTAAAACTAAAATCATGTCACTTGATTCTGAGAAGTTTAATTGATTTTCATGTATTATTTTTCTGTTATATTCATTCTGTATGAATATTTATTCGACTTGTATGAATTCTATAGCATATACATGTTTGATCGTGGGAGTTTTAAATGCAAAACCAAGATTTTTAAAGGTTTTATGATATACGATATTGTCATCATCTGGTACGATTAGTGTGAGTTTTTCTGTATGAATGAGGAAAGTTTTATTAGTTAGGTTCAATTATTATTGCAGATCATCCCGGATGTATTAGTTTTCATCTAGATGATCTAGGTGTCAATTTAAGCAGGGGACGAACCTAACCTCTTATAAAATGATCTTAAAATTTCTGATCATCCCGGACAAACACCTATTCAACTGTACGATCATGTGGCCAAAAAGTTTGTATAAAATGACACCTTGGAAATAATGTTTTATGAAAAGCCTTTTCATCTTTGGCAGTTTTTATTCGTGCGTATGAAAAAATGTTTTTTCCATACGATCTCACAATCATACATATGAAACTAATTTTATACAGTATGATATATGGCTTCTCTTTAAATCGACAGGTTTTGAAATATTTTTCATTCACTTCCAAACTTCTTTCAAAACCTTAGATCCCCTATCTAAGAAATGGCCAGTTCTAGCAAACGTCCTAGAGGCTTTAAAGGATCTTCTTCTTCTATTACCGCTGATTTTAACTTCTTGTCAAAGAAGCATGAAGATGCTATCTATAGGTTTATTGCTACAAAAATCACCCCATCTCGACTGCTAATCCATGATGATCTTCATTTTTTAGTAAATCCACTTTTTTCTTCCACTCAATTATCATTCATTTTGACTCTCATATATGCATATCACAAAGAAACCTTTTATTATTTCTTAGCTAATATGAGAGTAAGCGAGGATCACCTTAGGATAAGTTCTTTTATCTAAAGGCAATACATAGAGATTACCAAAATAGATTTAGGAAACCACCTCTATTTAAGAACTGAATGGGTTAGAGCTCACACTTTGACCTCTAGATCTAATTTTTGACTGGACAAAAATTAATAAAGTTCTTAGAGGTGTTAACTCAATAAATCTTCTAGCTCAAGTCTATATGATGAATCAAAATTCTAGGATCATCGAACACATTTTAAGAACTTCTATTATTCCTAAAGCTAGTGATCGAGTGAATATGACTCCACTCTTGTCCACTGTCACATATCTTATCATGACTAAAAAACCTTTTGATAAAGTCTGGCTGATTATAGACTACCTTTACAACCTTTATGAAATCGGTCAACCTTTTCATAAGAGGAAAAATAATGTGGCATTAGGACATTTTATTACCCATAATCTTGAAAAGAAGTATAATCTTATTCATCCTGATCCTTCGACTGAACACCCAATTTATTTTACTGATGCTTCTTTTCGATCACTATTTGGGAGAAATGAGAGTTCTAGTGAGGATACTGAGGGAAAAGGGGGAGCACCTACACTTGCATATGGACCTAACCAGAATTACTTTCATGAAATGGTCCAAGAATTTAATCAGTTGGAGACTCATTTTGATCAATTTCAGACTCATCTAAACTAGTAGGATGCAATATACCAAGAATATATAGGGTGGATCCATGGTCAGTTTGACTCGGTGAACATAAATGTAGCTATAATGAATTGCTATTTCTCAGTTCTCAACCAACCTCCTCCTCTAGATCATGGTCCTTCTGAGTTTTAGATATACTTCTTTATCATTGCCTATGCTAGTCCTTTACTTGTAATGACTTTGTGTTTATGATGTGATGTTGTATTTTCTTTCTGTTGATGTTAGTTATGTTCTTTTTGTTGTGATGGTTATGTGTGTTAGTTTAAAATTTTATCAATTGATATCTCTGTACCAATATAGAAAATCATTTTAATATCAATAAAAAATGACATATTTTGCTAATTTATTTTGTTTCTTATTTTGAAATATTAGTAAGCCTAATTTAAAAGCCTTTTGTAATTGATCTAAATTATGTTATAAATTAACTTGCATTACAAAATTAATTTTATTATGAAATCTAATTTTTTAAAAATTTAAATTAAATTATAACTCAATTAAGTTAAGAGTATCAATTTGATATTCTTTTAGGCAAACATAATTTGAATATTATTATTGCAATATTGATGTCTTATTATTTTTTATTTTTTTTCAACCTAATTATTTTTGTTATTAGAAAAGATTGATTTAGATTACTAATTTTGAAAAGAAAAAATAATAAAGTATATCAAAAGGAAATATACAGTGTGTACAAAAATCAAAAGAATATGGTCTAGTTTTCAACATGAGAAGAGGGACAAAATTAGCACAAAAAAAAGATGCACAATGTGTGCCACAAATATTTAAAAAGATGTGTAATGTTGCAAGTTAAATGTTTTATGTATTATATTCTTTCCACTATCCTTTAATCTTTAATTCAAATCAATCTATTATTCAATTATTTTATATTAAAAATTGAAATGAACTAATCTTCATTTCATCATTTTTGTAATAATCATCCTTATTTAAATGTCTAGAATGCATCAAGATCTTGATTAAATTATCTTATCTAAATTGTTCTTTATTTTAAAATTTTTGAATCTTTCTTTTACATTTTGTATAATAAACTTTGTTATTGCAATTATTTTACAATAATTTTTAAGATCATTACTTTTGGTTTATTGCTTGACATCTTTCATTTCAATTTTCATTTTCCCTTTTCGTTGTTGTCAAAAGGGGAAAGAATAAAATAATGTTATTTGTGTTTTTTGTGTTTGAATTCTTGCTTATTTCTTTTTGTGCTTTTATTATTGTATGTGTTTTTATGTGATTGTGGTATTTTAATTTTTTTGTGTGTGTAGTATTTTGTGTGTTTGTGCTTTTTTAAAATAAATAAAAAAATTAAAAAAAATAAAAAATTTTGTTCTTCATGGAAATTCCCTATATTCTAAAATGTTCATTCATTTTGGGGGAGCTAAGAAGAAATTTAGGATATCATTGTTAATTCAAAAAATAATTATTTTGCCATCATCAAAAAGGGGAATATTATTAAGATTGTTGCAATTTAGTTTTTTGATTGTCTTACAACATGTGTGTT
The DNA here is from genome assembly GCA_022539455.1 of Dendrobium nobile. Taxonomy (NCBI): domain Eukaryota; kingdom Viridiplantae; phylum Streptophyta; class Magnoliopsida; order Asparagales; family Orchidaceae; genus Dendrobium; species Dendrobium nobile. The sequence continues at coordinate 15,115,046 of CM039718.1, read as the reverse complement.
TTTTGTGATTTGAAATATTATTGTTTTAATTATAGTTTCTCCTAACATATATTGGATATATTTTTTTTATTATTTGTGTGTACTAACATTTTAGAAGAAACATACTCTAGATTGATGAAGACTTCAATGGAGAATAGATTAGATTTATTGTAAATGGAGTCTATAATTTTTACTTTTATTGAGTCCGAGAGAGTGTGAATGTAATTGAGTAATCGTGCACACACACACACTTGGGTAGTATTTAAAATCTATAAAATTTTAAATTAGTCATACTATGCAATTTTTATTTGTATGGGATGATTTGGTTAATTTATTTCCTCCAATGAGCAGTTAATCAAAAAAAGGGCGAAATTTTTTTTAAGTACTATTCATACTAAATGAAGTTGACTTCATATAGACGACGTCCAGAATATGAAAATGTGGGGATCATTTTCATCCAGGCGAACATGTTAATTTTTTGAACTGTTGGTCCGAGATGATATGGCATTTGTACAGACGATGTCCATAGTATGAAAATGTGGGGAACATTTTCGTCCAGAGGAACATGTAATTTTTTTGAACTATTCAACCGTCATAATTTGATGCTTGTATAGAAGACATCCAGAGTATAAAATTATTGGGAACATTTTCTTCTAGATGAATGAATTTTTTTTAATAACTGTTTATACTCTACAATATACATATCATACTCTACGATATGCTTGTATGAAAAACATTTCATATAGGATCATACCAGGCAATTTTTAACTATTCATCAGAGACAAACATTGATCATACTGTATGATCGTGTATGCTCAAAATGACAATTTTCAATTTTTTGGAAGATTTTTAGGATCTTTCATATAAAAAGTCCATAGAAACTAACATGAAAAGCATTATTCTTTATGATTTTTTTAAGAGCAAGTGAAAGAGTGTTTATGGGAGAGTATTTGAGAAAGAGTTTTTGCAAGTGGAATGTGAAGGGATCACAATATTACTCAAATGTTAGAATCTCTTTTAGTTTTTGGTTACTACTCATTCTTTATTCTTTATAGTTACTCGAGAGAAGATCTTTATAGGAGATTTGGTACTTTATCAACACTTGGAGGGTATGAATAGATGATGATACTTTACTGACACTTAGAGGGTGTGAATAATTGATGGTACTCTTTCGACACTTAGAGGGTGTGAACAGATGATGGTACTCTACCGATACTTAGAGGGTATGAAAATATGACGGTACTCTGCCACACCGAGGATAGGTGGCAGAAAGGAAAATTGTGAAGGCTTCTCTGCCTTGCTATGGGGGCAAAAGGATAGTGACTTTTGGTAATAGTGCAATATCTAAAGAGGGAGTCTTCAGGGAGTGGATATAGATCTTGTTGAATAGAACCACTATAAAATATTATATTTTTTTTTTATTTTCTCATTTTTATTTTTTAGCATTTTAGTATTTGTCTTTGAAAAATTATTTTTAAAAAATGTACAAAAATTAGTTTTTCCTTAATTACCAAGAGAAATTTTAAAATACCAATTCACCCCCCTCTTTGTTAGCCTTGGGACATTTGAATAGGTTTAACAACCTATACAGACTTTATAATTGAAATAGTAGGTTTTTCCCACCCGATACATCAGCTCAAGGGGTGTTTATTTTATTATGGGACTCAGTTTCTCATGGGCAACAGCCCCTATGGTTAATTATATCTTGAGCACAGAGCCCAAGAAGACTCTCGATTAAGGATATAATATTATCCTTTCCAGAAAAGGGATCGGCATGGAGGGGTGACTAAGAAATCCTACTCAAAGTGAAATAAAGATTTTAAAATTACTTAGTCAATATGCACATGTCAGATCCACACTCAGAAGGTCTTAGACACTATGAAGAGACTAGGGGAAGGAAAATAATGCACTCAAAGCATGCAGAGGGGAAGGATGGATGTGGTGTCATCTATGTGATGCAAATATATAAAATTTATAGTCCTCGAAGAAAAGGAGGCTTACCCACCAATGAGGCATACTACGAGACACCCAATGTAGTAGCCTTGAAACCTAAATCTAAGGTGGGTTTAGTTTTCTACATAATACTAACACCCATGTCCTAGCTAGTGCACCTGAGCTTATATCTTGCCTGAAAAGAAAATCCCGCTAACCACTAAAGTGATTTAAATTCATGTTATTCCAGTCTTTATGAAAGATGGGTGGTTACGTAAGTTTTTAAAAGTAAGGCCAGCATTTAGATAGTTTCCTAGTTGTCCTTGGACTTATATAGGGTGAATACTCCTAGAGCTAATACCATTAAAATTTTCATTTAGTTAGTTTATAATGTAATGCATGTAAGTTAAAAAGGTCTCAAAATCTAGTATTCTTTAGATTTTTAAAAAAAATGGGTATAAAAATAATTTTTTTCAGAAAAGACTAGGCTTTCCAAGGTCTAGCACCACATCCTCATTGGTTAGATTATCCGAACTATACCCATAGGCGGGGAAGTATCTTATCAAAATGAGGGAGAGAAATGCAATAATATGCATATGACTCAAGACAATTCTGACTATTCCATAGGTCATTAGGTTTCTAAGATATTTAATTCCTAAAATATTAAATTTTAGTTACGGGTAGAAAAATGTTTTAATCCTTAAAGAGCCTAGCAAAAATTAGGCCAAGCACATGCAAGAAAGAAACCTAGAAAAGCATAAATTTTTTACTACACCCATAAAGTAAACACATCAATATAAATCCATAGGGCAAAGTAAAGAGATGTCCACAGTCTACGATAAGTGCCGTATAAGTACAACTCAGACACTATAGAAAAGTAATAGTGGCCAGGCTCCACTAATAACAACTTGGATTCTAATCATATTAAATATCACAAGTCTTAAAAGCCAGGAATTTCATCTTTATGTCTTCATCTTCAGGTGGATCATCCTTCTCTGGATCGTCTTCTTTTGGATTATCTCCTTTGGGCCTTATATAGTTCATCCTCCAAAGGGGTACCCAAATAACTAAGAAATTTCTTATAAAGGGCATTTATTTTTCTCTTTAAGTACCTAATGTTTGAAATGCCTCACTTTTGAAGACTTTCAAAACTTAATATATATATACATACAAATTACATTACATCATATTAAAAAAATAAAATATTGACTCTCTTGCATGGTTATGCTAATGAAAATCTCAAGCAGTTCATATATCACATCCCAAGTAGTTAATATTTATGCGGAAAGGTAAACACACTTAGCCATGCTCTTTTAATTTTAAAGGAGGCTAAGTAGTCTCTGATGTATTTGTAGAAAATATCGTTAGTTTTAAAGCTTTAATTATATTGCCCCTTTTATTTTGGTGTTGCATGAGCATGGCCGCCTGTATAAGACTGGATTAGTAATAAAAGTGCCCCAAGCCCATGGGTAATCTATTGCAAAAATCACATAATAGAGAGAATGTATAGTAGTAAAACAAAACATCATAACAATCATCACAACACATTAAAGAAAAGCAAATCAATCAATTACAAGTGCTATATATAATAGATATCACATCACATAAAGTAGAAAAAGTAAACACCAGCTTAGATCTTATAACTAGAAGTGGTGACTTAGAAAATGATTCTATGTGTTTGTAGTAGGCTAGTGTGACTTTAGATAGGTCCTATATAGGATAGTTAGTTTAAATTATTTAATATTATGGTTTGTTAAAGGTCGAAAAAGGGAAGATTTGATTAAGGTTTAAGTATTAATGAATTGGTATCCATTTTTAGTAAATTTAGTTATTGGATCAATTTTAATGTTTAGGGTAGTAATTACTGTAGTTTAAGTTGAGTTGGTAAGTTTTAGAAGGTCCAAAGTCCTTCTATACACTTGGTTATGGGAGTCCAAGAGGTCACTAATAGAAATAGACTAGGTTTGGAGGTTTTAGCATTTTAATTAAATATTAGACCTTAAGGAGAGTAGATAGACTATTAGTATACTGGATTTGGAGTTTTTTAATCAAAATTATGAATTTTGAAAGTTTGATGCTATAATTAATGAACTATGGTTGATTGGAAAGTTGACTTTTAATATTTAGGTTTGTTTCTGGGAGCCTAATATTTTTATTAAGTACTATACCTTAATTAGAGCTCGATGACTTCTAGTTTGCTTAATTTATAATTTTTTTATAATTAGTTATGAATTTTTAAAGTTGGGGTAATTAACAAATTATTAAAAAAAATTGCTTAATAAATGGTGCTTTAGGGGTTTTGACCCAAATCTACTCCAAAGTGCTTGGGATCACCCCCAAAAGTCCATAATAACCTAAAGAAGTTTACTTATTCTTATGTTTCTTTATGATTCAATGAAATGCATTTATTTTTCTCATTGTCTATTTCATGTTGTTTTTAAAGCATTTGTTTTTCTTCTTGTCTATTTCATGTTAATTTTAATTAATAAAAAAATGCTATGCAAATTTGTTTATAACAAACATTATTTGACATCATCAAAAAGGGGGAAATATTTTGTAATCCATGACCCCTTGTGTAAGATTTTGAAGATAACAAATAATATTGTCTAAACTACTATTCATTAAATATCTTTAATTTCTATTATTGTCTATGAGTACTAACATTTCAAGAAGATCACAAGGTACTCAGGACAACAAGAAGACTCAATACTGAGTAGAAAAGGAGGGGAGTCTATAACATTATAACTTTTTATTTTATTTTATTTTCTCTTTTCTTGAGTCTGGCCAAAAACTGCATGTAAATCTGAGAAACCATGCACACACACAAGGGGAGAGGGTTTTAAAAGAAATATGTAGATTTTTTCTTTGTTGATCGTACTGTATGTATTTATGTTGTATTGTACGATCTGATCTGGTTAAAACATCTTTTTATGAACAGGTCATACTGTACAATTTATATTATACTGTACGATGTATTACTAATTTAAAACCCTAATCGCCAGATTAGTTTAAGTAAGTTTTATCAGCCGTTCGTACTGTATGAAGAGATTCATATTGTATGATTTATTTTGAATACTTACTTAACTTAACCCTCGAATAGTGGAATAAATTAGGGATTAATCTTTGATTGGTAATCGTATAGTACGAACCAGTTCATACTTTACGATGAATCGAGGCTATTTTTATTCATCCCGAAATTCATCAATGATGATCCCTTGATTTTGCCTAATCGTACTGTACAAAGTAGGTCATACCCTATGATGTATAAAAACATGTTTAGATCATCCTAACTATCATCCTGTATGAATAGAAGAGTTGAGGATCGTTTAGTACGAGTTTATATCGTACTGTGATTGTATTCAAAAGTTTTTGAACTTTTTGTAATCCTTCATACCAAGATGAAGCTCATTTATACTAATCATACTGTATGATATGGAATCGTACTATACGATAGTAACGGCTAATTTAAAAAATTTTAGGGTTTTTAGAGCCCGCTTTAAGTATCAAAAAGTAATCTTTTTAATGAGTAACAAAGAGACAGAGGAACATGATTAGAGAGGGTTTCTTGGGAGAGAGCTCTTGAGGAGATTTTAGGGTTTTTGAGGGGAAGGAGAAGGTGGGCTTGGTGAGGGAGAAGGAGTGTGAGGGAGATCACGCGGTTGCTCCGAGCTTTCTGCACTTTGCTCTTTCTGTGGCCTGAGAAGATCTTGTGGGAGGCTTTCTATGAGCGAGACTCTTCTACATCCGTGTCCTCTAAGGTACTCTGCCTTCTCCAGGTGGGAGAAAAATGATAAGGTACGCTGCCGTCGCCAGGAGGGTGAGAAAAGCGTTTAGCACTCCGCCACACCGAGTTGGTGAAATTGAGTCTTGTGAGGGCTTCTCCACCTTGCCAAAGGGGCAAAAGAAGAACTATAATTTTGTAGTGAAATTCTCGTAGTGGAGGACTCCCGGGAGTGGACATAGGTCAAGTGACCGAACAACTATAAAAACTCTAGTATGCTTTTTCCTTTACCGCTTTTATTTTTGCTTGCACTTTATTTTCATTACATTTGCTTAGTAATATTTATACTAAAAATCATTGTTGTAAATTGTGTTCAACTACTTGCTTCCACATTAAATTTTTTATGGTTAAAATTTAAAAATAAAAATAAATTTATTAGAACTCCTATTTAGGATTTTTATTGCAACAATTTTTGCAATTCATCCCCCCCTTGGCGCATCTAGTAATTTCAATTGGTATCAGAGTTGGGTTTCAAAAATAGTGTTTAGAAAATCTTGAAAATCGATTATGTCTCATTTTGGTAATCGTAATACTGTAGAGGATTATTCAATAACCCGTCCACCTCTTTTTAACAATATCACATTTGATTTTTAGAAAATTAGAATGTCTACTTTTTTATAGTCTATTAGTTACTGCATGTGGATGTTAGTAAATAATGGTTATGCTGCACCTTTTAAACTTGTGAATGGAGTGAAAACTCAAGTGCCTTTTAATGAATGGAGCAATGAGGATCGGGAATTAGCTCAATTAAATGCGAAGTGCTTAAATTATTTCTTTTGTGCTTTAAAATCTTAAGACTATATGAGAGTTTCTACCTGTGTTACTGCTAAGGAGATTTGGGATAGACTTTACATCACATAAGAAGGAACTAGTGAAGTTAAACAGTTTAGGATTAACATTCTATTGCATGATTATGAACTCTTCCGTACGAAACCTAGCAAAACAATATCTGACATGTACGCTAGGTTCAACCAAATTGTGACATACTTGCATGCATTAGGTAGAGAAATTTCAAATTCTGAGAAAGTTAACAAGATTCTTAGAGGCTTACCTAGTTCCTATGATGCAAAAATTACTACCATCACTTAGTCTAAAGACCTAAACATTAATTCTATTAACAATTTGCTTGGGTCACTCATTGCATACAAGCAAAGAGTGAGTCAAAAGTAAAGTGATACAGGTGAAAACAAGAAGGAGCGGATGGTAGCATTGAAATTATACAATTCAGAAAGTGAAAGCTCTGTAGGGGAGGAAGAAGATGACATATACTTGCTGACCTGACAATTCAAGAACTTTTTGAAAAGAAAATAAAGGCGTCATAAGAACAATTGGAATAAAGGTAAAAGCTCGAGGTCTACTAAAGTTTCTTCTGATATAATCTATTTTAAGGGCAGGAAATCAGGTGAACTTCAAGCTGATTGCCCCCACCTAAAGAGCCAACCAGCTAAGGAAAAAGGCGAGGACAAAAACAAGTACAAGAAAGGGAAGATGAAGACACAAAAAACATTTTGGGCCGACTCTGCCTTAGAATTGTCAGAAGAAGAAGCAGAGGAGGATGTAACAAATTTCTGTCTAATGGCTAATGATAATCTTGATCAATCAGATCAAGATGATGTATGTCAACTTTTATATGAAAATTTGCTGCTTATTTCTGAAAAAATTAATGACTCGTAAAGGAAATTAAAAAGAATGCATGCTAGTCGTAATATTAATTTTAGTACTTTACAAACTGAGCATGCTAACTTAGTTAAAGAACATTCTGATTTAGATAGAGATCACATGTCCCTGCTTGATGAGTATGATGCATTAAATAAGAAGTATATTGAATTAACAGAAGCACATGAATCCTTGAAAATCATGCATGTTGAACTAGAAGAGGCTTTTGACAGACTAAACAAACTTGTATTTGAGGTAGATCACAGTGAACATTTGTTAAAAATAGAAGTTCATGGATTGACATATCAAAATAACAAATTTAATGAAAAAATTAAAGAACTAGAAAAAGAAAATGCATCGCTTATATTTGCCCAATCTAGCAAACCTCCAGCACTGCATGCATCACAAAACTTTAGGAAGAGGCAACACCACTCACATAGGTTAGTAAACTCATTTCCCAGTGTTAGGTGCTTCTCTTGTGGCATGCTAGGTCACATAGCCCACACTTGCACAATTCACTATAGGACACACCTGGTATGGAGACTTAAATTGCATCTATCATAGTATAGCATGCATATATCTCATTCATGCAAGCATAAGGAGGAATACAAACTCACTTGGGTTCCCAAATCTAACACTTGAATAAATTTGTAGGGATTCTCTCACAGAAGACCTAGTGAGAGCAAGTGGTATTTGGATAGGGGCTGCTCGTGACATATGACTGAAGATATGAAGAAGTTCATTTTACTGTAGACCAGGATTGGAGGCAAAGTAACATTCGGACACAACACCCCCAGGAAAGTGGTGGGCTCAAGTACTGTTGGTAATGCTAAGAATTTTTTAATTGAAAAAGTTTTATTAGTTGATGGTTTGAAGCATAACTTACTTAGCATTAGTCAATTATGTGATAAAGGTTTTGACATAAAAATTCTCTCTAACAAATGCCTGATTAGCCTAAATAATAAAACTTATTTTAGAAGGAAAATGAATGAACAATGTTTACATCTTAGACCTTAATTGCATTGATAGTTCAAATTAATTTTGCTTGAAAACAATTTTGTTGCAATTCTATTTTTATGGATTATGATTTTGATAATATCAAACACTACTATTTTTTCAACGACTGCCTTGCCTACTGACATTTTTGGACCACAAGATCAGAGGGCAATTAAAACCAGCTCAAGATTTGTAGACTAGGTCTGAGTCAGTTTGAAATGTACTTTTTCCCTTTCTTGAGTCAATTGTAATCTTTGTGGTGCCTGATGAAAAGCAACCTTGCACACACACACCTTTAGAGAATTTCTGTCAGTTTCTTAGAGCTTACTATTTTTGATAACATCAACCGGGCCAATATTTATATCGACTTGGACGATCGGTTTAAAAATAGAAATGCTAATCAGAGCATCATGGTTAAGGCAGCGTCATTAAGCTGATCATCCTGGATGATATTGTATCGGCCAGGACGATAGGCTCAAATCAGAAAGAATCAACTAGCATGATCTATTTAGGTATTCTTTATTTTAGGACATTGGCCAGGATGATATGAAAGCAATTAAGGCTAACTACACGATCACATCAGCCAGGCCGATCGCAGGATCGATCGGGATGATGACGTGGATGATTGACATCGGCCTACTTCAATTCAGGGTGATATCTTGGATGATTTAGCTCAGATTTGAACTAATCATCAAGGACGATATCCTATCGACCTGGACAATGTGACCAAAATGACTCTAATAGTCCCAAACTGACTGGGCTGATTGAGCAAAATTTACTCTTATCGGCCAGGCTGATACCCTTATTAGCCTAGAAAATAAAGTCAGTTTGTATAAAATAAGAGCTATTCCAAAGCTCTTCTATTTAAGATCTCTTTCTCTACCTTAGAGGAGATCTTTTGCTGCTGTCTTGACCTGAGAAAGCCTAGAGAAGAGGAAGAGAGAGGGAGAGAGAGAGAGGATTTTGTGAGGGAGATCTTGTGAGGAGAATTCACAAGGGTTGCTCCAAGCATTGTTCCACTTTTTCTTTCTCTATATTCTCTTATCCTTGGAAGGGTTGAGAGAGGTGATCTTCAGCAATCGATCAAGGTTCTCTGCTTGCTTCAGGAGGAAGCAAAAGGAGTTGGGTTCTCTACCTCGCTGGGGTTGGCAAAAAGGAGTTTTGTGAGGGCTTCTCCGCCTTATTGTGGGAGCAAAAGGAAAGTCACTTTTGTAGTGCAACACTCGGAGGGTGCCACCGGGGAGTGGTCGTAGGTCGAGTTGACAAAACCACTATAAATCCTTATGTTCTTTTTTTACTGCTTCCGCATTTAATTTTCTTCACTTTGATTTACGTTGTGGTGATCTTAGTTTGAGTTCTGTGTTTAGATTGTAAGAATGTCTAAAATACCAAATCACCCCCCCTCTTGGTTAGTCTTGAGCCGGTTCATAGGGCTTAACATCCCTAATAAACTTTCAAGTGGTATCAGAGTTATTTTCATAAAATTATGTTTAAAAACTTTTTGAGTTTTGATCCATGGCTAACTTTGGGAATCTTAATATAACGAAAGGATTTTTTATTACATGACCACCTTTGTTTGATAATCTTCCTTTTAATTTTTAGAAAACTCGCATGTCTACTTTCTTACTATCAATTGATTATTGCATGTGGATGCTTATTAAAGAAGGATATTCTCCACCTTCTCGTTAACTTAATAGAATTAAAACTAAAGTACCTTTTACTGAATGGACTTTTGATATTTAGCACAACTTAATGCAAAGTGTTTGAAATATTTTTTCTTTCCTTTAAAATTTAAAGATTACATGCATGTTTCAACTTGTGCTTTTGGTAAAGGGATTTTGGATAGATTGTCATTACTTATGAAGGAACTAATGAAGTTAAAAAATCTCATTTTAATATTTTGTTGCATGATTATGAACTTTTATGTATGAAACATAATGAATCAATTTCAGAAATGTATATAAGGTTTACTCAAATTGTAACTTCTTTGCATGTCTTAAGAAGAGAACTCGCTAGCTATGAAAAGGTGAATAAAATTTTGAGATGCTTGCCTTCCTCTTTTGATACTAAAATTACTATAATTACTGAATTTAAAGATTTAAATACTTATTCAATTGATAACTTACTTGGCTCACTCATTGCTTACGAGCAAGGAGTGAATCAAAGAAATCTAGATGTACGTGAGAAAAAGAAGGAGAAAATTATGACACTAAAGGCCAATAACTCAGATACTGATTCTTCTGGGTCTGAAAATGATGATGTTGTCTTCATCACAAGGTAATTTAAAAGCTTTCTAAGGAAAAAAGCAAAAGAATCTTAAAAAGTGGAACAAAGGTGAGGGAAACAAAATTTTTAGTGTACTCTCACCAAAGACCTCATGAGCGCTTGGACATCGGAGGCTTGAAAATTATAAATTGCTTAAAATTATTGCTTAATATTTTTTTGAGTTAGGTTTATTGATTTTAAAAGACAATTTTGCCCTGAGAAAAAGTCCGAGCTAAGGGTGAAACACGATTGGGTACTTTACCACTTTTTTGGATTTTTGACAATTATAACACATTAACTTACAAGTTTTTAAAATCAATTACATGGAGACCATGTCATGTTCATGCCATGATGAAAAAAAAAACTTTGTTTTAATTCTTTTTTTTTTCTTTTTTGCTTTACTTTCCTCCTCCTTTTTGTGATGACAAAAGGGGGACAAGTTTGTACTGATTATTTTAGTTTTTGATCCCTTACTCGTAGCTTTGAACAGTTTGACATCATTAAAAAGGGGGAGATTATTGCAAATCTATTTTCATGGATTATGATTTTGATGATAGCAAACACTCTTGTTTTTTCTACGACTACCTTGCCTACTGATATTTCAGGACCACAATATTAGAGGGTAATTGAAACCAGCTCAAGTTTGGGTAGACTTGGTTTGAGTCACTTTGTTATGTACTTTTTCCCTTTCTTGAGTCAATTGTAATCTTTGTCGCACCTGATGCTAAGTAACCATTTACACTCACACCTTGGGAGAATTTCTGACTGTTTCTTAGAGTTTACTGTTTTTGGTAACATCGACCAGGCCAATATTTATATCGGCCTGGATGATCAGTTCAAAAATAGAAATATTAATCAGGGCATCAAGGTTAAGGCAGCTGTCATTAAGCCGATCGGCCTGGACGATATTGTATGAGGGCGATGTCCAGGATGATTTGGCTCAGATTTAAACTAATCAGCTAGAATGATATCCTATCGACTTGGACGATGTGACCAAAATTACTCTAATCGTCCTAAAGTGTCTAAGCTGATTGAGTAAAATTTATACTGATCAGCCATCCTGATACCCCTATCAGCCTGTACGATTAAGTTGATTTGTATAAAATAAGAGCTATTCTGAAGCTCTTCTATTTAAGATCTCTTGCTCTATCTTAAAGGAGATCTTTTGCTGTTGTCTTTACCTGAGAAAGCCTAGAGGAGACGGAGAGAGAGGGAGAGAGAGAGAGAGGATTTTGTGAAGGGGAATTTGTAAGGTTTCTCAAAGCATTGTTCCACTTCTTCTTCCACTAGAGTCTCTTATCCTTGGAATGGTTGAGAGAGGTGAGCTTCAGCAATCGATCAAGGATCTCTGCCTGCTTCAGAAGGAAGCAAAAGGAGTTGGGTTCTTTTCGTAGCCGGTGTTGGCAAAATGAGTTTTTGTGAGGGCTTCTCTGCCTTACTATGGGAGGAAAAGGAGAGTCACTTTTGTAGTGCAATACTCGGAGGGCACGTCTAGGGAGTGGACGTAGGTCGAGTTGATCGAACCACTATAAATCCATATATTCTTTTTCTACTGCTTCCGCATTTAATTTTTTGCACTTTGATTTATGTTTCGGTGAATCTTGATTTGAGTTTTGTGTTTTGATTGTAAGAATTTTTAAAATACTAATTCAGCCCCCCCCCCCCCCCCCCCTCTTTGTTAGTCTTGGGCTGGTTCATAGGGCTTAACATCCCTAACAAACTTTCAAATTTTTGATGACTCATGGCTATGGCATAGGAGAATATGCCATGCTAGTATGAAAATACTTCGAAACATTACTCATAAAAACCTAGTTATAGGAGTACCTAAGTTAGACTTCACTAAGGACCATCTATGCGATGCCTGCCAACTAGGAAAATAAATCAAATCATCCTTTTATTCAATCAAAGATGTGATCAACTCTAGGCCATTATAAATTCTTCACATGGACTTATTTTGATTCGTTAGCATAGCTAGCCTAGGAGGGAAAAATTATGAATTTGTGATTGTAGACAACTTCACTAGATTCACCTGGGTAAGATTCCTAGCACATAAGAAAGAGTCATTTGAGGAATTTAAGAGTTTCTCCACTTGGATTCAATGAAAATTAGGATGTGAAATCTCAATAATTCATAGTGATCATGATGGAGAGTTCTAAAATGAAAGATTTAAATTATTTTATCAAGAGATAGAAATATAGAATAATTTCTTAGCCCCTAGGACTCCACAACAAAATTGAATAGTAGAAGGAAGTAAGAGAACCCTTATAGTAGAAGAGTCCACTCATGTAGTATTTGTTGAATCAGATAAGCCCTCTAAATCTAAAATTGAAGAAGATGAAATAAAGGCAATTCAAGGAGTAGAGACTAATGCCTTAGGAGAAAGGGTAGAACCTCAGGAAGATTTACTTAGAGAAAGGAGATATTCTTCTAATCATCCTAAAGAGTTAATTTTAGGAGAACCTTTAGTAGGTGTAAAAACTAGGCATAGACTTAGGAAGGAGGTTAGTCATTCAGCATTCTTCCCTATAATAGAACCCACGAGTATTGATCAAGCTTTAGGAGATAAATTTTGGATCCTAGCAATGCAAGATGAGCTAAACCAATTCACCAGGAATGATGTTTGGGAGTTAGTCAAAAGACCTAAAGAATATAGTGTAGTTGGAACAAAATGTGCTTTTAAAAATAAGGTGAATGACTCAGGAACCATAATAAGAAATAAAGCCAGACTAGTAGCTAAGGGATATAATCAAATTGACAGAATAGACTTTGAAGAAACCTTTGCCCCTGTTGCTAGACTAGAATCCATAAGAGTGCTCTTAGCTTTTGCTTGCTTCAATAATTTCAAACTCTATCAAATTGACGTAAAGAGTGCTTTTTTGAATGAGGTAATCAAGGAGGATGTCTATGTTGAGCAACCCCCCATATTTAAAAGTTCACAATTTTCAAACCATGTATTCAAATTAAAAAATGTACATTATGGATTAAAGTAAACACCTATAGCCTGGTATGAAAGACTTAGCTCATTCTTTTTAGATAGAGGATTTGTAAAGGTAGTACGGACACTACACTCTTCTTACAAAAGGTTAAATATGAAATTTTCATTATTCAGATCTACATGGATGACATTTTATTTGGATCTTCGGATAAAAATTTGTGTGATGAATTCTCAAAAATAATGAGAAATGAGTTTGAAATGAGCATGATGGGAGAACTTAACTACTTTCTTGGCTTTAGTGTAGAACAAACGGATAACGGAATATTTCTTAGCCAAATAAAGTACTTTAAGGATTTTCTGAAAAAATATGAAATGCATAATGCTAAACCCATGAACACTCCAATGAGCTCAACAATTCAATTAGACAAAGATCCGAATAGAAAATCAGTAGACCATAAAAAATATAGAGGAATGATCAGATCTCTTTTTTACTTGACTGCCAGTATACCATACATAATGTTTAGTGTGTGCCTTTATGCCCATTTACAAGCTGATCCTAAAGAGTCTCACTTAACTATGGCCAAAAGAATTCTTAGATATCTACTAGGCACCCCAAACTTAGGGATTTGGTAGGTAGATAGAAAAATCACCTCTGGTACCTATCAATTCATAGGACAATCTTTAGTTTCTCGGTCCAGTAGGAAGCAAAATTTGGTAGCCCTCTCCACGGTTGAGGTAAAATATATTGTTGTAGGAAGCTGTGTTGCATAAGTACTATGGTTGAGGCAATAAATTCTTGATATTGGATTACCTTTAGGAACCATCTCAATCATGTGTAACAACACAAGTGCAATATGCATCTCTAAAAATGCTAGAATCATTCAACACGTTATTAGAACCTCGACAGAACCCAAAGCTGGTGATCAAATTCGAATGACCCCAAGTATATTTGTCACTATCTATCTTATCATGTTCAACTCCAAATTCGATGAGGCAGACTTGATTATCAATTACATTCAAAATATGACCTTAATTCACCTCCCTACCACGCATAGAAAACAAAATATAGCTCTTGACCACCTTATTGGGTAAATTCTTCAAAATAAATATCAGTTAACCTATCCCGGTGAACCCGACAACCTACCCAATTTCTATACGGATGCCTCCTTCCATATTTTATTTCATCAAGGGTCAGAGCCGGATGAACCTGACTTTGATGAAGAAGATAGAGAAGCTACCCCAACAGTAGCACCTGCTCGACCACGGCGGCATGCAGCACCACGAGCACCTACACCAACCTACCCTCACGATGATTTGGTCGAACACTTTGACCAACTTTAGAGTTGTCTTGACACACACATACAAGAACATCATCAGCAACATGAGGAATATATACGGTGGTTTGGGGAATGCTTCACTTTGATTGATCACCGCTTTGACACAATCCTTAAATATTTCCAACCACACTCACCTCCACCTCCAAGTGATCAGGATCCTCCTTTTTGAAGTGTATCTATTTTGTACTTTCTTTCTTAGTATTTTTTGTGTCTCCTCTTTTTGGTGATGTCAAAAGGGGGAGAAGTCTTGTTGTAGCCAAATCAGTCTGTTGTAGTTTATTGTCTTGCTGTTGTAGTTTGCTTATGCTTATGTTTCCTTATGTTTCAATGAAATGTATTTATTTTTCTTCTTGTACATTTTATGTTATTTTTAAAGCATTTGTTTTTATTCTTGTCTATTTCAAATTTTTTTAATTAATTAAAAAAATGCCATACAAATTTGCTTATAACAAACATTATCTGACATCATCAAAAAGGGGGAGATTGTTGCAATCCATGACCCCTAGTTTGAGATTTTGATGATGCTAAATAATACTGTCTGAACTACTATTCATTGAATATCTTTAATTTCTATTATTTTCTATGAGTACTAATATTTTAGGAAGATCACAAGTTACTCAAGACAACAAGAAGACTCAATACAGAGCAGAGTAGGAGTGTAAGTCTGTAATACTGTAACTTTTTCATTTATTTTATTTTCTCTTTTCTTGAGTATGGCCACAAACTACATGTAAATCTGAGAAACCATGCACACACACAGGGGATAGGGTTTTAAAAGAAAAATGTAGATTTTTTCTCTATTGACCATACTATACAAATTTATGTCATACTGTATGATCTGATCTGGTTAAAACGTCTTTCTATGAACAGGTTGTACTGTACGATATGTTTTATCAGTCGTTCATATTATATGAAGAGATTCATATTGTATGATTTATTTTGAATACTTACTTATAACCCATGATTAGTGGAATAAATCAAGGATTAATCTTTGATTAGTAATCATAATGTATGAACTATTTCATACTATACGATGAACCGAGGCTATTTTATTTGTCCCGGAGTTCGTCCTGGATGATCCCTTCATTTTACCTAATCATATTGTATGAAGTAGGTTGTACCCTACAATGTACATAGATGAGTTCAGATCATACCGGCTATCATCCTATACGAATAGAAGAGTTGAGGATCATACGGTATGAGTTTATATCATACTGTTCAATTGCTTTTAGAATTTTTTGAATTATTGTAAACCTTCGTACCAGGACGAAGCTCATTTATACTAATCGTACTATATGATGTGGAATCATACTGTACGATAGTAACTGCTAATTTGAAAATTTTCAGGGTTTTATGAGCCCGTTTAAGTATCAAAAAGTAATATTTTTAATGAGTAACTAAAAGAGAGAGGAACATGATTAGAGAGGGTTTCGTGGGAGAGAGCTCTTGAGGAGAATTTAGGGTTTTTGAGAGGAAGGAGAAGGTGGGCTTGGCTAGGGAGAAGGAGTGTGAGGGAGATCACACGGTTCCTCCGAGCTTGCTGCACTTTACACCTCCTATGGCTTGAGAAGATCTTATGAGAGGCTTTCTAAGGGGGATACTCTTCTACATCCGTGTCCTCTAAGGTACTCTGCCTTCTCCAAGAGGGAGAAAAATGAGAAGGTATGTTGCCGTCGCTAGGAGGGTGAGAAAAGCGTTTGGCACTCCACCACGCCGGGTTGGTGAAAGTGAGTCTTGTGAGGGCTTCTTTGCCTTACCGAGGGGGCAAAAGGAGAACTAAAGTTTTTTAGTGAAATTCCAGGAGTGGAGGAATCCAGGGAGTGAACATAGGTCAAGTGACCGAACCACTATAAAAACTCTAGTGTGCTTTTTCATTTACCGCTTTTATTTTTACTTGTACTTTATTTTCATTACATTTGCTTGGTGATAATTGTAGTAAAAATCATTGTTGAAACTTATGTTCAACTACTTTCTTTCGCCTTAAATTTTTTATGGTTAAAATTTAAAAACAAAAAATAAATTATTAGAACTCCTGTTTAGGATTTTTATTGCAACAATTTTTGCAATTCACCCCCCTCTTGGCGCATTTAGTAATTTCAATTTACATGTGTATTTATTTATTTATTTTAGTTGATTTTCTCATTTTTTGTTATCTATTCTCATTTCCACTCTATTTTATAGCTTGTGTCAAACCTTTTCTTGTGTATATATCATTGTAAAGTTGTCCCTAATAATCAAATAAAACCAGAAAGTTTTCTTCGCATAGTATTGTAAGATCACTATTATATTATACAATATGTGTTAAACTATATTAGTCATCCTTTCATTTGAAATGGATGGCTTAGATTGAACTAATTATTATGATTCATACTATAAGAACACCTATCATATTGTATGATTGACATGAAATTAAATTTATTGGGATGAAATTATTATGGTTGGTATGAACAATTTTATATATCATACCGTACAAATAATTAGACATACTAGGTGGTCATTTTAGCAAATGATCATACATAAGACTTCTCAAGATGAATGAAAAAATAAATATCATGCTTAACAAACTCCCAATCATTCAAAGCAATTTGTTAGATCTTCATACTATTTTGGATGGGAAGATATGGATTATATGTATCATATTATATGACTATCATTATATTATATGACTGAATAGAGATTAGAAATA
The DNA here is from genome assembly GCA_022539455.1 of Dendrobium nobile. NCBI lineage: Eukaryota > Viridiplantae > Streptophyta > Magnoliopsida > Asparagales > Orchidaceae > Dendrobium > Dendrobium nobile. The sequence continues at coordinate 15,097,479 of CM039718.1, read as the reverse complement.
GAGGGGAACAAACTCATTTCATATCGCACCAACCCTTACTTATATACTTCTTCCCTCTTCTTCTAGCCCATTAGCATTTCCTAATTGATGTTTAGCATTCCTCAATTCTCCAAGGATCTCCCTCTTGGCCTTGGGTAAATGATCGTTTCCAATTTGAAGATGATGTTACTGTTTACCAAAGGTATTAAATAGCCATGATTTGTACTTGCAAAATCATAAATAAAGATAATCTTAGCTATCTGGTACTTGATCTATATGTGGGGACCATTCTATAATTCGTTCTTACACTTCTTTCCCTTTCCACATTGAACTATTTCTTGAATTTTTGTAAATTTATAAATTAAGGCCAAATGAATGTGACTTTAATACTTTTCTTTAACAACCCATAGAACTTACCCTATAGGATTTCCATGATCATTTGTATGTTTCAATCATTGGCATAAATGCCATAATATTTTTATAATTAGCTATTATAACAAGTCCCAAGTTAATCTCACAATTGGGAATAGTCCAATGAATCTACACCAGCCCTTTATTAGCACTTTAGTATTGAACACACACATCATATAGAACATACTTAAGCACTTCATTATCCTTAAGGAAAGAAATATTATAAATATCACCCCACTTCTATTCATTACCACCTAAGTTTTTATAATCAACATGTAGTTCAATTTTGCTTATATGCTTATCTAATACAAATAAATTCTGGCTTTAACAAGAAACCCTAGAGAACGCCATTTGAAGAACCATGCACTAGGACATGTCAAAACCCTAATAACAAACTAAACCAAAAAAATTAAAGAAAGGAGTCATTCTCTCAGGTGACTCTTTAGTGATATAGGGTTTCCTCCTGTGAGCTCAAGTTTCCCCTCTCATGGCGTGGTTTTGTTACTTTTTTTTCTTTGATTTCTTTCCTTGTTGTCTTCTTTGCTTTGTTGCCTTCTTTGCTCATTTTATACTTATGAGTTTCTTTTTAGTTCTTCCCATTTTAAGAGATCACAACTCTATCATCTTCGATCCCATCGTCTACTTCATTTCCTAAACGGTAAATCTCATTCTCTTAAAGATGTTTTGTCTTGCCCTTCTTCTTTGGATACTATGCTTCCATTTTTTCATACTTTGTTTAAAGGTTTCTCGACTTTGATGTTTGATGATTTCATGGTTTCTCAGTTGGCCGCACCTATTTATTTAACTTTGGTTGGCATGTTTCATTTTTAAAGACCAAATTTGGATGTTATATTCATATTTTTTGTTAATCTAAAACTTTTGGGTTCCTTTCATATTATTTTACTAGATCAAAGACACATTGTGATTCAACTCTCAAATGATCTTAATTATGGTTACATTTTTTGTAACGAGATCCTACTATATTCAAGATTTTAAGATGTGGTTACTCAAATGGACCCCAGATTTTGATGTTGGGGAGGAATCCCCTATTTGTTTTGTGTGGATCTCCTTCCTGAATATGAGACTTCATTTCTTTAATTTAAAGATTTTATTTGGTCTTGCGTCAATTTTTGATAGGCCTTTGCAGACGGACCAAGCTACTGCTTCTATCTCACATCCACATGTGGCTCATGTTTTAGTTGAGTTGGATAAATCTAAGAAACATCCAAATGAGATCTCGATTGGATCAAAATTGAATGGTTATTTCCAAAAAAATTATATTAAAAATCATCCAATTTTTTTCTCACAACAAAATGAATGGCCATGGTTTAAATGAGTGTTACAGGTTACATCCTCATCTTCATAAGGAGAAGAATTCTTCCAAATAATTGCAAGGAAATATAGTTTCTTTGGCTTGTCATGTTAATGAGATTCCTAATCATGTAGTGGTTAAGGGCAATATTCTTAAACCAGAAGATAATATTTACGATCCAATACAATTTTCCAATACTTATGGTGATCTGCCTTCCACCAATGTTTTTTTTTTTTTTTGAAGAATGCTAAAAATGCATATAAAGAGAAAACAAAGCCTAATTACAAACTACTAAGAGTGAAGAACTCTTACACATTCTTCCTTCACCATATTAGAAAAGGAAGACGGTAATTCATTCTGACAAAATAAGTCCCAAAGAAAGTCAGAAGAAAAAGCATGATTAGCACAAAAATCTTCTAATCTATTACACCTGCAATTAACCCAATGAAAAATCACCTTATTAACCTCATTAAGAAAAAAAGAATCTCCATAACCAATCTTCTATCCATATTCTTCGGTATACTGTGCACATTATGACGAATATCAATAACATTCTTAATGTCACCTTTTACTATGATGCCTTCAACTCCATCAAATCTGCCTTGTAATACTTTTTTAAGAGCTGACATGGCCGACATCTCCAATTGGGCAATGTCCCAATGCATTCTCTTCCTCCCAAACGCAAGAAGGAACCTTCCTTTACAATCCCTTACAATACCGCCTATACTAGCCTCATAATTGCCCTTGAGAGAAGCATCAAGGTTAATCTTGATCCAACCGGGTGTGTGTGTGGGGGGGGGGGGTGAGGTTGCCATTTATCAAAAGACAGCCCAAAGGACTGATCAACAACCCAGTTACCCGATTGAACAATGTGCAAACAATCTTGGCTGATAAAACTAAGAATTGAAATAGTTATAAATACATGGCTTTCTTCAGGATTCTCATGCTTGACCTTATTCCCATGGTTCCAAACAAACCAAATAACAGTAAAATACATTTTTACCAACATCAAATTACCATTTTTAAGCCGTTGTAGACCCATCACACAATTAGACCACCCATTAAAAATGGGTATTTCAAATCTCCATCCTCTCGGCACATCCAGCACCTTCCGAAGTTTACAACTGCTAGTTGAAATGTGATTGTTGTCTTCCAATACTTCACAACCCATTTATGTAGATGACCCTATTTATGTTCAGATAGAAAATATTAACTCTATCTCATTCTTAACTATCAGTTGTAAAAATTTGAATGAGAAAATGTTGGCTATCACTACTAATCAAAATATTGTTGCATCATCTTCTATTAGTCCTTGTGTTCTTAACAAAAATTTGCATGATATGGACTTTATGATGATCAATAATATTTGTACTTATATTATGACTTCTCAATCTGTTGTGAACGATCAAGAGGATAGTTAGCTCATTTTGGTGGAAGGAAATGCTGGTATTGACATAAGTAAAAAAGAAAGTGTGGAGGATGGCTATGCCTTTTGAGGAGGGTGAGTTTCCTCAGGAGGTATGGTAGACATGTATGAATAATGATAGTAAGCTTCACTCAAACTCTCATTATCATAGTGATGCTTTTATTGATATGGAGGATATGGATATTATGGCTAATTGTTTTGAAAAAGATGATAATGACACTAGTTAAAACAACTTTCAAAATAGGAGAGATAGGAAAAACAAGAACATCATATTACAATCTCCTAGGACCACCCATTCTTAAACTAGTCATTAACTCCCTTTTTTATGTTTGAAGATAATATTTGCAATGTTTGGAGCATTGGATGCTCCTCTTCTAGGTTAAGGGTTTAGAACTTATTCCGTATTTATAATGTTTTTATTCTTATTTTGCTTGAATGTCTCATTACTTCTGCTAAGTGATTTAGTACTACTAGATTTTTTTGTTTTAAGCATTCTATTTCGAATTCTGTCAATAAGATTTGGGTGTTATGGAAGGATCCTGTTCAAAAAGATGTTATTGGTAATTTCACTCAAGTTTTAAATTGTAATATTGAATTTTTAAAATTGAACTACTATGTCTCTTGTGTCTATGCTGTACTCGTAATACTAGAAAGGTTTTATTGGAGAAACTCACTAATTTCCATAGTATTTGTAACTTGCTCTAGCTTGTTGGTGGTGATTTTAATACTTTTTAATCCCTATGAACATATTAGAGGCTCTAGTTCTATCTATCGCTCTATGGAGAATTATAATAATATGATAATAAATTGTAATTTAGTTGACATTAGCTTCTTTGGTAATAAATTCACTTAGAACCGTGGTTATTCATGGCAATGGTTGGATTCGGTGTTGTTAAATGATATTTTGCATAACTCTTTCAATTCTATTTTGGTGGAGCATCTTAGCAAAATTCTTACTAACCTCTCTCTTAAGTTAATTAGTCTTAAGACAAGACTTATGATTTCTTTGCCTCAATTTAGATTTCAAACCATGTGGTTGCATCATGATTCTTTTATGGACTTGGTTCAGGAAAATTGGCATGCCTGCATTCAGATAACTCTATCTTTGGTATGAAGAGACTTTGGTTTAAACTGAAAAGACTTAAGCAAATTAGTAATTCATGGAATCATAATGTTTTTAAAAATATTTTCACCAATATTTTGAATGTTGAAGATAAAGTGAACACTACTGAGTTTAATTATCAATTATTTCCTTCTGATGAGAATTTTAGTTTATTGAGGGATGCTAAAGATTATCTCTTTGAATACAAGCATAGGATGAAGCCTTTTAGAAATAAAAAATTATTATGAAGCACCTTCTTCAAGGTGAGAATAACATCAAATATTTTCATGTGTTGGTTATGAGGAAACATGTGAAAACTCCATTAAAAAACTATTAATGTTGATGGTTCTATTACTAAGGATATTTAAGGAAATTGCTAATTTGGCAGTTCAGCATTTTCAAAATTGTCTCAATAAGGAGTTTACTCCTAGACATATTGATAATCCCTATATTATCCTTAATCTCATCTCTCAAGATGATAATGATTTTCTCTAAACCCCCTTCTTTAGAGGAAATTAAAGAGATTGTTCATAGCATGAATGGTGACTCTGTGGTTGGGCTGGATGGATTTACAACTAAGTTTTTCCATAAAGCTTGGCATATTATTAATAATGATCCTTACTCTGCTGTTATGGATTTTTTTGCTGGTCACACTATTCCTTAATTTTTTACTTCTACTTCTATTGTTCTCATCCCAAAAAGCAACCCTGTTAGTAATTGGAATGACTTTAGAGCTATTAGTCTTTACACCTTTTTAATAAGTTGGTCTCAAAGATTCTTATAAGTCGAATAACTTCTATTCTTCCTAAAATTATCTCTCCTTTTCAAATGGGTTTTATTAAGTGGTGGGCTATTGATGATAATATTCTCTTGGCTGAAGAATTTTGTCAAGACCTAGATGATAGGGTGAGAGGTGGAAACATTATCTTGAAACTAGATATTTCCAAGGCTTAAGGGAACATTGATTGGAACTTTCTTTATAATATTATGCAGTTGTTTGATTTTAATTCAGTTTTTATCAGCCTTATTAGAAATTGCATTGAAGGATCCTATTTTTCTATTATTGTTTATGGTAAAATCACTAGTTTTTTAAAATCCTCTCTTGGCTTAAGATAGGGCAATCCTATCTCCATTGCCCTTTTGATTATTGTTGCTGATTATTTATCTAAAAGCCTTGCCAACCTCTTTGAGACATCTTTGAGAATCACCCTAGTCTCTACTTTAGATCATTGAGTGCTTTTCCTATTTCTCATTTATGTTTTACGTATGATTTTGTTGTTTATAAGAATTCTTTTTTAAATAATATTAATAGACTTATGGGATTCTTCCATAATTCTAAAATTGTTAGTGGGCTCTCTCTGAACAAGCACAAGTGTTATTTCATTACCTCCAACAAAGTGTTTAATGATCGTATTTTGGCTATCGATGGTCTGACTGGTTTTATGCAAGGTCACTTGCCTTTTAAGTACCTTGGGGTCCACTTTTTAAAGGTAGAAAGAAAACCTTTCCTTTTGATGATTTGATTACTTCTGTTTAGAATAAGCTTTTGTCCTAGGATTCTAATTTTTTTGAGCTTTGGGGGTAGATTAAGTCCCATTAGAAGTTTTCTTTCTTCTCTTATTTTTTATATTTTCCAAACTCTTCAATCTACTTATGCTGTTTGAAACAGAATTGATAAACTTTTCAATAATTCTTTTTGGAAAGGGCTAATAACAATTCTAAAATTATATGGTCTTCTTGGGACAAGTGATATGGTGTGTTGGATGAGGGTGCCTTGGGGTGTAAGAGTATGTATGATTTGTCCTATGCTTTTTCTTTCAAGTTGTGGTACAACTTTCATGGTAAAGTGAGGCTTTGGGCTAAGTTTATGTTTGCTAAGTATTATGTGGGTAAGCACCCGACTATTTTCTTGTTTAACAAAGGTGACTCTAAAGTCTGGCAGAGACTTTGCAAGAAAAAATGGGGTGTTGAGCCCAACATTTCTTGGGGTCTTGGTGATGAGAATATTTTCTTATGGCTAGATTATTGGTTAGGCGCTCAGTCTATTAATTCCATAATTAACACCTCTTCCATTGCGGTGGTTAAGGTGAACTATTTAACACTATTTAGATTATGATAAACTTGCTAATGTTATTCTAGTATCTATTATTCAACAAAATTTTAACCTCCCCCTGAACATTGACTGGAATGATTCATTATTACGTAATTTGTCCAAAGATGGGGATTTTATATTAAAATATGCTTTGCATGCTTTTACAACAAAGAATGTTGTAACAAATATTTGTATTATGATTTGGCCAAAAATTATTCCTTCCATTGTGGATATTTTCATTTGGAGAATTTTACATAAGTTCATTCTTACTAATGATAACTTAATTAAAAGAGGCTTTACTTTATCATTCAAGTACCAATGTTGTTATCATGTGGAGAATATGCATCATGTATTTCTCTCAGGTCCTTCAGTAGTCAAAACATGGACTTATTTTGATGATATTTTGAAATTAAATTACTTTAATGCTAAATTGTCTATTAATGTTATGCTTAATTCTTGGTTTACTAAGTCTAAATGGCATATCAAAAATTTTATTCTTTCTCTCATTTTATGGTATTTATGGTTGGGTATAAATAATTCCCTTTTGAATGGTGTTGGTATGAACCATTATAAGATTATTAAGAATGTGAAAAAAAAGGTTCTGAGGGATTTTTCTATTAATCTACTCTCTATCAAGAATTTTAAGAATTACTTCTTTGTCGCATTTGATTTAGGTCCCAAGTTGGAGGATGGTCATCCTTCTACTAAACCTAGGTTTGTTTACTAGATCAAACCTCCTAATAACTCTTATAAGCTGAACCTGGATGGTGCTATCATTAGTTCCACATTGAGGTAAGGTTGGATTATTAGGGATAATCATGAGAGTGTTATTATGGCTTTTGCGGGTCCCTTACAGAATTGTGATGTGAACTTTGTCGTGCTCTTGACTATTCTTCATCAGATTAGATTATGCATTTCTCTTAAAATTTCTAACATTGGTATTGAAGCTGATTCTACTTATAATATTTAATGTTTAAATATTGTTGTTAATATTATGAGCAATCATGCTCTTTTTTATCTAGTGAGGGATATTAAGCATTAGTTGATCTTTGTTAACTACTCTTTCTAACATATGTATAGGGAGGGGACTACTTGTGCCGAGTGGCTTGCCAATTTAGGGTTTGATTTAGATTATTTTACTAATTTTCTCCTCTTAATTTACCAGTCGCCATAAAAGGGCTTTTAAGATTAGATAAAATTGGCCTTCGCTATGTTAGAATTTAATGTGGTTTGGTTGCTGAAGCTTCAGGTTCTTATTTTTTTGGTTTAGGAGCTTCCCTTTGGTTTGTGTCCTGGAGATTATCCCATTTGTGTTGTTTCTTTTTGATGTTCTAGTTTTGTTTGGGTATCAATAATTCTACTTGCTTTTCTTGGGTGTATTTGGGGCTTTGTTGGTGGGTGTTTCCTGGAGCCCCAATGTTATGGCTATTGTTGGGTTTTATGGCTTTGATTTCTGTTTCTTTCTCCTCCATGTGTTTTGGGGTTCTTGTTAATTCCATGTTGTCAAGCTTGGCCATCTGGATAGGTAATCTATTTCTTCTAAGTTGTATCTAGTTCATGGGCATAGATCTTCTGTGATTTGTTGGGGTTGGATTTAACCTAGAGTGCCATTTGGGTTTTTTTTTAATTGCGAAGTGTTCTTCTAATTATTTTTTTGGTTTGGCTTTCTTTCCTGTTCCCTTTCTTAAATTATGTGGAATCCTTACTGCTTTACTTGGTTTAATGATACCTGGCAGCTTCTCAAGCGGTTGAGGTTAGTATGGTGCAATTTTTTTCTTATTGATTTGGCTATTTATCCTAAGTTAGTGGTTAACTGGTAATTAAACTCGTTTATGATTTCTTATGTCTATGTCATTGTGGGTTATGGGGTTGCTACTGATTATCTTGGCCGCTTGGCTGATTGTTGTTTGGTGCTTATTAATTCCTTGTGTTTCCTTCTTATTTTCTATTTTGTGGTTAACTACTGGTACTATCAACCTGCTAGCCTTAGTTTTTATGTGTGCTATTTCTATTTTTTGCAGAATTTTCTTAGTGTAGGTGATCGTTGTGGTGTCATTTTGGAAGGAATGCTCAAACTAGATGCTGCTTTTTGTTGTCTTCCTCCTTTTTGGGTGCTTATTATTTTGCACTCTAGATTGCTCCTAGGTTATATTTTATTTTTGCTGGTAGGAAACTCGAGATCTTAGGATTTTTTTTACTTTATTTTTGTATCTCTTATGAGAATTAGTGAGATTCTGGTCCCTTTAAGGACTGTGTAATTTTTACTTGAATTAACGTATAGGCCCCTTTTATGGGTTTCCCCTAAAAAAAGTACAAAAAATAAAAAATAAAAATGTAATAGGACATGTCATAGCCTTATAGTATAACCTAGTATACCCTAACCTAGCTGATCACATCCTAATATACTTCATGAAAAGCTCCTTCAAAGTTCTTTATAGCATGAGATTTTAAGGACCACAAACTATAAAGTTGCGTGATTTTGAAGAGGATAGGGAAGCATCAAACTTCCTAGAATTGTCCCTCTAACATGTACCCCCGCATTTAAGCCACCTCATTCTAATTAATATATTGAGTGATTTAATCAACTAGAGCTACATTTAGATGCCCACATTCAAGAATCTGAATCACATTTGGAGAAACTACAATAGAAGAAAGATGGAGATTGTACTTGGTTTCAATATTAGTTCCGTTCACTCCACTACTACTTCCACCCTCCATTGCCACCACTTAAAAAGGGTCATTTTGATGTGTAGCTTCTTTTGTTTATATTTTGTGACATTATACTCTCTTGTTTTTGTCTTTTTTTCTTATTAACTCATTAGTTAGCTTTAAATTTATTTCATTGTACCCTCTTTTTTAGTCTCTCAATTTTTGTGATGACAAAAGGTGGAGTAAAGTTTTTTTGTTATACTATTTGACTACTAATTAAGTTTTCTTTTATTAGACCAATATTTGTACTATTTTTTTCTTAAGTTTCTTAAAAACATAAAATTAAAAATTAAAAAAAAACTAAATTCAAAATTAAATTATTTTTCTAGATAATTAAAAAAAATTAGTGAATTCGAGAACTATACATGGAATTTACAATCAATTTACAAATTTGAATTCTAACCAACAATGTTTACAAACATCGGAAAGATGGAGATTGTTAAAATTCTAGAGCGTGTCCTAATGTTTTAATTATTATAATTATTATTGGTGTGATTAGCTATTAGCACTTTCGGTATATACATTGCTTACTAATTATATGTCATAATATCAATTTGAAGTCCAACATACACAAAGAGGGATTAAACAAGAAAACACAAGATATTATAGCTTTAAGCTCGAGCCAACTTGTATTTAAATTATATACTTTTTCTTTTCTTGAATCAATAATGTAGTTAGGTTTATATGCAACAAAGCACACACTCACATGGGGATAAAACCTGAATATTTGAATTTTTGTTTGCCCACACTATATGATCAACTAACTAGAAATTAATTCATGTTTTTATTAAATCAAATAATTTGATTTAAATTTTAAATAATCAAACTTTATGACCTTCAATCATACAAGACGATCATCTTTATTGATATATGCCACCATCAAATCAATGTTATAAAAATTGGGAAAATTTTAAATTTGAAATTTAAATTTATCATATTGTATGAAGGATTTTAAAATCTATCAACATTAATAAATATTGCCTATTTTAATCCTATAGGTTAAAGAATCGAATTCAGATTACATATTAAATAATGATGATATTATATGATCCATATTGTACATTCTAATCAAGGAGAGAGCTCAGCAACCAAACCTTGATTTATCTTAGATGAATAAAGATTTCATATAACTAATTGTATTGTATTATTATATTAGTTATAAAAAGATCTATGAATGTAATTACACTAATTGAATGATACAATTTGAATATCACATTGCATGATCAGAACTTTTAAATTTAAAATTATGGTTTTATTTAAATATTTTAGTTTATTTAAATGGTAAAGGACTTGAGTTCAAGATATGTTTGAAGAAGTTGTTACTAGTGTTCAAACACATGGTGGTTTGACCAAGTATTTTCCTATTTCAGTTGGATTACATCAGGGGTCATCCTTTAATGCATATCATTTTGCTTTAATCATGGATGTTCTTACTAAACATTTGTAATATGTTGTATCCAAATTTATGATTTTTATTGATGAAATTATTCTTGTTTATAAGACTTGAGTTGGTGTTAATGGTAAACATGAATTATTGTGGTCAACCTTCAACTTTAAAGACTTTCACTTGAGAAGTTATAAAACTAAATTTATGTAGTTTAATTTTAGTAATGTAGATCTGGTGGGGGGATTGTGAATTTCAATGATCAAGTCATTAATAAGAGCATACATTATAAATATCTCAGGTTTATTATCCAGAGTGATGGTGAAATAGATTGAGATATTATTAGTATAATTCAAGTTGGATAGTTGAAGTGGAGGAATACATTAAGCTTATTGTATGATAGAAAATCTTCCCTCAAACATAATAAAAAATTCTATAAAATGGTGATGAGTCTTGTAATGTTTTATGGTGCAGAATATTAGCCATTAAAAGAGAATATAATATTTTGTGAAGTGTTGCAGAGATGACGATACTAAGGAAGATGAGTGGCTTTACTCTTATAGATAAGACAAAAAATGAGCATAAATGTGAAAAGATTGAAGTAACTCTAGTTGAAGATAAGATTATAATCTTAGATGGTTTGGTCATATAAAATAATGGCCTACGGATGACCCGGTTTGGAAAATAGATGTATTAGATATCACTTATGTTAAGAAAGGTAGAGATAGACCTAAAAGGAATTGGTTATAAAACATTAGAAACAATCTTTCTTTTTTTATTTAGATGATAATTTAACTCTTAATAAGACACAATGGAGAAAAAGGATTCATATATCTGACCTCAGATTTTGGGTTAATGGCTTGATGTTACTGTTGTAATTGACATAAGACTTGAGGGTCTATATTGAGAGTCAAATATTTTTTTCTAGCAAGGGAGTGCTTAAGGGAAGGAGAGAGTCTCCTTGTTTGTAAGAGTGTGTCCAAAACACTTGGGAGATAGGAGGTGAATTTAAGGGAGATTTTTTCATGAGGGTGTTAAGAGGTGTGAAGGAGTCAAAATGTTTTTTATGTTAGCTTACATCTTGAGTTCTCTATATTATTGTTGAAGATCTCTTAAAGAATAGTTTAATGAAAAAGTCATTAATCTAAAGACTTACTGAACAAGAAGGCTAAGGGATGACGTATCTATTATTACAAGGAGAAAATGGAGGGAGTGGCATCACTGTCATTGTGAGGAGTAGAAATAGGGAGTGGAACCTCCTTCATTACGAATAGGAGTGATTGGCATCTCTGTTGTATAAGGAATAATAGGAGGGAATATAATCTCCACTATTTTTGAAGGCTATTATGATAAAAAAAATGTTATTTCTAGTTGATGCCAAGAAGGAAAGATTTAAGAAATGGATAAAAATTAATATGTATTGGACCATCACTACAATGCTAGAACTATTAGAGCCACATGGTTATCAATTCCATAATGTCAAACAAGGATATAGAGATGTTGGAGCCTTCAGAAAAATATCATTTAATTCAATACCCTAGTAGAACCAAGGTTATCACTACAACACTTCATAATGACTTAGTGCCAGAAATAAGAATCGTAGCACTGGAGCACTAAACATCACAATATTGCAATGCTTAATTACACATTCAAGTATTGAAGTGCTCATCCTTTGGAGCACCATAGTAAAGAAGTTGAAGAAATTTGGAACCACATTGAATTTGCTAAACAACATGTCAATTTAGGTAATAGTAGTGTTGGATCATTCTGGAATAACAGTGGAGCCTTCTCAACATTGCAAGATGCAAATTCATATTATAATATTGTGGTTCCACTATTTTAAGAGTTGTGGCACCTTTGTCCTATTATGCAGTTAATGTAAATAGATTTTTAGTATATTGTATTGGGGTTATGTCATTATAGTGAGTCCTAAGTGCTTAAATGTAGTACCACCACATAATCAAGTCTAAGGGGGACTAAAGGAGAGAAAGAGATCATAATTAGAGTGGTTTTCCTACTTTATTAAGAAAAAGAAAGAAATCAAAGACGTCATGAGCGTGGAGAGTTATGTTGTACTATCCTAGTGATATATATTTAAATTTTTCTCCTTATACTTATTTTCAAAGCAATCAATAAAATCTATTTAATTTTATTTAATTCTATGGCTAGCAAAAACTCTTTATTTTGGGTTAATGATGTTAATCCTTTTTAATTACTAGTGTTGACTCTTATTCCTTAATAAATTTATGATAAAGTTTTTTTAGTATTTTAGAGTATATGGAGATATAATAATTATAGATGGGCCATAGACCTTCGATTACTTTCTTACAAATTGATGGAGATCTAAGGATGCATAAGCTCTAATTTAGAACCAACATAGGGGTGTTTACTTAGTAAAACTTTGGAAATTCAGTATCATTATTACAAAATAATTTATCTACTAGTACCTTATCTTTCCTCATCATTTCTTTGTCATGATAGAATCGAAATCGAATTTGTTTTGTGTTGGGAAACCATTATAGTTCAAATAGACAATACTAACACATTTGCATTGAAGAGGAACACCTCTTCAAAGGATCAACTTTCTCTCATATCACTTTTTTTACTTGATCGACATGCACACTTTGTTGCAAATCTGATTTTAGGAAATAGAATTTTTATGATAGCAAACACTTCTATTTCTCTACGACTATCTGCCTACTAACATTTTAGGTTCACAAGATCAAACTACAAGTTTAACCAGCTCAAGATTGGGTAGATTAGGACAGAGTCAGTTTGTAATGTATGAAACTATATCTTTTACCTTTTCTTGAGACCAATATAATATTGCGGGTCATAATGCTAAGTAACATTGCACACACACACTTGTGGGAAATTTTGACTATTTTAAGATTTTTTTTTTTGCTCACATCGTCCGAGATGATAAAAAAATTGGCCTGGATGATCATTTAAAAATAGAAACCCTAATTAGGGCATCCTAGTTAAGGAAGCCATCATTGAGCGCATCATCCTAGATTATATTTGTAAATACCGAGATGATAAGTTCAAATCAGAAAGAATCAACTACCAGATCTACTTAGGTATCTTTTATTTTTTAACATCATCCAGGACATTGTCCTAGATGATGCAATGTATATATGCCTAAATTAATCTAGTAATTAAGGAAAGCAATTAAGGTTTGATTGCTCGATTATATCATCCTGGATGATCAGAGGATCGGCCAAGATATTCAATTCAAAAACCTTAGCTATTCATGGACGATCAAATATCAGCCAACTTCTATTCAGAGTGATGTTCTAGACGATATGCATTGAATTGAACTAATCGTCTAGGATGATTGCAAGATTGGCTTGGAAGATCAGGTTATTTTTCTATCATCCAGACATCCTTTCAGGGTGATGTTTGGGATGATATTCAATGACTTAAATTAATCATCCTGGATGATATGAACAAAAAACTTTTTGATCGTCTCAAACCGTCCAAGCTGATTAAGCTAAATTTGTATTGATCATACATGATGATATTTATATCGTCCTGGATGATAAAGTTGGTTTGTTGCAATTAATATCTATTTTGATGCTCTTCTATTTAATACCTCTTGTTCTACCCACGAGATCATCTTTAGTTGCTGTTCTGATATGAGAGAGCCAAGAAGAGAGGGAGAGCAAGGGAGAGAGAAGTATCTTGTGAGGGGGAGTTTGTGAGGGGTTTCACAAATGTTTCTCCAAGTAAAGATCCATCGTTGTCTTCTCCAGTCATTATCCCTAGTTCCTTGGGGGTTCTAGAGAGGTCTACTTCAGCAACTGATCAAGATTCTTTGTCTGCTTTAGGAGGAAGCAAAATGAGTTGAGGTTCTCTTCCTGCTTCATGAGGAAGCAAAAGGAGTTAGGTTCTCTTCCTCCCTGAGGTTGGTGAAAAGGAGGTTTGTACAGGCTTCCCCGCTTTACTGTGGGAGCAAAAGAAGAGTCACTGAGTTTAATGCAATACTCAAAGGGCGCCTCTGGGGAGTGGATATAGGTCGAGTTGACTAAACCACTATAAATCTCTATGTTCTTTATTATTGCTTCTGTTTTTAATTTCCACACTTTGATTTCTTTGTGATGAACTTTGGTTTGAGTTTGTATTTTGATTAAAGAATTTATTAAATACCAATTCACCCCCCTCATGGTTAGTCTTTGGACTAGTTCATTAAGGCTTAACATCCCTGTCAAACTTTCAAGTGATATCTAAGCGGGATTCATAAAATCAAGTTTTTGAAATATTTAAATTTTGATTCACAGCTAACTTTGGTAATCATAATACTATGGAATGATATTCTATTACACGACCACCTTTATTTGACAAGATTCCTTTTAATTTTTAGAAAACTCGCATGACTACATTTTTATAAGTAATTAACTATCACATTTGGATGCTTGTTAAGGATAGTTATACACCTCCTTCTCATGAAATTAATGGCATTAAAATTAAACTTTCTTTTATTGAATGAACTTTTGATGAAAGAGATTTTGCATAACTTAATGTAAAATATTTGAACTATTTTTACTGTGCTTTAAAATCTAAAGATTATATGTGTGTTTCAACTTGTGTAGCTGGTAAGGAAATTTAGGATAGATTATGTATTACTTATGAAGGAACCAATGAAGTTAAACAATCTAGGTTGAATATTTTGTTGCATGGCTATGAACCTTTTTCATATAAAACCTACTGAATCAATCTCTTACATGTATACTAAGTTTTCTCAAATTATCACCTCAATGCATGCTTTAGGAAGAGAGCTAACTAACTATGAAAGAGTGAATAAAATTTTGAGATGCTTGCCTTCTTTTTTTGAAGCTAAGATTACTACAATTACTGAATCTAAGGATTTGAATACTTATTCTTTTGATAACTTACGTGGATCACTCATTGCTTATGAGCAAGGGGTGAATTAATGAAACCTTGATGCTGGTGAGAAAAATGAGAAAATAGTGGTGTTTGAATAGTTGCTATTTGAATGAGTTATATTTATGCAACTTATGTAGTTTTGATGATTCCAAACATTATTGTTCAAATGTATAGTTATCTCCTAACAATTTCAGAAGATTTGCACTTGCTCTTGTGTGTACTAACATTTCAGGAAAATCAGACTCCAGACTACGAAAACTTCAATTCAAATTCAACATGAGATATTATGTATAATTGATGTTTATCTTTTCTTTGAATTAACTTTGAAAGGGAGTGATTGTAATTGAGTGAATAAAATCTCACACACACACACAAATAAGGAGATCTTGAAATTCTATACTGATCGTACAGGACGATATTTATCGTACTGGACGATCTGTCAGTTATCTCCTATAGAGCACTTGGAACGAATAGGAACTTGCCTTGAAAAATTTTCTAAGTCCTATTCGTCCAGGACGAAATTTATCATCGTCCCAGGCGATGGGTTCTCTGCAAAATTTTCGTCCAGACGAATGTTACCATCGTACGAGGCGACCAGTCCTCTGGAAAATTTTCGTCCCGACGAAAATAAATATCGTACAGAACGATCAGCTCTCTGGAACTTTTTTCGTACAGACGAAAACAAGTTATCGTCCGCGGCGATAGGTTCTCTGGAAAATTTTCGTCCAGACGAAATAAATAATCGTCCAGGACGATCGGCTCTCTGGAAAATTTTCGTCCAGACGACCACATTTTCGTTCAAACGACAAACCGACTTAGAACAGTTTTCAGCAGTTTCTAGAACCGACCTTGTAATAACCGTTCGTACTGGACGAACCAAGTTCGTACAGGACGATCAGATGTACGAAGTCAGTTCGTACACATATACAAATTGGGTCGTTTCAGATCGTTTAAGTAAAATCGTCCAGGACGATCCAGAATCGTACAGGACGATCCACTGCGTACAGAATTGAAAATTTGCAGTTTTTGGGCGGTTTCACTTGTCTTTTATATAAATAGTCCAAATTAGACTGCCACCCAATCTTTTTGTCATTTGATCTTCGTGCCTTTTGAGAGAATAGCCAAGGAGAGAGTGGAAGAGAGCATTCAAAGGAGGATTCCTACCACTGGAGCTAGAAGGCTTCACTTGGATTGCTAAGGTAAGAGTCTCTACTTGTGAAATTGGATTTCTTCACTCTTTTTCTTTCTTCCTTCTAGATTCTTGTGAGAAGATCATTCAAGAAGGTCCGGTTCTCTGCCGACACTTGGAGAGTGTGAACAGACGAAGGGTTCTCTGCCCACACTAGGAGAGTGTGAAAGGACGAAGGGTTCTCTGCCCACACTAGGAGAGTGTGAAAGGACGAAGGGTTCTCTGCCCACACTAGGAGAGTGTGAAAGGACGAAGGGTTCTCTGCCTACACTTGGAGGGTGTGAAAGGACGACGGTTCTCTGCCGACACTGGGTTTTGTGTAAAAGGACGGACGGTTCTCTACCGCACCTGGGAGTGGTGAAAAGAGTGTGTTGTAAGGGCTTCTCCGCCTTGCTGTGGGTGCAAAAGGAGAGTCACTATTGGTATTAGTGCAATACTCAGAGGGTGCCTCTGAGGAGTGGATGTAGGTCTGGTTATAGACCGAACCACTATAAATCTGGTGTCATTTACTTTATAGCTTTTACGTTTCCGCACTTTTAAAATTCAGTTTTAACAACTCTGTGGTTGAAAAATATTTTTCTACTAACTTTAAAAAAGAAAATTTTATTTCGGTTCAACTTTATTTTTAAGAGGGTTTAAAATTTTAAAAACTACCAATTCACCCCCCTCTTGGTAGCCTTGGGACACTTACTTAGGCTTAACAACCTAATTACTGGACTCAACAAGTGGTATCAGAGCAGAGTTTCAAAATCATAAGTTTGAACTACTTTTTGATTAACGTAGATGGCTACATTTGGAAACCGAAACACACCTGAGGGTTACTCTATCACTAGACCTCCACTGTTTGATAATATTCCTTTTGATTTTTGGAAAACACGCATGTCTACTTTCTTACAGTCACTTGATTATCGCATGTGGATGCTAGTCCAGGAAGGTTACACAAAACCAACTAGATTAGTTGATGGAATTAGGGTAGATACACCCTATGCAGATTGGACTATAGAAGAACGTGACTTAGCACAATTAAATGCGAAATGTTTAAATAGTTTCTTTTGTGCTTTAAAATCTGAAGACTACATGCGAGTTTCCACTTGTAAAAGCGGAAAAGACATATGGGATAGACTTTGTATTACTTATGAAGGGACAAATGAGGTTAAGCAATCAAGACTCAATATCTTGTTACATGACTACGAACTGTTTCGCATGAAACCTAATGAATCTATATCTGACATGTACACAAGATTCACTCAAATTGTCACCTCTTTGCATGCACTTGGTAGGGAATTAACTAATGCTGAAATGGTAAATAAGATTCTTCGTTGTTTACCTACTACATACGATGCTAAAATTACTGCAATTACAGAGTCAAAAGATCTGAACATTTATTCTATTGACAATCTTCTTGGTTCACTCATTGCTTACGAGCAAGGAGTAAGTCAAAGAAAGATTGATGCAGGTGAACCAAGAAAGGACAAGAATCTTGCATTAAATGTGGAAGAGTCAGAAAGTGAACACTCACAACCTGAGGATGAAGACGATATAGCACTGATGACTAGACAATTCAGAAGCTTTTTAAAGAGGAAGCAGAAGAGACGCCAGCAATGGAATAGAGGTAAGTATAACAAAAATGGCAGGGTTTCTAATGAATTGATTTGTTATGAATGCAGGAAACCAGGTCATATAAAAACTGATTGTCCAAAACTTAAAGCCACTCCTAGCAAGGAGAAGGTAGAGGAGAAACCAATGGTAAAAAAGGGCAAGAAGAAGTTTCAAAAGGCTTTTTGGGCGGACTCAGCTTCAGACTCATCTGAGACTGAAAACGAAGAAGAAGTCACCAACCTTTGCTTGATGGCAGATAAAGCTGAACAATCAGATCAAGAAGAGGTATGTGATTTAACATATGATGAACTGTTTGAAGTTTCTGAACACATGCATGATGCATATAGGAAAACTAAAAAGATGCATTCTAGTTTAGTTTTAGAATTGGAAGAGCTTAATAAGGAACACGAAATCCTTAGGAAAGATCATGCTTTAATTGATAGCAACCACATGAAACTACTTGATGAATATGATGACTTGAATAAAAATTTTGAAAATTTAAAATCATCCTATGCTGAACTTGAAAAAGAATTTAAGAAATTTAAGGATGAATCTGAGCACAAGACATATAGAATCAATTATACAAATCGAATCTTGGAGGATATGAATTCATTTTACAAACTTACTATAAGAGCTCTCGAGGATAATAGGAACCCCCCTAAACTTGAAGATTTTACAAATCCTAAATATTATCCTAAATTCATGAAATCCCTTAGAAGACAATCATATGAAAGAAAACATAGGAATATTTTTCCTAATGTTAAATGTAACAATTGTGGATTTTTGGGACATATATCTCACACCTGCACTTTAAAGATGAAACCTAATTTGGTGTGGAGAACTAAGATGCATAAACCTAGACATATCACACATGCATCTGATTATAAATTTCATAAAGGTGAACCCAAACTAGTTTGGGTTCCCAGGTCTAACAATTGAGAATTTTGCAGGAATACTCTCACACAAGACCTCGTGAGAGTATATGGTACCTGGACAGCGGATGTTCTAAGCACATGACTGGAGATACTGCTCAATTCATAACGCTGGAAGCCAGGAGTGGAGGCAAGGTTACACTTGGAGATAATACCACAAAGAAGGTGGTTGGATCAGGTATGATTGGAAATTTGAAAAACTTTTTCATAGATAATGTTTTATTAGTTGAAGGCTTAAAACATAATTTGCTTAGCATAAGTCAGCTATGTGATAAGGGCTATAATGTAAAATTTTTACCTACTAGCTGCATAATTAGCCTAAATGGGAAAATTGTTTTAAATGGAAAAAGGGTGAACAATGTCTACATGCTAGATTTAAATTGTATTCAATCTCCTACTGCTTTTTGTTTGAAAACTGTTTCTGATGAATCATGGCTTTGGCATAGGAGACTTTGTCATTCTAGTATGAAAAATCTTAGAAGAATTACCCAAAAGAATTTGGTTAGAGGAATACCTAAACTAGACTTTACTAAGAACCACTTATGTGATGCATGTCAATTAGGAAAACAAGTGAAGTCCTCTTTTAAATCCAATAAAGATCTTAGGACCAGTAAACCTTTAGAAATTCTTCACATGGATCTTTTTGGACCTGTAAGCACGGTTAGTCTAGGAGGAAAGGTATATGGATTTGTAATAGTAGATGATTTTTCAAGATTCACCTGGGTTAAATTTCTTTTTCATAAGAGTGAATCATTTGAGGAATTCAGAAATTTTTCAACTTGGATACAAAGAAAACTAGGATGTGAAATAATTTCTATACAAAGTGATCATGGAGGAGAATTTGAAAATGAAAGATTTGAAGATTTCTGTAAAGAAAAGGGGATTGATCACAACTTTTCTGCACCTAGAACTCCTCAACAAAATGGAGTAGTTGAAAGAAAGAACAGAACATTAATAGAAGCCGCCCGAGCAATGTTAGCAGAATACTCTCTTCCTAGATATTTTTGGGCTGAGGCGGTTAGCACTGCATGCTATGTTCTGAATAGGGTAAATGTGAGATCAAATTTGAATAAAACACCCTATGAATTGGTAAAAGGTAGAACACCAAATTTGTCTCATTTACATGTATTTGGTTGCAAGGTGTTCATACATAATAATGGAAAATCTGCCTTAGGAAAATTTGATCCAAAATCAGATGAAGGAATTTTTGTTGGATATTCAAGTGTTGGAAAATCTTATAGAGTATTCAACAAAAGAACTTTAGTCATTGAAGAAACCACACATGTTGTTTTTGATGAAAATGGAAACATAGAAGAGCCAAAAGTTGTTGAAGAAGAAATTGAAGAAAACTCCCAAAAGATTGATAGATTAAATTTGGAAGAAAATGTGGAAGAAAATATAGAAAGAGAAGACCCTTTGCCTAGAGATTTGAGATTCTCTAAAAATCACCCAAAGGAATTAATTATAGGTGAACCAAGTGAGGGTGTTAGAACTAGGCGTGGATTAAACAAGGAAGTCAATCATTCAGCCTTCATTTCAACTATTGAACCCACTAACATTGATCAAGCACTTTCAGATGAATTTTGGATATTGGCCATGCAAGAAGAGTTAAATCAATTTGTAAGAAATAAAGTTTGGGAACTAACTACAAGGCCAAAAGATCAAAGTGTTGTTGGAACCAAGTGGGTGTTCAAAAATAAAATGAATGACTCAGGAGTAGTCATTAGAAATAAGGCTAGATTAGTAGCTAAGGGGTATAATCAAATTGAAGGAATTGATTTTGAGGAAACTTTTGCCCCTGTAGCTAGACTTGAAGCAATTAGGGTTTTACTAGCCTTTGCCTGTTTTAAAGGTTTTAAATTGTTTCAAATGGATGTTAAAAGTGCCTTTTTAAATGGAGTAATTGAAGAAGATGTTTTTGTAGAACAACCTCCAGGTTTTGAAAATTCAAAATTTCCAAATCATGTTTTCAAATTAAAAAAGGCATTATATGGATTGAAACAGGCACCTAGGGCTTGGTATGAGAGGTTAAGCACCTTCCTACTTGAAAGATCTTTTGAAAAAGGAAGTGTGGATACAACTCTCTTTTTAAGAAAAATTGGAAAGGATATACTTATTGTTCAAATTTATGTGGATGACATCATCTTTGGATCTTCAAATAAACATCTTTGTGATGATTTTTCTAAAACAATGAGTAATGAATTCGAAATGAGTCTAATGGGAGATTTAAATTACTTTCTAGGATTTAGCATTAAGCAACTTGAGGAAGGTACTTTTCTTAGTCAAAACAAATATATTAAGGACATCCTCAAAAAATATGAAATGGACAATGCTAAACCTGTTAGTACACCAATGAGTTCTTCAGTTCAGTTGGATAAGGACCTTAAGGGAAAATCTGTTGATCAAAAGAAATTTAGAGGGATAATTGGATCTTTACTTTACTTGACTGCTAGCCGACCAGATATTATGTTTAGTGTTTGCCTATGTGCTAGATTTCAATCAGATCCAAAAGAATCACATTTGACAGCAGTAAAAAGGATTTTAAGATATCTACTAGGAACTCAAAACTTAGGAATTTGGTATCCTAAGTTTAGCTCTTCATTTGAAATTATTGGTTACTCAGATTCTGACTTTGCAGGCTGTAGAGTGGATAGGAAAAGCACTTCTGGAACATGTCAATTCATTGGAAATTCATTAGTTTCATGGTCTAGTAGAAAACAAAATTCAGTGGCACTATCTACTGCAGAAGCAGAATACATTGCATTAGGAAGTTGTGTGGCACAAGTACTTTGGTTAAAACAACAGTTGATTGACTTAGGATTAACTATAGGCACTATTCCAATTTATTGTGACAATACTAGTGCTATTTGTATTTCAAAAAATCCTATTCAACATTCTAGAACCAAACACATCGATATAAGGCATCATTTCATAAGGGATCACGTATCCAAAGGAGAAATTGAACTCATACATGTTTCAACTGAAAATCAACTTGCAGACATTTTTACAAAACCTTTAGCCTTTGATACCTTCAGTACTTTAAGAACAAGGCTTGGTGTTATTGATTTGAATGCTTAACTCAAATGTCTTTGCAAACATTGATACTTGTTATGTTTTGTTTTTGAAATTTTGTGAATTTTGTGTGTTTTTTTTTAATGAATTGTTTTTGGATTTATGATTTTGTTTTATGTTTTCTGTGTTTCTGATTGTTTTTGTTGATTTTGTTAATTTAAAAATTTAAAAAATCAAAATTAATTTTTGGAGGAAATCGTCCAGGACGAAATATTTTCGTACGGGACGATGTGTAAAGGAACAGTTTGCGAAAATTTAAACCGTTTTAGAGCAGTTTTTTATTGGATCGTCTGTACGATCTGTGATCGTCCAGGACGAAATTTTTTTTCTCTCAAACGTCGGGACGATTGAATGCAGCGGTTGAGTGGATAAGATAGTTTTTAATACGAACTTCGTCTGTACGAAATTTTCGTTCGTCCAGACGAACATGTGTCGTTTCATTGTAAGGGACGGTTTTCAAGAGTCATTAAAACGAAATACTTTTCGATCGTCTGTACGAAATTGTTTTCGTCTGTACGATCGGTCAAGTCAAAAAGCCTGTACGAAGGGACGCATCGTAAGTTGTGTTGAATACG
Source organism: Dendrobium nobile (assembly GCA_022539455.1). Lineage (NCBI taxonomy): Eukaryota > Viridiplantae > Streptophyta > Magnoliopsida > Asparagales > Orchidaceae > Dendrobium > Dendrobium nobile. Next base: position 15,074,810 of record CM039718.1, on the reverse strand, counting down.
AAAAGCCGTTACATTTTAGACGAATTATTATGTTCGTCCAGGACGAATATTTTCGTCCAGGACGAAAGTATCGTTTTTCCTTTAAATATGAAGGCTTTTCAAACTTGAAAATCACACTTTCAAATTTCTTTTTCAATCCCCTTCAACTTCAAATCAACAATGGCCTCCTCTAGCAAAAGACAAAAGGTTTTGGTGAAGAAACCAAACAGGAATGCCCCAGACAACTTTCTTTCTAAGGAAAATGAGGAATCTTTTCCTCGTTTTGCTTCAGCAAAAATCACTCCGTCTCGCATTCTTATCCCTGCAGAGTTGAAATATCGGGTAATGCACCTCTTCGCCTCAACCCAATTTCAGTTCATTCTTTCTCTCGTTTACCTCTACAACAAACAAACCTACCATTACTTCCTTGCCAACATGAGTTTCAATTCTGACCACTCTATCATTAGTTCTTTTGTTTTTAAGAAAAAAGTTGAGATCACCAAGCACGATCTTGGTGCATTTTTAAACTTAAGAACTGAGGGATATAGAGCCCACACCCTAATGTCAGAAAACTCCTTCAAATGGTTTGAAATAAATAGGGTAATTAGAGGAAATGCAATTGACAATCATGTTGCTAGAGTCTCAGGTATGACCCAAGATGCCCGAATCATCCAGCATATCCTTAGATCCTCAATTATTCCTAAAGCTGGTGATAGGATTAACATCACTCCTCTCCTTTCTTGTCTAACCTTTTTAATCATGTCAAGACATCCTATTGATGAAGCCCAACTCATCATAGATCATATCTATAGGCTTTCAGAAATAGGACATGCTGATCAGAAGAAAAAGAAAAACATTTCATTAGGGCACTTAATTACCTATATTTTGGAGAAGAAATACAATATAGTGCATCCTGATGAAGAATATGAAGAGCCAGTTTACTATAACAATACATCATTCAGACTGCTCTTCAAGGAAGAAAAAGAAAAAGGGAAAGCACATGACAGTGCTTCAGAAGAAGAAGAAAGAGAAGAAGGAGAGCATACCTCTGCACCTCAGTCAGATTATCAGAATCTGATTGAGAGATTTGATCGTTTAGAGACTCATATTGATCAAAGATTTGATCAATTTGATGCTCAACTTGTGCAGCAACAACATGACATTGGTGTTATTAGAAATGAAGTACATGACATCAATACCAATGTAATGTTGATGGCCTCCTACTTTAACCTTTTCGGTGGCATTCCTCCTCCTCCTCCTCCAGAACAGTAGAGATGATTTTATGTGTTTTTGTAGTACTTGTGTTGTATTTTTTGTTGTGTTGTTGTGATTGTTACTCATTTTTTTTGTTATGTTAATGTTTTTTGTTAAATGTAGGTATTTGTCTTTTATTTTATGTTGTGTTTAGCTTTTGTGAAATGTAATCTTTTCATATAAATCAATGCATTTCACACTTGTTTCAGTATTGATTTGTTATTGAAATGTGGTTAATTTTTTATGAATTTCATTAGTATTATTTAATCTTCATAGTGCTTAAATTAGATTGTAATTGGAGATTATCTACATTAGAAAATCTAGTCTTTCAAAATTTAAAAGTTGTTTATAACTTGTTGTAATTAGAATTTTTAAATTCATGTCTATTCATTTAGACTACATAAAATTTAAAATTATTATTGCAATTTAGATGTTTACTTATTTTGTATTTCTTTGTTCAAATAATATTTATGTACTTAGAAATATTTGAAATTTTAGATTATTGATTTTGGAAAGAATTGGTGTAAAGTACTCTTGAAAATTGTACAAAAAGTACAAAAAATCAAAAGAAATGCGCAATGGTTCGCAAATATGAAAAAGAGGCACAAAATCACCTCAATATCAATAGATGCACAAAAATGTGCTCAAAAAGTTGAAAAAGATGCGCAAAGCGCCACATGTGGTAATTCTCTTCTTTCCAAATTCTTTCAATCTCTTAATTCAAATTGATCTTATGTTCATTTATATTCTATTGAATTTTGAAATATAGAATTTTTTCTTCATCTCTCTTGTAATGATTTTCTATATTCAAATGTCTAAATTGAATCATGTCTTTGCTAAATTCTTCTTACTTACAATGTTATATCACTTTTTAAATCTCCTGAATTTCTATGATTGACCTAATGTTTTTAGTTTAAAATTGCATACCCTATGTCAATCACCATTTAGATTAAATTTTAACAATGAATTTCATATAATTATTTACATTTCTGGTCTTTTTCTTCTTCACTTTTTGTTGCTGTCAAAAAGGGGGAGAAATTATTAGTTTGTGTATGTTTGTGTTTTATCTTTTTTTAGTGGTTCTGTTTGCAATTTTTTTTAAAATAAAAAAAAAAAAAAAAAAAAAAAAAATTGTTCTTTAATGCCTCCTTATTTTAATGTACTCATAAATTCAGGGGGAGTTTAGGAGATAAAAAATGTGTTTTAACTTGAAACCATACTAATAATAATTGTTTTGCCATCATCAAAAAGGGGGAGATTGTTTGAATAGTTGCTATTTGAATGAGTTATATTTATGCAACTTATGTAGTTTTGATGATTCCAAACATTATTGTTCAAATGTATAGTTATCTCCTAACAATTTCAGAAGATTTGCACTTGCTCTTGTGTGTACTAACATTTCAGGAAAATCAGACTCCAGACTACGAAAACTTCAATTCAAATTCAACATGAGATATTATGTATAATTGATGTTTATCTTTTCTTTGAATTAACTTTGAAAGGGAGTGATTGTAATTGAGTGAATAAAATCTCACACACACACACAAATAAGGAGATCTTGAAATTCTATACTGATCGTACAGGACGATATTTATCGTACTGGACGATCTGTCAGTTATCTCCTATAGAGCACTTGGAACGAATAGGAACTTGCCTTGAAAAATTTTCTAAGTCCTATTCGTCCAGGACGAAATTTATCATCGTCCCAGGCGATGGGTTCTCTGCAAAATTTTCGTCCAGACGAATGTTACCATCGTACGAGGCGACCAGTCCTCTGGAAAATTTTCGTCCCGACGAAAATAAATATCGTACAGAACGATCAGCTCTCTGGAACTTTTTTCGTACAGACGAAAACAAGTTATCGTCCGCGGCGATAGGTTCTCTGGAAAATTTTCGTCCAGACGAAATAAATAATCGTCCAGGACGATCGGCTCTCTGGAAAATTTTCGTCCAGACGACCACATTTTCGTTCAAACGACAAACCGACTTAGAACAGTTTTCAGCAGTTTCTAGAACCGACCTTGTAATAACCGTTCGTACTGGACGAACCAAGTTCGTACAGGACGATCAGATGTACGAAGTCAGTTCGTACACATATACAAATTGGGTCGTTTCAGATCGTTTAAGTAAAATCGTCCAGGACGATCCAGAATCGTACAGGACGATCCACTGCGTACAGAATTGAAAATTTGCAGTTTTTGGGCGGTTTCACTTGTCTTTTATATAAATAGTCCAAATTAGACTGCCACCCAATCTTTTTGTCATTTGATCTTCGTGCCTTTTGAGAGAATAGCCAAGGAGAGAGTGGAAGAGAGCATTCAAAGGAGGATTCCTACCACTGGAGCTAGAAGGCTTCACTTGGATTGCTAAGGTAAGAGTCTCTACTTGTGAAATTGGATTTCTTCACTCTTTTTCTTTCTTCCTTCTAGATTCTTGTGAGAAGATCATTCAAGAAGGTCCGGTTCTCTGCCGACACTTGGAGAGTGTGAACAGACGAAGGGTTCTCTGCCCACACTAGGAGAGTGTGAAAGGACGAAGGGTTCTCTGCCCACACTAGGAGAGTGTGAAAGGACGAAGGGTTCTCTGCCCACACTAGGAGAGTGTGAAAGGACGAAGGGTTCTCTGCCTACACTTGGAGGGTGTGAAAGGACGACGGTTCTCTGCCGACACTGGGTTTTGTGTAAAAGGACGGACGGTTCTCTACCGCACCTGGGAGTGGTGAAAAGAGTGTGTTGTAAGGGCTTCTCCGCCTTGCTGTGGGTGCAAAAGGAGAGTCACTATTGGTATTAGTGCAATACTCAGAGGGTGCCTCTGAGGAGTGGATGTAGGTCTGGTTATAGACCGAACCACTATAAATCTGGTGTCATTTACTTTATAGCTTTTACGTTTCCGCACTTTTAAAATTCAGTTTTAACAACTCTGTGGTTGAAAAATATTTTTCTACTAACTTTAAAAAAGAAAATTTTATTTCGGTTCAACTTTATTTTTAAGAGGGTTTAAAATTTTAAAAACTACCAATTCACCCCCCTCTTGGTAGCCTTGGGACACTTACTTAGGCTTAACAACCTAATTACTGGACTCAACAAGTGGTGCTGAAGGCCAACAACATGGACATTAATTCTTCTAGGTCTGAAAGCGATGATGTTGCCATCATCACTAGGCAATTCAAAAGCTTTCTAAGGAAGAATAATAAGTATTACCAAAAGTGGAAAAAAGTTAAGGATAGAAAAAATTTTAAAAAGTTCTTCTATTCTTATTTGCTATGAATGCAAGAAGCCTGGACATGTCAAAGATGATTGTCCTACACTTAAGGAGAAGGGTGAGGAGAAACCCAAATATAGGAAGGATAAGAAGCAATACCAAAAGTCATTCTGGGAAGATTCTGCATCTGACTCATCTGAGACTGAAGCTGAAGACGAGATAATAAACTTGTGCTTGATGGGTGATCATCTTGGTCAATTTGATTAAGAAGAGGTATGTGAACCAACCTATGATGAATTGCTTAAAAAAATATTGCATCATTTAAAAACTTAAGAAATCGCATGCTAGTTTGAAATTGGAGTTTTTGAATTTCTAAAAGAGCATAAAGTTTTAAGTAAAGAACACACTTAACTTGATAGCAATCACTTGTCATTACTTGATGAGTTTGATGAATTGAATAAAAAGCACTATGAATTAATTGTTGAGCATGATTCTTTGAAAGCATCCTATACCTCACTTGATTCTAATTTTAAAACTTATATTGAAGAATCTGAGCATAAGGAGCACTATTTGGATGTTGATAACGTAGTTTTAGAAAGTGATAACTTGAGGTTTAAAGCTAAATTAAATGCACTTGAGAGAAATTAGAATACATCCACACATAATCTAAAGCCAAAATATAGGAAGAGGCATTATAACCCGAACATATTAGTAAATCCTTTTCCTGGAGTTTAATGTTTTTAATGTGACATACTATGACACATTTCACACACTTGTACTATTCACTATAGTACACATTGGGTGTGGAGACCCAAATTGCATGATTCACAACTTAACACATATGCATTGCATTCTTCTTTTCATAAGAAGGGACCCAAACCTATTTTTGTTACAAAATCTAATGTTTAATGATTTTATAGGTGTGCTCTCACCAAAGACCTAATGAGAGCATGTGGTACTTGGATAGTAGAGGCTCACGTCTCTTAATTGCATAAAATTGTTGCTTAGTAAATTCTGATTTGCATGTTTAGTACTCTATTGATTGTTGTTATTTTCTATTCTTTTTATTATAATTTTCAGTTAGTTTTTTTTTCTGCTATTATTTTGTAGTGTTTAATGAATCTGATCCTAAGGAGTTTAAAATTGAGGATAAAGATGGTGTTAGAGAGATTTCCAAAGTAGTTGAAAATTTAGAGAAGAGAGTAGAGTCCCAAATCACTAAAGGATTAAGAGAGATTACCCAAGAAATAGAAAATTTAAATCTAGAGCAAAGGGTTAATCCTACACACACTTTGCCTAAGAATTGGAGATATTTTTTTAGTCATTTAAAAGAACTGATCTTAGGAGACCCTTCTGAATGTGTTAGGACTAGGCATGGAATTTGAAAGGAAGTGAATCACTCTTCCTTTATCTCAATGATTGAACCCTCCAACACTAATCAAGCCATATCAAATGAGTTTTGGATCTTAGCTATGTAAGAGGAATTAAATAATTTATTAAGAATGATGTTTGGGTGGTTATAGAAAGACCAAAGGGACAAGTAGGGTTGGAACCAAATGGGTCTTTAAGAATAAGATGAATGATTCTGGTGTGGTGGTTAGGAATAAGGCAAGATTAGTAGCTAAGGGGTACAACCAAATAGAAGAGATTGATTTTAAGGAGTCTTTTACCCCTGTGGCTAGATTGAATGCCATTAGAGTGCTACTAGCCTTTGTCAGTTATAAGGGATTTAAACTTTACTAAATGGACATGAAGAGTACCTTTTTAAATGGGGTGATAAAAAAGGATGTGTTTGTAGAGAAACCATCAGATTTTGAGAGTTTCCAATTTTCAAATCATGTTTTCAAATTAAAAAAGGCCTTATATGGATTAAAATAGGCACCAAGAGCTTGATATGAGAGGCTTAACATATTTTTACTAAAGACAGATTTTATTAAGGGATGTGTAGACACTGCCCTTTTTTTGAGGAAAGTAGGAGATGAGTTACTCATTATTTAGATCTATGTTGATGATATACTCCTTGGATCTTCTGATAAAAAGCTATGTGATGATTTTTCTAAAATAATGAGTAAGAAGTTTGAGATGAGTATAATGGGAGAGTTGTCCTACTTTTTGGAATTTGGTATAAGGCAATTGGATGATGGAACCTTTATAAGTCAATCAAAGTATATTAAGGATATCTTGATGAAATATGAAATGGATAAAGTCAAGCCAATAAATACTCTCATAATTTCTAATATTCAGATGGATAAAGACTCAAAAAGAAAATATGTTGATCAAAAGAAGTATAGAGGGATGATTGGATCTTTATTTTACCTGACTGCTAGTTGATCTGATATAATGTTTACTGTTTGTCTCTGTGTTAGATTTCAAGCTGATTCTAAATAATCTCACAAGACTGCAGTTAAGAAATTCTTAGATATCTTTTGGGGACCAAAAACTTAGGAATATAGAATCTTAGACACAACACTTCTTTTGAGATTATTAAATATTCTGATTCTAATTTTGTAGGATGTAGGTGGATAGAAAGAGCACTTCTAGAACTTGCCAATTTATAGGACAGTCTTTAGTCTTCTGGTCTAGTATAAAACAAAACTCTGTTACACTTTTCACTATTGAAGCTGAGTACATTGCCTTAGGAAGTTGTGTAGCCCATGTCCTTTTGGTTGAAGCAATAAATTCTAGATTTAGGATTACATATAGGCATAATTTTAATCCTTTGTGACAACACTAGTGCCACCTGCATCTCTAAGAACCCTATCCAATATTCTAGAACAAAACACATTGACATAAGGCATCACTTTATTAGAGACCATGTGACCAAAGGAGACACTGAGTTACACCATGTGATAATTGAGAATTAATTGACTAACATCTCTACTTAACCACTGGCTTTTGACACTTTCAGTGTCATAAGGACCATATTGGGTGTGATTGACATAAATTCTTAAACTTGTTGTTTAATGAATTCTGAATTTTTTATTTTTTTTGTTTTGTTTCACTTGCATGTTTTACTTTTTACTAGTTTTTTTTTTTCTTTTCCTTATTTTATTTTGCTTATTTTAATTTTTTTTATGATCACTGCTTAAATGATATTTTATGCCATGTTTTGGTTTTTTGAAAATTTGTAGTCAATATTTTACATCTCTTAATCTATTAAAGGGATAAAACTCTATTGATTGTTTCTCTTACTCTAACCTCTTTAAGTGGTATAATTTTCTTTTCTAAATGAAAGTTTATCTGAAATTAATAACTGGACTTTGTAATTGAGATCTTTTATATCTTGCTACAGTTATCTATCTTATATTTATAATGTCCAAAGTCTTTATATTATATTCAACTTTTCTCGTCATCCTATTATTGCATTTATCATATAATTTTGATTCTATTTTATGGTTTGTTCTTCCTTATATTAGAGAGTGAGTTTTTCTTCTTTAATATCTAGAAGATATACTCATAACTAAGAGTATTTAAGAGTTTTGAAAGGGAATCTAGCTTGCAAAAAAAAAAAAAGTGGCCAATGACACCAAATCAAAAGATGTGTAATGATGCCAAATTGAGAATTATACACAAAGTGTATCAAAAATCAAAAGATGCACAAAGTGTGCCAATCAATTGACAAGAGGCATAAAATGAGCCCAAAAATGGCAAGCTTCTTTCTCTTTCAATACTTTTAAATCTTAGAATAATTTATATGTCACTTGATATTTTCAAAGCCTTGATTTGGAATTTCATGATTATGAAAAATTACTTTATTACATTATTCTATAAGATATTTTTCTTAAAAAAAGTCTTTAACGGATTTCTTTTTCTTATCCAATTGGTTTTTTTGAGTTTGGTCTTTTGTTTTAAAAAAGGCAATGTTGCCTTGAGAGAAGTCTGAGCTAGGGTTAACAGGATTGGATGTTCTACCAATTTTAAATTTTGACAATGTTAACTCATTGGTCTTACAAGTCTTTAAAATTAATCACATGGAGACATTATCTTTTTTATGCTTTGACTAAAAAAAAACTTTGCTTTCATTCTTCTTTTCCTACTTTTTCTTTTCTGGTTTTTTCTTTCTCCTTTGTGTGATGTCAAAAGGGGAGTAGTGTTTGAGTTATTTTTCATTTTACTTAGGTATGATTGTTAGATTATTTTCCATCATAAAAAAATAGGAGATTATTGTGAATCTAATTTTAGGGAATAGAATTTTGATGATAGCGAACACTTCTATTTCTCAACGACTAAGATCGAACTAAAAGTTGAACCAGCTCAAGATTAGGAAGATTAGGATTGAGTCAGTTTATAATGTACGAAACTATATATTTTACCTTTTCTTGAGTCCATTATAATATTGTGGGTCCTGATGCTAAGTAACCTTGCACACACATACTTGTGGGAAATTTTTTAACTGTATTAGAGTTTTCTATTTTTGCTCACGTCGTCCAGGATGATCAAAAAATCATCCTGGATGATCAATTAAAAAAAGAAACCCTAATTAGGGCATCCTAGTTAAGGCAGCATCATTAAGTGCATCATGATGGATGATATTCATATCAGTTAAATCTACTTAGATGCAATGTAATTATACCTTAATTAATCTGGTAATTAAGGAAATCAATTAAGGTTTGATTGCTCTATCATATCGTCCTAGACGATCACATGATGAGCCAGGATGATCAGTTTAAAAACCTTAATTATTCTTGGACGATCAAACATCGCCATCTTCTATTCAAGGCGATGCTCTGGACAATATACATTGAATTGAATTAATCATTCGATATGATTGCAAAATTGGCTTAGATGATTAGGTCATTTTTCCATTATCTAGACATCCTTTCAAGGGAATGTTCTTGATGATATTCAATGACTTGTACTAATCATAAAGGATGATATGCTATCATCCTTGATGATATGAATAAAAAACCTTCTGATCATCCTTAATCATCCTGGCAGATTGAGGTAATTTTATACTGATCGTATAGGATGGATGATAAAGTCAGTTTATTGCAATTAAGAGCTATTCCAAAGCTCTTCTATTGAAGACCTCTTGTTCTACCCAAGAGATCATCTTTTGCTGTGGTTCTAACCTGAGAGAGCTAAGAGGTGAGGGAGAGCAAGGGAGAGAGAGAGAGAGGATCTTGTGAGGGAGAGTTTATGAGGGGTTTAATAAAGGTTGCTCCAAGAAAGGATCCATCATCATCTTCTTTGGTCATCATCCCTAGTTCCTTGGGTGTTCTAGAGAGGTCTACTTCAGCAACTGATCACGGTTCTCTTCCTGCTTCAAGAGGAAGCAAAAAGAGTTTAGGTTCTCTGCCTACTTCAGGAGAAAGAAAAATGAGTTGGGTTCTCTACCTCACCGGGGTTGGTGAAAAGGAGGTTTGTATAGGCTTCTCGTCTTGCTTTGGGAGCAAAAGGAGAGTCACTGAGTTTAGTGCAATACTCAGAGGGCACCTCAAGGGAGTGGACATAGGTCGAGTTGACTGAACCACTATAAATCTATGTGTTATTTATTACTGCTTATGCATTTAATTTTTGCACTTTGATTTCTTTGTGGTGAACTTTGGTTTGAGTTTTTGTTTTTTTAAATACTAATTCACCCCCCCCCTCTTAGTTAGCCTTGGGACTAGTTTATTAGTGCTTAACATCCCTATCAAATTTTCACACTTGTATTTGAAAGTTCGTTAGAGATGTTAGGCCCTATGAACTAGTCCCGAGGCTAACCAAGAGGGGGGGGGGGGGGTGAATTGATATTTTAAAAAAATTTTAAAACCAAAAGAATGATTATCATAAACCCAAATCACCACAGAAAAACAAGTGCAGAAAATTAAAGTGCGAAAGCAGTAAAAAAGAACACAAGGATTTATAGTGGCTCGGTCAACTTGACCTACGTCCACTCCCCGGAGGCGCCCTCCGAGTATTGCACTACCAATGTGACTTTCCTTTAGCCCCCACAGCTAGGCAGAGAAGCCCTTATAAAAACACATCCTTTTTGCCACACCCAGCAAGGCAGAGAACCCAACTCCTTTTGCTTCCTCCTGAAGTAGGCAGAGAACCACGATCACTTGCTGAAACTTACCTCTCCCAACCCTTCCAAGGATAAGAGACTGTAGGGAAGAAGAAGTGGAAAAATACTTGGAGCAACCCTTGTGAACCCCCTCACAAGCTCCCCCTCACAAGATCCTCTCTCTCTCTCTCTCCTTTAGGTTTTCTCATGTAAAGACAAAAGCCAAGGATGTTCAAAAATGTTGAACAAGAGCTCTTAAATAGAAGAGCTTCAAAAGAGCTCATTAGTTGCAAGTTGTCGACTTTATCATCCAGGATGATATGGAAATCGTCCTTGTCGATCACTACAAATCTCATAAGATCGGCCAGAGCATCGTCATGAATGCAAACTGGATGATTGAAAATTTGCTTGATCATCCCGGATGATCAATTCAAATTATAGGAAAATTGTCCAGAGCATCGCCCAGAATTTGAGCTGTCCGATCCAAATCGGCCAGAGCATCGCCCTGAATTTGTACTAGCCGATATTTATCGTCCAGGAGTCACCAAGGGTTTTTGAATGGATTATCCAGGTCGATCTTGCGATCATCCAGGATGATGTGATCGTATCAATCATCCTTAATTACTCCCATGATTGTCGAATCAATTTAGGCATAATTATACAATATCGTCCTGGCCGATCAAAGATTCGTCCTGGCCGATTTCCAAAATATAGAATACTTAAATTGATCATGGCGGTAAATTCTTTTTGTATTGAGCATATCGTCCTGGCCGATACAGGTATCGTCCAGGCCGATCAGTTAATTATGGCTGCCTTAACTAAGAAATCCTGATTAGATCTTCTGTTTTGAACTAGATCGTCCAGGACGATATAAATATCGTTCGGGTCGATGTGAGTAAAAACATAAGTTCTAAATCTCTCAAGTGTGTGTGTGTGTGTAGGGTTACTTAACATTAGTCACTTCAAATAATTACAAATGACACAAAAAAGAAAATTACAGACTGACTCAACCCTAATCTACCCAGTCTTGAGCTGATTTTGATTTTCGTCCGATCTTTGAATCTTGAAAATGTTAGTAGTAATGGCAGTCGAAAAGAAGCAAGAGTGTTTGCTAATCATCAAAACATAATTCATGGAATCTACAACAATATTATTTTTTGGGCATTTAAATTAAGTAAATCCTAGGAATATTTCACTCATCTCTACCTATCTGCATGTCTTTGCCCCCATAATGTTTTTTTGGAGCTATTATAAAAAAAGTAACGTGTTGTATTTCAAATTTTTTCTATTTTATTAAAAGAGTTTAAATTTTATCCTACTTGTGTCCTATATCTTATATCATGTTAGCATTTTTTATGTTTAATTTTTAAAAAGTAAAACTTATAGTATTTTTAAAAGTTTATTTTAAATTATTTAATTTTCATTTTTATATTATTGGTGTATTTGTATTGGATCTATTAAGGTACTCTTGTTATGTGATTTAGAACTTAAGAGGACCCTTTAAAAAGTTATAAAATAAAAAAGGATTATAACATCAAGAATGGTTTCACCAAATTTAGATGAATTCCATCCTAGACCTCTTAGTGAGTTTGTTAATCATGTAGTAGGTGGAACACAACAGAGTATCAACAAACCTACAATCCAAGATAATAACTTTAAATTGAAACCTTCCATTATTTAGATTATTCAAATATTTAAATTGGGGGAATTCTTATTGAGGTTCCCAACCTTTATTTAGTTAGCTTCTTAAAAATATGTGCAATATTTGATGGGAGCGATGGGGTAACCTAATGAATTATGAAAAGGATTTAAGGATCTAACAATCCATAAACAATGCTTAGATTTTCTTTAAAATAAAAATTATAAAAACCCTGCTTAATATACACAAGTGATATAGTGATAGAGTAGATTATTTATCCCATGAGGAAGATTATTTACTTGCAAATACTAGTGTTGTCAGGTTTAACTACCAAAATTAACCTACTTAATAAAACCATGTTTGGTGGAGGTTGAATCACTTAATTTAAAATAAAAAAATAATTAGATGAAATACTATTGGGATAAATTATTTTTGATTGATGCAATATAAATATAATATGTTTCCTAATGATTCTTTTATGTAGTGGTGCTATTCCAAGCATATGCATTATCGATGGCTAAGTCAAGCATGAAGACATAAAAAATTGATTAAACCATCCAACCCCTATATCACTCTAAACTCCCATAGTCTGTAATCCTATGAGAATCTTTGAAAGATATGTATAGCATGTACTATTAAAACCCTCTCATCTTAATTATTTTCTAAAAATTTGATACATTACAAGCACTATGCCATTGCTTTCATCATAACAATCCAACATACCTTTCTATGCATACTTTCCTATTCCTAGGCTCCACATTGCACCTTAAAGCAACAACACATATGGCCACTATGTGGATTAAATGAAGACCTGATATGTTGAAAGCATTATGAAATTATTAATAAATGAATTCTTTCCTACTCCACATACCATTTATACCATCAATCCAAAACTAGAGAACTTAGCCAGACATGAAGAATAAGTGAAACAAATTCATTTTTGTTAATTAAATAAAAGAAAGAAAATATAGAAGAAAATATATCATTAGATGTGTTTAATGATCTCATCTGCATGTTAAGATAGTTGCTATTTAGTTTTGCATGTTTGATATTCTTGCAACTTGTATGTTTTGATGATTTCAAATATTATTGATTTGATTATTATTTCTCCTAACATATTTTGGAAGAATTTTTTGCTCTTATGTGTATTAACATTCAGGGAAATTGTACTCCAGATTGTTGGAGACTTTAAATCAAGATCAGTTTAGAGTTTATTGTAATTGAAGTCTATGTTTTCCATTTTATTGAGTCTGAGAGAGTGATTGTAATTGAGTAACTGAGCACACACACACACTGGGGGAGAGTTTAAAATTCATACTTTTTTAATTGATCGTACTATACAATATTACTTTGTACGGGATAATCTGGTCAATTATTTTTCCAAATGAGCAGTCGAACAAACATAAATAAAATTTTTTCTAAGTATGGATCATATGGGATAATCCCAGTTCACACATGCTTTCACGAGAATGAATGCCTAGGGTTTGTCCTCGCTCAATTTTTTTTCAAAGTATGGATCTTACGGGATGATCCTAGTTCATACAAGCTTTCAAAAGAATGAACATCTCGGGTTCCATGTCACATAAAATTAACTTTTCAAAGTATGCATTATACTATATGAACCCAGTTCATACATGCTTTTGTGAGTACAATCTTCTCAGGTTCCATGTCACGTAAAAATAATTTTTCAAAGTATGTATAGTACTGTACGAACCCAGTTCGTACATGCTTTCATGAGTATGTTCTTCTCGGGTTGTAGGATATATAAAAATAATTTTTCTAAGTATGGATCGTACTATACAAACCCAGTTCATACATGACTTCTAGAGTACGAAAACGTGAGGTCCCATTTCATCCAGATGTTTCGTACAGACGAATTTTGAAATTTTATAACTGTTCATCCTGGAAAAACTTAGTTCATAATTGACGATAAGTAGGTATTAAATTATTTCATATCAATTCACAACAGGTTCGTATGTAATAGTATTTAGACTGTTCAAACATACGAAACCCGATCGTACTGTACAATCGTGTAGGCTAAAATTGAAAATTTTAGTTTTATGGACCATTTTTCATGTCTTTTATATAAAAGGTCCATTAAGAACTTACATAAAAAATCTTTTGCTTTGAGATTTTTCAAGGGCAATTGAAGGAGAGAGTACGAGAGAGTATTTGAGAGATATTTCTTGTTAGTGGAGTGTGAAGGTTTCACAAAGTTACTCAAAGGTAAGGATCTCTGTGTGATTTATGTTTTTTACTCTTCCTCTTATATTTCTAGATTGCTCGTATGAAAATCTTTGAAGAACATCCGATTCTCTGTCGACACTTGGAGAGTGTGAACAACAGAAGGTTCTCTACGAACACATGGAGGCTGTGAAAGGATGATGGTTCTCTTTTTTTTTTTTTTGAAGAAATGCAAATAGCATTAATAATAATAAAAAAAGAGCCTAAGAACAAGGCCTAAAGCAAACCTAAAGAGTCACATTCCTCCTTCAAGCAAAACAGGAATGAAGGAGGAATATCTTGATCACCAATGTTCTCCCAAGTAAACGAACTCTTTAAAACCAAATTAGCACATATATCCGCTAATTTGTTACAACATCTTTTACTAAAAAAAAACATAACCTGATTGAAATCAAGAAGGAATGAGAATTTCTCTTCAATTCGTTTACTAACCTTCCAATTCTTCATAGCCGATTGAAGAAGATTGATAATGTTGAAATTGTCTCCTTCAATAATGATTTCTTGATCTTCAAACATCCAATCACGAAATATATACTTCAAGTGAAGAATTGCCATCAATTCAATTTGAGCAATATCCCAAAGCATAATATTTATTCCAAAAGCTAGAAGGAATCTACCTTTCTCATCTCTTATTACACCTCCAAATCCAGCCACATTGTTTGATAAGATAGAAGCATCTACATTTAATTTAATCCAACCGGTTGGAGGAGGATACCAAGAGCAAAACAGCTCACGCTGGTTAGAATTCCAGTTTTCCAGAACTTGATTAAAAAAATTGCTGAATGTAGATGTAGAAACCACATAGGATGCCAAGAAATTATTGGAGTCTTCTATGCCATCATGAATCAATTTACATCTACTTTTCCACACTAGCCAAGTAGACGTACAATACATATTGGCAATGATAGAATTTTTCCCCACAAGCTTCTTTAAACCTTCAAAACAATCTTGCAAATTGTTGAAGATAGGAATTTGGAATCCCCATCTATTGAGCCAAAAGATTACTTCATGAAGCTTTGAACAATTTCCCGCTATATGCCATTCATTCTCATCTTCCATACATCCCCTCGGGCAACCTGAGAAATTGCTCAATTTCTTTCTAACTAGAAAATCATTAGAAGGTAAGCCGTCATTGTACAGCCTCCACCAGAACAGCTCAATCTTCGGTCTCAACTTCAATTTCTTCATCCAACTCCATATCGAACCATCATCATTTTTATGCGAAGCTGATTGAAAAACCAGAGCAGCAATTGATTTTCCTGAGAATTTAGAATTAAGCTCCATGCTATCAAATCCTTTTCCTATTTGAATTGGAACTTGAAGAATAAGCTCCCTCAGATGTTCTCCAAATGTATTTTGAATCAGATCAGAATTCCATTTCCCATTAGAAATGAAATAACTCCGTTTTAATTCACTTTTCTCAGAACAGTTTACAAATGTTGGCCATCTTGCTAAGCTTCTATCCATAATCCAGCTATCGAACATTCAGTTAATAGAATTGCCATTAGAAACATTCCATCTAACAATGTTTCTAAGATATTGAGCTCCCATAGTGATGATTTTCCACGTCGAAGAGCAATCTCTTTTCATTGGAGTTAACCAGACGTCGTCACCATATTTCGCTCTTAAAATTTGATTCAGCATGGTAGAAGGCTTTGTACAGAAATTCCATGCTAGTTTGGCCCGTAAAGGACCAATCCTAGACACAGCAGAGAATAGTCCTCTACCTCCTTCTTCCTTGGTTTTGCATAACTTTTTCCAAGAAATAAAGTGAATACCTGTATTGCCATTGTTCTTTTTCCACAAAAAGCTTCTACACATTTTATCAAATTCATTCAAAATGCTTAAGGGAACAAGGGAGATAGAAGTTAAGAACATAGGAAGAGAGAGGAAAGCTGATTTAATGAGAACCATCTTGCCTTCCAAAGAATGAATTTTTGTCCCCAAATGTTTAATCTATTTGCTGCCACTTCCATGAGTCTAGAGAAATCCAAAGATACCATCCTCCTCAATGTCATCTTTACCCCAAGATAATTCAATTCTTTGACCACATTAAATTTAAGAAGTTTGGAAATTCTCTTCTTAGTTCTATGGTTAGTAAACTTGCCAAAAATAACCATAGACTTCTCCTTGTTAACTTTTTGCCCCGACCATAAGCAGTAATTATTAATGATAGTTTTCAAATCATTAATAACTTTACTATTGCATTTAGAGAAAATAAAAATATCATCCGCATAAAGCAAATGGGATACTCTAGGAGCCTTGGGAGAAATAAAAATCCCTATATCCCCTTTCCTACCATTAAGAGCATCTGAAAGGATTTGGGAGCAAAGAATAAACAAATATGGGGATAAAGGGCAACCTTGCCTAAATCCCCTTTTTCCATAAATCCAATCTGATTTCTTACCATTAATCAAAATGCAATACTTGGGATTTAAGATACACTGTAAAATGAGTTCCTTAAACTTATTATGAAAGTTAAAATGAGAAAGCACTTGCCTTAATGCATCCCATCCCATGCTATCATAAGCTTGTTCCATGTCAAGCTTTATTGCCAATAGACCTTTCCTAGCTTTAGAATACCGAAATTTGTTGAAAATTTCCTGAGCTAAAAGAACATGATCTGACAAGGAGCGTCCTTTGATAAAAGCAGCTTGATCCGTCGAGATTAATTTATGAATAACCAATTCCAATCTACTCAAAAGCATCTTTGTAATAATTTTATAAATGGTCAAACATAAGCTAATAGGTCGATAATTTGTTACCTCTTGAGGATTTTGAATTTTCGGAATCAATACTATAATGGTTTCCTTCCACGATATTGGCATATCTCCAAAAACCATAATGTGGTTCACTGCTAACCAAATATTTTCAGAAATCAGATTCCAGAAATTTTTCAGGAATGAAAATGTAATCCCGTCCACTCCAGGTGCAATATTGCAACCAGAATTTTGAATGATAGCATGAAGCTTCTCCCTCGTGAACTCAGCATCCAAAACAGCTTGATCATTCTCATTAATTACTGCTCCAGGAGTCGGCCATCCTTCAATTAAACAATTTCTATGCTTCCATTTAAGCTGGAAAAATTTAGAAAAAACTTTCTGAATTTCATTAGCATCCTCCGTGATCTTCCCTTCAATGGTTTTAATGTGACTAATCCAGTTGTTGTTTTTCCTAGCATTAGCAAAAGATTGAAAGAAACTCGGATTGCAATCTCCTTCTTCCATCCACCTTGCTTTAGCTCTTTGCCTCCACCAAGTATTGAGTCTAGCAAGAGTTGCATTTAGTTCATTAATTTTGAATCTTAAAATCTGAAGCTTTTCCACAGAAATCCCCATTTCGCCTTCTTCCAATTGCAATTCTTGTATTTCTTCTTTCAATTTGTCCCGAAGAATCGTAAGGTTTTTGAATTTGGCCTTGCTCCAGTAAAAAAGAGATCTAAGAGTTCTTCTGAACTTAACATTGAGAGAATCAGCCGGATTCAATCCAGCAAATTTATTCCAAGATTTCTTCACAATAGCCTCTGCTCCATGATAAGTTGCCCATACGTCTTCATAACGGATATCAGCTTTAATAAACACCGCAGGTTTGAAAATACTTAATAAAACAGGGCAATGATCTGACGCTATGCGAGATAAATGTTTCACCTTAGCAAGGTGAATAGAGTTCAAAGCATTGGAGTTAATAAGACATCTATCAAGTTTCTCTAGGATCCGAGCTCCTCCTGATTTATTGTTACACCAGGTAAATTTAGGACCCATAGACTTCACGTCATGTAAATCATTATTGATCATAAAGTTCTTCAAATCTTTAGCTCCTTGAGATAAATAGAATTTCTTACCACCTCTCTTCTCATCTTGACAAAGAATGCAATTAAAATCCCCTCCTATCACCGTAGGAAGGTCATCTGAGCAGTGATTCTCTAGGCAATCCCAGAGTTTTTTCCTCTCAGTGGTTTTGGAACTCCCATAAACAGTTGCAATTTTCCAGGTACCTTTATTGAAAATCTGCAATTTTCCCACTATCAATTGAGAAGATACTTCATCCACTTTGAACGTTGTCAGATCCTTTCTCCATAGAACTGTCAATCCTCCAGATAAACCTTCTGAGGGGACTAGAAAGTAGTCCCAATCGATTCCCAGCAAAATGCTGATTTGAGATTTCTCCAATGAGTTAACTTTAGTCTCCATCAACCCAACAAAAAAAACTTGGTGGTCTTTAATCACTTCCTTCAAATATAGAGCAGCCTCAACCTTCTTGGCTCCTCTACAATTCCAGAAAATCATCAAATTCATTGCTTAAAGATGGGAGAAGGTCCCCCAATCTTCTTGCTTCTAGCTCCACACTTTTTCCTTTCTCTTTCCAATATATTCCCTGATCCCAGAGATTTCAATTCTTTGAGCAATTTCACCTTCTTTCTAGAGGATAAGTTATCAATAGATTTCTTTTCATTAACATGAGATTCCTTATCATTTGCTTGCTTAAAATGAATTTTTTTATCCAAAACTACTTCTTCATTTGATACTTTCTGGGATGTTTGTTCAACAATATCACCTTCTTCTATATAGGCATAATCAATTTTTTCCATATCTTCATTCAGGATTGAACCATCCAAATTTGCAAGTAAATCAAATTTATTGATAGTTCTGAGAGGGGACACATGCCGGTTTACCTCAGATTGTTGAATATCTGGAATTTTATTGAGAAGATCTGCTCCATTCTCTCCTTCAGTCATTGTTCCCGGAACTGCAACAGTTTCTGAAACTTGCTGTGTCTCTTTCAAAGAAGCTCCTTTTGGCATGCCATTAGTTTTTGAAATCTCAACAGAATTTTTTGGAATATAAATTTTCTTCATAGGAGTAGAGATCCTATTAAAGAACTGACTCTTTTCACCCATTCTTTTGAATCTTCTATTACCATGTTTCACCTGGATCCATGAGTCCTCCTTTGCTTTCTCTGTGTTAACAACAGTTTTAGCTTCTGACATAAGTTTTCCTGTTTTGAATGCTTCCGATGCATAAGCATTCAATGAGACAGTATCTATCTTAACTTCTGAGCAATTATTCATTACATGACCAATTCTACCACATTCCTCACAAATTTTTGAGAAACCTTCATACTCTACCTCCTGAAAAAACTTCCAGGATGATGGTTCTCTACCAACACTTAGAGAGTGTGAATAGCAAAAGGTAGTCTTCCTATACTTGGAGGGTGTGAAAGGACAAAGGTTCTCTGCCTACACTTGGAGGGTGTGAAAGGATGACAGTTCTCTGACGCACCGAGGATTGGTGGAAGAGGGTTTTGTAAAGGCTTTTCCACCTTGCTGTGGGGGCAAAAGGAGAGTCACTTTGGTAATAGTTCAATATCTAAAGGGCGAGTCTTTAGGGAGTGAATTTAGGTTGTGTTTGATTGAACCACTATAAATCTTTGTGTCATTTTAATTTCCACTGCTTACTTAGTGCAACTTTTTAATTTCGTGGTTGAAAAGTTTTATTTTTAAAACATTAATTAACTTGCTTTTGAATCAATCAGTTTCAAATTTTAAAATCCAAGAGAATTTTTAAAATTACCAATTCACCCCCCTCTTGGTTAGCCTTGTGACATAAGCTTAGGTTTAGTAACCTATTTAAGATTTAATTTATGGTATCAAAGCTTTGTTTTAAAATCATAAGTTTAGACTACTTTTGGAAAAATGAGCATGGCTACTTTTGGAAACCAAAACTCTGCATAAGGTTACATGATCACTAAACCTCCTTTCTTTGACAACATCACTTTCGATCTTTGGAAAACACGCATGTCTACATTTTTATAGTCATTAAATTAACGTATGTGGATCTTAGTATAATAAAGGTATACAAATCCAACTAGATTAGTTGATGGTATTAGAGTTGAAACACTCATTATAAATTGGACTCTAGAAGAACGTGACTTAGCACAACTTAATGCGAAATGTTTAAACAGTTTCTTTTGTGCACTTAAATCAAAAGATTACATGTGGGTTTCCACTTGGAAAAGTTGAAAATACATAAGAGATAGACTTTGTATTACTTATAAAGGGACTAATAAAGTAAAACAATCTAAATTAAACATCTTGTTACATGACTATGAATTTTTTGTGTGAAACCCAATGAATCTATTTCTGACAAGTACACAAGATTCACTCAGATAGTCACTTCTTTTTATGTATTAGGTAGGGAACA
This sequence comes from Dendrobium nobile, assembly GCA_022539455.1. Lineage (NCBI taxonomy): Eukaryota > Viridiplantae > Streptophyta > Magnoliopsida > Asparagales > Orchidaceae > Dendrobium > Dendrobium nobile. The sequence continues at coordinate 15,054,304 of CM039718.1, read as the reverse complement.
AATGAATGCTAAAATAGTTAATAAAATTCTTCATTTTTTTCCTACTACTTACGATAATAAAATAAGTGCTATTATAGAGTCTAAAAATTTAAATGTTTACTCTGTTAATAATCTTCTTGGTTCCCTAATAGCCTATGAGTAAGGAGTGAGTCAAAGAAAAATTGATCCACGTGAACAGCGAAAGGGGAAGAACATTGCTCTAAAATTGGAGGAGTCAAAGAGTGATATATCACAACCTGAGGATGAGGATGACATTGTCCTAATGACTAGATAATTCAAGAGCTTTCTTAAAAGGAAGTAGAGGAGATGCCAATAGTGGAACAAAGGTAAGTTTAATAAGAATGCTAAGGTTTCTAATGATGTAATTTCCTATGAATGCAGGTAAGTTGGACACATAAAATCAGATTGCCCAAACTTAAAAGCCACTCCTAGCAAGGAAAAAGTAGAGGATAAACCAAATGTGAAGAAGGGCATGAAGAGATTCCAAAGAGCTTTCTAGGCTGACTCAGCTTTAAATTCATCAGAAATAGAAAAGGAGGAGGAAGTCACCAACTTGTGCTTAATGGCTAATAATCTTGATCAGTTAGATCAAGAAGAGATATGTGATCTAACGTACACTGAACTCTTAGAAGTTTCTGAAAGAATTTATGATGCATATAGAAAGCTAAAGAAAATGCATGCTAGTCTGAATTTAAAAATGCAAGAATTACAAAAAGAATATGAAATCCTTAGGAATGATCATGCATTGATAGATAATAACCATATGAGCTTACTTGATGAATTTGATGACTTGAATAAGAAGAATGAAATTTTAAAATCATCCTATGCTCAATTGGTAAAAGAATTTAAAGATTTTAAGGATGAATCAAAGAATAGAGAGAATTATTTGAATTATAGTGAGAATGTGTTAAAAGATTTAAACATATATTTGAAATTGAAATTGCAAGCTCTCAAGGAAAATAGGAAATCCCCAATACTTGAAGATTTTACTAATCCTATTTGTATTCAAAATTTTTAAAACCCAAGAAGAATCAAAGTTATTATAGAAAATCAAGAAACCCTTTTCCTAGAGTAAAATGTTTTTTTTATTCGATGATTCATATAGCACACACTTGTACCTTACCTAGAAAAACTCATTTAGTGTGGAAACCTAAGATGCATAAACCTAGATATATCACACATGCATCTGTTTTTAAATTGTCATAAGGAGAACCCAAACTTGTTTGGGTTTCAGGTCTAAAATTTGATAGATTTACAGACATGCTCTCATACAAGACATTGTGAGGGCATTTGGTTACTATTCATTCTTTATTCATTATAGTTACTCGAGAGAAGATCTTTATAGGAGATCTGGTACTTTATCAACACTTGGAGGGTATGAATAGATGATGATACTTTATCGACACTTAGAGGGTGTGAATAAATGATGGTACTCTTTCGACACTTAGAGGGTGTGAACAGATGATGCTACTCTACCGATACTTAGAGGGTATGAAAATATGACGGTACTCTACCACACCGAGGATAGGTGGAAGAAAGGAAAATTGTGAAGGCTTCTCTGTCTTGCTATGGGGGCAAAAGGATAGTCACTTTTGGTAATAGTGCAATATCTGAAGAGGGAGTCTTCAGGGAGTGGATATAGATCTTGTTGAATAGAACCACTATAAATTCTTATATTTTTTTATTTGTCATCATTTTAGTATTTGTCATTGAAAATTTATTTTTACAAAATATACAAAAATTAGTTTTTCCTTAATTACCAAGAGAAATTTTAAAATACCAATTCACCCCCCTCTTTGTTAGCCTTGGGACATTTGCATAGGTTTAACAACCTATACAGACTTTATAATTGAAATAACAGGTTTCTCCCACCTGATACATCAGCTCAAGGGGTATTTATTTTATTATGGGACTCAGTTTCCCATGGATGCCAGCCCCTATGGTTAATTATATCTTGAGCATAGAGCCCAAGAAGACTCTTGATTAAGGATATAATATTATCCTTTCCATAAAGGGATTGGCATGGAGGGGTGACTAAGAAATCCTACTCAAAGTGAAATAAAGATTTTAAAATTACTTAGTCAATATGCACATGTCAGATCCACTCTTAGAAGGTCTTAGACACTATGAAGAGACTAGGGGAAGGAAAATAATGCACTCAAAGCAAGCAGAGGGAAAGGATGGATGTGGTGTCATCTATGTGATGCAGATATATAAAATTTATATTCCTCGAAGAAAAGGAGGCTTACCCACCAATGAGGCATACTACGAGACACCCAATGTAGTAATCTTAAAACCTAAATCTAAGGTGGGTTTAGTTTTTTACACAATACTAAAACCCATGTCCTAGCTAGTGCACCTGAGCTTTTATCTTGCCTGAAAAGGAAATCCCGCTAACCACTAAAGTGATTTAAATTCATGTTATCTAGTCTTTATGAAAGATGGGTGGGTAGGTAAAATTTTAATAGTAAGGCCAGCATCTAGATAGTTTTCTAGTTGTCCTTGGACTTATATAGGGTGAATACTCCTAGAGCTAATATCATTAAAATTTTCATTTCATTAGTTTATAATGTAATGCATGTAAGTTAAAAAGGTCTCAAAATCTAGTATTCTTTAGATTTTTTTTAAAAAATGGTTATAAAAATAATTTTTTTTAGAAAAGACTAGGCTTTCCAAGGTCTAGCACGACATCCTCATTGGTTAGATTATCCGAACTATACCCGTAGGCGGGGAAGTATCTTATAAAAATGAGGGAGAAAAATGCAATAATATGCATATGACTCCAGATAATTCTGACTATTCCATAGGTCATTAGGTTTCTAAGATATTTAATTCCTAAAATATTAAATTTTAGTTACGGGTAGAAAAATGTTTTAATCCTTAAAGAGCCTAGCAAAAATTTGGCCAAGCACATGCAAGAAAGAAACCTAGAAAAGCATAAATTTTTTACTACACCCATAAAGTAAACACATCAATATAATCCATAGGGAAAAGTAAAGAGATGTCCACAGTCTACGATAAGTGCCGTATAAGTACAACTCAGACACTATAGAAAAGTAATAGTGGCCAGGCTCCACTAATAACAACTTGGATTCTAATCCTATTAAATATCACAAGTCTTAAAAGCTAGGCATTTCATCTTTATGTCTTCATCTTCAGGTGGATCATCCTTCTCTGGATCGTCTTCCTTTGGATTATCTCCTTCGGGCCTTATATGGTTCATCCTCCAAAGGGGTACCCAAATAACTAAGAAATTTCTTATAAAGGGCATTTATTTTTCTCTTTAAATACCTAATGTTTGAAATGCCTCACTTTTGAAGACTTTCAAAACTTTATATATATATATATACACACTTTCAAATTACATTACATCATATTAAAAAAATAAAATATTGACTCTCTTGCATGGTTATGCCAATGAAAATCTCAAGCAGTTCATATATCACATCCCAAGTAGTTAATATTTATGCGAAAAGGTAAACACACTTAGCCATGCTCTTTTAATTTTAAAGGGGGCTAAGTAGTCTCTGAAGTATTTGTAGAAAATATCGTTAGTTTTAAAGCTTTAATTATATTGCCCCTTTTATTTTGGTGTTGCATGAGCATGGCCGCCTGTATAAGACTGGATTAGTAATAAAAGTGCCCCAAGCCCATGGGTAATCTATTACAAAAATCACATAATAGAGAGAATGTATAGTAGTAAAACAAAACATCATAACAATCATCACAACACATTAAAGCAAAGCAAATCAATCAATCACATGTGCTATATATAATATATATCACATCACATAAAGTAGAAAAAGTAATCACCAGCTTAGATCCTATAACTAGAAGTGGTGACCTAGAAAATGATTCTATGTGTTTGTAGTAGGCTCGTGTGACTTTAGATAGGTCCTATATAGGATAGTTAGTTCAAATTATTTAATATTCAGGTTTGTTGAAGGTCGAAAAAAGGGAAGATTTGATTAAGGTTTAAGTATTAATGAATTCGTATTCATTTTTAGTTAATTTAGTTATTGGATCAATTTTAATGTTTAGGGTAGTAATAATTGTAGTTTAAGTTGATTTAGTATGTTTTAGAAGGTCCAAAGTCCTTCTACACACTTGGTTATGGGAGTCCAAGAGGTCACTATTAGAAATAGACTAGGTTAGGAGGATTTAGCATTTTAATTAAATATTAGACCTTAAGGAGAGTAGATCGACTATTAATATACTGGATTTGGAGTTTTTTAATCAAAATTATGAATTTTGAAAGTTTGAGGCTATAATTAATGAACTATGGTTGCTTGGAAAGTTGACTTTTAATATTTAGGTTTATTTCTGGGAGCCTAATATTTTTATTAAATACTAGACCTTAATTAGAGTTCGATGACTTCTAGTTTGCCTAATTTATATTTTTTTTATAATTAGTTATGAATTTTTAAAGTTGGGGTAATTAACAAATTATTAAAAAATTTTGCTTAATAAATGGTGCTTTAGGGGTTTTGACCCAAATCTACTCCAAAGTGCTCGGGATCACCCCCAAAGGTTCGTAATAACCTAAATAAGTTTACTTATTCTTATGTTTCTTTATGATTCAATGAAATGAATTTATTTTTCTCATTGTCTATTTCATGTTGTTTTTAAAGCATTTGTTTTTCTTCTTGTCTATTTCTTGTTAATTTTAATTAAAAACAAAATGCTATGCAAATTTGTTTATAATAAACATTATTTGACATCATCAAAAAGGGGGAAATTTTTTGTAATCCATGACCCCTTGTTTGAGATTTTGATGATAACAAATAATATTGTCTAAACTACTATTCATTAAATATCTTTAATTTCTATTATTGTATATGAGTACTAACATTTCAAGAAGATCACAAGGTACTCAGGACAACAAGAAGACACAAGACTGAGTAGAGAAGGAGGGGAGTCTGTAACATTATAACTTTTTCATTTATTTTATTTTCTCTTTTCTTGAGTCTGGCCAAAAACTGCATGTAAATCCGAGAAACCATGCACACACATACAAGGGGAGAGGGTTTTAAAAGAAATATGTAGATTTTTTCTTTGTTGATCGTACTGTATGTATTTATGTTGTTCTGTACGATCTGATCTGGTTAAAACATCTTTTTATGAACAGGTCATACTGTACTATTTATATTATATAGTACGATGTATTACTAATCTAAAACCCTAACCTCCATATTAGTTTAAGTAAGTTTTTTCAGCCATTCGTACTGTATGAAGAGATTCATTTTGTATGATTTATTTTGAATAGTTCTTAAATTAGCCCTTGAATAGTGGAATAAATCAGGGATTAATCTCTGATTGGTAATCGTATAGTACGAACCAGTTCATATTATACGATGAATCGAGGCTATTTTTATTCATCTCGGAATTCATCAATGATGATCCCTTGATTTTGCCTAATCGTACTGTACAAAGTAGGTCGTACCCTATGATGTTAAAGACGAGTTTAGATCGTCCTAACTATCATCCTGTATGAATAGAAGAGTTGAGGATCGTATGGTACGGGTTTATATCGTACTATGTGATTGTATTCAAAAGTTTTTGAACTTTTTGTGAACCTTCATACCAGGATGAAGCTCATTTATACTAATCATATTGTACGATGTGGAATCATACTAAACGATTGTAACGGCTAATTTGAAAATTTTCAAGGTTTTTAGAGCCTGTTTTAAGTATCAAAAAGTAATCTTTTTAATGAGTAACAAAGAGACAGAGGAACATGATTAGAGAGGGTTTCTTGGGAGAGAGCTCTTGAGGAGATTTTAGGGTTTTTGAGGGGAAGGAGAAGGTGGGCTTGGTGAGGGAGAAGGAGTGTGAGGGAGATCACGCGGTTGCTCTGAGCTTTCTACACTTTGCTCTTTCTGTGGCCCGAGAAGATCTTGTGGGAGGCTTTCTATGAGCGAGACTCTTCTACATCCGTATCCTTTAAGGTACTCTGCCTTCTCCAGGAGGGAGAAAAATGAGAAGGTACGCTGCCATCGCCAGGAGGGTGAGAAAAGCGTTTGGCACTCCGCCCCAACGAGTTGGTGAAATTAAGTCTTGTGAGGGCTTCTCCACCTTGCCGAAGGGGCAAAAGAAGAACTATAATTTTGTAGTGAAATTCCCGTAGTGGAGGACTCTCGGGAGTGGATATAGGTCAAGTGATCGAACCACTATAAAAACTCTGGTATGCTTTTTCCTTTAACGCTTTTTTTTTTCTTGCACTTTATTTTCATTACATTTGCTTAGTAATAATTATAGTAAAAATCATTGTTGTAAATTGTGTTCAACTACTTGCTTCCAAATTAAATTTTTTATGGTTAAAATTTAAAAATAAAAATAAATTTATTAGAACTCCTATTTAGGATTTTTATTGCAACAATTTTCGCAATTCATCCCCCCCCTTGGCGCATCTAGTAATTTCAATTGGTATCAGAGTTGGGTTTCAAAAATAGTGTTTAGAAAATCTTGAAAATCAATCATGTCTCATTTTGGTAATCGTAATACTACGGAGGATTATTCAATAACCCGTCCACCTCTTTTTAACAATATCACATTTGATTTTTAGAAAATTAGAATATCTAATTTTTTACAGTCTATTAATTACCGCATGTGGATGTTAGTAAATAATGGTTATGCTGCACCTTTTAAACTTGTGAATGGAGTGAAAACTCAAGTGACTTTTAATGAATGGAGCAATGAGGATCGGGAATTAGCTCAATTAAATGCGAAGTGCTTAAATTATTTCTTTTGTGCTTTAAAATCTTAAGACTATATGAGAGTTTCTACCTGTGTTACTGGTAAGGAGATTTGGGATTGACTTTGCATCATGTAAGAAGGAACTAGTGAAGTTAAACAGTTTTGGATTAACATTCTATTGCATGATTATGAACTCTTCCGTATGAAACCTAGCAAAACAATATCTAACATGTACGTTAGGTTCAACCAAATTGTGACATACTTGCATGCATTAGGTAGAGAAATTTCAAATTGTGAGAAAGTTAACAAGATTCTTAGAGGCTTACCTAGTTCCTATGATGCAAAAATTACTGCCATCACTGAGTCTAAAGACCTAAACATTAATTCTATTAACAATTTGCTTGGGTCACTCATTGCATACGAGCAAAGAGTGAGTCAAAAGCAAAGTGATACAGGTGAAAACAAGAAGGAGCGGATGGTGGCATTGAATGTATACAATTCAGAAAGTGAAAGCTCTGCAGGGGTGGAAGAAGATGACATATACTTGATGACCTAACAATTCAAGAACATTTTGAAAAGAAAATAAAGGCATCATAAGAACCATTGGAATAAAGGTAAAAGCTCGAGGTCTACTAAAGTTTCTTCTGATATAATCTATTTTAAGGGCAGGAAACCAGGTCAACTTCAAGCTGATTGCCCCAACCTAAAGAGCCAACCAGCTAAGGAAAAATGCGAGGATAAAAACAAGTACAAGAAAGGGAAGATGAAGACACAAAAAGCATTTTAGGCCGACTCTGCCTCAGAATCGTCAGAAGAAGAAGCAGAGGAGGATGTAACAAATTTCTGTCTAATGGCTAATGATAATCTTGATTAATCAGATCAAGATGAGGTATGTCAACTTTTATATAAAAATTTACAGCTTATTTCTGAAAAAATTCATGACTCGTATAGGAAATTAAAAAGAATGCATGCTAGTCTTAATATTAATTTTAGTACTTTACAAACTAAGAATGCTAACTTAGTTAAAGAACATTCTGATTTAGATAGAGATCACATGTCCCTGCTTGATGAGTATGATGCATTAAATAAGAAGTATATTGAATAAACAAAAGCACATGAATCCTTGAAAACCTTGCATGTTGAACTAGAAGAGGCTTTTGTCAGACTAAACAAACTTGCATTGGAGGTAGATCACAGTGAACATTTATTAAAAATAGAAGTTCATGGATTGACATATCAAAATAACAAATTTAATGAAAAAATTAAAGAACTTGAAAAAGAAAATGCGTCACTCACATTTGCCCAATCTAGCAAACCTCCAGCACTGCATGCATCACAAAACTTTAGGAAGAGGCAACACCACTCACATAGGTTAGTAAACTCATTTCCCGGTGTTAGGTGCTTCTCTTGTGGCATGCTAGGTCACATAGCCCACACTTGCACAATTCACTATAGGACACACCTAGTATGGAGACTTAAATTGCATCCATCATAGTATAGCATGCATATATCTCATTCATGCAAGCATAAGGAGGAATCCAAACTCACTTGGGTTCCCAAATCTAACACTTGAATAAATTTGTAGGGATGCTCTCATAGAAGACCTAGTGAAAGCAAGTGGTATTTGGACAGGGGATGCTCGTGACATATGATTGGAGATATGAAGAAGTTCATTTTACTGGAGACCAGGATCGGAGGCAAAGTAACATTCGGACACAACATCCCCAGGAAAGTGGTGGGCTCAAGTACTGTTGGTAATGCTAAGAATTTTTTAATTGAAAAAGTTTTATTAGTTTATGGTTTGAAGCATAACTTACTTAGCATTAGTCAATTATGTGATAAAGGTTTTGTCATAAAAATTCTCTCTAACAAATGCCTGATTAGCCTAAATAATAAAACTAGTTTTAGAAGGAAAATGAATGAACAATGTTTACATCTTAGACCTTGATTGCATTGATAGTTCAAATTCATTTTGTTTGAAAATAATTTTGTTGGAATTCTATTTTTATGGATTATGATTTTGATAATAGCAAACACTACTATTTTTTCTTCGACTGCCTTGCCTACTGACATTTTAGGACCACAAGATCAGAGGGCAATTAAAACCAGCTCAAGATTGGTAGACTAGGTTTGAGTCAGTTTGTAATGTACTTTTTCCCTTTCTTGAGTCAATTGTAATCTTTGTGGTGCCTGATGCAAAGTAACCTTGCACACACACACATTTAGAGAATTTCTGATTGTTTCTTAGATTTTACTATTTTTGGTAACTTCAACTGGGCCAATATTTATATCGACCTGGACGATCGGTTTAAAAATAGAAATGCTAATCAGGGCATCATGGTTAAGGCAGTCGTCATTAAGCTGATCATTCTGGATGATATTGTATCGGCCAGGGCGATAGGCTCAAATCAGAAAGAATCAACGAGCATGATCTATTTAGGTATTCTTTATTTTAGGACATTGGCTAGGATGATATACTATCGATCTGGACGATGCGGCACAATTATTCCTAAATTGATCTGGTGATTAAAGAAAGCAATTAAGGCTAATTACACGATCACATCAGCCGGGCCGATCACAGGATCGGTCAGGATGATGACGTGGATGATTGACATCGGCCTACTTTAATTCAGGGTGATATCTAGGATTATTTAGCTTAGATTTAAACTAATCGGCAAGGACGATATCCTATCGACCTGAACAATGTGACCAAAATTACTATAAATGTCCCAAATCGACAAGGCTGATTGAGCGAAATTTACTCTGATCGGCCAGGATGATACCCTATTAGCCTGGACAATAAAGTCATTTTGTATAAAATAAGAGCTATTCCAAATCTCTTCTATTTAAGATCTCTTTCTCTACCTTAGAGGATATCTTTTGCTGCCATCTTGACCTGAGAAAGCCTAGAGAAGAGGGAGAGAGTGGGAGAGAGAGAGGATTTTGTGAGGGAGAGCTTGTGAGGGGAATTCACAAGGGTTGCTCTAAGCATTGTTCCACTTCTTCTTCCTTTATAGTCTCTTATCCTTGGAAGGGTTGAGAGTGGTGAGCTTCAGCAATCGATCAAGGTTCTCTGCTTGCTTCAGGAGGAAGCAAAAGGAGTTGGGTTCTCTATCTCGCCGGGGTTGGCAAAAAGGAGTTTTGTGAGGGCTTCTCCGTCTTACTGTGGGAGTAAAAGGAAAGTCACTTTTATAGTGCAACACTCGGAGGGTGCCACCGGGGAGTGGACGTAGGTCGAGTTGACCAAACCACTATAAATCCTTATGTTCTTTGTTTACTGCTTCCGCATTTAATTTTCTGCACTTTGATTTACGTTGTGTTGAATCTTAGTTTGAGTTATGTGTTTGGATTATAAGAATGTCTAAAATACCAATTCACCCACCCCCCCCCCCCCCTCTTGGTTAGTCTTGGGCCGGTTCATAGGGCTTAACATCCCTAACAAACTTTCAAGTGGTATCACAGTTATTTTCATAAAATTATGTTTAAAAACTTTTTGAATTTTGATCCATTGCTAACTTTGGGAATCTTAATACAATGGAAGGATATTCTATTACATGACCACCTTTGTTTGATAATCTTCCTTTTAATTTTTAGAAAACTCGCATGTCTACTTTGTTACTATCAATTGATTATTGCATGTGGATGCTTATTAAAGAAGGATATTCTCCACCTTCTCGTTAACTTAATAGAATTAAAACTAAAGTACCTTTTACTGAATGGACTTTTGATGAAAGTGATTTAGCACAACTTAATGCAAAGTGTTTGAAATAATTTTTCTTTGCTTTAAAATTTAAAGATTACATGCATGTTTCAACTTGTGCTTCTGGTGAAGGGATTTTGGATAGATTGTCATTACTTATGAAGGAACTAATGAAGTTAAAAAATCTCATTTTAATATTTTGTTGCATGATTATGAACTTTTATGTATGAAACATAATGAATCAATTTCAGAAATGTATATAAGGTTTACTTAAATTATAACTTCTTTGCATGCCTTAGGAAGAGAGCTCGCTAGCTTTGAAAAGGTGAATAAAATTTTGAGATGCTTGCCTTCCTCTTTTGATACTAAAATCACTGCAATTACTGAATTTAAAGATTTAAATACTTATTCAATTGATAACTTACTTGGCTCACTCATTTTTTACGATTAAGGAGTGAATCAAAAAAATCTGGATGTAGGTGAGAAAAAGAAGGAGAAAATTATGGAACTAAAGGCCAATACCTCAGATACTGATTCTTCCAGGTCTAAAAATGATGATGTTGTCTTCATCACAAGGTAATTTAAAAGCTTTCTAAGGAAGAAGCAAAAGAATCATCAAAAGTGGAACAAAGGTGAGGGAAACAAAATTTTTAAGAATTCTTTTGATGTTGTTTGTTTTGAATGCAGGAAGCCTGGACATGTGAAAGTTGATTGTCCTATACTTCAGGATCACTCAAGCAAAGAAAAGAATGAGGAGAATCCTAAGTTTAGGAAGGATAAGAGGTGAGTCCAAAAGGCATTCTAGGCTAAATCTGCATCTGACTCCGCTAGACTGAGGCTGAGGAAGAGATAATAAACTTGTGCTTAATGGCAGATGATCATCTTGATCAAAGTGATGAAAAATAGTTATGTAACCAACCTATGACCAATTGCTTGAAATATGTGAGAAAATTCATGCATCATATAAAAAACTTAAGAAAACTCATGCTAGTTTGAAATTGGAGATTTTGAATTTAAAAAAATAGCATGAAATTTTGAATAAAGATCACCTCCAAATTGACAGTAATCATATATCTCTACTTAATGAATTTGATGATTTAAATAAAAAGCATTATGAATTACTTGTTGAGCATGATTCTTTGAAAGCTTCCTATAGCTCACTTGAATCTGATTTTAAAGCTTCTACTAAAGAATATGAGCATAAAAAGCACTGTTTGAATGTTGATTTAGAAAATGCTAACTTAAGGCTTAAAGAAAAATTTAATATACTTGATAGAAGTTGGAATACATCAATACCTGATTTAAAGCCTAAACCTCATAAGAGGCATTATAACCTAAACTGATTAAGAAATCCTTTTCTTGGTGTTAAATGTTTTTCTTGTGGCATGTTAGGACACATAGCACACACTTGTACCATTCACCATAGTACACATTGGGTTTGAAGACCAAAACTGCATGTTTCACATCATAACATAAATGCATTATATTCATCTTTTCATAAGGAGGGACCCAAACCTGTTTGGGTTGATGGTTAATAATTTTTGTTAGTGTACTCTCACAAAAGACCTCATGAGTGCTTGGACATCGGAGGCTTGCAACTAATAAATTGCTTAATAATTTTTTGAGTTAGGTTTATTGATTTTAAAAGATAATTTTGCCCTGAGAAAAAGTCTGAGCTAAGGGTGAAACATGATCGGGTACTTTACCGCTTTTTTGGATTTTTGACATTGCTAACACATTAACTTACAAGTTTTTAAAATCAATCACATGGAGACCATGTCATGTTCATGCCATGATGGAAAAAAACTTTGTTTTAATTCTTTTTTTTTTTTGACTTTTTTGCTTTACTTTCCTCCTCCTTTTTGTGATGACAAAAGGGGGAGAAGTTTGTACTGGTTATTCTAGTTTTTGATCCCTTACTCGTTGCTTTGAACAGTTTGACATCATTAAAAAGGGGGAGATTATTGCAAATCTATTTTCATGGATTATGATTTTGATGATAGCAAACACTCCTATTTTTTCTACGACTGCCTTGCCTACTGACATTTCAGGACCACAAGATCAGAGGGTAATCGGAACCAGCTCATGTTTTGGTAGACTTGGTTTGAGTCACTTTGTTATGTACTCTTTCTCTTTCTTGAGTCAATTTTAATCTTTCTCGCGCCTGATGCTAAGTAACCATGCACACTCACACCTTGGGAGAATTTCTGACTGTATCTTAGAGTTTACTATTTTTGGTAACATCGACCAGGCCAATATTTATATTGGCCTGGATGATTGGTTCAAAAATAGAAATCTTAATCAGGGCATCATGGTTAAGGCAGCCGTCATTAAGGCGATCGGCCTGAACGATATTGTATCAGCCAGGATGATAGGCTCAAATCAGAAAGAATTAGCCGTCATGATCTATTTAGGTATTCTTTATTTTAGGACATCAGCCAGGACGATATACTATCTGCCTGGATGATGCAGCATAATTATATCTAAATTGATCTGGTGATTAAGAAAAATAATTAAGGTTGATTGCACAATCACATTGACCGGGACGATCGCAGGATTAGTCGGGACGATGGCGTTGATGATTGATATCGGCCTACATTAATTAAGGGCGATGTCCAGGATGATTTGGCTCATATTTAAACTAATCAGCTAGAATGAAATCCTATCGACTTGGATGATGTGACCAAAATCACTCTAATCATCCTAAAGTGACTGGGCTGATTGAGCAAAATTTATACTGATCGGCCATCCTGATACCCCTATCAGCCTGTACGATTAAGTTGATTTGTATAAAAAAAGAGCTATTCTGAAGCTCTTCTATTTAAGATCTCTTGCTCTATCTTAAAGGAGATCTTTTGCTATTGTCTTGACCTGAGAAAGCCTAGAGGAGATAGAGAGAGAGGGAGAGAGAGAGAGGATTTTGTGAAGGGGGGCTTGTGAGGGGAATTTGTAAGGTTGCTCCAAGCATTGTTCCACTTCTTCTTCCACTAGAGTCTCTTATCCTTGGAAGGGTTGAGAGAGGTGAGCTTCAGCAATCGATCAAGGATCTCTGCCTGCTTCAGAAGGAAGCAAAAGGAGTTGGGTTCTTTTCGTAGCCGGTGTTGGCGAAAAGGAGTTTTTGTGAGGGCTTCTCTGCCTTACTATGGGAACAAAAGGAGAGTCACTTTTGTAGAGAAATACTCGGAGGGCACCTCTAGGGAGTGGACGTAGGTCGAGTTTATAGAACCACTATAAATCCATATATTTTTTTTTACTGCTTCCACATTTAATTTTTCACACTTTGATTTATGTTGTGGTGAATCTTGATTTGAGTTTTGTGTTTTGATTGTAAGAATTTTTAAAATTCTAATTCACCACCCTCTTGGTTAGTCTTGGGCCGGTTCATAGGGCTTAACATCCCTAACGAACTTTCAAATTCTTGATGACTCATGGCTATGGCATAGGAGACTATGCCATGCTAGTATGAAAATACTTAGAAACATTACTCATAAAAACCTAGTTAGAGGCGTACCTAAGTTATACTTCACTAAGGACCATCTATATGATGCCTGCCAACTAGGAAAATAAATCAAATCATCCTTTCATTCAATCAAAGATGTGATCACCTCTAGGACATTATAAATTCTTCACATGGACTTATTTTGATCCGTTAGCACAGCTAACCTAGGAGGGAAAAAATATGAATTTGTGATTGTAGACAACTTCACTAGATTCACCTGGGTAAGATTCCTAGCACATAAGAAAGAGTCATTTGAGGAATTTAAGCTTTTCTCCACTTGGATTCAATGAAAATTAGGATGTGAAATATCAATAATTCATAGTGATCATGGTGGAGAGTTCTAAAATGAAAGATTTAAATTATTTTGTCAAGAGATAGAAATATAGCATAATTTCTTAGCCCCTAGGACTCCACAACAAAATGGAATAGTAGAAGGAAATAAGAGAACCCTTATAGTAGAAAAGTCCACTCATGTAGTATTTGATGAATCAGATAAGCCCTCTAAATCTAAAATTGAAGAAGATGAAATAAAGGCAATTCAAGGAGTAGAGACTATGACCTTAGGAGAAAGGGTAGAACCTCATGAAGATTTACTTAGAGAAAGGAGATATTCTTCTAATCATCCTAAAGAGTTAATTTTAGGAGACCCTTTAGTAGGTGTAAAAACTAGACATGGGCTTAAGAAGGAGGTTAGTCATTCTGCATTCTTCTCTATAATAGAACCCACGAGTATTGATCAAGCTTTAGGAGATGAATTTTGGATCCTAGTAATGCAAGATGAACTAAACCATTTCACCAGGAATGATGTTTGGGAGTTAGTCAAAAGTCCTAAAGAACATAGTGTAGTTGGAACAAAATGGGCATTTAAAAATAAGGTGAATGACTCAGGAACCATAATAAGAAATAAAGCCAGACTAGTAGCTAAGGGATACAATCAAATTGACGGAATAGACTTTGAAGAAACCTTTGCCCCTGTTGCTAGACTAGAAGCCATAAGAGTGCTCTTAGCTTTTGCTTGCTTCAATAATTTCAAACTCTATTCAAGTTGACGTAAAGAGTGCTTTTTTGAATGAGGTAATCAAGGAGGATGTCTATGTTGAGCAACCCCCTAGATTTTAAAGTTCACAATTTTGAAACCATGTATTCAAATTAAAAAATTCACTTTATGGATTAAAGTAAACACCTAGAGCCTGGTATGAAAGACTTAGCTCATTCTTGTTAGATAGAGGATTTGTAAAGGTAGTACGGACACTAAACTCTTCTTACAAAAGGTTAAAGTTGAAATTTTCATTGTTCAAATCTACATGGGTGACATTTTATTTGGATCTTCGGATAAAAAATTGTGTGATGAATTCTCAAAAATATTGAGAAATGAGTTTGAAATGAGCATGATGAGAGAACTAAACTACTTTCTTGGCTTTAGTGTAGAACAAACAGATAATAGAATATTTCTTAGCCAAATAAAGTACATTAAGGATTTTCTGAAAAAATATGAAATGGATAGTGCTAAACCCATGAACACTCCAATGAGCTCAATAATTCAATTAGAGAAAGATCCGAATGGAAAATCAGTAGACCATAAAAAAATATAGAGGAATAATCAGATCTCTTTTTTACCTGACTGCCAGTATACCAGACATAATGTTTAGTGTGTGCCTTTATGCTCATTTACAAGCTGATCCTAAAGAGTCTCACTTAACTATGGCCAAAAGAATTCTTAGATATCTACTAGGCACCCCGAACTTAGGGATTTGGTAGGTAGATAGAAAAAGCACCTCTGGTACCTATCAATTCATAAGACAATCTTTAGTTTCTCGGTCCAGTAGGAAGCAAAATTTGGTAGCCCTCTCCACGGTCGAGGTAGAATATATTACAGTAGGAAGCTGTGTTGCATAAGTACTATGGTTGAGGCAATAAATTCTTGATATTGGATTACCTTTATGAACCATATCAATCATGTGTAACAATACAAGTGCAATATGCATCTCTAAAAATGCTAGAATCATTCAACACGTTATTAGAACAACGACAGTACCCAAAGCTGGCGATCGAATTCGAATGACCCCAAGTATATTTGTCACTACCTATCATATCATGTTCAACACCAAATTTGATGAGGCAGACTTGATTATCAATTACATTCAAAATATTACCTTAATTCACCTCCCTACCACCCATAGAAACAAAAATATAGCTCTTGACCACCTTATTGGGTGAATTCTTCAAAATAAATATTAGTTAACCTATCCCAATGAACCTGACAAACTACCCATTTTCTATACGAATGCCTCCTTCCATATTTTATTTCATCAAGGGTCAGAGCTGGATGAACCTGACTTCGATGAAGAAGATGGAGAAGCTGCCCCAACAGCAGCTCCTGCTCGACCACGGCGGCATGCAGCACCACGAGCACCTACACCAACCTACCCTCACGATGATTTAATTGAACACTTCGACCAACTTTAGAGTCATCTTGACACACACATACAAGAACATCATTAGCAACATGAGGAATACATACGGTGGTTTGGGGAATGCTTCACTTTGATTGATCACCGCTTTGACACAATCCTTCAATATTTCCAACCACACTCACCTCCACCTCCAAGTGATCAGGATCCTCCTTTTTGAAGTTTATCTATTTTGTACTTTCTTTCTTAGTATTGTTTGTGTCTCCTCTTTTTGGTGATGTCAAAAGGGGGAGAATGAAAGTGAAAAGGAAAGTTAGGCCCTCTTGAACTTAGTCCCAAGCTAATCAAGAGGGGGGTGAATTGGAAAAACTTAAAACCAAAGATAAAACTCCAACCAAAATCACCACAAACAAAGTGCGGAAGAAAAATAAATGCGGAAGTAATAATAAGAAAAGAACACACCGGATTTATAGTGGTTCGGTCAAACCATGACCTACGTCCACTCCTTGGAGGCACCCCCCAAGTATTGCACTAAACTAGTGTCTCTCCTTTAGCCCCCATAGCTTGGCGGAGAAGCCCTTACAAAATCACTTCCACCTTCCCCGGTATGACGGAGTCGCCGGGTCCTTTGACACCAAAGGGATCTTCTTCTTTGGTAAACTTACCTCGAGACAAGCCTTGAATCTGATGGTACTAGGGTGCGAGTTTGCCGGAGCAACCGTGTGGATCCCCCACCACACTCCCTTGAGTTCCTCCCCCTCATAGGATCTTCTCCCTCTCAAACTCCACCCTTTCCTCTCTCCCTTTCAAGCTCTCTATTCAAGTCTCCCCGACAAGAACGAAGCTCCAATAGCTGCCAAAGACTCTTACAAATGTTGCCATGCCATAGCTTAAATAGAAGTTCTCAAAACGAGCTCATTAATGCATGTTGCCGACATTATCGTCCAGGACGATAGGCATATCGTCCTGGCCGATTAGTTCAAATATGAGGAAAATCATCCTGAATATCGCCCTGAAATGAAGCTGGACGATGTCTAATCGGCCAGGACGATCTTGAGATCGTCCAGAATGATTTGACCATGTAATTGCTTTCCTTAAATTCCAGAGAAATTTTGGAAAATTTGACCTGGATCGGATGGGACGATATTTTATAGTCCAGGCCGATTCTCTGGACGATGTCCAAAAATAGGTTCTTTCTAAATAGATTTGGTAGCAGATTCTTGCTGAATTGAGCATATCGTCCTGGCCGATATAAAATTGTCCAGGACGATGTGTTTTGCACAATGACGGCTGCTTTAATGAGGATGCCCTAATAAGGGTTTTTGCTTTTGGACAGATCGTCTAGGCTGATATAAATATTGTCCGGGACGATATTACCAAAAATAGAAAACTTTAGGGTCCCGTTAGAATAGACTCAAGAAAGGAAAAGATGTACAAACAGACTCAGACCTAGTCTACCCAATCTTGAGCTGATTCCAAATTGCATTCCGATCGTGTGAACCTGAAATTTTAGTAGAAAGCAATCATAGAGAAATAGGAATGTTTGCTATCATCAATACCATAAACCATAGATCCACAACAATCTCCCCCTTTTTGATGATGGCAAACAGTTTCAATTTGAATTTTCAAAAAGGACTATTTTCTCCTAATCCCCCCCTCACTAGAATAACACTTTTAAAAAATAGGGGAGATAAAATTTTTTTTTGTTGTTTTAAATTTTTTTGAAAAGAAAGAAAAGATACAAATACGTTCTCCCCCTTTGACATTATCCAAAAGAGAGGAGGCTCAAAAAAAATAAAACGAACAAAAGAAAAGGAAATGTTCCCTGATCTAGTGAAAAACAAATATTCTTAAAATGAGAAAGTTTTCTCTTGGTTTTAATCAAAAACTTAGTAGAATTGGATTGACAATGCATAATCCAAAAAAAGTAAGAAATTCATAAATTGTTAATCCCAACTCAAGTTCTTTTAAAGGCTCAAAAACTTTTTAATCCAACATCCAAATCAAGGAATAAATGGGAAAAAGAAACATTAATTTTTCAAAACTCCTTTCATAAAACATATCTAATAGAAGATCAATGCACGAATTGCTGAATCAGGAATCAAGATTTTCAAGCACAAGTTTTGAACATATCAAGGATTTTCTTAGGCTTTTAGTAGTATAAGAAAAAATAAGCATATTTTTTTTGTGGGCTCATTTTATTCCCTTTACCACTTGAATGGCTCTTTGAGCATCTTTTGATTTTTAAAACACTTTGTGTATTTATTTTTTCAATTTGGCGTCATTGCGCATCTTTTGGTTTGGCATCATTGGCCACTTTTTTTTATTATTATTTTCAAAAAATATGCTTTCTTTCTTATATTTTCAAAACGAAAGTAAACCAAAATTATTGACAACACGAACAACTTGATTAAGAAAATTTTAAGTTGGATTCAACAATCTTGCAAAAGATTTCTATGCGATAGAAAAAATATAGGGAGATGAAAAAAAAATCAGTTTCAAAATCCAATTTAAAATATGATGAAGATTTTAAATTAAAATTAGAATAACCTTTTTTATGAAATAGAGATTGAGAGTCAAAAATATGAGTTTCCTTCCTTTGACTGTTTTAGAGAAGTCAAACACAACTTACCAAAGATTTCAAGAAAAATAGGAAGTAGATTTTTCATTTTTAGAAAAGTGAATGTGTGTGTTGATCAGAGAAAAAACTTTCACGAAAACAAAAATTTAAAAGAATAAACAAAACTAAAACACAAAAATAAAAAAGAAAAACACAAAAACACAAAACAAAAACACGAAAGGCTTTTAACTATTTTCTCTCTCCTGGTCCGATGCTTCAGAAACCAGATCAGCCCATGAGATTTTTTGCCTTTCATTATTTCCCCAGTTCAAAGTTTGTTTCGCCTTGCCCTTTTCTTTCGTAGGAAGAATTTTTAAATTAGGGCACTGATTTTTCATATGTCTAGGTTTCCTACATCGAAAGCAAATAACGTCAGAAGGAATATGAACATCCTTACCATTTTTACCCTTTTTCCACTTTTTCTTATGCTTTGGTGAGCTTTGTGATTTACTTGACAAGTCATTCCATTCATCACCAACCAAGCAATCCTTTTCCGTATCTTCAGTTTTTAGAACAATCGTTTCACCTGCATCAAAAAGTCTTTGACCCAAACCTTGCTCGTAGGCAATGAGTGAGCCAATCAAATTATCAATAGAATATATATTCAAATCTTTAGATTCACAAATAGCAATAACTTTAGGATCAAATTTATCCAATAGACATCGAAGAATTTTGTTAACTTTTTCAAAGTTTGAAAAATCTTTTCCTAAAGCATGCAATGAGTTTACAATTTGAATGAATCTGGTATATATGTCTAAGATCATTTCAAAATGTTTCATGGAAAATAGTTCAAAATCATGCATTAACAAATTCAACTTGGATTGCTTGATTTCACCAGTGCCTTCGTATATGATGTGCAATTTATCCCAAACTTTCTTACCTATAGTGCACGTGGATACTAACATGAAATCATCAGAATTTAAAGAACAGAAAAAACAATTTAAAGACTTTGCATTCAGTTGAGCATTCAGTTGTTCTTTCTTATTCCATTGATTAAAAGGAATATCAGTTTTAACTCCATTAACAATACGTGACGGTGATGAATAACAAGTTAAAATCATATGACACATGCGAAAATTAATTAATTGCAAAAAAGTAGACATGCAAATTTTCCAAAAATCAAATGTAATATTTTCAAATAATGGTGGTCTAGTGATTGAATAACCATCCGCAAAGTTACGATTAGCCATTGATCGAAAATTCAAAAGCTTTTAAAAACTTATATTATGAAAACCGCTCTGATACCACTTGAAAGTGAAAATGGAAAGTTAGGCCCTTTTGAACTTAGTCCCAAGCTAATCAAGAGGGGGGGTGAATTGGAAAAACATAAAACCAAAGATAAAACTCCAACCAAAATCACCACAAATAAAGTACAGAAGAAAAATAAATGCGGAAGCAATAATAAGAAAAGAACACACCAGATTTATAGTGGTTCGGTCAAACCTTGACCTTCGTCCACTCCTTGGAGGCACCCCCCAAGTATTGCACAAAACTAGTGTCTCTTCTTCAGCCCCCACAACTAGGCGGAGAAGCCCTTACAAAATCACTTCCACCTTCCCCGGTGCGGCGGAGTCGCCGGGTCCTTTGACACCAAAGGGATCTTCTTCTTTGGTGAACTTACCTCGAGACAAGCCTTGAATCCGATGGTACTAGGGTGCGAGTTCGCCGGAGCAACCGTGTGGATCCCCCACCACACTCCCTTGAGTTCCTCCCCCTCACAGGATCTTCTCCCTCTCAAACTCCACCCTTTCCTCTCTCCCTTTCAAGCTCTCTCTTCAAGTCTTCCCCACAAGGACGAAGCTCCAATGGCTTCCAAAGACTCTTACAAAAGTTGCCATGCCATAGCTTAAATAGAAGCTCTCAAAACGAGCTCATTAATGCAAGTTGCCGACATTATCGTCCAGGATGATAGGCATATCGTCCTGGCCGACTAGTTTAAATATGAGGAAAATCGTCATGAATATCGCCCTGAAATGAAGCTGGATGATGTCTAATCGGCCTGGACGATCTTGAGATCGTCCAAGACGATTTGACCATGTAATTGCTTTCCTTAAATTCCAGAGAAATTTTAGAAAATTTGACCTGGATCGGCCGGGATGATTTTTTATAGTCCAGGCCGATCATCTGGATGATGTCCAAAAATAGGTTCTTTCTAAATAGATTTGGCGACAGATTCTTACTGAATTGAGCCTATCGTCTTGGCCGATATAAAATCATCCAGGATGATGTATTTTGCATAATGATGGCTGATTTAATGAGGATCCCCTAATTAGGGTTTCTGCTTTTGGATAGATCGTCCGGGACGATATTACCAAAAATAGAAAACGTTAGGGTCCCGTTAGAAACTCTTCCAAGTTACAAAGCATCAGGAGCCACACCAAATACAATAGACTCAAGAAAGGAAAAGATGTACAAATTGACTCAGACCTAGTCTACCCAATCTTGAGCTGATTCCAAATTGCATTCCGATCGTGTGAACCTGAAATGTTAGTAGAAAATAGTCATAGAGAAATATGAATGTTTGCTATCATCAAAACCATAAACCATAGATCCGCAATAGAGAAGTCTTGTTGTAGTCAGTTCAGTCTGTTGTAGTTTATTGTCTTGCTGTTGTAATTTGCTTATGCTTATGTTTCCTTATGTTTCAATGAAATGTATTTATTTTTCTTCTTGTACATTTTATGTTATTTTTAAAGTATTTGTTTTTATTTTTGTCTATTTCATATTTTTTTAATTAATTTAAAAAATGCCAAACAAATTTGCTTATAACAAACATTATCTGACATCATCAAAAAGGGGGAGATTGTTGCAATCCATGACCCCTAGTTTGAGATTTTGATGATGATAAATAATACTGTCTGAACTACTATTCATTGAATATCTTTAATTTCTATTATTTTCTATGAGTACTAATATTTTAGGAAGATCACAAGTTACTCAGGACAACAAGAAGACTCAATACAGAGCAGAGTAGGAGTGTAAGTCTGCAATATTGTAACCTTTTTGTTTATTTTATTTTCTCTTTTCTTGAGTCTGGCCACAAACTACATGTAAATCTGAGTAACCATGTACGCACACAGGGGGAGAGGGTTTTAAAAGAAAAATGTAGATTTTTTCTCTATTGATCGTACTGTACAAATTTATGTCGTACTGTATGATCTGATCTGGTTAAAACGTCTTTCTATGAACAAGTCGTACTGTACAATTTATATCATACTGTACGATATGTTTTATCAGCCGTTCATACTATATGAAGAGATTCATATTGTATGATTTATTTTGAATACTTACTTGTAACCCATGATTAGTGGAATAAATCAAGGATTAATCTTTGATTAGTAATCATAATGTATGAACTATTTCATACTATACGATGAGTCGAGGCTATTTTATTTGTCCCGGAGTTCGTCCTGGACAATCCCTTAATTTTACCTAATCATATTGTATGAAGTAGGTTGTACCCTACAATGTACAGAGATGAGTTTAGATCATACCGACTATCACCCTGTACGAATAGAAGAGTTGAGGATCGTACTGTATAAGTTTATATCGTACTGTTCAATTGCTTTTAGAAGTTTTTGAATTGTTGTGAACCTTCATACCTCTACCTTCTCCAGGAGGGAGAAAAATGAGAAGGTATGTTGCCGTCGCTAGGAGCGTGACAAAAGCGTTTGGCACTCCACCACGCCGGGTAGGTGAAAGTGAGTCTTGTGTGGGCTTCTCTGCCTTACCGAGAGGGCAAAAGGAGAACTATAGTTTTCTAGTGAAATTCCAGGAGTCGAGGACTCCAGGGAGGGAATGTTGGTCAAGTAACCGAACCACTATAAAAACTCTAGTGTGCTTTTTCATTTTCCGCTTTTATTTTTGCTTGTACTTTATTTTCATTACATTTGCTTGGTGATAATTGTAGTAAAAATCATTGTTGAAACATATGTTCAACTACTTGCTTTAGCATTAAATTTTTTATGTTTAAAATTTAAAAACAAAAAATAAATTATTAGAACTCCTGTTTAGGATTTTTATTACAACAATTTTTGCAATTCACCCCCCTCTTGGCGCATTTAGTAATTTCAATTTACAAGTGTATTTATTTATTTATTTTAGTTGATTTTCACATATCTATTCTCGTTTTCCACTCTGTTTTATAGCTTGTGTCAAACCTTTTCTTGTGTATATATCATTGTAAAGTTGTCCCTAATAATCAAATAAAACCAGAAAGTTTTCTTCGCATTGTACTGTAAGATCACTATTATATTATACAATATGTGTTAAATTATATTAGTTATCCTTTCATTTGAAATGGATGGCTTAGATTGAACTAATTATTATGATTCATACTATAAGAACACCTGTCATATTGTATGATTGACATGAAATGAAATTTATTGGGATGAAATTATTATGGTTGGTATGAACAATTTTATATATCATACCGTACAAAGAATTAGACATATTAGGTGGTCATTTTAGCAAATGATCATACATAAGACTTCTCAAGATGATTGAAAAAATAAATATCATGCTTAACAAACTCCCAATCATTCTAAGCAATTTGTTAGATCTTCATACTATTTTGGATGGGAAGATATGGATTATATGTATCATATTATATGATTATCATTATATTATATGATTGAATAGAGATTAGAAATAGAGGGGAAAAAACTCATTTCATATCGCACCAACCCTTACTTATATACTTCTTCCCTCTTCTTCTAGCCCATTAGAATTTCCTAATTGATGTTTAGCATGCCTCAATTCTCCTAGGATCTCCCTCTTGGCCTTGGGTAAATGATCGTTTCCAATCTGTAGATGATGTTATTGTTTACCAAAGGTATTAAATAGCCATGATTTGTACTTGCAAAATCATAAATCAAGATAATCTTAGCTATCTGGTGCTTGATCTATATGTGGGGACCATACTATAATTCGTTCTTACACTTCTTTCCCTTTCCACATTAAACTATTACTTGAATTTTTGTAAATTTATAAATTAAGGCCAAATGAATGTGACTTTAATACTTTTCTTTAGCAACCCATAGAACTTACCCTATAGGATTTCCATGATCATTTGTATGTTTCAATCGTTGGCATAAATGCCATAATATTTTTATAATTAGCTATTATAACTATTCCCAAGTTAACCTCACAATTGGGAATAGTCCAATGAATCTACACCAGTCGTTTATTAGCACTTTAGTATTGAACACACACATCATCTAGAACATATTTAAGCACTTCATTATCCTTAAGGAAAGAAATATTATAAATATCACCCCACTTCTATTCATTACCACCTAAGTTTTTATAATCAACATGTAGTTCAATGTTGCTTATATGCTTATCTAATACAAATAAATTCTGGCTTTAACAAGAAACCCTCGAGAACGCCATTTGAAGAACCATGCACTAGGACATGTCAAAACCCTAATAACAAACTAAACTAAAAAAATTAAAGAAAGGAGTCATGCTCTCTGGTGACTCTTAGTGATATAGGGTTTCCTCCTGTGAGCTCAAGTTTCCCCTCTCATGGTGTGGTTTTGTTACTTTTTTTCTTTGATTTGTTTCCTTGTTGTCTTCTTTGCTCATTTTATACTTATGAGTTTCTTTTTAGTCCTTCCCATTTTAAGAGATCACAACTCTGTCATCTTCGATCCCATCGTCTACTTCATTTCCTGAACGATAATTCTCATTCTCTTAAAGATGTTTTGTCTTGCCCTTCTTCTTTGGATACTATGCTTCCATTTTTTCATACTTTATTTAAAGGTTTCTCAACTTTGATGTTTGATGATTTCATGGTTTCTCAGTTGGCCGCACCTATTTCTTTAACTTTGGTTGGCAAGTTTCATTTTTGGAGACCAAATTTGGATGTTATATTCATATTTTTTGTTAATCTAAAACTTTTGGGTTTCTTTCATATTATTTTACTAGATCAAAGACACATTGTGATTCAACTCTCAAATGATCTTAATTATAGCTACATTTTTTGTAAGGAGATCCTATTATATTCAAGATTTTAAGATGTGGTTACTCCCCAAATTTTGATGTTTGGGAGGAATCCCCTATTTGTTTTGTGTGGATCTCCTTCCTGAATATGAGACTTCATTTCTTTAATTTAAAGATTTTATTTGGTCTTGCATCAATTTTTGATAGGCCTTTGTAGACGGACCAAGCTACTGCTTCTATCTCACATCCACTTGTGGCTCAAGTTTTAGTTGAGTTGGATAAATCTAAGAAACATCCAAATGATATCTCAGTTAGATCAAAATTGAATGGTTATTTCCAAAAAAAATTATATTAAAAATCTGCCAATTTTTTTCTCACTACAAAATGCATTGCCATGGTTTAAATGAGTGTTTTAGGTTACATCCTCATCTTCATAAGGAGAAGAATTCTTCCAAATAATTGTAAGGAAATATAGTTCCTTTGGCTTGTCATGATAATGAGATTCCTAATCATGTAGTGGTTGAGGGCAATATTCTTAAACCACAAGTTAATATTTACGATCCAATACAATTTTCCAATACTTATGGTGATCTGCCTTCCACCAATGTTTTTTTTTTTTTTGAAGAATGCTAAAAATGCATATAAAGAGAAAACAAAGCCTAATTACAAACTACTAAGAGTGAAGAATTCTTACACAATCTTCCTTCACCATATTAGAAAAGGAAGACGGTAATTCATTCTCACAAAACAAGTCCCAAAGAAAGTCAGAAGAAAAAGCATGATTAGCACAAAAATCCACTAATATATTAAAACTGCAATTAACCCAATGAAAAATCACCTTATTAACCTCATTAAGAAAAGAAGAATCTTCAATAACCAATCTTCTATCCATATTCTTCGGTATACTGTACACATTATGAAGAATATCAATAAAATTCTTATTGTCACCTTCTACTATGATGCCTTCAACTCCATCAAATCTTCCTTGTAAGACTTTTTTAAGAGCTGAAATGGCCGACATCTCTAATTGGGCAATGTCCCAATGAATTCTCTTCCTCCCAAACACAAGAAGGAACATTCCTTTACAATCCCTTACAATACTGCCTATACCAGCCTCATAATTTCCCTTTAGAGAAGCATCAAGGTTAATCTTGATCTAACCGGGAGGAGGGGAAGTAGCCATTTATCAAAAGACAGCCCAAAGGACTGATCAACAACCCAGTTACCCGATTGAACAATGTGCAAACAATCCTAGCTGATAAAAATAAGAATAGAAATAGCAATAAATACATTGCTTTCTTCAGGATTCCCATGCTTGACCTTATTCCTCAAATGGACCCCAGATTTTGATGTTTGGGAGGAATCCCCTATTTGTTTTGTGAGGATCTCCTTCCTGAATATGAGACTTCATTTCTTTAATTTAAAGATTTTATTTGGTCTTGCGTCAATTTTTGATAGGCCTTTGCAGACGGACCAAGCTACTGCTTCTATCTCACATCCACCTGTGGCTCATGTTTTAGTTGAGTTGGATAAATCTAAGAAACATCCAAATGAGATCTCGGTTGGATTAAAATTGAATGGTTATTTCCAAAAAAATTATATTAAAAATCATCCAATTTTTTTCTCACAACAAAATGAATGGCCATGGTTTAAATGAGTGTTACAGGTTACATCCTCATCTTCATAAGGAGAAGAATTCTTCCAAATAATTGCAAGGAAATATAGTTCCTTTAGCTTGTCATGATAATGAGATTCCTAATCATGTAGTGGTTGAGGGCAATATTCTTAAACCAGAAGATAATATTTACGATCCAATACAATTTTCCAATACTTATGGTGATCTACCTTCCACCAATGTTTTATTTTTTTTTGAAGAATACTAAAAATGCATATAAAGAGAAAACAAAGCCTAATTACAAACTACTAAGAGTGAAGAACTCTTACACATTCTTCCTTCACCATATTAGAAAAGGAAGACGGTAATTCATTCTCACAAAACAAGTCCCAAAGAAAGTCAGAAGAAAAAGCATGATTAGCACAAAAATCTGCTAATCTATTACAACTGCGATTAACCCAATGAAAAATCACCTTATTAACCTCATTAAGAAAATAAGAATCTTCATAACCAATCTTCTATCCATATTCTTCGGTATACTGTGCACATTATGACGAATATCAATAACATTCTTATTGTCACCTTTTACTATGATGCCTTCAACTCCATCAAATCTGCCTTATAAGACTTTTTTAAGAGCTGACATGGCCGACACCTCCAATTGGGCAATGTCCCAATGCATTCTCTTCCTCCCAAACGCAAGAAGGAACCTTCCTTTACAATCCCTTATAATACTGCCTATACTAGCCTCATAATTTCCCTTGAGAGAAGCATCAAGGTTAATCTTGATCCAACCGGGAGTGTGGGGGGGGGGGGGGGGGGGGGGAGGTTGCCATTTATCAAAAGACAGCCCAAAGGACTGATCAACAACCCAGTTACCCGATTGAACAATGTGCGAACAATCCTGGCTGATAAAACTAAGAATAGAAATAGTTATAAATACATGGCTTTCTTCAGGATTCTCATGCTTGACCTTATTCCTATGGTTCCAAACAAACCAAATAACAGTAAATACATTTTTACCAACATCAAATTACCATTTTTAAGCTGTTGTAGACCCATCACACAATCAGACCACCCATTAAAAATGGGTATTTGAAATCTCCAACCTCTCAGCACATCCAGCACCTTCCGAAGTTTACAACTGCTAGTTGAAATGTGATTGATGTCTTCCAATACTTCACAACCCATTTATGTAGATGACCTTATTTATGTTCAGATAGAAAATATTAACTCTATCTCATTCTTAACTATCAGTTGTAAAAATTTGAATGAGAAAATGTTGGCTATCACTACTAATCAAAATAATGTTGCATCATCTTCTATTAGTCCTTGTGTTCTTAACAAAAATTTGCATGATATGGACTTTATGATGATCAATACTATTTGTACTTATATTATGACTTCTCAATCTATTGTGAACGATCAAGAGGATAGTTAGCTCATTTTGGTAGAAGGAAATGCGGGAATTGACATAAGTAAAAAAGAAAGTGTGGAGGATGGCTATGCCTTTTTAGGAGGGTGAATTTCCTCAGGAGGTATGGTAGACATGTATGAATAATGATAGTAAGCTTCACTCAAACTCTCATTATCATAGTGATGCTTTTATTGATATGGAGGATATCGATATTGTGGCTAATTGTTTTGAAAAAGATGATAATGACACAAGTTATAACAACTTTCAAAATAGGAGAGATAGGAAAAACAAGAACATCATATTACAATCTCCTAGGACCACCCATTCTTAAACTAGTCATTAACTCCCTTTTTTATGTTTGAAGATAATATTTGCAATGTTAGGAGCATTGGATGCCCCTCTTCTAGGTTAAGGGTTTAGAACTTATTCCGTATTTATAATGTTTTTATTCTTATTTTGCTTGAATGTCTCATTACTTCTGCTAAGTGATTTAGTACTACTAGATTTTTTTTGTTTTAAGCATTCTATTTCGAATTCTGTCAATAAGATTTGGGTGTTATGGAAGGATCCTGTTCAAAAAGATGTTATTGGTAATTTTACTCAAGTTTTAAATTATAATATTGAAGTTTTAAATTTGAACTACTATGTCTCTTGTGTATATGCTGCCTCTACTCGTAATACTAGAAAGGCTTTATTGGAGAAACTCACTAATTTCCATTGTATTTGTAACTTGCTCTAGCTTGCTGGTGGTGATTTTAATACTTTTTAATCCCTATGAACATATTAGAGGCTCTAGTTCTATCTACCACTCTATGGAGGATTATAATAATATGATAATAAATTGTAATTTAGTTGACATTAGCTTCTTCGGTAATAAATTCACTTAGAACCGTGGTTATTTATGGTAATGGTTGGATTCGGTGTTGTTAAATGATATTTTGCATAACTCTTTCAATTCTATTTTGGTGGAGCATCTTAGCAAAACTCTTTCTAACCACTCTCTTAATTTAATTAGTCTTAAGACAAGACTTATGAGTTCTTTGCCTCAATTTAAATTTCAAACCTTGTGGTTGCATCATGATTCTTTTATGGACTTGGTTCAGGAAAATTGGCATACCCCTTGCATTCAGATAACTCTATCTTTGGTATGAAGAGACTTTGGTTTAAACTGAAAAGACTTAAGCAAATTAGTAATTCATGGATCATAATGTTTTTAAAAATATTTTCACCAATATTTTGAATGTTGAAGATAAAGTGAACACTACTGAGTTTAACTATCAATTAGTTCCTTCTGATGAGAATTTTAGTTTATTGAGGGAAGCTAAAGATTATCTCTTTGAATACAAGCTAAGGATGAAGCCTTTTAGAAATAAAAAATTATTATGAAGCACCTTCTTCAAGGTAAGAATAACATCAAATATTTTCATGTGTTGGTTATGAGGAAACAAGCCAAAAACTCCATTAAAAATTTATTCATGTTGATGGTTCTATTACTAAGGATATTTAAGGAAATTGCTAATTTGGCAGTTTAGCATTTTCAAAATTGTCTCAATAAGGAGTTTACTCCTGGCCATATTGATAACCCCTATATTATCCTTAATCTCATCTCTCAAGATGATAATGATTTTCTCTAAACCCCTTTCTTTAGAGGAAATTAAAGAGATTGTTCATAGCATGAATGGTGACTCTGTGGTTGGGCCGATTGGATTTACAACTAAGTTTTTCCATAAAGCTTGGCAATTTATTAGTAATGATCTTTATTCTACTGTTATGGATTTTTTTGCTGGTCACTATTTTGATTGAAAAATATATTTAAGTATATATAGTTTTGAAAAATATTTAATTTTCTTTGGGAATATTTAATTTTAAATTTTGAAATAGAACACGTCGTTATGAACAATATATCCCGTCAAAAGACGAAAGTATCGTTCCCTAACAGGTTCAAATTTCAAAATTATTATTGTATCCAAATTATCATAGTCAAACTCAAAGGGAAAATTACATTCGACCTCGGAAGGTCAAAATGGACTTTAACCAATTATTTGATTATTCTAATTCGGATAAAAGATCATTAATTTCATAATCGAAACCACTATAATAATTGATATATCTCTCCGAAGAAAGAAGATATCAATTATTATGGATCGTTTGAAAATGACGATAATGATCGTCGGGTTTGATTTTACCAAAAAAAAATTAATTAGAGATTTTGAAAAATTATTGGTTTTGAAAATCAGTTCTGCGTTTCTAAATCTCCTACGAGCGCAAGCCCTTGTAGTTAATTACATCGTAGGAAAATCGGAAATTTTCCTACGAACACTCTCGATTAAAATAGCGATACAAATTTTATTTAAGAATTTCGAAGATTGATATCAAAGGAAGGTAAAGTTTAGAATTTGAATAGGGATTAGTTCAATATTGAGCACTTATTTTTAGATTCAAGGGAGGAGAAGTAGGGAGCATTTTGAGATTCTGAAATAATTTAGAGAACACTCCAGCCTATCCTAATTGTTGGGCTCGAATTTGATTAAAAGTGATTTAATATTTAAGTGATCAATTTTATTAGAAATTTGGGATTCGATTCCCGGAGGTTGAGGTCATATGGCCCAAGCCAGCCTCGGAACCTAAGTCTAAATCCGACATTTAAAAGTGCCCTGAACCTAGCTAATGCAGTGCAGATCTGGTCTTACCCTGGCCTGGATTGGGGAGCTAGCTAAACCACCTAAACAATTTTAAAATATGAGTCCGGTATTTTTTGTAGAGTGGTAGGGACGTTAATTAGAAAAGTATAAAGGAATGGGGTCGACATGTAGAGCAGATCCTTAATTGACCCCTTAGACTTATGTTGGGTATTTGATGTCTAAATAAGTGCGATTAAATATTAGACTCGATTTTAATTTGTTACTAATGCGATGCATGCTAATCGACTCGATTGATTGCAGAATTGATATGTAGCAGTTTAAAAATTTTGGCTTAGAAAATAGATTTTTCCCTAGAGATTGCATAACTTCCCCTTGACAGATCGGCACCCTCATAGGCAAGGTGGTCTGCTAGAACCCGCAGGCGGGGAGATGCCTAAGAAGGTTGAGAAAGTACAATATGAATGCATGAAAAACCCTCAGCGAGTCCGAGCTTACTTCTTAGGACCGTTTAGAGTTATTATCTTATCTTAAAATTTTAATTTAGTAAAGGTAGAAAAATTTTGACAAACCCCTAAGAGCCTAAATTCAAATTCTAGGTCAAACCAAATATGACATGCAAATAAAAAGACTAGAAAAGCAGGAGTTCTAATGCGCAATCAATTAAATAAATCAATTAAATTAAATATATCAAATTGAAATTCCATAGGCAAGTGCCCTTATTATTACATCAGAGAATTGCAAGAAAGTAAAGTGGCCGGGCACCACTGACAATAACCCGGATTCTACTCCTAAGACTTAAGTGATTTGAGATCTGTGATTCTTCTCGCTATCCACTTCTTCGTCCTACTGCTGCTTCTTGGATCGTCGAGTTCGAATATCTAAATGGAAAGAAACTCCCCTTTGAACGGGGTGTTGTCTTTCCTCTTTGGATATTTTAAAAATCATCCTAATTTGGAGCTCCAAATGGATAGGGACTCTCCCCTAAGGAATGTCCCTTCCTCTTTGGATTCCAAATTGGATGTTGTCCCATCTCAAATCACTTGGAAGATTTTACAACCATATCGCATAATCAAATTACATTTGAATCTAAAAGAAAAATCTAGACTCGATCCTGCAGGGTTATCCTAATAATCAGCAGTTGTATATACAATCCCAAGCAATTATAATATGAAAATTGAAATGCATTTTTTTAGCCACACTTGGCCATGCTCTTATTATTTAAAGGGGGTCTTAAGCATCTTCTGAAGCACCTGTGCAAAGAGTATATGATTTTTTTTTATTAATTGCCCCCTTTAATTTCAACTCCTTGTATGAGCATGGCCACCTGCATAAGATTGAACAAGTATAATTCATTCCTAACCTAAGGATAAATCTAACACATAATCAATCACAAAGTGCAGGAAGTAAGTAAATAAACACATCAATTCTATACTAGCAAACAACATGCAGTGAAAGCTCGAAAAACACGGCACACAACTACAGAAAGTAAAACACCAGCCTATCCTAAAACTAGAGTTGGTGATCCTAGCAAACCATCTAAAGTGTGTGCGGTAGATCGTGTGATTTTGATATGTCCTAAATAGGATTATTAGTTAAAGTTATTTAAGGTTCGATTCATTGAAAGGTTTAAGGGAAATTTAGTTAGAGTTTAAATATTAATATTTTGAATTTTTTTAAATCAATTATTAATTATTTGCTGGAAACCACCTTTGTTTCACACCGAGGCCATGAAGTTTATTTCACCTTCCTTGGGGCTAAGCAAATAACCTCGTAGGCCTTGGTTACCTAGTGGTACCCGATATAATTAAGTGTTTTAACTTGATTAAAGCTTAAAAGTTAATGTATTATATTAAAAAAAAAGTGTTTGATTACTGATTTTTAAAGTTGATTAATTTAAGTTTGCCATTAATTGATTCGTGGTGTTATGCCACAAGGCTCGGGAACCAGCCTCATCAGGACACTTAGCCTCGCAGCCCGGAGTAGTCCATCCGATAAACCAAATTAATGTAATTGAATTAGAGATTTTAAAAGGTTAAATAATTAATGATTAATTTATTTTAAGGTTTAACACCCCTTAGAATCCATTCGTGGCGTTGTGCCACAAGGCTCGAGGAACCAGCCTCCTCAGGACACTTAGTCACGCAGCCTGGAGTAGTACAGCCAATAAACTTCATCTTTAAGATGGTTGTTGTGTTTTAAAAGGTTTGTTGAGTGTTTTGAATATTAAACTAACATTTTCTAGAGTTTAAAAATAAGTACCAAATTATGGAATTTTTCGAATTATTTTAATCATTTAATTAAAGGGTTGAAAATTGACTTTACATTAAGCCCAAATTCTAGAAAGTTTGTATTTTATTAAAATACTAGATCTTAATACAATCAGTTAGAAGGTAAGTACGCTGAAATTTGATTTGTTGACCAAGTATTGACTGGTCAACTAACCACTTTGATTGCTGAGGTGGCAGCCAAGTGGCCTCAAGGATTGGTTAGACTAAATCAAAACCAATCCCAAGTATATGGATGGAGACTTGAACTTGATTTGGGGGTTGGAATAGTTTTAACCCAACTCATAGAGTTGACATAGTCAACTCTAAATGGGTTTGATTAGCCAGAGTTTAAAGCATGGTTGGACCATGTTTGGAGTTGATTTTGAAGCTTTGAAATGGACTCAATGGGCTGAATGGGTTAAAATAACCCATTAAAGCCCTAAGAGGATTTTGAGTCAACCTAAGTTGTCTGGGTCAACCAGGTTGACTCAAGGGGTGGAGCTAGGCTGGGCAGGTTTGAAATGATATTTCAATACCAATGGGAGTGATTTCCTTGCCTAGAGAAGTCATTTGGGACAAAACACCTGTTTGGACCCTCAGAATAGTCTCAAATTTTGAGGATTGCCTCCAGAGACATGTCCCATCAGTATGCAACTGATAGACTCTAAATCGGAGGTTAATATATTGGGTTTTGAAGTGTTTGAAAAATCCTTGAAAAGGATCTTCAGGACAAGGCTTCTGGACATAGGATTTGAGCCTGGATTTTTGAATTTGATCTGGATTTGATTGAAGTTTGAATTGAATTAAGGTCTGGATTGACATAAGATCTAAATTGATCCTAAGGTCTGGAGTCTAGAAGAGTCCTAGGGTCTAGAGTAGATCCTAGGGTCTAGAGTAGATCCTGAGGTCTGTAGTCTAGAAGGATCCTAGAGTCTAGATTGGTCTAGAGATTGAATTGATTTAAGGTCAGGATTGATTTGGAGTCTGGGTGGGTCCCTAATGACCTCATACAAAAATGAGGTCAACAAATGGACCCCTAATATGTGTAATAGAATGAAATTCTATTACACAAATTGGCGTTGACCGAGTTAAAAGGTCAAGTCTGGATTTTGATCCTAAGGATAGACGAAATCTATCCCTGGGGCAAAAAAGATCTGAGTGATCGTACAGAAAGGAAGAATTCCTAATTATAAAAGATTGAGTTTGAAATTTGATACTAGGGTAGTGCCATGAGGGGCGTATTCTACCACTAGTGGATCTAATCCTAACGAGAGAAAGCACGATGACTCATATCTGTCCTTAGAGAAGAGAAAATGAGAGATTTTGTGGGAAGGAAGCATTGCTTCCCATGACAGATCAGATCTGGATTGATCATATGTAAAAGAAACTTGCTTTACACAGGGGATCAGGTTTGAAAGATCGTATATAGAGGAAACTTGCTTTATATAGGATTAAGATTGAAATGATCATGGGTAGAGGAAACTTGCTCTATGGATGATCGTGTCCGGATTGATCATATGTAAAGGAAACTTGCATTATATAAAAGAACGGATTTGCAAGATCGTATATAGAGGAAACTTGCTCTATATAAGATCAAGATTAAAATGATCATGGGTAGAGGAAACTTGCTCTACGGATGATCGGGTCTGGATTGATCATGTGCAAAGGAAACTTGCTTCACACAGGTGATCAGGTTTTAAATGATCGTATATAAAGGAAACATGCTCTATATAAGATCAAGATTAAAATGATCATGGGTAGAGGAAACTTGCTCTACGGATGATCGGATCTGGATTGATCATGTGCAAAGGAAACTTGCTTTACATAGGTGATCAGGTTTGAAATGATCGTATATAAAGGAAACTTGCTCTATATAAGATCAAGATTAAAATGATCATGGGTAGAGGAAACTTGCTCTACGGATGATAGGATCTGGATTGATCATGTGCAAAGGAAACTTGCTTTACACAGGTGATCAGGTTTGAAATGATCGTATATAAAGGAAACTTGCTCTATATAAGATCAAGATTAAAATTATCATGGGTAGAGGAAACTTGCTCTACGGATGATCAGATATGGATTGATCATGTGCAAAGGAAACTTGCTTTACACAGGTGATCAGGTTTGAAATGATCATATATAAAGGAAACTTGCTCTAAATAAGATCAAGATTAAAATGATCATGGGTAGAGGATACTTGCTCTACGGATGATCGGCTCTGGATTGATCATGTGCGAAGGAAACTTGCCTTACACAGGTGATCAAGTTTGAAATGATCGTATATAAAGGAAACTTGCTCTATATAAGATCAAGATTAAAATGATCATGGGTAAAGGAAACTTGCTCTACGGATGATCGGATCTGGATTGATCATGTGCAAAGGAAACTTGCTTTACACAGGTGATCAGGTTTGAAATGATCGTATATAAAGAAAACTTGTTCTATATAAGATCAAAATCGAGATTTGAATTTTAGGGTGGTGCCACGAAAGGCGTACTCCACCATTAAAAGGCTTGAACTTAAGACAAGAAGATCTGAAGAATCACTTCTTAGCCTTAAGAAAAGATACGCAAGGTATTAAACTTTAAAAAGATTTGAAGAGAATTGGACAAAATTGATTGAAACTTGAAGATTTTATTGATTGAAAATTCGAGCTACATCAAGCATAGTATTTCTTAAGGAAATGCCCGTTTACAAGAAGCATTGGGTGATTTCCTTTACAATCCACTAGCTGATACGAGTCTCCTTCGTAGGTTGTTTCCACTACGAAGGGTCCTTCCCAAGTTGGTTCAAACTTTCCACCGAGTTTTCGATGCGCTAAGATAGGCTTCCAAAGAACCAAGACCAAGTCGCCTACTTGGAAGGTTCTAGGTCGCACTAACTTATCGTGAGCTTGAATCATTCGGGCTTTGTACAACTCTAAATTTTGCTAAGCTTGAAGACGACATCCTTCAAGGCTTTCAAGTTCTTCTAGACGGAGCTGTGCAATCTGTTGAGTTGTTATCTGGTTCTGAATTGCAATTCTGAGTGAAGGGATTTGCCCTTCCAGAGGGAGTACGGCCTCGGATCCATACACTAGTGCGAACGGTGTGGATTGGGTCGGGGTTCGATAAGTGGTCCTATAGGCCCACAAAGCTTCCACCAACCTCTCATCCCACCGACGTTTATTGTCATCGAGGGTCTTTTTGATGATTTGAACCAAAGTTTTATTGAAGGCCTCAGCCAATCCATTAGCCCATGGGTAATAGATTGTTGAGTATCTCCAATCGATACCATGGCGATTTGCAAAATTATTGATCTTTGTAGACTTGAAAGCGGACCCATTATCGGATATGATTCTGCGTGGCACACCGAATCTATATACGATATGGTCACGGAAGAATTTCATTACATGGTGTGATCTTACATTTCTTAGTGGTACTGCCTCTGCCCCCTTTGAAAAGTAATCAGTCGCTGCTAAAATGAAGCGATGACCCTTTGAAGAAGGAGGGTCAATTGGCCCAATGATATCCGTACCCTAGCTTTCGAAGGGCCACGAGGCTATCGTGGGATGCAACACGTTAGGCGGCTGATGTAAAACCACACCATGTACTTGGCACTGATGACAACATTTTGCAATTTTTATGCAATCATCAATCATTATAGGACAGTAGTATCCAAGTCTTTTGATCTTCATTTTCATCTTAGGACCCGATTGATGAGTGTTACAAATCTATTTTAATGACTTATGTTTTGATGATTGACAAACACTACTGATTCTCTTGGACTGCCTGTTTCTTCTAAATTTTTAGGAATCGAAGATCAGACGAACAAACGAAGCTAATTCAAGATTGCGTAGGTCTAGGGTTGAGTCAGTCTGTACTTTGTTCTTTTCTCTTCTTGAGTCTATTTGTAATGGTCAAAGAGACTGATGCTAAGTAACCCTACACACACATACTTGAGAAACTTAGAATTTCTATTTTTACTCATATCGGCCAGAACGATATTTACATCATCCTGGACGATCAGGCTTAAAACAAAAAGTCTAAATAAGGATTCTTAATTAAGGTAGCCGTCATTAACTGATTGGCTTGGATAATACGTGTATCGGCCAGGACGATAAGCTCAAAATAGAAAGAAGTTGTCGCCATAGACAATTAAGGTATACTATATTTTTAAATAATCGGCCAGGAGATCATTGATCGGCCTGGACGATATTAACAAATTATTTCTTATTTTTTCAGGAAATCAAGTGAGTAATTAAGGATGATTGATACGATCATATCATCCCGGACGATCTCAGGATCGTCCAGGATGATCTATTCAAAAACCTTAGTTACTTCAGGATAATAAATATCAGCCAGCTCAAATTCAGAGCGATTCTCTGGACGATTTTCCTCTGATTTGAACTCATCGGCTAGGACGATCGTGAGATCGGCTTGGACGATCAAGCCAATTTTAAATTGTCCAGTTTGCATTCAGGGCGATGCTCTAGCCGATCTTCTGAGATTTATACTGATCGGCCAGGCCGATGTCCATATCGGCCTGGACGATATAGTCGGCAACTTGCTATTAATGAGCTCCTTTGAAGCTCTTCTATTTAAGAGCTCTTGTTCAACATTTTGAAAAACCTTTTGGCTGCTACCTTGACCTGAGAAGGTCTTGAGGAGAGAAAGAGAGAGAGGGAGACAGAGAGGATCTTGTGAGGGGGAGCTTGTAAGGGGATTCACAAGGGTTACTTCAAGGATCGCTCTGCTTCTTCTTCGTCTAGAGTTTCTTATCCGTGGAAGGGTCGGTAGAGGTAAGGAGTCAGCATCTAGTTGTGGTTCGGTGCCAGCTTCAGGAGGAAGCAAAAGGAGATAGGTTCTTTAACTTGCCGGGGTGGCAAAAAGGAGGTTCGTTGTAAAGGCTTCTCCGCCTAGCTGTGGGGGCGAAAGGAGAGTCACGTTTATAGTGCAATACTCGGAGGGCGCCTCCGGGGAGTGGACGTTGGTCGAGTTGATTGAACCACTATAAATTTATGTGTTCTTGTTTCTTGCTTCTGCACTTTTAATTTTGCATTTATTTTTCTCGTGGTGTGATTTTGGTTTATGTGATTTTTGTTCTTTGTAAAAAGAAATTTTAAAATACCAATTCACCTCCCCTCTTGGTTAGCTTGGGCCAGTTCTATAAGGCTTAACATCCCTAACGAACTTTCATGTGGTATCAGAGCGGGACTGAAGAAAATTAGTTTGAAATTTTTTGAATATTCATCCATGGCTAACCTTGGGAATCGTAACACTACGGAAGGTTATTCAATTACACGACCTCCCTTATTAGACAACTTACCTTTTGTTTTCTGGAGAACTCGCATGTAAACGTTTTTACAATCTACTGATTATCGCATGTGGATGCTTATCAAAGAAGGTTATTCTCCACCTTCTCGTGAAATTAATGGTGTTAAAACTGAAATTGGTTTTACTGAATGGACTTTCGATGAACAAGATTTAGCTCAATTAAATGCAAAATATTTGAACTGTTTTTTTTGTGCTTTAAAATCAGAGGATTACATGCATGTCTCCACTTGCAAAACTAGTAAAGAAATTTAGGATAAATTGTGTATCACCTATGAAGGCACTAATGAGGTTAAATAATCCCGTTTGAACATTCTCTTGCATGACTACGAAATTTTT
The DNA here is from genome assembly GCA_022539455.1 of Dendrobium nobile. NCBI lineage: Eukaryota > Viridiplantae > Streptophyta > Magnoliopsida > Asparagales > Orchidaceae > Dendrobium > Dendrobium nobile. Next base: position 15,015,840 of record CM039718.1, on the reverse strand, counting down.
CGTATGAAACCTCATGAATCAATTTCGGACATGTACACTAGGTTTACTCAGACAGTTACTTCACTACATGCACTAGGAAAAGAACTTTTAAACTATGAAAAAGTGAACAAGATTTTGAGATGATTGCCTTCGTCATATGATGCTAAAATCACTGCAATCACTGAATCTAAAGATTTGAACACTTATTCTATTGATAACTTACTTGGCTCACTTATTGCCTACGAGCAAGGGGTGAATCAAAGAAATCTTGATGCAGGTGAGAAGAAGAAGGAGAAAATAGTGGCATTGAAGGCTAACAAATCAGATTCTGAATCTTTCGAGTCTGAAAGCGATGAAGTTGCCTTCATCACAAGAAAATTCAAAAGCTTTATAAGGAAGAAACAAAAGCATCATTGGAGAAAAGGTAGGGATCATAAAAATTCTAAAGGATCTTCTGATGTTATTTGCAATGAATGCAGGAAACCAAGACACGTGAGAAATGATTGCCCTACACTTAAAGAACACTCAAGCAAAGGAAAGGGTGAGGAGAAACCTAAGCTAAGGAAGGACATGATGAGAGTACAAAAAGCATTTTGGGCAGATTCGGCATCGGACTAATCAGAGACGGAACCAGAAGATGAGACATCAAAATTGTGCTTGATGGCAGACGACAATCCTGATCAAGAAGAGGTATGTGAACTTTCTTACGATCAACTTCTTGAAGTTTTAGAAAAAATCCATGCATCATATAGGAAATTAAAGAAAACACATGCTAGTTTGAAATTAGAATTTTTTCAATCTACAAAAGGAGCATGAAATTTTGACTAAAGACTATCAAACGATTGATTCAAATCATATGACTTTACTTGATGAATTTGATGAGTTAAATAAAAATCATCGTGAGTTAGTTGAAAAGCATGATGCATTAAAAGTTTCACACAGATCACTTGAATCTGATTTTAAGAAGTCTAAGGAGATAGAGAAAAATCTGAGGATTGAAAATGAAGTCTTAAAGAGCACTAATTTGAAGATTCAAAATGAATTGGAAGCATGTAAGAAAACTAGGATGACACCCACTTTTGATCAATTGCTAAAACCTAGGAAGAGGTATTATAACTCAAACCACTTAAGAAATTTCTTTCCTGGAGTTAGATGTTTTTCATGTGGCATGCTAGGACACATCTCACACACTTGCACAGTTCACCATAGTACACATTGGGTGTGGAGACCTAAGGTGCATGATCCACAACATATCACACATGCATTGCATTCTACTCTTCATAAGAAGGAACCCAAACCTGCTTGGGTTCCTAAATCTAATATTTGGTAATTTTGCAGGAGGGCTCTCACAAAAGGCCTCGTAAGAGTATGTGGTACCTGGACAGTGGATTCTCTCGACATATGACTGGTGATGTCAATCAGTTTGTGGAATTAGAGTTCAAGACTAGAGGCAAGGTTACTCTTGGAGACAACACCACCAAGAAGGTGGTAGGCGTATGTATAATTGGTAATTCCAAGAACCTTATGATTGAAAATGTTTTGCTTATAGATGGATTGAAGCACAACTTACTCAGCTTCAGTCAATTCTGTGATAAAGGCTTCATCGTGCAATTCTTTGCAAATTCATGCATTGTAAGCTTAAGTAACAACACTATTTTGCAGGGAAAGAGGATCAACAACGTCTACATGCTTGATTTAAATAACATTGAATGTGCTGCTTCAATTTGCTTAAAAACTGTGATTGATGATTCTTGGTTGTGGCACCGGAGACTTTGTCATGCAAGTATTAAAATCCTTAGGAAAGTGACCCAAAAAGACCTAGTTAGAGGTGTCCCCAAACTCAAGTTTTTAAAAGACCACCTTTGTGATGCCTGTCAACTAGGAAAGCAAGTCCACTCCACCTTTCATCCCATTAAGGACATTAGCACCTCTAGACCTTTAGAAGTCCTTCACATGGATTTGTTTGGACCCATTAGCACTGCCAGCCTGGGAGGGAAAGTCTATGGATTTGTGATTGTTGATGACTACTCAAGGTTCACTTGGACTAGATTTCTTTCACATAAAAATGAGTCTTTTGAGGAGTTTAAAACATTTTCTACTTGGATTCAGAAAATGCTAGGTTGTGAGATTTTGACCATCCATAGTGACCATGGGGGAGAGTTTGAGAATGAAAAATTTGGAGATTTTTGTGACGACGAGGGGATTAGCCACAATTTTTCAGCTCTTAGGACCCCTCAGCAGAATGGGGTAGCTGAAAGGAAGAACCGGACCTTGGTGGAAGCCGCTAGAGCCATGCTTGGTGAGTATTCACTTCCAAAATATTTTTGGGTTGAAACGGTTAACACAGCTTGTTATGTGTTGAATAGGGTGAATGTTAGAGCTAAATTAGAAAAGATACCCTATGAGATCCTTAAGGGTAGGACACCCAATCTTTCCCACCTTCATGTCTTTGGTTGTTAGGTTTTTATTCACAACAATGGGAAGTCTCACTTGGGAAAATTTGATCCTAAATCTAATGAAGGAGTATTCTTGGGATATTCTAGTGTTGGAAAGTCTTTTAGGGTGTTTAACAAGAGAACTTTGATGGTGGAAGAGACAACCCATGTAGTATTTGATGAGTCTGATCCTAAGAAATTTGGAGTAGAAGATGATGATGTTGGAGAGATTACAAGTGGAGTAGAAAATTTGGGGAAGGGGATAGAACACCAAAATAATGAAGGAGTAGGAGAAGTCACCCAAGGTGTAGAAAATTTTGATTTGGATGAAAGGGTTGGACCTTCACACACTTTGTCTAGAGATTGGAGATACTCTAGAAGTCACCCTAAGGATTTGATCTTAGGAGACCCTTCTAGTGGAGTTACGACTAGACATGGACTTAGGAAGGAGGTGAACCACTCTGCCTTTATCTCAATGACTGAACCCACCACCATTAACCAAGCCCTTACTGATGAGTTTTGGATTCTAGCAAGGCAAGAAGAATTGAATCAATTTGTTAGGAATGATGTTTGGGAGCTTATAGAAAGACCTAAGGGACAAAGTGTAGTAGGGACAAAGTGGATCTTTAAGAACACGGTGAATGATTCAGGAGTGGTGGTTAGGAATAAAGCAAGATTAGAGGCTAAGGGTGAAAGTTCGATGGGGATGTTAGGCCCTCTTGAACTTAATCCCAAGCTAATTAAAGAGAGAGGTGAATTGGAAAACTTTAAAAACTTCGTTTTTTAAACAAAGAAATAAAGTTGCATAAACCAAATCACACAACGGAAATAATGCGGAATTTTAAACGTGCGGAAGCAAGAAAAGAAACACAGAGATTTATAGTGGTTCGGTCAAACCTTGACCTACGTCCACTCCTTGGAGGCACCCTCCAAGTATTGCACTACAAAAGTGTCTCTCCTTTAGCCCCCACGGCTAGGCGGAGAAGCCCTTACAAAATCACTTCCACCTTCCCCGGTGCGGCGGAGTCGCCGGGTCCTTTGACACCAAAGAGACTTCTTCTTTGGTGAACTTACCTCGAGACAAGCCTTGAATCCGACGGTATTCAGGTGCGAGCTTGCCGGAGCAACCGTGTGGATCCCCCTCCACACTCCCTTGAGTCCCCCCTCACAGGATCTTCTCCCTCTCTCAAACTCCACCCTTTCCTCACTCCCTTTCAAGCTTTCTCTTCAAGTTTCCCCCCACAAGAACGAAGCTACAATGGCTGCCAAAGACACTTACAAAGTGCCTTGCCATAGCTTAAATAGAGGCTCTCAAAACGAGCTCATTAATGCAAGTCGCCGACATTATCGTCCAGGCCGATAGGCATATCGTCCTGGCCGATTGGTTCAATTTCAGCTCATTAGCCCGGGACGATCTGGGACGATCAGAAGGAAATTGGTTATATCGTCCTGGCCGATCTCACGATCGTCCGGGCCGATTAGTTTAAAACCAACTCTATCGTCCTGATCACAGCCCTGGGAACAGTCCTGGCCGATTGAAATTTGGTCTTGATCGTCCAGGCCGATCTCACGATCGTCCTGAACGATATGATCGTATCAATCAGCATTTAATTCCTTCCAAATAAAACCAGATCAATTTAGGCATGATTGAGTTAGATCGTCCCGGACGATAGAATTATCGTCCTGGCCGATTTCCTAAAATAAAGAATACCTAAACTGATTATGGCGGCTGATTTCTTTCTGAATTGAGCATATCGTCCTGGCCGATACAAGTATCGTCCAGGCCGATCAGAGACGGCTGCCTTAATGAGGATGCCCTAAATTAGGGTTTCTGGTGTTAGACCGATCGGCCAGGCCGATAGGACTATCGTCCAGGCCGATGTTACCAAAACCAGAAATCCTAATGGGAGCATCATGAAAACTTCTATGTTACAAAGCAACAGGTCCCACACCCAATACAATTGACTCAAGAAAGGAAAAGATTACAAACTGACACAGACCTAGTCTACCCAATCTTGAGCTGGTTCTGAATTGCAGTCTTGATCGTGTGGTCCTGAAACGTTAGTACATAAGGCAATCGTATAAAAAATAGGAAATGTTTGCTATCATCAAAATCATGAACCATAGATCCGTAACAATCTCCCCCTTTTGATGATGGCAAACACCTTCATAAATGAATTTTCAAAAAAAGGACAAATTTCTCCAAAACTCCCCCTCACTTGAATAACCCTTAAAAAATAGGGAGATAAAAAATTCTTTTTGTTGTTTTTAATTTTTTGAAAAAAAAAATGAAACAGTTGAAAAGAAAAAAAATGAAACAGTTACGTTCTCCCCCTTTGACATTATCAAAAAGAGAGAAGGCACAGTAAAAGAAAATCTAGAGAAAGGAAAAAAAAATTCTTAAAATGAGAAAGTTACCTCTTAATTTTAAAACTTAGTAAAATTGGATTGACAACGCATAGTCCAGAAAAGGTTGGAAATTCAGATTTAGAAAGTCCAAAACTCAAGTTTCTTTAAAAAGGTTCAAAAAACTTTTTAATTCAATATCCAAATCATAAAATAAATTTTGGAAAGAAACAATCATTTTTCAAAAACTCCTTCCATAAAATATATCTAATAGAAGATCAATGCAAAAATTTTTGAGTCAGGAATCAAGATTTTCAAAACCAAGTATCGAAGTACCAAGGGTTTTCTTAAGCTTTTAAGATAAAACAAGAAAGGTAAGCATTAAATTTTGGGCTCATTTTATGCCTCTTGACAATTGATTGGCGCACTGCGCATCTTTTGATACACTTTGTGTATTCTATATTTTCAATTTGGCGTCTTTGCGCATCTTTTATTTTTGGCATCTTTGGCCAATTTTTTGCATATGCTACCTTTCTTAAATCTTAAAAATAAAAAGTAAACCCATCTTAGTGATAGAACGATTCTCTTGATTAAGAAAATTATGAATTAGATTCAACCAATTTGCAACAGATTCCTATGCGATAAATAAAGCGTAGGGAGAGAAAAGAAATTGTTTCAAAAACCAATTTAAAATATGAAAAAGATTTTAAATCAAAAGTAAAAATAACCCCTTTTAGGAAATAGAGATTGGAAACAAAAAAAACTGAGTTTCCTTCCTCTTCCTAGTTTTAGAGACGTCAAACTCAACTTTACCAAAGATTTCTTAAAAAGAAGTAAAATTTTCACTTTTTAGAAAAGTGAGTGTGTGTGTCTGATAAAAGAAAGAGAGAAAAAGAGAACAAAAAACAAGAACAAAAGAGAGAGAGAAAAAAAAAGAAAAACAAAACAAAGAAAACGAAAGCTAAAACAAAAAAAAACATGAAAAGGCTAAATTAACCATTGTCTCTTTCCTGGTCTGATGCTTCTGAGACCAGATCTGCCCAAGAAAATTTTTGTTTTTCATTATTTTTCCAGTTTGAAATTTGCTTCCCCTTGCCCTTTTCTTTTGTAGGAAAAATCCTTGAATTAGGGCACTCTTTTTTCATATGTCCAGGCTTCCTGCATTGAAAGCAAACAACGTCAGAAGAACTATGGACATTCTTACCATCTTTACCTCTTTTCAACTTTTGCTTATGCCTTGGTGAGTTTTGTAATTTGCATGACAATTCATTGTTATCGTCACCAAGTAAACGTCCTCTTTCCGTATCTTCAGCTTTTAAAACGATCGTTTCACCTGTATCCAAAAGCCTTTGACCCAATCCTTGCTCGTAGGCAATTAGTGAGCCAATTAAATTATCAATAGAATACGCATTCAAATCTTTAGATTCACATATAGCAACTACTTTAGCATCGAATTTATCCAATAAACATCGAAGAATTTTGTTAACTTTTTCAAAATTTGAAAACTCTTTTCCTAAAGCATGCAATGATGTAGTAATTTGAATAAACCTTGTATACATGTCTAAAATTGTTTCATAAGGTTTCATGGAAAATAATTCAAAATCATGCATTAAGAAATTCAACTTTGATTGCTTGATTTCACTAGATCCTTCGTATACGATATGCAATTTATCCCAAATTTCCTTACCAGAAGTGCACATGGATACCGACATAAAATCTTCAGAATTTAACGCATAGAAAAAGCAATTTAAGGCCTTTGCATTCAATTGAGCAACAATTCGTTCTTCCTTACTCCATTGATAAAAAGGAATGTCAGTTTTAACTCCATTAATGATTTGAGATGGTGATGAATAACCAGTTAAGATCATATGCCACATGCGAAAATCAATCGATTGCAAGAAAATAGACATGCGAGTTTTCCAAAAATCAAATGAAATATTTTCAAACAATGGTGGTGTTGTGATTGAATAACCTTCCGAAAAAGTGCGATTTGAAAAATTAGCCATGGATCGAAATTCAAAAGCTTTTAAAAACTTATTTTATGAAAACCGCTCTGATACCACTTGAAAGTTCGATGGGGATGTTAGGCCCTCTTGAACTTAATCCCAAGCTAATTAAAGAGAGAGGTGAATTGGAAAACTTTAAAAACTTCATTTTTTAAACAAAGAAATAAAGTTGCATAAACCAAATCACACAACGGAAATAATGCGGAATTTTAAACGTGCGGAAGCAAGAAAAGAAACACAGAGATTTATAGTGGTTCGGTCAAACCTTGACCTACGTCCACTCCTTGGAGGCACCCTCCAAGTATTGCACTACAAAAGTGTCTCTCCTTTAGCCCCCACGGCTAGGCGGAGAAGCCCTTACAAAATCACTTCCACCTTCCCCGGTGCGGCGGAGTCGCCGGGTCCTTTGACACCAAAGAGACTTCTTCTTTGGTGAACTTACCTCGAGACAAGCCTTGAATCCGACGGTATTCAGGTGCGAGCTTGCCGGAGCAACCGTGTGGATCCCCCTCCACACTCCCTTGAGTCCCCCCTCACAGGATCTTCTCCCTCTCTCAAACTCCACCCTTTCCTCACTCCCTTTCAAGCTTTCTCTTCAAGTTTCCCCCCACAAGAACGAAGCTACAATGGCTGCCAAAGACACTTACAAAGTGCCTTGCCATAGCTTAAATAGAAGCTCTCAAAACGAGCTCATTAATGCAAGTTGCCGACATTATCGTCCAGGCCGATAGGCATATCGTCCTGGCCGATTGGTTCAATTTCAGCTCATTAGCCCGGGACGATCTGGGACGATCAGAAGGAAATTGGTTATATCGTCCTGGCCGATCTCACGATCGTCCGGGCCGATTAGTTTAAAACCAACTCTATCGTCCTGATCACAGCCCTGGGAACAGTCCTGGCCGATTGAAATTTGGTCTTGATCGTCCAGGCCGATCTCACGATCGTCCTGAACGATATGATCGTATCAATCAGCATTTAATTCCTTCCAAATAAAACCAGATCAATTTAGGCATGATTGAGTTAGATCGTCCCGGACGATAGAATTATCGTCCTGGCCGATTTCCTAAAATAAAGAATACCTAAACTGATTATGGCGGCTGATTTCTTTCTGAATTGAGCATATCGTCCTGGCCGATACAAGTATCGTCCAGGCCGATCAGAGACGGCTGCCTTAATGAGGATGCCCTAAATTAGGGTTTCTGGTGTTAGACCGATCGGCCAGGCCGATAGGACTATCGTCCAGGCCGATGTTACCAAAACCAGAAATCCTAATGGGAGCATCATGAAAACTTCTATGTTACAAAGCAACAGGTCCCACACCCAATACAATTGACTCAAGAAAGGAAAAGATTACAAACTGACACAGACCTAGTCTACCCAATCTTGAGCTGGTTCTGAATTGCAGTCTTGATCGTGTGGTCCTGAAACGTTAGTACATAAGGCAATCGTATAAAAAAAAGGAAATGTTTGCTATCATCAAAATCATGAACCATAGATCCGTAACAAAGGGGTATAACCAAATTGAAGGGATAGACTTTGAGGAGACTTTTGCCCCTTTAGCTAGATTGGAAGCCATTAGAGTGCTATTAGCCTTTGCCTGTTATAAAAGATTTAAGCTTTTTCAAATGGATGTTAAGAGTGCTATTTTAAATGGGGAAATAAAAGAAGATATGTTTGTAGAATCCCCAGGTTTTGAGAGTTCCCAATTTCCAAATCATGTTTTTTAAATTAAAAAAGGCTTTGTATGGTTTAAAGCAGGCACCAAGAGCTTGGTATGAGAGGCTTAGCACATTCTTACTAGAGAGGGAGTTTGTCAAGGGGAGCGAAGACACCACCCTTTTTCTTAGGAGAGTTAGAGATGATTTACTCATTGTTCAGATTTATGTGGATGGCATACTCTTTGGATCTTCTAATAAGAAATTGTGTGATGATTTTTCTAAAACAATGAGTAGAGAGTTTGAGATGAGTTTGATGGGAGAGTTGTCCTACTTTTTGGGATTTAACATAAAACAATTGGAGGATGAAACCTTTTTAAATCAAACAAAATACATAAAGGTCATTTTGAAGAAGTATGAGATGGACAAAGCCAAGTCAATTAACACTCCCATGACTTCTAGTGCTCCATTGGACAAAGACCCAAGTGGTAAGTTTGTTTATCAGAAGAAGTATAGAGGCATGATTGGATCTTTACTTTACTTGACTGTGAGCTGACCTGATATTATGTTTAGTGTTTGCCTTTGTACTAGATTTCAAGTTGACCCTATGGAGTCTTACCTGACTGCTGTTAAGAGAATTTTTAGATACCTTTTGGGGACACAAGGCTTAGGGATTTGGTACCCTAGACACAACACTTCTTTTGAGATTATTGGATTTTCTGACTCTGATTTTGTAGGATGAAAGGTGGATAGAAAAAGCACTTCAGGAACTTGTCAATTCATTGGACAGTCTTTAGTCTCTTGGTCTAGTAGGAAGCAAAACTCTGTTGCACTTTCCACTGCTGAAGCTGAGTACTACGCTCTTAGAAGTTGTGTGGCCCAAGTCCTTTGGTTGAAACAGCAGGTATTGGATTTAGGATTACCTGTAGGCACCATCTCAATCTTTTGTGACAACACTAGTGCCATATGTATCTCTAAGAATCCTATCCAACATTCAAGGTCTAAGCACATTGACATTAGGCATCACTTCATTAGAGTTCATGTGACTAAGGGAGACATTGAGTTACACCATGTGACAACTGAAAATCAATTGGCTGACATCTTTACTAAACCACTGGCCTTCGACACTTTCAATTCTTTAAGGACCAGATTGGATGTGATTGACATAAATGCAGGAAACTTGATCTTTTAGTTCTTTCTTTTGCTTTTGTTTATGTTTAGTTTTGTTTTGTGTTTTACTTTCTTTTCTTTTCTTTTTCTCTTCTCTTTTTCTTAGTTTTCAAAATCATCACTGAAATGATAACATATTCCATGCCCTTGTTTTTGAAAATTTGTAGTCAATGTATTTTTCATCTCTCAATCTCTTAGATGGTAAAAATATTTTGTGATTGTGTCTCTTTCTCTAACCTATTTTAGTGGCATAGTTTTCTTTTCTAATCAAAAATTTATTTCAAATTAAAGATTGTGTATGAAATTAAGATCTTTTCTTAAACTTGCTTTAGCAAATCTTTCTTGTATTTATAAAATTTAAAGTCCTTTTGTCACACCAAGACCCCTCGTTATCCTTGTCTTTGATTATTAATTCTATTTGTGGTAATTCTTCCCTATGTTATAGAGAGAACTCCTATTCTCTAATATCTGAGAAGATATATTCACAACTAAGAATTTTTAAGAGGTTATAAAAGAGAATGTAGCTTACAAAAATAAAAAAAATTGGCCAATGATGCCAACAAAAGAAGCGCAATGATGCCAAATTGAAAAATATACACAAAAGTGTATCGAAAATAAAAAGATGCGAAAAGCGCCACTCAGATTGACAAGAGGCATAAAATGAGCCCACTCAAAAGCAAGCTATTCTCTCTTTTTAAATCTTTTAGAACTTAGAAGTTTTGGTTCTCAAAGACTTGATTTCGATAGTTTTGCGATCGTGACAGATTTACTTTGGTTCATTATTTTATAAAGATAGTTTTTTTCTTAAACCAAGTGATGGATGGATCCTTTTTCTCATATTCAATTAATTCTTTGAGTTAGGTCATTGATTTCAAAAGATGATTCTACCCTAAGAAAACGTCTGAGCTAAGGGTAACCATGACCAGATATTCTACTATTCTATGGAATTGTTGAGATTGTTAACTCATTAACCCACAAGTTTTTAAATCAATCACATGGAATACTACATCATTTTCATGCCTTGGTTAGAAAAAAAAAAATTTGTTGTGACTTGCTATTGTTCTTTTGTCTTCCCTCTTCCTTTTTGATATGTCAAAAGGGGGAGAAGTCTATGATGCTTTTATACTTGCCAAACTTGAAATTTACTGCTAATTGTCTTCGTAGTGTTTTTCCATCATCAAAAAAGGGGAGATTGTTGCAAATCTATTTTCATGACTTATGTTTTGATGATTGACAAACACTACTGATTCTCTTGGACTGTCTGTTTCTTCTAACTTTTTAGGAATCGAAGATGGGACGAACAAATGAAGCCAGTTCAATATTGCGTAGGTCTAGGGTTGAGTCAGTCTGTACTTTTTTCTTTTCTCTTCTTGAGTCTATTTGTAATGGTCAAAGAGACTGATGCTAAGTAACCTTACACACACACACTTGAGGGACTTAAAATTTCTATTTTTACTCATATCGGCGAGGACGATATTTACATCGTCCTGGACGATCAGGCTTAAAATAGAAAGTCTAAATAAGGATTCTTAATTAAGGCAGCCGTCATTAACTGATCGGCCTGGATGATATATGTATCGGCCAGGACGATAAGCTCAAAATAGAAAGAAATTGCCGCCATAGACAATTAAGGTATACTGTATTTTTAAATAATCGGCCAGGAAGATCATTGATCGGCCTGGACAATATTCACAAATTATGCATTAATTATTCTGGAAATCAAGGGAGTAATTAATGATGATTGATACGATCATATCATTCTAGACGATCTCAGAATCGTCCAGGACGATCTATTCAAAAACCTTAGTTACTTCAGGATGATAAATATCGGCTAGCTCAAATTCAGGGCAATTCTCTGGACGATTTTCCTCTGATTTGAACTGATCGGCCAGGACGATCGTGAGATCGGCCTGGACTATCAAGCCAATTTTAAATCATCCAGTTTGTATTCAGGGCGATGCTCTGGCCGATCTTCTGAGATTTGTACTGATCGGCCAGGCCGATGTCCATATCGACCTGGATGATATAGTCGGCAACATGCAATTAATGAGCTCCTTTGAAGCTCTTCTATTTAAGAGCTCTTGTTCATCATTTTGAAAAACCTTTTGGCTACTGCCTTGACCTGAGAAGGCCTTGAGGAGAGAAAGAGAGAGAGGGAGAGAAAGAGGATCTTGTGAGGGGGAGCTTGTGAGGGGATTCACAAGGGTTGCTTCAAGGATCGCTCTGCTTCTTCTTCGTCTAGAGTTTCTCATTTGTAGAAGGGTCGGTAGAGGTAAGGAGTCAGCATCTGGTTGTGGTTCTCTGCCAGCTTCAGGAGGAAGTAAAAGGAGATAGGTTCTCTGCCCTGCCGGGGTGGCAAAAAGGAGGTTAGTTGTAAAGGCTTCTCCGCCTAGCTGTGGGGGTGAAAGGAGAGTCACGTTTGTAGTGCAATACTCGGAGGGCCCCTCCAGGGAGTGGACGTAGGTCGAGTTGACCGAACCACTATAAATTTTTGTGTTCTTTTTTCTTGCTTCCGCACTTTTAATTTCCGCATTTATTTTTCTCGTGGTGTGATTTTGGTTTATGTGATTTTTTGTTCTTTGTGAAAAGAAATTTTAAAATACCAATTCACCCCCCCTCTTAGTTAGCTTGGGCCAGTTCTATAGAGCTTAACATCCCTAATGAACTTTCAATGAGCACCACACAATCCAGCATGGACTTCGTTAACGATCTTCAGGGCCTCACACTTGTCTAAACAATGGAGCCACACCTAACCAAACGATCGTCGGTACAACGTATTATTGACTAGTGCGTAGGATAGGGCACGTTTCTGGATTTGATGGGCAAGTGATCTCTCGTGAGGGAGCTTGCCTTCTTGAAGATATTCAATTATTGGTTATCTCCAATCTCCTTCTTCATCGACTGCTGAAGAAGTAGAAAAGACTTGGAAAACTTGTTTGTTGATGTACTCCAAATCTATAGGAGACAGGACTTGACGACCCTGCACCTCTATAGGGATGGAGTCTTCTTCTGGACAGGCAAATTCCTTTGCAAGCTTTGCGAGGGCATCCGCCGAAGAATTGCTTCCACGGGGAATCCTATACATAGTTACAATTGGAATTTTCTCAAGCAAGTGACTAGTGTACTGGTGGTATTTCGGGAGTTTAGAATTCAAAACCTTATAGGTTCCTGCAATATGGTTGATCACTAGTTGGGAATCACCAAAGATTTTAATCTCATTAATCTCCATCAAAATTATAAGTTCCAGGCCAGTTATCAGAGCTTCGTACTCAGCTTCATTATTCGTACAAGGTTTAGATAAGTGGTAGGAAAAGTACATCATTCCCTTATCTAGTGTTATGAATACCAGGCCAACTCCGGCTTTCCCGGGAATAGTAGATTCAGGTGCTTTGCCCCATTGAGAGGACGCAGCACCATCAAAATACATTTCCCAGGTTTAAATAGTGGCTTCCTCAAAATTCATGATTTGTTCATCGGGTAAATCGTTGTTTAGAGGAGATTCCGCCGGCAACGGGTGTGCCGCAAGGAAGTCGACGACGGCCTGCCCTTTCACAGCACGCAAGGGAATGAAAGTGATTTCAAATTGGAGCAATATCATAGACCAACGAGCCAAATTTCCTGACAACGTAGGCCTGGTCATAAGGTATTGCAAGGGGTTAAAACTGGAAATTAAGTTGATTTGATGAGAAAGCATGTAATGTCTTAATTTTTGTGCTGCGAAAACCAGGGCAAGACAATGTTTCTCAATCGTTGGATATCGAATTTCCATTGGTAGAAGTCTTCGACTTAGGTAATAGAGGGCGTTCTCTTTTCCCTCGTCATTGACTTGAGCAAGGAGGGCCCTGAGAGACTCGTCAAGGGCCGCAGTGTAAAGGATTAGAGGTCTTCCCGGAATAGGGGCTGCAAGACTGGTGGATTTGTTAGGTATTGTTTGATATTTTCAAAAACAGATTGATATTTCTCATCCAAAATGAATTTGGCATCCTTTTTAGCGAGGACCGAGAATGGTTGACAACTTCCAGAAAGATTGGAAATGAATCTTCTTATATACGTCAATCTACCTTGAAGAGATCTTAGTTGAGTAAGACTCCTATGAGGCGGCATATTTAAGATAGCTTCGATTTTGGCAGGATCAATTTCAAATCCGTGGTGCCTTACTACAAAACCTAGAAATTTCCCTGACATGACACCGAAGGCGCACTTCAAGGGATTCATCTTAAGGTCATAGCGGCGCAACCGCTCGAAGGCGATTCTTAAGTTATAAAGATGAGCCTCTTTAACTTTACTCTTGAAAACTAAATCGTCGATGTAGCACTCGACTTGATTATGGATTAAGTCGTCAAAGATTCGAGTCATAGCCCGCTGGTAGGTTGCACCGGCATTTTTAAGGCCAAATGGCATCACTTTATAATAAAAGATCCCTATAGGACTTCTGAATGCAGTGTTTTTCTCATCTTCTAGGGCCATCTTGATTTGATTATAACCAGACGAGTCATCCATAAAGAAGAAAACAACGTGTGAAGAGGCAATGTCCACCATAAGTTCTAGAATTGGCAAAGGAAATTCATCCTTAGGACATGCCTTATTCAGGTCTCTATAGTCAACACAGACCCGGATTTGACCATTTTTCTTTCGAACGGGCACAACGCTGGCTACCCAAGAAGGATATTGTTCCTCCCGGATAAATCTGGCCTCGGCCAATTTCTTAACTTCAGAAATGACTTGTTGTTCGATCTCCAGACGCATGCGTCGTGGAGCTTAATTGACAGGAATGGCATCATGTCGAATTCCAAGTTTATGAACTGCTATATCGGCGGACAAGCCTGACATTTCGTCGTAAGTCCAAGCGAAGCAGTCCTTAAACTTAGGTAGACGTTGAATTAGATCCTTATACTAGTCCTCACTCAACAAAGAACTTATGAAAGTGGGGCGAGGGTCATCCTCTGTTCCAAGGTTAATTTCTTTAAGTTCATCAACTATCGATTTAATTTCTTCTTTAAATTCAGGGGGTGCATCCTGAATTTGAACTTCATCTGAATCATCTAAGGTCTCCAAACAAAGTCTGTCAAGTGAATCAACGACTTCAGTAGGGACATTTTTAGATTCACGGTGAATAGTTATCATCAAGCAATATTCATCATCGTCAAACGAACTAACGGTACCAAAGCCGATACCACTCATCCAATTTTTATTGAATTTGGAATTCCAAATACTTTGGTGGTATCTAGCTTGACCCTTAGTCCATTGACTCGGAGCAAAACCTTTAGAGATAGGAGCTTTAACACCAAGAGTAAAGTAGCCAAAAGGTAATTCCATTAATTCATTGAAATCTTCCTCTTCTAGGATTACATGATCTTCGTTCCTTGAAGAGGAGGTTCCAGGGAAGAACCTCTAGACTTTCCTTACATCTCCATTTAAGTTAGGGGCGTCCTTAGTTACTAACCCTGAGACTCTGTCAACAGATAGTGGGGTTAAGGCTAAGGACTCAATAACCCTATTAAGCTTTTCATACATACTCAATTCAGGCTCATCACTTTGAGGTTTAGAATTATTACCCTCCTGGTCACTATCTGAAACTAAAGTGAGATCAAACTTTGGAGGAAGATTAAATTTTTTGTAGTCAAAAGCAATTCTGTCACCCCTCTTTCTAGGTTCTTCATCGGAACTTGATTCAAGTTCGATGTACATCAGGGGATTCCTTCTTTCAGTTGAAACACGGCCTCTGCCACGTGCTCTTTGGGCCATCCTCCCACCTCTTTGAGGCAAATTGTTTGGAGGCCTAAAAACCACGTGCTCGGCGTCATCTTCACTGCTTGAATTTTGTTCTTTTGTACTCTTGATTTTTCATTTTCTCAGCTCTTGAATTGCTTTTGAACCATGACTTTCCACTTTTTCTTTCTTAACATTGATCTCTACCTTAGATTTGGTAATGGACCCTTTGGGAACATAATATGCAGCATCCTCGTAGATCCCAATCTCGTGAATAGAGAATGGTTGCAAATCACCTTTGATTTTAAACTCAATGCTATCTTGTTGGTACTTGATGCATTGATGTAGGGTGGAAGGAACCATCCTATACTCATGGATTCAGGGCCTACCTATGAGTGTATTAAAGGATGTTGTCGAATCAATTATATGAAAAATCGCTTTAGTTTTTAACTCTCATATCTCTAGAAGAAGTGTGATCGAACCTAAAGCCTTCTCTCCTTTTTTCGTTGAACCAATGAAGCACTAACTTGTCGGTTGAGAGCTTGCTAGTATCAACTCTAAGGTATGCGAGAGTCTTTATATTCATCACGTTGACTGATGCACCCGGATCAACAAGAACTCTTGATAATTTAAACTTTCCCACATTTATAGTGATGTAAAGTGGGTGATTATGGTCGGCAGTTCCAAGGAGTAGATCTTCGTCGAAGAAGGTAACTCCTGGGATTTCTTTGAAGTACAAAGCTTCCTCCTAGGAAGTTGAAGCCAGTTGAGCTAAGCAAATCTCTGGGTCGAGAAGTGCTTTAATTAAAGTCTCTCTCATCTCTTTTGAAAGGACAAGGGCATCGTAGATGCTCAACTTAGCAGGCAACTTCCTATGATGAGCTAAGACGTTGTAATTGACACATGGAACATTAATATCGGGACCCGGTGGATTTGAAGGAGAGTTTGATTGTTGAGTAAAAACTTGAATCGGATCAGTGGAAACAACTTGTTTTCCCTTTTCCTGTGGGGGAAGCCTAGGGGGTAAAACCTTGCCACCACGAGTTACACTTGCACGATTTCATCGGAAGGGCAATCTACGGGGAGGTCTACTCACTCCTTGGGCAATTGATTGTCATTTTCTAAATGAAAATTTGAATCCGAAAAGTCTATCACGACGGGACTCCCTTGAAAGTTAATTTCAGGGGTATCGCCATTTGATATGACATCAGATCCATTTTCCTCTTGAGGGATCAAATTTGGCGAGCTGAGTTTTTGAACTTCTTGATGGATCTCAGCTGGTTCTGGGTTATTTTGAACGGAATAGTCATTTAAAATTTCATTCTCAATACTAATCATCAAAACATTTGCAGAAGGATCTTTCTTTTTATTTAATTTTGGATCCTTTGCCTTTGATGGGGCAAAGTAAAAGTCAGATAACTTTAGTGGGGCTAGTGGTTTTGAGCCACCATCTACCACTTGTACAGATCTCTCATCAACAAATTTCCTCTCTACAAAAGGTTCACTCTTTTCATTTTTATTTAATACAGCAGTTCCTACAACTACTGGAGAGGAAATCGTCCCAATATCCTCCTGCAATGCCATCGGTAACTGTTGAGAAAGATGAAAAGATTGGTTAATAACTTTTTAAATGCCCAGGATAGTGCTATATCCCAACCATCTTCAAGGGACCAAGAAAGATTAGAAATTTTACCTGAAATGGATTTGACAGATCCCTGATCCGGATTGACCAAGTACTCCTTTGGAATTATAATATTACCTTGACGGAAGTTTTTCTCGAGTCAATCCTTAAAAACTATATAGTCTTCGATTGTGTGGCCCAACATGAGATGGTAGGGGCAAAAGGTTGGATCATCCTTTTTATTTGCCTCTTCCGGCTTCTTGGCCTCCGACAATCGAAAATCTAACTTCTTCTGAAGGCTCTTAAAAATTTTTCTCACCGACTCCCTTTTAAACGGATAAGGATGAGCCAATCTCTCTTTAAAAGTAGTCCGGTGATATTCTCTAGTAGGTTGAGAAGTTACTTGAAAAGGTTAAGTTTTCTGAGTCTGCTGAACAGTAGGATTACTTGATTGAATGTTAATCGGTTTCTTCCCCTTGTCGACTACTGAAACCATTATTGTTCTCTTTTCAAAGAACCTCAATGGTTTACTAACCTTCTTATCTTCAGTAGAATCCTTCAAGAATGGCATTTTGGAGGCCTCTTCTTATAGATTATTAGCTTTGTTAAGAAGCTTTTCGAAGGTTTTAATTGTAAACCCCTTTAACAGAAAAGCAATAGGCCCATGGATATTCTTTAAAAGAAATTTCACTGCATGTTGCTCTTGCAGTTGGGGTTCACATTTCATTGAGAGGTTTCACTACCTCAAGATATAGTCGACTAAAGACTCTTCCGGCTTTTGTTTTTCGATGACGAGATCACAAACGGTTACACGTTGTTGAGCTCCTGAGAATCTCTTTAAAAAGAGGCACTCGAGCTTTGTGAAAGTTTTTACTGAACCATTTGATAGATCTGCATACCACTCAAAAGTAATGCCGAACAAACTACTCACAAACTGGCGAAAGAGCAGAGCATCCGACCCCCCTGCATTGCAACAGCTTGCTCAGAAATGGGCCAGATGCTGTCTTGGGTTTTCTAAACCGCTAAAAACTTTAAAAGAAGGTGGCACAAAATCCTTTGGATAAGGAACCAAATCATATTCCTCGGGGTAGGGTCTACCCTTTGGAATAGATATAGTTCCTTGTGAATGGGATAACGCCTCCCTTACCGGGGTCTTAATCATCTGACGGATATCCTTATCTGCGGGAGACACTGGAGAAGTAATCTCTGGAAGTTTGAAACTTGAATCAGCTTTCCTGCTGTGCTCGCCCATTGTGTGTACTGTGGGCTGCAACTGCTCGGGTTTGGACTGTTGTGACTGCAAAAGCTGACTCTGCATCTGTTCAACTCTAATCATCATCTCCTCAACTTTTCTTTCAAGATTTTTAATATACTCATCCTACTCTTTTAATCTGACAGAACTGTCTGAATCTGAGTCGACTGTTGCTGACTCTTCCTCCTTTCCAGAGCGGTGCTTAGAAGGCTCAGTATCTTTAGTTGACGCACGAGTTTCAACCATGTGGACATCTGCTACTGGCTCCTCCTCAACAAACAAGTCATTTTCATCCGGATTGAATTCATCAATAGCCTTCTTCTTAAGGATATCTCTGATTTCTTGTACCACTTCCTCGACTGGCCTCCCATCTATTGCTTCAACATAAATTGGTAAGTACCCGTCATAATCCATCACTTGATCATACTCTTTCACATCTAACTTATCAAAGATATTGCTAATCTTAACATCTTCTTCGGTGATTTCTTCACTAACCAATTGATCTAACATTTCTTGATCAGGATCTTGGGTCGTCTCCTCCCCTCCGACTGTTCCGGGGTCGGTAATCGCAAGGGTGACATCCTCAGTAGAGTGAGGGACATCTATCTTAATTGGTGATGGAGGGGCTTGAACAGCGGGGACTCCAACATCAACACGAATAGAGTCCTCACATCCTTGAACTGGGAGTCTAGGGAGTTCGAATGGTATCTGAATTTGAGGTTCTCTGAATTGTATTCCAATACATCTACTAAACTTTCTTCGTGCACATGATTCTTCTGGCGACATGAGCCTCTTGCCCTTAACATCAACTGGTTTCGGCTTTTCAAAGACTTCTTTAGACTTTGCTATCACTTGGGCCAGCTTTGACAGTTTTGAAAGTGAGGTCGGTGGTCTACCACTAAAAGGGCAACTCTGGACAGACCCAGTTAATACTATCTCCTCCGTCTTCGCAAACGGGAGGCAAAGCACCCAATGGTATCCATCTACCAAGACTAAAGTTACAGGTTGTTTGACAAATTTCTTGTTCTTCCTCACTGGTTGAGGAGTCAGGTTCTTGGCTTCAGATTTTTCTTCTTTTAAAACCTCCTTTTCAAGCTTATGTGAAATTACTCCTTTCAAATGTTTCACATACTATTCCTTAGTCTGCCCTACTTGAGCAGCACAAGTATGGATGATATTTTTAAGAATCCTAGCTTTCAGAACTTGCTTCTCTTTCAGGGTTCTCTTAACAGAATAGTCTACTGGGCTAGGCGGAGTGCTAGCTATCCGAGTAACTCTCTCCTCCCCTGTAGCAGCTGCGAGGGGGTGAAAATGACTCCCTTTAAGGAGTGGAGAAGAGGCAGGGATTGGCAGCACCTTAGCATCCTCAAGATCGACTTTACCCAAGGCCTTCAGCTCGGCCACCTTCTTGGTCTTTGTGATTTTCTTTCTCAACCTCCTGAGATAGTTCTTTTTGGCATTCTTGCTTCCATAAAGAGTTTCAGAACTAGAAGTTCCTTTCTCAAACATTATCTTGCCTGCAGTGGCAGCTTCCAATTTTTTTGCATCCTCGAGGAATTCTTTGGGTGCGTTAACAATGTCTAGTGCAGACCAAAGACTAGGAGGGGCATCATTTCCGACTCCTATGGCCAACTGAACTAGAGGGGCATCCTTCTCACCCTCGACAGCAAGGTCCACCATAGTGTTTCCATTCATCACCAGTCTAAGGGACTTAAACCCTATCCCAAACTGAATCGAATTCTCATAGACCAATTCTTCAATCAGTAAGTTGTGGTCCATTAAAAATAGTAGTTTGCCAGCCATTGCAAGTGAATGGATTATCTGAGATTTGAAAGGAGAAGATTTGAATTAGAACTTTGAATTTGATTTTGAAAAGAAGTCTATATCTTATTATGTATATCAAATCATAAGACCTATAATCCGATATATGATAATAAGATGTAGAAGTTATCTTTGATTTAAAGAAAATTTGAATTTCTATTGTATATGTGTAACTACACACGAATGTTGTAGAAAACATATAACAATAATGATTGAAGTTTGATTTGAATGAATATGGAAAAGATGTTTGAATTTGAAAATGATCGAGTTTATATTGTACATGGTTTACCATTGGAAAATGTTATGGTGCTACATGTAACAATGATAATTGAATTGGGTTTGAAGGATGAGATTTGAAAATTCAAAAATCCGGCAGCATTTCCCCTTATTTTTGAAACTTAATGTGTTGAATTTTCATTCAACAAAAAGTTCATAAACAAATATCGGGAAAATTACTAAGAAAGCTTAACTCTTTCAACCTTAAGAATAATCAAAGGGTGAAATGTTAAAGGCAAACTCTTACCGGATAGAGTTTAAAGGTTGTTGTATATGCTAACTACGATGATCATCGTAGGAAAACATATAGCAACAATGAATGATTTTAGAAAGATATTTGAAAATTCGAAAATCCGGCAGCACTTCCCCTTATTTTGAGACTCAATGTGTTGACTCTTCATTCAACAAAAAGGTCTACAATTATTTGGGGAAAATACCAAAAGATTTTCAAATGCCAACTACAATGATCTTCGTAGGAAGACATATAACAACGATGATTAATTTTGATTTGATCTTTAAGGAGATGTCAAAAAATTCAAAATTCAGACAGCATCACCTCTTATTTTTGGGACTCAAGGTGTTGAATTTTCATTCAACAGAAAGTCCACATTACTTAAGGAAGATTCATTTGGAATTTACTCGACTCTTTCATTTCAATTAGTGGACTAAGAATGAAATGTCGTAGCTTAATTCTACTGGCATAATTGACTTTTCAGACTAAACCTTAAAAGTGAATGCCACACTTGATCGTATATATATCGAATTGAAATTGTTACAATATATAACGATGCCATGTAGCGATTGAATGTTGGAAGGATTAGAATTATACTAAAAGATTGAGAATTTAAATCTTAAAATTTGAGAAAATTTTCTATAAGTTATATAGCTTAGCATGCCACTAGTAATCCGAGCACGCTAGTTTCTAACATTTATAGAAAGGTTCAGAAAGGGATAGGCCTGACTCTTTCTCTCTACCAACAAAGTTGGAGGCAAAATGTCCAAGCCCGCTCTGGAGGGAGGTTTCCTACACTCACCTCTCGTTTGACAAATCTTAATTGAGTTGTCCACACTCTCTCAAGGGAGAAATGAAAGAGGGACCAACGGAGAGAAAGGTAGTCAAAACTACCGATGCAATAAAATTTATACCGCTATCAAAGAAGGAGAGTGAGACTTTCTCCAGCGGAGTCGCCATTTTTGTTTTGATTGAAAAATATATTTAAGTATATATAGTTTTGAAAAATATTTAATTTTCTTTGGAAATATTTAATTTTAAATTTTGAAATAGAACACATCGTTATGAACAATATATCGCCTCGAAAGACGAACGTATCGTTCCCTAACATGTTCAAATTTCAGAATTATTATTGTTTCCGAATTATCATAGTCAAACTCAAAGGGAGAATTACATTCGACCTTGGAAGGTCAAAATGGACTTTAACCAATTGTTTGATTATTCTAATTCGGATAAAATATCATTAATTTCATAATCGAAACCACGATAATAATTGATATATCTCTCCGAAGAAAGAAGATATCAATTATTATGGATCGTTCGAAAGTGACGATAATGATCGTCGGGTTTGATTTTCCCAAAGAAAATTAATTAGAGATTTTGAAAAATTATTAGTTTTGAAAATCAGTTTTGATTTTCTAAATCTCCTACGAGCGCAAGCCCTTGTAGTTAATTACATCGTAGGAAAATCGAAAATTTTCCTACGAACACTCTCGATTAAAATAGCGATACAAATTTTATTTAAGAATTTCGAAGATTGATATCAAAGGAAGGTAAAGTCTAGAATTTGAATTGGGATTAGTTCAATATTGAGCACTTATTTTTATATTCAAGGGAGGAGAAGTAGGGAGCGTTTTGAGATTCTGAAATAATTCAGAGAACACTCCAGCCTATCCTAATTGTTGGGCTCGAATTTGATAGAAAGTGATTTAATGTTTAAGTGATCAATTTTATTAAAAATTTGGGATTCGATTCCCGGAGGTTGAGGTCTTATGGCCGAAACCTAAGTCTAAATAGGGCATTTAAAAGTGCCCCGAACCTAGCTAATGCAGTGTAGATCTGGTCATACCCCGGCCTGGATTGGGGAGCCAGCTAAACCACCTAAATGATTTTAAAATATGAGTCCGATCTTTTTTGTAGAGTGGTAGGGACGTTAATTAGAAAAGTATAAAGGAATGGGGTCGACATCTAGAGCAGATCCTTAATTGACCCCATAGACTTATGTTGGGTATTTGATGTCTAAATAAGTGCGATTAAATATTAGACTCGATTTTAATTTGTTACTAATGCGATGCATGCTAATCAACTCGATTGAATGCAGAATTGATATGTAGCAGTTTAAAGCTTTTGGCTTAGAAAATAGATTTTTCCCTAGAGATTGCATAACCTCCCCTTGACAGATCGGCACCCTCATAGGCCAGGTGGTCTGCCAGAACCCGCTGGTGGGGAGATGCCTAACAAGGTTGAGAAAGTATAATATGAATGCATGAAAAACCCTCGGCGAGTTCGAGCTTACTTCTTAGGACCGTTTAGAGTTACTATCTTATCTTAAAAATTTTATTTAGTTAAGGTAGAAAAATTTTGACAAACCCCTAAGAGCCTAAATTCGAATTCCAGGTCAAACCAAATACGACATGCAAATAAAAAGACTAGAAAAGTAGGAGTTCTAATGCGCAATCAATTAAATAAATCAATTAAATTAAATATATCAAATTGAAAGTCCATAGGCAAGTGCCCTTATTATTACATCACAGAATTGTAAGAAAGTAAAGTGGCCGGGCACCACTGACAACAACCCGGATTCTACTCCTAAGACTTAAGTGATTTGAGATCTGGGATTCTTCTCGCTATCCACTTCTTCATCCTTCTGCTGCTTCTTGGATCGTCGGGTCCGGTTATCCAAATGGAAAGAAACTCCCCCTTGAACGGGGTGTTGTCTTTCCTCTTTGGATATTTTAAAAATCATCCTAATTTGGAGCTCCAAATGGATAGGGACTCTCCCCTAAGGAATGTCCCTTCCTCTTTGGATTCCAAATTGCATGTTATCCCATCTCAAATCACTTGGAAGATTTTACAACCATATCGCATAATCAAATTACATTTGAATCTAAAAGAAAAATCTAGATTCGATCCTGCAGGGTTATCCTAATAATCAGCAGTTGTATATACCATCCCAAGCAATTATAATATGAAAATTGAAATGCATTTTTTTAGCCACACTTGGCCATGCTCATATTATTTAAAGGGGGTCTTAAGGATCTTCTGAAGCACCTGTGCAAAGAGTATATGATTTTTTTTATTAATTGCCCCCTTTAATTTTAGCTCCTTATATGAGCATGGCCACCTGCATAAGATTGCACAAGTATAATTCATTCCTAACCTAAGGGTAAATCTAACGCACAATCAATCACAGAGTGCAGG
Source organism: Dendrobium nobile (assembly GCA_022539455.1). Lineage (NCBI taxonomy): Eukaryota > Viridiplantae > Streptophyta > Magnoliopsida > Asparagales > Orchidaceae > Dendrobium > Dendrobium nobile. Next base: position 14,992,137 of record CM039718.1, on the reverse strand, counting down.
AAGTAAGTAAATAAACACATCAATTCTACACTATCAAACAACATGCAGTCAAAAGCTCGAAAAATACGGCACACAACTGCAGAAAGTTGTTGACCTCTTTTTTTACTCGACCACATTCCATGGGTCAAAATAGGCTGAATTGACCAAGTCAAACTTTGACTTGGTCAATCCGTGCCTTACTGGGTCATGGTGACCCATAAAGACTCATTAGAGCTCAAATCCAAATCGAATCCATCCAACTCCCATTTTGAGCTCAAAACCCTCACCCCATGGACCTAATTGACTAGGTTGACCAAGTCAATCCTTGACTTGGTCAACCCAACTCATAATAGGTTAAATATGACCCATTAAGAGCCCATTAATACCCAAATTAATGCCCAATTGATTGACAATCAATTTCAAATACAAACCACGGCCTCCAAAGGCTGGTTTCCCTCCTAATTAGCCAGAGATTCGATCCCAACCGTTGAGGAGAGGGTTTGGATCTTTAAATATCAAAAATTAGATTTATTTTTGGATCTTTATGCTCTTGCTTTCTCTAGAGATTTCCCCAGCCTCTGAGATTTTGTGTGAGAGCTCCTGCACCTTCCCTCCACCTTTCCCGACCTAATCCTGACGGTGAAACCTCGCCGGAGGCGAGATCTCCGGCGAACCGAGGCCAAGGAACTTCCAACTGGTGTTGCGTGCAATCTAGACGTCGAGAGCTTGCGATTTCTTCTTCAAATAGGAGCGTGGACAGTCTACAAGTGCAACAAGCCAGAGATCTCTCGATTTCATCGAGTATTTTGGGTAAATTTCTCAACCCTAGTTAGAACACTTCGAGTTAAATAGCATCTTTCATAGGGTGTTTTAGATCTAGATATCACTTCCCCATGATTTCTGTTCAGCTATAGGATGTAGGTTTAAAATTTCGTGCAATTTCATCCACCCAATCGAAAGAAATCGTCAAAAAACCCCTTAGGGTTTCGGATCAGGCCGCCGATCAGCCAAGGTCAATCACAGCTGATCTCGCGATCGACGGTCACGATCGGAGCCTTCAGCGGTCTGGGTTGACCGCGGGCATTAGCCCCGGCGTTCCACTGGCCACGTGGCGCCATCCTGGACATCCATCCAGACCGCGCAGGATCGAACGGCCCCGGGCCGTCGCTGACGTGGTCAAGTGGGAAACCGCCGCCGCAATCATCGCCTAATGATTGGCGGCGGCGCCAATCATTGGCCTGCGACCGCGGAGCCTACCCGCTGCCGCCACATGTCCCGCACCGAGCCACCGTCTTTTTTTTAATTAATAAATATTAAAAAATTATTTTAAAACCTATTTTAACTTAGAAAAATCACAGAAAATTCATTTTTGCTCCGATTTCGACGTATAATACCTCGTTTTGATTGTATTTTCATTCTCTACACTATAAATTTTTTTTTATATAAAAATGATGAATATACTTTTAATTATTAATAAAATAGTAAAAATAGGCTTTTATAATTATTTATTTAAATGGTATTTAATAGTAATTTTTAATGTATAATTATTTTTAAGTATATTTATAGTGGTTATTATATTTTTGATTATTTGTTACTATTTTTTAAGATTATTATTATTATTATTATTATTATTTAGTTATTTTGAGCTTATTTTAATTATTTATTTCCATTTCCTACAATTATCTATTTTAACTACTCTTTAATAGTATTTAATTAGCAAACTAATTTAATTATATAATATCTTAACGAGTAAAATCATTATTTTATTTCATAATTTCAGAAGTTTTATTACTTTAAATTAGTCTTATTTTATAATTATTCTATATATATATATATATATATATATATATATATATAAATATATATATATATATATATATATATAAATATATATATATATATATATATATATATATATATATATATATATATATATATATATATATATATATATTATTTTAAAAACTATTGCAAAATTTACCCTTTATTTGTTGTAAACTTCCAAAATTGATAACTTTCCCGTTTTGAATCCGCTGTCGACGCACAGAACCTTGATTTGAACGTATTTGAGTTTTGCACACTTTAAAGTTGGTTCTGCCCAAGAAGTTTTGATCTGTCTGCAGTTATTTTCAAAATAGCCAATGGCACTATTTTAAAATTATTTAATTATTATCTTTAAACTTTGAAATTGCGTAACTTTCTCGTTTTAAGTTGGATTTTTGTGCACAGCACCTTGTTTTGGGTGTATTTGGAATTCTGTACAGCTTGAAATCACGTTTGGGTGAAAATTCTGTTTAGATTTTCTGATATTTCCAAAACAGTAAAACATCACTATTTTAAAATATTCTTTTATTATGTTTAAACTTCGGAAAATCATATCTTTGTCATTTCAAATCGGATTTTGACGTATAACCCCTCGATCTTTTCAGAAAAATGTGTATTTTATTTTGAAACCATTTCCAATCATTGATTTTGGCTGTTTTGGCAGATTTCTATTTTTGGGGCATTATTTGATTATTTAATTATTATTTACTTAACTAATATAATAATTATTTTCAAGATAAAAACTATTTTCAAATCGTTTTGAGGCATCGATTGAGTGATCAGTGGGTCTCCCCTATATTTATGTAGATATGAATTGACTTATTCTTAAATTAAATTATTTTTCAAAGATTATATATATTTATAATTATTTTGAGTATTTGCGAAATTACTTATGGTATTAAATTCCTAATTCCGGGAGATCCGCTATTGCATGAAATTTTAGACATGGGTTCTACATATGAAGAGCAATCATGGGGGAAAGGATTAGTGGGTGATTGAGTTCCAATCATTCACTAATCCCTTCATTAGGTGTCTGTCCTTTTATCTTTCGTAAATTGCATGTGTAGGTCGCACCACGAGCACTTAGCTTAGGCTCTCCTAGATCTAAAGACATGGTGTGTTTATTTTATTTTTATTTTTTTCGTACTCCCATGCATTTATTACCTTGAGGGTTAGCTAAAACTTTGATTCAAACCCATATAACGTAGTGACACCCTAAGGACAATAATTAAGGACTCGTCCAGCGAACTTAGAAGTTTTCTAGGAGCTAGGATAGATCCCGAATTGACATAAAAACTTCCACACTTAAACTTAGTGACATAATAAACCTCCCATAATTTTCTAGGAATTTTTAGGAGTCTTTAGACCCCTTAACTAACCAACCCTAATTAACCTATTAATTAAGGCCCCGAGACCTTCTAAAAAATACAATAAATACATATTAGGTCAGAAAATTACCCATAATACCGTAAATTGACCAGAATCTGATCCTTGACCTTACATAAATAGGGCTCCTCAGTTTGACTCTAGGTTGACCCATAATTTGACCTTAGTTGGAAATTACCATTTTACCCCTAATAAATCATTAAAAATTATTAAAAATCCCAAATCTTTTCCAAACACTTGGGAACACTTTCTCTGGTCATCCGTGACCTTTAGGAGTGATTCCAATCAGTTTGGAACTGATTTAGATCAAAACATTAAAATCGGCCATTTCCTAGTTAATTTAGAAAATTCCCTTAATTACCAGATCTTTAGAAATTCATAACAAATTATAGAAATTTCCAAATTAGACAAACTCACTTGCATTAGACTCCTATTAGGGTCTAGTATTTGTTAAAAATATCAAGATTCTAGAAACTCACCTAAATTAGAAAGTCAACTTTTTGGTCAACCCTAGTCTACAGGATAGGGCCCGAAACTTAGAAAATTCATAACTTTGCCTAGAAAACTCTGATTTCAGTGTACTACCTACTCGTATTAAGGTATAGTATTTTACTAAGGTGATAGAAATCTCAAACCTAGCCTATTTCCCATAGTGACTTTTTGGACCCTTAGCTTAGTACCTAGGAGGAACTAGAACTTTCCAAAATTGGCTAATGCAATTTAAACTTCAAATATGAATATCCTAAGCTTTAAAAATGTATCAACAAACTGAAATAATTAAAATGGACATAATTCACTAATATTTGAATTTTAATTAAAGTATCCTTTTCAGACCCCCAACATACCTGAACTTTAGATAACTTTCACTAACTATCCAGATTAGGATCTATCCAAACCACACAAGCCTTACACTCACATAGAATTGTTTTCTAGGGCACCACTTCTAGATCTAGGTTAGGCCGTTGGGTTTTACTTTTCTGCTGTGTGCCGGAGCTTCCATGGTTTTTACTACATGTTGTTTGAAAAATGATTGGTGTGTTTGCTTACTTTTTCTGCACTCTGGATGTGAGCTTTAGATTTACCCCTAAGTTAGGAGCGCCATATATATATATTGTTCTTCCGTGCAGGTGGCCATGCTCAAGCTAATAAAAGGGGGGCACCATTATATTTTCTAATGTTGTCTTATGCAGGTGTTTGCTCAGCCCCCCTAAATAAATGAGGGCTAAATTAATAATTATAATTGCACAGGTGGAGCTGCTTAGCCCTCATAATTAAGAGCATGGCTTGGCACATGGTCAATAGTGTTAGCACTTTCTCTTTTTTTTTTATATAAACTGTTTGGGATTTTATTTAGGATAACCATGCAGGGAGTCTAGAATTTTCTACTTTCAATGAATGTAATATTTGTAATAATTGTTAAGAGTTGTGAAAATAACTTTTGAGTTGGGATATGCTTATCCAGCTCGGATTCTAAAAGAAGAAGACATCCCTAAGGGGAGAGTCTTCTTCCATTTGGAAGATCGAGCTGGATGGCTTTAAATATCCAAAGAGAAAAGGCAATACCCCCATACTGGGGGAATTGTCTCTTCGTTTGGATATTTAAGCCACGACGGATCCAAGGAGGAGAGATCTAAGGAGTCCAAGGAGGAGAGATCCAAGAAGTCCAGGGAGAAGATATCCAAGAGACCAAAGATTTGAAGACCCAATATCCCACTCAAAGTTATTGGCGTCTGTCATAGGCTTAGAAATCCAGGTTGTTGGTAGTGGTGCCCGGCCACTTTATTTTCTGCATATCTGGGTTGTAATAAGGGCAGTTTGCCTATGGACATTTAGTTGATTATTTTTTGGATTTATATTGATGTATTTACCTGATTGCGCAGTAGAATTACTTGCTTTTTCTAGGTTCCTTTCTTACATGTCGATTTTGTTTTCGCCTGGAATCTGTTAGGCTCTTCTATGGACTATAAAATATTTTATACTCATAATTGATTTCTAAAAATTTAAGTTTAAATAACATAGAAACTTAACGAATCTAGGGAACTGGCGAAACCGTCCGGGGTCACATGCATATTACTGCATTTCTCTTTCCTTGCTATAAGACATCTCCCTGCCTGCGGGTAGAGTCCGGATAATCTGGCCTATGAGGATGAAGTGCCGGACCTAGGGAGACCCAGTCTTTTTAAAAAAATTTAATATTAAGCCTATTTTTTAAAATCCAAAGCATTCATGAGCTGACATTTTAACTAGCATGCATTGCATTAGTAACTAACTAAATAAAACTTAATTGCATTAGCTAGGAGCATCTACCCCACATAAGTTCAGGACCAATTAGGAAACTCTCTAGATGTCGGTCCTACTTCCAAAAACTGTACCTCCCACCCATCTTTCATAAATGACTTGATACCATGGTTTTGAAGCGATTAGGTGGTTACCTGGCTCCCCCATCCAAGCCGGGATAAGTCTAGATCTTTGCATCGCATTAGCTAGGACATTGGTCTTAGTGTGTGTCGAACACTAAGTCCAATCTAGATTTAGGGTTCGAGGCTACTACACTCGGTCTTGTAGTATGCCTTAAATAGTAGGTAGTTCCCTTCTTTTCAGGGACCCTAAATCCTACTTATCTGCGTCACAGGATGACGCCACCTCCATCTTTTCTCTCACGCATGTGATCGAGTGCTTGATTTATTTTCTTCAGTTTCTGTTTAGTGCCCTAGAGCCTTCGAATGCTGGTATGAGCCACGCATGTCTGATTCAGCCCTTTGGGACTCTTCTTCCCTTTTGAGTAGGACATCTTAGTCTACCCCCTCGTGCCAATCCCACTTCAGGAAATGATAATGTATGATCCTTAATCAAGAGTTTTCTCAGATTCCAGCCTGAGATGTAATTAACCACGGGGGCTTGCGCCCGTGGGAAACTTGGCCCCACATCTACTAAACCCCATTCGAGCTCTTGTATCGGGTGGGGGAAACCCGTGACATAGGTTGTGTATATTGCTACCCATCGAGGTGTGTTGGTGAAAGCCTCTATCCTCAATGGTTATCGTATGCACGATCTAATCT